>OY728137.1:845170033-846608993 GCA_963277665.1 Viscum album | reverse complement strand
TTCTATAACTTAATCATGAATGTAATGAAGAATTTTATCATGATTTTGTGTTCAAAATAATATTTATGGGGGAAATCATTGAACCCACTATTTTTTTGTGTTGAAATTTTGATAAATAAGTTAAAAGGTATAAAATGAAGTACAACGATCTCAACCTAATTGTTCTTAATTTTCAAGAAGTGGCTTGGAAGTTTTCATGATTTTTGAGAAAGTTTATTGAAGTTACCAAGAATTCCAAAGATTTATTCAATTATATACAAGATGGTTGATGTGATGAGTGGGTTATTAAAAGTACAAAACTTATATATATAATTATTGGATGAAGTTGATGATGATTAAAAATGAATATTTCTTGATGAAGAATCCCATACTTATGATTATAATATTGGAATATTCAAACTAATAATTATTATGATTTGGTAGAAGATTTGATTTGAAAATAATGAAAAGGAAAACTGTGTTTATGACATTTATATTTCATCTTTTAGGGTATTATGTTGCATCCACTACATTTCAAGATAAATATGTATTTTGAAAGATCCTACTTTTACTCTAGACTGAAATATATTTTCCTATAAAATATAGCTATAAGAACCATTCAACCAGACCCACTAAAGGCTAAGGGAGTTGGCTCAATAGTGGATGAGCATCAGTGGTATGTGAGTGCATAGTATCCTACACAATACAAGATATGATAACAAGATGATTGTGTCTAACTCAATACGAGGAAAAACAAAACGAAGGTGATATGTAGACCACTAATGATTTTGACCCCTAAAGGATTTATCAATCCACTTTCATATTGTATTTTTTTATAAAAGGGTATTTTAACAACCTTTTATTTGATCTGGGATATTCAATGAAGTTTGATTTTTTCATTAAATTAATATATAGACCGACAAGACTGCTACTTTAAATGAGGATATATAACATCATCTTCAACCTAACACTATTCCACCAGATAATTTTATGTTTTATAGGGAAAATCAGACCTAAAATATGACTAGTGAATCCCTTTGGTAGTCACATTATGATATATAAGATGGGAATTCGTGGAATGCTTAAATGATAGGAAGACCATGAGAGCTTTTTATATTGTGAATAAAAATATATAATGAATATTTTTTGTGCCTTAGGGATTGAATATGATGGTAATTTGGTCATGAATATCCAAGTGATTTTCTATATCCCATGGTTCATGATACTATATCGATGAAGAGTGATTATAAGTATAAGAATTTTTTAATGTCCTATGATATCAAGAAATTTAATGTTAATGAGGGTAAATATTTATAATTTCAATATATCATAATGAATAGAGATGTATCATGATTCAAGATGAGTTTTAGGTAATTTTTTCTATATGGAAAAGCAATCAAATAAGTTGATAAAAAAATATTCATGTATGAATTATTTCAAATAATATAATTTGTAGGCATGCTGAGTTAATTTATATCATAATAACTAAGAATAATTTTATATAGCATAAAAATAATGAAACATGATTTCTTTATAAGGATGGTCTATGAATCTGTGTAAGCATTATTTTCATAAGGATTACTCAATAGTTTTCATAATCTTGATTTGAATTAAAATTATTTTTGTAAACATAATATCATTAAGGATGCATGAAGTGGACGAAAAGAATCATAATAATATATTATGGATCATAATGAGACACCATGTATATAAGGACCAAGCCTTAAACCTTACATAATATTGAATTAAATGAATAATTCACATTGAGGATATTTTTAGTTTTATAGTATAGAGAATTTAGTACATAACTATTACATCTCAAAAGATTACAAAGTAGACACTTCTACCCAGTATCCATTTTTTTCATAAAATAAAAGCTCTGGAAAAAAGTCATGTCTAGTTCTATATTCAAGACAACACGACTTTTCCTTGATCATATCCTTGAACATATTCCACATTATATCCTGTGAAAAACATTTCAAAAACATTGGATGGGCATAAAAATCTCAGTAATGGATAAACAAAGGAAAACTATTAGTTTTTCAAAATAACAAGTAAACCATGAATACTTTAACATAAGTAATACTTTTCACCTTTATGAAGTAGTAAATACTCTTCACTAAATAAATGATCATTAATTACCTTTTTGTAACCAATATATTACCATAAAACCTATATAAAGAACCCATAACATATAAAGGTAACATGGGACATAAAAATACTTAAATGGAATAGTCATACGGTCGACTTCCACACATATCACTAAATAGAAATCCATATGGCTGAATTCCATTACCAATGCATTGGAGGTTATAATGTAGCCACACGTCCTGGAATATCATGGTGCCACCTATAACATCCCTCCTTTTTATCACATAAACTTTCATTACATTTTACAAAACCGAGGATCTTTAAGGTTTAGTGTCCTAGAAACCAGGAACTTAAAACATGAAACAACAAAAAAAAACATTATTCTTAAACACTTGAAAGGATTATCCTTATGTTCATCCTAGGTTCATTACTGCATCTCAGAACCTGGGGACATACATCAAAGGAAAGGGTGAGTAGAAGGCCCAGTAAGGAAAACAAGAGAAACATTTTACATGTGAACTTGAGATACTTCAATAAGGTCATGAAAAGAACTTTAAGGCATGAGAAAGAAATCATGAGATATATCATAATAAAATTAACATTTTTCATAACTTGAAGATGTTTCTACATCATTTAACATAGACAATCATGAACATATAACCAATGTCCATCCCCAAGGTGACATTTGAAAATTACCAAGGTTATTCACCAAGGTATCGTGAAAATTGTAATCTCTGGTGGTTACATCATTACCCAATGCATTGAGCCCTATCAGGGCGCACCCTTAAATTTTCCTTTGTTATCATTTGATCCACATATATCATCATCAAACATTTCATAAATAACCCATATAGAATAAAATAAATGGGTTTCATTTCATAATCATAATGTTTTAAAAACTGCTTTAAAGACATGATCTTTACGTCACTTTAAAACCCACAAAAAAGGAAGGTGGGTCTCATGTATGTAAATCCAAGAATTTAAAATAGAACATTTTGGTATATATGTAAATACCCCTTTAGAATAAAGAGCGTTGAGTAATCACTTAATAATATAAAAGAACTTTAGAAAAAGGGAGAGACATTTTGAGACGGAAATTCTGCAGCATAACGGCTATGTTACGAGGTTTTCGAAGACATTAAAAAGAGAGGGAAAATGGGTCAAACATTCATAAATGACCCATAAAACAGTATATGGACAGAATAAAAGGATACATGATCATGGTAATGAAATTTCAAGGACATACCATTTGAAATGAAAAACATGGAAGGAAGAGAAAAAAAATTAGATTTCTCTTATGAAAGTTCGGCAGCCTAACGACATTACTAAAACTTCAACAAAAATGATTTTAAAAGATCAAATAGGGTCTCTCATCATTTAAACAGATAAGTTAATTATGATAGATATAGAGATAATTCCCCAACATAATTAAAAATGAACTTGAAAGACTTAACATGAAAGTAGAACTTCAAAACGAGAAGGGTGAAGAACCACTTAAAAATTCGGCAGCCTAAAGGCGCTGCTTAAAACTTCAAAATACTAAATTGAAGAGATAAAATGGGGTCTCTCATCATATGATCATAAAAGATCAGTATGATAAATTTAGAGATCATACCCCAACATAATAAAAAGGAAATTGAAATACTTTACATGGAAATAGATCTTGAAAAATGAGAAGGGAGAAAGAATCTGTTACAGAAATTTCGGCAGCCTAACGACACCTCTTAAAACTTCATAAAACGAAATAATGAGAGCAAGAGGGGATCTCTCATTATATGAACATTAAAATGGAAGTAAGAGGTGTATAAAACAACATCCTCCAACATAAGAACATGGAGCATAAAAGGAATGACATAAAAGAGATTATTTGAAATGAAAGAGAGAGGTCGGATCCCTTACCTTAAAATGTAACTCTTAAACCTCAAAGGATTGGACCTTGAAGGCTTGGGGGAACCTTGGAATGACTCCTTGGGAGGTACTGAGACTAGAAATTCGTTGGGGAAGAGTGGGGAGTTGAATGGATGAGAGGATGGCTTGGTATTTATAGGGTAAGTGAGGGGACAAGGCATTAATGGCAAAGGGACACCTCAAAAGTGGTTTTCTCAAAAGCATGGGCCCTCCCATGGTACTTCCAATAATGTTAGGCCACATGGGGACCCCCACACAATAATGCATCAACCTTGGCCGGCCAACCCTTAAAAAATCTCATGACATCATCATGACACAGTTATGATGTCATTAAACATACCGAAACCCTAAAACTGTATTTTCACTATTCACTGAAAATTCAACTTTCTCAGAAAGATCCCAAAATTTCACCTTATTCAAATATCAATGCTCTGATTTCAAAAATTTACTCCATTTTATAAAAATAAATTTCTAAATATTTTTAATTTATTTTTTAAATAAATACACTATTCACCGAAAATTCATTTTTTCAGAAAAAACCACAAAAATTACCATAACATAATATTGCTGCTCTGAGTTCAAAAATGAAATCCATTTTATAAAAATAATTTTCTAAACATTTTTAATTTAATTTTTAATTAAAAAACACTATTCACCCGAAAAAACTAATACTTGAATAATAATTTATGAAACCGTTATTTAACCATTTTATTGCATCACATTACTTAATCAAGGTGCCTAGATTATTTTAAAGCTTTATTTAAGTGAGATTACAAATCCATTTGGTCATATTACTAATCCTAATCATAAAATCACTATTCATAGTTTACTATTCCTCAAAAATCATGTTGATCTTATTAGACTCCAAATTTTGTACTGAACATAATTGTAGAAGACCATTTTTTGAAAATCATTACACATTTTTAATTATTTAAGGTTGACATAAACATTTTTAAAATAACCTTCTTCTAAAATTCATCAAAAATATGCATACTATATTTATCCGGTCATTTGAAAATTCATAACTTCATCATAAGAAGAAATACCAAGTTTTATTTAAAACAAAGGATTACACAAGGTAGTTACGGTCTCCTTACATAGCCTCTTATCACACCATCATAGGACCTAAGTGTAAGGTGTGCTAAGGTGAGAGAGTCCGAGGGAGTCTCGGCCAACATTGCCCGAGTAGTAATTTCAATCAGTTTGAACTTCTCGTGAAGGAGATTCCGTTCTAGCTTCACACGATGATGTTCGGCTTGGGTTTGGTCCAGAGCAAAGCCCAATGGTGCTACCTTCTTCCCAAGTTCTGTTATATGGGCTTCTATCGGTCCATGACTATTAGGTGAGGCCATCAAATCTTCTTTCTATAATAATTAACAAAGATTACTTGTATGTAGAGACAATAATCAAAACATTTTTTTCACAGCAGTCATATTGACCGATGGTCATATAACAGTCAGAACCCAATGGTCTCATTTTAATTATAATCATGTTTATCAAATAAAACATTTTTGTTGAGTATAAAAATAAATAACACATGAAATTAGGAAACAAGATTTATTCAAAATTTCGGGTCGTTACAGTCTTCCCCCCTTAAGAAATTGCGTCCTCGCAATTTTAAAAAATTGGGTTTTGAAATTTCATTGAAAGTCCCACATCGGAAAAAGAGTATGTGACACCATTACTTTAAAAGAAAGAAAAGTAAGTACAAAGGCCACCTGCGTTTACTCATTCTAGGGTTCCATGTAGGAAACATGGACATGGAGGAGAAAACAAAGGGTCACGTCCTAAAGGTGAGTGATAGAAAACATGATTAGGAGGAAGTTAACCACCAGAAAATCCCAAAATTATGATGTGTGCAAGCGGTCTTTGATTACCTAGTAGGAAATGTGAACCAACAACGTTTTTGTTTTACGTTCCTTTTCATAACTTTGAGGAATTCATTTACAACATAGAACAAAAACATAAGGAAATATATCTACCTTCATGTAGAGTTTCATCTTTTAATAAGTTTCTACCCAAAACTAATCTTTTCTCTAAAATATGAGCATTCAAAACTACTTGGTCTCATCAAAACACAAGAATCATCTTCTAGAGAATCACATAATCCACAAAATATTAACTATATATTTCTTTTAACTTTAAACATTATCCCAAAAACCGAAAGGGAAAGGTAAAACAACTCTTCAAAAAGGAAGAATCCCATAGGAATGGAAACTACATTTAAATATTCAAAGTTTCATGGTACTACCCAAAGTTCATCATAGTCCATTCCATAAATAACGGTCCTTAAAATTCCTCAAAATAAACCAAACTAAGATTTAAACCCAAATACAAGAAGGATTTGATAACATAGTCTTCGAAAATAAACTTCATTGTTCATCTCCAAACAACATCAACCACTCCTAACATCTTATAACAAAAGTATCTAACCTAAACATATTTAACCCAAGATAGGTTAATCATTCACATAAGTAACCTAAATTACTATAAGTCCACCTTAAATTCATCGATTCTTAAAATATAAGTCAACCTTACTCCTCAATGAAAATACTGTTGTAATCTATTTACCTCGATCACATAGGGTCCCCAAAATAGTGAACGTCTTCCAAAATAAAAATCATATTTTAATCCCCTAATCATCTCTGTCATATTAATACGGAAATAGTAGCATTTCCTATCACATTGGTTGTTGAGACATGTTCTTCCATTTCCCACCATTAACTAAGAAAAGAAACTATAATTAGGGGCTTAAATACTTATCCAATAATCATGAAAAAAACTTAAAGCATATAAGGATAACTTGTAGTTGAAAAGTATACCCTAACTTTTGATCCCCTAGGTTCCCATCTAGGTTATCCATGATCATATATTCTTATGTGAATCTTCATTTTATTTTATCTTTGTTCCTTTAACAATGGTTCATACTAAGCTTATGAATTTACCAAAGCATATCCCCCGGGAGTGTCGTAACCAAGAGTGCAGCAAGGCCCGTTGTCGTGTACCAGTTCCCGTTCGAGTATAGCTCAAATCGGTGTTTTCGGGTTTTACCCCTATGTACATCTGTGCCAGAGCCACCTCTACCTGCTCGTATCCAGACAGGGATGTATTTGCTTGGAAACCCCTTACTCAATACTCACCAAAATACCAGGAAGATTTCCTATATTTTAACTTTTCTATAGGCTTCTTCCTAAAGTTTTCATATCCTAATTTCCAGAAATAACTAAAAAATACTTTGATACCAACTATAACATCCCTCCTTTTTATCACATAAACTTTCATTACATTTTACAAAACCGAGGATCTTTAAGGTTTAGTGTCTTGGAAACCAGGAACTTAAAACATGAAACAACAAAAAAAACATTCTTCTTAAACACTTGAAAGGATTCTCCTTATGTTCATCCTAGGTTCATTACTGCATATCAGAACCTGGGGACATACATCAAAGGAAAGGGTGAGCAGAAGGCCTAGTAAGGAAAACAAGAGAAACATTTTACATGTGAACTTGAGATACTTCAATAAGGTCATGAAAAGAACTTTAAGGCATGAGAAAGAAATCATGAGATATATCATAATAAAAGTAACATTTTTCATAACTTGAAGATGTGGCTACATCATTTAACATAGACAATCATGAACATATCACCAAGGTCCATCCCCAAGGTGTCATTTGAAAATTACCAAGGTTATTCACCACGGTATCGTGAAAATTGTAATCTCTAGTGGTTACATCATTACCCAATGCATTGGAGCGCTATTAGGGAGCACCCTTAAATTTGCCTTTTTTATCATGTGATCCACATATATCATCATCAAACATTTCATAAATAACCCATATAGCATAAAATAAATAGGTTTTATTTCATAATCATAACATTTTAAAAACTGCTTTAAAGACATGATCTTTACGTCACTTTAAAACCCACAAAAAAGGAAGGTGGGTCTCATGTATGTAAATCCAAGAATTTAAAATAGAAAATTTTGGTATATATGTGAATACCCCTTTATAAGAAAGAGCGTTGAGTAATCACTTAATAATATTAAATAACTTTAGAAAAAGGGAGAGACATTTTGAGACGGAAATTCTGCAGCATAACGGCTATGTTACGAGGTTTTAGAAGACATTAAAAAGGGAGGGAAAATGGGTCAAACATTCATAAATGACCCATAAAACAGTATATGGACAGAATAAAAGGATACATGATCATGATAATGAAATTTCAAGGACATACCATATGAAATGAAAAACATGGAAGGAAGAGAAAAAAAAAATTAGATTTCCCTTATGAATGTTCGGCAGCCTAACGACATTACTTAAACTTCAACAAAAATGATTTGAAAAGATCAAATAGGGTCTCTCATCATGTGAACATAAGAGTTCATTATGATAGATATAGAGATAATTCTCCAACATAATTAAAAAGGAACCTGAAAGACTTGACATGAAAGTAGAACTTCAAAACGAGAAGGGTGAAGAACCACTTAAAAATTCGGCAGCCTAAAGGCGCTGCTTAAATCTTCAAAATACTAAATTGAAGAGATAAAATGGGGTCTCTCATCATATGATCATAAAAGATCAGTATGAAAAATTTAGAGATCATACCCCAACATAATAAAAAGTAACTTGAAATACTTTACATGGAAATAGATCTTGAAAAATGAGAAGGGAGAAAGAATCCGTTACAAAAATTTCGGCAGCCTAACAGCGCCTCTTAAAACTTCAAAAAACGAAATAATGAGAGCAAGAGGGGATCTCTCAGTATATGAACATGAAAAGGGCAGTAAGAGGAGTATAAAAGAACATCCTCCAACATATGAACATGGAGCATGAAAGGAATGACATAAAAGAGATTATTTGGAATGAAAGAGAGAGGTCGGATCCCTTACCTTAAAATGTAACTCTTAAACCTCAAAGGATGGGACCTTGAGGGCTTGGGGGAACCTTGGGATGACTACTTGGGAGGTAATGAAACTAGAAATTCGTTGGTTAAGAGTGGGGAGTCAAATGGATGAGAGGATGGCTTGGTATTTATAGGGAAAGTGAGGGGACAAGGCATTAATGGACAAAGGACATCTCAAAAGTGGTTTTCTCAAAAGCATGGGCCCTCCCATGGTACTTCCCATAAAGTTAGGCCACATGGGGACCCCCACACAATAATTCATCACCCTTGGCCGTCCAACCCTTAAAAAATCTCATTACATCATCATGAAACATTTATGATGTCATTAAACATATCGAAACCCTAAAACTGTATTTTCACTATTCACTGAAAATTCAACTTCCTTAGAAAGATCCCAAAATTTCACCTTAATCAAATATCAATGCTCTGATTTCAAAAATGAACTCCATTTTATAAAAATAATTTTCTAAATATTTTTAATTTATTTTTTAAATAAATACACTATTCACCGAAAATTCATTTTTTCAGAAAAAACCACAAAAATTACCATAACATAATATTGCTGCTCTGAGTTCAAAAATGAAATCCATTTTATAAAAATAATTTTCTAAATATTTTTAATTTAATTTTTAATTAAAAACACTATTCACCCGAAAAAACTAATACTTGAATAATAATTTATGAAACCGTTATTTAACCATTTTATTGAATCACATTACTTAATCAAGGTGCCTAGATTATTTTAAAGCTTTCTTTAAGTGAGATTACTAATCTATTTGGTCATATTACTAATCCTAATCATAAAATCACTATTCATAGTTTACTATTCATCAAAAATCATGTTGATATTATTAAATTTTGTACTGAACATAATTGTAGAAGACCATTTTTGGAAAATCATTACACATATTTAATTATTTAAGGTTTACATAAACATTTTCAAAATAACCTTCTTCTAAAATTAATCAAAAATTTGCATACTATATTTATCCGGTCATTTGAAAATTCATAACTTCATCATAAGAAGAAATCCCAATTTTTATTTAAAACAAAGGATTACACAAGGTAGTTACGGTCTCCTTACATAGACTCTTATCACACAAGCATAGGACCTAAGTTTAAGGTGTTCTACGGTGAGAGAGTCCGAGGGAGGCTCAGCCAACATTGCCCGAGTAGTAATTTCAATCAGTTTGAACTTCTCGCGAAGGCGATTCCGTTCTTGCTTCACACGATGAACTTCGGCTTGGGTTTGGTCCAGATCAAAGCCCAATGGTGCTACCTCCTTCCCAAGTTCTATTAGATGGGCTTCGATCGGTCCAAGACTACTAGGTGAGGCCATCAAATCTTCTTTCTATAATAATTAACAAAGATTACTTGTATGTAGAGACAATAATCAAAACATTTTGTTCACAGCGGTCATATTGACCGATGGTCATATAACAGTCAGAACCCAATGGTCTCATTTTAATTATAATCATGTTTATCAAATAAAACATTTTTGTTGAGTATAAAAATAATATAAAATAACACATGAAATTAGGAAACAAGATTTATTCAAAATTTCGGGTCGTTACACCACCTGTCATATGGTTTATCATGTAACCTCCCGTCAAATGTCCAAGTACCATCATAACACATAAAATATTGAAAATATAAACTTTTCACTAATATCATATCATTTTAAATCACAAGAAGTAATTTCATGATATTGAAATAAACATTCCATTTTCATAAAACATTTAAAAAGATATTTTTGAATCAAAGTGTCCCATACCACTTTGAAGCTTTTAATGGAATTATACATTAAAACATTAATGTCCATATAAATAAATACCTAAAACCATTTTTAAAACCTGGAAATTAAAAATAATGATTTATAATAATAAATATTTAAAATATTTAAAATGATATTTTAGTAAAAGAGTTTTTCTAACAAAAATAGACACACTTGAATACAAATAATTGAGGAATAAAAATTAATCAGAATATTATAATATCAAGAGGATAATGGGATTCATGATATAATATGTTATAGGATAGTATATAAACCTATTAAGAGTGAATTGGTTCATAACAACAATGAATTATCAATGGAAATGTAAATTGAGATTAAATCCATTTTAAAGATGGTATCCTCAAATTAAGGATAAATAAATCACATAATTATGTGTGAAAAATAAAAATACACCCAATATAAGTGGATATTAAGTTTAAAACAATCATATTTCATTCACACATATTCATAGGGTGACATATTCAAGAAGTACAAGTTTAACCCAAATAATTGAAATTGGGTTAAGAAGTTCCCTTGTAAAAATTTGACAACCTAACGACGTCACTTTAAAATTAATAAAATTAGATGATGAGAAAAAAAGGGCATATCATCACTTAGAAAAAACTTTTACGTCAATAATGATATATAAGAACATATCCAATGATAATAAGATGTAAATTAAAAGACATAACAAAAAGAAGTTTTTTAAAAAGAGAATGGTGAAAGGTTCCCTTCTGTGGATCTAACGGATGCCAGCGATGAGATTTTGTTTTGGTTTGAGTTGATGAGAAGGATTCCGACCTGATGGTGGATCTGGTTCGCCCATGCCCTTGTTCCGGGATCCTCTATAGAAGCTTCACAAAGGACTTGGAAGGAGGGGTTTCGCAGGCGGTGGTTCTCCCTATGCGTTTGATTAATCCTCTTCTTCCTCTTATGATCTCTATGTGAGATTTTTTGAGATTTTTGGGGTTGGAATGGATTATGGGCTGGTTTTCATGATTCTGTTGAGATTTTATTTTGGATTTGTGTATTCTATGTGGTTTGGATATGGTTTCTCTCTAGTGGGGATGGCGTGATGGCGACGACGACACCTCTTGGATTTCCGAGGTTCGGCACCAGCGGCGATGCTTTATTTCGGTGGTTTATCGCTGGCATTACATGCATGATGTGATGATTTTAGGGGTGCAGCATGAGGTGGTTAGTAGATCGAGACACCTTGAGGTGCGCGGACAGGTGTGTGGTACGATGGCAGGTGTGCGGCTCGAGGCATCTTTATCATGATTTCTGGTTTGGGTATTTGAAATTTGAATTGGAATTGGATGTTTTGAATTGGTGATTTAGCAGTGTTGAAGTTTTGTTTTTGGTATTGGAAACCCATAAAACGGTCTTTAAAAAATGAAAAAAAATGATTAGCAACATTATTTATTTTATATTACTTATTACCATGTTATAAACATTACGTAGTCACTTAAGTTATTAACGGTCATATTGTTAATATTTGGCACTTGAGAAAAAAAATAAACACCTTATAGTTACAAGTTGTTCATGTGGTAAGATATCCATTATCTTCAGAATGGTATTAATGATTTATATATCATATATATCATAGATATTTAGTATATACATGTATTTATAATAGTACATAACATTTAGAGGTAAGAAATTAAATGCACCGTTCATGGAGACAGTAAGTCGTACGTATGCATGAACGCCACTTCCATTTATATTTATTATTTAAATGTAATTAAAAACATAATTATACATAGTTATGTTATAATTCCAGTATTATTTCTTGTAAAATATTATTAACTCTATCTTTTATACGTCCCACATAAGGCATTTAACGAGTCATATCACTTTGATGGGGCGGTAGTCTGCTCTTTCTCTAATGAGATTATCATATATACCCTATATAGATACCATAAAGTATTTATATAAATGGAAAAATAAAGAAGAATAAAGAAAACATAAACATAATAAATATCATATATAAATACAGTGCCATCATAATGGCTACCATGAGAGGCGGTTGGAGATATTTGAACAATCGTCGTTTCGTGAGGTGTTAGTTTTCCATCCACATAAACATTATGTTCTTTACCCATTAGATGGAGGTATGTGTATGTGTAGTTCTAATCCTTCTCATAACAACATCCAAGTATATTGAGGATATTGGTGTTGTTAAAAAAGAATGGAATAAAAATATTTATGGGTTGGACAAGTAAAATAAAAGAAAACAATTTAAGAAAAATCGATACCTTTAATTTGGGTAACTCCCTTTGGGTTGAACCAATGGACTTATTGAAGTGCCTTATGCCTAAATTAAGGATTCTGAGAGGAGGAGAGGGATGTAGAGAGCTTAATTGGGTAGAGTTTGGATGATAAAAAAGGCTTTATAGGTGTGAAGAATTGGTTATAAGTGGTATACTTTTATAAGGGGGAGGAGGGGCTCTTTTCGTAAGTGTGATAATATTATTTTATTATATAATGATATTTGGTTTTTATAGGTAAAAAAATCATTAAAGTTGAAGATAAGATGACTCAAAGTCTAAATAATATCATCCAATATGAATTGGATAGGTTTTGGATGTTATTTTAATATTTATAATTTATTTATTTAAATCTTTTAGTAATGAGGTAAATACTACATCATTATTATGTCATAAATAATTTAATTTATGTGATTCCTAAAAATTATAAAATAAATACCATGATGTTTGAAATCTCTTTAGATTTCTAATGAATATTTATACTCGAAAATATAAATTATATAGCACCATATAAAAATTAATTTACAAAAAGAATTTTCTTTATGTCATTTTTGCCTTTACAATAAATTAATTAATCAAATGTGTCATTATCTTTCATAAGTGTCTCCATGTGGTCCCAAAATAGTCCCAATGATGCCAATGGTCGGAAATTACTTATCCAATAAGGTTAGGTCAAGTGTTAAGGTAATTTTGAATTATTATAATATTCTTTTAACCTTAAATTACCCTATTTACCTTTAACTGCGGTAAATAAAAGCCAAAAGTTACTATTCACCAAACATTAGTTTCATCTTATTGGACAAAATATTACTTACTAATAACAACCATGTATGTCAGATTATCAAAATTCAATCCACAGAAGTGTTAAAATTTATTTTAAATGAAAAATTTAGTTTTTTTAACTATCAATGAGTGGTTTCACTATTCGGCAAAAATTGCAGTTTTCAGAAAAATACTAAAAATTCACCCATTGATAAATTTGATATTCCGAATTAAAAAATGATGTTTCTTTAATGAAATTCAAATCAAAAAATTTGCATTATTTAGATTAAAATTAATTCTCGTTGTCAAACAAATAGCGTGTTTTTAAGAAACAATATCTATCAAAAGATTGACACTTGCTTATGTCCAATTTCAATGTGATATTAATTCAAATGAAAAAAATTGGATCAAATGGTAAAAATATATTCTAATTACACTTTAAAACCAATTAAAAAAGTTAATCTAACCATATAAATAATTTATATTAAAAGGCAGTTTTGAATTAAAATACAATATTTTTCACTATTCATTAAAAATGAACTTTATCCGAAAAATTCAAAAAAATTACACAAAGTAAATTTTGATGTCCCAATTCTAAAAAATGATTTTATTTTGTCAAAAAATGTGTAAATGTGACCAAAACTATATTTATAGAGGGTTCTCCATTAAAAGGCGGTAAATCGACCTTTCAATGTAAATTATGCTTAAAATTAGATTTATTCACATTTTAAGCCTCTAACTTTGGTTGGATAAATGTAAATACCTTTAAAAAACATGTATAATAATATTTTAGTTAGTTTTGTTCATTCCCCCAAATAAAATGGCTAATATTTTACTACCATTTAAAATAATAATATTAAATTATTAGTGTGCAACATGAGATTTCAAGGAAACCTGTTGTTTTGTATCAGGTACACTATCGAACATAGAAACCCCTTTAATGTAAAATTTATATTAAATTCAAAAATATTAATAAATATAAAAATATCATATTCCTTATTTTCCTGGGATGTTACATCCTTCCCCCCTTTTGGTAATCACGTCCTCGCAATTTTAAAGTTGGGCTTGGAAACATCCTTGAAAGTCCCACATCAGAAAAATAGTCAATAAAACTATCAGTTTAAAATAAAGGAAGAGAAGTACAAAGGTCACCCGAGATAACCCAAACTAGGATCCCATGTAGAAAAACATGGATACAGAATAGAAAACAAATGGTCAAGTTCTGATGGAGAGTGATAGAAAAAATTATTAGGAGAAAGTTAACCACAAGAAAATCACAAACAAGCGATGGGTTCAATGGTCCTTGATTCCCTAATAGGAATAGTTAACAGAACAAGTTTTTGTTTTGAGTTACATTTAATTGAGGAATTTATTTATTATCTTAACAAAAAAACATAAGGAAATATACTTACTTGTCATGTAGACATTAATATTTTACTATATTTCTAACACAAACTCATATTTTCTCCAAATGATGAGTATTCAGGATGAATTTTTTGTCACATTAAGTGCGCCATAATCAACTTCGAGATAATCACATAATCCAAAAAATATGAACTATATATTTCTCATGTATTTAGACCTTAAACAAAACAATAATGGTTATCTCCAGATCAGATAATCCCCCAAAAGGATAATCTTTTAGAATAAGAAAAACTACTCTTAATCTCTAAAATTTGTCAAACTAAACTCAAAGTTCAACAAACACCATTCAATAAATAGTTGTCCATAAAATTCATCAATGTAATCCAAACTAATATTGAAACCCAAATCTCAAAAGGTTTTAATCACATAGTCTTCTAAGATAAATCATAAAATTTATCTCCAAATATCACCAGTTACTCTTAAAGTCTCATATTTAATAATGTAATATACCTAATCACATATCCTCCATGATTGTTTAATTATTTCCATATATAACACAAAATCAACTTGTTCTTGATTCATAAAATCATATAAATAAAAATAATTATTCATAAAAAATAGGGACTTCACGTAGTCCAGTGGTAGATGATAAATACCAGTCACACTTTGGTTATGGGTTCGAATCCCGCAGCTTTGTCCGATGTGACAAGTTGTCACACGGTCCGCGTGTTGTCCTTTTTTAAAAATCTATATAATTTTATGGCATTTCCAAAAAGTTATAAATTTATCAAAAATAACCATAACAAATTTTAACCATGATGGTTTTCTAATAACTTTTTATTTTGAATCCCAAAATTGTATTAACCTGTAATTTCCTCAAATTCAAGGATTATATAAACCCAAATGGTTCTTTATAATTATATCCAAAAAATAAAAGATAATTATTCCTTTAATAAAATTTTCATATATCAAACTTCAGGTTCACAAATACTATAAAAAGTCTTCTGATGTAATTCCCATCATCAAAAGAGCCTTAATACTTTTAAGCATTTCACCATCCTAAAATCTACCATAACTCTTTAATCCCTTATATGATGACTTCTGACTAATTCACCATTCTTTATGATCCATTAACCATTCCTTTTCAACTTATTTAGAAATAATTATTTCCTGCAAACAGAATCTTGAATCCTATCTTATGATTTAATAATATCAAAACATATGTTAAGAAATAATCCAAACATTTCATTGGTCATTGTCAGTTTCTTCATCCACAATCGGAATGACATTAGGTATTGGTAAACAAATATTTGTACGATCTTTGTGATCCCATTCCCGAAACATCTTCATATTACATTTGTTTGTATAATGACCATGCACACCACATTTAAAACATTCAAATGATCCCTCAGAAAGAACTTCTTTTCCTTTCCCAGAGTCAAATGAATGCTTCCTTTTTCCATGGTAGGTTATTGCTTTATAACCTTCATTTCCACATCTATAGCATCTTCCTGTCCCTTTGAATCATTTTCCTAGTGTTTCTTTTCACATCCTTGACACATAGGTTTGTAAATATACATACCTTTATGACCATTACCTGAACATCCGTGGGGATTTTTTCTCACATATACAATGCCTTATAAATATCACCAAGGTTCAAGTGGTCAATCATGACTCTAGGTAGTTGGTTGAGAATAACCAGAAGAGTTCTCATTGCAGTTCACATTTCATTCAATTTCTCAATTAGAAAACCATCATAGTTTTCTTCACATCCACTGTAACTTTGATGCTTACTAGATCCAACCATTTACTAAAACCAAAAAGGTAAGTGTGAGTATATCAGTAAAATCCTCATATAATATCTTATAAGGAGGGAAAATACTAAGCTATAATTATTTGTGTTATCTTAAACTCATTATATTTATCTAAAAAACTATGACTCTTTCTAAAATCCTAACCATTATGGTAATGTCAATTTTTCTTATAGAATTCCCAAACCTCTAAAGTAATCTAAACCGACCTCTAATACCATCTTTAAGGACCTGGCCTTAAACCATACTAAAATTTTATTAAATTAATAATTCAAATTGAGGATCTTTTCATCTTTATATTTTTAGAGAATTAAGAAAAGACTATTACATCTCAAAATATTACAAAGTATACACTTCTACCCAGTAGCCATTTTTTTCAAAAAAAAAACTCTTGAAAAAAAATTCATTCCTAGTTCCATATTTAAGACAACATGGCCTTTCATTGATCCCATCCTTAACCCTATTTCACATTATGTCCTTTGGAAAACATATCAAAAACTGGGATGAGGATAAAGATCTCAGTAAGGGATACACAAAGAACGAAAACAGTTAGTTTTTCAGAACAATTAAACTAGGACTAATTTAACATAAGTAATAATTTTTACCTTTATGAAGTAGTAAATAATCTTCACTGAGTAAAAGATCATTACTTTCCCTTTTGTAACTAAAAGATTACCATAAAACCCATATAAAAACACATAACATATAACAGTAACTTGGGAAATAAACATACGTAAATGGAATAACCATTCGTTTGACTTCCACACATATCACTAAATGGAATAGCCATAAGACCAACTTCCATACCCAATTCATTGGAGGTTATAACATAACCACCCTTCCTTATTTATCACGGCACCACCCATAAAATGGTTTATCATGTAAGCACCCATAAAATGTTCATGTACCATCATGACACATAAAATATAGCAAATATAAACATTTCACTAATAACATTTCATTTGAAATCACAAGAAATAATTTCAAGATATTGAAATTAACATTCCATTTCAATAAAACATTTAAAAAAATATTTTTGAATCAAAGTGTCCAATACCACTTTGAAGCTTTTAATGGAATTATAATTTTAAAACATTAATGTCCATATAAATAAATACTCAAAACCATTTTTAAAACATGGAAATTATAGATAATGATTTAGAATAATTAATCTTCCAAACATTTAAAAAGATATTTTAGTTAAAGTGTTTTTCTAACAAAAAGAGAGATGCTTGAATACAAATAATTGACGAATAACATTTAATCATGACTTTATAATATCATGAGAATAAATGGATCCATGATATAATATGCCAAAATACATTATATACACCATTTAAGAGTGAATTGGTTCATAACAAAAATGAAGTCTAAATGGTAATTTACATTGAGATTAAATCCATTATAAAGATGGTATCCTTAAATTAAGGATAAATAAATCACATAATTAGGTGTGAAAAATAAAAATACACCCAATATAAGTGGATATTAAGTGTAAAAAAATCATAATCCATTCACACATATTCATAGGGTGTCATATTCATGAAGTACAAGTTTAACCCAAAGAATTGAAAATGGGTTAAGAAGTTCCCTTGTAAAAATTTGACAGCCAAACGGTGCAACATTAAAATTCAGAAAATTAGTTGATGAGATAAAAAAGGTATCTCATCACTTGGAAAAAACTTTTAAATCAATAGGATATATAAGAACATATCCCAACATAATAAGATGTCAATTAAAATACATAACAAAATTAAGTCTTTTTAAAAGAGGAGGGTGAATGGTTTTCTTACCGATTGGTAAGTTACAAAACATACGCCACATGAAAGAAGGATCACACAATGAAGATTTAAATACTCATATATGATATTATATTACACAAATATTAAAGTCATGGGCATTACATATACCACTCAAAAGGAAATAGTGTCCAATATAGCCTGAATCTCCCAAAAATAAAAGTAAGATGAAAAACCCTTACTCGTTGTAATCAACTGAGTCGTATGACCAAAAGTTAATAACCACAAAATTAATAACAGAATACCATGAATATAATGATAATCATGATAATATATATCAAATGTTTGTACACAATACACAACATGAAATGAATATGTGGTGAACAATGGAAATCTCACGGAATTAAAAGTGAGATGTGAAAATCCCATACCTCGTTGTCCAATTTAAACCGTTCGTTCTTTAATCTCTTAAATAATAAACTAATGTTAATTTAAACTTTCTTAATAACCATTTTAAAGTTTATTATTTATTTTATATTACTTATTACCATGTTATAAACATTATGTAATCATTTATGTTAATAACTGTCATTTTGTCGATATTTGGTACTTGAGTAAAAAAATGAACACATTATAATTACTAGTTGTTCATGTGGTAAGATATCCATTATCATCAAAATGGAATTAATGATTTAGATATCATATATATCATATCCAGTATATACATGTATTTATAATAGTACATAACATTTAGAGGTAAAAAATGAAACGCACCGTTCATGGAGACGGTAAGCCGTACGTACGCATGATTGCTACTTCCATTTCAATTTCTTATTTTAATGGAATTAAAAACATAATGATACGTAGTTATATTATAATTCCAATATAATATAATATAAAATATTATTAACTCCATCCTTTACAAGTCCCACATAAGGATGTTAATGAGTCATATCACTTTGAGGGGGCGGTAGTCCGCACTTCCTCTAATGAGATTATCGTATTTACCCACTATGGAAACCATAATGTATTTATATAAATGGAAAATTAATAAGCATAAAGAAAAAAATAAACATAAAATATATCATATATAAATATAGTGACATCATAATGGCCACATGAGAGGTGGTTGGAGATATTTGAACAATCATCGTTTCCTGAGGCGTTAGTTTTCCATCCACAAAAACATTATGTTCATCACCCATTAGATAGAGGTGTGTGTAAGTGTAGTTCGAATCCTTCTCATAAAAATATCCTAGTATATTTAGGATACTAGTGTTGTTACAAAATAAAGGAATAAAAAGAGTTTAGGGGTTGGAGAAATAAAATAAAACAAAACAATTTAAGAGAAACTGTTATCTTAAATTTGAGTAACTCCCTTTGGTTTGAACGAGAGGACTTCTTGAAGTGCCATATTCTTAAAGAAAGGATTCTAGAAAGAGGAGAGGGATGTAGGGGGATTAATTGGGAAGAGGTTGGGGGATCCAAAAGTCTTGAAATGTGTGAGAAATTGGTTAGATGTGGTATTATTTTATAAGGGAGAGGAGGGGCTCTTTGGGAAGATGTGATAATATTATTTTATTATATAATGCTATTCGGTTTATAAAGGTCCATAAATGATTAACGTTGAATATAATATGACTCATAGTCGAAATAATATCATCCAATAATAATTGGACAGGTTTTGGATGTTATTTTAACATTTATAATCTTATTTATTTAAATATTTTATTAATGAGGTAAATACTACATCATTATTGTGTCCTAAATAATTTAATTTGTGTGATGTATAAATATTATAAAAAAATAACATGATTTAGGAAATCATATTTTATTTCCAATTAATATTTATACTTGAAAATATAATTTATATAACACCATATAAAAATTAATTTACAAAAATAATTTTGTTAATGTCATTTTTGCCTTAACATTAAATTAATTAAACTAAAGTGTCATCATCTTTCATAATTGGCTTAATGGGGTCCTAAAATAGACCCAATGATTCCCATTGTCATCAATTACACAACCAATATGGTTAGGACAAGTGTTAAGGTAATTTTTAATTATTATAATATTCTTTTAACCTTGAATTACCCTATTTACCTTTAATCGCGGTAAATAAAAGTCAGAAGTTACTATTCACAAAAAAATTATTTTCATCTTATTAAACCAAATTTAATTAATAATAACAACCATGTATGTTAGATTTTCAAAATTCAATTCACATAAGTGGTAAAATTTCATTTAAATGAAAAAGCCAGTTTTTAACTACCACTAAGTTGTTTCACTATTCATAAAAAATTGATGTTTTCAAAAAAATAAAAAATATTCACCCTAAGCTATATTTGATATTGCGAATTCAAAAATTATTTCTATTTTAACAAATTCTAAACATAAATATTTCATTATTTAATTTAAAATTAATTCTCATTGTCAAAACAAATACCATGTTTTTAAGAAACAATATCTTTCAAAAGATTGACACTTGCTTATTTCCGATTTCAATGTGAAATTAATTCCAATGACCAAAATTGGAATAAATGGTAAAAATATATTCTAATTACACTTTAAAAACAACTAAAAAGATAATCAAACCATATAAATAAATTAGATTAAAAGGCAGTTTTGAATTAAAATACAATATTTTTCACTATTCATTAAAAATGAACTTTATCAGAAAAATTCCAAAAATTTACACAAAGTAATTTTTGATGTCCCCATTGTAAAGAAGGATTTTATGTGGTAACAAATATTGAATTTAAGTGACCAAAACTATATTAAAATAAGATTCTCCATTAAAAGGCGGTAAATCGACCTTTCAATGTAAATTATGCTTAAAATTAGATTCATTCCCATTTTAAGCCTCTAAATTTTATTGGATAAATGTAAATACATTTAAAAAACATGTATAATCATTTTGTTGTCAGATTTGTTCATTCCTTCCAATACAATGGCTAGGAGTTAACTACCATTTAAAATAATAATATTAAATTGTTAGTGTGCAATGTTAGATTTCAAAGAAACCTGTTGTTGTGTATCAGGCGCGCTATCGAACATAGAAACCCCTTTAAATTAAAATTAATATTTAATTCACAAATATTAAATAATATGAAATTTTCATATTCCTTATTTTCCCAGGAATATACAATATCACCTTTTATGTGCAAGAATGTTCATCTAAATTGAAGGATTTAAACAAGTGAACATTGTAGAAGAATTATTAATGATGGAATGAAGATAGAATTATAAATATATTAAAGAAATTTTTAATATGGAGTCATCAGAATAATTAAAAGGGGAATACAAATAGAAAATATGACCAAATAGTTTTTATTTTTATAAATTATAAGAATTATTGATCCTGAGATGCTAATGTTTTAGCTGATTCAAAGTGATATAATTATGTGTATGACATTCACATACTACTATTAGTATAAATGAGATTAATAGATATCAATTAGATGGTCTAAATCGAAGCCAAAATCAAAAGATATGTTCAATTGGGCTAAAAACCTAGAATAATATAACATTGAGACACTTTATATTCTATGGGTCAACAGAATGTAAGAATAGATGACATTTTGAATGTTTAATATGTTACGTGTTAATTAAAAAGATACAAAAACAATGATTCTTGAAGAGGAGACTACACTATACACTAAATAATAAGAATAATAAGATGAATAATTGAAAAAAAATGTTTATTTCTATCAATTTATGATATCCAGGATGGGAATGTTTAGTGATCCATCTTATAAAATAAATACATTTTTTAGATGTCTAATCAGGTGAAGCAGCCATGTGTGGTTCATATATAATAGAGTATTCTAATTGATGTTCTTCAAGTAGCCCATATAATGATATAACAGAAAGAGGGGATCACCAAAACTATTTAAGAGGGACACATGAGTCACATTGTTGACCCAATTAAAGGTGATTCATGCTTAATTTTATAATACAAATGAAACTTAAACATTATTGTAAAAATGGATTTTTATGGTCATTGTTTCGGTTAAATGCCTACCCTTGCATGAGATTATTATGATAAAATGTAGCAATCCATGTGAGATTGGGATAAAAAAATTGAACACCAGGGTCATAATACTCTCTATAGAGGAAAAAATCATAAAAAACCGAGTGTTTTTGTTTTTTTCATGTTTATCTATATGTATACCAACTAAAGTTAAAAAAGAAATAAAGGAAAAGAATGATAAATCCAACCAATTAATAAGTGAAGAAGTATCATGGGATAAGAGTTAAAATTGGTTCAAAACTATTACATCATAGATTCCTAACCCATCATAGTGTGGAACACAAAACTTTGAGACCCTAACAATTGGTATCAGATCCTAGTATCATACCAATTTGGGATGCTCTATTTTAACAATGTTTTAGTTTCTATAGTTTATCTTTCAATGGTATCATGTAATTAATAATTAGTAGAGTTATATAAAATTTTAATTATATGTTAATTTCTTCTAATTCTATGAATAATTGAAGGATGAAACAATTGATAAAGATGGAGAATATTTCTTGCTTTTTCATAGAGGAATAAAAACTAAATATAACATGAAAAAATATTTGATAATATCAGACCATGCATTAATATTAAGGATTTTATTAAAAAAGAAAATTTGAAGAATATAAAAAATTATTCAACCTCATGATCAATAGAATTATTACATGATGTTTAGGTAATTATAAATTATTTTCAGGATTTTTCCACTGATGAACCTTGATTTAGTAGAGAAAATCACATATTTTAAGATATATTTGATAAAGATTATTTTTATTCATCATCTTACTTTAAAGAAAAATTTCTATGGTTTTTGAAAGATTTTATTACATTCATTTTTTCAACATTAAATAATTTTAGGAAGATCCCACCCACTTTTAGAATATATCAGAGATTAAGTGGAATCAACTGGTTAAAAGCAATTTTTGGTGAAATAATCACATCAATAGTGTGGATTCTAAAAGAAAAAAATTTATCTTGAAGATAAATACTTAATACTTGAGAAGGAGTTGATAAAATAAATTCAAAATAATTAAAAATACTTTGAAATACTTTAATAAATGTTCTATTCATTGAAGGTAAATTTAAAATGTATCTTCAGTGTTATGATTTTCCAACATGGAATTAAGGGAAATATAATTAAAGATCATGACTATTTGTTATAAAAAAGAACCAAATTCATGAAAACAATATTAAAAAGGTGAGTAAGTCTTGTGACGGTAGATTGAAATCAATGTAAAATGATAAATATATTCTCAATAATAATTCTTTAGAGATTAATGTTAAAATTAATGATCATGAAATAAATTATCCTATGCCTTCCTAAAAGAAAGATAAAGAAGCTTATTACATTCAGTTATAAGGAATATATTGTTGTTATAACACCTCTGTCTTATGGAAAAAATAATATGACATCACATAATGATCATTACATATTATTAACAGATGAAAAGGTTCTATTTAGACATAATAATTATGATTATTTTAAATATGATTTTATATATATTGTTTAGGATTAATATTAATGTCTATACCAACATGTATAAAAAAATTCTTGAAGAACCCACCACTACATATAGGGTGTTTGGAAGTATTGGTAGAGGATGTTAGTCCCTACATAATCACATATAATAAATGTAAATTTGAAATAAATATGTGTGAAAAACTAAATTTACTATTATAAAGAGGAATAAATCAATATTATTGGTTTTATTTTCTTACAAAATGTATTTTTCTATTTTATAAGATCCAAATTATAGTTTAATGTTAATCACACATGCCACAATTCAAATACAATAACATTAAACACTTAAAATATATAAATTTATAAACACATAAAGCTCAATTACAAAATTCGGAAAATAGTTTCAAAAAATTCGCCCTTCACCATCACCTCATCAACATTATCCAAAAAAAATGTCCATTGAGAAAAAAAATTAAATATAAGATTTTTAAAATTCAAAAATCAAACTTCCAGAACCATTACTACCACGGTCGAAGAATCACCTCACACCACACACCCTGACCACTATACACATCTTCCTCACCATTGCATGCGAGATATCGTCATTAGTACCTTAGAATCATCACCATTATCAAAATCATTTACCATAACATAGATATTACATAACTAGACTTCAAAGAACATTTGATAATGAAACATCAATATTCAAAGAAGCATCAAAACAAACTTGAGGAACATGACCTGCTGGACCCATGGACTGAGTTGAATCCACCAAAGAAGTCGCCTCTTAAAAATCCATCGACCCCATGAACTTCACAAAAAAATAAACATTGGAAAAAACTATGTGATTACAAAAATGAAATGAGTGGAGAAATACTAGATCAATAGTGTATTTAGAATTGAACTATGTCCTTGGAAGTGATCTCCAAACATATCCATGACCACCACACCTTGTCTAGGAATCCACCATTGAATGAATTAACACTGTAGAGTAACAAACATAACACATGAACATAGTGCGATAAAGAAAATATATAGACCACATCCATGAAAATAGTCCACAAAAAATAGGTGGAATTCATAAGGAATATATTAAAAATAACCATTGAGAGACCTTGAAGGAAATTCCCTCTACACTAAAATAATCACAATCGCAAACCACCCTAAAACCCATCAAGATTGACCAAAAATGGTGTCTTGCACAATGGGTGGGAAAGTAAGAATAGAGGAGGAGAGATGAAATGAAAGGACGCTTCTGAGAGACCCGGGAGCCATAAAAAAAGGATCCCAAAAAACAAGACACTGAAAAATGAGGGGAATAAACTCACTGAAATCCACCACTAAAAAATCCAAAATCACTAGTGTTACATCAAGTAAAATTGAGGGGAGACTTTTCATTCCAGCCAAAAGAGTGAAGGTACCAGAGAATGAGGTCCCCTAGTGGACAAAGGGGATGAGAAAGAGATAAGAGGAGGAACGTCATAGATAGATCAATCACTATGATGGGGTGATGAGATGGAGAGAGTGGTGTCTCTTATAAAAACTAGAGTGGGGGGAGAGTGGAGACCTAGATAGTGGGGTTGTGTATCCTTAGTTTTTGGTTTATTGATGGAGTTACAATGAGTTTGGTCACATGGATACTGATTGTTGGAATACTGTTAAAAATATTGGAAGATAATAAGTCCCTACAACATGGTAGAGAAATATCTAAATGATAAAGAATCCACAAACAAGAGGTAAGAGTTAATCATTTGATAACATATTTTTAGAGATAATAAATATTTATGGAAATTATAATGTTTTTATTCAAAAATGTCATACCTGAATAACCATGTGTGTACAAAAATAAAATAAAAAGTCAATACCATAGAAATTGGTTAAGAAAGATAATCCTATCATGGGAAGAAATCTATAGAAACATACTTAACAGGTTATTTTAATAATAATATAAAAGAAGAAAGGTGTATCTTCCTTGGTTGATAAATAGAAAACTAACTCATATCATAGAATTACTAAGCGGTAAAAGTGGAATACTAAACCACAGATAACCAATTACTTTTATTGAAATAAATTAATTCAAAACACATATCTATTATATCAATCAAAGGAAATCAAAATTAATAGAGGCACACTGAATTAATTTGAAAAATCAATCTAAGAGATACTAAAATGAATGATTTGGTGATGAACTTTCTTTAGTCATAATGTAAAAGAGCCAATAATACTGATCACATATCCAATAAGTGATTCATTATTTCCCAAGAATATTTAGATAAGGTGAATAATATTTAAGAGGAATGGGAGAATAAAATTGAAATTGAAAAAGGAGACATCTCCACATTAAGATTGAAAATACTTACTTCAAGTGATTTTTTTAGTAGTGGACACATTTATACATTACATGTAACTATTTCGGAGGTGAAAGCATGTATCAAGCAACATAAAGGAATTTATATCAATCTAAACAACTTAAGAGGGAATTATAAAATATAGGATGTTTGAAGAATGTGATATATGTAAATTAAAGGACCATGTAAACAAAAATATCTCCCAAAATGAAAGAATAAATTTTGAAACACTTCCCAATACATCTTTAAAATAAAAAAGGGTATGAATGAAGAGTTCATTTATACAAGGATCTAAATTGGAAAAAAAATCTAGTTGAGAAGTTATCTTGACCTAGATACTATCATCGGCGAGAAAGGGTTTCCAACTCATTCCTCATAATTTGTGATTATTTTTTTGTGCTAACTACATAGGGAATTAATGGTGAAGTGATTTATCAAGAGGATAAATAATTAAAAAATAAAAGATTTTAAAGATGTAAAACATAATAAATATGTTACCATAATGGTGAAAAAATAAAAAAATTATAATGAATATCTAATTAAATAATACACTATTTATGAATTGAATATTGAGGGTATCACTTAGGGGCGTTCATGATAATATTATAGAATAGTACATCTTATACATATATGATATGTCTAAAAAGTGTTTTGAAAATTGTAATTGAAATTGTATCTATTACTATTCGACCATCCATATTTTTCTAATAATTGGATCACATATTAATATAGATAAATTCATTTTATCAATGACATAAAACCAGAAATTTTTCATAACTTCCATGATTTTTTAGGTTAACAATAGGTAAGTTATATTTATGGTTTTATATAATTGTGTGTATTTATGAGTATAGATATCTCATTTTGAAATTACATAAAAAGGATATATAAATTAATCAATATTAGTTGATCTACAATGTATAATTTTTATATATGACTTGAGGAAATAATTTTTTTTATATTATATGAGTTTGTGTAAAATTCATGGTGTTACTGAAAACATTATTATTTAATTAAAATCCTAATTCTTTCTATATTAATCAAGGCTTAGGTAGAATATTAATGGGTTAAAATATAGAACATTTCTTAATAATGAAGTGTTATTGTTCTCTCTCATTACATTTTATTTATTTTCATTGAGTAGAAAGAGAATGAAATTAAACAAGTTAATGAGCATGAGAGAAAAAATAGGAATTGGATGATAGGTATTAAATTCCTCACATATGGTCACCATATTTGCTTATATGGATATTTTTTTAAATAAAACAGAGTCGGTGATTATTGAACCAATTTTTAATTTTTATTATATTTACTAAAAATAATAATCAAGGGTATAATTTCTTGTTCTTATTTTAATATATTGGAGTTGAGTTTCTTTAGAATTGGTTTAGATGTTCCAAAGCATATTGGGAAGGACCTAGAAGTTCCCATGTAAGAAATAGATCCATTATATCATATACATTTTGGTATAACTGAAATGTTGGTTTGAAAATTAAATTTATTATATGAATATAGATAAATTTCATCGATAATGTTTAAGGTGATTAACAGAGAATAATTTGAGTTGAATAGTTCCATACCAATTATTATAAGATTAGTCTTAGAATAATTATATTGGAAAGTATTTGGATGATGTTTAGATTTAAAAAAAAGTGAAATTTGTGTTAAAGTCCTTTTAATTCCATGTTCAAAAAACTTCCATGTTGTTTCCACTACTTTTCATGATTTGTTTGTTTAATTTTCAATGTCAAAATGATACTTGAGAAAAAAACTTAGTGAGCTATAATTTCCTGTAAGAACCACTAGACTATTTTTAATTAATATTTAGTGATTAGGATCAATAATATCCATTTATAGGTGATATGTTAGTTATTATTATCCTGGATGGTTTGAAATGGGATAATAAGAGCATGTGACACTTTTTGGGGTGAGGAAGAACATGTGTGTGGAAGAATGTGACCCACCATAGATTTTCACCATTAAAGGATTTATCAAGTCACTTCTAAATAACATTATTTTTATAAATTAGTGACCCTCAATATTATCTTAGACGTGGGAAATTAAATGAATTGTTAAATTTTTACCAATTTAAAATAAAGATACAAGTATGATCGAATTACAAGGAAGACATACAATTCTATATTCAAACCTATCACTATTCAACCTTAGATTGTTCTCTGCTAATGTACACACCATGCCTAGAGTATGTCGAGTGAATAAATATGGAAGTCTCTCTATAGTCTAAATGATAGTATTTTTAATACCTTGTGATTGATATAAAAACCATGATACCAGCCCATACCATAATGAAAAAATACATGATGACGATTATCTATGATTAAGTGAATTAATTTCAATGTTTTTATGTCTTAACTATGACTAATAATATTTTTTTTGATGATAAATGAAGGTGATAAAAAATACAATTTCATTGTATAATGATATCATAGAAACTAATGGTGTTGAGTTCCATGATTTAAATGTATTTAATATCATGACTATCATAGATATATCATGATTAATTATAAGATACATATACGTTTTTACATACCGATGTTGTTGAATGAGTTGAGAAATAAAGAAAATAATGTATGAATTCACTGGAAGAATGTTTTATTCAGCCATGTTGAGTTACATGATATCAAAATAACATAGAATAACATTCAGTAAAATTATAATAATCAAAATTGATAGCATCATAAGGATGATTTGACCATATTTGTAGGAATCATATGTGTAAACATCCTTTGTATACGGATTAATTGATACTTTTCCTAAACACAAACTTTTAAAAATAATTTTCATCAAAATAATGCATATAGAGTTGTCTATGTGCAATGATTTAAACAAGTGTATTTCCTAGATGAATTTTTAAGAGAATAATGTTGAAAGAATTTTGGAGGTGTTAATGAAATTTTAAATTTCAATTTATCTATATGATAAAATGGGTATTTCAAATAAATATATATAACAGAGAATTATTAGTTTTTTAAACATTGATAATTATGGATTCTAAATTGTATTGGTCATAAGAGATTCATTGTGTGTAGACTATGAGTCTAATATTCCCATACTATTGTAATAATAAATGATAATTATTAGAAAAAGATAAATGCTTTAAACTAATACTCCAATAAAAATAGATATCCTAGTAGGGTAAAAAACTAAATTCCAGACATTATATATTCTTTGATTCTAAGAAATATAATAAGAGATGATATTATTCTAGTTGGAGACATGAGGTTTCAATGAAATAAATATAAAATACTAGTTCTTTATATAGATATGATTTCTTGTGATTTAAAGAAGATGAATAAATTTTTGAGATTTTTCCAAATATTCTTATGTTTATGGTATTTAGGTTGAGAATGTTGATTGATCCATCCTACAACAAAATCACATATTTTAAAATTATTATATATTTTTAAAAGTAATATTTTTTTAGTGTACTAGAAAGCATGGTGATTTATATGTTTGATGTGGCCAAGATATTTCCCTATATAATGGAGGAGATAAACAACACAATCCATGAGGGATGCATGAGTAACATTATTGATCCACTTCAAGGTGATACAATCTTACTCAAGTATCTAAAAATCATTTTTAAAAATAGGTTGGGTCTATTTCCATACCCTTGTATAATATTATAATAAAAAAATAGGTCGATGTGTGATAGTGGGAAAATAACTGTTGTACATTGGGAATGTAGAAATCATTAGTAAGGTGAAACTCATCAATAAAACTAGTTTATCCTGTTATGTTTCATTCACGTTTATCCCTATACATACCAACTAATGGAGTGAAAATGAAGATAAGAAACAAATGTTATGTCGAATTAGTAAATATGTAAATAACTATTATGGTTTAAAAGTTAATATTGGTTTACAAATATTACACTACTAATTCACCCCTCTTATTACAGAACACATCCATTTTAGATCCTAACAAAATCATATATCAATATGGTTATTTCACTAAACATGTTGTTAATCCACCACCATAAGAAATTATAAACCCATATAAGGCTATAGTAAACCCTTAATCATATAAATACTATATAAAAATAAACTAGAAACTGACACTAGATCAATGTTATTGTGTTATGAAAATAAACAACAATGAGAAGTGGTAAAAATGAGGATAAGAGATGATTCATAATGACTTATATTGAAAAATAAATAATACATCATGAAGAGAATATAAAAAAACAAGCAAGGAGGAGAGGGGCATAAACAAGAGAAATACTTTAGAATAGGTTGAATGAATGAATGGAAAAGGTTTTTAAAAATAAATAAAGTCAACAAGAAAAAATATGAAATATCATAAAATTAAATGTATACCAAGGCATGTCACAGTGTGGCACCTTTCAATACAGTATAATGATTTTAAAAACTATCATGGTCATATTTTTTATGCCTATTTCATATTTTCTCAACCATGAAAAGGACTCATGTACCGCTTCCTCAAGGAACATTATGGCATGATACCCCACATCCTACAATGCCCAATGTTTAGTCTAAAAATACAAACATGGGAAAAAGTCTATATATAGTGTGAACTTTCTAGGTCAAAACATGATTAGTATACACTAAAAATAAATACCTATTAAACCATAAAACACCCCATAATTCTTAGCAAAATGAAGAAATAGAAAAAATACAATTACACATAATAAAATAATACATTAATACCCAAAATTGACATAGTGAATGTGAAAAATATCTATTTTTAAAATATCCAGTAATAAAATATTTCATTATATAGATAAACATAATAAATCATATTAGGAAAATTTATTTAACCCTTAAATAAAACATTTTTTATGAGATAAAATATGGGTATTATATTTTAATTTTTAATTCATAACAAATTGAATATATAACATCATTTTATTCATCATATAAATATATATACATGATTTAAGTAAATTTATAAATTTATATTAATTATTATTAAAAAATAATAAATTTGATATATTATTAATAATAAATTGGTTTTTAGTGATCAAATATTTCTTTTTCAGTCATTAAATCTTTGATGTTATCTATAAATCACATCATCATTGATTCATATCGACACCACCAATAAGAAAACATGTAAGAATCATCATTTAATTGATATAAATCACCTCGCCTTACATTTATTCCATCTAAAAAAACCCCATCATATTGCTACCAAAATTGAAATACCCCATCCACCCATTTTGATGGCCTGGGGTGCCTCATAGTTTTTCTTACAAGTGAGAAAGGGAGGGGGATGAAAAAGAGGAAATGGTGATAGATTTGATTAACCATTAAAAATTCAGTTAGCAATGAATTATATAATGAAATTGTAAGAAACAATATTCAATGTGGATATTTTCTTAAAGAAGGGAAAATATAGAGATGAATAGATACAACGGGTTCTTCATTATTCATCACATGAAATTTTCAATTCAACCAATTTTATTAATAATAATTTAAATATGAATTAAAATATCAATGTAATGAAAGGATGATAAAAATACATAAAAAATCGAATGACAAATGAAGTGAATAATAGTTTTTTTCTATCAAAAATTTGAATTTAGAAAATATTTAAATTCATACTGAAATTAAGATTCATCGACACCATATTATTGAAGAAAAAGATCCCTACTCTATCCTCTCTAATTATAAGGTTTATTAAAAATTATAATATAATTACCCTATAAGAGAGATATAAGGAGGCATTAATGTCATCAATTTATTCAGAAAACTGGTATTCCTATAAGGACCCAGACTAATGGTGATCTAAGTTCCCAAAAAAATATGGTACATTTTTGGGGAATAACCCCATGTTCATAAAATAACTACAGTGTTTTAATTTCTTTAAACATCTAAATATAAGAGATATATACATTCATGTTGATGGGATAAAATATTTATTTATTTAATAAATATAAATTATAACAAAAAACACAACTACCTTAGAATACCATTAAATCATACCTCGAGTGTTGGCACCATGTCTCGAGATCAAAAAATTAATCAGAATTTTTTTGAAGCAATTTATAATAGTGAATTAATCATTTTACCCTTTTAATTTTCCAATCTAAAAAGATAAATAATTAGTTATTTACTTATTAGGGATGAAATATATGTACATAAAATTCTGACATGTGGTGTGATAAAAATGATATAACGTACTTTTTAATGATTCAAAAGTGTTTAATAACATGTTTCTAATGAAAAAACTAAGAAAATGACACCATATTATTTTAAAAACTCACGAAAATGATAATTAGTTATTTTTTACATATTTGAGTGAACAACATGAAATTATATCATAATATGTCATCTGAATGATTGAAAAACAAGTTTGTGACTATGTAGTGACAAAATACAAAATAAATAGAGAAACTGGTCAAAATAAATTTTATTTCCATGAAAAATTTCAAAAAAACCAACCAAAAATTTTGGAATTCAAAAACAATTCTTATATAACACGAATTGTGGTTCGAATCATTAAATTAATATTTTCTAGGGAAAATATTATCTTTTAAGTGTAACATAACTCTATATTTATAAAAGTTATATTCTATTATCATGTTTTATTTTTATTGATTTTTTATTGTATTACTGTTAATTTGAAATTCAAATTGGTATCATATAAATAGGGGATATTAATTTTTTCATGATAAATGACTTTTTGAGGTTAATTATTATAAAAAAATTAAAATTATTATATGATATATGTTATGGATTATAATTTATCTTGTGTATTTGATATTTATAATTTTATAAAGACTCCTCATTTCAAATCATTCCATTAATATATATCACCCAACCTTTTCACTATATTTTTTTTTCTTCAAACCACTGGATTTAAAATTGGATACATATATTGTTCTTGACTGTTGATTACAACCACATTTACCCTATATATACATCAATATGTTAATAAAATTAAAATAATTTATCTATTCAATCATTTTTTATATATTTTAGCTACCCTATTTTATATTATCATATTTCATTCAATATTATAAATAAATATATTTTATATATTGTTTTTTCAATTTTTCATGTAGATAATGAATGTTCATGAATTTCTAGTTTCAAAATTTGTTTCAATTTAAATCAACATTCGATCAATTTATCAACATGTTATTAGAATATGAATTTTTTAAGAGGTTTACAATAAGGTAGTATGTAGTATTTTCTATGGTGAATATTATGAATTAGGGTTTTATCATTTACAAAAATATAATAAGATATCAATCCTACATTTTTGATAGTGACATGAATCTTGATGCAAATGTACTTAGCGAGGTGATCAAAGATGGAAATCAAACTTCCACTCGAGGCCATGACTAATCCTTCATATTATTTCAACAACAACTCTACAAGAATTTTAATAACGTTTAAGTAACAGTGAAGGATCCTCTAGTATTATGAGAAAACCTCAAACAATTTAATGATCACCAAAACATGTAATTATATATAAACTAGATATTAATGAATTAATTTATGATTTCAAGACTATAAATCAATAATTGAATATAATTATGAAATGTTTTTAATCAAATGATAATTAACACTATGTGTGAAAAATATTACCAATGTCAATATGATTGATTTTTTTTCTAATTTTAATGATTTTAATGTTTTATTGAAACAAAAAATATCAATCAATGGTCTTTAAAATTTTTGTTGAATTACTCTCTTGAAATAAGGTTATTTATCAAAATAATAAACTCATGAGGAGGAATCATTAATTTTTACCTACTAGTGAAAATATATTCCTTGAATAAAATTCAATAACTCATAATAATGCTTAAGGAATCTATCAAAGTGATTAATATTGGGGAAAATATTTTACTCATGGTGGTCACACACCCAATGAGAAAATTAATGGTCTCCACCAGATATTTTCAAATAATAGAAAAATATAGTTGATGAAAATGAATAATGGGGAAGTGATTGTTATTCGTGTGTTTTAGAGGATTATTCATCATATTAATATCATATAATAAAAAAATTTGTTTATATTTATCAATAATAAATTAAATTCATATATAATAGATATGAAAAAAAATTGATGACCAGGTATTAAAGTATAATGATGTTATTCTAGATTTTGACATCCCATGTCATTTTTTAATCCTTGGTGGTCTCTGGTGTATGGATAATGTATAAAATCTCTTGATAAAGATGTACTTTTTTAGTTATTTTTAATAAATATAGATTTTTTTTGGTTTCTTTAATTTTTATTTTGTTTCAAATATATATATAAGCCTTATTTTTTTCTTTAATATAATTGGATATTATAAATTTCCATATTAGGATTAATCTCAATAATAAATATATTTCTCTTGTTGAATGTGTCATGGAAAAAAAGTAATTCTATAATATGATAACCATTTTATGAACATCAAAATGGGAAGTTCTCATATTTGTACATTAAAAAATAGTGTAAAAATAAATCAAACACTCTGGAAGAGAAATAATATGTCTAATTTAAGGTAATCAATTTTTTGAAAACAATGATTTTTTTGTAACGAACCAGAATATTATCACTAATAATTCCCTCTCTAAAAATTATTTTATATGGTTTTAAACACAGATATCACATAGAGAACCTGATAAAAAACAAAATTTTATTAAATTAATAAAGAAATAAGTGGAATTTATAGAAATTAAGAAACCTATCCTAATAGAATTATAGCTTGACCATTGAAATTGTAATATGACCATTAAGAATTGTAATATATCCAATAAATATGTAACCTCACCTATGAAAATATAAATAATATTTAGGTATCTAATACATGAAAATATGATAAAATTTTATCACGGTATCAGCAAATAATTTTTTTAGAAATGATAAATTATGTGTTATTTTATGTAAAACATATTTTTTACAATTTTATCATTTGTATAATTATTTAAAAGAAAATTTATTTCCATAACATATATTCATAAATTAATATTATATTGATTTATAATCACAAGACAAATTTATGAGCCATTAATTTATTGTAGCATTAAAATCATTATTTTTAATAAATTATGATTTTCTTTAAAAACTAAATTACTCATATTTAGAAAATTATTTTCACATAATGGAGTCCATTTCTGAAATCTATATGTCGAAAAAAAATTTGGGTGAATTTTTATAATTTCCCTAAAATAGTTGAATTTTGGTTAATAGAAAAATACGGTCATTTACTATATAAGACAAATACAAGGATTTTTTAGTCATGAATGATGTATGACTAATGTGAGAACCATAATATATAACTAAAAATAATAATTTGATGTATATAATGACAATAATAGATAGTATTTATAGTTTTGATAAAAAATAATACTCTAATGAATAATATAAAAACAAAAATACCCTCTCCTCCCCTATAAATACCACCCCTCACTTCCTATCATCCTCACACATTCCAAGCCATTAATCATATCTAAATTATTCCCAATTCCTTTTCTTACCCTCTTTCCCACGTCTAAGATCTTATGTTTACAACATAATACCAACCCCATATACCATTAAGAGTTTTTCAATGAGAAGATATTGAAGTTGTAAAATTATCCTTCATTGTTTTTAATTTCATTTATTTTCATATTCCCCACTCCCTCCCATATCCAAAGAGGTAAAATAAATCTAGTATCATACGTATAATATAAGTTAATAGTGCTAATGGAAAATAATTCATCAAACCTATAAGCCTCTCATTTTATTCAATAAATGAAAAGAATATCTTTGATGTGTTGATTCCCCACCATTACAGGTAAAGTGTTTCAATTTTTCATTACTAAATCGAAATATGGTGATAAAAAAATATATGGTTAAAAAATATTGTAATATTCATATTTTACCTTTTTAAATGTTCTAAAAAAATTTGAAAATATAATATTTAATAAAATAAAATTATTTCATGATGGATGAAAAAATCGAAAAAATAAACTAAAAATTTATCATTAACGTTTTATCTAGTGAGTTATCCACATATAAAAATGATATATAAGACCATTTAATATTATTTATACTAATTATTAACATACAAAAACCATTTTTTATAATTACTCTCATTTTACATGAACTGAAATGCTTGTATACAATTGAACTAATCAGGAAAACCAATAAAATGAACTATAGAATAATGATTAAATTGAACACTATAACTAATCAAAATGACCATAAAAATATAATAAAATTATCATAAATAAAATAAATGAATAATATGTTTTCTATTTTTCAATTAGTTAATCTAATACAAGTATATAGGATATTAAGTGCAGGTGAAGAAATCATTTATCCATATGATAAGAGGATTCTCAAACCCAAATCCCATTATTTGGGTTTTTCCTCTTTCATGCCAAATCATAGTGTGAATATTCCTTTAATGTTAGTTAAATAAAATTCCATTACTCTCCACTCTTATTTTTGAGGAAGTTAATTTTTTGTACTCAGTTTATGAAAAATATACTGATTTTCAAAACGAATGCTTCTTTCCGAAATACATCTTAACTCCTCTTGAGATGGTTTCTTCTTCAATCAAAATTTGATGGTTTTTATAAAAATTATGTTATTTTTCCATTTTCATTATCAAATCCTAATGTTTATTTATTAATGTAATATTTAGGAAATTATTATGAAACCCATTCCTTTCGAAGGGCGAATTTTATGTCTTTTAATGTTATAATTTATATGTTGCATGCATGATTATGTAAATGTTATGATGTGATGGGTGGGATTGAAATCATATTTCTCTAAAATTTATTAGGAAATGTGATATATCTCATGATATAATGTAAAATATACATGAAAATTATTCAATCTTTTTCAAAATTATTTTGTTCTATTTATTCCCCCATTTTATGTGTGAGTATGATACTATATTTGTCCAAAACAATGTGGGGTTATTTTTTCCACTAAGAGATAATGTTTCATTTTTATGCATTTCCACTCTCCATTCCATTATTTAATGTTTCCTATCAAAATAATGATAAAGATTATATGATTATTATATGATGATGATGATTTTTCTCACTCATGTTATATTGATTCATATCTTTATTCATCATATTTCTAAGCTTTTATCTCACTCCTTTATTTTATGTATATCCTCAAGTTACTAACTATAGTAAAGATAACGTGAGCTATTTTTGTATAAAAAAAATATTTTCATAATTAATTATTTATTTTTTATAATATAAAAGTTATGTATTGTCCAAAAATTCCGAAGAAACTAAACCATTGGATCTGGATTTGTAATGCTATTATGATTTTTATCTTTAAAATGATGTAATAATCAGGTAAGAAAAATCAGGTTTGATATTCTTGGTATAAAAGCATGTTTTAGTTATCCCAGGAAATAAAAGTTGATAACGATATTGAAAAATTGTAGTATATGACTAAATATATGTAATCATTCATGGAGTATTTTTTTAGAAAAATTATAAACATAGTGTTCCCATAAGAAATTCCTTTAGAGTTAATTTTAAAAATGAATAAATTATTTATTCATAATTTATTGACTCGTGTTTTTTTCCAAACCTTTTTTATTTGATAGAATTGTGGAAACTAGAAGAAACCATGTCAAAAAATCATGCGAATGACAGTTCATCATTTTTTGAAATAACATCCCTATGCCTTGGGAGGTGGAGTTTAAAAGGAAATAATAATTATTGCCCAGCTATATCAAGATATTAATAATAGCCTAAAACCTATATAACATCAACCTTCACCCAAGATGGAGAAACATGAATTTTACCCTTTTATACAACAACAACCATCGAAATTTAGTGGATATTCTAATCCACATGTTTTAAAACAGTTGGTAAACTCAATAGACAAGATATTTTTTTGAGTTACTATTATGAGAAGTAAATGGTGAATGTATCAATTTATTATTTATATGGAGAGGTTGATCAATAGTGGGCGTTGATTAAAAACACCAATCCAATAAATGAAATATAAGTGATGGATTGGGAAAAATTTATGAAAATATTTAATATCATGAATTTCCCAAAAAATATCCATTCAGTGATGGGTAGATAATTTATAGACCTCAATAAAAAGGAAGGTGAATCTTTCACGGATTACGAAGAAAATTTTTCAAGGCAATAAAGTTACATACAAAGGTTTTTATCAATAATTATTGAAAAATAGATTTAATATTTATTATATTTAAGACACAACTTAAAAAATATCTATATTTTTAGAGACATTGGGTGTTATGAATATGCTTTGTGATGCTCTCTGAAAGTGGAAATGGAGTTTGGATAGTTGTTCCAAGGATATGGAAATAAGAAATTAAAGAAGGGGTTTCAAGATAGGTGATCTAATGAAAAAGGTGGAAAGAATGATCAACCACTCACATTTAAAAAATGTTTGAATAAGTATCAGTGAAACTTCTTAAAAAAGATATGAAAATGTTAAAAGTCTTGGAGAGAAGGCCACCTAACTTATTATTGTCGAACAAACGTGAAGAAGCTGAACAATGTGTTGTAGAAAATGAGATAACACCGATGGTTCAATGTTTTAACTATATGGAGAAAGGGGGGTATGAAATATAGTGCACTAATCCTCAAGTCCTTGAGGTTAATCAGCGACAAAAATGACAAAATTAAAAGGAGAATGGGAAATACATTTCCATAACTATTGCAAAAATAGAACATGAAAAAATTTCTAACAAGGTACACTTCTTATTCACTCAAGAAAGGAAAAAATATTATTTGATTGTAGTTAAATGAATTCATTTTTATCTTGAATGTTTTCTAGAACCATTTAATTGAAAACTATAAACCTTAAAGTATATTTATTCATAAAAACACCTAATGGTGAGATCATTAAGACCGGAGTGTTAGATTATTCTCTTATTGGTGTATGTGGGTCGATTTTTTATAGCGAATCTAAAAATAATACAATTAAGGGAGTTAAACTCTATACGAGACATGGATTGGATCTCGTTGTATAGAGAACATAACCAAATTATGGAAAAAGAAATATATTTTTATATTTATAACCATCCCATGATCCTATAAAAGTGAATGGATGACCATGAAAATCCTTTGGAAAATCCATCGATAGTGTGGGTGTTGATACCCTATGATGAATCATATCTCACCCAACTGGTTGAGACAAAGTAAGTTACAAACCATAAGGAAATTCATATTGTTTGGGAATATAATTTTATATTTCCAGATGAGTTTACTAGACTTTCCCCAGATCACGAGGTGGATTATTCAATAGTGCTCACTCCTAGATCCACTCCTATATCAGAATGTCCATTTTGGATGGCCATAATTGAATAGAGGAGTTAAAAAATTAGTTTGAAGTGAATTTTAATAAAGGGTTCATATACCCTAGTGAATCGCTTTAGGGTTCATCAGTTCTTTTTGTAATGAAAATGGATTGATCAATGCAACTGCGTATTGATTATCAAGATCTCAATAAGATCACCATAAATAACAAGTATCCTCTTTAATGTATTGATGAATTTTTTGATCAACCATGAGTACTTCAATACTTATAAAAGATTTATCTTCATTCTAGATATGATAAATTTATGGGAATAAGGAATATATTCAGAATAGAAATTTTTATACAAGGAATTTGGTATTAGGCCATTATAGTGATGCCCTTCAGACAGAATAATTATCTTTAAATCTTCATGGATTTAATGAATTGAATCTCTATAAACTACATTGAAATTTTATGGATGTGTTTATTGAACATATTCTCATATACTCAATTGTAATGGTTGATCATGAAGAGAATTTATTGATTGTACTATAAATATTATGTAAGGGGAAATTGAATTTCTAGTTGAGAAAGTATGAATTATGGATTCGAAAAGTCAGATTCTTGGTGCATATGATCATAAGTGAAGGAATTTATGTGGACAATTCAAAAAAAATTTAGAGGAATGGGTCAAACTTATGAGTTTTAACTAAATCTGTATTTCAATTAGCTTAGTTGGGTACTACTGATGTTTTGTGAGGAATTTCTCATGATTGTCTAACCCACTAACTAAGTAACCCAAATTGGTAAAGTCTATCTAGATGGAATAATGTGAAGAATGGTTATCGTATCCCATGAAACGTTTAATCATTACACATGTACTCACACTAAAAAACATGTGAAAAAGGTTTTATAGTATAAAATGATTATGGATACCCTAGCCTTTTACATATAACATTAAATTATTTAAGTATAATTATACATCATAGTACAAGCCATGGATCATGATCTCTACTGTCTTTGAAGACTAGGTAAATAAATCATAAAACAATGAACTAAAAAATACATCTTTACATAATCTTCAAATTAATCTCCTAAACTCCATTATTCTCAAACATCTGCATAGGGTACCCTGGGAAACACGTGAACAAAGGGTTGAGCTAAATAGCCCAGTAAGGGAATCACCCTAAGAATAAAGCATTAACACATGGGTTATAGGGCATAACATGATGACATAAAAAGGAATGTAACGTATGGAATCATAACATATAAACATGGAATCATATAAACATGGAGTCATAGTAATGTGACAACAAAATAAAATATTACTTTAGTATGATTCCAAGATAACCACCAAGATCATTTCACATAGTAGAACGTGTCAAGGCTAGCCAATAAGACCCTCACACATCACATCTCTTGAGACATAAATTTACCCAAATCATTAGAGTTCTATCTGGGTGAACCCATCTTAAATTTTCATGAAAATTTTTTCCATATAAATAATCATACATAATCAATCTTACATAAACATACGTGTTACCCATGGAATGAATTTGGTACAACAATCATGTCATTAATCATAAAAAATGGGTGTATCATAAAAGATTACATGAAATAAATGATGTAATATATTTATGTGTAAATTAAAAAGGAAAAGAGGCATTTGTCACGGTAAGTTATTTCATATAGAATTGACAACATGTAGGAAAAGTATTTCTGATATATTAGCATTAAAACATTTTTGTGCGGTTTTATGGAAAATATTATAGATTATTCAAATTAAAAAAGGGAAAAATATTTTATATAAAACCAGAAGTGAACCAATAATTCTTATAATTATCAAAATACTGATTTTATAAAGTCAATTGTGGATTAAAGAATTTCATAAAGTGCACTTCAAATCTGGTAAGAATTTGGGATGTTCCCTTAAGACAAGTTTTCTTATTGGGAAGTATTGAGAAGGGAATCACTTTAAAGAATGTATATCCACGAATGATAATGATGGATGGATCTTGAAAATTTAGTTTTTAGATTATATATAGTTTGTAGATGTTGTACATAAAAAGAAAATACAACTTCACATGGGTAAAAATTAAGATAGAGAAGCATGATAGAATAAAGGAGGTTTTAGTAGAATCCCTTACGGAATATCAGCATGCTATCACGTGTACAAAATAAGGATTAATGAGAGTGAAATGGGTTCCTCATAATTTAAAATATCACGATGATTTTATGTGGGAGGTTGTGAATCATAACCCATCACTAGGAATTTCACATGAAAGGTCATAACATAGAGGATAATCTTGAATAAAATTGAAATAGAGAGGAACCCTTACCATAAGTCTGATGGTGTTCTCGACTTGATATCAATGATCTGAAAAGTCAAAACTAGGTTCACTAATTAATAATTCTATAAGATATTATATATTTATAATATTTATTATAATATTTTAATGTTAATTTATAACCATTTTGATTGGTTATGAGGTTCAATTTCTTTGTTCGGGTTTATTTTCTTACATCATTTTAATGATCAGCTCACTTATATTAATGTTTGGATAAACATTTATGATTAAAGTGGTTATAAAGATTTGAATTTAATTATTATTATTAATCATAAATATGATTACATGCTTGAAAATTTAATTTTTTAATTGGAGTTAAGTTGAATCATTATATAAAACATTAATGATAAACACTTGAATTAATTTGGTGATTTTGCCCATAATTAACTTGTTTTGAATTATTATTTTACATCAAGTCTGAAAGATTATTCTAGAAAAAAATAGATATAATAAATATTTAATATTATTGTTTGACAATAAAAATGGTTTCATGGCCAGAATAGAATATGGTAATATAAATTGATAAACTGTCGTCCTAGAATGTTATAAATTAACAGACCTCAGACGACGTTTTAGTTTCATTCATATAAAAGAAGGGTAAAGGAGATATGATAATGAATTATCCATTTATAATAAAAACATTCTATTACATGTTTTTTATTGGAGTTGTTAGATCATTTGGCTTAAGGGAGCTGAGGAAAGAAAAAAGAGAAGAAAAGAATATGAAAGGAAATAAAATAATTGGAAAGAGAAATTTACCTCTTCAATTTATCTCCTTTGGGAACCTATTGAGGGGAGAAGTTTTTTTATTTTGAGGAGAAAGATTGATGATTGACATGGGGAATGTTTTTGGGATGAAATTTGGGTAGAATTTAAGTAAGTCATAAGGCATGAGAGAAGCGAAGAGAAGAGGGGAGTGTGGGGTAGATTTTATAGTGGTGCAGAGGAGGGTTTTCTTAATATTTTAATAATTATATTATTATTTTTCCATAAGATAAGAAATAGTAATGATTCTTGTGACTGAAAATAGTAAAATGGGCATGTTATTTTATACCAATTACCATTTTCATCATCCATGATACAATTATGGTGCAGAAATTTAGGTTTTAGAATTTATTATGAATTATCATATTTTAATATTAAAAAAAATCAAGTATTTTAGAAAAATCCCAAAAAGTCACCATAACCATTTATCGATGTGTAGAATCAAAAAATGAAATTCATTTTTCAAAAAATAATATATTAAATAAATTTAATTTAATTTTTAATTAAAATTATAATTTATTTGAAAAATACAGATTTTAAAACTATAACAGACTTTTTAATGCTTTAAAAATTTACATTAGGCCTTATTAAATTATCTTAAAACTAAAAGACCTAAAAGTATAAATTTATGAACACCTTTTAGGAAAATAAATTTTCTTTTAAATTAATTAATTAACTATAATTAATTATTTACGACTTAGAAAAATAGAAATAATTTTACTATGGTCTTATTATTACTTATAAGAGGCAAAAATATTATATATACAGTCATGGGTGAGGATACCATTATTTTAGATGATTGACTATTAATAAGGGTCATATTAATATTCATAAGGGTGTGTAACTATTCACCAAAAATTATTTTTTCCTTATCAGACTCTAAACATCTTACTGAGTGCAGTAGTGTATGTCTTTTTTCAAAATTCAAAACACAGAAGCGTAAAATTTATTTTTAATTGTCACCTCGAACTTAGTAGTTTATTGTGTTGTAATTTCATGTGATTATATGATATTTTTATACTAAAGGTAATTCTATAGAAAAACATTGGGGTGTTACAATGATTCTTCCAAGAATAGATTGGGTTGTGTACTTGTGGAAAAGGAAAATGTGATAGCTTATTCCTCACGGTAGTTGAAGATCAATGAGAATAACAACCCAACATATGATCTAGATCTAGCAGTTGGGATCGTTTCCTGAAATATTTGGCAGAACTACCTCTATGGTGAGATGTGTGACATATATAAAGAGAAAGGGAGTCTAAAGAATATATTCCCATATGAGTATATCAACATGCATCAAAGTAGATGGTTAGAGTTAATAATAGACTATGATTTCCCTACTCATTACCATCTAGAAAAGGCAATGAAGGTAGCTTATGCTCTTAGAATAAAAGAACCTATTACTCTATCTATGATGTGAATTGAGAGAGACCCCATCATAATGGATATGAAAATGATATATTTAAAAATCATAATAGACTACAATACATCTTACCTTTCCCAGATTATTTTCAAACCATCTATACAAGAGAATATCAAGGAGGCACAAAGGGATTATATGGATCTACAAAAGAAGGTGAAAGCTGTAATGTAAGGGAAGATACCAAAGTTTCATATCGACGATGATGGTGTGATTCAATTTTGATAAATGATTTGTAAAACTACATCACCTATGATATATAATGATATATTATAGAATGCACATACCTAATATTTATTTATCCATCATATAAGTACCAAAATGAACCTTGAATTTGGAGAACACGTCTGTAGGGAAAATATGAAGAATGATATTGAGGAGTATATCTCATGTGTTTTGGTATGTCAACAAGTTGAATAGGTGTGAATGAATTATAAAGGGATGATGAAACTATTACCTATACCTATAATGATGTGTGAGAGTATCACTATGGAAAATTGTCAGTAGTCTCCCAAAAACATCCAAAGGAAATAATTCGATATGTGTTATGGTGGATCACCTCACAAAAACTCCCACTTCATTGTTATTCCACATGATTTCATGCATGAAAAAAAATCCATGATATATGTGATGAAAGTGGTGAGGCATTATGGGGTTCTACTTTCCATCACATTTCATCATGATCCAATGTTCACATACAAATTCTAGATAATTCTTCCAGATGATTTGATTAATAATAGATTTTCAACATTACCTATCACCCCCAAACATACGTTCAATCTAAGAAAACTATTCAGAAGCCTAAGAACATACTAAGAGACTGGTCAATGGAATTCAAAGTAGAATGTTATCAATATTTCCCATTAGATCAGTTCTCGTATTACAATAACTTACATTGTAGTATTCAAATGCATCAATATGAATCATTGTATGGGAAGATAATTATAACTCCAACTTTTTGGGAAGAAGTTGGTGAGTAAATGCTACTTGGACGTGATAATATGAAATTGATGATGGATAATGTTCAAGTTATCAATTAAAATATGAAATAATCCCATAATTGGAAAAATAGCTATGATGAAAAAATTTAAATTGAATTGGAGTTAAATTTTAAAGACAATGTTTTCTTTCATATATCACCATGGGGGATAGTAATGATGTCTAGAAAGAAAGGGATGGTTAGACCAAGGTACACTGCTCCTTTGATATCATTTTTCATAGGATTAGTGGCTTATTTACTTTAACATCAATAAAGTATGGATCATGTTCATGATTCCATTCATGTATATCTGCTGAGAAAGTACATAAATGACCCCTCACATGTAATGAATCCATTAGTAATAAAACCATAGAATTAACCCTTGTATAAAGAGAATCGAGTGATGATCCTGGTCCATATAGATAAATACGTATGAAGAAAGATGAATCACCTTCTCAAAGTGTTGTGGAATAACCATATATTTAAAGAGGAAACAAGGTAAGTGGATGAAGAAATGAAGGAGAAATACCCTCACCTGTTTTCATCATAGTATGTAAAATGAAATTTCAATAGAGAAATAATTAAAGGGTCAGAAGAATGTAAGGACCCATAATTTTATAATTGGAATTTACCTTTTAATAATTACGTTATATAGTATAAAACACTTAAATATCATAGAGAACATGATAAAAACACCACTCTCCTAAACGAATAATGAAATAAGTGATATTTATAAAAATTAAGGCCCCTGCAACAATGGGATAGTAAGATGATGGTTAAAATTGTAATTTAACCATTGTGAATAGTAATTCATCCATGAAAATAATAAACTCTTCTATGAAAGACAAAATAAAATTTGGAATCTTATACTAGAAAATATGATATATTTATATCATGGTATAAGTAAATAATTTTTTTCTTAAAATGATAAATTTAGGGTAGGTATTTTCATAAAATGTAAATGTTTATTTAAAATTTTATAATTATTATAATTATTTAAAATAAAATATATTTTTAAAACATAGATTCATAAATTAACATTATATTTCCATATAATTATAATATATATTTATGAGAAATTAATTAATTGCAACATTAAAATCAGTATTTTTTGAATAAATTGTGATTTTATTTAACAATTAAATTGCTCATATTTATAAATTTTTTTCATAAAATGGAGGTAATTTTTGAAATATACATATTTAAGAATGGTTTGGGTAAATTTTTCATATTTTTCTGAAATTGTTTAATTTTTATAATTAGTGAACTACAGAAAATTACGATATTAGATAAATACATGATTCTATTTAGCACTGGTTGATTTTTGACTGATGTTAGAACTATAATATAGAAATACATTTTAATATTTAATTTATTTAGTGATATTAATCCACTCTATTGATATTCTTGATACGAAATAATAAATGAATGAACAAAATAATAAAAAACACCCCTCTCATCCCCTATAAATATGACTCCTCATCACCTTTTCTCCTCACACATTAAAAAAATTATAGAAAGTATTAATTTTTACGAATTTTCTTCCCATTACTCTTCCGCATATCCAGTATCTATAGGTCTAAAAAAAATACAAAACCCATGTTCTTCAAATAATTTCTTAAAGAGATTGTATTCATGAGGTAAAATACTCATTTGTTCTCTTTTTATTTATTTTCTTTCCTTATTCTCCCCACACCCCCAATTCTAAGAGTTATTATAACACTATTATCATATATAAAAAGTATTTTTATTTTATAAATGGAAAATACATTATCAAAACTCTTCTTCTCTCCATTTATTTGAAAAATGTAAACATCATATGTGATGTGTCAATTCACTCCCTTCATGGATTGTGAGATTTTATTATCCATTACCATTTTGAAAGATGTTCATAAAATAATTATTAGTGTTAAAAAAGATTTTATTATTCATATAATATCATTTTTATGTTTTGGAACAAATTTATAATCATAATATTAAATAAAAAGAAATTATTCTTTAAATGATGGAAACCCGATAAAATATACTAAAAATTTATCATTAAAATTTTATAGAATGAAACATAATCATATAAAAAATTATATACATGGGAATTTGAACTCAAATAATATCATTAATAATTTATAATTTCAGTTATAGAGAATTATTCTAATTTTTCATGAACATCCATACTTGCATACAAGTGGACCAAACATGAAAATCTATAAAATTAACACTGTTCAAACAATGAAATCGAACTGTTTAAATCATCTAAATGTCTATAAATGAACTTAATAAAATTATAAAAAATAAAATACATGTATAAGAGGTTATGTATTACAAAATTAGTGAATATAATTTTATTATATAAGATATAAATTTCATGTAATTAAATCATTCATACATAAAAAAAGTTAATTCTCAAACCCAACTCCATTTCTTTGGGTTATACCTCTTTAATGGAAAATTTCAATGTGGATATACCCTTAATGTACCTTAAATTTAATTTAACTATTATTACATCCAATTTCATAGGATATATGACTTTCAAACATGGTTTATGAAAAATATAAATATTTTCCAAAAGAACTCTTCTTCCAAAACACATTTTTACTCTACCTGAGATAGTTTCTTCTTCCCTCATGATTGATTTTTCTTATACCAAGTATGTTTTTTAATTTTCTATTTGATAAACAAAAGTGTTTTTCATGAATTAAATATTTATTAACTTCTTAGGAAACCCATTCATTTATATGGTTTATTTCAGTAATTGATTGTTTTCAGTTCTATGTGGAATTTATGATTATGTAAATGTTTTCATGGGACTTGTGGGATCAAAATTATATAGCCCTACAATGCACTGCTAACATGATTTATATCATGAGTTAATGTGAAATATTAAAAAACATTATTCTATATTTTCTAATAGTTATTATTTAATGATTGTTAACATATGTTATGTGTAAACCTGATGATACATTTATTCAAAACAATGTGTGTTATTTTAAGCACTATGATATGATGTTTCATTTTTATGAATTTCAACATTTCATTCCTGCATTTCATGTTTCCTATCAGGATTATGATAATGATACTATTTTAATTTTATTATGATGATTATTATGATCATTAATGTGTTATTTATTCATGTCCTTATTCATCCTCTAACTAGGATTTTTGGTCACCCATTTATTTGATATATATCCTCATGTGACTACATGTACTCAAGAGAACATGATATTTAGAATGATAAATAATATTTTCTTAAATAAATATTTATTTTTTATGATGTATATTTTTTTATGGTCTTAAATTTTAATGTAAACTAAACCATTTAATACTGGATTTGTAACAAAATAATCATATTGATCTTTAAAATTATGTAACAATAATGGAATAAAATTTAGGGTTTCAATAGTTTTATACTAAGTATTAATGAAATTTATTTTTTATTAATAATATCATTTTAAATATATGTTAAATCAATAAAGTAAATTAATTCGGAACTAAATACCTCTATTCAACTAGAATTGATAACGAGTACATACTGATTTGAGAGAAACTTTCATGATTTACCAATGGATTGTAATTTATTAACATATATAAAATTAAATAAAATATCGAAAACCCTTATATTACCAACCATGATAAATATATTGTATTGAATAACCATTTGGGTAATATAAGAATAAAAATTATTGTAAAAATGATAAAATGTATTTATGGTTATCCATTCCATGGTAAAAATTTTATTCTTTAAAAAAATATGATGTGCTGCTTCATCTCAATAAGAATTGATTATACAACCATCACCATATAAATCCTGACTGGATCCTCTATATACATGGAATGAATTCATAGTGGCATATGTGGTTCTATTAATCCCCAATGCATACCATTTAGAAATTTTACATTCTTGACTAATGTGTAAAATAGATAGGCCCATGTGTGATTATTATCAACTCACAATTTAGATTTTTTGAAATTAATTTACCAAATTATAACTGTAAGAGAAGTATTTATAGATTATTCAATCAAGAATATTCAGTCTGATAATGATCAATACTATTTTCCACATTATTTTATTAATTATTAAATTTCTATAAAAATAAGCATTGAATATATTTCAGATCATGTTTGTACTCAAAATATAATAACAGAATGATTTATTATAATTGCATGAGATTGTGCTCTGTGAATTTAGTGGGAAAATACCATTTTTTACAAACAGAAATTAAAATCCAATTAAGTGGCCTAATTTTTATATTTAATAAATTCAATATCAAAAAAAATATTGAGACACTTATATTACAAAGACCTTTTCAGTTTAAAGTTTTATAGAATTAAGAAAAAATTCTAACTAATAACACCCATGTATTTCTCATCAAATAAATTTTTATCCCATTATATAAAAATTTAATTAATACATGCTAAGTCCTTATTATCTTCGATAAATTATATACACATTCTACTAGTAATGAAATATCACTGATAATAAATTTATTCATAACATAGATAAATGTAAATATAAGAGTGGTTAAATCTAATGCATGGAAATTTTAAATATTTTTCAGAATCTATCATGGCATGAATAATATGGTAGGAATAAATAAAAAAATCCACAATACTGAACACTGGAGATTGAAATAAATACAATGTTTGTATAAAATTATAAATAATCACATGGTTAAAAATAAATGATTTTAGGGTGATGGAATACATAATTATAGTCATCTAATCTTTACTGTCAAGGCTACAACCAAGATATTATTATTACCATCATGGTCTTAGCAAAGACATCATTTATCCCTAATGTTCACAACCAAAACATCATTCTTAGATTTGGTAGGAATACACCAAATACTCAAACATTTTGTCTCATGAAACCATCTGATTCATTAGGTTGTTTTATAAATCCAGGACCCACTCATTATTTATTTAATTCCAATGCATTCACCATATGAATTATATAAATATTGATATAATGTATAATCAACATTCTTCAAGAATCAGTAAACATCTCTATAAATATAAAAAAATTAGACCATTAATACATTTATTGTCATTAAATGTGATAACATGGACATAATCCATCCCAATATAGAAGGTGGATGGTTAAAAAATACATAATCAACTTACCATAGTAATATATAATAATATGTATTGTAATAAAAATAATAAAGTTTTCAATATATTAATTAGTCAATAAAAAATCATAATCCATCCAACAAAAGTAGGTGTGTGGTTAAATAATAAATACCCTAAGTGTAACAAAAGGAATGTATAAACATGTTTACATTGATGAAAAACAACATCATAAGAAGAATAATCTAATTTTGAACATAATAATGGCATTGTAAGAAATATCATGCCTATAATAGAGGGTGATTTTCCATGTCAAAGGAAGTGATGGATCATCTATGTGAATAATCCACTAGGAGAAAATTTTATGAGTGTATTTATAAGGTATTCAATGAAATAAAATCATTGGTTTCAAGCTATAATTATTAGAAGAAGGAAGTTTATAAAGATTCATTGTATCTCAAAGAAAATATATTTGAGGTATAATAATGACACACAAATATCATAATATGTCAATCAAAACACCATGAATGATAGATATTTAAATTTAAATTCAGATAACATGATAAAATTTATTTCATTATATATTATATAAAATAATAAATATCTACACTTTGCTAATGAAATTAGGTGCATTCAACAAAAAACATCACAAAGAATAAATTTTTGGATAGAAAAACCTTACGGTATTGGTAATGTTAGAATCACGAGAATATAAGAGTGTTACCATCAAATAGACATTAAAATGTTATTAAATTAAATATACTAATTAAAATTGAAGTTAATTGGGGTAGTTAATAAACTATTCTAATAAATAATGGTTCGCAACACCAAACATGTCTCATGGAATTGAAAATATCGATAAAAAACCCATACAAACTTGGCATCCTCTGAATAAAAATCTCTGTAAAGAAAGAAAACTATACGAATCATCAACACCATAATTTACATTAATTTCGTAAAATAAATCCATTAAATATTTTTCAAAACATATAAATGATATTATGAGGCACAATATGAAATATGACACAACCAATTAAATTTGTGAAAAAGAACCCATTATCTTAATTACTGCTTAGTAAAATAAACTCAAACCTATAGTATAATAATAATACCTATCTAAATCACCCATTTCATAAACATATTTATATATTTACCTTCATAAAATTCATTTATAACATGTTATTACAAATATATTACATGTTTATAGTTTATTTTCATTAATGGGTACTAGAAATATAGATTTCTAGTTGTCTATCAGTTTGGAATAGAAATAATTAATTATTGTTTATTAAAAAAGTTAATAATTATAAAATTATCCAAGATAAAAATATAATTTTGTTTCAATGATTCATTATATCTCATTTTCATATATTTATTGATAATGTTATGGTTTTTTAAAATATAAATTATGAAAAACTAGTATTAAAATGTTTATCAATCAAAAGTTGATATATTAATAAATTAATTAATTATAATTTAAACATCCATAAAATAATAAAAAATATTAAATGAATTATTATTAAATAATATTAAAATTATATTAAATTCATAATAATTCAGGATATATATATTATAACATTGTTTGCTTAAGTGAAAAAATTGACCTAAATGAGAGTGTTCATTAATGAGTTTACGAGAAATGAATTTTTTTATATAATGATAATATAACCATTAATTAAAATTAAAAATATGATAAATATATTTTAAATTTATTAAAATAATTCTCACAACCATTCATGTAAGGTGGAGATATAAAATGAAATTATTCATTCCTGGAGATTGTTGTTTGCACGTACACATGATTATCATTTCCAATTATCTACAAATGAGATAAAATGATGGTATATGATAAATAATCATATAAAAATAATAATTTTTCTATAGTAAATATGTTAGTTCTTTATTTCCATCCTTGAAACCATCCATGCGAGACAATGACGAAAGTCGATCCACATCTTGTTGTGGAGGTGGTAGTACAGTTGTACATGTGAAGAATGATGATTTCCATTTATATTAGCAGACAAAATGGATTGAATAATGGGTTTCCATTAGTATAATTATATTAAAGTATAATAATTATACTGTTTTGTCACATACTAGCCTAACATGAACCCATTTTTGATTATTACTTTAACCTATTTTGGTTTCCCAAATAGTTTCCCGGCATTCTTGAATAAATGATAGTTTTTGGGCTAGTTTTAGGTGGCGCATTATTGGAACACAATTATTAGAAAATGTATATCATGCAATTAAATATTTTTTGGGATAGATAGTGGGTTATTCAAGACCACATGGTTGTAGCATGACCAAGTAGATTTTTTAGAAAACCAGGATACTTCCTCCTCCTTTGGGATAGAGGTACCACAAGATTGGTGAACAGTCTAGAAGACTACGTAGCCAAACCATATAGTCTTCCATGTCACTTAAAATGTTTTTATTTACCACATCTCCATCATTTTGTTTTAACCCGAAACACTCATATACCTCCCCCTATTTGATCACCTGCAATAGTTGAGCTCCTCACATGCCTCTCCCCTTGGATTATCTTCTTCTCCCAAGTGGAATCTTGATTTTTCTTAAAAGATTGATGGGGATATTCAATGGAAATCCCTCCATTCTTGTCTTTATTCATTCTTCACAACTTTTATCCATTTTCTACTTTGTCCATGGGTTCCTACAAACTAGGGTTAATGTTTCCTTATTTTTAAATTTGAGGTTTTGATCTGTTAGGGTTCTCCTTAGTTATTTTTTCTCCTATGGGATTTCTAGAAGTGATAATGAGTTACCATCACCATGGAAATCAATATTTTAGTTATATTTTAACTATTTACAATATTTCAACTTGTCTTAAATAATATCATGGTTTTTTAAATGGCTTATTTTTTATTAAATGAAATGTATATACTACGTTGGTGTTGAAATCCTTGGAATTGGTGTCACTCTTTTTAACATCCCAATTAGTTTTTATCATGAATTTAATTAGTTTTAATCATGTTTTAATGATTATATTTGATTAAAAAGATATATTTATTGATCAAATTATTTTTAATGGTTTTAATCATCGAAAATAGGATTGTCTGGTGAATGGGTAATAGTTTTGGAATTGGAAAGGTGTTGGAAATTCTTGTTTTTCTAAAATAAAAGTGTTTCCTTAGAAATTGTTAGGCCTAGACTGAACATATAATTTTTTAATTAAAAAATAAAACTTCTCTTAAGGAATTCCTCATGCTATTTTCTTGGTGGGAAGGATTATTCCATGGTTGTTTGAATTGGATTGGGGATGCACTTACGAAGGGAGACCGGAGGTGATAAGTGGATATCTATTTGGTAAAAAATCAGTGATATGTATATATTTCATATATTGATAAAAGGTATCCTCTATTTTATTGTTAAGGGAATCCTATGGCGACTTGGTGGGAGACTAGGCACACTTGCTGCACTATTTGAGATTATGGACTGGCTAATGGTTCCTCGGTAAATAAACCAACTTCCTATAGGATATGACCCAATGTCAAGATAGCATGGGTGTCATGGAGAGATAGGGTAGTTTTTGTATATAAGTGGATTTCATATATATTTATTGTGGTATTTTAATGAATGATTTGTCTTAGGCCACCCCATCTATCACTATAGATCCCATGATGCCTGTTTTATCCTGTATGAAATTTGTTATGTTCCATAATTTCTTTTTAATGTTTAAATTATATATTTTTTTTTATTAAAATATCAGTTCCATCACAAATTTTATTTTAAAAAATGTTAAGAAACTGTTTCCCTTATTGCATGGGAAACTATTTTGGATATGTAATAAAAGATGGTTTTTTTTAAAATGAATGCATGTTACTTGTTTTTAAATGTAGTGAAAACCCCTAAATTTATATATATTCTCTTGTGAAACTTTTAAGAATATATTCCATTATAAGGGTAAGGCATAGGGTGTTGCTTATCATTAGAATCCCTACCAAGCATCTCCAATCAGACACCTAATTTATTTACTATTTTTTAGCTTCAGATTATCTCAGTTATGGACCACTCATGGAGAAAAAATAGATCTTTGGTTAGAGGTGACCCGTATGGTCACAAGGTAGGATGTTCAATTTTTTTCCACTACTAGTTTTTTATTATTGTAATTCATGTTTGTTAATCTATCTTTTATGGTATAATCATTCTCAATTTAGTTTCATCTAATGTCCACTACAAGTTACTAGCCTCGGAGGATTGGAAACACCTCTCAAGACATGTAGTGGGCTAGATGAGGTAATCGATTCAGGTTTGACCTGGGTTGGTTCGTGCCAAAAAATGTATCATAACTATCCCATTTTTATTAGGTAATCATTGGTAGTTTGGAGGTATGATTTTTGGTATTCAAGAGTTCAATAATGGGTAGTTTCTTGATCATCACCTATTTTGAATGACCCTTGAATTTATATGGTGTCCTCGTAGAGTTTTTACTTGGAATCTATGATTAGATCATGGAGGTTTTTGAGGTTTCTAATGTTGTTAGATCATTTTAAGATTGACTTGAAGATTTTATGGTTATCTTAGAGGAAATTAAAGTTGATCATTGTGGTTGTACATGGTCTAGAAAAAAAATGTATACCATGTAACTACCTCAGTTAGACACCAATATGCTCACACGAACAACAATGAGTTATCCAATGTTGTGGAAATGTTGTGTGAGGAAATCATTTTACTAAAACATGGGATTTTTTTTCTAGATGAGTGTCTATATCCAATTTGTTAAATATGGTGTGGGTTTGGATTAGTTTTGATTTGTTCCTCCTGGAATATAATATGAAGATAGATTTATTACAGTTGTTTCTAAATTGAAAATAATTGTTTTTTAAAAAATAAGAATTTTTGTTTTGAAAGTGGATATGAATTTTTTTGGAATTATCAATGTTTGTTGTTTTTTCTCGATGAGAGTTGGTTTCAAAAATTGGTTAGCAGTAATTTTTAAAAGAAGCTTAGCAATGTATATTGTTATTTTATTAGTCCGTTGGTATACACTTGAGTGTTCACATATATATATATATATGTGGTTGGTGGTATGTCTGGAGGTGTGATTGAGCTGGCAGAGATTTATGTATATATGATGCTTTAGGGGATACATATACTAGTTTTTTTAGTTTTTAAATAATGCTTGTTTTAGAAAAAATGGTTTTAAAAAAGGGAGATTTAATTCATGGAAAATGGTTCTAGAGTGATCATTTTTTCTTATGTTTTGAGATTTCATTTGAATCCTTGGTTTTTTAGAACTAGATGTGATGTTGAATTGGTTTTTTATTTTGGGATTCTAATTTTTTATTATGTTTTGGATTTTGTTTTGTGGTGTATTGTGATTTATCCTTACACCTTATTATTTCTGTTTATTCCAACACATATTTCCATTGGATTAGGAATATCATTTTTAGTAACTCATACACTTGTGTGTTATTTTCTTGGTCATGTGTCACCATAATCATCTAGTTTGTCATAGATATGGATCATGATGGTCCTATGTATCATGAATTCATCTAAATGTACCATGAGTTAAACCCTCCTCAATTCTTCAGAAAACCAATGTCTTGGAAAGATAAATGATGGTAGTGAAACATTGAAGAAATGTTCATTTATCTTAGGCTTCCTTATTCTCTTAAGACTATATTCACAACCTTAATGCCGGAAGGCTTGGTCTAGAATTTGTGGATGTCTGGTCAATATTCAAAACCATATAATCTTATTAATGGTAATGATTCAAGGATTAGTTCCTTTTTAAGAGTTTATCCAATGTTGTGATGGTAATGAAGGAGACTTATTTTTCCTATATGAGTCAATGAAACGTTTCATTCTTACAGAATTCTAGGATTTTTTTAAGTTATTACTGTCTCTTTTGGAATTGGAAGAATATAGATCTTTAAAGGATCGATTCGTTGAAATGGGGATTAAAATAGAACTATATATGGTAGTATCTTATTTTCATAACACATATGAAGAAGCAGTGTGGAAGGACATTTGGATTGAGACTATTCTAGATGGATGGCTAAATATGGTGGGTATCTCACATATCCTTATGAGTAGTAGATGTATCTCTTATAGTGGAGAGGGAAGAGAGTAATGCTTAGATTGAACAGAAGTGATATTAAATGACCATCATGTTTGTTTTTACAAGAATAATCCAAGATTAAGATAAGAGTGTTCAATAAATGTTTATGGATGAAGAATAAGAAAAATATGTGTCTAGAAGAACCAAAGTTGTAACCCCTTGAGTTTTTATGAACTTTTTTTGAATAAATTAAATTTTCATTTATGTCCTGAAATGCACTATGTCTAAAATTAAATGCACATAGAACCAACTCGGTAGAAAAAACACATAACAAACTTGGAGTATGATACAAGGAACTTAAACTTAGTGTATTTCACATGCTACACTGACTTGGAGTATGGTACACACAATACTGATATTTCAATGAAACATCATTTTATTGTTATAACTATTTAAATGAGATAATTATTACCTAGACATTAAACATAATAATATGAATATTAATAAATAATTTTCAAATAATTTATATAGTTTTATTATATAAATAAATCATATTGACAATGAAAGATAACTTTTTAATAAATATCTTATATGTTTAAAATACCATCCCTCGAATAAACTTCTTTTAATTCCATTATGTGAAAAATAATAATATAAATTTTACCCACATTTAGAAATTTAATTTGATTAAATATTATTAATTTTTTAATTTATAATTTCAAAATTATCTTAGGGTGAATTGTTTGGATTATTCTGAAAAAACATCATTTTTTGGATGAATAGTGAATAATACCGCATCATAATTCAAAACTGCTTTTACATCTAATTTCTTTATAATGATAAATTATATTTAAAAATGGTTTTAAAGTTTAATTATATAATATTATTATAATTTAATTCAATTTGGGTAATAGGAAACTATTTCACATTTAAACTGGATATAAAAAAATAGCAAACGTTTGATCGTTTTTTCTTTAAAAACCTATATTGTCGACCTGACTGTAGGAATAATTTTAAATTAATTTCCACCACTTCATTATCTATAATTTGGAAATATGGTTTCCATATTTTTAATAATAATAATTTATAATTTATATTATGGTAAAATTAGTTTAAATAATCAATATTAGTGAATATAAGTAAAATTAATTACATCATTTTAGGTGAAATTATGCATAACTAAGGACTAAACGTTAAATTTATGACCCAAAAAGACCTATAAAATTTTCAAATACTAATTTTATGACCATATTTGGACCCCCTAATCACATTTATTGACTATTTACCATTATTAGACCCACCTGAGACATGAAAAACGTGTATGGAATTCTCTCTTCAGATATTTACAAGAGTACCACTCCTCCTCGACTATAAAATTTGATTCATTCCTCCCCATTCCTCACACCTATCTAGCCCCTTGGATATAAAGAAATATACTCAAATAATATCCCAGCATCCCTAAATTCATTCTAGTTTCCTGCCCTTGGTTGGAAATCTATTCAAGGAAGTCTTTCGGAACAAACCAAACGGAGGTACTAGATTAAGAGGTAATGTCTTTGCTCAGATCATTTCTTTTATTTTCTTTCACCACCACCTAAATATTATTTTTCCATTATTTTATAACAAACAGTATCATAATTATACTAATATTTATTTATGCTAATGGGATTACCGACACTAACACACACCTCTATCTACTTGTAACAAACATACTGCTTACGTGTACAACGAACTACCACCTTATTAAAAAATGATTGTAAAGTTTTCCTTACTGCCTCTCATAGTAGAAATTATAATGTAAACTATATTTATATATATTATATATAATATTTTTTAGTTATTTATGATTATTTATTCCTTTTAAAACACATATCTTTTAACATTCCATTTTGTGTTAATATGATAAATTCGTTTAAGGAAGTGTGGACTAATTCCCCTCAAATTGAAGTGATTCATTCACAAAACACATCGAATATATTAAGTATGGGTATATAGAACATATATTATACATATGATATAATAATTTTATATGAATAATAATATATATACATACATATATATATACATATTTCATTTATATTATTTCTTTTAATTCAATAATAAAAACCGTAAAACGTTCAAGCGTACATACGGCTTACCGTCTCCATGAATGGTGTATTTCATTACATAATTATATATTATATAGATTATTATAATAAACATATACTAGATATATATTATATTTATATCATGGTTTACATTTTTGAATAACGATAAATGTTCAAGGACCATCAATATAACTAATTAAAACACATAAGATAAATAATGCAGATATTACTCAATGTGAAACTTCAACATAGGATATTTAACAAGAAGGTAATAAAAAGTCATAATAAAACCATATATGTAATTATATATAATAATATGTTTCTATAAAATATTTATAAAATATTTATATTTATTATACATGTGGTTTGAAAGAGTATGACTAATGTCAAGACACAAGGTAAGGGAATCTAATCTCACTTATTATTTCTGTGAGATACATTCTATGATCACCACTATTTCCTCTTTTGTGGTGTACATACTAAACATGGCTGTATTCTATATTTTTTATAAATAAATTTATGAGCATTCATAGAACCATTTTATGTCCTTTATATCAGGTGGTCTATGTTTCAATAGTTAAGAAATAAGTAAAAAAAATCTAAATTTTTTTTCTTTAAGACTCATAATTTTTTATCCACCTAAACTTTTTTCAAGGTGTATATAATTCTATTTAACATGTTATATCATGAATTCCATTCATTCTTGGATATTTTTTGCTTCTTAATATATACTTTTCATACCTGTAGTGTAGAACCCCGAGATTTTATAAGATATATTCTTTTTAATTTCTTTCATATCATCTGTAGTACGCTAAACCAAGATTATAGTGCGCTATACGCAACACCATATTATATTGAAATATACACAATAGTAATCTTTTTTCGTGTTACACACAATTTCATGTTCGTTTGATAGAAGTTAGTTTACGCAACATTGAGTGTATATATATATATATATATAGTCAATGTATAAATGAAATATGGTTGGATTCTATTATACGCAACAACAAATGAATCTTTCACTACACACAACCCTAACTTGGATTTCATTACACGCAATCACGACCTTCCACGATAGCGTGTGTTGTACAGAATACAGAGTTTCACTAAACAATGATATGTTATTAAAATATTATATAATCTAGCTATTATCAATAGTAATACCCACTTTTTGAAATTTTATAAATTTTATCTTTCAAAATGGACTTCATTTTTGGATTCATAATATCGAAATTAGCCTTGGGTGAATTTTTTGTTTTTTTTTTTGAAAACATTCAATTTTTGATGAATACTGAATACACTAGGTTACTATTTAAAAACCGACTTTTTATTTAAATAAAAATTTATTTTATTTAAATTTATTTTAGGTAAAAATTGATATATAATACTTATATAAGTTTAATGAAATTCATTACATTCATTTTATAATAAAATTAGATATATAAAAATTTTATTGTACTTTTCACCGTCTTTTACCCACCTCTTAAGAGAATTTGAAAATTTACATAAAACATAATTTTACCACTTATGTGAGTTGGATTTCGAAAATTTTAGAGACACGGTTAACATCAAGGAGTAAAATTTGGTTCAATAAGATAAAAATATTTTTTTGTGAATAGTTACTTTTTACTTTTATTTACCACAGTTAAAAGTAAAAAGGGTAATTAAGGGTAAAAATGATATTATTATTACCCTAACACATGTTCTAATTCTATTGGATAAGTGTAATTCGACCAAAAACAACCTTAGAAATAAATTATTATCATTTAGGCCCACATGGATTAGATTAGGACATTTAATATTATTTTATTTAAAGAAGAGTTAAAATAGTTAAAATCAAAGTTTAATAATTAATGTTTTTTAATATATGGTTATACATAAGATAAATTCGACTATAAATATTCATTAGAAAGATAAACAGATTTCACACATAATGGTATTTTATTTATAATTTTTACACATTAACTAATTTAATTTATTTATGATGCAAGGATGATGGAGTAATTACCTTATTAATAAAATATTAACATAATTGATGTTATAAATACCAAAATAAATGTAATTTTTAACTTTTAAAAAATTAAACTAATTTTTTAGGTTAATATGACATATTAGTATTGATTTAATTATCATTTTTCGAATTAATCATGTTGTTATTATTTTTAAAAAAATCAATTGACAAATAGTGTCAAAATTCACATAAAATAGTTTTTTAAAAAATTATTATATTATTAATAGATATTATATTTATAAAAATCTAACAATTTTCCAAAAGACTTATATAATAATATATATGACATTAAAGAACCAATTGGGGTTCTATTTGCATTTAATAGTATATTTACTAACCATATTGTGTAAGAAAAAAAGAAGACACGGTAAAAGTTGAATTATTTAACTTAGAGTTAAATCTAAATGATAAGGTTAAATAGTAACCTAAACTTGTCTAAAACCAATTGGTTTAAATTATTTCAACCCATACCCACATTATCTTTGAAATAAGTTACATTGGAGAAATTATAAACCAAATATGACTTTATTATAAAATAATATTTTATGTTTTTCATAAAGTGCCCCTCTCCTCCCTTATAAAAAGGCACCTCCTCCCTCTTCTCTTTACTCAAAATTGAGCCTTCAAGCTCGGACAACCCCTGACCATTTCCCTTCTCAGCTTACCTATAAAAATTTCAGAGATTTTTTTCACCTCCAAAGACCAACTCTAGTGACTTAAGAGGAATATTAAAAGAGGTGCGTTGAAGAAGATGATGTTCAGATACGTACGAATCATATTGGACCTAAGGTAAGGGATAATTATTCCAATATTTTTCTTATCTGAGATTGTTTATTCGTAATTATTTACTGGGGTTATTGTTATCATCAATGTTCATGTTTTCTAAAAGTGTTTTTATGTATGTTTAAAGTCCTTTTTACCCATTTTTGACTTTTACCACATGTTATGAAAGGAATATTTCATTTGTTTACCATACAATGAACTTTTTCACATTTCCGACAAAAGTACGAGGAGAATTATTTTTAACTTATACAGCATGAATGGATTTTTCATGGTTTCATAACACCTTATTTTCATGAATCTTACTCTATAAGATTTCATGACTATTTTCAAAAAAATCATTTTCTTTTAAAATTTCATGGAATTTTGTGAAAATAAAATGATTTTGAATAAGAAATGATATTTTTCTCAAAGAATTTATTTCAAGTGTTTTATCAAATCCATTTTCCATCTATGATGACATTATTTCATATGTGAATGTTTCAAGTATAATGTCTCTATGATTTACATGGTTTCACTTCTCTTTTGATGAAATGATATCCATTTGTTTTATATGGATTATGTTATGATTGGATGATGTTTATGAAACCCATTTTAGTCTTTGGGTTATGATCAATTGTTTATGTTTATGTTGTGGAACACGTATGAATGATTTAATTATGAGATTGGTGGGACCTATATCTCCCTCAAATTTATTGGGTAAGGATTTATATCTCATGATATAGACATTGATGGAATGGTAAGTTAATTCGTTTCAGTGTTACAGGACTGGAATGAGGAGTGAACTCGATTCAAAAAGGGACTTTTTCCACTAATATGGTATTGGCAGCAATGCCTAGGCCACTATGGAAATAATATCATGTGCTTAATTTTTTTCCACAATTACATGTTTTCTTCCCATGCTATTTTATCATGATTGATGTTTCATTATGATATATGCCTCATGTACTGCCATTCTTTATGTCATTGCTCAAGATTTTTAGGTTTAAACATTATGTTCATGTTTTTAAGTCCAAATGTATATGGTTTGTTTTATATTCTCCATGATTACCCTTATTGAGAATTTGATCCCACCATTTATATGTTTTCTTTTCCCCAGGATATAAATAAATGTTTTAGGTAAGAATACAAAAGGGGGAGATCATTATGGGAGCTGTTGAAGATCTTTCACCATGATTAGAATATTATTTTTTTCTCGAGTCTCCAAAGACACTAAACTATTATGGTCCTTATGTGTTTGTTTTTGTTATGTATTATATATTCATAAAAAGTAATGTAATGTCTATTTACGTCAAGATATGGGTCTCTACATAGAGAATATGATCCCAAATAAGCATGTTATGAAAGATTATTGAAACAATCTCATTGGTTTTTGATATTATTTATGTTTATGCTTCCATTGAGGAAAATATTATGAGAAATATCTCAATTAAAATCATTATTATAGTTCTCCTCTGTTTATTCAAGATATATAAATGTATTAGTACCATTTTCCCACTCTTTGGTACTTATGAATTTTTTTTAGTAAAATATGATCATCTCTCTCCCGTCAAGAAACCTATCATATTCAAAAACCTTGTTTTCCAAAATGATTTAAAAAATGTTCTTGAAAGATCCTTGAATCCCATTTTTAATGAAAAAATATATTAAAAATGTTATATGGTTTTCAATTTTTCCTTTATAAATTTTCAAATCTATTTTAAAAAAAACTACTTTAAAAAAAATTGTTTTGAAATGATTTCTCAATGTAGAAAAGATATTTTCCTCATGAAGTGCATTTAGATGTCCTTTCAAAATTATTTCCCATATATGATAACATCCATTAGTGTTACTCATTAATTTATGGGGAATTTATTCAGTGTATTAATTCATATTATTTCTCTTAATTGTTTATTTTTAATGAAATGATCCTTATGAAACCATTTTCCCATTCACAGATTATATGATTTTGAAAACCTCTTCCTTTCACGGGTTATGATTTTGATAAAATGATAATTAAACATGTATATTTTCTCAAAAGTTATGATATGATTACATTTTAATGATACCCATTTCATTTCAAGGGTTGTGATATGAATGCTTATGATTTTGTAGAACATTTATATATGATTTCATTTTGAGATGGGTGGGGAATATATCTCCCACCAATGAATTAGGTAAAGATTTATATCTCATGATATAGAATAAGTTGATCTTGGGAATAAAAATTTACTACTAGGATGGCCATGAGAGTAAATCGTGACAATGAAATTTGTTTGAGGAGTAAACTCAGGATACCAAGATGTCCATTGGAGTGAACCATAACTACCAAGTTGGTATGGGGAGTGAACCTATACTACCATTATGGTAATTGAAGCGATTCCTTGGAAACTATGGAAATAATATTATATGATTATATGTTTACCATAGTTCCATGTTTTATTCCTATGTTATGATTTAATTGATTTTGTTATTTATTCCATTATTATTCATATCTTAAGAACAAAAAATATTTATACCATGATTCGTGTTTATGATTTTTGATATGCAATGTTTGATCATCTATTTTCTTGATCATGTTCGCATACCCTTATGATCATGATTATTCTTACATGTCTCCCCTTTTTACCATTACTGAGCATCTGAGCTCACCCCATTTTATGTATCTTTTACCCCAGGTTATGAAGATAACTATTCTGTTTATTGAGTCAAATAATGGTTCTAGTCATGGAGAACCTAGTGCGAGCTAATATAGCTTTATTATATACCAGTGACTATGTTTCCATGATTCCATATACACTATACTAGTATAATCATTAGGCATGATTTTGGGTAATGTTTTATGCATTCCAAAATGTTATTTATTGTTAATGTATGTCAATACTGGTCCTCTATAGTTGGTATTATAGGAATGTTTTAGTGATCATTTGAAATCAATGATTAGAAAACAATTGTTATAACACTAATAACATGTTTAGATATAAGTATAACGATAAGTATAAGTATATAAGATTGACCTGGAATTTTGGGTGAAGGATATAGTGAGTGGTTTCCTAGAAAAATAGCCTTGTCTAGATATTACAGGTGGATGTGGTTTTGTAATAGATATACTTATGGGTAATAACTCCAACAAAATGTTTTAAGCCTAACTAAGGGTAAATTTGGGACAAGACAATGTGACTTTCAGCGCATCTCTAATGACACTCCTAGGCTACATTCTTTCGATATTCACAAACTCTTCATGGACCATCATAAAGGATTTAAAAATAAGTTATTTGTGAAAAACCCTGGATAAATCTAAGCTATCATATATTAAGGAATGTGTTAAAACCTAGAAATCAGATAAGTGACTCTTAATGATTTTATGGTTGTTCCTTATGATAAATATTTCTTACTTTATGATTTTGTTTTTATTCATTATAATGAAAATGAAAGAACCATGTTAATAGTGATTGCGATGGATAATGAAATGATTGTACTCCTGGGAGATGAAATGCTATAGGAGCTAGAATAAATATCCTTATTATATGATCATATAGCTTTCTCAAGAAATGAATCTTGGTCTACCTCCAAATGAGAAAAATATGGAATAATATATTGTTGAGTGTTACATGAGGCAACATCAACCTTCCACCTTCATTCAGTGGTTCTTCTACTCCTATTATTTCTAAACAACAGATTAGTACTTCTGAAAAGATATTCTCTATTATCTGGTGTTCAGAGCATGAGAAAGCCATTATGGTTTTTTATATTTTAGAGGATGAAGTCGACTAATGGTGGAATCTAATAAAGAATATGAGGAAGCAATATGAGATTCAATCCATGGATTGGGACTAGTTCAAGATAATATTTTGTTCAATAAGTAATTACCTCAGATTCTTCATACCATGATGGAGAAAGAGTTCCTTGAGTAGAATAAAATGGATAATGAATCTATTCATACCTATGAGGATATTTTCATAAGACATGTGAGGTACACTTCCGAAATTATTATGAATCCTGAATATAAAGATGAATGGGTTTTTTGGCTTAAAGCCAAGACTCATAGGGGAGTTTCTCATAAGAGAATTTCATATATACAAAGAGATTGTGCATTTTGAAATTATTTTTGAAATGGATGTTGATGTCACAAATCAGTATCATTGGTTTCAAACGAAGAGGTAGATGGAGTTTATAAGAAAATATAAAAACCATGAAGAGAATATGAGCTTCCCTTTACGATCTATGTGTGGAAATAAGCTTAGAGAAAATTACTTTAAGGGATATAATAAATTTTTTACATGTGGAAGGGATGGTCATCATGATTTCTATTTCTGAAGTGATGGTAAGAAGTTATCTAACATTAAAATTGGGAAAATAAAGGCACAAAATGCACCTCCCATTATTTATTGCTACATGTGTAAGGAGAATGGGAATTTTTCTAACCACTACCCAAACTAAATGGTGGGTGATGATGATCGACTTCAACAAAATATTAAGCTTATGAACATTAGTAAATCTCATGAAATCTCTATTTCAGATGAGTGGTTAAATAACGATGTAATGAAATGTACATATACCATCCACTCTAGAACTAATAATTTCATATTTGATTATATATATATCCATACTTTTGTATCTAAATAATTTTCTAATAGTGTTAGTATTACATAAAATCCTTTAGATATGGACTCAGTAGTGAAAATACCTAATGATATAATGATGGCATCTTATGTCTATGAATCTTATCCTATTGATGTTTATGGTAGTATGAATCTTGATTTTTTTTCATTATTCATCTGGTTGAATTTGATGTCATCGTAGACATAGATTGGATTTCTATGCATAAATCCCACATCAAATATCAATGAAGGGAAGTTACCTTTAGTATTTTAAACCTTCTAAAGATCATCATTCCATGTGATGATAAGTATGAAATTCTTGTAGTGATTACATCCAATGTATGGGTCTTAATTCGTATTTAAAAGGGTTGTTTATCTAAAATGGTTGGGGAGATAATCGACATAGATTATGTGCATATTTTCTATGAATTTTTTGATTTCTTTCCAGATGATTTGCCTATTTTTTCACAAAAATGAGAATTTGAGTACTTAATAAGACTCTTACTTGGTTCTACACCAATTTCAAAGAGTCCTTATATAATGGATCCAATTATGTTACAAGAATTGAATAAGAATATCCATGGAAACCATGATAAAGGATTCATTAGGCCATGTGTGTCACCATGGGGTGCACATGTTCTTGTTTTGAAAAATTGGGGGGTATCAGTGAGACTCTACATTGATTATCGACAGTTGAACAAGAACAAAATCAATATCAAGTAACATCTTCCCCACATTGATGACTTGTTTGATCAACCGTGCAGAGATCATAATATTTTCATGATTGACATTCATTTTGGATATCATTAATTGGGGGTCGAGAAAGAGCATATACCCACGATGACATTTCGTACAAGGTTTGGAAACTATGAATATATAGTGATTCCTTTTAGTCTTACAAATTCACCATATATCATCATGGATTTAAAAAATAATATCTTTAGATATTACCTCAATTAGTTTGTGCTCGTATTTATAGATGATATTCTTATATATTAAGTTATAAATAAAGGACATGAAGCTTAATTTATAATTCTACTAAGTACCCCAACGAAGGAGAAGCTATATGAATAATTTCAAAAAACTGAATTTGGGTTTCAAAAGGATTCATTTTTTGGGTCATATAATAACATGAGATGGTAAAATAGTAGATCCATCAAAGATGGTTGGAACTGATATTGGATTGTGATTGGACAATACATTACCACCAGGAGAAAGTGAACAAGGTTTTTGGAAACTTTGAGTCGAAAAGATCATGTGAGATTATTCAGGATGAGGATAAGAAAAGATAATATATATTTTTATTTGGAAATAATGGAGCTAGAAATCCTAATGGAAGGGGAAAATCATATCTTTCTCAAATGAAGGTTCAAACCTTTATCCAATTAATGATTAAGGAGGTGAAAAAGGAAGATAGGGATATGAAAAATAAATTCGGTAATGTTTATGTGTTTAACCTTTATTAAGATGGAATTATAATGTTTTAGAACCATGTATGTGTTTGTCTCATACCCAATTTGAAGAGGGATCTATTTGAGGAATCTCATAGGTATTTATTATTTACTCATCATGAATGTACGAAAACGTATTTGCACACGAAATAATTCTTCTGGATGGATGGAATGAAGAGCGATATTGTAGAGTTTGTTTCTCATTTCATGGTAAGAAAATAAGTTAATGATAAAAGAAAAAATTCTAAAGGGAAGTTTCAACCATTACCCAAACCAAAATAATAATGGGAGAATATCACCATTGATTTTTTTCATTGGACAACCCAAATCCTCACAAGGGTTTAATGTTATATGGGTTGTATTCAATCACCTTACTATGTCAACAGACTTCATCACTATCATATAATTCTTCACTCTAGATCATATTTCCTGGATATACATTAAGGAAGGGGTAAGGTTGTTTGGAGTACCACATTCCATTGTAATAGATATAGATTTTAGGTTTAACTCATTGTTTTGGAGAAGTCTTAAGTAAGCACTTGATATTGAATTGAGATTTATCACTGCATATAATCATATAATAGATGTTCATTTGGAAAGAGAAATTCAAACCCTATAGGATATGTTGATATCTTTTTATATGAATATCAAAGTTGGTTGGGATCAACAACTTTCTAAATTTTAGTTAGGATACACTAATAACATTCACTCAAGAATTTAGATATAACCTAATGAATCCAATTATGGGAGGAAATGTAAAGCTCCAAAATTCTACGATGATGTTGTACAATGAATGCTCTTGGGACCTAAGATTGGTGAAAAAATAGTTAAGAATGTTTTACCCATTTAGTAGTATATTAAAGTGGATCAAAGATGGATGAAAGGTTATCCTAATAATCATAAACATGATCTGTAATATTATATTGGTGAATTTTTTTTCTATGAGTGTCACCAAGGAATAAGGTTATGAGATTTCATAATAAATGGAAACTAATCCCAAGGCATATTTCCCCCTTTAATATTCTTGATCATATTGGGACGGTAGCCTGTCACGTGGAATTTCATCCAAATATCTCTCAAGTTCATGATTTGTTCCATGAATCACTCCTAAGGAAGTACATAACTGAACCTTATTATTTACAAAACTAAAAGGTCATATTTCTAGAGTAGGATGTTTTTTATGAGTAGCAACCTATTGAAATTGTAAATCGTAGAGGGAAAAGTCAATGGAATAAGACCACTCACCTGATTAATGTTTTGTGTAAAAATAACCAGTTAAAGGAAGCTACATGGGATCTTGTGGATATGATGAAATATAATTGTCCTCAATTTTTAACTAAGTGATGAATTTTGAGGGAAAAATTCATGTAAATGGGGGTAGAATGTAACACCTTGATTATTGTGGACATTTTTTTGATTAAATTAAATTTTAATTAATGTATTGAAATGAAATAAATCCAAAAATCCTTTCACATAGAACCATATAGATTTACATCACATAGAACCAACTTGAAAAACAATACAAGGACCATTAAACTTGAAGTATGTTACATGAAACACTAACTTTTTGTATTTTACATGAAACACTGATGTTTATACAAAACAAAATTTTGTTGTTATAATTATTTAAATGAGATAATTATCACCTACACATTAACATTAGAAATGTGAATAGTACTAACTAATTTTCAAATATTTGATAGAATTTTTTCATAAAAAATAATAAATATTTATAATGATAGATATAATTTTTTAATGTCCATATATGTTTAAAGATATTATTTTCTCTAATGAACTGCTTTTAAGGTCCTTTTGTGAAAAATAACAAAATTAATTTTTGACATATTTACAAATTTAATTTGACAAAATGAACTTCAATTTTTAATTTTTAATTTATAAACTAGCATATGGTAAAATTTTGGGATTTTTCTGGGAAACATCATTTTTTGGATGAATAGTGAAAATACCATATTTTAATTCAAAACTGATTATTCATCTAATTTATTTATAAGGTTACATTATATTTTAAAATGGATTGAAAGTTTAATTAGAAAATATTGTTATCTATTAATAATAATTGTGTAATTTTAATCAATTTTACAATTTAATTGGATAGAAAAATGTAGAAAACTTTGGATCATTTTTACTTTAAAAGCCCGCATTGTCAACTCGACTGCAGGATTAATTTCAAAGTACCTTCTACCAATTCGGTGTTTATTATTTAGAATAATGGATTCCATATTTAAAATAATCATCATTTATGATTACTAATAAGGCCAAATTAGTTTTGGACCAAAATTATTTGTGAATGTAATTAAAATTCATTACATCGATTAAGGTAAAATTAAGCTTAACTAAGGACTAAACCTTAAATTGAAGACCCAAAATGACTGATAAACATGTCTAAAACCCATTATATGACCATATTTCAACCCCATAAATAATTATCTCATCTATTTACTATTATGAGATCCACATGAAACATTAAAAACATAGGTGAAATTCTCTCTTAAAAAATTTACTAGAGTGTCACTCCTCCTCCACTATAAAAAGAGATCCTTTACTCCAAATTACTCCCACCTATAAATCCCCTTGTATCACCCAACCCTACTAAAATAAGCTGCAAACGTACCTCACTTACTCCTAGAATCCTCACCTCGAGCATAAAGCTATCCAAGGATTCCGTTTCGCATAAACTAAAAAAAGTTACCCATTTAAGTTGTTACGTATTCTCCCAAGTCCTCTCATTTATTTTATTTTTCCACCCCATCCCCTTTATTTTTTTACATCAATGTATAAAAACTTCAGTATCCTAAATGTACTAGTTTTTTTTTCTAAACGTTTTACATACAGTTACTCACACCTCCCTCTAATGGGTAATGAATAAACCGTTTATGTGTTCGGAGATCTACCGCCTCACTAGACAATGATTGTTCAACTTTCCTTACCGCCTCTCATGGTAAAAATTATGATGGAAACTATATATATATATATTAAATTATATTTTATATTTATTTATGCTTCTTTATTACATTTACATCACATGTCTTTAAAATTTTGGTTTTTTGATAATAAGATAATTTCGTTTGAGAAATGTGGACCACCGCCCCCTCAAATTGATGTGATTCGTTCACACAATACATAGAACGTATTAAGGATGGGTTTAGTGACCTTATATGATATATATTCAATACTAATTATATGATAATAATGACATATACATATATATATACACATATATATATATTCATTATATATATATACATATATATATATATATATGTCATTTTCCTTCATTATTTCAATATGATGATAAAAACCGAAACAACGTTCATGCGTACGTACGACTTACCATCTCCTTGAATGATGTATTACATTTCATACTTATATATTCTATATATAATTATAATACAAATATACTGGATATATATATATATATATCTGTGTGTTTGTGATATTTTCATCATGTTTTACATTATGGAATCATGACATATGTATAATGACCATCAATATAACAAACTAAGACACATACGATGAACAGAATGAATATTACCCAAAGTGAAACCTTATCATAGTATGGTTCAAAATGTGTGGTTTTAATCAAACCATATGTGGTATTATGTATAAGAATATGGTTGTTTAAAAGATATTTTATAAATTTGTATTTATTATACATGTGGTTTAAATGTGTACGATAATTTTCAAGACACAAAGTAAGGGGATTTCATCTTGCATTTTATTAATGTGAGATACATGATAGGTTCTCCACTCTTCACACTTGTGTTGTGTATGTATATACAATGAGTTTATTCTATATTTATTATAATTAAATTTACTGGTATTCACATATAAATTTAATGAACTTTATTTCACATGATATATGTTCCAAAAGATAACAAATCAGTAAAAATGATTTGTCTCAATTTTTCTTATTTGAGACCCATTTTTTGTTATGTGCCTAATTTTTTTTAAAAATGTATATTCATAAATTTTACATGTTATATCATCAATTTACTTAATTTCCTTGTAATTTAAGAATCATATAATTTCCTTTTCTTATATAGAGAATATGATCCCCTGTTAACATGTTATAAGAGTTTATGGATATAATCTCATCGCTTTTCAAGATTGTTTATGTTTACGATTCCTTTGATGAGATATTATGACCCATCTATCAAGAAAAATCATGATTTTCCTTAAACTCTATATATTCAAGATATATACATGTATTAGAACCATTTTTACACTCTTTGGTACTTAAGATAATATTTTGATTGAAAAATTACTATCTCTCTCCCATGTTGGAAATATATTATATTCAAAAATCATATTTTCAAGAAAAAAAAATTTCAAATGATATTTCAAGATCATTTTCATGTAAAAAGGATTTTAGAAACATTTTACAGTTTTCAATTATACCTATATAATTTTTCAAAACAATTTTCAAATAATATGTTTCTCAAAATGGTTTTTTGATTTAAAAATCATTTTCAATATAGAAAGGATATTTTCCTCAAGAATTTTTTTTTAAAAGATCACCCATAATTATTTAACATTTAATATAACATTAATGGGTGTTAATTATGCCATTTAGGGGAAATTTTTCAGTTTTTTCTATAATATCACTTCTCTAAATGGATTATGTTTTGATGGAATGATACTTATGAATCCCAATTCAATTTCATGGGTTATATACTCTTAAAAATGTATTATTTTAATGAGTAAGGATTTTGATAAAATGATTAAGAAAATTTTTTATTTTTTCCATAAGTTATGATAGGATTACATGTTTCTGATACCCATTTCATTTCATGGGTTATTATATGATTGTTTATGATTTTGTGGCACAAGTATGTGTGATTTCATTATGATATTTTTGGGACCTATTTAACCCTCCAATTAATTGGGTAAATATTTATATCTCATGAGATAGACTATGATAGTATTGGGGATAATCCTTGACTAATAAGATGGCCATTGGAGTGTTCAATGACTACCAAAATGGTATGAACAGTGATCTCATGCTACAAAGAATGCCATGAATGTGAACCATGACTACCAAGAAGGTATGGGAAGTGAACCTATACTAACAAGATGGTCTTGTCAGTGATTCCTCAAATACTATGGAAATAAAATCATATTATTATGTGTCTACCACAATTCCATTTTCGAAAGAACCAAGGTTTTGGGACTCTAGGAGATTGAAATTTTTTTGATGTCATTCTAGAGAAGGGCGTTCAGACGGCGTACAATTCTGAGGCCATGTGTGCCCGGAATTAATTATATAGAAATGTTAAGTGTTTTGATATTACGCATGCATGGTTAACTAAAGAAAATGTGACATATCCTAAACAGTAGCTCAAATCGGAAATCCCAGGGCAAGGTTGCGACCAGAGCGTGCCGTTTACCCTGGGAGGGGTGTAAAAATTGCGGGCGTGGGCCTGTTGTGAGAGATGTCACCCTGGGGAAAATAGTCATTTTGAAATAATAACTTATTTATTTCTATCACTGATGATCTTTTTTAATAACATTCAAACGAAGCCTTAGAATGGAACTCCAAGACATCCATTGAGTTTGAAATGTGGTGTTTTTCCTAGGCGTGATATAAAACAGGTGGGCGCAGATGTTTTAGAATTTGCGCCCGTTGAGAGGCTTTCAATTATTTTTTTATAAATTTAAATACGTGTTGGGAGGAGACAACCCGTTTTCTCTCTCCTATCTCCCCTATCTCTCTCTCTATCATCCATCTGGTGTTCTTCATCATTCTTCATCGGATTGGGGTGGAGTCTTAGCCAAAACATCCGCGAACCAAGGAAGGAGCCTCACAGATGCATCACCTATGAAGTGCATTGATTTGAAGTAGGATTTCTGAATAAATTTCAAACCTTCATGAAATTATTTGAGTTTTGGTCAATTTTATAGTTTCAAATTCTTAAATTTTAGAATTTTGGGCATTGGATGAATGACCACGACCAATGCCCGAGCCCTGTTTTATTTTTTGTTCTTAGGCATTCTTCGTCAAAATTTTGAGACGCGTCAATCATGTCGGATCAATGATCGGGGGAAGGAACTATGAAGGCCTCGCCCCGAGGATCCTAGACCCGTGTTTGGTTTTGAATTTGGGCAACCGGAGCAGTGGTGGCGGTCGTCGGAAGCCTCGGTTCTAGCAAGGGTGGTGGCCGAAGGTCGGGGTGGCACAGCGGGGGTTTGGACAAGGTGGTCGGCACGTAAGGGGTTCAGATCGAAGTGGCTGGTGGTCGGGCAGTGTCGTGTGTCACCGGATGGCTGAGTGCGGTGTGCGACTGGAGGAGCAGCTGGCCGGAGGGGGTGTGTGGCTAGAGGAGTCGAGTGGCTGAGGGCGGCAGGGGCTGGAGACCAGTCGGTGTGGATGGCGCAGCGCAGCAGATCAGGGGGGATCGAGGCGGTGTGGGCTACGGTGAGGCATGACGGTGTGCTACAGGGGGTGCTACCCAGGGTCCATCGCAGTCGAAGGGGAAACCGGCCATGGTAGCATGACGGTGCTGTGGAGTGCGGGGGCGCCAGTGTCTTGCGGGCTGTCGCACTCGGCAGGGGGAACCCGAGGCGGTCAGCGCCTCGGTTGTGCAGAGGAGACCAGGACCCACACTTTGCGGGTCCTACATGACGTGACAGAGACCGACTAAAAGGTCGGTCTGCTTTGGAGAACTAGACCCGAGGGGGTACGGTGCGGCTGGAGTGGACCGCGACTAGAGGTCCACGGCAATTCGAGCCAGAGGCACGGCTAGGCTGCGGGCTTGCAGTTCGGACTGGGTCGGCCGGGGTGAACCGGCGCAGTTGGGCCCCCCTTGAATTCGAGGGGATATATCTTCTAAACGGCGTGTCTGTTTGATGCGTCATCTGTGGTTGTAGGTTCGTGTTGATGAGACGGACCGTTAAAGGTGAGTTTTGAAGTTTTTGGGTTATGCGCATGAAGTCGGGTAGCCCGGAATGCTCTAACATAATAATATTAAATTATTATTAATGTTGTGACGGACGTAGCTCGCGAGCCGGACGTCCGTTTGATTTGACATCAGAGGCGTGGTGGCCCTGGAGCTGAGACGGTCCTTCCAAGGTTGGTTTGGAGACCTTGAGATTAGGTTTCGTTTCTCAGTGGAACAAAACTCTTTATATGAGTAATTAATTAATTATTTTTATTAATTAATTAATTCTTGCGTCGGACCTAACTCTTACTTGGGATGTCCGACTGACACACCGTCAGCAGCATTGTGACCCCAGTCCACGTGTGGATGTTTTGACATGCTTTCTGAATCGGTTGGGTTAAAGACAAGGTGCGGGTCCCACTGGTCTTTGAACAAACGTTTTATGGTGGAACACCACTTTTTCACCCGACATCCATTTGTGGTGTTTGAGTACTCGTTTATGAGTGTTTTTCCGAGGGTATTGCAATAGAGCAATCCGCCCACCTAAATTCAGGCCCAAGGTATGGGCCCCATGAGCTGGCTATTGGACGTATGCTGCGTTTTTAAGAATTATGTTTCTTAAGTCCATTTAGGGAAAATTAATAGCCTACACTATGTGGTTATCTACGAGGAACGTAATGGTTCAAACTTGGTGAAGTGTTTTGGGGTTGAGGTGTGGGCCCCATGGGGCCTTGGTTTCATATAAAGCGGGAGGTTGAAACTTCTGCATCCAGAGTTTGTTTTTGGCATCTTTAGCAAAATTGCGACCCTAGCATCGAGACGAAGATGACCAGTGTGGTTTCAGGCGCTGAAGCTAGACTTGAGGCGTTGGCCCCACTGGCTGTCTTTTGATATGTGTGCAGCGTATTGCGACTTTTTCATTAGGCGTCCATTTGGGGTGTATGAATAGTCAATTCGGCATGTTTTTCTGAGAGAATCGCAATGGCGCAGTTCGCTCGACTTCTTTCGGGACAGTGGTGTGGGGCCACAAGAATCTGTATGGGCATAAAGTAGTTTTTGAATAACTTTTCCACTGGGAGCCCATTTCAAGTGAGTATGTAGTCTATCTCGCATGTTTTTCCACAAGGATTACAAAGGTGAAATCTGTTTGGGAGAGCAGAGCCTCTTTTGAGATCATATTAAATGTAGAAACATGAAAGGGCATTGGTCTGAGGTTCTTTTGACACACTCCGAACCTAAGCATGGTAGCGGTGTTGGTGACACCCAGTGATGGAACGGGTAGTGCGGAGTCATCAGATAAATTCCGGGTTTACCCTCCAGTAGGGTGCGTAATGGGTTACCCAATGAACTCTTATGGTTTACCATCTAGCGGGGCTGGGTAGTGGGTTACCAGATGAACTCTTGTAGTTTACCATCCAGCAGGGCTAGTAAGTGGGTTATTGGACGAAATATTGTGGTTTACACTCCATCAGGGCTTGGCAGTGGGTTACCGGAAGACCTCTTGTGGTATACCCTCCAGCGGGGCTGGCCAGTGTGTTACCGGATGACCTTTTGTGGTTTACCCTCCAGTGGGGCTGGGCAGTGGGTTACACGAAGACTTATTTTAGAGTCTTTCTATGAGACTAGTCAGTGACTTTTCTCTGTGATTACTTGTAGAGACCCAAAGCTTATCGTACATGGACATTACATTACTTTTGCGGAATACTTAGTACATAACAAAAACACACACTAAAGGATCGTAATAGTTTAGTGTCTTTGGAAACTCGGAACGTAATCTTCTAATCATGGTGAAAGATCTTCAATATCTCCCATAAAGATCTTCCCTTTTTTTACCTAAAACCTTTATTTATATCCTGGGGAAAAGAAAACATAAAAGGGTGAGCTCAAATGCTCAGTAAGGGTATACAAAAGAAATAAAAATCATATCATATCTTTTTGAAAATCATAACCTGCAAAAGAGATCATAATATCTTAACATGGAAAAAATCATAGAAGTGAAAATGAGATCACCATAATCATAACATGAAACTTGAAACTTTGTGGCATGCACACATAATCATGGAAAATCATTTCTTGTTAGTCATGACTCATTGCCAAGACCATCTTAGTGGACAAAGTCCCTTTCTGAATCGAGTAACCCTCGTTTCAGTCCTGTTTCACTGAACCGGTATAACCTACCATTTCAGCCATGTCTATCTCATGAGATATAAAATCTTTACCCAATGCATTGGAGGGAGATATAGGTCCCACCCATCTTATAATGAATCCTTTCTTATGTGTGCCACATAATCATAAATCATACATCATCGCATAACCCATGTAATAAAAATGGGATTCTTAAACAACATGACATCATAAAACAATTCATATAAGATAAAGGAATTCATAAAAATGTGTCCATCAAAACATAATCAAATCCATGTAATAATAGGGATAAAAACAGAACCCTTTTATTATCTTAGATGGAAAATAATTTTGATAAAACACTTGAACTTCATTCTTGAGGAAAACATTTTTTCTTTCATAACATGTCATAAAACTTTAAAATAAAAGAAGTTGATTAAAAATAAACATGAAAACTTGTAAAGGAAGCTTCTTGGAAATAATGTTTTAAAAATCCATTCATGCCGTATAAGTTAAAAAAACATTCTTCGTACTTTTGTCGGAAAAGTCAAAAAGTACCTCTTACGAAAAACGACAAAAGATTCCTTTCATTTCTTTTACTAAAAACTCACCGAAGGGTAAAAATGGATTTAAACAATTGTAGGTGGATGGAAGTAATATTACATATTGATGAAACATGGATGTGGATTATAAAATACACCCCAGTAAATACTTACGAATAAACAATCTCGTATAAAAATGAGATTGTGATATTTCCCTTACCTTAGGTCCGACTTGCTTTGTAAGTGTCCGAACCTCCTGTATAATGATTTAAATCATGTTATTGACTTATTACAGAATCATGTTAATTGTTATGATATCATATATGGTTCACTTATGACATTATATTACCCGTTCTTTTGTAAATTCCATGTTAAAGAAGCGTTTTGGGTAAAATCGTTTCATTTATCGTAGGTGTTTTGACTTGTTGTTCTTGACATCATTATTACTTATATCATGATATACTTACTTCCAGAATATAAAATATGATTTATATATCATATATATTCAGTATATATATATATATGATAGATATATAAATAAAATGAAAAACACCGTTCATGGAGACGGTAGTCCGTACGTACGCATGAACGCTGTTTTACTTTCTTTATTGTCTTGAAATGGAAGTAAGTAGATGGCATACATATATATATATGTATACATAAATCCAGTAACTTTATAATTTCATATATTTCATTATTATTTCTTATATATACTTTATAATCATTCTTAAATGGTTAACATGGAGAATGAATCTCATCGCGTCGTGGAGACGGTAGTCCGTACGTACGCACGAGCGATGATATCATTTCCATAAATATTGAACTGAATTGGAGTGGATTATACAATATATCAGAATCAATATTATGTTTTAATAACTATGTATAGTTATTCTTTACACCATTATACCCATCCATGTAAGGTGGTGGTGGAAAATAGATTACACCACGGCGTGGAGACGGTATTCCGTACGTACGCACGCGCGGTGATTTCTTTTTCCGTAGGATGGATAGATGGTGAAATAGGGTTGTTTCATACTTATAATAACATATCAGTATATTAGTGATACTGATGTTATTACTTCATAATGAAACAACCTAAGAAGAAGAAGTGGAAGAAGAAATAAAGATGAAAGAATTGGTAACGGTAATTACCTCTTCTTTGAAGTGCCTCTTTGAGACCTCTTCTTAGGGCACTAGAATTGGTCTTTGAGGAAGACCATAACCTCTAGGATGTTTCTAGGGAAGTGTAGAAGAGATTTTGGCAGGGGTTGGCCGAGCTTGAGTGCTCAAATTGGTGTGAGGAGGAGGGGGAGGAGGTGTCCTTTTATAGGGGAGGAGAGGGGCAACTTAGGAATATCTCAAAATATTATTTTATATTAAAGTAAAAATCGGTTTATAATGGTTCCAAAGGGTCTTATTTCGAATCTAAAGTGGGGATGGGTCGAAATCCTATCAACCAATAGATTTTAGACAAGTTTAGGATATTATTTTAACCTTATCAATTAAATTTAACTCTAAGTTAAATAATTTAACTTTTACCATGTCTTTTTGTTTTCTTTCACTATATGGTTAATAAACTTACTATAACATTCCAAACGAACCCCAAATTGTTTATTATTAATATATATATCCTTATCTAAGTCATTTGGCCGAACCTTAGATTTTTTGGAATACAATAACAATTAATAATATAATATTTGATTTAAAAACTATTTTGTGTCAATTTTGACACTATTTGATATATGATTTTTGTGAAAGTCATAACAGAATTAAATGTTCGAACCAAGTTGATTAAATCAACATTAATATATCATAGTAACCTATAATATTAGTGTAATTCATAAAAAATCTCAAATTACATTTATTTTGGTGTTTATAACATTAATTATGTCAATATTTCATTAATAAGATAATTAATGCATCATCGTTGTGTCATAAATAAATTAAATTATTTGATGTCTAAAAATTACAAATAAAATACCATCATGTAGGAAATCTTTTTATCTTTCTAATGAATATTTACAATCTAATTTATCTTATGTATAACCCCATATTAAAAATTATTTACTTATTAAACTTTGATTTTAACTATTTTAACCTTTCTTTAAATAAATTAATAATAAATGTCCTAATCTAATCCAAGTGGGCCTAAATGGTCATATTTTATTCCTAAGTTTGTTTTTGGTCGAATTACACTTGTCTAATAGAATTAGGACATGTGTTAGGGTAATAGTAATATCATATTTACCCTTAGTTACCCTATTTACTATTAACCGCGGTAAAAAAAGTAAAAAGTTACTATTCACCAAAAAATTATTTTCATCTCATTGAACCACATTTTAGTCCTTGATATTAACCGTGTCTCTCGGATTTTCGAAATTCCATTCACAGAAGCGGAAAAATTAAGTTTTATGAAAAATTCAGTTTTTTTAACTACAACTTAGTAGTTTCACTATTCATCAAAAATTGATGTTTTTCAGAACAATGCCAAAATTTCATCCTAAGCTATATTTCATATTCCGAATTCAAAAATGAAATCTATTTTACCAAATTCATAACATAGAAGTTAGATTAATTAATTTTATAATTAAATAAATAGCGTGTTTTTAGGAAACAATATATATCAAAAGATTGACACTTGATTATGTCTGGTTTAAATGTGAAATTACAACCAATGACCAACATTGTATTAAATTATAAAAATATATTCTAAATATACTTTAAAACCACTCAAATTAATAATTTATCACTATTAATTATTTCGATTAAAAAGGTTGTTTTTAATTATAATTTAGTAATTTTCACTATTCATCAGAATATGAAAGTTATCTGAAAAGTACCAAAATTTCACCTTAGGCTAAATTCGATACTCCGAATCCAAGAATGAAGTTCATTTTGAAAAATAAGATTTACAGAATTTTAAAAAGTGGTTATTACTATTCATAACGGCTAGTTTTAATAATATTTTAATAGCACATCGTTGTTTAGTGAAACTCGGTATTGCGCATTACACACGCTATCGAGAAAGGTCGTGATTGCGTGTAATGCAAGGCAAGACAAGGATGCGTGTTGTGCAAGATCCTTTTGGTGTAGCGTACAACACAAGACATTAATAAATTTAAAAAGAATATTTTTTTATAAAATCTTGGGCTATTACATTCTACCCCCCTTAAAATGAATTTCGCCCTCGAAATTCGTCGAGGTTATAAATGGTTTACTATTCGAAAGTTTCTTTAATAGAAACCCACATCGTAAAAAGGAATATCAAAACCAATCTTTAAAAACAAAAGAATGAAACGTAACGGTTACCCAAATAAACTAATCATTGGGTTTCCACATAGGTGAAAATATGGATATGGAAGAGAAATCTAACCATCATGTTCTGATGGAGAGTGGTAGAGAACATGGCTATGGAAAAGCCAGTAATCACAAATCCATAGATTTGTGATGATATAAGGTACCATCTGATTCATCAGGTATAAGATCACTAGGACAACATTTTTGGTTTTCAAGATCATTTCCCCTAAAGTTGAAAATTTGAATTAGAATAAATACTTACTTTATTTTGGTACAATCTCATTGTTGTTCGTGCCTTGAACAATTTCCACTTCATCTCTTAAATAAATGAAGTTGAATTTGTTATTCGTGAAGTGTTAGCAGATCGTGTGATAGAATGACGGGTCATTCCATCTGTCTCAAACAAAAGGCTAGCAAAAATTATATGCATAAATCGATCTATAGTGAGATTATTCATATATGGTTCCTAAAATGGACTTATTCTTCATATATCATACTGCTTAATATAATAAAACTAGTTTCTACTAAACAGGGACTTCCTGTAGGTCAGTGGTAGGCGATAAAGGCCAGTCGCACTTCGGTTGTGGGTTCAATTCCTACAGCCTTGTCCGAAGCGATGGGCTGTCGCCCATCCTGCAGGTTGTCCTTTTTCTAAAACTACATTACTATAACATCCCATCAATAATATCGAAAAAAAACTTCTATCCTTAAACAATAATCACTTATGTCCAACATAATCCATTTCAATCTTTAGGCTTATCCATAATACTGCAGTCCACTCTCATAACATAGTGAAAACGATTACCAGAGATTTAATACCATCGTTGATTCCCATATATCATAAGATATGTTTTGTTGGTCACATTCTAAACATTCAAAGTCCTTAATCATGTATTCTCTTGAATACCTTAGTGAAAACATGAATGCAGTTAAAAGTTAACACTTTCCACATACCAAAATCCTCAAAATTCTATATACTCAATCCATGATATCACTTAGTCCTTATATCAATCATGAGCTCATGAATACTATTAAACATTTCATTTTCTCGTCTTCATTATGCGCATATCATCTTATTTCCAAAAAAAATATCTCAATCACTTTGAATACCACATCAATAAATATTGCAATACTCAATGATACAACATTATTTTGGAATCCCATTACATAAACGCTTAATCATTCCACCACATTGTTATCATATTCAACATCGCCAATAGTGATCGCATGTGACTTCCCTTTGTCCTTTGCCTTCAGTGGTTGCTCATGTTGATCATCACTAACCCTTGGATTAGGGCAATTATTAGCACAATGCCCCATTTCCTTGCACTTGAAGCATTGAAGTGTTGGTGGTGCGTTCTCTGCAGTGTTTGCTTTATTCACATCATTAGAAACCCTTTTTCCATTACTTCGACACTCAGCTGCTCGATGACCTTCTTTTCCACACTTAAAACATTTTCTAGTTCCTTTAAGACAATCTCCACCATTCTTCTTTCCACATTTTGTGCATAAGGAAACATTCATCTTCTTTTCACCATTATTATGAGATTTCTCCTTGAACTCCATCTTTCGTTTCTTGTCAAAACCATGAGATGGATATGTAACACCAACTTCCGTTTCTACCTTGATAGCACAACGCACAATTTCTTCATAGCTACTGAAGTCTCTTATAGGTAATGCCCTTCGAAGACTTGGATTTAAGCCACTGAAAAATCGATCAACTTTACTTTCAGGTTGGATGATAATGCCAGATGCATACCTTGCAAGTCTTGTAAAATTCGCTTCGTATATACCAACAGATTCATCATCCTTCTGCTTCAGCTCAATAAACTCCTTTTCCATCTTTGTTCGAAGAATACGAGGGAAGTACTTACTGAAAAACATGTTCTTGAACTCGTCCCATTCCATGGACTCAATTTCATCCCTTGGCCTCGTATTCTTGATAAGATTCCACCATTGATCAGCTTCACCTTCCAAACGATATACTGCTAAGATGACTTTATCATGTTCAGAACATTGAAGAACTGAAAATATCTTTTCAGTGGTACTGATCCATTGTTCAGCAACAAGTGGATCGGAAGTCCCACTGAAAGAAGGTGGACGTTGCCTCATGAAGGACTCAATAGAATATTGTTCCCTTCTCTGCTCATTTGGAAGTCCAGAATGATTCATAGCTTGTGTAAGTATAGCAATAAGATTTTTCACTCCATATCCCATAACATTTGTTTGTTCAGGAGGGCAATCATTGCATTGTCCATTGCATTGATCAACACGGTTCCTTCGGGTTCCAGCCATCGTCTAAAACCCAAAAAGAATAGTGTGAGAGGGAAAAATCATGCTAGGGAAAACAACATAATAAGGGGGGGGGTACCTTCAATATCCAACATCTTAGGTTTAATTCTATGATCGTTAGCGTAATTCTATTACTATAACCTATACGTATACTTATCCCTAGGGACATCCCTAGACATACCTTAGAAATATCTCTAGGGATCTCACTAACGTTTTCGCATCCTAGCTTCCAAAGGTTGACTAAACCTCCCTCTGATACCAACTGTAGAGACCCGAAGCTTATCGTACATGGACATTACATTACTTTTGCGGAATACTTAGTACATAACAAAAACACACACTAAAGGATCGTAATAGTTTAGTGTCTTTGGAAACTCGGAACGTAATCTTCTAATCGTGGTGAAAGATCTTCAATATCTCCCATAAAGATCTTCCCTTTTTTACCTAAAACCTTTATTTATATCCTGGGGAATAGAAAACATAAAAGGGTGAGCTCAAATGCTCAGTAAGGGTATACAAAAGAAATAAAAATCATATCATATCTTTTTGAAAATCATAACCTGCAAAAGAGATCATAATATCTTAACATGGAACAAATCATAGAAGTGAAAATGAGATCACCATAATCATAACATGAAACTTGAAACTTTGTGGCATGCACACATAATCATGGAAAATCATTTCTTGTTAGTCATGACTCATTGCCAAGACCATCTTAGTGGACAAAGTCCCTTTCTGAATCGAGTAACCCTCGTTTCAGTCCTGTTTCACTGAACCGGTATAACCTACCATTTCATCCATGTCTATCTCATGAGATATAAAATCTTTACCCAATGCATTGGAGGGAGATATAGGTCCCACCCATCTTATAATGAATCCTTTCTTATGTGTGCCACATAATCATAAATCATACATCATCGCATAACCCATGTAATAAAAATGGGATTCTTAAACAACATGACATCATAAAACAATTCATATAAGATAAAGGAATTCATAAAAATGTTTCCATCAAAACATAATCAAATCCATGTAATAATAGGGATAAAAACAGAACCCTTTTATTATCTTAGATGGAAAATAATTTTGATAAAACACTTGAACTTCATTCTTGAGGAAAACATTTTTCCTTTCATAACATGTCATAAAACTTTAAAATAAAAGAAGTTGATTAAAAATAAACATGAAAACTTGTAAAGGAAGCTTCTTGGAAATAATTTTTTAAAAATCCATTCATGCCGTATAAGTTAAAAAAACATTCTTCGTACTTTTGTCGGAAAAGTCAAAAAGTACCTCGTACGAAAAACGACAAAAGATTCCTTTCATTTCTTTTACTAAAAACTCACCGAAGGGTAAAAATGGATTTAAACAATTGTAGGTGGATGGAAGTAATATTACATATTGATGAAACATGGACGTGGATGATAAAATACACCCTAGTAAATACTTACGAATAAACAATCTCGGATAAAAATGAGATTGTGATATTTCCCTTACCTTAGGTCCGACTTGCTTTGTAAGTGTCCGAACCTCCTGTATAATGATTTAAATCATGTTATTGACTTATTACAGAATCATGTTCATTGTTATGATATCATATATGGTTCACTTATGACATTATATTACCCGTTCTTTTGTAAAATTCCATGTTAAAGAAGCGTTTTGGGTAAAATCGTTTCATTTATCGTAGGTGTTTTGACTTGTTGTTCTTGACATCATTATTACTTATATCATGATCTACTTACTTCCAGAATATAAAATATGATTTATATATCATATATATTCAGTATATATATATATATGATAGATATATAAATAAAATGAAAAACATCGTTCATGGAGACGGTAGTCCGTACGTACGCATGAACGCTGTTTTACTTTCCTTATTGTCTTGAAATGGAAGTAAGTAGATGGAATACATATATATATATGAATACATAAATCCAGTAACTTTATAATTTCATATATTTCATTATTATTTCTTATATATACTTTATAATCATTCTTAAATGGTTAACATGGAGAATGAATCTCATCGCGTCGTGGAGACGGTAGTCCGTACGTACGCACGAGCGATGATATCATTTCCATAAATATTGAACTGAATTGGAGTGGATTATACAATATATCAGAATCAATATTATGTTTTAATAACTATGTATAGTTATTCTTTACACCATTATACCCATCCATGTAAGGTGGTGGTGGAAAATAGATTACACCACGGCGTGGAGACGGTATTCCGTACGTACGCACGCGCGGTGATTTCTTTTTCCGTAGGATAGATAGATGGTGAAATAGGGTTGTTTCATACTTATAATAACATATCAGTATATGAGTGATACTGATGTTATTACTTCATAATGAAACAACCTAAGAAGAAGAAGTGGAAGAAGAAATAAAGATGAAAGAATTGGTAACGGTAATTACCTCTTCTTTGAAGTGCCTCTTTGAGACCTCTTCTTAGGGCACTAGAATTGGTCTTTGAGGAAGACCATAACCTCTAGGATGTTTCTAGGGAAGTGTAGAAGATATTGTGGCAGGGTTTGGCCGAGCTTGAGTGCTCAAATTGGTGTGAGGAGGAGGGGGAGGAGGTGTCCTTTTATAGGGGAGGAGAGGGGCAACTTAGGAATATCTCAAAATATTATTTTATATTAAAGTCAAAATCGGTTTATAATGGTTCCAAAGGGACTTATTTCGAAGCTAAAGTGGGGATGGGTCGAAATCCTAACAACCAATAGAATTTAGACAAGTTTAGGATATTATTTTAACCTTATCAATTAAATTTAACTCTAAGTTAAATAATTTAACTTTTACCATGTCTTTTTGTTTTCTTTCACTATATGGTTAATAAACTTACTATAACATGCCAAACGAACCCCAAATTGTTTATTATTAATATATATATCCTTATCTAAGTCATTTGGCCGAACCTTAGATTTTTAAGAATACAATAACAATTAATAATATAATATTTTATTTAAAAACTATTTTGTGTCAATTTTGACACTATTTGATATATTATTTTTGTGAAAGTCATAACAGAATTAAATGTTCGAACCAAGTTGATTAAATCAACATTAATATATCATATTAACCTAGAAAATTAGTGGAATTCATAAAAAATCTCAAATTACATTTATTTTGGTGTTTATAACATTAATTATGTCAATATTTCATTAATAAGATAATTACTGCATCATCGTTGTGTCATAAATAAATTAAATTATTTGATGTCTAAAAATTACAAATAAAATACCATCATGTAGGAAATCTTTTTAGCTTTCTAATGAATATTTACAATCGAATTTATCTTATGTATAACCCCATATTAAAAATGATTTACTTATTAAACTTTGATTTTAACTATTTTAACCTTTCTTTAAATAAATTAATAATAAATGTCCTAATCTAATCCAAGTGGGCCTAAATGGTCATATTTTATTCCTAAGTTTGTTTTTGGTCGAATTACACTTGTCCAATAGAATTAGGACACGTGTTAGGGTAATAGTAATATCATATTTACCCTTAGTTACCCTATTTACTATTAACCGCGGTAAAAAAAGTAAAAAGTTACTATTCACCAAAAAATTATTTTCATCTCATTGAACCACATTTTAGTCCTTGATATTAACCGTGTCTCTCGGATTTTCGAAATTCCATTCACAGAAGCGGAAAAATTATGTTTTATGAAAAATTCAGTTTTTTTAACTACCACTTAGTAGTTTCACTATTCATCAAAAATTGATGTTTTTCAGAACAATGCCAAAATTTCATCCTAAGCTATATTTCATATTCCGAATTCAAAAATGAAATCTATTTTACCAAATTCATAACATAGAAGTTGCATTAATTAATTTTATAATTAAATAAATAGCGTGTTTTTAGGAAACAATATATATCAAAAGATTGACACTTGATTATGTCTGGTTTAAATGTGAAATTACAACCAATGACCAACATTGTATTAAATTGTAAAAATATATTCTAAATATACTTTAAAACCACTCAAATTAATAATTTATCACTATTAATTATTTCGATTAAAAAAGTTGTTTTTAATTATAATTTAGTAATTTTCACTATTCATCAGAATATGAAAGTTATCCGAAAAGTACCAAAATTTCACTTTTGGCTAAATTCGATACTCCGAATCCAAGAATGAAGTTCATTTTGAAAAATAAGATTTACAGAATATTAAAAAGTGGTTATTACTATTCATAACGGCTAGTTTTAATAATATTTTAATAGCACATCGTTGTTTAGTGAAACTCGGTATTGCGTATTACACACGCTATCGAGAAAGGTCGTGATTGCGTGTAATGCAAGGCAAGACAAGGATGCGTGTTGTGCAAGATCCTTTTGGTGTAGCGTACAACACAAGACATTAATAAATTTAAAAAGAATATTTTTTTATAAAATCTTGGGCTGTTACATTACTGGAGCGGGACCCTTAGTTCTACGGTTTAGTGACGAGGCAGCTTTGGCATGCCGGATTTTTGAGCTTCAGTGATGGACATCCTTTGAACTATTGGCAACTCTTCTTGGGATGAGCTTGGAGATAGATATCCCCTTATACCATCGTTTGGATTTCTTGTCGAGCATATATTGTAAAGACCCAACATTTTGAAAAAAACATTTCCTAACTTTGTCAATTGTTTTATTTTATACTCATCAAAACTATTTCATTTAATAAAATGAGTATAATTAAAATAAAGCCATTGTGTTTCGAATGTTATATGACTATTGGTCAATATGACTGTTGGAAACTAATTGTTGCGATTATTGTCTATAAATACAAGTGAACTTGATTAATTAATATAGAAAAAATATTTTATGGCCCCATCCTGTAGTCTCGGGCCGATCGAAGCCCATCTGACAGAATTCAGGAATGAGGTAACACCTTTGGGCTTTGCTCTAGACCAAACCCATGCCGAACATCATCGTGTGAAGCTGAAATAGAATCGCCTTCATGAGAAGTTCAAGCTAATATAAATCACTACTCAAGAAATGTCGGCTGAGCCGCCCAAAGATTCTATCACCCTATCACACCTTACTCCTAAGTCCTATGCTGGTGTTATAAGGGGCTATGTAATGAAACCGTAACTGCCTTGTGTAATCCTTTAATTTAAATAAAAATTGTGATTTCTTCTTATGGTGAAGTTTGTGAATTTTCCAATGTGCTTATAAAAACAGTATGCATATTACTGATGAATTTTAGAAAATGTATATTTTAAAATATTATTGTAAACCTAAAATAATTAATAATTTGTAATGATTTTCAAAAAATGGTCTTCTATAGTTATGATCAGTAAGAAATTTAGAGTCTAATAAGATCAACCTAATTTTTGATGAATAGTAAATTATGAATAGAGATTTACACTTAGGATTAGTAATGTGATCCAATGGATTAATTAACCTCACTTAAGAAAGTATTAATATAATTTAGGCAGCTTGATTAAGTAATGTGATTCAATAAAATAGGCAAATAACTGTTTCAAAAATTATCGGTTAAGTATTATTTTTTTTCTGGTGAATAGTTTTTTTAATTTCAAATTTAAATTAAAAATATTTATAAAAATATTTTTATAAAATGGTGTTCATTTTTGAAATCAGATCATCAATATTTGGTTAAGGTGAATTTTTGGTATTTTTCTGAAAGAGTTGAATTTTCAGTGAATAGTGTTTTTATTTAAAAATTAAATTAAAAATATTTGGAAAATTATTTTCATAAAAAGGAGTAAATTTTTGAAGTTAGAGCATCGATATTTGGTTAAGGTGAATTTTTGGGATTTTTCCGAGAAAGTTGAATTTTCGGTGAATAGTAAAAATACAGTTTTTGAGTTTCGGGTGTTTAATGACATCATTATGAATGTAATAATTATGAAATAATTATGGTCTACTTAAAAATAGTATGATAAGGTATGAGGTGTCCCAACTGGACAATACCACGGGAAAATACCATGGGAAAGCCCATGGTTTTTCGAATACCACCGATGAGGTGTCCCTTGGCAATTAATGCTTTGTCCCCTCACTTCTTCTATAAATACCAAGCCTTTCCCTCATTCATTTCATTTACAAATCCTCCCCAATAAATTTATGGCCTATTTAACTTCCAAGGAGTCCTCCCAAGGTTCCCTCAAGCCTCCCAAGGTCTCATCTTTCAAGCTTTCAATGTTACTCTTCATGGTAAGGGATTCTTTCACCCCCTTCTTTTAAGCTATTACTTCCTAATATTGTGTCTTCTAGTTTCCATCTCTTTTTTGAGGGTATGTTCTTATATTTTCTCCTTACTTTCCATTTCATGTCTAATTTTTGAGAGACCCCTTCTTCTCTTATCAATTTGTTTTCAGAAATTTTAAGTGACGCTGTTAGGCTTCCAAATTTCTCGTAAAAGAAATAACATCTTCTATTTTATTTAATGCTTCCATTTCATGTGGTATGTCATTCAAATATCAATACCATTATATTATTCAGTAATAATATGGTATTATGAAATTTTTATTAGTGTGTGACCCTTTCCATATATCTTTTCAATATTTTCTAATACCATGTTATATAGCCGCTATGCTACAGAAATTTCGTCTCAAAATTTCTATCTCTTTTTCTCAAGAAATTACCTTGATTATTTAAGTGAATACCCCAAAATAATTCGTTTCAATTGGTGTTAATAAATATATAAATATTATATATTTGATTATGTAATTGACATACATATAACCCTCATTCCCACTCCAGGGGTTATAAATGATATAATGGTCTTATTTTTAAGAGCTTTTAAAACGTCGCGATTTTGAAATGAAACCCATTTCTTTTATTCTTTATGGGTTATTTTTGAAATGTTTGAATATGATCCATGTGGATAAAATTTAAGTAAATAAATATTAAGGGTGAACCCTGATAGTGCTCTAATGCATTTGGTAAATAATTAATCTCTAGAGATGACAAGTTTTACGATACCTTGGTGAAAAACCTTTGTAATTTTTATGACACCTTGGGGATGGACCATGATGATATGTTCATGAATGTCTAAATGAAATTTTGTATCCACATATTCAAGTTATGTTCCATTTCCTTTTCATTATGATAATCATATTCTTAAATTTCTCATGTCTTTATGTTTTTAGTCAAGTTCTTATTGATATCACAAGTACATTTATTCCCTTGTTTACCCTTACTGGGCCTTCTGCTCACCCTTTCCTTTGAATGTATGACTCCAGGTTATGAGATGACGTAATTCTACTTAGGATGAACTTATGATAAAGCTTTACAAGTGGTTTATAATAATTTTATATGTTTTTTTCACGTATTATGTTCCTAATTTCCATGACACTAGACTTTAACGATCCTCTGTTTGTAAAATTTAATGAAATGTTATCTAATAAAAAAGCAGGATGCCATAGTTGGTATCAAAGGATAGTTTAGTTATTTATGGAAAATAGGATATGAAAGCTTTAGGAAGAATCATATAAAGAAGTTTAAATGTAGGAAATCTTGCTCGTATTTGGGTGTTAATTGGGTAAGTGGTTTGTCATGCAAAAACATTCATGTCTGGATACCAGCAGGTAGAGGTGGCTCTGGCAAATATGTGCATATGGGTAAAACCTGAAAACACCACCTTGAGCTAGACTCGAACAGGAACTGGTACACAACAACGGGCCTTGTTGAACTCTTGGTTACAACACTCCTGGGGGATATGTTCGGTTAATCACAAGCTTTTTAGGAATCATTATTAAGGAATTATAGAAAAAGTTAATTGTCTAAGCATGAAGTTTTAAGACATAAAATCCTTTTTAGTTAAATGATTTGTAAATGAAATAAATTTCTCATGAAGGATTTATTCTATTATAAAATGTCCCCATCGTCTAGGAATACATTGACATATTTCCTAAGGAGTTACCCGGACCTCCCATAGAAAGATAGGTAGAGTTCTCTATTGAACTCATACCTGGATTTCATCTGAAGTCAAAGACCCCCTATAGGATGGAAAATGTGGATCCATATGAATTAAGGAAACAACTACAAGATCATTTGGATAATGGGTTTACCCGACCAAGTGTGTCTCCTTGGGGAGCACCAGTTCTCTTTGTGATGAATAAGGTTGGATCGATGCAGCTATGCATTGATTATAGAGAACTGAATGGGATCACAGTGAAAAAAAAAATTGTCTTCCAAGAATTGATGACTTATTTAACCAACTTCATGGGACTCGATTCTTATCTAAGATTGATCTTCATTCTGTTTATCATCAATTGAGGGTGAAGAATGATGATATTCCATAAACTTCCTTCCAATCAAGATATGAGCATTATGAGTTTGTTATTATACCCTTCAGACTGACTAATGCACCTGCTATTTTTTGTAAATCCAGAATAAGTTGATTTTGTAAACTTAGGTTTTATCAAATGGATATCCTTTGTATAGGAAAATGATTTTGTGATTAAATTATAAAGGTTATTTTGGAGGATGTTTTCTCTTTTGGAGTACAATATGCCTAAGGGAAATAAAATACTACAGTATTTAAATTGAGGATGAATGGTTGAATTTTTATTGTAATAATTTATGTATTTATTGTGGACATATGGTGATTTGTATTATTTCTGGAAAATGATGAACCTAGCATAGATAATATGTGAAAAGGTTAATTGCACTTTAGTATGAGACTTTAATAGCAGTCGATGTTATTTGGATATAAATGTTAGGATTTTTTGTGGAAGACTATGTGATTAAATCCTTCTAAGTTTTGGGTTCCAATCATAGTTTGGATTATTCTGAAGAATTTTAAGGATGGCTGTGTATTGAATGGTCTTTCTAGAACTTTGGGTACTTTTGTTGAATTTTGGGAATTAGTAGTCATATTTCTTTTTAAAGGATTATCCTTTTTGGGGATTATATGATCTAGTAATAACCATTTTAGTTTTAGTTGATGACTAAAGACAAGGGAAAATATAGTTATTCTTTTGTGGATTATGTGATTCTCTAGACGATGATTCTTGTTCTTTTAATGAGACCAATTCGGTTTTAATTCTCATTGTTTGGAGAAAAGATTATTCTAGGTGGAAACTTATTAAGGGATGAAACTCTACATGAATGTAAGTATATTTTATTATGTTTGTATTATATGTAGTAAATGAATTCCCCAAAATTATGAAAAAGAAACGTAAAACAAAAACTGTGTTGGTTTATGTTTCCTAATGGGTAATAAAATACCGTTTAACACATCCTATGTTAGTGATATTCTTGTGGTTAATTTTCTCCTAATCATGTTTTCTATCACTCTCCATCAGAACTTGAACCTTTGTTTTCTCTTACATATCCATGGTTTCTTACATGAAATCCTATTATGGGTTAACTCAGGTGACCTTTGTACTTCCCTTTCGTTCTATTAATGTAATAGTTTTACTGACCCTTTTTCTTATGTGGGACTTTCAACAAAATTCCCAATCCCAATTTTAAAATTGCGAGGACATAGTTTCTTAAGGGGGGAAGATTGTAACAACCCAAAATTTTGAATGACTTTTGTTACCTAACTCTGTGTGTTGTTTAAATTTATTCTCAAAAAACTATTTCATTTAATAAAATGAGTATAATTAAAATAAGATCGTTGGGTTTCGACTGTTATTTGACCATTGGTCAATATGATCGTTGGAATCTAAATGTTGCAATTATTGTCTATAAATATAAGTTATATTGATTAATTAATATAAAAAGAAGATTTGACGGCCCAATCTAGTAGGCTCAGGCCGATCGAAGCCCATATGATGGAACTCGGGAAGGAGGTAGCACCTTTGGGCTTTGCTCTGGACCAAACCCAAGCCGAACATCAATGTGTGAAGATAGAATGGAATCTCCTTCAAGAGAAGTTCAAGCTGATAAAAATCACTACTCGGGAAATGTTGGCCAAGCCGACCCAAGATTTTATCACCATAGCACACCATACTCTTAGGTCCTATGTTGGTGTTATAAGAGGCTATGTAATGATACAATAACTACCTTGTGTAATCCTTTGATTTAAATAAAAATTGTGATTTATTCTTATGATAAAGTTTGTAAATTTTCAAATCTCCGGATAAATATAGTATGAATACTATTGATTAATTTTAGAAAAATGATATTTTAAAAATATTTATGTAAACCTAAAATAATTAATAATGTGTAATGATTTTAAAAAAATGGTCTTTTACAGGTATGTTCAGTAATAAATTTAGAGTCTAATAAGATCAAATTAATTTTTAATGAATATTAAATTATTAATAGTGAATTTACACTTATGATTAGTAATGTGATCAAATGGATTATGTAACCCCACTTAAGAATGTATTAATATAATTAAGGCACCTTGATTAAGTAATGTGATTCTATAAAATAGGATTTTAATTGTTTCAGAAATTATTGGTTAAGTATTAGTTTTTTCGGGTGAATAGTTTTTTTCGTTAAAAATTAAATTCAAAATATTTAGAAAATTATTTTCATAAAATGGAGTTCATTTTTGAAATCAGAGCATCGATATTTGGTTAAGGAGAATTTTTGGGAGTTTTCTGAAACCCTTGAATTTTCAATGAATAATGTTTTTATATAAAAATTAAATTAAAAATATTTAGAAAATTATTTTCATAAAATAGATTTCATTTTTGAAGTTAGAGCATCAATATTTGGTTAAGGTTAATTTTTGGGATTTTTCTGAGAAATATGAATTATAGGTGAATAGTGAAAATACAGTTTTTGAGTATCGGGTGTTTAATGACACCATTAAGGATATAATAATTATGAAATAATTCTGGTAGACTTATGAATAGTAAGATAAGGTATTAGGTGTCTTAAGTGGCCAATACCATGGAAAAATACCATGGGAAATCCCATGGTTTGTCCAATACCACAGATGAGGTGTCCCTTGGAAATTAATGATTTGTCCCGTCACTTCTCTTATAAATACCAAGCCTTTCCCTCATTCAATTATTTTAAAAATCCTCCCCAAAAAATTTATGGTCTCTTTACATCCCACGTATTCCTCCCAAGGTTCCCTCAAGCCTCACAAGGTCCAGACCTTCATTCTTTTGAAGTTACTCTTCAAGGTAAGGGATTGTTTCACCCTCTTCATTTAAGCCATAACTTCCTATATATTGAGTCTTCGAGTTTCCATTTTTTTTTTTGAGGGTATGTTCTTAAATTTTCTCCTTACTTTACATTTCATTTCTAATTGTTTAGATACCCTTTCTTTTCTCATCCATTTGTTTTCAGAAATTTTATGGGACCCTGTTAGGCTGCAGAATTTCTCGTAAAAGAAATCGCATCAACTCTTTTTTTCCATGTTTCCTTTTCATGTGGTATGTCATTCAAATATCCATACCATGATCTTATTAAGTACCCATATTTTATTATAAATTATTTATGAGTGGGTTACCCTTGTCCACTCTCTCTTCAGTGTTTTCTAATACCATGTTATATAGTCATTATGCTGCCGAAATTTCATCTCAAAATTTCTATCTCTTTCTCTAAAGAAATTTCCTTGTTTATTTTTGTGAATACCCAGACCTATTTCGTTTATATGGGTGTTTATAAGTATATAAATATGGTATATTTTATTCTGTAATTTACATAAATATAACCCCCACTCCTTTTCCATGGGTTATAAATGATATAATGATCTTCTTTTTAAGAGCTTTTAAAACGTCAAGATTTTGAAATGAAAACCATTTCTTTTATTTTATATGGGTTATTTATGAAATGTTTGAATATGATATATGTGTATAAAATGTAATTAAAGACATAATAAGGGTGTGCAATGATAGAGATCCAATGAATTGGGTAATGAATTAATCTCTAGGGATGACAAGTGTTACGATACCTTGGTAAATAACCTAGGTAATTTTTATGACACCATGGGGATGGACTTTGGTGATATGTTCCTGAATGTCAAAATGAAATGTTGTAGCCACATATCAAGTTATGTTCTATGTTCTTTTCATTATGATATGCCTATTCTTCCATTCCTCATGTCTTTATGTTTTTATTCAAGTTCTTATTGATATCACAAGTACATTGACTCCCTTGTTTACCCTTACTAGGCCTTCTGCTTACCCTTTCCTTTGAATGTATGTCTCTAGGTTATGAGATGCAGAAATTATACTTAGGATGAACTTATGATGACTCTTTACAAGTGGTTTAGAATAATTTTTTACATTGTTTTTATTTATTATGTTCCTGACTTCCAAGACACTAGACTTTAAAGATCATATGTATGTAAAATGTAATGAAATGTTATCTAATAAAAAGGAGGGATGACATATATATATATATATACACCCTAATTTTGTTCCCACTCTATTGGGTTCAGTTACTCTCCTTAAAGAAAGGTCATAGACGTGCGGGGTATGCCAACTGCTTTCCGTGTCTAGCTCTTCTTGGTTAGATGAGTCTACTCTCCTGCTATAGGCAGTGAAGACTCGACAATAAGTTCGTCTTCTCACCGTTTCTTTCTCCTTGCATCTAGACGAGTATGCTGCCTTTATTATAACGCCCCGACACCAGTTACCCAGATTTGGTGCATTGTTTTAATACATTGTCATTATTACAATGAATCAAATCCTGAAGGACCAATTGGTTTAGAAGTCTTGGAAAATAGATTACATACATGAATGTTACCTTACACTTTATAACATACAAAACAACATAAATAATCCTTTATGAACACCATTATTCCCTTAGCTTAACCCTACATATCAATCACAATACATTTCTTGGAATCCTGGGAAAAATATAACATAGAAAAGGGGTGAGCTCAAACGCTCAGTAAGGCTAAGCAATACAGCAGAAACTTTCAAAAATAAGCATAAAAATTTAAGGCAATTTATAAAACTAAAACAAAAGCCTTTTAAACTTGAACTTCAGCATAATAAAACATAAATAAAATGAAATAATTCCATTTACTTATTCACATGGATATTCTACTAGTAGAATAATCACCTGTAATATCACTAACCACTTTCATAATGATAGAATGCATAATTCTAAACATTAATTACTTTATCAAGGCCTCGTGCCAAGGCCTAGGGGTTAACTATAACTGAAACCCAACCCAGAGTGCCTCTAATAACCGAACACCAACCCGGAGTGCCTCTAATAACCGGACACCAACCCGGAGAGCCTCTAATAACCGGACACCAACCCAGAGTGCCTCTAATAACCGGACACCAACCTAGAGTGCCTCTAATAACCGGACACCAACCCGGAGGGATTACTTTTACCGGTCCCCAGCCCGGAACATACTAGTCCAACACATTAATCTTAAGAAGAGGATGAAATATAACATAAAGATTTGTATTAAAACTAGCATGAGAAATTTCAATACTTTACCCATAAACCATGAATGGTATAAAAATAACACATCCGCAGTAAAATATATCACAAAACCTTCAACACAATTTGGAATATTTGTATCATGATAAATCAACTTCAAAACAAGTTTAAAATCCATTAAATAATTTTTACAAAGATGAGATTTATTTGTAAAACTCTTTGAGAGAAATACCCCTTTTTCATGAAAACATTTAAAAGTTACACAATTTAGAAAATAAGTCATTTAAAGACATTTTTGAATCAATTTGTCTCATACCACTTTGAAACTTTTTAAAGGAATTAACATTTTTAAAAACATTCATGTTCATATAAATAAATCCTTTAAAACCATTTTTAAGACATGGACATTAATGAGAAAGATTTAGAAGAATAAATATTTAAAACATTTGAAATGATTTTTTAGCAAAAAGTACCTTCAAAGAATCCCTTTAAAAACTCTTTCATAAAACATGTACATGGATAATAATTATTTCCCAGTAGATACTTACGTAAAAACAACAACCTCGGATAATAAAGAGATTGTGAAATTAACCCTTACCAATTTGGTAACATACGAAACATACACCCCGTGAAAGAGGTATCATACAATGAATATGTAAATACACATAAATTAAAGTGTATTACATAAATAATACAATTATGGGAAGTACATACACCACACAAAAGGTAATAGTGGCAATATGGCTTGAATCTCATGGGAATAAGGAGTGAGAGGAATACCCCTTACCTTGCACTTTCCTTTAATCGAGGGAACGTTTAACCTCATGTATCAATATTGTAGTATGTTATTAAATTACACCAGACCCATATTAATATTTATGATATCATAAATGATTCATTTATGACTTTATATTACCCATTTAATAATAATTTCCATGTTAAATTTACATTTCGGGTAATAATCGCTTTCTTTATCGTACGTGTTTTAACTTGTTACTCTTGGTTGTATCACTTAGATCATGATTTATATACTTACAGAATATAAAACATGATAAATATATCATATATATTTAGAATATATGTATTTATAATTGAAATATATATGAAATGGAAAACACCGTTTATGGAGACGGTAGTCCGTACGTACGTATAAACGCTGTTTCTGTTTTCATATAGTATTGAATGAAAGTAAGTGAATAAGATATATGTAACTACATAAATCCATATATATATATAAATATATATATATATATATCTCCATTAGCATTATTATGTCATATATTACATACTTATTTGTAATATATATTTTTATAATCGTCGATTAATGGTGAACTTGGAAATGAATCTCATCGCGTCGTGGAGACGGTAATCCGTACGTACGCACGAGTGAAAATATCATTCTTTTGATATTAAAATAATATATAATTGTATGTTATATCATATATACAGAATCCTTATAATTTTATATTAATTATTTACATCAAATACACATCATTATTATACCCATCCAAATAATAATGTATTGAATAACAATTACACCACGACGTGGAGACGGTAAGCCGTACGTACGCACATGTGGTGACATGTCATTCAAAGGATGGATAGAATTCTGAATATTTTTGTACCATATTTATAATAACACCAAAATATATAGGATATACTTGAGTTATTATTTTATTATATAAATAACAAATAAATAAGAATATGAAGAAGAAAGGAACTTGAAAGAGGGCGGTGAAAACATTACCTCTTCTTCGGGTTCTTCCTTTTTGTTTGATAAAAAGGGCTCCTTAGGTTGGATTTATGATCAAACTAAGGCCTCTATGTTGGAGTTTGGGAAGTTGAGAGAGTATTTTCGTAGGGTTTGGATGAACCAAAAGGCTTTGAAGGTGTGAATAATTTGTTAGAAGTTGGGTCCTTTTATAAGGGGGAGGAGGGGCTCTTGAGGAAAAACTTAAAGTATTAATTTATAATAAATTCATATTAGGTTTATAATGGCTCCAAAGTGGATTCTTTAAAGTTTATGGTGGGTATGGGTCGAATAACACTCAACCAATATAATTTAGACAGGTTTGGGTCATTATATTAACCTTATCTTTAAGTATTAACTCTTAGTTAATTAGTTTCACTTTTACAATGTCTCTTTGTATTTTTTTATTATATGGTTAATAAACTTACTATATACATCCAAGAGACCCCCGATATTTCCATTAATGAGACACCTCTCATTATAAAAGTCCTTTGTCAGAACCTTATATTTTTAGGAATTTAATATCAATTAATAATATAATATTTGTTTTAAAAACTCTTTTATGTCAATTTTGACACTATTTGGTATTTTATTTTTTTGAAAGTCATCACAACTTGATTACTTCGAACATGGTACATTGAATCATCCCTAACATGTCATAGTCACCTAGAAAATTCGTGGATGTCATAAAAACATTGAAATTATATTTATTTTAATATTTATATTTCCATTTATTTGATTCTTTCATTAATAAGGTAACTACTGCATCATCGTTGTGTCATAAATAAATTAAATTATTTAATGTATAAAAATTATAATTAAAATATTATTATGTAGGAAATATTTTTATCTTTCTAATGAATATTTATAATTGAATTTATCTTATATATAACCCTATATTAAAAATGTTTTAGTTATTAAACATTGATTTTAACTCTTTTAACTCTTCTTTGAATTAAATAATAATAAATGTCCTAATCTAATCCAAGTGGACCTAAATGATAATATTTTACTCCTAAGGTTTTTTTTTTCGAGATACACTTTTCAAATAGAATTAGGAAATGTGTTAGGGTAATATTAATATCATTTTTACCCTTAATTACCCTATTTATTTTTAACCGTGGTAAATAAAAGTAAAAAGTTACTATTCACCAAAAATTATTTTCATCTCATTGAACCACATTTTACTCCTTGATATTAACCGTGTCTCTCAGATTTTTGAAATTCCACTCACAGAAGCAGTAAAATTAAGTTTTATGAAAAATTCAGTTTTTTAACTACCACTTAGTGGTTTTACTATTCATCAAAAAATGAAAGTTTCCAGAAAAATACCAATAATTAGGCCTAAGATATATTTGATATTATGAATTCAGAATTGATGTTTATTTTACCAAATTCAAAACATATCAGTTGCATTAATTAATTTAAAAATTAATTCCCATCGTTAAATCAAATAGCATGTTTTTAAAGGGATAATAACTATCAAAAGATTGACACTTGTTTATGTCTGGTTTAAATGTAAAATTACATTTAATGACCAACATTGCATTAAATGATAAAAATATATTCTTAATATTCTTTAAAACCACTCAAATTAATAATTTATCACTATTAATTATTTTGATTAAAAAAGTTGTTTTTAATTAAAATTTAGCAATTTTCACTATTCATCAAAATATGAAAGTTATCCGAAAAGTAACAAAATTTCACCCTAAGCTAATTTCGATATTACGAATCCAAAAATGAAGTCCATTTCAAAATATAAAATTTATAAACTTTCAAAATGTAGGTTTTACTATTCATAATGGCTAGTTCGATTGGTTGTGGTGTGTTAGAATCTCGAAGTTGCGTACAATGCACGCCATTGCATTATTCAAAGGGAAACGTACCATGGAAGCTTGGGGTGTTTCATTGTAATTTTTTGATGTCCCCATTTTAAAGAATAAATTAATTTAGTCAAATTGAATATATAAAAGTTTAAAATATTGGATTAAAAAAAAGGGTTTCACTATTAAAAGTTGGTAAAGGTGCATTTTTTGATAAATACTTCTTTTATAAAAAAAATGAATTTGTTATTACATTATGTATAAGAAAATCATAATATGGATTCTAAAATTATTACGATTATATAAAGTTTAAAATTTAGTTACTACTATTCATAACCTCTTTTGAAAGACTTGTTTGGTCAGTCATGGTGCGCTTGAACTCGGTGTTGCTTGTAGTGAAAGTTATTGAGTTATGTTGAAGAAATAACACACTATGAAATATTGGGGTGTTACATTCTCCCCTCCTTCAATAAATTGCGTCCTCGCAATTTTAAATTGTTCTTCGAAAATAAAAGGTTGAAAATAGAAAATATCTTTGTGGGAAAACCCACATAAAAAATTGGGTTAATAAAATTTAGTCTTAATATGAGGAAAAGGGAAATGAAAGGGTCACCTGTCACGACCCGTCCTCGGGGCCCGTGTCGTGACTACCTCAAGCCCACCTTCCATAGGCCAGGGGCTGGCGACTAGCACCAAGGCGTAAATCCCAACAAAAGGGGACGACATTGCCTATGAAAAGTAAACAAGCACCACAGAGTAAGAAAGCGGAAAAGGTAAACACTAAGTAAAAACTGTAACAAGCTGTGTTGAAGTAAAAGGGGCCGGAAATACAAGCCCAACTGTAAAGTACAGCTGAAAGGGGAAAAACAGCAACTGAAAAGCAAAAGCCTCTACACCGAGCTGTCCACTAGAAATCCCACCTGAAGGGTGGGTACAGATAGCTCCACTGCTCCTCGGGTCCCGTCGTCCGCTCCGATCACGTCTGCCTAGTGGTCCCCCTCCAGGTACCGTCCTGCTCCGCACGCCTCCACCACGATCAGCGATGTCTGTCGTCTGCATCCAACACAACGTAGTGCGGGCATAGCCCGTGCAGGGGTGAGTATAAGCTACACAGTAGGGACCCCGAGACCCTGGAAGGTCTCCCAAAATCCACAAAAGAAAAACCACAATGGAAAGATACAATCACGAAGTAACAACCGACACTGCTTAGGTATATGCCCATACATATACCTAAGTCATCAATTCCCGTTCGGCTCCAACATCCGAGCCCAAGCACAACCCAGTCCACAGAGGAAAGAAAAACGTAAATCCACACAGGATAGCACAACGCAATCCACAAAGGAGAGTAAACAGTAAATCCACATAGGATAGAGAAACGCAATCCACAAAGGAGAGTAAAGCGTAAATCCACACAGGATAGCTCAACATAATCCACAAAGAAAGGTAACACAGGATTCATCTCACACATGTATACTTCTTCGGATGACGATAAAGATGATCACTGAACCATCTAAGTCGCCGGACCCACAAAGGATCGATAGGTAACTAACCCCCGCAATGACCCACACAGGATCGGGCCAACACAAGACCTGTAGCACTGATCCACATAGGATCACTGAGTGAAGTAGTCGTCGCAGTCCACTGAGGATCTCTGCACAGTCGTCGTCGCAGTCCACTGAGGATCTCTGCACAGTCGTCGTCGCAGTCCACTGAGGATCGCTGCACAGTCGTCGCTGTCGAAGTAGCAGTCACAGCCAGCTCTAGGGTTCCCGCACACAGCAAGCTCATTCGGGAGGGTCCGCTCCACCAGCCGAGAGGCTGATACATCAACTGACACAAATTCCAAAGTTGATGTATCCAAAAGTTCCGTATCGTCAACAGGAACTCAACGTCGCAGACGGCACGTCAATCGGACGCTCGGTCTAAGAGTTATTGGCTTTTTCGTCCCAGGGGCCCGGTTGGTTTTTAAGGAAAAACCAACCCGACCATAGTCCACCTGCGTCCAAACCTCGGGCGGAGTGAGCCAAAAGATCCGTCTCACTTAGAGGAATTCAACAAAGCTGACGACACGTCAATCGGACGTCTGTAGCTCAAGATATGAGGGTTTCTGCTCCGAGGGCCAGGTTGGTTTCGTTTACGAACCGACCCGGCCGAACTCAAAGTATTCCGAAACCTCGAGTTCGATATACCGAAACGACCGTCTCGATCCAGGGATCACGTTGTCACTGACGGAGAGTCGTTTGGAGGCCCGTAGATCATGTTAAGTGCATTTGACCGAAAACGGTCCGAAGACGGGGGGTCCGGGCCCGGGCTGACCCGGCCCGACCCCCCTGGGTCGTCCGAACCGGGTCGCCCCGACCCGGACCGACCCCCCTGGGTCGTCCGAACCGGGTCGCCCCGACCCGGTCCGACCCGGTCCGACCCGGTCCGGCCCGGACAGGGCGCGGCCCGGCCGGTCGGACAGGCCGGGCTCGGTTCGGCCGAGCGGCTGGACAACGCGGGGCGCTGCCCCCGTGGTTTGGAGTTGTTGCGGCCATCGCAGGGGCCGCGCTGGACAACGGACGCAGGTTCAACCGCGTCCCGTGCGGGCCTCCTAGACCCGCGCGGCCGCGGGTTTGTTGGCCGCCGCCGCCCCCAGCTGCCGGCGCCGCCGCGCCGCTGGAATCTTCCGCGGGCTACCAGAGTTGCTCCGGTGGTCCGTTTTCCTTCCCGTCTGCGCCGGTGTTCCTCCCGGGTTCCGTTCTTCACTGCGGGACCAACAAACCTCCATTGCGGAACGTTCCATCATCGCCCGTCAAATCTGCACAACACGAAGAACGGCGGGGGGGTTGTCGGGCCGTGTTCGTTTGGCCGGCACCCTCCGCGTTAGATAACAACAACGGGAGAAAAGAATTCAACACATGAATTAACAATTTTAATAAATTAAAATTGTTCATTTGAATCAGGTTCATTAATTTTAAAGAAATGTTCACGGGAATAAGGGTATTTCCAAAACAAAATCCCTACCTTGTTAAGTCACACGTGCGGGGCCTTCGCGGATTGATCGTCGCGGAAGGAGGGGATCGTCGCGTCGTCGCGGAAGGGTGTTGCGTCGACGAACTCCGAGGTTCAAGAAAAAAAGATTTAATTAAAATAATTAAATCATTCTTGAGTTAAAAAACACAAAGGAAAAATAAAAGAAAATCAGAAACCCACACCTCAACGGATGATCTATGGTCTTCTGTTGCGGATTAAAGGACGTCGTCGAAGAACGTCGCGATAGAGGAAACGTCGGCGTCGCGGCACACGGCGTCGCGTTGTCGATTTCCGCGGGTTCGGAAATCTTTGTCGGAGGCCGGTGTTCTTCGCGTTCTTCGCGTTCTTCGCATTCTTCATGTAGAGGGGTGAAAGAACAAGAACCTCTGTCAAAAACCTCTCAAGGTGTAATCCTTCAAAAGTCGAGTTGGTCTTATTTTATTATTACGCCAACAAACGAAAAGGTAAGTAACGACCCATTAATTCGCAGAATTAATTCAACGAAAGAAACTGCCCATTTAATTCACGAATAAAACCACCCAATTAAATGGTCTGTTAAGAATTTAAGAAAACGCGTCAGTTGACTTTCATAATAACGGGGTTTTGCGGGTTCATTACTTAGCGGAAAAAAACGGTGGGGCTCGTGCGGGCCCCACCTCACAAATATCCTACTAAGAGGGTAGGATATTTCTGGATAGCATCCTATCCGGATCAACTCAGCTTAAGACGCTTTTAAGTGGCTTCAAGTGGCTTCCAAATGGATTAAGTGAAATAAAATAAAGTTTGTTGAACAATTTATTTTATTTCTTTACATTAAGCCCAAAAATTAAAAACCACACCCGAGCAAACTCAACTTCGGAAGAGGCGTTTATAAGCAAATACCGGGGTTACGATTTCATCGGTGCCCTCAGAATTCAATTCCGGGCAACGGATCAAAAGTTAGAAAAACCCGCTCATCCGTTCACTGAACGTACCTGAGCCAGTCTTTGACAAATGATTCCAGGCACACCGGGCCTCAGAATCAGTTGCCGTCAGAGACTGCGTTCTTGTAAAATTCCAAAGATAAATAAGAAAAAAAAATTCTTTAAATTTACAGGTCTTTACATTACTCCCACCTCAGGGCTTTACATCCCCGTAAAGATACATCATAAACTAGGGGAAAAAATGTGGGTACTGAGCACGCATCTGAGCCTCCCGCTCCCATGTGCTCTCCTGGAGGTTCCCGTGCTGCAATCTGATGCGCACAAGAGGAATCGATCTCCCACGTAGGACCTGCTCCTGTCGATCCTCGATCTCCACCGAGACCTCCGTAAAAGTCTCCCCATCATCAACGTCTAGCTCCCCATAGTCAATGATGTGTGTCGGGTCGTGCACGTACCTCCTCAGCTGAGATACGTGGAAGACGTCGTGCACCCAGTGCAGCTGAGGTGGTAGATCCAGGCGACAAGCCACCTCGCCAATTCTGCTGATGACCTGGAATGGTCCAATGAAGCGTGGAGACAACTTGCCGCCTCGGCCAAATCTCCGTAAACCACGCCGAGGTGAGACCCAAAAAAATACATGTCTGCCATCCTCGAACTCTAGTGGCCTCCACCTCCTGTCAGAATATGACTTATGCCGACTCTGAGCTGTCCTCATCCGCTCCTGGATGACCTGGACCTTCTCTGTCATGGCCTGGACCATCTCTAGTCCCACATGTGCTAACTCCCCAGGGTCTGTCCAGCACAAAGGAGATCTGCAAGGCCTGTCGTACAACGCCTCGTATGGTGCCATTCCGATGGTGGAGTGGTAGCTGTTGTTGTACACGAACTCCACCAAGTGTAGGTGGTCCTCCCAGCTGCGACCAAAGTCGAGGACACATGCACGGAGCATGTCCTCGAGAGTCTGAATGGTCCACTCCGTCTGACCATCCGTCTGTGGGTGAAAGGCAGTGCTCAGATGTAGTCACGTCCCGAATGCCTCCTGCAACCAATTCCAAAGTCGGGAAGTAAAACGAGCGTCCCGATCGGAGACGATAGTCTATGGCACACCGTGAAGCCGTACAATCTCCTAAATGTAGAGACGCCCCACACTCTCCACTGAGCCCTACTCTCATATGGGTAAGAAGTGTGCCGACTTGGTGAGTCGGTCAACAATCACCCAAATGGAGTCGTGAACTCTGGAAGTGCGTGGAAGTCCAGTCATGAAGTCCATAGATATCCCATCCCACTTCCACTCTGGGACCTCCAAGGGCTGTACCGAACCTTCTCGTACTTGATGCTCTGCCTTCACCTGCTGGCAGTTGAGGCATCGAGAAACGAACTCTGCCACAACCTTTTTTATGCCCGGCCACCAGTGCTGTCATCTGAGGTCCTGGTATATCTTCACCACTCCAGGATGTACCGCCAGAGGAGAAGTGTGAAACTATCTCAACACATTCTCTCGTAAAGTGACTGGTACCAAGGTACGTCCCTTAAAAAGGACTTCGTGCTCTACTCCAAGGGAAAAACCATCAGGTGCCTGTCCCGAGGACAACTGTGCACGCCGCGTCTCACAGTCAGCGTCCTCACGCTGTGCCTCTCTGACTCGCTGCAGTAGTGGAGGGGTGACTGTGAGAGACTGAAGGAAGGCTGCTCCGTCCCTATCCACAGAGGATATCTGTAAGGCGGCTAGCTGCTCTGTCTCCTCCTCAAGTAGCTAAATTCCCATCCTCCTGCTAAGGGCATCGGCTAATACGTTCCCCTTCCCAGAAGTATAGACTATCTCAAAGTCATAGTCCTGGATGAACTCGAGCCATCGCCGCTGTCTTAGGTTCAGGTCCTTCTGCGAGAAGATGTTCCTGAGACTCTGGTGGTCAGAAAAGACTGTAAAGCGCTCGCCCATCAGATAGTGTCGCCATGTCTTCATAGCGAAGACCACTGCTGCTAACTCCATGTCATGGGTGGCGTAGTTCTGCAAATGCGGCCTCAACTGATGTGATCCATAGGAAATAAAAGCCCACTCCTGTATCAGGACACATCTGAGTCATGTCCCTGATGCATCGCAGTAGACTACGTATCCAACTCCTTCCTCGGGCAACCTCAAGATATGTGCGCTGGTCAATCTCTGTCTCAGCTCCTGAAAGCTCTGCTGACATCTGTCTGACCACACAAAGGGTTTCCCGTTCTTCGTCAATGCTGAGATTGGCGCCGCAACTCTGTATAATTCCGACACAAATCTTAGATAGTATCCAGCTAGTCCCAAGAAACTCTGAACCTCTGTCACGCTCCTGGGTGGCTCCCAAGCTAGCACTGCCTCGATCTTCGCGAGATCCACTACAACTCTCACCTTAGAAATGAAGTGCCCCAAGAAGTGGACCTCACGTAACCAGAACTGGAACTTCTAGAGCTTTCCATAAAGCTGGTGCTCTCAGGGTGTGTCTAGTACAACCCACAAGTGGTAGGCGTGCTCCTCCTCCGTGATCGAGTACACCAAAATGTCGTCGATGAAGACCACGACAAATCGATCGAGGTATGGCAGGAAGATCCTATTAATGAGGCTCATGAACACTGGTGGAGAGTTGATTATGCCGAATGGCATAACCAAGAACTCATAGTGGCCATACCGACACCTGAAGGCCGTCTTCTGCACGTCCTCGTCTCGAACTCTGAGCTGATGATAGCCTGACCTGAGTTCTATCTTCGAGAACCACCGTGCTCCCTTGAGCTGATCAAAGAGGTCATCAATCCTCGGTAGTGGATACATGTTCCTCACTGTCACCTGGTTCAGGCGACGATAATCGACACACAATCGCAAGCTCCTGTCCGCCTTATTGGCGAACAATATCGGCGAAGCCCAGGGTTAAACACTGGGTCAGATGAACCCCTTGCCCTGCAAGTCCTCCAATTGTACCCGCAGCTCTCGAAGCTCAGCGGGGGCCATCCGATATGCTGGAGTGGATATCGGGTCTGTCCCGTGGTATAGATCAATATAAAAGTCTACCTCTCTGCGAGGAGATAGCCCAGGAACGTCATTGGGAAAGACGTCCGCATACTGATCCACCACTGCAGGAAAACTAGGACTTCGCACGTCCAATGCTCCTAGGATGAGGCTAGCCAACTGATGAGTGATGGGCTGTCCTCTCCTCTACGTGAGTCCATCCTGTGCTGCTAAGACTCCCTTCTCGCCGGTGAAGGTGAACCTTCTCCCGTCGGTGCGCACACATCGCACCTTGCGCCTAAAACAGTCAATCTAAGCATGGACTGTATATAACCAATCCATGCCCAAGATGATTTCGTAAGGCCTCGATGCTGCTACAAGAAGATCCCAGCCGAAGCTCTCGCCTCCTAGAGTAAGATCACACTGCCGGCACCAGTGCATAATCGTCGAGTCTGCTCCCGTAGGGGTCTCTAGCCGTAAGGATCGAGCCAACGGCTCTGTCGGTATCTCTGAGCTCCGAACAAGGTCAGCGGCTATGAAAGAGTGACCCGCTCCTGTGTTTATAAGAACTACAGCAAGGGTGGAATAGACACAGATCGTAACTCGAATCATCTCTAGCGCGCCGTGGTCGTAGGCCTCCGCTTCCTGGAGTTGTGCCTGTCTCTGCCCGCCAACTCCCTGTGGTCGGGGCGGACCTCCTGGTGGTGGTGGTGGCAGAGCCTCAAAGCGTCGTCCACCACCTGCTGTTTGGCCAGTTCCTCTACCTCGTCCGCCTCCTCCCTGCGGACCACCACAGTCAACCCTCTGCCTCTTCCTAGGTGGCCCCTCCACCGTCTGCTGCTCCTTGGTACGGCGGGTCGAGCAGTCACGAGCCATGTGGCCCTGCCCGCCGCACTCGTAGCACTGTCTGCCTCTCGAAAGACTGGCTCCGCATTGTGGGTCCCGCACTACTGATCCGGTGTCCTGAGGTCATCTACGAGAGGGTCGGGTCTGCCTGGAACCCTGAGTCATCCGTCGGCTACCTGCTGCCGAAGACTCCGCCACCTACCACCCAGCGGTAGGTCTCGCTGTAGACTCAGCCAGAAAGATCTCGATCAGAAGGGCTCGCTCCAATACTCCTGCCTGGGTCGGGATGCTGAGGGAGATTAGCGATGCCCTGATCTCGTGTCTAAATCCCTGCTTGAAGGTCCGGGCCCGGAAGAAGTGGTCTCGTACCATGTCGGTCGAGTAGCGAGAAAGATTGCTGAACCTCGCCGCGTACTGGGCGACCGTCAAGCTGCCCTTCCGCAGCTGAAGAAGCTCCTGAATGCGCACCGCACGGAGGGTGGCCGGGACGAACTCTGAGTGGAAAAGTCTCTTGAAGTCCGTCCAGAGGAGAGACGCCTCATCATTCACCTGGAGCATCAAACTCCACCATCGTCCTGCTGCTGCGTGCAGTAGGATCGCCGCGAGGATCACCATGAGGTCTGCTGGTGTCCTCACTAGCTTGAAAACTCGAACGACCGCCTCCAGCCAGTCCTCGGCTACCTGGGGGTCTGTCTCCCCACGAAACCTGGGTGGCCGCTGGCACTGGAACTCGTGAAGAGCTCCGAGGCGACGTGCATCGTCAGCAGTCAGTGCTGGAAGCATCGGGGGCTCGGCGAGTAAAGGTACCGCCGGTGCCTCTGCTGTCAACGGGCCCTGTACTGAGGCCTCGTCGCTCGGCGGGCTGTCATCGCGCTCTACTCTCGGAACCCTAGCTGGCTGCCGTCGTGGGGCCATCCTGAAAAGGAAACAAGTGTGCCACATTCAGAATAGTATACCTGGTGAGCTGGCACAAGTAATCACAAAGAAAACTTGAAACACACATGCAATCAATGTTTTCGTGCATTAAGTCGGAAATCAGAAGTCAGGGTCCTGGTGTACGGATACTTCAGCCGCCGCACCAACACTGGACTCCCTAGACTGATAACCACACTCAATACGCTAAACACTATTGCTTCACATAGAAGAATGATCAGAGTCTGCGGTAGAACCGACAACCTCTGATACCAATTTGTCACGACCCATCCTCGGGGCCCGTTCCATGACTACCCCAAGCCCGCCTTCCATAGGCCAGGGGCTGGTGACTAGCACCAAGGCGTAAATCCCAACAAAAGGGGAAGGTATTGCCTTTGAAAAGTAAACAAGAACCACAGAGTAAGCAAGCGGAAAAAGTAAACACTAAGTAAAAACTGTAACAAGCTGTACTGAAGTAAAAGGGGCCGGAAATACAAGCCCAACTGTAAAGTACAACTGAAAGGGGAAAAACAGCAACAGAAAAGTAAAAGCCTCTACAACGAGCTGTCCACTGGAAATCCCACCTGAAGGGTGGGTACAGATAGCTCCACTTCTCCTCGGGTCCCGCCGTCCGCTCCGAGCACGTCCGCCTAGTGGTCCCCCTCCAGGTATCGTCCTGCTCCGCACGCCTCCACCACGATTAGCGTTGTCCGTCGTCTGCAACCAACACAACGTAGTGCGGGCATAGCCCGTGCAGGGGTGAGTATAAGCTACTCAGTAGGGACCCCGAGACCCCTGAAGGTCTCCCGAAATCCACAAAGGATAAACCACAATGGAAAGATACAATCACAAAGTAACAGCCGACACTGCTTAGGTATATGCCCATACATATACCTAAGTCATCAATTCCTGTTCGGCTCCAACATCCGGGCCCAAGCACAACCCAGTCCACACAAGAAAGAAAAACATAAATCCACACAGGATAGCGCAATGCAATCCACAAAAGAGAGTAAACAGTAAATCCACAAAGGATAGCTCAACACAATCCACAAAGGAGAGTAAACAGTAAATCCACACAGGATAGCTCAACACAATCCACAAAGGAGAGTGACACAGGATTCATCTCACACAGGTATACTTCTTCGGATGACGATAAAGATGATCACTGATCCATCTAAGTCGTCGGACCCACAAAGGATAGATAGGTAACTAACCCACGCAATGACCCACACAGGATCGGGCCCACACTGGACCTGTAGGCGCTGGCTCACACAGAACCGCTGAGTGCTGACCCACACAGGATCGGACCCACACAGGATCGGGCCCACACAGGACTTGTAGCACTGATCCATGTAGGATCGCTGAGTGCAGTAGTCGTCGCAGTCCACTGAGGATCTCTGCACAGTCGTCGTCGCAGTCCACTGAGGATCTCTGCACAGTCGTCGTCGCAGTCAACTGAGGATCTCTGCACGGTCGTCGCTGTCGAAGTAGCAGTCGCAGCCAGCTCTAGGGTTCCCGCACACAGCAAGCTCGTTCGGGAGGGTCCGCTCCACGAGTCGAGAGGCTAATACATCAACTGACACAAAGTCCGAAGTCGATGTATCCAAAAGTTCCGTATCGTCAACAGGAACTCAACGTCGCAGACGGCGCGTCAATCGGACGCCCGGTCTGAGAGTTATTGGCTTTTTCGTCCCAGGGGCCCGGTTGGTTTTTAAGGAAAAACCATCCCGACCATACTCCACCTGCGTCCAAACCTCGTGCGGAGTGAGCCAAAAGATCCGTCTCACTTAGAGGAATTCAACAAAGCTGACGACACGTCAATCGGAAGTCCGTAGCTCAAGATATGAGCGTTTCCGCTCCAAGGGCCCGGTTGGTTTTGTTTACAACCGATCCGGCCGAACTCAAAGTATTCTGAAACCTTGAGTGCAATATACCGAAACGACCGTCTCGATCCAAGGATCGCGTTTCCGCTGATGGCGAGTCTTTTGGAGGCCCGTAGCTCATGTTACGAGCATTTGGCCGAAAACGGTCCGAAGACGGGGGGTCCGGTCCCGGGCCGACCCGGCCCGCCCCCCTAGGTCGGCCAAACCGAGTCGACCCGACCCGGTCCGGCCCGGACAGGGTGCGGCCCGGCCGGTCGGACCGGCCGGGCTGGGCTCGGCCGAGCGGCTGGACACAGCGGGGCGCCGCCCCCGCTGTTTGGAGGTGTCGCGGCCCTCTAAGGGGTCGTGCTGGACAACGGACGCGGCTTCAGCCGCTTCCCATGCGGGCGAGAGGGACCCGCGCGGCCGCGGGTCCGTTGGCCACCCCCGCCGCCGCACCGGCGACCTGCGCCGCCGGAATCTTCCGCGGGCCACCGGAGTTGCTCCGGTGGTCCATTTTCCTTCCTGTCTACGTCGGTGTTCCTCCCGGGTTCCGTTCTTCACTGCGGGATCAACAAACCTCTGTTGCGGCATGTTCCATCATCACCCGTCAAATCCGCACTACACGAAGAACAGCGAGGGGGTTGTCGGGCAGTGTTCGTTTGGCCCGCATCCTCCGCGTTAGATAACAACAACGGGAGAAAAGAATTCAACACATGAATTCGAGTGATTGATTGATAGGATTCTATTATGAATTGAAATATAATATTTTACTGTTAATTTAAATATATTATAACATCTTTTTTGAAGATTGAATTTTTATTGTTAGATCAAAAAATGATTCTTAAATAAAGAAGTTTTATATTATTGGAATGATAGGGTGACATGTGTGATAATACACACCACATATATTGACATTAACAATATTCACTAATTTATTTTCTTTATTACAACTAAATTACAAAAGATGGGATGAATTTGATAGTTCAAAATTTTAATTATTTAGCAACCTTACAAAAATAATCAACATTCTTTATTATTTTGTGTCAATTTTAAATTATTGAATCATAAATATGAGTTTATATATCAATTCAGATGAAACAAAAAATTTTATAGAGTTCTAGGGAATCAAAAACATTCCCCTGTTTTCTCTGATAACACGCAATGTGGGGTTGGTGAGTTTTCTGGAAATGTATTTTCAATTGGGGACCTACAAAACTAAGTGCAAGAATTTTATATTTAATGTATAAACTAAAATATATTAGCCTTATCACTTTACAAAAAATAAACCTTCCCTAAGAAATAATTTAACATTAACCATAAGCTGTATAAACATAATTTAAATGAATCTATAACTCATAATTTTATAAAACACTACTTAAAGAGAATAAACTAGAATAAAACAATTAATTATGAAAATGACGATTACTTTGAATTTTTAAAGCACAAAAAAAAATTTATTGAATCATTTACTAGTGTATTTTATTTTTTATTAGTCTAAATAGGATATTTCATGAATGAATTTTATATATTTTTTCTTTTAGCTTAAACCCTTAATTTTCATAATAGGGAAACTCTTAAATAAAAATATTACACTTTTATATACTAATGAAACATTTGAAATTATATTATCATTCTAAAATTTTCATTATCTATACTTCTCTGCATTTTAGAAAGATCAATTAATCATACTAATAAATCATAACAAAAAAACATTACAAATACCTTGATTTTAGTTACAAAATTATTAGATAATAGTATGTATAAAAAACCTTTTAATGATATAAATGAATTAATGGTAAATTTTTTATGATATAGATAAAAAATATTACATGGATAAGTTTTCACAAGTATAAATAAATTTAAATAATTATAAAACAATATGTGTAGAAGAATTTATATATTAATCATGTTTTTACAAATTTTGGAGTAGAATATATATTTAAATTCCAAACCTAGTATTATAAATTCAGTGGTCACAATTTTGATAATATTATATTTGATAATCTTCTCCTAACATATTGAGTTATCTTTTCAATATTATTTCAATAAATTGTTCAATTGTGGAAAAATAATATCTATTAATGTACACTATTAGTTCATATTGAATATATTTTTTTAATATGCATTGAATATATTTTCACTTTATTAACTTCTAAATACTTCCTTGGGTCCACATAATCTCTTCATGGTTGTTACATTGTGAAGAACTTCCTAATGTGTGAAGTTGATTTTTAAATTTTGTTTCACAAAACCATTACACTGATAAATTATTTTCATCAAAAAAATTTATGATTGGTAGAATATTCCAGACTATTTAATATGAAAATAAATTAATCTAAATGTTAACTCTTAATTTTTTCATTTAATAGTATTATTTAATACTTATTTAAATTAAATATATTTAATTTCTTTTCAATTAATTTCATTGTTAGTAAAATTCATATTAACATTAAACTTGAACTATTTTATCAATAATACCAATTTCCCATCATATTTAAAATATATAAATTATTTTAAAAAATTTAGAGTTATTGTATGTGTTAAAGAAATGATTTATTATGATATCATAGATGTCATATTACGTAATAATCTCCTCCAATAGTTTCCAGTTTATGATTATTACATCGACCATGAAATTAATTATTTTTATAAGAGTTGAATAATTTTAATGATTTAAATATATTTAATTTATAACACATATAAATAATATATTATGAATAAATAAAATTTTCACTTTTTAAAATTTTATATCAAAAAGTTTGATTAATATTAATCACCATACACACATTGCACCAAAATTAGTAGATGTATGAAATATTTTATGATTAAAATAATAATTCAAGTTTCTGAAAATAAAATAAAATATTATAATAAATAAAATAAATTTATTAATTTTTAAATTGTTTCAATATATAAGATAATTGAAAAATATTAAAAACAAATGAAAGAATAAAAAGTTAATAAATGATAATGATAATAATAATAAATACAAAAAAAAATCATCCCTGAAAAATTAATTTTTTTTAGGATGGAATAAAATTATTATAAAGTGGTTTATTCATGGATTATAGAAAAAAAATATCCCTTTTATTTTAAATATTATTTTAATATGGTTCATGTGAAGAAGTGTTCTATCAAGAATTTTTTTTACTTCTCTCAGAAAGAATAATACAAAGAATTGGGTAGTTATAAATATTTAGGATAATATTATTCATGAAAATAAGATCCAGGTAGGTAAGATGGTTGTTTTTTGAAAGATTATGGATATAGAAGACATATTTTCACATTAAGAAGTTGATTTATATTCCCTAAAATATTTATTGATAAGTTTTAATATTTTTGGTAACAATGATAGATGTTAAGGCCTATTAGATTGACCTATTAACAATAAATACCCTTTCAAACCAAATTTAATCTCCCTATTAAAATATAATTCCGTAACTACTATAAAGTAATTTGTAATATGTTGTAGGTTTTGTATATTACATTGTGTGATATAGTTTTTTTAGTTGAAATATATTTTATATGACATCAATTCTCTTTTATAATCATATTATATAATGATAAATAATACCCAACATATCATCAGATGATGTTAATTAGGTTCTATCATGTTATATTAATCATTTTAGTATTAAATTATTGATGCGTATCTTTATTAAATTATTTTAAATTTTATAATTTTAGTAATATATTGTGTTTTATATATCAAGAACATATGAAAATTTTACATTTAATATCCCTAGAAAATATTTATTTTATTATAGTATGATTATAAAAATTTATTAAAATATACTATAAAATTTATATTTGAGGGTAGTATAAACCCCATGACTAAACTCTCTCCCCACTCTCTATATTCCCTCTCTTATATTCTTATGAGGCATTTTCATGTCATGATTAAATGGAGATATGATATATGAAGATCCATTATTCATATGATAGTTGGAATTTCTACGAAGGAAAGAGTCTATTATTTTTTATTATTTCTCATTTTGTTCATAGAATAAACATATTAGATGAATTAAGATATAGGTATACGTGTTATTTATTTTTTCTTCAATTCATATAAACATATCCTAAACAATTTATAGTATTTTATTTTTTATCAATATTTTTTGGACATATTAATGGCCCTATAAATAATTTAGTGATATCACATAAGAAACTAATCATATTAAGAATAAAATTAGTTTTAATTGAATATTTTTTGGAAATTTTAGGAATGCGGAAATTGTAAGAAGAGACATGTAAATATTGCAATCAGAGATATATTTAATATTGTGTATGACAACCAATTATTTAATAAACAAAATTTCGTGATTAATTACAAAAATATTTACATGAAAAATCCAAAAATATCATGAATCTATGTTTTATTGGGATATTAAAAATATATAATATATACTTTGTACATGGATACAACAACATTATTGAAAAATTTATTATCATTATCTAAAACTAAAATTCTCTTTTAAAACTACATAGGATAACTAGGAAATGTATATAAAAAAGGGGTGACCTATACATTCTAGTAGGGGAATAAAAAAGTAATAACATTGAGAATGTTTTACAAGTATGTTAAAAGTAATTTCAAAGGGATATAAAATGTGTGAGAATCATAAACATAAACATTCGAAGTATCCTACATGATGATAGCATATAAGGAACATGGGAATGTGGAAACAAAATAAAACAAGGAATTATTAACATACGTCAAGGGTAAACTCAAAGTCAACATAACAGAGCGTTATTAGGATAACCTCCTTCACACCATACATGTCATTTCATGAGATAAAAACATTTCCCACTGTATTGGAGGGATATATAATTCTGGGCCCACACATCACATTCATATTATGTACATGTTTAGGCGTACCACATAGATCTTTCAATATAAGATCATCTTTCATCAAATATAATCCCATTATTAATTATTTAGTAAAAAAACATGATATTAATGAATAAAAAATGCATAGGTACATCTTGGTGACTACCCTTGAGTGGATATTGGGAAGAGTATTCCTAAATTCGAAGATCAGTATGGAATATTCCAAGAGAATTTTACTAACATATTGTGGGTTCTTAATGATTCATGGTTGGATTTAATGAAACTAAAAAGGGTGTATCAAATCTTGGAAAAAAATAAGGGAATAAATAAGGATATATAATAACCTATTACAACATAAACAATTGGGATGAAAAAGGCATACGATTAAGAAGGTGCTCGAATAAAGATGGTAAGGAGAGGACCCATTACCTTGGGAAGGTGTTTTTGAAAGCATGGTAGGAGATTATTTAGAGAATCAGGGAACCTTGGGAGGGATATTGAAAGGTAATTTGAGAGTATAGTAACAATAAATGGGTTTTTAGTTAATATTAATGGGATATTGTGTGTGTTCATAAATGAAAATTTAGGGGAGTTCTTTATTACTTTCCAAACATGTGTTTTGGAATCTATAAATTAAATTATTCAAAACCAAAAACCATACAATAATATTTTTCCATGGATTGAACACAATTTAATGGGTATATCTTATTTTAATTTTTTTTTAACAATGATGATTAATAAATTACCATTGGGATGTAGAAGTGGGTCATGTTCATCAAGAATTGATTTTAAAACCATAATATATAATACAATTTTTTGATGATTCATAAAGGGATTGTAAAATTAATCAAATAACATTAAAATTTTATAATAAATTGGAAATATATATTTTCATGTGGATAAAGAATATAGATTATATTATATTTCTTTTTAGATTTTATGATTTCATAACATATACCGTATATTTATACTATATATAATCATGACTAAAATAGTTTATTGTCTCCAAAAATTCTGATAAAATGTCCACATGATAATTTTTATATTATATTTTCAAAAATAATATTTATTTTACCAGAAAAATATCTATATATGATAATTTAAACATTTAAAAAAATCCACATTTATTGAAAAATACTTTTTTTCATGGAAATGATAGTTTTCTTGACCCTTCTAAAAATTATTTTTTACCTTGTAAAATTATTTTATCATTTAAATTTAATAAAAATTATTCAATAATAATATTATATTAAAATATAAACTATTCAAATTTTGATAAAATCATTAGAATAGTTCATCCTAATTGAATCTACACATGCCCAAAAAATAATGTTTTCATTTCATCTAACTGTTATCAAATAGTTTTCTAAAAATTAAAAATAATCATTGAATATAGATAAAGTTATTATTATATATATAAAAATATAAATATTATGAATATTATGTTCTCGATAGGTAGAGATTTATTTCACTAGAAAACACTCTAAGGGTGAAGTTCACGACTGTGCGATTTTAATGGGGTGGTTTAGTGAACAAGTTTTAGGTCATAATCTAGATGAGATTTATTTCTTTCCCAAAAATGATTTATATCATTATTTAGTTGTTGTATAATATTTTGGTTTTAATCAAGGATAAATACAAGTGATGATATCTCCCTTTTAATATCTAATGGATGGTATTCATAGGGTAGAATCCCACTGGTGGAGGTCACCACTTATTTCGTGTGTATAAATTTAACTTTATCATATCTCCACATATATACAAATCATATGATAACTATTAAAAAATATATTATTAACTATTATAATTTGTAATGGTCTTCTAAAATCTAACCTGATGTAAAATTCCAAAAACAATCAAATTAGTGCATGTGTTTTCTTTAACCACATTAGGTATTTATTTTACTCACTAAGGGAGTTAAATTTAAAAATTATACGGTTGTTAAATTATTCAACCTTCAAAAATGTCAAACTCATAATTTTTATTAAATACACTAAAACATGATAGGATACCACTATTTAATTTTCCATTACTGTTCTTATGTCACATCCCCAAATTTATGGTTTCACCACTACAGATTTTCCAGGTGAGTTTTCTTGTTTTGTATAACCTTTTTTGTTTGATCTTTGATCTTCACTGACTTCTCCTTGTATGAAATGCCATTATTCAATAATACTATCTCTAAATTTTGTACCTCAGAGTGTTTTTTTAATACTACAATAGTGATATATAGAACACATCATATACTTGAGATTGGTTAGGTGAAAATACTATTAAACAGGTCACCACTCGAATGCAATCAAGGATGTAAATGGGAATTTTATATCTTGGACTAAGATTTCACTTCATTTCAAACCCCAATACTTTCTTCCAGGGTGATATATGAACACATTATCACCAAATTCAAACTCTATGTCCTATTTAAAAATATATTCATATATTTTCTATCAATATTATGTTGATTTCATATTACGCTATGTGGTTTAAACCATCTCTATTATCTCTGGGATAATATTAGACTCTATTTAATTCTAATCCAGAAGATTATCCTCACACATTGGAGTCTGAAACACCGTCCCATATAGAGCCTCATAATTTCCCATTTTAATGATAGAATGGAAATTATGGTAATATGAGAACTACACTAAGAGTAGTTTTTTGAATGAATATCCTTGGAAATCCTTGTAAAATGATATCATCATATATTCAAGAAATAGAATGTTCCTTTAAGACTGACCATCCATCTAAGGGTGATAAGCAATGATGAAGATCAGTTCTCTATTCAATTATTTCTAATGGTTTTTCCAAAACATCAAGGTAAACCTTAGATATTAATTTGATTATATGGAAAGTTGAACTACATGTTCTCTTACAACATACCTTATGTATATCATATCTAGTTGGTCAATAGATAAATATTCCTTGATATTAGTAAAAAAACACTAACATTGTAAGATGATAGTCAATCACCCAGATAGAATTATTTCCTTCATATCTTCCATCGAGTCCTATAATGAAATCCTGGGTTATTTTTCCCATTTTAATAGAAGTATAAGAAATTTATGTATCATAACATTAGACATATATCATTCATCTTTGACTTGTTGAAATAACAATCATCGGGATATGTATTCCACAATATCACTTTTTATGTTATCCAACAATAAATATTCCTTAAAAATATATACTATAAAATCATAAATGGATGAATAAATAATGATGAACTACTTACATCATCCAGATTTTCCCTCTTCTTATATAGTTTTTATGGGACACATATCTATTTTCCAAACATAATAACTTCATCTTTAGAAATCTTGAACTTTGAATTATTCAATGCGTTCTTTTTTAGAAACCGATTACAATTTGGGTCTTCCATTATTATCTCAAGAATACATGGTTGAGCATTTATTTATGAAGGTCAAGACAAATATCCTTCTAATATTCCCATTTATATCATTTTTATGTCTAGGAATATTGGATCACTTTTAATCCTTACGATGAATAGTGTTAAGGATCCATTCACCTTAGATAATTTTCTATACTACATTATTTCCTAGGATTGTAATAGATTTAATATTCATAATCCTTGATCATCTCTAACAAACTTAATTAGTTCATATTAATATCCTTTTTTGTGAATATAAACATGATTTTTTTAGGATACATATATATGACATGCATATACCTATTGTGACAATTTTCTAAGAACATTAATGTGAAGATCATTATGGCTAATTAAAGAACTTGATTGGTGTATTTCTACTCAGGTATATATATTTTATTGGATGCATATTCTACCACATTTTAATTTTTTCATGGTCACACTACCCATTATCTTTTTGGATTCATCATTATATATCTTAAATACTTCCCCATTGGTGGGTAATGAGATCATAGGTGTAGTGATTAGCCTCTTCTTCATCTCTTTAGAACATCTATCACATTCAAAATTACTAAATAAACTACACTCCCTTTTGATATATCATGGTTATGGGGATCAAAAATCATTATAAGTTACTCAAAAATTCATGATAGTACCTAGTTTGTACATGGAACCAACTAATTTTTCCCAAATAGTTTGTTCTTTGACAACCATCAATTACCTTATTTTTTTAGGGGTCCATAAATATACATTTGATGGTGATAACAGTCTCTAGGAATGATTCCTTCTATAACCAAAATTATAATTTACTTAAATTTTCATACATCATTTCATTAATCAAGGTCTTCAATATAATATTCAAATTACCCATATATTTCTCCGTTGTTTTGTATTAAATGAGAATATTTTCTATAAATAATACCACCAAATTTATAAGGAAATCCATAAAGACTCTATTCATTATTTTCATGAAAATATATATTGAAATAGTGTTTCAAAATGGTATCACTATCTACTTATAGTTCCTATACCTTGTAAAAAAATAAGTCTTGAGGACATCCCCTTTCTAAACCATTACTTTATAGTATCCCAATTGAAGATCAATGGTAGGGAAATATTGGTCTTTACCTAGATAATCAAACAAGTCATTAATCTTTGGTAAAAGAAACTTGTTCTTTTTTGTGATCATATTGATATTAGAATAATCTATGTAGACATATTAAACAATTATTCATACTAATGATGGGGACTAGTAAACCAAAATGGGGAAGAACTTAGGTGTATCATACCTCTTTCTCTATTCTTCAATAGCTACGTATTTAGCTCAACAAGTCTAATAAAACCATACAATATAGATTCTTGGATATTATAAAATTTTTGGGTGTGAGATTGATTAAAAATTAAACTTCTTAGCTAGGAGGAAGACTCGGAAATTAGTTGAGAAATATATCCTCACATTACCTCTCAATGGGAATGTATTCAAGGATGATCCTTTCCAAAACCTCAATCAATTGAGTTAAATATGATTTCTCATAGCGAAATAATATCAATGCTTGAGATGGTCAAATTAAATAAGATTCATCCTACTATAATTACATATATGGAATGAGAGAGTCATTATACTTATATAGGGTAACTTATTTCTCTTGGAAATTTATATTGGATCTATATTAGGAAATAAAATACATACCAAAAAGAACATTGAATCATTAAAAATGGATTACTATATGTTTCCCTATAAATTTCATTTAATATATTTTGGGACAAGAGGATTTATATAATTTGGAAGAAATATTTTCCCCATTTTTATTTTTCATTGATAGCTGTACTTCTATTCATTATGATGGTGTTTGAATATTTATTCCAAAATTTCATGATAATAAAGAATTCATTGAACAAAAATTAAAAGGTAAATTTTTCTATTCTTGAATGAATAGCTCTCATTACCCACACCTCATTTTCAAGATCCACTTATATAGTTTTGATGACATAACCAATATGTTTCCCTATATTCCTTGAAGGTTTCTATTGACTATTTTCATCGACAACCTTTTTATTAATTCATTGATTATCAATGTGTACATGTTATTTGATGTTAAAATAGTTTAATATGAGATTATGGGTGACTAAATAATTTATTTCTCCCATGATATTAGTGGGTTTCTCCCACTAAAAAGTGCTAGCAATGTGTGATTCATTCTAGCACCTAAATAAATACAGTAACCCATCCTAGAAATTTATTTTGTGTTTATTCCCACACCATTGATAAGTGGGATGTTAAAATATTATATGCACTGTTATATTTCACCATCAAACTTCCTTAATTATACTCCACCTTCTACTACATATCATTGTGATAACCTTTATTTTTGTTGAACTCTATTTCATCATTAAGGGAACATCAATCAATTTCATCACAGCTATCAAAGAACATAATTACCAATGCTTTCCATAATGTCATATTTGTCCCACTAAAGAATATTTAACCTTTAAATTCTAGTGTAATGAAAAATTTGGCGGTGTATCATGCAAGTATTAAGATGTTTCCCCTTAAACCCTGATAGATTTTCCATCCTTTTTCTTTATCTCATATAAATCCCTCCCCATTTTAAGTTAAAGAGTGTGAGGAAAATATTTATAAAAAAATACCAAATTTACTTGCACTCCATCAACTTGATCACTTCCTCAGGATTCATATTTTTTATCAATGCACATCATTGATCAAATAAAACCTATTTGCGATAAACATATTCCATGAACTTCTCTTTATAATATCATTAAAGTATTTAGATGATATTAACTATATAGATAGTCCATTTTTCAGTAATTAAGAGATCGAAATATACATTAAAATTCAGAGGGCATTGTCTCATAAATATATCAGTTGAAACTTTCCCTTTCATATTGGGATTTTATTAACCCACCATATTAAGGTTTTGGATCTGAAATTTAGTCAGGTTTGAATGTATAATTATATAGTTCATTATTCTATCTCCCATTGGATATGGAATATATTTTTGGGAAATTATCACATTTCCCATCATAATGCTTGTGGAATTTGTTCCTCATATTCCCAGACATTAGCTAGAATAAAGGGATTATTAGGGATGTTTATTTTAAAACTATTAAAAAAAATTGAAACCATAAAAATTAAAAGGATAACTCATATATTTCTTAAAATTGGAATTTAGAGGAGTTAGTCTATGTTATCTATGATCTATTTCCAAATGTAAAATCTTTTGGCCATTTTTAACCAAATGAATGGTTTATAATGATCTTGGAATTTAAGAAACCATATCTTATTGGAGTGTCATACTTGATGTGTAGCAAGGCCCATTGTCATGCACGAGTTCATGATTGATTCAACCATTATACACTATTTTCAGGGTTATTTCCACTATTTATATTGATTCTAAAGAAACATCAACTTCTAATATCTAAAGAGTGTTGAATTTTAAGGAAACCCACTTACACAATACTTTAAAAAATCATAGGAATGTTTCCATTTTTTAGTCATATCCCTAATGATTTCATTAATTTCTTCATTTCCTAATCCCCAAAATTACTAAACTTTTCTCTAATACCATCTCTAACAACCCATATTCAATTAAACCTTATTTCATGATTGATTAAATAAAGGTAGACATAAAAAAACCAAAAGACCAATAAGCCTAGTGTAATTAGGTTATTAGATACATATGGTATCATATTGATACAAGGATACAATAGTATTATTATAAATTACCTTGACATGCATTAAAATTCCATTATTCATTCAAAATTTCAATGTATAACCATGGAACATATACAAGAAATGAGTGATCTATAGATCCCATTGATAGAATGAACAAACAATGATATGAATAAATAATTACATGTTAGTGAGTATGAGTTTCATAGGGACATAAAAAATGGTGTGAATCATAATCATGAATAATGATGTATGATATATCATGATAACATAAAGGAAACATGTGATTTTGGAAAAAACATAAAACATGCAATAATAAATGTATATCAAGGCTAACCACCAAGAAAACATAATACAATGTTCTTAGTATTACCTACCATGAACAATAAATGGGGTATCCTGAGATTAAAACATTAACCAATTCATTGTATGACTATATAATTCCAGGCCCACCCATCTCTTTAATATTATGTAAATCTTTAAGGGTTCCATATAGATCATTCAACATATGATCACATTTAATAAAATATAATCCCATGATTATGGAGTGTGGGATACATAAATAGAAGTACCCAATCAATATAGGATAGGTACATCTAGGTTAATACCTTTGAGTGTAAATGGGGATGGGTATTCAAAAAATAGATCATTGGAATGGAAAATAAGAGGATAATTTCTATAGCATAACAAGTGTACTCAATGATTTAATGGAAGGATTAATGAGAGTGAAATGAGTCTCTCATATGTTGGTGATAATAAATATAGTAATAGGGATATGTATGAACAAATTTTAATATGAAACATTAGGAATAAAAAGGAATAAAACAAATTAGGTGCTTTCATAAATACAAGAAGGATAGCATCTGTTTCCATGGGAGGGTGTTTCCAAAAGTTTAAGAAGAGATTCTTCAGATCATAGGGAATATTGGGAGAGATATATAGAGGGATTATTAGAGTTTAGGAATGAAATAAGTTTTTTATGGATGAATAATGTGATCTTGGGTGGTTTTTTATTAGAAAGGATTAGGGAGTTCTTTATTATTTCACAATCATAAGTTTTGGAATCTATACAATAGAGTGTTTAAAACCAAAATCCATTCAATGGTTTTTCACATTTTTTCTGAATAATTTATGTGTCCTTTATTATTTTACATGTAGAATAACAAGTTTTATTAAAATACTACCCATTTTAATGGGTAAGGGAATCGTGTTCAAAATGAGATTATTTTAAAACCATAATATATAATTTATGTCATTGAGGGTTTATAAAGTGTTTATAAAATTTATAAAATTACATTAAAAATCATAGTTTTAAAGGTTCAATATAAATATTTGGCCATATAAACCTTTTACATAATATATTATATAAATTTTGGTCTTTGAACATCTCATAATACATTATGTATATTTATTCAATATTTAATTTTGAACCAAAAATTTGAATGTCATTGAAAATTATGAAAAAGTAACAATTAGAAATGTATAAAATTCAGATTTAAAACACAATATCTATTTTTTCCAAAAAATATATTACTCTGAGAATTTTTACTTTTAAACCAAAAATCCATAATTATTGAATAATAATTGTTTTTTTATTATAACAGTTTTCTCAACCCTATAAAAATTATTTTCCACATTTACAAAAAATATTATCATTAATATCTAATAAATATATTTAACAATAATATTTTATTGAAATATAAATTTTTTAAAATATTCTTGAAATCATTATAATAGGTCTTCTTGATTGAAACAATACATTACCCAAAAAATAAAATGTGTGTTTCATCAAATTTTTATCAAATCATTTTCTAAAATTTAATAATAATCATAAAAGATAAATAAAGTAATTGTTCTTCATAAGAAAAAATAAAAAATCCTTATATTATACTATTAATTCATATTAATTTAGTAAAATGAAAATTTAACAAATTATTGGGTGAATGATTGTGAGGTTTTCCTTAGGTTTTTTAGAAAACATGGTATGGGTCATGATTTCAATAGTCTTAAAATTCTCTCATAACTCGTTTCAATCATTCATTAATATTGTAATATTTTATTAGGATTGAACAATTTAATTAAATCTCTATCAAAATACTTGATAAATGGTATACAAGTATTAGAATCCTTGATGAATTATATCATAACCATTTACAATTTATGGTTATCATAAAACATAAAAATTCAATAAACTTAAACAGGGAAAAATTATTGGTAACCTCCACCATGTAGAAAAAAAACTCATACACCATAGTGATACATGAAATAATCCCCAAACACAAAATTCTTGTAACTGGTCATATTTAAATAAGTTTGAGTATATCAAAATACTATGTATACCACCACTAAATATGTAAAACCAAGTAAATGTCATGAATATATAATAATTAAATTAATGAAATCATAATACATAGTCAGGTCCTCACTAACCATATCCACCTAAGAGTGTTCTTTGTCAAAATAATTTAATGAACTATCTTTTCCCCATAAGGTAATGCACACAAGTCTATTCAATTATACTAATCCATATATCAAAATTCCTAAGTTTAAATCACTAGATTATTATATCCCCATGAACATTATAAATATCACTCACCTAATAATTGTTTACATATAGTATATAACACACCATTAGGATGTAAAAGGATCCCCAATGAAACAACTCCCAACAACTATTATCCAAATTGATAACATCTTACCTCATTTTACCCCAACTATCATAATAAAATAAAAATAATAAATGGGGTAAAAGAGGGTATAAAATTGGAATCCATGTAAATATTTTCAAATTTCTTACACACCCAAACTACTCATGGGTTTATAGTTGGAATACATCTTGTATTCACGTTTTTAACATCAAATTCACTGGCACACCCAACACAATCACTGTGGTAAAAATATTCTATATTGATATAGTTATCATTTTCTTCCACTCGTCAATGATGTAATTTGTGTAACACATAAGAAAACCACCCACAGGTGGTTGTTTCATAGTGAATGGTTCTACAACCACTAAAATTAAATCATAAATATGATAACAAATAACACACATAATTTCATTGAAATAATCAATATATTATAATATGTCATCATATTAACATCCATGTAACAATTATTAAAAATCATACAATCCACACCATAAACATTGTAATTGTATTATCCATATCATTATCATCTACCAAATAAAAAAATTAAAAAATTCAAGGTAATCGATCTAGAAAAGTATTAAGATAATGTATCATATCTATCATCCCAAATTAATTTTCATACATCCCAGTAAAAAACTATCTTGGTCCTTTATAGACACCTCTCGGGATAACCATCCAAGCGTAACCACTCTAAAAAATATTCAGCTAATCATAATAAACATCTTTGATTACATAACTCTCATGCTTTATCCTCTAAAATTAGAAAATTAGGTCAATGAAATATCCATATTTTCTCACTCATGATTTGATCATCCAAATATAGTTACTCAACAAACCACTACATAATCTTCTAACTAATGGGGAAGCATGCATTGAGTATACTAACTAATTATAATACAAGAGGGTGAAATTCATATTATAAAAATTATTTTTTGGTATTTTGTCCTAATAACTGGCCTCAGAGACAAAGTAAAGTCATATAATATATTAATCACACACCATTAAATAGAAAAAGTCTAATTCATCATAATAAACTATTTATTTCATATCTACAAAATATTACATACCGTCGGTATGTCATGAATAAATTTTTTTTACCAATTTATTTCTACATCCAATCACATTAACAATATCAATTTCAATACATGCACTTCACATTCCATAATTTTTTTAGATGTTTGTTTCTAGAAATCTTTATCAGGAAGAAAATCATCAATCCCACCCATTATATTGACTTGATTTTATTTAATTTTTTTACAAAAATTCTCTCTACCTTATCCTCTTTAAAACCTAGCCTCCACTAATGATAAGAACTGTATCTTCTATCTCCTTTTTTTTTCTACCACCATTTCATTTTCCTACCAACAACTTTTATACTATGATTCCATAGAATCCATACCACAACACTAAGACAAAACCCCCACTACTTGTCACAACTAAGTCCCCCACCATAAAGTTTCTCTAGTATATCATGGAAGGTAAAGTTGTGTATATCTCATATCCGATGATAGTGGATTATCTTCCTCCATTACATCCAAAATATAATAATTAGGGGTTATATCCTCCACTAATTATCCACATGGTGAAAAAATTGTGACACATGAACAATACCACTAAACTAAATCTCATGTGATATAGTAGGAACATGATCATCACATGATCTTGTTATGATGAAATAGTGGTTGGGATTTGTATGCTCAACCTGGTATAACCAACCCCCACTAGTTTCCTCTAACCATCAAAATACATATATATATATATATATATATATATATCTGTGTGTGTGTGTGTGTGTGTCTATGTGTTTCACCTCTCACTAAATAAATTATTATCACTATGTTTTGTGTTCATGGAATCTTAACTCATCCAACCACATCCACCACCTTTTATTACATGATATTAAACCCCATGTCTTTTATCCATTATTTTTACATCATTTTGGCCATGCCAGCAAAATCCACATAATTTTTCATAACAACAAAGAAAGAAAACCTCTACTTTCTTCCCTCATGGAGGACTTTTTTTATATTTTAAAAGTATTTAATTTTTATATTTTTATTTTTAAAAGGAAAAGGATTTATTGGTGTATGAAATAGTAATATCAGTTTGAATTGATCGGCATGTTCTCTTGTGGACACATCCATTCACTGCGAGGTGAGATATTGTCCACTTATTAGATTGGACATGATTTGAAATACATGATTATATCTAGAAAAGACATTCAACTCCACGAAATGTACTAACCCTATTTTGAAAGCTAAGACGCATTATTAGAATGACTTCTTCCATTACTCTAAAATGGATTTCCCATTAGGTGGGAAAAAATTCCAACCATTTTCTAGTACTATAATACCTCTTATAAAGTAGGATTACTCTAAAATCATTCAATATGAATCATATATTTTATTATTATAGTTCCAAACATACACTCCCTTATCCATTAATAAAAACATAAACCTCACAATTTAGCATGATACTGATAAACATAAACCAATTCTGTTCCAGCCAAAACATATGAAAATAAATGGAAATAATGGATCACATACATACTCACATACCATTTAGGTTTAAAATCTCATAGTATTAGGACACAATATTACGTAAAAACACTATTATGTTCAAGTGATTCTTTCTCCCATTAAACCAATATATTCGTCTTTCACATTAATTAGTCTTCATCATATATAAGAATAAATTATATTTATAATTAATTTTACATATTTATTCACAAAATTGGGAAAATGAATGATAATCATTTTCTTCTCAACTACTCAATCATCATAATCCAAAACATTAACCACTAAAAAAACATCTGTATGAAAAAGATGAGCATAAGGGTATAATCACATAGTATAGGTACCTGAGAATAAAATATGGTAAATAATACCAATTAATACATGAATCATCAATCATGAATGATGGAATAAATCTTCATGAAATAAAATAGTCTAAAGAATCAATAATCATGATTCAAGTGACGTCAATATTGATCAAAAGAAAGATTTATATCCCAAAGAAAGCATATTAAATATTTTTGGTATATTTGAAAATCATCTTCATAGAACCCTTACAGAAACCATAAAATATCAATAATAATTTAACTTATTTCCAATATAATTCTCTAGATAACAAAATCATTATCTAATGAATTGAATGATAATCTAGGAACATCAATCATTTAAGATATACAGGGCTCACTCATGAGTTATAATTGTGATTAACCATTTGTAAACACTGTAAAAGAACCAAAAAATATTAATGAATATATAATATGAATCTCATAATAAAAACCATAAAAATATCCATTATTCTTTTCAGAACTCCATTAACTGCAGGAAAAGAAACTAGTTCAATGACAATCTATTTGAAATAGTCATAATCCATCTAGAGAAATAGTGAGGGAAACATCATTAAATAATATCTTATTGAAGTATAAGTAACATAAATGTTTTTTGATGTCTGAGAATGGAAATAAAAATAAAATATTAATCAAAATATTCTTGAAGAAAATAACTATTTTGATTTGAAAATCACTTTAGAAAAAAATTCAAAATTTATTTCAAAAATCCTTTTCTTTGAAAATAACCATTAAAATATATTATCGAAGGTAAAAAAGATTAATGATCATGATGCTAGGAAATTACTTTCATTCCATAAATGTTAAAAATAATTACTATTTTTAATCATTTTTTAAAAGGATTTAAATGTGACTCATTTGGTAAATTTTAAGATATTTCCTTTTTAAAAAATTTAAAATTAGATTAGAGATAATGTAAAATGGTTTTATGAAATTATTTATGTTTAGAAAATAATATTTTTAGAAATTATTTTAGATAAGAAATATTCCAGATCTAAAAGATGATACATGATCAGTATCACAAAAAAATTGTAACATCATGTCCCGGACCACTAGGTCTGATCTGGAATGTAACAGGAACTCATTCATACTACCCATATAAAATATGATACCAGTTAGAAGTGATAATATCAAGTTAAAACATGGGGATATTATTCCCTCTATTATAGTTCAGAAGAGAGATAACTAGCTACGGTAAAACAATAAAATTTTAATAAACAATTACTGTAAAAGAGTAATCTGAATAAATAGAATAAATATAATAAATACCAATGTGGAAATCCAATAATAAATTTAAATAGAAGATACATAAAGTGATGAATAAATAAATAAACATATTAAAGTCCTTACAATTTTCTATCTGGCTCATTCCACTTTATGCTTCATTGCACAACCATCCACCATAGTTAATTTTCCCTTCTCTGGATCCCAGGTCCTGAAATATACAAAAATACTGAAATTCCCAGGTAGGTTGTGTGTAAAAATACTCAATAGAAAACAGCCAATTCATCCTTAACAAATGTGAACTTCCATAAGAGAGTACAAAATAATAATTGATAAATTTTCACACAAGAAAATACCATTAAAAGTATTCATGTGCTAACCAATTCACCACAAACCCTAGTTATACCTGCTTCAACACCATGGAAAAAAATATCAAAACCATCATGGAAATGTATCAAATTTTAAGACATACTCATGATCCCCAAAATCCATATTCACTTAGGCCTTTAAGTAAAAACCACATTTGGTCCTCATTCCTTGAAACTATCTATAAAACATGTCACATTGATTATCACTCCCTGGTGTTTCCATCCAGGTCTAATCAGTCAAGATGGTCATTCCCCTTGGTCATCACATACGAGTTAGATTACTCCTGATCATCTACCCCCGAAGTCAAGATTTTCTAAGAAACGGTAGTGATGCATTCATCTCGGCCTATTCATCAGGTTACATGGAGCATCTGAATAGTCTCCCCCTCAAGGGATTCAAATCCATGATAGGATAATCTATCACTTTGGTAGAATGACTAACACAAAAAAATATAATACCAAGAATATCACAAGTATATAGTGGGATCATGCCTTAAATATCATGAGTGTGAGAAAATACACTTATAAACACACAAGAAAAACTAAACATGGTATAAATCACATAAACATGCATAATCAAAATATGTTAATTAAGAAATCATTTTGGCTATATACACAACCACATACACCACATTAAGAGATTTTTTTTGTCTAACATAAATCAAATATCATATTTACATCATGTACATGGTCCTATATGATAATGAACTTACTACCTTAAAATCACTAACATTAATGATAGGTTCATTGAAGGTTTCATCACCCAAACCAATTTCACACACGAATAAGAAATATGATCTAATGTCAAGGATTCCTAAAGAAAATTGTTATTGAATTTTGATATGAAATAAAATAATACATGCTTTAATACATTATCTCTCCCAAATAATTTTCAAAATGTCATTTTTTCCAACACATGTGTTAGAAATTATCCCCTCATAATTAATTATTATTTTATTAATATATTTTAACATATTATTACAAATTAAAAAATTTCAATATCTTTTGATAGTTTATTTTAAATTTTTCATTTTAAATTTGAATAATCAGATTGAAATTCTTCTCTGTCTTCAAAAAAATATTATTTAGCTCCTTCACTTGAAATTTTATACAATGGAACAAAAAATGCATGAATACAATCAATATTAGAGAATTTGTCGAAAATAGAAGTTCAAAAAATATATGATAATATATACAGGTGATGAGAGAGATTGAGAAATGGAATCATTTGGGTGGGTTGGATTCCCCTATGTGACACATTTTAGTAATTATATATTCCATGTTAGATGAATAATTTTTGAAATTCATTACCTAGTTGATTCCATACTTTTTTAAATTTTACTCCACATCCTTTTCATCTTAAGAAAGGTTCCACCACTTACACATTTTCTTCAAATATTCTAATTTAAACACATATATAGATTAAATTAATATATTTTTATATGTCATTCATAAATAAATATAATTATTATATATATACATCTTGATATAGATATATATAACCCATATATACATGATATTTATAAAAACACCTCAATATATACATATATATAACTAGATATATATTTCCCATATATATACCATTTAATTTTACAAATAAATATTATTTTTACAATTTAAGAAAAATAATAATAAGATAGATTATTATTATTATTAAATATACCACACCATTTCTATCATAATAATTATAAATATAACCTCCATTAAATACTGAATAGTTAAAAATTTTATTTATTAACTACACAATTGCATTTATTTATAACAAGTAATATTTTACCCATTATTACATTGATCACCAATAAATATTCACCCATGGTGATTCATATCTCAATATTTATATGAATTAAAAATTATTTATTTACATATGTAATTTCCATTTTAAATTCATAAAATCAAATAATTATTATAATAATATAATTATTTTTACCCTTATGTGTGATGTATATTACCACCTGACACACATAAAAATTGTGGGGCTTAGGGTAAATCTCATATTCCAAACCTAGATGTGGTCATGAAATTCTCATACGACAAACCATTTAGGATTTATTCAATTTTTTTTTTGAAAGAATAATAAAATTATTAATGAATTATCCTAATGCATGATTTGACCATATAATCGATGCACACAAATGACATATCACGCACAGTGTAAAACCTACATCCCAAACTTAATGATGGTCTGTGATTTCTCATGTGAGACAATATTCATGATATATTTCATTATTTTGGAAAAAAGATCATGCATGCATAATATAATATATTTAATATTTTTATTAATAAATATTTGAGGTACTATGGGCCTAAAAATTCTTCACTAACTTAGTGATTGTCTCTGAAAATATTCTAATTATTTAATAGTTATTTTAACCACACATAAAGCCTTTAAATTATTAATTAATTGTTTCTATCGAAATTTTAACTTTTTTCACATAAAAATACTCATAAATTATTTTTAAATTGGGTTTTATTGTGCCTAAAAGTTTTAGGATGTTATACTTATCCCCCTCCATCGATTTCTCATCACATTGAATTATCTCTAGTGGTCTTGCTTGAAAAAATAAGACCACTACATTCACACATTAGATTCCTTCTCTAACATCTTTGTAACATTAAGAACATATTGATATCATATCTATTCTAGGGGATCACCCAGGGTTTTTCTCAGAGTCAACCAATAGACCATGTGCCCATCCTAGAATTAACCCTAGTCTCCATCCCTACACATTAATAATAGTAATAATATATATACTAAGACAATATAATGATCCATTAAAAGAATAATTATTAGTAAATATATATTATAATGTCATGGAAACCCAAATATATAATACGAATTGAAACTATCCCAAACAAATTTCACACATCAAAGAATTTGATTAAATAACTACTATGTTGCACAACAAAAAGTATATCTATGGAATTTCCACATATGTTCTTATTTATGATGCATGAACACACACAAAATATCATAAATCACATATCAACATCATCTACATCACCTTTTGTGAATTCAATCAATAGTGATAGAAAAACATAATTTCCCATTTATAGAAACATTGATATGTGCTATATAGTGTGGGAGAGCCACAATCATAGTTCCCCTATCCGATACCCAAATGTCCAATGTTCTATATAACATATCCCAAATCAAGGAAAAGAGAAGAAACAAGTTAGTGAGTTATGGTCATCTGATACCATTTTGTAACATCCCGACGAAGACCACCAGGTCTAAGATAGAATGTCACTTAACCTCATATGTGCACCTTTGTATGCAATAGGTTTTAGATTTGTAGTGAGGGTTGTATATGGTACCTTGTAGAGACGATACCCTCTGTCATAATACACAAAAATAATAATTAACTAAATAATAATAGAAAGTATACAATAAAAAATTAGAGTAAATGCGGAAACTGAATAAATGACATTCATATAAGAGATACCAATGTAGTAATCCTATCTAAAAACTAGGAAATAAATACATTAATTGAAGAAAAAAATTAAACATCTACCTATTTAAATAAGTTTTTCTTGGCCCTATTATTCCAAATACTCCACTGTTCCACTATCCACCATAGGGTATTTTCTTATTGTCGAATCCTAGGTCATGAAATCAAGAAGCACACCAAATTTCCCAAGTCGGGTGTGAGTACAAAGTCGTACTAGGTCCCCAACAATGTGTATTTAACATGTCCACACATTCATAGGAGTGTAAAAAATCATAATTTAAAAATGTGCACATAAGCAAGTGTCACGTTGAGCATTCATGTGCTAACCAAGATGCCACAAACTCAAGTGATACCTTCTTCTAAACCATGCCAAAAAATATCCGAACAATCATGGAAACATCTCAAAATTAGAGTTAGCCACAAGTCGATCAATGTTTTACAAGCACCAGACCTACAAGTCAGACCACATTAGGCCATCATGTCCTTACATTATCTCTAGGTTCGGTCATATAGACCATTAGGCCCCACTATTTTCATGCATGTCTAATCACTCATGATCATTATACCATACAATCATCACATTATTATTTGTTCACTCATCCTCATAATCCCCCCAGATTAATCCACATTTTGTCATCACGCCCCATTTTCTATCTTGGTCTCATCATAATTTCAAATTCAACATCTAAACATGCTCCCACTCAAGGGATATTGATCCACAATGACACAAAATGTCACATTAGTACAACATATAACACAAAAACATAGCATATATAAAGCGTATGAAAATCCAATAGTGGACTCATACATAACATATCATGAGTGTGAGTAAATGCATACATACACACATGTGAGGAACTCAACATGGTCTAATGTACATCAACACAAATGAGCATAATATTTACATTAGGAACTCATCATGGATACACATCCACCCACACACATTACAAAATATGAACGAGTTAGTCCAAAATAAATCACATATCATGCTAACATCACTGTTATGGTCCGAAATGGAAAGTGAGTTCCTTCCTTAATGGCATTGACATTAACAACAGGTCTTTCGAAGGTTTATTCATCCTAACCACATTTAAACACTAACCAAAAATATTATCACACAACAAGGATTCCTCAAACCAAAACCAACTATTTTCTTTCTCAAATAAGTAAAATTTTACATTTGATAATAATTTATCAGACCTAGATAACTTTGGAATGATAATTTTAGGCCAACACATGTGTTTGAAATATTCCCCTCAATAAAAATTACTTTTTGATAATTTATTATAATTATGCTTTTATAATTATTTTCCAATCATTTATCATAAATTAATTTTTATTATTTCTTTTTGATAATTTATTTTTAATTATAAATTTAAAATGAGAAAATCAAATTGAAAATACCTCACTACCTTTAGAAACTAAATTATGATGTATCTAATGCCCGTCAGGGTGAACACTATAGCATCAGTGACTCATCAATCTAATCATTATTGAAGAAGATATCAAAAATATAATTTTCAATTAAAAATAATATATATATATATAAGAGATGATATATTGAGAGAGGGAAACAAGAGGGTGGGGTGGGGTCCCTTTTGCAGTGTGCTAAAGAACTCCCCCTTTACACCTTATATAAATAAAATTTTTATTAAATTCATTAATTGTTTCAACAATTTATTACTTAATTTAATTTATCTTCCCCTTCTTTTTAACAAAGCTTCCTCCCACTTATACGTTTTATTCTAATATTATCAATTAAACACATCCGAATATTCATTAAATATATTTTTAAGGGTCATCCATAAATACATGTACCTATTTTATATATTCACACACCCACATAAATATATTACCCTTGTTTGAATATTATATAGAAACACACATCTATACATACATAATTTTTTTTTATTAAAACAGAGAACATTAATGACTAAGGTTAGTAGAAATACATTAGCAAAGCCATGAAGGGAAATTTTCCTGCCAGATCTGGTTGGAGTCAAATAGGTCTGAGGCCGCTAGCTAATGGGCCACGTTGTTTCCTTCCATTTTGGTAAAGGAGAATGTGCATAAAGAGAACCATTGGAAAAGTGAGAGAATTCTTCTTATTATGGTGCCAAATGACTGGATCCCACTATCATTGTGGTGAATAACATAGATTACAGTAAGGCAGTCGGACTCAACAATGATATTTGTCTAACCACATTCCAAGGCAAGAAACATACCAAAAAGGATGGCCATGGCCTCAACAACTATAGGTTCCTAGTAATCCTGATGTGGTTCGTACTTTGTAGTAAGAATTTTCCCCAGATGATTTCGGGCTCGGAGGCCAAGGGCGACAAGCCCATCCTTTGGGGGCGATGCGTCCACGTTAATGTAAAGGGTCCCTTCCACTGGGGGATTCCAATGAGGGGGTAAGGAGAGGGTAGCACCTAGCATAAATTGTCCAGTGTGGTCTTTCCAGCCCTCAATCCAAGAGGTGGCCCATTAATTCCATGATTCAGGTGGTTTGTGAGTTTGATGAAAAATGGAATCGTTGCACCGGACACAAATAATCCATGCCAGAGTGCAAAGTGAAACTGAAGAAGCTGAGGAAAGAGAGGAGCACCAACGCGTTAGAAGATCAGGAAGGTCAGAGGTCGATTCCATTGAAGCGACAGATGTTGGGTCCCATTTCTAATAGATTTTCTCAGCTTCAGGGCAGTGAATGATGGTGTGCAAAGGAGTTTCTAGAATGTTCAGGCAGAAAGGGAAAAAAGCAGTACTGTCCATATGTCGATAAGCGAAGAGGATCATGGTTGGGAGAGTGCCTGTGCAGACTTGCAACCAAAATTGGCGTATACTAGGGGGGATGTTGATCTTCCAACCCAAATTCTATGGTCCCTCATCCCGACCGACTGAGTGGTTTCCAAGAGCCAGTCTGTAGCTAGACCTCACCCTGTATTCACCCAATGAATTATTGATCCAGAAAAGCTAGTTGGGGCCTGCATCAGAGACCTAGGGAATCATAAGGATTATTCTTTGATCCCTTTCATTTAACCGATCAATAATTTTTTCTAGACACCACATCAGTCCCTGGTCAGAAAGGAGGCAGCTGACAGTAGAGTTTTCAAGACCTGGTTGGACATGATATGTAGCCCGTATACCATCCTTATCGATAATCCAAGGATTAGTCTAGATATTGACCTATGAGCCAGACCTAATCCTACAGCCTAGTCTATTTTTCAATAGCTTTTTAGCCCCCAGATGCTTCTCTAGAGAAAGCTAGGACGAGGACGAAGAGAGGAAGCATGAAAGTCCGTGTGGGGAATGTACTTAGCCCGGAGAACCCATGCACAAAGAGATGGTGGGTGCTTAGGAAGGCGTCATCCTTTCTAAGAGAAAATTGAATCATTAAAGAGACACAGATTCTAGAATCCGATCCCTTCCTCTGATTTGGGATTGCAGATTTTCTCCTAGGCCTCCCAGTGGGGCCGATTCCTTCGATCATTCTTCCCCCACCAGAAATTGGCTATACGTGTGTGGATCTGGTCGATGATGAATGTCGGGAGATTAAACAGTGACATAAAGTATCTGAGATTGGATTGTAAAATAGCTTTAATGAGGGTCTCTTTTCCAGCTTTAAAAATTCATTTAGGGGAACAACCTAGAATTTTTTTCTTGATCCTGTCTACAAGATATGTAAAGACTTCTTTTTTGGATCGGCCAATCATTGTGGGAAGCCTAAGGTTCTTCTGATGTTTCACAACCATATAGATACTAGGTGATCCACAGAGCTCATCCCTCTAAGAAAGAGGCACCCCATCATTGAAAAAAATTTCAGATTTTCCATGATTGATTGATTGGACAAACACCCTCTCATACATATATACATATATATCCACACACATATACATATATACATATATTTTCCATATATATATATATAATTTTATTTTACCAAAAAACTTAATTTTTCAAATTTAATAACATTAATCCTAAATAATATTAATAATAATAATAATTAAATATCTCACATCATGTAAAACATTTCCATTTTATTGAAACCACCATTAAATACAGAATAGTTAAAATGTTTTTTCATTAACCACACAATTTAAATTTTTTTAAGTAATAATTTCTTAATTATTATATTGATCACCAATAAATATACAGACACAATTAAATGTTTCAAATCAATTATAAGAATTTAAAATTATTTAATTACATATATAATATCCATTTTAATTTATTCAATATAAATTATTATAATAATATAATTATTATTACCCTTGTGTGTGAGGCATCAAAACATCTGATGCACAAAAAGAATATATTTTACCTACGGTAAAAAATTAATAATTCAGACCTAATAGTGGTCTCATATTTCTCATAAAATACTCTATTTAGGTGATATTAGAATATTTTCAGAAAAAACAATAAAAATGTTAAATAAATTATCCTTACATATGATTCTATCAAACATCTGACTCATACAAATTTTATTTCATGCCTTGGATAAATCCCACATCCCATACCTAACAATGGTCTAATATTTCCCATATGAGGCGTAGTTCAAGATATATTTCATTATTTTGGAAAAAAATATTCACCCAAATAATATAATATATTTAATAATTTCATTAAATCAATATTGACGCTCTATGAGAATTATAATTCAACACTCACATGGAACTTGACTCAAAAAATTATCTATAGAAACTTACAAAACTACTAACATAGATTTTACTCTTACATAATTCTTTTAAATAATTTATTATGTTAGTTTTGAATAAAATTTGCCATTTTCAAAAAATTAGTCATAAATTATTTACATAGATATTCTTATTATCCTTCAAAAAATTGAGGTTTTTCATAGAACACTTTCTTGTGGATTCATTAATCAATAAGGGATGAAATGGATGATAAACATGTAAACCCAATTCATAAAAAGGGAATAATGAATGTGATGTGGTTGAAGAAAATAAGATCATATGATTTCTTCTAATAGATAATCAAACATAAATAATCTAGAAAAGAAACAATATTGTAACATAAATCCATCACCACTTTAGTAACATTTCAATCACAGTCCCCATGAAAGAATAAAGGAATAAAAAAAATTAAATACCATAAAAATAATAATTTTCATTCTATTAAATGTAAAATGAAAATTATATAAACCTCATAAAATAATATAGTTCTATATCATTAAATTTAGGTCTAAATTTTAGTGAATTTTAGTTGAATAAACCAAAAATGACCATATCACTAAATTAAGAGATGATTAATGGAGAGATAATGTGTAATAAATGTAAATCCCAATAAAATTTAAATTTTATGTACAAAAAATTTATCTATCAATTCACATATAATTATTTCATGACAATGTCAATGGAGAGGATTTATAACCCAAGTAATTTAATTTGAATTAATAATCCATTTATCACTTAATAACTTTCATATAAAATCCCATTGGTTTAAATAATTGAAATGAAAACATAGAATAACATGAAGTTTGAATTATTTATGTTACAAAAAGTAAAAGGGTAATTATATACAACAAATAAAATAAATTATTTTCATAACATTAAAATATACCTCAATGAATGAATATTGAGATGAAGTCCGTTACCTTGAGTCTAGAAAATCAATTTATGTCCTTTAACTGATGTATAATAAGATTATATCAATTAATTGATTTATTAAGAGAAATTTATATTGAAAATAACTTATACATAAATCATTATTATTAGTATTATTATTATTTACATTTTTAAACACATATTTAGTTGATTCCAAGTCGTGTGTTTTGAGTAAGTTCTGTTTAATGTTTCAAAATAGCTTCTATGTGTTGAATGTTGTCAAATAGGTTATTGTTCCATAATCTATAGAATAAAAATAATTAATTAAATAATTTTTTATAAATTAATTATAATTTTAAAATAATCTATGATTAATGATCATGAAAAATTAACTACTATATGATCTTGGAAATGGTAGGTCATACATATGCATGAGTAATAGTTCAATTTTTTAACAATCATTACAAAAAGAAGGTATGCATTATGTTATGATTAAAAAATTAAAAAATTAATCATATATATCATAAAATTATATTAAATACCCTTCTATATGTCATCCATTTTATGTGATAACAAAAAAATAATCTCATCCCTACATGGAGGCAGTAGTCCACATTTACAGTCAAACATCATTATCATTTCTTCATGAATGGAAAAGTAAGAAGTAATTGATACATTATATATTCAGAATGAAAAATATTTCATGAATACCATAATAATTTCATATATATATATATCATTTATATTCATTAAATTTTTATTTATTACTTTCAGTGAAATACATTGGTCAAAACGATTCACATCGCTTTACGCGGTGGTAGTCCACTGTACACACAAGTGATGTTATCATATACCATACATAATGGAAATTAAGAAGGAATATATAATATTATAATTAAGTGAGTATAATTATTTTTAAAATATCATATATATATATATATATACACTTTAAATATATCCATATAACAATCCATGATGGGTGATGATAAAAAATGAATAACATCAGTTCACTATGCGGTAGTTCATCATACACATGAATGATGGATTGATTTACCATTTGATGTAAGTGCATATGGATGTATGTTTTGAAACTAACATAATAAAATCCATTTAAATGGAATATACTGGTGTTATTATATTATAAGAATTCATGAATATTTCAGTTAGGTTGAATAATAAATAAAAAATTGATAAGGTAAGCATGTAACCTCTTTTCAAATATCCTCCATAGGTTAGAACTGAAAGACTTATTAGAATAAATTTTTGATCAAACCATCATATTTAGTTTTTGGGGAGGTAATTCTAGAATATGTTTGGTTTGGAATTGGGAATTATAAAATTATTTGAGGGTTTGAAGAGGAGATGATAGGGGTGACCTTTTATAAGTGAGGTTAATGTTATACCTGTAATTTTTGTAATGAAATTGTGATACCCATGATTTTCACAAGATACATGGATAAAAAATGAATAATTGTAGATATTTTAAGGAGATAATGTTAAAATATAGTACTAAAATAAAATTTATTCTTTTTTTTTTCAGGTCATTTAATCCCTTATATTTTTAGAAAATCCCTAGTTAAACCCATTTTCACCTTAACCACGATAAAATATTTTTATCGTTTCCACTATTCGTTATAAAAAAAATATGTTGAGTTTATTAGACAAAATAAATCATTATAATTCAAAATATCAAATATATTTTGTAAAATTCATTTAATATAACTTCCATAATTTAATTAAAAATAAAACCCACAAACATGACAGAAAAGCGGGTTCTTAAGAAATATATATTTTCACAAATAAGATGGTGTTATATTAACAATAAGATTACTAATAATCATTTTATTAATATAAATTATCATTTAATGATATTAAATATAAAAATTTCATTAAAATAATTCCAAATTATTTTTTTCAATAATTAATAAAAATTTAAAACAATATGCACTTTAAAACAAGTTTTTAACCTGAAAAATATACCTTCACGAAATTCCAATTTAAAGATGATTAAAATGTAACTAATTGGATTTAATATATCCAAAGAAAAATTATTTTAAGTGAAATTAAATTTAAATAAAAATTATACTTTTATATTTCTTACATCATTGAAAATAATTTGTATTCTTACAAGATCGTTATTTTCAATATTTACTAAAAAGTAAACATTTTTTGAAAATCCCAATATTTAACCTTATATTAATTTTAATAGGTTAATTTGTAAAATTAAATTAATTTTATCAAATAATTATTTTAAAATAATACCTATAAAATTCAAAAAAATATTTTCTTATAAAAAAGTGATAATAATTTTTGAATAAAACTTATTTTGGAATAAAACATATTTTTGAATAAAAAATATAATCAAAAAATAAAATTACCTCACTATAAATGGATTGATTATTTACTAATAATTTTCCAATAAATTTATTTTTACATGGAAATATATATATATATATATAATTCAAAAAGTAGATAATACTGTTAATACCCTCCAACTATGAAGCTAGGTTATAGTGGATATATTTAAAAAATTATCTTTTCTTAGTTCATTTAAACTTGTTTTTGCATGTGTTGTACATTATCAAGCATTGATTCCATTTTTTAAAAATGTAGGTGTTATATCCCGCCAAAAATAAATTTAACCCTCACAATTTTAACTTTATTTTGATAGTCAATTGATGGAAATTGTAAAATACCATGGTATGGACTCCACATCATTAAAAGAGATAATAAAACATCCTCAAGATAAGAGAGATAGGGATTTATGAAGTTTATCTAGAATAATTGAAAAACAGGATTCCATGTTCAAAGAAATTAATGTTGAGTTTTGATTTGTATATAGATGAAATGTTTAATTTTAAAATAATGATGTAGAGTGATATAGATCATTGATCACATGAAAGTGAACAATCCTGATAATGTCAACACCCATTAAACCATAAACCAAATTGGTCTGGAAAATACCATAGATTTCTTCTAAAATGATGATAATATGACAAAATTTTACTAGTTGGATTTTGTCTTAATATTAAGCACATAGTAATACTTAAAGAAAAATGAGGGTTCAAAACCCATTGGGCACAGATACTATAGCAATAATACTGAGGTACTATAGCAGTGAATGCACTGTAGCAGTAGTGGGCACTATAGTAGTGGTGGGCACTGTAGCAAGTAAGTACTGTAGCATTACTATTCCCAGAATGGGCCTTGGGCCAAAATATTTGGGCCTATGGTCCATGTAATGGGATACATGCCCACGGGGCCTTCAGACTATGTAATGGGTCTCCCTCTACCTAGTCAAAAGTAGTCTTTTACTATCATTAACAATATAACGAGGCTTTGGCCCCAACCTTATAAAAATGACAAAATATTACTTCAACATCATTTTCTAATGTTTATGAAATACTTACCATCTAGACTAAGAACATAAGAAAAATATACATGCATGACAAAGTGAATTCCATCCATTAATCAATTTCCACAAGAATCTCATATTTTATTTCAAAATGATGATATTTAATGATTTTTTTTAAGAACAAAGCACTAATATCAACTTTTAACGAATAACATAATACAAAAAATTCTAAAATGATATTCATCATATACTTATACATTAATTGAAATCAAAAAAATTAAAAAAATATAAGATAATTACTTAAATGAATGTACCTTTAAATAAATAATCATCAAAATCCAGCATTAATGTCTATAGTTTAAAAACAATCTTCCCATAGAAAATAACATTTAAAATTTAAAAAATATTATTAACGAATATAGAAACAAAAAACATAGAATTATAGTATAATATATTCTTCAAAGAAAACATTATCATTTTTTCCCGATAACAACAATTAGTTTTAAGGTCTCATGAAAACAATTGTATATGTCCCAATCATAGAACATAAAATGTATTCTAAGTTTTGCAATAAATTAATATATTAATCTAAAATCCATTAATAAATATTACATGCTCTCAAAATATAAATCAGACTATATTCATGAAATAATATCCTATAATGTTCGGTCTACCCCAGTCATATAGGGTTCCCAAAATTTTAAAAATCCTCTTAAATAACATTAATCTCCTAGAAAAAAAATCAATTTTCAGTCACGTGGTTATCCATAAATTAGAACGTGTGTTCTAAAAATAAATTTTATTATATTCTTTGAAACCATAAGAAAATATTTAATACTAACCAGTACTACACATAGGCCAGTGGTATGTGTTTCACCCTTTTCATCCTTTGGTTGTCGGTTTAATCCATATAGACTTTACAGATATAGTGGGTTGTCACCCGACCTTCGAGTTTCCTTTTTCCAAAATTTATACCCTTTTAACACTCCCATATATGATGAACATCTTTAAAAACAACCCTAATCCTCAAATATCATTTTAAACATAATGTTTCTCGGAAAATATAAATTAATGATCAATTATATAATTATAAATGCATGATGGAATCTATATACTCTAATATAACCTCACATGAAAGCATCATAATATCCAATGTTAAATAAATATTCTCTATAATACCAACTATAAAATCCTTGATCCTAGTCTCCTTGACCCTCTTATAAAAAATTACATTTCTATATTAATATTGATAAATCTGACCGAATTTTTCGTATAAAAAAACCTAATAAAAAAGGATATATTTTATCAATTACATACCTATGAACCTTTTAGGTTTATTTATATAGTGTATTAAGAAATAGTATTACTTAAACAAGACCCATATCTTCAATTGATTATTTCTCCCACTAAACTTATTTTATCTTATTTCACATTATGTAGTTGTTAGGTACCTAAAACTCCACATACAATGAGAATTGAATCCTTGGCATTGGAAAATGAAAATAATAAACACAAGAGTATATTTTGAATAAAATGATCAAAAGGGTCCAAACTAAGATAGATGTCTAGATCACATAGGGTGAAAATCACATTGTGGTGCAATTCCCTGCATGGAATTCTTCCCCTTCATGGAGAATCATAAAAAATAAAATTGTTCACTGGATGAGAAGGTACAAATTGTTCTAAAAAACAAAAACAAAACATTTGAGGGGCCAGAACGTGATTCTCCACTCCATGAATTACAGTCCCCCATGAACTGAATTGTTCACATGTCGAGATGGTACCACTGGTGCTTGAAAATGAATCTGAATCATTTTCAAGGTTGAATGGTGATTTTTGTCTCCATGTATGATTTTACCTCATGAAATAAGTCATTCATTGGATGAGACTGTACATTTGTCACCTATAAATGAAACAAAGATGTTTTCGAGGCCGAATGGTGTTTTTTGTCTTCCAAAAATAATCAACCCCCAAACTAAAATTATTCATGAATGATGAAGTTCAATTTTTTTCTTGAAAATGGAATCTGAAGGGATGTGGTGGCCCTTTTATGATCCTACAAATAATTCCTCATATCCCATCATGGATAATTTTCCATTCTGGTACTCAGTATCTTCATTATTCTATAGAATAAACTAAATGTCTATTTAAAATAATGAGAAAATGAGAAATGAAAATGAAGGGAGCACAAAGAGTTCCCAAACAAGAGTATAATATCTAAACATTTATTCAAATAATATAAATCCACCATATTTAATTAAGGATATAAATTCATCTAGAGGTCCATAAACCCAAAAACCCATTTGTTGACACAATTCCATGAGGCATAAATAGATGTCCCCATTACAGTTCAGTACCCCGCATAGAAAAAAATAAAATGTGGGAGGAACCCTACCCACGTAGAAAAATGATACACAGGAGGAACCCTATCTCATGTTTTAAAATTCTATATAAGATGAAATTGGCTCCAAATAGTGGCTCACTATATGAGTGGAATATAGACCTGTGTAGAAACATGCTATGCAGATATAATAGGAGTCTACATTGCACAATGATATGTGAACTTCCCCCCTTAATCGCATTGTATAATGCTATGTGAAGGGAACCACATCTTGCATAAGAACATGCTATGTTGAATGAGGCATACTTGGGTATTCTACTCTCTATCTTCTATCAATTATTTATATCATACCACTGGGCTTCACTTATCCCCCTCTGCGAACCAAGCCAACAACATTAGGCCATAGCCTCTTCCAAAGCCCCCAGACATGTATGATCAGATCATTAGGCACATTTTCTTTTCCTCTAAAGTCTACATAACTATGGTAATATGAGTTCTATTGGTATGCTTTGAGACAATGAAGTCCCTCATAATTTATTCAATTATAAATTCCTATGGTAATGAGGGTCTCATCCATGGAGGTACTCATGTGAACCTCCATATTATGTGGATTTATTGGAGACACTGGGCTTTCCCTCCAATGAGAGTTGGTGATGGATCCTTCTCTAATCCTCTATAAAATCAGGGAAAGGTAATACCTTATAGAGTACGCTCATAGCCTTTCATATGAGAGGTGATACATTTTATCCTCTTTCTCATCAAGGTTCATATCCATATTAATCACCAAATGTTATTATACAAGTTATCAAAATAAAAGAGTATATGGGAACAAAAAAATTCATCTAATGCTCCCTTTGGGATCTAGCATCCATCCACCAGTAAACAACATGGTTTCCTTAATTTTTAGATCATATACTTCCTCTTGTTTATCACACCGATCAAAAATCATATGGTATTAAATGATAGGTGAGATTATGACATCCACATGATCCCAAATCTTCATTTGGCCTCCTACTAGGTGTAATCCCCAAACAATACCAAACAATGTGGGATTTTATTATAAACGTGATGGGATACGTAAGAAGCATCCCTAAAGCCCAAACCCAACACCCAAATTCACCCTAATGTTCTCCGAACCACATTTCTGGTGAGGTCATATCAAACTCAGAGGGCTAGATTCCTTCTTGGTCCCATTCATCCCCATCCTTATTGGGTATCATCTTTAATAATATCAATCCAACCACCTAGATTACCCAATTTATTCTAGGCCACTCAGGCTACCTAGACATTAATCCTATACCATTTTTGGATAGGAACCTTTTAGCTAGACATCCTTGTTGTATGATGTTAAACATTATTGTTCGGTCCACTTCACATGACCTTAAAATGTTATGTGTCCTATTAAGTGCCTTCAAAAAATGTGGTTTTGGATTCCTTTCCCAAGGATACGTTTCAATCCCATATCATGGGTCTAGTCCCAACATCAAAACAATATCCTACTCCCTAGATGATATTAAACTCTAGAGCACCTCCATAAGTGGCTCAAAACAAGCATCGTTGAAATGAACAACCAAATAATCTCTAATCTTCCCATAAAAGGATACCATTTATGGACAGCCTCAGTTACATAAAGATATTCCTATCAATAGAGAACCCTAGATATAAATATATGGTTTCAGACCAATTCATGTTCATAACTGATCTTCATGTTAGGTATATCCATGTGAACAAACATAGGAATGAACATAGGATTTGAAAAAAATATCGTTAATCTATAAAAAACTCATGGAAAATTGAAAGGTTCCCCCAAAAAAGGGTGTGACAAACCCAACTTACCTTCCTCTTGAAAAATGTGAGTTTTTAAGTGTCATTGGACAATTTACGCAGTAAACCTACTCCTTTGGAAGGTATGTCCATTGGTTATCCCAATTATAAGATATACTAGATTTTTTCTAGACAATGAACAAAACTAATTGGGTACCATTTAGACGTAGTAAACTTGATATGAATGATTGTAAAAAACTCAACCACATGCAATCAATTGTTGAGAACCTAATTTTCATGGAAATAAAATAGTGAACCCGATGTTAAATCATTAGCCTCAGCATCTCCTTCACATATTAAAAAGGGTATACTACTATGTTCTCATCAAACCAACTTATTCTTATATTTTCCTTAACCACAATTTTCATCAGAAACAAAATGGGGAACCCTATCTGTATCCTTAACCTAGGTAGTGGTGTTACCCTCTGTCAGTCTCCTTTCACATACAAAATGGATGACTCCAAATTCTTACCATAATTTATGCATGTGGTTATGATATGTTACTTTTATGAGGATTTTTTATTTTTCATGTATATTTCATGGATTTTCACTAAAACTCTCATAAATTCATTAGCATCACACTAGTTCTCATTAATATGTTAATCCAATACTGCATAGGTTGGATCATCAACCAAATAGAGGATGATTTCTCCCACCTAATGTATTCAATTATTGGTTTGAAATTAATTGATCTAAGAGTACCACATGAATACTACTCTCCAAATTTGGGAGTTAGCTCAATATAAAATCTAGTCCATGAATCCTCAGCAACCATATGAATAGGGATGGTAAGTGGTCCAGAATAAGATGGAACCAATAGACATCTAAAATTATTCTGAGATCATGTCCTAGGAATGTTAAAATGAGTTCCTCCCTTTCTTTAGGGAGGTTGATGAATTTTCTTCTGAAAAAATTATACTGGTATCACAGTGGTCTGACACATGGTCCCCTCTCAATAATCATTATCATCAACACCGTGTGGCTCAGTATCCTCAATATGTAGAGGCTACCACCCAATAGTCCCTTTCAGAAGTCATGCAGACCTAATTCTCCTAGGAGGTTTAGGGAGGTTGAAGATCAAACAATCCAGAAAATTCCATCATTCTTTTCCATTTTGAATAAGGCTTCCATGAAAATATGATAGGGACCTATGATCAGATGTAGATTCCTTCCCACTCTCATGATATCTTCCTATCAAATATGGTGGAAAATGAGAAGTTGAAAATTTCTGATTACAAATATAAAGCCCCTCATTCAAATATGGTAGAAAACAATTAATAAACACAAAATAATTCTCATCCATATCAATCATTCTATGCATGTAAAATAGATAAATATTATATGAAAATCCTTGCTCGTAAATTTCAAGACTTCCAAAAAAATAAGGTGGAAAATAACATGAAGGTGTAAATTTCCAAGGATTCATACAAATCTTATCATCCAAATACGACCACAAAATACTAGATGATAAAAAAAATAGATCTAATACAACACTTCCATTATGAAAATATTGTAGAAATCAATGGATCTATTCTATGTATCCCGACCAAAAAAAGGGGAAGATTCACATTCCTTTCCTGATACTGGAATGGGAATATATTCTTGTTCCATAAAATGATTTTTCTACAATAATACTAGAAATGATGTATGTTCAAACATCAATTCATAACAATATCCTACAAAACTTCAAATATCTGGTCACATCAGTGGGAATAGAAAAGACTAAGGACTATAAACTCACCTCACCAAGTGTGGTGACTCATTTGCACATAATAATAGTCACTTAAGAGAATACATGAATCATTGATCCCATCAAGGAGGATTATCAAGAATATTCTATGATAAATGAAAAATTGGACCAGGCACCAAAAACTCATTACCATTTGGCGACACAAATCCACTTCAATTTCTATGACAAGGTATGAATATATCCTTCCTATAATTTTGATTCCTATAGGTATATCAATGTTTTAACATGGGAGCCACTCGAAATGGAACTCATATATGATGTTAATCACTTTCATTAAGATTCCACATTCACCCACAAGAGATAACCTAAAAATGAAATTACATCAAAGGAAACTAGGAAATAAATCAAGACTCATAACTCAGATCTACTAGAATATAGAGTTCTATAGTCCATCAAACATCTATCACTGGTGTCCCATGATACTTAAAATATATTACCATTTTGTAGGATTGGTAGTAGCAGTTGCAAAGTATCTATCCTCAACATTCTTACCAATTAATCTAAAGGTAATCTCTACAGAATCTATGATGATGGAATCCTTCATGGGCACAAAATAATCGACCGTGAGAGACAATGTCTTAATGAGCACCAAATTTTCCATCCTCATGAAAATATGATCAAATAGAATGAAGGTCCCCCTTGTTGTGGTCTTCCCTAAAGGTCTTCACTAGGGTATATGTTTCATAAATTCTCCCTACAGTAAGGCATCGATCTATGATGGTAGTCTTTTCCATGATTTAATTTTCTGTGATGGTCCTCCCAACTGTTACATCTCATTACATAAAGAAGTTATTCCCTTTACCAAGTTAAATATGACAAAGCCCTCATTTGTTTGGGGTTCTTGGAAATATTTGGAAAAACATTATAAGTACCCTGTCAATGGAAAGAGTTATCTTTTCTCAACGAAAAATGGTCTGGTGAAATAGTCATCCTCCAAACCACCTCTGTACAGTTCACATGCCATCATTACCATCACTAGCCTTGAAACCTACGAAAAAACCATATAGAAGAACTCATGTTGGTATAATCATGTAAAGAAGTCACTTGTAGATGAGAATAAGTATATGATTCTTATATGAAGACAATTGTCCAACGATGACACACCCATCATGTTTTGGCCCTTATTCGCTTCTTAATTTTGCATTCTATAGGCATAGTGAGAATAATGTATACACAACATATGTCTAAATATCAGAAAAAATCTCCACCACCTAAAAGAGAATTTTATTCCTCAAAAATGGAATATAGGCCAAGTGAAAATATTAGGGGCGAATCTTCATCATATCAAAATATATTCCCTCCCAAATACATGATGATCTTTATGAGAGACATTTTAGGAAGATCTTTAATTGGAAAGACTCAATGAATTTCATAAGGTGTGCCATATAATTTTATATGCCTCACCTGGTGATCACAGTTGGGGTTAAGGGGAACATAAATATTTTCTTTTAACACCATTCCCCATTCATAAGATACCACTGTAAATGAAATCATATATTTTTATTTATTCCAAGGTAGAAATCAAAAAGGCCCGTTGTTAGGAAATACGACACAGTCAACAAGTATTTTACTTGAATAAGTATCAAAAGAGGTAGGCCTATTAAGTGAAATCCATCAACAAAATCATGAACTGACCAACTAAGAACATTTATTAGGCCTCTCACTTAAGGTAATCCAACTATCAACAACTGATAATGTCCATCAAATAAATAATTCCATTTGAAAACTTGTTATTGTATCATGCTCCAACACAAAAAAGGATAGATGAGATCAAGAGTGAAATGATAATAGCATCATTCACCAAAATATGGGATTATCTCCACCCAATGGTCTCGAGAAATGTTTAACAAAAATACCCCCCCCCCAAACCGAAAAACACAGCCTGAGGTAGAAACACTAGGGAACATGAACTATCCCATCCCAAAGGGTTGAGGGAATTTTCACCTCAACCACCCCTTAAATGAAAATTAGTAGTTTCAATTTTTTTGTAGGATTATTAGTAGTTAGGTATGCTAACTCATCCCTTCTTGTGACCCATTTCCCCCAGAAAGATGGTATACGTCCGGGATTCATGGAGGTTCCCTCCAAGTCACTCTTTGTCATGAAAATAAAAGAATACCCCAACAAGAAAGAATATATCCAGCAAAAGAGGAAATGAATTCCTCATATAATTCAAACTCATGCAAGATGAATGCAATGCATTGTTCATAATTAAATATACTATAATTTAATCCTACATATGGAATAAAAATGATGCAATCACAGAGGTGAAAGGAGAGGATGTTTCCATAAACAACATGGCTGAAACTAATACAAACTAAGGTGTGCATACTAATAATCATATAATTATTTTTAATTTGTATTCTCCCTTGACCAATCCCTCACTACCACCTCCAAAAATCTAAAACAACAAGAAGAATAAAATCAAGGATACATACAATCTTCCCCCTCCTCTCAATGAGGACGATCTCCCAACATATGAAGATCTATTATCTTATTATGAGGATGAAATGAATGAGTTGAGACACCTCAACACTGAGATCCAATGAGGTAGTGTGGAAATTAAATATGATCCTAATAGAGAGCCTCCACATAAACTTCCAACATTTTTACCTCCATAAGGGTTTATCCCAGTGACTGAAGCTGGTCATGGACAACCATAAAACATTATTCCAGGAACATGAGTTTATCTAAACCTAATCATGAACTTATATCAGGATTTCCCTCCATTAAATAGATTACAACATTGGGTTTAGGAAAATGATCAAAAAATGTCCTCCACCATATATCATCCAAAAATAATGCTAGAATAGGAAAGAAAAGTCCTACCCATTACTACACAAGTCCATGTTCATGTTCAACCAAACATTAATTAGGGTCTAACTGATACAATATAGTAATTGAGATATTGATTTGAATCCTTGGAGGAGAGGCCTACACCTGTGAAAGAAGAATGAAAACCTTAATCTAACTGAGTGATAGAAACCTCAACACCTCAAATATTTGGGAGTAATATGCTTCCGATATTTAATGGATTATGGGACCCAAAATAATATCTTACAGTCTTTACATCCCATTGTGATCCCATGATGGGAACTCCTAAGAAATAATAAACATGGAATCCCTAATTCTTCATGAATACCCATTAAGAGATATCCTTTTAATAGTACACTAGTCTTAAAGCTAAGTCAATAACATGATGATAAGACTAATAAGTCAAAAAGGGACATATATTCTTTCAGAGGGGGGGGGGGTGAATCAGGGAATGAAAAGTCATTTTATAGATAATTTCTTCCCTACTATACCATGACCTATTTATTATATGGGTCAATTTGTTTAAATCTGAGTGCTAATGTCGATCTTATTCATTCCTTATTTATCTGATGATGATTCTTTTAATGCAATACATGAAATAAAACATAAAGACACACCAATATTTACATTGTTATCTCTCCTTAGGCTATATCTAAGGATCATACAACGCTAATGTTCCATTTCACCAAATACAATTAAGAAAAATACCAATTACAATGTTAGAGCTAGATCACTTACATGCCCAGTCTCACTGCCTTTACAATGATTAGGGTCTATTCACTGCATTCCCAAGGTTCCCTACCAATATCTACGCCACTATCTCACTATCAGTTAGAAGAAACATCGTCTTTCACTTCCTTCGCTTACTTATATTGGAATGGATCCACTCATAGTTTATGGACTTTTAGGTCCCTTCATTATCTCAAATGAATGAATCATCCACTGTGCATAGATTCATTGTTTATTTCCCACTTTCATCAACTGAGGAATAACATTTTACCATAGTTCACTGGGAAAACCATTTAAAACACTTTCACAAGGCTTACTACCTTCATGAAGCTCCTTCTTTTGTGAAGATCAACCATCATTCATGAAGATCCTTACCTTTTCCGAATCTACCTGCATTCTCAAATCACAAATCATCTGAAAAACTCAATTAGCCTTCTCGAAGCTCCTCAAATTCGGTTGTATTTTTATAGACATCGTGAATTTACTATCTTTCGCAATGATTAGAACATTTGGATGGCTTCAACAACCTTCATGAACTTATTTTCAAACAACCTTCTTGAACCTAGTGACTCATTATTTTTTTTGAGTCTTGATCTCTCTTCTGAAGGGAAATAATGCCTATTTATAGTTGTTTCCACCAACTCCAAAACCACTATAGCCATATAATCAGAATTTGGGAGAGCTCCAATTTTTCCCTCATTGGCCCATGTTTCATGATGATCCATAGATATTTTGTTATCACAATGCATGTTGCAATTGTGGAGTGTTCCATCACATATTTTGTTCCACTTAGATTTCCCACTAGTAATGCATGTCACAATCACATAGTGTTCCATCAAAAATAATTGTGTCGACGTGATGATGTTCTCGTAGTCCTTCACACCTTCTCCATTCGCGATGCTCATTGTAATCACATAGATCACAATCAAAATTATTTGATCATTTCTGAGAGACTCTTTTCAAATCCGATATTTGAAAAATCCAGTAATTTTCCCTATTATTATAAGATATTCAAAGAAATATTAATTTCATTATTCTAGAAAAACTCCAAATTTAGGACCCCCAAAATTTGGCAAAAACTGGGAAACTGCGCCACCTTAGACACGTGCTTCGGTATACACCCACCATCCTCTATCATAGTCATCTAGATTTTAAAAAACACAATCAATCCCAAAACATACCGTGATAACAGATTGAGATATTTTCTTTCCATCAATCTCCCCCTTTTAATTTGTTAAAAACATTCTCCACATTTGATACCTCGTTAAATCTTCTTCATTCATCTTCCAACATTTTATTTTATGATTAAGATAATGATAAATGATTCAAATGAAACACACTATAAGACTACAAGTGAAATCTCCATTGTGTGAAACAATATTGTAAAGTAAAGCTTATAAATAAATCGCATCATTCCATTCAAAAACCACACTTTTTCTTTCACATGGATTCTCAAATGTGGTGACATATATTCATTGATAGATCACTTCTAAAGTCATCAAATTTGATACACCCCTATTTTAATTCTTGGGATCTATTCTTTTAGAATGAATAAAGTATTCCAATCAAATGTCTAGTTATTTCCTCATAAAACTAAAGAATAATCATCATGTTGATCCCCCTATCAGCTTCTCCACCAGTCCTGAGTAACTACCCTTATTTTGATTCTCCACCTGTCAGCTTCTATCCCTATCTTAGCTAAGACCATTTCCCCATTTTACCAGCCAAAATGGATCCCCCTTTTTAACAAACAAAAATTTCACTCCTATATGGTATGAAATATAATAAGGTACATAGATCAGTACATTAGGGAAAAATACCCCTTCCTCGAGTGGGGGGGGGGGGGGTCTCCCATATCCATGCTTTTTCAAGTGTGGGGAGTTGACTAAACTCCCAATTCCTGTTGATGCCTATCAAACACTTTTGTGGGTAAGTTCTTTGTTAGGATTTCTACAGCCTATAGATCTATAGACACATACTCAAACATTAATGGTCCTTTACCTATATTATCCAAGATTAAACTATACTTGATTTTAATGTGATTTATCCTTGAATGGGGGATTGGATTTTTACAAAGATATATAGCACAAAAATTATCACATTGGATCTCGATCAGAGAATTCACTTCAACTCTCATTTAATCATGTTACTGCTTCATCCACAATAAATTTGTTCATTCTTGAGTAGATTCTTTTGCTTCATCATCCAATGGCAGTTTCATCCGAGAAGCCACCAGTGTTTTCTTATCTTTGGAATTATACATTCTAAAGTTTCTTAAAACCTCCTTGTCATATTTATATTGAGAAATGAATTTTTCATTCATTTATTTTGTCATATTTACCATCATCCATTAATTATTATCATTATTGACATAGAGATTGTAATCAAATATGCCCTGATAAAAAACTGAACTTCTTCAAATACTCAGACAAGTATTTAATACCCTGATCTTGGTTTTTTCTACAACCTATGTAGAAACTAATACTTTCGGAAGTCATTCATATGATATTTATGAATGAAAAAATCATATGTATTCTTAATAAAATCTTATTCTTCTAAAAACATTTAGGCTCTACCTATGATTAGAACAATGCTTGCTATAGAGTCTTCATCTTTGTTGCCACCACTGGAATTTTTGGGTCACCAAGGATGTTGTATCTTACTATTTCAGCATAAATAATCATCTTTTGGGTAGATATAAAGTTAATATCCAACTTTTAATCATCAATATATTCTTCTAAATAATAATTTGGAACTTTTACTCCCTCTGAGTCACTTACAACTTCATCACTTTCACCATTCAACTTTTTATTGTTTCTTTGTATAGTCACATCATTGTTGTTAACTAATTTTCTTGAATTATTATTGAAACATTACTAAGCTTATCTCACTACTTCTTGGTATCATGAGAGAAGTAAAATGATACCATATTGTTAGAAAAAATTATGTGATCATTAAATACATGAATATTTCTCCTTTTCCAGCAATCGATCTTATTGAACCTAAAATTCCATCCATTCTAAACAATTCAGATCATGAATCTAATTAGGATACAGAATGACCCCCTATGATATGAGACTTTTATTGTTAATAGACCCACACTTTATACCCAAAAACAATCTTCATCTCCAACATCATTTCATTAAATATGACTATAGGTTTTATGAAAATCCTCCAGCTCAATATCATTTTCCAGCTACAACTACCTTAAATGATATTTTTATTGCGTGACTTCACCACATAGAAATTAGCCATCAAAAAAACCACTAATCCTAATTAGTCAAATCATAGTGTAGGAAAAGATATATAAAGCTAATAAAGCCATCACTATCCATTTCACTCGATTACTTCCTATCATCATTAACTTTGGAAAATGATTTAAATCAGTTTACATTGTAGGGGACATCATATCACATCATTACATCTTTTGATGTGACTTACCTTGGGATTGTATCTCCCAAAAACCCTGAAAAACATGAACATCAATTAATAAAATTGAAACACATAGGGATAGGCGACTCTTTAGAATCGTCACATAGAGGATTGTGGTCTATCCTATTGGATCAACCCTTTATTCCTTTCTTGAAAAGCACTATACTCTTTATGTGGAAGTTTTAACTACCCAGTCAAACTCATCAATTTTTTCCACATGTCTACACATTATTTACCCTCGTTCTATGTCCTCTTATAATATTTTGGTTATTTGGGTTGGGCCTTATTCACAATATGGGGTTTTTACCCACTAGTAAAAATTTCCTTCTTTATGATTCCACCCATATTCCATTTATCATGATTCAATCTATGAGTGGTAATCTATCCACTAACCATCTTCTCTTTCTTATTCCTCCATTTTAGGGATATTTACCCTTCTTTAAATTCTCACATTGTGATTAATTTCATATTGTAGAGGAAATATTCATTCATTTTTCTTCTATTATTTATTTGAGTCTTTATGTTATTTCTTACTATGGTCAGGTTCTTCACTTAATATAGAATCATTTTACTCACCACTGGAGTAGCTCCTCCCTTTTTCTTCTAGGTTTTCTTTCTGCTAAAATATATTTCCAAATTCCCATAATCCGAACATATAATACATATCCCATTATAAACGTACCTCATGGAATTATTTCTATGTTGAGATGTTGATGAATCTTGAGTTTTCCCCTAAAATTGAGTTTCATTGCTTGTTAACACATACTCATATTATGTCCCTATCATACACAATATTAGCATCTGATGGATTCTTTCTTCTAAGAGGTGTTCCTTTTGTAAATTTCATGAATCTTCTTCTTGTTCTAATATTTAGCAATATTTCTTCATTCACACCATGAAATATATTCCCAATCCTCTAGACAAAAAGTTGATGTATGAACTTGAATCCCATATAAGTAGCACATGATTTTATTACATCATGTAAATACCTTATTAGCATTTTCATTAGTGCATATTGGATGTTTTATATTTTTGGAACTATTCGTAGATATTTTCCTCTCATTCATGGGGGACAGTTTATCATATCAAATATTCGGTTTTCCCAAACAAGATATCCTTTGGGAGGCTACAATCCTTTCATGGTTCTCCTCTAAAGTTGAGTGTTTTCTTTTCATTTCAACCTCACTTACAATAGTATAATCAAATTGTAAGAGTAGAGAATCCTTCAAATTCAGCTTTCCTTAGGTAGTGGATTTATTCACTTCTTTCTTTTTTAATTCTAGCTCTTATCTCGATTATTGAATCCTCATATCCATTATTTTATGTTGAGCATTATATTCTCTCTTCAGATTCTTTCCCTCTGTTTATCTCATCATATTATTCACATGTGATCTTATTCGCCGTGTCACATTTCTATATAATATTATATTATTCATATGATATATAATTAGAATAAAATTCATTATCTTATGGTAGCCTTTTATTTTTCTAAACTAGTTTAGAAAGTTATATAGAAAGATCACCATTTCTGGATTTCAGATTCTAAATTTCATCTAACTTATGATTATCTAAATTTTCATCATCATTTTGTTTTTCTATATTTCTAGACATCTTTTATATTTCTTCATCTTGAGAATCATTGTTCTCCCTCAAATTATTAGCCACATCAAGAATCCTTGGATTTATACCTCTATTCTTGTTGACCTCAATTTCTAGAGCTTGGATTCTGATATCATTAGATTTATCTTCTTCAGCCAGTTTGTGATTGAAATCCTTTTTTAGGTGGATAGATTCCACTTCATGCCTTCTTTTAATTTCTTCGTCATCAGTAGTTCTAGAATTACTTGGAAAATTAGGTTCTTCTCTAATTGCATCAGTATCATTGAACGAGTTAGTATTTTAACTTTATGATTTATCCAAATCATTATGTTGTTCACTACTTGATTCCTTTATCTAAATCAAATTATTTCCATAGACACATCCTCTTTGAGGAATATCACCTAACTTCTTCTCATTTTTTGACATTCTTCCCATTCCCATGGAACAAAAATATAGTACTAGATTGATTCTTTAATGTTAGTAATCCACTGAACCATATCAGAGGAAAAAAATATGATAACAGAAAAATATCCCTCTGATACCAATTTTTAGCTCTAAAAGGGGCCTAGATACCATGAGATGGGGGAGGAGGGGGTTTAATCTAGGTATGAATTTTAATTTTATAGATAATTTCTACCCAATAGGATCTTGATCTTTTTATAATAATGGTAACGTTCTTTGAACTTGAGTGATAAAATTTATCTTATTCTTTCCTTCATTATCTTATGATGATTTGAATATAATACACGAATGAAATGACATATCCACATAGATTTTTTCTTGATTAACCCTCCCTAGGATACATCAAAATAGCATACAATGACAATGTTCCATTGTACAAAATCTACTAAAGCACACTGCCAATTAAAAAGATCAGGCTAGATAAATTCTATTCCCAAGATCACTACATTTTAAATGTTTGGGGGTTTCACACTACATTCACAAGGTTCACTCTCTATGTATCTCTCTATGGCACACTGTTAGTGGGAAGGATAATAGTCTTCCTCTTCCTTTAGTCACTACTTTTGGAAGGTATCCGCTCATAGTTTATAGACTTGTAGGGCCCTTCATTATCTCAAATGAATTCATCCACCACTGTATACAGATGATCTTTTGATGTACAATTTTCATCCACTAATTAATACAAAATTACCACATTTCACTAGGAAATCCCTTTAAAACACTTTTTTTAGATCTTACTACCTTCGTTAAGCACATAATTTCATGAAGGTCAACCAACCTTCACATATATCCCTACCTTTCATGAAGCTCTTGACATTCATGAAGTACCTCTCTTTCTCAAAACACAACTAATAATTATGAAGCACCTCATATTTTATTGGATTTTTATAGCCTTAGATAATTTCATTACTTTCATGATTCTTAGAATAGTTAGTTGGCTTTTACAACTATTTATAACGCTTTCTCTAGGCTGCACGCATCCGTCTGTGGAGGGCGCGCAGATATTGCCATGCATTCCTGCTTTCCAAAGGCGGGCGACATCTATTCCTTACTCAGGGATGTTTGCTCCTTGATCAAAAAGGGATGATGGGATGTTGGTTCACCCTACCATGGATTCCTCCTCAGAAATCATTACCTAGTTCGGGTGTCCCTTAAATATTAAGTCATGGTTTGTGAATCTATTTCGTAGTGACATATCTTTGTGGACACCGATTAATTAAACTACTTCAGTTAGGATATTCCATGGGGTCTTGACAGGTAGGTACCTTCGGTGGGAGTAGATGACAACATTAGGAATCTTAGGACATCTTCGAATGCCTTGACATTGGGGAATCAATATTGTTCCTCATAAAAGGGCATCTCTAGGGCAAAAAACCTGACGCATCCCACATCGGTCGTGGGGTATCTTGTGTTGGAGGCATGTATGTGAGGTTTTCCTCATCTTATCATGTTTAACATAGGGTATGCCATTATTTTAAAGTCTAGAGGAGACGGTTATTCCAATGGAGTGTCTTCTGAGGTTTTCCTCAGGCATCTCAAGATTAACACGAGGTAGGTCGTGGGTTTAACGTCTTTCCGATACAGAATGAGGGTGATCAAAATGGCCCCTAGAGATAGATCATATTTTTATATCCCTAGGACGGTGTGTCCGGTGTTTTTACCAGGTGGATGGATCTGAACACTCCTTAAGAGATGACCGAGGATGGTGTGTCCCATAAAGGGAAGATGTCACACCGTGAAGGCTAATCTGGACACGCCTGAGGGTAGATCAGGGAATGTGCACGTCAGAATGGGGAAACACCAAGTTTTAACTATAGTTGGGGATGAACCTCTTCGAGGTTTCTTACATACCTTGTGAATATGAGAGGTATCAAAACCCACATATTCTAAGGGGTGATGAATCGAGGTGTACAAAAAGCACAACAACTTGGATACATGTTGGGACTTATGCATGGAAAGAGGCCCACCACAAGAGGGATACTCTTGGTTGAATGGTTATGAATGTTGTCGGACATATGCATGGTTATCTACCTGGGTGCTACAAGGAGTGGCACTGGGGATGTGGATGACATGATCTCCCTGGGATTTGGTGGCCCGGGTAAGAATCATGATGTATAATGGATGGTTTAATGAAGTGGAGTGAGAATGAGATGGAACTGACATGAGGATGAAGGTTATGTTTCTCTTGAGCCACAATGAGACTTCCTATGTATCCTCATGGTAGGGAATCAATGTCTGTGTAGTTCGTTGAGTCGATAGGACACCTTAGGACGCGACCCTTGGGAATGGATGCATGGGTGCGGCTCGAAGGAAGTGGAACCTCTGGGTTAGGGAATGACCTTCCCAAAACATAATGGATTAAAGGAGAGATGAGGATGAGACATGAAATATGGGATTGAACCTCATTGAGTCTTCCTATATATCCACGTGGTATGGAATCAAATTCCCCGTAGTTCATCTGATGAAAACTTAGCATCGATTGGGGACTTCATCAACATACATTTAATAGGGTGACTTAAACGACTTGACACTGAATGGGTTTGATTGTGTCTTACAGCTGAATGGGGTTGACAATGGCTTACAGCTGAATGGAGTTGATAATGGAATACCATTAAATGGGGTCGACAACAACTATTCACTGAATAGGGCATAGTTTAGTGTAATGCAGGACAAGCGTTGGCAAAGGCTTACCATTTATTGGGGTTAAAAATGGCTTACCGTAGAATATGTAATTGTTTAGGATCAATCGGGACTAACGGTGGCATACCGTTTACTATTATACAAGATGGGGGTGGACCAGCATGGAGTGGTTGGGACCAATGGGTGTTGGGCTTGAACCTCCAAGAGGCATCCTACATACCATTCCTTGGCAAGGATCAAATTCCACTCAGTTTAGGAAAGTGTTTGGTGAACCGACGTGAAGTGGTCGGGACCAATGGTTGTTGGGCTTGAACCTTGGGCAGGATTCCTACATACCATTGCTTGGCAAGGATCAAAGTCCACATAGTTCCGGCTGCTGTTTGGTGAACCGACGTGAAGTGGTCAGGACCAATGGTTGTTGGGCTTAAACATCATGGATGCTTCCTACATACCTTCCCCTGTCAAGGATCAAAGTACACATAGTTAAAAAGGATTGGGAACCAACATGAAGGTGGGTTGGAACCAATTTTTTTTAAGCTTGAGCCTTGGGGAGGCTTCCTATATACCTTGCGTTGGCAAGGATCAAAGACCACGTAGTTGAAGTGGGGTGTTTGGTGAACCGATGTGAAGATGGTTGGGACCAATGGATGATAGGATTAAACATCAGGGAGGCTTCCTACAAACATTACCTAGTAATGGATCAAAGAAAACATAGTTTAGGAGTGGGAACCGATGTGAAATGGTCAGAACCATTTTTTGTTCAGCTTGAACCATAGGGGGGCTTCCTACGTACTTGCCTCAGAAAAGATCAAATTCAACATAGTTCTGGTGTGGGAACCGACCTGAAGTGGTCGAAACCAATGGTTGTTGGTCTTGAACCTAAGAGAGGATTCCTACATACCTTTCCTTGGCAAGGATCAAACTCCTTGTAGTTCGGGAGGGTGTTGGTAAACCGTAGTGAAGGGAGTCAGAACCAGTAGATGGTGGGCTGGAACCTCAGGGAGGCTTCGTACGTACATTGTCTTGGCTAGGATCAAATACCACATAGTTTATGAGTGGGACTGATGTGAAATGTTCAAGACCAATGTTTGTTGGTCTTTATCCTCAAAGAGTCTTCCTACATACCTTACCATGGTAAGGATCAAAGTCCGCGTAGTTTGGGTTGGTGTTTGGTGATGCAACGTGAAGTGGTTGGGATTTATGGTTGTTGGAATTGAACCTCAGGGAGGCTTCTTACGTACCTTGCCTTGGTAAGCATCAAAGTCCACATAGTTCAAAATGAGTGGGAACCGTCATAAAGGGGGGGTTGAAACCAATGGTTTTTTCGATTGAAAATCATGGAGGCATCTTACGTACGTTGTCTTGGCAAGGATCAATGACCATGTAGTTCATATGGGGTGTTTAGTGAACCAATGTGAAGATGGTCGGGACCAATGGATGGTGGGCTTTAACCTCAGGGAGGCTTCTTATGTACCTTTCCATGGAAAGGATCAAAGACCACATAATTCAGAAGGAGTGGGAGATAAAGTGACGGGGGTTTGAACTAATGAATGGTGGGCTTCAACCTTAGGGAGGCTTCCTACGTGCCTTACCTTGGAAAAGACCAAAGACCACATAGTTCAGAATGGTGTTTGGGGCTTACACTATACGTTTTCCCAGGGAGGATTTCATGGTATATGCTTACTCTTATCCCATGAGAGTCATGCTCGGTGTGAGAAACAAGAGGCAGCATGGACCTGACGATCACGGTGAAAAGGTGTGTCCATAAAGGGTAGTGAAGGGGGATTATGCAAGGAAGCTTCCCAGGTTCCGCTATAGAGAAGAAATGGTGAAAGGGGCTTAGGCAAGGAAGTTGTCTAGGTGCCACAATGGAGTGGAAATGGGGGATAGGGATTTCGCGTGGAAGTTGCTCGAGTGTGCTACGGAGCGACAATGGAGGATGGGGTTTACACAAGGAAGCTACCCAGGTGCCGCTAAGGAGAAGCAATAGTGGATGGGGATTATGCATGGAAGCTGCCCTGAGTGCCGCTATGGAGTGGAAATGGTGGATGGGGATTTCATAAGAAAACAACTTGGGTGCCACTAAGGACAGTCAATGGTGGATGGGGCATAGGCATGGAATCTACCTGAGTGCCTCTATGGAGCGACAATGGTTTATGGGACTTACACAGGGAAGCTACCCGGGTGCCACTAGTGAGTGGCAATTGTGGATGGGGCTAGAGCATGAAAGATACCTGAATGCCTCTATAGAGCGGCAATGGTGGATAGGTATTATGAAATAAAGATGATCAGGTGCCGCTATGGAGTGACAATGTTTAATGGGGCTTACGCAAGGAAGTTGCTCAGGTGCCGCTATGGAGCGACAACAGTGGATGGAGGTTACACAAGGAAGCTGCCCAATTTTCGTTATGGAGCGACAATGGTGGATGGGGATTTTGAAAGGAAGCTTCCCGGGTGACTTATTAATTTATGTACATTAGGGCATCCCAACTCATGGGTGGGATGAGGCAAATAATGGAGGCATACACCTATGTACAAGTGCATAATCCGGATAATGCCAAGGGCATTGGAATCAATCCAAACGAAGGGAGATGACATGTGTGAATCACATGATCGACATTCGGAACATGGTGAGGGTGGCATGAAGATGGAGGATAACTTCTTACCATGTTTTAAACACATCATCCATATCGTGTTATCCTAAAATGGGAACAAAAAAATGAGGGTCGATTTTTGACTGTGTTCGAAACATAGGACCTGACTCGATGTGTCCTCCAATGTCTTCCAGGGCATTGGCCCAGTACTATAGAACAGCTGATACGGCTTGGGATCAGGCTGTTAGGGGGTCCCTTAAGACCTAAATGAAGATGAATATTCGAATGAGGGACACAAAAATCATGGGGTGGAGTGGTGGAATTTTTTAACGGATTCCAGTGCTCTTGAAATTAGGACATTGTAATCATGGTAATAGGTATCTTATGATTTTAACATAATCCATCTCTTATTTTGAACAAGAGGAATCCTATTGTTGAATTATAGGGAATATTACAAATTAAAGACATGTAGAGAAAACTATTAGCATCTTACGCTTGCCACATACGGCATCTCTTGTTTGGATCAAGTGGCATCCTATGATTGGAACATAGGGTGTACTATAGATTATAGACATGTAGAGAGGAATATTGACATCATATTCTTAGAGCATAAGGAATCTATTATTTGGAATAGGAGTCATCCTATTATTTAGTGATAGGGAATACTACAATTTAAATTCATGTAGAGAGGACTCTTGACATCTCATTCTTGGAGCATAAGGCATCTCTTGTTTGGAGCAAGATGCAGCCTATGATTGGAACATAGAGTGCACTATAGTTTATAGTCATATATAGAGTATTATTGGAATCTTATGCTTGGAGAATAAGCCACCTATTGTTTATATCAAGAGGAATTCAATTTTTGGAACATAAGGTGTACTACAGTTTATAGTCATGTAGAGAGGAATCTTGACATCTTTTTCTTGGCGCATAAGGCATCTCTTGTTTGGATCAAGAGGCATCATATGTTTGGAACATTGGGTGCACTATAGTTTATAGTCATGTAGATAAGAAGATTTGTCATAAGGGTCCTAGTAATGGTTGGTGTTGGGACGTACGCAAGGGAGGACCTTTCCGGTTCAATTTGGTATACGAGTCTGGTGATGGGGTTTGGATGAGTTTCTTGAGGAATGGTTCAACTCAAGGAACTCATGGGGATTGATGATGAAAATCTCATCTCACTACATAATAAAAGGACCAAGAGAAATATGCTAACTCAAGGTGTTTCATGCTGTATAGAGGAGTATCTCAAATCATGGTATCCCATAGATGAATGGCGGCTTTGCATAATGGTGCAATGGATATTGCCGACGTCCCGGCCCGAAATGTTTGCGGTGTGAATGTCCTTTTTTATGGGGGTTAATGATAGTAGAAAAGGGTTGCACACAAGATAAGACTGTGTCTCATTGGTGTATAGAAGATTCTGCACCTTGGCACAGTTTCACAAAAGATTTATGTCTTGCACGCAAGATTGATGTATTATGTGCAAGATTGAAGTCTTGCATGAAAGATTGGACGTTTTTTCCACTAGATTGTAAGTTTTTTGTGCACGATTGGATGTTTAGCACGTAATATTGAAATATTCTATGCACAGGAAATAGGCAGAAAATTAGTTGGGAGAGGATCAAACTACTATGGGCCCACATGAAAGTAGTCTCATATGAGACCTATCACGAAATTTATCACATGGAGGGTTCCATTCATCAACATGGGCAAGGAAGAGTTGGTCTTACGCACAACAGAGAAGTGGACAACCTTTAGAGACCTCCCCTGAGGTTTAGGGTATTCACTTTTATTCATAGGTGATCCCAAGAGAGATTTCACATATGATTTCGGGCATGGAAGTGATCATACGTGCACCCTATGGAGGGTGCGCGGGTAGTGGGGTGTTTGACATCGCATTGGGCGTGGAATAAACTTGTGTGTGGATTCTAATCTTTCACCCACTTCTCAAAACAAGCATTAAACTTCCTTAGATGTTTTTCAGGTGGCCTAGAAGGAAGATTTCATGAACCGACCCAGTGCCTAAACCGGTCTGTGACATGGCCTGAAGGGCGTTCCGATCCCCACGGGCTGGGAACTAATGTCGGGCCCCACAATGAGGCAGTTGGGAACAATTTTTCACAGAAAATACATATAAACAAAGGACATAAAATAAGAAAGGTAGTAGAATAATTGAAATTAAAAATAGAACAATGATAGACAGTTAAACATACCTCCATCTGACCTCATGGTTCACCACCAAACACAGAAACAAGCTTACTACAAGAGAGATCCAGAACTAGAACCTGAAACTGAAAAGATAAAGTAGGCGTGAGAACTGATATGCTCAGTATGAAAGAAAAAATACTATAATTCTCTCTGCCATTTCCATTAATAAAAAATAAAAAACATTCTAGTTTTAAAATAAGGCATAATAAAATAATGTTTTTCGCTCTTCTAAAATTCAAATAACAAGCTTTCATTTCCAAGAAAAAAATTTATCTTCCCTTCTAAAAATAGGTTTTGATCATGCATTAACATTTCAAAATCAAAGGATACCAATTTAGATTAAAATGTGGTTTTAAAAAAAGTGACAAGGAAGAAACAACTAAATTGAAAATCCTATCACAAGCACCCTGGGATGTCCCTATGAATATAGTCTTAGTTGGGGACCTATTATCTTATTGTCTCATTGAAATGTGGCATAAGAAGGCCACAACCATCAGAAAATGTGGATTATAAGGCCATAAACCATAGAAAATGTTCCATAGAAGACCATGAACCTCAGTCCTTCATATGTTTAGTTAGTGTTTCAATCATCAAACCTGCAGTAAAACAGGGTCTAGTCACCTCTATACCACTAGCCCATAAGTCCTAGTTCACCCACCTAGATACCCAGATTTCCCACTATGCTATGTTTCAAGTGGTTGTGATTTTTTATCAAGAAAACATACATGCACACAACACTTTTTTATCCAAAACTCATTCAACCTCTAACCACTATTCTCCCTCCTTAAGCGCATTCCCCCTCTTTCAAGCCATAGAAAGCTTAAGCATCAACACTAGGAACTTATCACAAATCACATTTTAATACTTTCATTACATTTCTTAAAATAGGGGGGAATCCTTAAGAGGGGTTTTAAAATTTTTTATACCATTTTAAAAGTGTCTAATGGCCCCCATTAATTAACAAAGAACATTACCAATTTGAAAAAAATGATTCTCAACATCTTTAAGTTCTAAAAAACTTTTTAAAAATCCATTTTTGTAACCAAGGCACCACACTTTTAAAAACACATGCTTAAAATAAATCAAACCATTAATGAAAAGAAAATTACCAATTAACCCCATATTTATTTCAAAAGTCATTCATCCTTATAATGTAACCAAAACATGAACATCATTATTTTTAAAGTCTTTCACTAATCAATCTTGATTCAAAAACCAACCATTCCCAACCCACAATCTAGGAACCTAGGAAAAACCACTTCAAATACTTAACATTTCAAAACTAATTTAGCATAAAAAGGGGAATACATTTTCCAATAATGATCAGGATCAAATATAAACATGAAAAACTCATGTTGGAAACTTTATAAATTATGCATAGATAATGAATATACATTTTTCAAAAACACTTCTAAGCATTTAGTGTGTCAATATAGAAAACATATCTAAAAGAAGGCTACACATTTTAAATCGTAAAAGTGAACCATTAAATATAAAGGGATCTCCAACGCTAAGCAACACTAACACATGTCTTAGCTTGTATATACTATTTAATTTTGAAAACAGTTTTTAAAGAAATAAAACATTAATGGAATTCAAATTGGAAGTATAGGCATAGGGTACCTACCTCAAAACATGAAACTTTTGACACGGGAAACCCGAGACCACATCACCCACATGCATATGCATTTTCATGTATATATATTTACTTAGGTCCTTACTTCCGATGACTCAAACCCCCACATGACCACTCACTATACATATTATTTAATAAAGAAATTAAATACTTAATAAATTTATAAAATTTTTGAAATATCACATCAATGGTTTACACCAATAACACAGTAAAAAAATCCTTTATAAAACCAAGAACACCATAATGCACCACCAAAAACATGATAAAATAGATTTCTCATCCCTTGTACGATATAATAAACCAACAGAAATGTTTATAAAACACTACGAAACGCACAGCACAAGTTTTCACAAAATCAAAACATTCATATCAAATAAACACGCTACTTAACACATCAAAATCATATTAAACATTATGTAAAACTATATTCGCACCCAGAAAACTAATCAATGATTATACTAAATTAATTAAATAATAAATCTAATTCATTAAACAACACATATTTTCTGAAACACTTTCTTTCGGCATTGAAACTACGCAAACGCTGTGTCAAAAATCCTCCGCATGAAAACCGCACCACAACAACCTCATACTGAATGCTAAAAATAAGACACCAAACCAAATTAATCACTATTATATCCTAAAAACATAATTCCCAAATGTGAAACTCTACTAGAGTAAAAGGAAAACCCATAAAAGTGGGAAACACCTGCAGAAGGGGTTGTAGGAGGTTGGTCGAGCGTGACAAGGAGGGTGTCGTGATAGGGGTCGCACGCACAAGGGGAGTCCGGCTAGAGAGACACTGCAGGATAGAAGCTAGAGGGATGTGGATCATCATATTGGTTAGCTGGGCAGTCCGACCGAGAGGGAGGTGGCACGAGGGAGGTTGCTGTGGTGCACCGGTTACAAGGGAGGGTGTCAGACAGGAGCTGTAGCACACTAGGGTTGTAGGGGTTGTGCAACACGACAGAACGAAGGGAGGGGGGAATGAATAACATGATGTGAGGGAGGGGGAGGAAAATATAGGAGGGAAAATGAGAAGAAAAGAAAAACAAGTGAATGAAAAAAGGAATAATGGTTGGAATAAAATAAACGTGAAAATAAAATAAAATAAAAAATAAAATAAAATAAAAAAATTTGAAAGCAATAATCTAATTAATAATAAAAAATATTATTACTAATAATAAAACTAATAATAATAAAACCAAAATAATAGAAACTACTATGATAATGTATTAACTGAAATAATAATAATAATAATAACTTAATTGAAACATTAACATAAATAATAATAATTCTAATAATAAAACTAAAGTAATAAAAAAAACCACTTGCAAAATAATTGCATTAATTATTCACCTGGACACCGTGTACAGATGTGCGCATGGTTGAGACATAGTTGTGCAACCATGTAATAATAAATTTAATTATAAAACATTCTCTTTTTAAAGTTGGGAACTACACACGGTCACACGTATAGTCACACACCCCTATAAGATCCAAATTTCATTAAAATAGAACTGGTTCAAACCACATCTTAAAAGTGAGACCCAAAATAATTAAATTAAAATGAAGCATCAGTCGGGGTGTGAAAATTATCCCCGCAATGTCACTTTATGCCCCCCAAAAGTCCCAAAATACTTAACCAAGCAAGGATTCCAAGCAAGACCATGAAGATACCTGAAACAAAACTATGTCACCTGAAGATCAAGCATTCAAAACACCCATGACCTGAAATTACAAATATCTCAAAACCAGAATCACTAAAAAACAACCAACAACAAATAATTCCCCTCAATAAGAACTACAATGTGGAATACTGTTCCCCCTATCTTAGGGATCACTGGGGTCAGTCGAGATCTCCAATAACACTCGTCAAGCGACCCACTACCAGAGCTACCCGATTACTATGGTCGAGGCTGGGCGGAGCAGAAGTAAGGGGTTTCCCCACCAAGTGCACTTTAAAGACAAAGTTTTCATCAGAAAGTTCATCCTATGGTGGTCTCCCCGTAATATTAGGTTTCTCGTCAAACATTGGTTCTTCAGACCATAAAAGCCCACCAACCAGGACAGACATATAACACAGGCATGACCATCCAAGATCCCTATGTTTTACTAACCAACACACGATGGGATGTTGGTGAGACCCTAGGTGGGTCTCCCCACCATTTTAGAAATTCCTAACTCCATAGAAACCATGCAAGAATTCCTAGATTACTTTGAGATATACAGAATGAACTCTTCATCACAAACCCACCAATACAGTTTTACATTCATGGAAAATCCCCATAGTGGACAACACTCAACCACATAAGATGGTTTCGATAGCAGAAACCCTTAAACCTAGTCGAAAACTGCATAAGCACGTTTCAATTACACAATACAAGATCATATACAAAACGAGTACAATGTTGATCCATAACCGACCACAAGAAGGTTCAGAAAGAATGCCTACTAGCTTTACAAGAATACAGATTTTCCAAAACTCTTTATGGCCTAGGAGGAACTCCCATAAAATAAGACCATGATGAGGAGGAAAGGGATCTATACCCCTCACAATAAGAATGATTCCTTCAGAGATGATACCACAATAAGGAAATTTATGTTTTCCCCATCTGTCATTGTAGAATTAAGTTGGACGAAGCTCACACCACATCGGATGAGTTTTGACTATGCGCAAGATTCACCCCAAGAACTATGGATTTGTCCTTGATGTCTGAAGCATCTACCACCTCATAGTCATATTCTGACGACCTCTGACTGGAACTTCCTCTTCTGTAAGATTAACCTACATACTTATCCTCGTGTCCCTAGCGGCCACTCCCTTAACATACCAACTGATACTTGTAGTGTATGACTTAAAATTCCTATCTAACAACACTAGAGACAAGAGATTGAGTGGTCAGTAAAACACGTGATGCAAACTGTCCGATAGAGAACTCCAAGAACAAGTCCTATTTTTTCACACTTCTCATCGAATGAGGAACCTTCTCCTATGACCATATGAAAAAGTCCAATAACTATTAAGAACATTAAACTGATTGTTCCACACAACTTTTGGGGAACATGAAACTAGCTCATAAAATAGGTAAACACACCTCCATATCTGCTAGCTGATTGTTCGGGCACCTATGAAATCCACCACATTCTCCCATATTAACTTCCTTAGGTACAACCACCAAATTAGGAAAATATTTAGGATCACTCAGGACATCCCCACTCGCAACAAAAAATCGGAACAATAATCATCCACTGATTTAGTCTTGCTCCTAGAGATATACTCAAGAAAAAATACACCCACACAACTTTTGGGGTTCTTTAGAAACTGGAGACTCTTCCAACATTCTCAAAGAACTCAACGACATCCAACCGACCTCGACATCTACAAACAGTCGACACCACTAAGCAAAACCCAACTCCACCACTCCACTAGGAGTCTGGGATGAGCCAAGATCCTAGAGACTTTCTTGACCCATGGGACCTTTCTTGGGGGAATATCCTGAATAGGAAGCACCAAATAGACTTCCACAAATCCAAACACATCACTAAACAAACAACCACTCCCCAGACACAATTCCTTTAATCCCAATTTAAAACATCAATTCATTCTTAATGAAAGACACCTTCTTGAGGAACCAAACACAACACATTAAAACACAAAAACTCTTTTGAACTCATCAATTTCACTCTGGAATCAATGCCATTTTCCAATTTCCAAAACCATTTAAGCACAAAATAATAATTTAGAGAAAAACCAACTTTTCAAGAAACAAGAAGCAACTTTAAAATTCAATCACTCGCCATTGATATTTTTAGATACCTCATAGATATGTATTTTTTTGCCACTCATTCACCCATCCACATGATCCATAACCTATCCATTAATTTCTTCCACATGCACTACCAGAAACCCATAGGAATACCACTGGATGAAATAAGGCACTTTCACTTTCAAAAAAAACTTTCCCAATATTCCAAATATACCTTTTTCCAAAACATTTAAATAATTCAAGGCATATTTTAAAAATAATTCATATTTTAAAAATAACTCACTTGAATTTCAAATTACCAAAGACGTTCATTTAGAAATTTATCTTCAACAAATCAAACGCCAAATTCAAGAAACATGGTCCAAAAAAACACACCCCAAGAATCATTCCAAACACACACCAAAATAAAATGAGATCAACTCGAAATTCCACTTTCCTTAAAATACATTTTCACGCCAACCCGAAACTAAAGCTAGAGGTCAGAAACATTAAAGAACCTGGATGGAGGACTTGTGGTCATGTCTAACCTGGCTAAATAGTTTAGCAGACCTTTCCCAAGGAATGTGCCAACCACTAGGAGTATCGAACCATATTGTTGGGCATCACATGAGTCGATACACCATGTGAGACCATGAATAGTACCGGTTTACTCCTATTGTCATCCCCCATTCACAAAGACCAAAGCCAAAAATTAGATCCCGAACAAACCCTAGTTACTCGAGGGTCGGAACGAGTAAGACTTTGTGACCGTCTTCCCGCACCAGCCACTCAATTATCGATAGTCCTATCTATGATCTACCTGATGCCATAAATAACAACAAAAAATCCTCCTCTGATTCCATTTTGTCACGAACCGACCTAGAACCTGACCCGGTCTGTGACATGGACCAAAGAAAGGTCCTGATCCCCACAAGCTGGTAACTAGTGTTGGGAACCACAATGAGTATTTGGGAAAGATTTGACCTATAAAATACACATAAAAATATGACACAAACAAATAAAGGTAGTTGAATAATGGCAATTTAAAATTGAATAAGGATGGACAGTTAAACATACCTCTATGTGACCCATTAAAATAAAATAATGATGGAAATTTAAACATACCTCCATGTGACCTCATGGGTCACCAACAAACACAAAAACAATCTTACTGTAAGAGATATCCAAAGCTTGAACCTGAAACCAAAAAGATAAAGTAGGCTTGAGCATCAAGATGCTTAGTAGGAAAGCCAAAATACAACAACGCCCTATGCCACTACCTTTAATAAGAAATCCAAATCACTCTAGTTTGAAAATAAGTCATAATAAAATAATGTTTTTCTCTATTTTCAAATTCAAATAAAATTCTTGAATTTCTAAGAAAAACATTTCTCTGCCCTTTTCAAAATAGATTTTGATCATCCATTAATGTTTCAAATTTAAAGGAGACCAATTTAGATTAAAATACGGTTTTCACAAAAGAGGGGACAAGCACAAAACAACTGAAATAAAAATCATATCACAAGCACCATGTGAAGTCCCTATGTAGCAAGTGTTAGTTGGGGACCTAGGATCTTTCTGTCTCGGTGAAACGTGGCTTAGAAGGACATAACCCTCAGAAAATGTTTCTTAGAAGGCCACAACCTTCAGAAAATGTGGATTAGAAGACCACAAACCTTAGCCATTCATATGTTCAGTTAGTGTTTCAATCATCAAACCTGCAGTGATACCGGGTCAAGTAACCTCCGGACCACTAGTATACAAGTCCTAGTTCACCCACCTAAATAACTTGGTTTCCCATTTTTCTCTATTTTATGTGGTGGTGAGTTTTTGTCAATCAAACATATATGTACACAACACTTTCATTATCCAAAACTCATTCAACCTATCACCATTGTTCTCCCTCCTTAAGCGCATGCCCCCTCTTTCACTCCACACAAACCATAAGCATAATCACTAGGAACATATCACAAATCACATTTTAACACTTTCATTACATTTATTAAAGTAGTGGGGATTCCTCAAGGGGGGTTTTCCAGTTTTTTAAACCATTTTCAAAGTGCCAAATGGGCCCCATTAATTTACAAATAATATTAGAACTCAGAATACAATGTTTCTATTCATTTTTTTATATTCCCAAAATCTTCTTAAAAATACATTCTCCCAACCAAGGAACCACACTATTAAAAAAACTTTCTTAATATAAATCAAACCATTAAAGAAATAAAAAATACCTATTAACCCCAGATTTATTCCAAAACTCATGCATTCTTACAAAATAACCAAAACACGAAATTCCTTCTTTTTAAAGTATTTCACTAATCTATCTTTATTCAAAAATCAACCCTTCACAAAACACATGCTATCCAAGTAGGAAAAACCACTTTAAGGATTTATCATTTCAAAACCAATTTATCATAAAAAGGGTTATAAATTTTACAACCATAGTCGAGATCATATATCAACATAATAAAGACAGGTTGGAAACTTTATAGATTATGCATAAGGATTGAAGAACCATTTTTAGAATAGACTTCAAATAATTTGGTGTGTCAAGATAGAAAACATATATAAAAGAATCCTATACATTTTAAATCATAATAGTGAACCATTAAATATAAAGGGATGTCCAATGATTAGAATCTCTAACACTTTTCATAGCACGTATATATATATATATTTGATTTTGAAAATACTTTTTAATGCACTAAAGCATTTATGGAATTCAAACTAAATGCATTGGCATGGGGGACCTACCTCAAAACACGTAGCTTTGGACACCAGCTACCTGAGAACACTTCACCCACATGCATATACATTTTCAAGTATTTGTATATACATAGGTCCTTACTAAAAATGACTCGAACCCCTAAGGGACTAGTCACTATAAATATAATTTAACAAAGGATTAAAACACTTAAACAATTTATAAAACATTTGAAATATCACATCAATGGTTTACACCAATAACACACTCAAAACATCCTTTCTAAAACCATGTGCACCCTGACGCAACACCAAAAACATGATAAAACATAAATTTCAGCCCTTGCGTGACATAATAAACCAGTAACAAAGTTTATATTACACAAAGAAAATCTCATCACATTTTTTCACAAAATAAAAACATTCATATCAAATAAAAACGCAACTAAACACATCAAAATCATATTTAACCTTATGTAAAACTATATTCACACCAAGAAAACTAATCAATGAGTATACAAAATTAATTAAATAAGAAAATTAATTCAGCAAAAAACACATATATGAAGAAAAACTTATCCTCAGTATCGAAACATCACAGGCGCGGTGTGCAAACTCCACAACATGACAACCATACCACAACAACAGTATATTGAATTCTAAAAACAAGAAACTGAACCAAATTCATCACAATTGGATCCTAAAAACAATAATCCAAAATCTGCAACTCTAGTAGAGGAAGGAAACAACCCATAAATGTGGGAAACACCTACGGAAGGGGTTGTATAAAGTTGGTCGCACCTGTCAAGGAGGTTTTCGTGCTAGGGGTCGCACACATAAAGGGGAGTCCGGCTAGAGAGGTATTGTTAGATAGGAGCCGGAGGGGTGTGGATCATCAAGTTGGTTTACTGGGTAGTTGAGCTGAGAGGGAGGTGGCGTGAGAGTGTTTGTGCACGTGGGTGGAGGTCAGCAGGGCTGTGGTGCGCCGGGTCGAAGGGAGGGTGTCGGACAGGAGCAGCAGCACACTAGGGTTGTAGGGGATGTGCAGTGCGACAGACTGAAGGATGGGGGGGAAAGAAAAATGCGACTGGAGGGAGGGGGATGAAAAGAGAGGGGGGGAAATAAGAAGAAAAGTAATGCAAGCGAAAAAAATAAAATAAAATAAATAAGAAATTGAGGGAAAATAGAAAAGATAAAAAAAGAAAAAAAAGAAAGCAATAATCTATTTAATAATAACAAACTTTATTATTAGTAATAAAACTAATAATAATAAAACCAAAATAAATAAAAATTCCAAGTTAATGTATTAACTGATATAATAATAATTAATTAATAGAAACATTAACTTAATTATTAATAACACTAATAATAAAACTAAAGTAATAAAAAAACCAGTAGCAAAATAATTGCATTAAATATTCACCTAGACACTGGGCACAGACACACGCATGGTCGCGTCACATTCGTGCGGCCGCATATTAATAAATATAATCAAAAAAAATTCTCTCATTAAAGTTGGGAACAATAGAGGGTCGTGTGTATAGTCACACATCCATATAAGTTCCAAATTTCTTTAAAATAGAACTGGTTCAAACCACAACTCAAAAGTGAGACCCAAAATATTTTAATTAAAATAAATCATCGGTCGGGGTTTGACAAAAGATGACATATCATTGGATGCATAAAAGGATTTCACAACATGTTGCGTGAAATATTTTACTATTTCACACAAGATTCCAGTCTTGTGTGTAAAACATAAATTCTTGCACGCAGGATTTAAATTCTTGCGCGCAAAGCCATAGTTTTCCACAAAATCATTCTAGATGTCCATTTACAGTAGCCTGACATCGAATTACCATAAAGTTTGATCTGTAACTCCATTAGAACTCCATGACTGGTCAAATCAAAGCATTCATAACGAGATAGGCTCTAGGATCATGTATACAAGTATTCATTTAATTACATGGATGCATTTTCTAGTGCCAAAAATAGACTTCACAAACTTCATTGAAAACCACCTTCACGAACCACCTCTGTAAACAACCTTCCCAAACTCTAATACATAGATTTCATATTGGGTCTCCATCTCAATTATGAATGGGGTGGAGGCATATTAATTGGTGTTTCTATAGACCCTAGAACCATCTGATCCATGTCATCAAAATTTTCTTGATATCCCATTTTTCTGACACAATGCACCGTTTTTCACAAAGCTCCACTTATATTTCCATATTTCAATGATCATCAAAATCAAAGATCATTCCATCGCATCCTTTGTGCCACCATGATGCTCTACTCGCAATGCTTGTCATAATCAGAGAGAGTTCTGTCAAAATCCTTAGCACTGTTGTGATGTTGTGCTCACATTGATCCTTAATATCACCATTTGTGATGCTCATCATACTCACGTCAATCGATGTCAAAATTCTTTGATCCAATTCGAACAACTCTTCGCAAAGACCATATATGATAAATTCATGCATTTTCAACATTTTTATGAGATCATTAAGGAAATTAATCTTTTGGAATTCTATCCAAACACCAAATTTTTTACCACCAAAATTTTGAAAATATGGAGAAACTACTCCCCCTTAGACATATGCTTTAGAACACACCAACTATCCTCATTCCCAAACATCTAGCTTTTTCTAAAAACAAAATCTCACCGAAAAAATACCGAGAAGATTTTTTGAGGTATTTTTTCACAACAAAGACCTTCCTTAATAGATAATATTTTAGTTCAGATAAATACTATAAAATCCAACAATGATTAACCTGTAAAATTAAAAAAATTGAAAACTAATAGTCAATAATTTCATTTACATCTAGAAAAGGATGACCTACAACCTGAAACTATAGATTCACGAAGAAGACCTACTCTCCCTTTTCATGGAAAATCTCTATGATGAGTTGTGAATTCCCCTCATCATAATTATTTATATACATGGTTTTCAGTATTTCACTTACATTTCTCAAATAATGAATGATTACATAGAGCAGATGAAGCATACATCACCTAGATATCCACTAGTTCCTGGGAAAGGAGAAGGAACGGTAGAGTCATCATCCATAACACTTAAACCGACATCCTTGGATATTCCATCTCTAAAACATTCATCGTATCATACATTATCCCGTTAGAAATAAAAAAACCCTAACTTAATAGGATGAGTAGTGAGGAACTATGAGAAATTAATTTGATTTGGAAAGGAATAGATTTTACTCTTTTTGAGATGATTAAGTCCATTATTATTTTATATCCACTATGGATAATGATATACTCCACTTATGATAACTAAAAAGTCTTGACCAAGTGGGTATTGAAGATTATCCAGATTACTTCCCCTTCAACAGAAAATTGGGGAACACCCTATTGGAATCCTTCATCTTCAAAGACACCATACAAAAACCGTGGATTTCGGGACGTTAAAGATGTGAAATACACCAACATAAGTGGATATAAGCTATTATTAAAAGGGGGGAAAATATTGATGGTTGGATAACTTGAAATTATATCATCTAAACTAATGTTATTCTTCATATACTGTTGAAACACCCAACTATGCCTCCAACATTTTCCCCAACAATACATCCGACTTCATCTTCCCAATAAGCCTCCTGAGGATAACCTTTCAAAAAATTGTCTGGATAGAATCATAGGAAGAAATTTTAGGAATATCAGACTACACAAAATAAAATGTTGGCCTTAACTCTCTGACAATTCATTCCCTATTATTTAAACAAATGAGAACCGGTACACCAAATGGCATCATCAGAAATTTTCATCTAGAAGACATCATCATCATGATGAGATAATATTTTGATCCATTAATTTCAATCATTTAGGGTGTCTCATATTTAATGATGAATAGATATATAAACCTGATTTCACCACACATGATTGTGGAACTAGAGGAAGAGGCTGTAAAACTCAAGGATACCCGGGAAGATGAGTCATGGTAGGAACCTGAATTCAAGACATGTCCCTAATTGGACTTACAATGTTCTAGAAACTTTTGAAAAATCACATAAACCATTCAAATAGAAGTAGGAAAACACCAATTCACCTACTAAAATCCACCCTAACTCAGTCAATCTATAGTATTAATCATAGGGGTATAGGTGTCATAAAACCCTCAATTCATACGCAAACATAGCCGATAAAACTCACCATGGACCTAAGTACCTCTGACTCATATTTTTATGGTTGATCCATCCCCATAAATTACTACATACCCTAATATTCATGTGAATGATTATACCCACATGGGAAAGATAAATCCTCTATACCAGAATTATGAAATTATGAAATTGTGATCTTCGGTTCCATCTAACCTATCGGTTCTCGATTCCATGTTCTTTTTAAAATACCTCAGTGAAGCACTCATAGATTCTTGATAAGCCCCCATAATTTTGAAGCTGATGAGGCCTCTATTGAGTTCTACTAGATTGATAATTATCTGGTGGAATCTCACATTGTCACATTTTTCACAAATCAAGATGAAGGTATCGTTATATGGAATCATATCAGACCCTGGTAAATTTCAACCAAGATAAACGAAATTGATGTGAAAAAATCATTCATTAGAAATGACTCTAGAGTTAATCTCATTTCAATGTAGACCCTCCACTGGACGACACACAATGAGGAATACCTAGTTCCTTCCAATCTAACCCAAATTAGCTATGATAAATTTGAGAAAATGCCACTAGACCAAATCAAGTTGATGTGTAAATTTGGAGACCTCCTTTCTGAATCAGAGTTTCTTGTCATTTGGAAATATATAGACTTTAATATCATTCTTGGAAGGCCAAGGTTGAATAAATATGAATAAATTATCTCATCGTACTATTAGTTCATCAAGTACAATAATGGGAAAATCGAGATATTGTACACCAATTAATCCCCATTCAAATCATATTTGTCACATTATATAGATACATGATTCAATGAGATGGAGGAGAAACAACCCCTAGTTAACATTTTTGCTCGAGTCACTTCCCCGAATGGTTTGGAGAATTATAAAAAATTATCCCTCAAAATACCTCATAGTTGAATACATGTTACCTATATATCAGATATAGCATATGATCCCAATTTCATATGCATATTCTATGATATCCATGATTTCATTCATGACCACTAAGTCAGTAGTGTTTAAATGTATTTTTAATCCCCAGAAAATGATGAAATATCATGTGTAAATTTCGTAATTCTATCCTTAGTTCTCTAAGAAGACACTTTCCCACTAACTAAAGAAGAAGAGGTTGTCTCGTCAACCAAAGAGAACGTAAAAACTTATTTTAAATCCTCTCCAGAGTTTCAAGGAAACCCCAAACAAGCAGCTAGATCCAAGGAACTCAAATTATTTTTGGTATGTGAATATATATACTCCACTCCTAACTCAGGAGATATTATCCCACTACATGATCACCCTATTTAAAAATAGAAAAAAAATTAATGAGAGGAAGAAGTTGAAGAGTAGGATCTTAGGGTCACTCCTATAGCATTTTAAATGTGAATGGCTACCCACATTTATGAAATAAGAGAAATAAATATGGGTACAATAGAAGACCAAAGATCACATTGATTATTTTGTGCATGTATTCTGAAGAACAAGTGGTATATATTATTTTCTTGAAGGAGAATTGCAATTTTTTCAACTTGAACTACACAAATAAATCAGCCCTTGATCCCAAGGTGGACACTCAACACCTGGGCCTACCATAGGACCACTAGTGATATAAACATGCATCTAGAAAAACACAACCTACACAACTGCCAAAACTGAAACTAAAGTTAACAATCTCATCTCATTCAACTTCATTCAGGAGGCAAAATACCAAAATGGATGACCAATATTGTCCCTATCATGAATAAGAGGAAGAAAATTAGAGACTGTGTCTATTTCAAGTATATCAACAACACTACCCAAAAGATTATTTCTTATATATAATCATTGTACTAATGATCAATACAATAACCACATATCTTAAACTATTCTTTAAGGAGGGCTATTCTGGGAATAATAAAATCCCAATGTTCATGATATATATAGAAGAAAATACCTTCAAGTCACCCCAATTTGAATTCTTCTATGGGTTAATTCCCTTTGACCTGAAGAATGTCAGTGATACATACAACATTCCATGTATCTAATCTTCATAATCGTACTTGTAATGTGTTTCAAATCCTACATTAATAGCCTTGTAGTAAAATATCAAAAATGTTCATACCACATGGCAGATCTTGAAACTATCTTCCACAAATTGTGATAGTATATCCTGAAAATGAACCCTTGAAATTTGTTTTGGATCATAATAAGTAAATTCCTCATATTTTTTGTATGCTATAATATAATCAAATTCAACCACGAGGAGAAAATATATCCTTTGAATTTTATCTCCTCTCATCCTCCCAGATTTGAGAGGAATTCTCAGACACTTAGCATATATCCATAATTTTATATCTAACCTCTCCATAAAATGCCTTTCATTCACTAGGCTGATGAAAAAGATGGGGTTTATATTGGTGGAGTAATAATTTTCAAGAATTATTTGATAGTATCCGGAAATATAACTTTACCCTACTAATACTGAAGCTACATATCAATGGGATGTCAATTATTTTGTATGTGACAACCTTAGAAAGATCAATGGGTGTCTTCCTTACACAAAAGAATGACTCTGGTAGTGAAAACAACATTTATTACATCATCTAAACCATTATCACTACTGAAAATTATTATTCATATATTGAGAAGAGATGTTGGTGATAATAATTGTATTCTAGAATCTTAGGAACTGCATGATGAATCCTAGGGTCTGTTTGGTCTCCCATATCATCCCACTCATATATATTCCTTATCATCCGATGTTGACTATATGTCTATCATGGTGGGAAGTCATAATGCATGAAGTTTGACATGCACTTCGTGCCTTGTAAAGTGGTCAAAGGATAGATATTAGTGGATTTCAAGAATAGAACTCCTTAGTGTAAATGAATCCATTTGATAAGAAATTTCCCATTGAATAATATTTCATTATTCTAGAGGCCCACAAGATATGAGATATGCATTATAAGGGTGCATCCAAAATCCCAATAGGGAGGTGGATGGAAGAACCCATGATTTTAGAAGAGGGGTTGGGAGCTGTATTCATTTCTCCAGAAAAGGAATTCCTAACTTGCACCTTCCTTCTATTATATGGGTTCTAGAAATATGAAGTAGAATATGATGATCTCATTATAGGGATAAATATAGAATTTCATATACATGTGAGTCATTTTAGGAAAAAATGTGATTCATAAAAGGTCATCAAGAAGGTCAACAAGGTGTACACCATCGAAAATGATGTTCTAATCCCCATATTAAACCATGTTTAATGAATAATTTCAAAATTTTCTTTATAAATGATTTTGAATCACATAATACTGTCCCATAATATCCAAGAAGTTGTCTTATAAAATGAAACCAGAGATATATAAGATACATAACTAGATGAAACCCTAATCATGATCATGCACTAATAGATGGTTTCACCATTTATTTTTGCCTATAGGGAAGAAATAAATTAATTTTCTCCTATCACCAAACCATATGGCTCTCCCACTGGCAGGATGGAAGAACTTTTGGACTACCTTTAAAATAGATATATCCTCAATACAGAGATTGGAAATATAAAATCAGAAGGTGATTAATTAACATTGTTCGTTATAAAAACCTGAATCATCAAAATGATCTCTATAAGAGGGGCCTTATTGGGGTTCTTCTCAAGTGAATTGATATAGAATACACCATATTTTTCATGATGTAGGTAAAAAATGGATTCTTCCACCCCCACTAGTCAATATCGAATCTCTCCTATCAAATACGAAGGATTAGTTACTACAGTCCCACTATAACACATGACTACACTAAATTCTCCAAAATTTTCCCTACTTTCTAAGTTCATTCCATCTTCATTCCAATGTCTATATACATTCTTCACATTAGAAAATAATCTTGGTTATTATTCGTATAGATAATGAACATCATGGCACTATCTCCTGTCACTATTTCCAAGTATATAAAGTACATTCTCATTAAAATAGACTTCTTCTCTTTGTGGTCCGAAGACATAACCCACAAAGAGGTATGTTTAAGTAAAAAATTTCGATTCTTGAGAACTAATATCATCACCAGATTGGGTGTCCCTCATACAATGATGAAAAAACGACACCAATTTTTATTCCTATGAATTGGAAAAACTAGATAAGGTGTATGAAATCAAATCCAACAATTCAAACCACTACCAAGCTGTGGCTATCTAAAATTTGGAGGCCTTCAAAAAAAATATATTGAATATTATCCTAAATATTATAGATAATGATAAGTGGTCTTGGATGGAAAACTACTACATGATTTTTAGTACTACAAGACAATGAACTGCACTCCCACATAGGTTACCACATACTCATTAGTATATGGGATAGAGGAAGTTTATCCCATTAATGTCTATTTACCATCGGTCTTCATCTCCATATTCAATCATTTGTCCACAGATGTAATATCCTAGAAGCTGAGGGATGAATTGGAGTTGTTGGATGACAAAAGGCATCACACATTGCATCATTTGGAAATCCACCAAAATCAGATCACATGAGACTTTAACAAAAAGGATCACATCTGGTTATTCCCGGAATGACATATGGTGTTGGTCCTTAGGTTTCTAATGATACATGGAAAGAATCCTCGGAATTTGGAACCAAATTGGGCGGGACCTTATGTCATGTTTAATGTCTACTCCAATGGAGACTATTCCCTAATTTCAATGGATGAACAAAATACCACATCACACACCAATTCATGTTATTGACGAATTATTTCATGTAATCCCATGACATCATCATCGTGATCACATGATGATAAATTTCACGGTAAATTTTCTAGATCACAAGATGTTAAAATACATGTTAAATCATCCTAATACCATGATGTTAAGCTGCATGGTAAATCATCTTGATCAAATGACATTAAACTACATTATAAATTCCATGGATCACATGATGTTAACCTACATGGTAAATAATCTAAATATCCTGATGATAAAATTCATTATAAATAATCTGGATCACACAATGTTAAACTACTTATTGAATTTTTTGGAGTGCATGATATTAAATTTTATAGTAAATAATCCTGATCGCATGACACTAAACAACATGGTATGTATTCTAGATTCCATGACATTAAACATAAAGTTAAATCATCTCTATCAAATGATGTTAAACTATATGTTAAATCATCATATTAGCATGATGCTAAAAATCATGGAAAATAATATTGATCACTAGAAATTAAATATTATTGAAAATCAGCATGATCACATTACATTAAACTGCATGGTAAATCATTATGATCACATGATTTTAAACTACACTGTAAATCATATTAATCTCAAAAAATTAAAATGAATAATAAATTTTATTGGTCACATGATCTTAAATTTCTTGGTAAATCATCCTGATCATATGAAATTAAAATTCATGCTAGTGTTCTAATAGCAAGATGATAAACTGCATGACAAAAACACCCTCATTATATGGCTTTAAAATGAAAAAAAACTATATTTTTCTTTATATAGAATACATATCCCCCATCATCGTTCATCTACCATTCCATATTCGATAACAATGTCTGGCTTGATTCCTATCATCACAAGATATGTTGGGATTCCAAGAACTCTATCATTAGGGAAACCCTCAATTCACCTTCAATTCATAAGCTGATTTTCTTAACATCCATTCATCTCGAGGCCTCTTTTCACAACAATATTATATTCCTCACTAGTCCATAAAACCATCATCCCAATAACTATGAGAGAAACACATCCTCACCCTATGAAAAGAAAATTGTCAAAAACCATCATCTCACAAGAGATTCATCCCTCAAAAACTAGATCTATATTGAATAAATAAGAAATGATCATGTCCCCACATGAGAACCAGATCAAAATTGGGTGTTTCTCCCTCATGAACTATATACTAATTTATTCCTACCATAAAAGGATATGTAGTTACAACCAAGTCTCTACACTTGGGATCATCTATAATCCTACATTCATTCTATTTTGGGTGACCCATATCCATGATGATAAAAATTCAACCACATGGTTCCTCAAGAACTATGTGTGGCATGATTATCATTCAAATGAGATATGTAGTGATTTGTGAAACCTATTCCCCAGGCCCATTAATGAAATTAGGGAAAATTCCCCACCTCTATGTATAAATCATCCCAATAAATAGATTCATCATCTGGAACTATGTGTGGCTTGATTCCTATCATTAAAGGATACACAACGATGACCATATTTCCATTAATGGGAAGAACTGAAAAATTACCCCTCTTTGAATTTAGTCACCCTTTTCCTTACCATATGATGGTAAGAAATATGGGATTTAGAAAAATGTGTGTCTTGATTTAATTCCACACATGATACATATTGATTCCTGAATCCTCAATTATGGGTCCAGCCATAGAAATCAAAATAATCCAAGAGAGAATGCCCCTCCATATGTACGGGTAGAACTTCATAGTGATCCAGTTATAGAACTATATACATATTGATTCTCACTCTAATGATATACATAATTATTCTTTGATCCCTAATCCTTATCCCGCCACCTCAAAATAAAAATTCCCTTATCATTCATTTTTATCAACTCTGTGTGGTAGAATAAGCCATTTCCATCCCTTTTTTTCTCACACTGAGAATATCCCATGTGGGCATAGGAGTATTGTAAAGTAATTCATTATATGAATAATGATCATTGTTTAGGCCACATGACCATATATAGAACATCATATTTTGTCACCGTATGATGTTAAACAACACGGTCTTGTCCAGTTAAATAATTACATATTTATTAATTTCTATAATCATAGGATACACAGTGACATATAAGTCTTTAATATAGGTTCTATCCTTAATATTTCATCTTCACATGGGGGAACATAGTTTCTTGCCTCATGAAATCAAACAGGATGGTACCTCCAGAACTACATATGGCTTGATTATCATTTTCACGAGGTATGTGGTGATGACATGACCTTTTTTTCTAGCCATGGAGTAAATTAATTTTCTACATCCCATGTATAAAAACAAATATCTATATAGTAGATCTCAATTTTAGGATTTTTATTTAGGGATCTATCAAAGAAGTAAATGTGTACCAATACATATGAACTTGATCTACATATGGAACGTCACAATCCATGCCCAATCATGATCTAAATTATTCTTATTCCATTATACATATTTATTCCATTGATCAAAATTTGTGTCCTATGAAATTTCATATCTCCATATTATTTCACTGTCCATAGAATATGGAGGGCCGGTGTGAGGAGGAAACCATTGTTTAACTATGCACAATATTCCCCACTTGTCTCTACATAGTTTTCCCACACAAATGGACTATCAACTAAAGGAAAATCCATCCCCATGAGAAGCCTCTTTTATCTCTCTATCCACCAACATAATATTTTCCCCATATTATATCTCATTATAATAAAAACCTGGGAATAATTGATTATATTTTATTCCCCCTTCACATATGAAAATAAATAAACATATGAGCATTCAGGCAATTCAGGACATATGGTCCTAGCCATATGACATGAAACTACAATACCTTATGTCATCCTTAATGAATGATGTCAAACTGCATGGTTGATATTGTAATTAAATGACACTAAACTACATGATTTATAAGAACCACATATGTATTTATTTATTTTATCATAGGACATGTAGTTATGTCTATATCTTCAATTCCAAGTTCATTCAGAACATAGAAATATCTACCCATTTTCTATGTACGAGTCAGACCAGCAAAAGTGGTTTCCAGTAAAAGAACTACGTATTGCTTGATTCTCATTATAATGGGGTACAAAATGAGACCAAAATATTATGTCCCAACCTGATCACAAAAACAAAAAAAATTCCCCCCACATTCCTATATGAATTCTAGATTTTTATAGTAATTTCTAATAAACATCTCACCTAAATTATGACCCTATATTCAATAGAATATGCCCCCTTTCCCATACAATAGTTCCTTCAATGTGCGGGGAAACCTTACAATAACTACATAAGACGTTATTATCATTTTTAATAGATACATATTGATTTTAGAACCTTATATCTCAAGGCCGAACATAAAAAATAAGTTGGGGTAAAATTATTCCTTCCTATGTGTGGGTTAAACATGTGAAAGGGAATCATTTCTACCCATTACCTAAAATAATCAACATGAAATGATTCTTCTATTTTAATAAATGTACACTTCACAAACCAAATTATATGTCAAGGGAAGTGTAAATCTCTATAAACTACACAAACACAAAAAATGGTGGGTCTATGTTCTGATCACACATTTGTTTGAATATGTACAATATTCCCTAGTAGGATCTACATAGGTCACCTACAAAAAATCATGTTAACAAGATTAATATTCTTATTAGGAATAGAAATTTCCTATCTATATACTCCCCAATAATGTTTTCAGCCTATATGACAACTCTGATTTGAAAACAATCAGATTAATGCTCATAAGGATTCCCCTTAATTCATGATGAAGATGGAATATTCATTGATAGATTACCATGATATGGGAAAACTATTTATTTCCCGGTCAATAATTAATGAAATTAAACTGTATCCTTCAAGCATACATATAATAAGAAGTTAATCTTCATGATCCATGTCCTAGTATCAGGACAATAAACTAGACTATGCATTATCCATTCATTACACAATAAAAAATTGTTTTGGATTGAATTCCCTTTCATGGTCAGTGATAAAACAAATTTCATCTTCATTTTCAGACAACATACCCTATACATGCCACTTATCATTGACAAAATAAATCCAAATTCTCAAAAAAATGCCATTATAAATGGATCATTAGTTACATGAGAACACAATTATTTTAATTTGAAAACTATTCCCTAGTTGGATATACATAAGTATTCCACACAAAATTCCTATCAATCAAAAGAATTTTTTTTCGAGATACATTGCCTATCTCTATAAACCTTGAATACATAGTTCTAGAAGAATTATACATGATTACGCCTAGCTTAATTGTCCCATATCCTAACATGGATTCATAATATATATGACTAGGATCTAAAAGAACACAATAATTTATGGAATATATTGGGACATTATCATATAATAAGCCATGTTGGGGTCATTACAACAGAATACATGGTTGAAAATATATGACCTAAAACATCATTCACATTAGTCTGATTATTATGAATTTAAAATCCCCAAAAAAAAAGACATAGTAATCACTATTTTTAAAACAAGCAAAGGTAACCCTAGATAATAGTCATGTTATATCTCTCATGAACTATGTTTTTTGTAGTTTATGCAATAATCAGGAAATAAAAAAAGTTCCAAAAAACATGTTAGGTTAAAAATCCAGAAAGGGTTTCATACGTAAAAGTCATGTTGCACCCTTTAAAACCACACCGTTGAAGAATATGAACAAATTTAGGGTGACAATAGAAAATACACAATGTTCATAAGGAATTTCATGTAACCCTTTAATTATTCGAAACTACACTCACTAATTCCCTTGGCATAGAAATACAATTTGAGCATTACATGATCATGTTAGTTTGACTAACCCTGGATGCGATAAAAATTGATGTCTAGTTTAAAATTTCATTTAAAAATGGATAATTTAGTTTTCATTGGTGTGGAAGGATAACATAAAACATAAGCATTAAAGAGAGAAAAAAATTTCATTTAAATGCATACAAAGGGGTAGAATCCACAACCTAGAGTCTCCTACAAAAACTATTAAAAAAGAGAAATAAAAAAGTACCGAATAGCCAAAATGGATACAGTGAATCTCAGTTTCCTAAAATCAGAAAATCGACTACCGCCTGATGTGAGAAATCAAGGGTATATTCCAAACATGTTATTTTTTCAAAATTTTTATAATCTGTTGGGAAATATATTTCATGAAGGCTCTGATATCTTGAACCTTCTACTTGATGGTTTTAAAACATTCACACATTTAACTCAGCTAAAAAATCATCACAATTTCACCAAACCACAATATATGTGACCACATTCTTATAAGATCATATTTATTCAGTAACCAGGTGATTTAGCTCAGTGGTATTATCGTTTAAATCTTCTACATGATGACTGGAAATATTAAACTAAATAAGGTCACATTCACAAGAAGATAAGTCTTATCTACTAATTGGGATGTGGTGGTTATAGATTTTTATGTTCTTGTAATCAAACCCACATGATCATAAACTAAGGAAAAATTTTCAAAGGATTTCCAACATGTCAGCCATTTCATCCAGGGGTATCTGTGATTAAACTAAATAACTAGTGCTAGGGACATTTTACTGAGTGCGGTGTTTGATAAAAATGATGGAATCCGAACCATTTTCAATAACAACCATTGATTTGTAACATGGAATTTTAGTTATAGTAGACAGTTTCCCATTGAAAAATGGATCCAATGTGTGAAAGGATTACATCTCTGCTTCATTTCCATACATAGGATCTATCATGATATAAACAACATCAATTGGGGGAGTACCCAAATCTAATCCATTGGGACCAACATCATTAGGGAATCCAGAAGAACCAGTTGAAAACATAGGATCTTCACTGCCTTCAGTAAGGGGGGATCTGGTGGACAAGGCTCCCCTAAGGAACTTATAGCACTAGGACACAATGTGTTCTCCCATTAACACTGTTGAGGAAGGTATATTAGACACCAATTTGGTAGAGTCAAGAGGTTTATGTACCATTTGTTTTTTCATTGATATGATCCCATCAGTATTGTATTCTATCAACATTTTGGTATAATCTTATGAAATGTGGATGGGTGTTTTTGAATAAGAAATAAAATTTTCATTCTAGAAAATTCATGCCTCATCATCAGATACAGTTGGAAAAAGATAAATTTGTGTGACCCATTAATCCAGGGAAGATTCCAAGAGTCAACCTGGTTCATACATCCAAATTATCATATAAATATGTAAGGAGTACAGAAGTTGTAGATATTTACTCTATCTACCCATATAGTCAGAGTTCCATATGATAAATAGATGTTGTAGAATAATTTTACCAATGTCCCATTATCATTATGAACCACTATTCTTGATGGTTCAGTTTAACGGTTAAAATAAATTTGCGATAGATCACTCAACATCTCGAAAAATACATTGAGCCCTAGTGTTTTTACTATGAATGAAATAATATTTAGTGGTGTTGGGGGGAAGAAGTAATGTGGGATCATTGACATACGCTGATATTCATATCATTAATAGTGTTCCTCCACCCATCCATATAATAATTTGAACAGCTGACAAAGATGATGTGGATACCTACCTTCTTAAATATAGACCAATAATTGATAAACACAAGCAAGGGAGAGTATAATTAATTTAATGGGTTCTCCCTCATATATTTTGGCATCAATCATTAGGTTATAGACTCTGACACCAATATAGTTATCATAGGATTGGAGGATCCATCAACATAAGAACAAGGTGAATAAACATTCCACTACATTGTATGGAGACATGTATGTCTTTGTTATATAGCCCCACATAATATGTTATCATGCCTTAAGAGTAACCAAGTATGAACCATGAATACCTTATGAATGTTGAATTGGATGAGTATTTATACAAATAACTTTCATCCTTAGTCTATTAAAAATCATAAATATCATTATCCAACCATTAATTAAAATGAGTGTGTAGGTATGGAGGGTTTGATAAACAATTTCCACTATCGCGGCCAGTATGTCTAATTCTAATGGAGATACATTTTAGTGTTTTCCTAAGTATTGGTTATAATAAGTAATTCATAATATATATTACAAATAATGGGTATTACCCCTATTTTTATAGATCTAATGCATACTATGACTGGGATTTTAGCATGTTATAAGTGAAAATTATTGATTCTCAAACCTCAGTGACCTATCAATTCAGGTAATATCTCAGTTAGTGAGTAAACCAAAAATTTGTAAACACATAAAACCTGATATATTCTAAAAATATCATACCATATAGGAAATACAATGAAATTATGGTGCACAAATAATTCCCAATACCAATCATCTAAGAAACTACCTCTTGACAAAAAGTCCAACTTGAAGCTCCAACTTCCATTGGGATCACCTCAAGAGAGGTTTAAAATGGATGGATAATATTGAACAGAGGATTTAAAAGATATTTCATGCCTAGGTTCATTTCTTTGGGTCCACGTAAAACTATTTAGAACAAAGAATTTCTCTTCAACTAACCCAGAAATTATCTTCCCTGTAGTGGAGACATTGAATTGGGTATGATCTTGAGACATCTCAAACCAAGTGAATGAAAGATTAAAATATACTAATATAAGAAAAGAACTATTGTAAATTCAATTTTAATAATGTTTTAGTCTATTTGATAATGGGTATGTAAAAAGTACAACCGAATGGGGGTTATTTAGAATACACTATTGAGATATGTTGTGATATTGATTATTGTATTCAATATTATCGACCATGGATAATCTTCTCCTAATTTTGGACATCAAAGTGGAGGTGAGATACATTTTATACTTTTAATATGTTTGGAATAATTAAATGTGATTCATTTAAATGAGTGAATATTAATGATTGTGTAAGGATGATACTCAACCAGTAAAGCCTCAACTTGTGGTCCACTTAGTTCAAAAATAATCATCCCATGGGGTGATCAGTTTTTGAATAATATTGCTGATATGTAGGAGTTTAAAAATTATGATTTGAAGGAGAAAATATTCAGTTCATAGAGATTTAGATTGTAGAGGAACAACACTTAGCGGAAGCACCAGTGGAGGAGGAGATTTCACAGATCAACCAGTTCATCAAGAAATATGGTAAGAGACATATGAGTGGGGCCCCGTTTAATAAGTGTGGTCATATCTATGGGTTAGCCTCATTACCAAAAAAAGGTTCCAAACAGGACCATTTTCTTCATCCTAACTACCTCATATTCATCTTGATCATGTCTCATTTCAATGAGGGAAATCTTTAGGTATTGAAAATTCCACATAAAATGAGAAATGAATCATATAATTTGGAAAAGTAAAAGAATAAACCCCTGAGAACAGTTAAAAGAAAATGTTCAGAAGGGGTGAAACTATGAAGGAAGGCTCTATCCAATGATTTGAAAATCAATTCATAGAATACTGCGTTGTATGGAGTCCTACCACTATGTGAGGTATACAGTGAACTAAAATAATTTAAGGGATGAGATGCTACCACTAGTTCCCAAAAATGGCACCAAATCATTTGTGTGTTTGGAGAGAGATTTTTCCCTCTTGAATAACCGTCTTAGAAAAACTAAATCATCCATAGGATGATATTTTACTGTCAGTGTCCCCATATGAAACTAAGAAATTTTTGGGGCCATATGGTGATTTCCACCCCTAAGAACAACCATCCTCTTCAAACTAAATTGTTTATAGAATGAGATGAATCCACTGAAACATCAAAATTGAATCAATTTTAGGGAAGGAAACAATTTTTGTCAGTCGCAAATGACTAAACCTATAAAATAAAATCATTATCGGAAGCTGGAAGTGTTTTCAACATCTCATTAATGAAATCATTTCCTAGCTAGGGTGTCCCTTTTCTCTCCTGAAAATGAATCCTCTCAGCCCAAAATAGAATACTGACCATCCCGGTAATCAATCTCCCCATTATTGTACAAAACAACCCCAAGGGCCAATAGATAGAAGGATAAAAAATCAGAGTTGAAAATGAAGGGATGAAGAAGAGATCCAAGACAAGATAAGTGAATTCTGAGATATTTATTTGTAGAATGTAAAACCAATCCATAACGTTAAGGAAATAAATTCATTCAGAGGTCCACAAATAAAAACCGCCATTATAGATACCATCCATGAGACATAAACAGATTTCCCCTTTGTAGTCCAGTACCCCGCATAGAAAAACACAATAAAAGAAGAACTATGCCCCATGTAAAAAATGCCTCATTGGAGGAACACTACCTCACATATTGAAACTATATATGGTACGAACATGGCCCTGTATACTAACACACTATGTTGTTGGAACCTAGTCCTACGTAGCAACGTAATACACGAATGAGACCTTGGTCAGTGTATCACAACACTATATGGATGGTCCCCTTATCAATGTAGCCCCACGATATGTGGAGGGTATTGAATCCCACATAAGAACATGATATATAGAATGGGAAATCCTATGTAGTTATAATCTCTTTTCCCCACAACATACTTTTGTCATACAATCAAGCTTCACTTTTCCCCCTCTGAGAACCAATCTAATGGAATCATGACAAATCCTTTTTCAAAAGCGTTTGGACATGTATGTTTAGCTCATTGGGCATATTAGTGTGTCCTCTCATGTCTACATATTTGTGGTAAGTGGTGTTGTTGTGGTAACCTAATTGAAAATTTATACCCTCATAATATCTCCATGTCTACATTCTTGTGGTAATAAGGGTCCCAACCTGGGATGTTCTTATGTGAACCATCCCATTTTTGGGATTTAGGGGAACCACTAGCCATTCCTTTTGAAGCAGACTTGTGTCTTATCCATCTCTCATCCCCTATTAAATAATTGAAGGGGCATCCCTCAATGTGTAATCCCCTAGCTATTCATGTGGGAGGTGGTACGTTTTCTCCTCTTCACCAGCCTTAGATGTAACTAGATATATCACAATATGTGATGATCCCATATACCAAAATATAAGAGGCGACGGTGCAATCAAATCCTTATCCATCCCCCTTTGGGCTCCATCATCCATCCAGTAATCAACATCATGGGTAACGTGATCTTTAGATCTACTACTTCTTCTTATCTCTAACACCAAGAACTACTCATGTGGGATTAGGGGTTAGTGGTTATCATGAAACATGCAAGATCGTAAATCATCCTTGGACCTCTTTCTAGGTGTAAGTACAAACCCATTACTAACTAAATGTTATTTGATTCCAAAATGACTGAGATATGTATGAATCCTCCCCGAGGTCCAAACCCATCACCCAAATTCAACCTAATGTTATCCTGGAAACATTCCTAGTAGGGTTATATACAATACAAAGAAACACATTATTTGTGAGGTCCCATTAATCACCATCTTTATTTGGAGAACTTCACTTGTAAGATTAGGTCTCCACATGGGAGACCAAATCTATTCTAGGTCCTTCAGGCCATGTCTACATTAATCCTATGCCAACATTTTCTAGGAACCCTCCCCTAGATATCCTTGTCACAAAATGTTAAACTACATATTTGTCTCATCATCACACAACCATAAAGGTGATGTTCCCTGTTATGTGACACCCAACTACCTAGGTTCAGATTCACTTTGAAAGGATAGACAGGAATACTGTCTCTTGGGTCATATCCTGACATTAAAATAAATTATATCTCCATAGATGAAAGTAAACATTAGAGCACCACAATATGTGGATTAAAACCATCATCATCTTAATTAATTACCAAATAATCTATAATATTTTAATACAATGATAGCATTGATGGATAATATCTGAAAAATAAAATTAGTACAAACAATGAATAACTTTATATATATATATATATGGTTCAGAACATATGCATGTTCATAATAGATTGTATCCTCAAGGTTATCCATGTATACAAATATGGGAATGAAAAAAGTATTCAAAAATATATCTTAACTCTAAAAAAGGGTTTTGAATCTGGAAATAGTTCTCCCCAAAACGGTATGATGAGCCTAAATTCCCATCCTCTTGAACAATATGAGTTCTTAAGTGTCATTGTCCATGTTGACCAATGAAATCCTTCCATTATAAAGTAGATCCCTTATTCTTCATGGATATAAGAGCGATTTTATTTTTTTGGATCCATGAACAACATTTGTTGGTGTCCCTTTGGAAGTAGTAAAACTGATTTAATGATTTTCCAAAACTCAAAAACCGACATTCAATAATTGCAAAAAATAATTTTGTTGGAAGAAAAATTGTAAGACTGACATGAAATAATATATCTTTGACATCTATTTCATATATTAAAATGGATAAATTTCATAGTTATCAGAAGATCATCTTGTTCCTATAATGCATGCAACCATTATTTTCATTAGAAATATTCATCATTGTTATCCTTATGATAAAATTCTATGAATATTTCATTTAACATTATTATTGACAACCTGGTGAAAGGGATATATTTTAAGGGTCGTCTCAAATTCCTAGTAAGGGTAATCATATGCTTTAACAACAAAACATGATAAGTAAAAAAGGGGATGATAACATTATGATGACATAATAAAATTATATGAGTATAACATAAGGGAAATAATAACCATTAATTATTGTATCATTAATCATGAAACAAGGAATAAACCATTAACAAATTAAAGAGTTCTATGATCAAATAAACATGAGCCATGTGATTTTAAAATTGATCAAAGGAAATAATTAAAACCCATAGTAGGAATAACTAATTAGTTTTAGATTCTTGTAAAGCCATCATCATAGTACCCTGGTTGATTTATTATAAATTGGAATAACCATATATTAGGCTTCAAATATAATTCTTCGAAGAATATAATAATTACACAATAAATTATAATGTATCTTGGTACTCCCATCTTATAATATATATTAGTCTCTCCCATGAGTTATAATGGGTATCTCCCATTCATAAACATAATCAATGAATGATATTAATAATAAAGTGCATATAAATTTTATCTCTTGGTTGTACTCCTAATAAATCCATTATCCCATTCATAAATTGATTAACTATTTGAAAAGAAACACATTACACAATAAAATATTTGAAACAAACATAATCCCTGAATGTAAATAATGATGATGGTATCATTAAACAACATACCATGTGGAGCTTATATAACATCAAGGGTTATTTATGTTGAATAATTGGAATATCATTAAAAGTATTTTCAAAACATTCTGAATAAAATGAACATTTCAATTGGAAAATAAATTTTATGAAATAAAAACTCACAAAGTATTTTGAAAATAATTTTATATGAAAATAGCCTTGGAAACATATAAAGAAAGGTTAAAAGGAAAAAAAATATCATGAGGGTTGTAAACTCCATTAAATTAACAACTTTAACAATTAAACATCGCATTCAAACATTTTAAAAAAGTGTCAAATGTGACTTATTTGGAAAATGTTTAGAATTTTAGTATTTTTGAATATTTATGAGGAGTTCAAGGATTTAGTAAATTAGTTTTATGAAAAAATTTATCATCATAAAAGTAAATTTTATAAAACAGTTTTTATAAGAGAGTTTTATGATCTAAAAAATGATACAAGACCAGAATCAATTACAAAAGGCCTTTTTGATTTTTCATTAATATATACAGAAAATAATGGAAATTAAATATGTAAAAAACATTCACAACTTGAGGTGAATTAAAGATATTTTCATCAAAGAAATAAAATCTTATAGTTTCCTATAATTAATCCTTGAATATAAATATTCCCAAAAAATAAAGGGAACTGTAATGTAATGTCTCATCCAATTTATTTACATCTCATTCATAAGCACCATGATAAATAGCATCCAATAAAATTATAAATATACTTAAAATAATATGATTCATGATAATAAATGTAAACGGGGAAATATAAACACCTCATAACATAGTATAGAAGCATATCAATAAACATATGTCTCAATGAAAGGGAATTTATGATGAATAACCCTTACAAAGATTATATAACATAATTGATATTTTTTCAATGGATAAATTATGTGTAACAAATATAAATCCAAAAAATTTGTTAGTACCTAATAATACATTTTTAGATTAATTAATAGATAATATTTTCATAACATAGTTAATGGAAGAAGATTTATAACCCATCGAAAAGAAAATTTTGTTAAGAAACCTTTTTCACTTGGTAAATTTCAAGTGGAATCTCCCTCACTGAGATAATTCATAATACAACAAAAAATACCATCAATTATGAATTATTGAACATGTAACTATTAAAATGGATAGTATATAAAAAATATAAAATTAATTAGTTTCATAACATTAAAATATTCTTCTATAAATGAAAATTGATACAAAGTCCCTTGCCTCATGTCCATACATTCTATTTATGTCCATTAACTCCCATATAATAAGATTATATCAATTATCTTATTTCATAAGAAAAAAGTATAGGATTAATACCCTAAACTAAAAAAAATATTTTATTTCTCATAAATTAAATATTTAAATAATTAATCAATTAAATCCACATTGGGTATTTTGAGGGCGTTCAGTTTATTATTTAAAAATTATATTAGTGTGTTAACCATATTCAAAGTGGTATTTATTACATCATATCTATAATAATAATAACGAAATAATTATAATTTTGATAAATAAATTTAAAATTTTAAATAATTCACGAATAATTCTTATGAAAAATTATCTATTTTACGATAATGTAAATGGTAGGTCGTACGTATGCATGATAAAATTTATATTTTTCTATGATCCTTATCAAACGAAGATAAGTATTATATTATCTTTATAGAATAAAAAAATATTAAATGTCATATTGTTTCATTATATAAAGGTATATATCATCCATATGATGAGTTTTTGAAAATGAAATAACATCGCTTTGTGGAGGTGATAGTCCACACATACACACGAATGATGTTATCATTTCTTAGTGAACGGGTAAATTGTAATGTATACATTATCCATTAATAATGAAAAATATTTCATGAATATAATAATTATTTCATATATGTATATGAAAAATTATAATTATCTTTATCCTTATGACCGACCATAAAAAGTTTTAGTGACTGACAGATCAAGTTGTTTCACAAAGTGGGAGTCTGTCATACACAAGAACGATGTTATCTTATAACCAATGGATTGAAATAAATGATGAGATATAATAGTTATAAGAGTATTTTCTTTTGATATATCATATTTATACTTTTAATTCATTACTATAACAAGCTAAGAGAGGTTATGATGAAAATTTAATTATGTCGGTTCACGAGGCAGTAGTCCACCATGCACACGAATAATTGTTTCACTTCACATTTAATGGATGAGGATATAGATTTAGTATATGACATGAAATTAATAAGTATGAATATATTTGAGAAAATATTATTTTTCTATAATCATAATATACAAATATATTGAGTATGTGAAAGAATAAATAATAAAAAACGATTGGATAAGTATAAAACCCCTTCTTCTGATAACCACATTAGGTTTGCACAAAAAGACTTCATCAGATTATTTTATGATAAAAATAGGGGATATAAGTCATGTGTATGGAAGTAATAAAGGTAATTTCGTAGGCATTTTCTGATCAAAACTTTTCTATAAGGTGCGAAAATGATATAATGGGGTTGTCCTTTTATATGTGAGGTGAGTGTCACAGTTGGAATTTTCAAAAATAAAAAGTATTACACACATTTTTCACATGAAGAAAGTACAAAAAAAGAACCATTATTGACAATTTGATGATTGAAGTAAAACTATATCCATTAAATGAAATTTATACAATTTAATTGTTCATGTTAAACATTATATTTTTAGTTTAACCACCAGTAAACCCATTTTCAACGTAACTGATGTAATTTTTTTATATTTTCAATGTTCATTCTGAAAAAATTTTATTTTGAATAGTTTAGATAATATAAATTTGGATAAATCAAAATATGGAAAATATTTTACTCAATTCAATTCATATAATTGGTAGGATTTAATTTAAAAATAAACTTATATGTTTGAGAAAAAAGATAGTTTTTGAGAAATGAATATTTCAACCATAAGATGATTTTACACTAACTCTATGAATATTAGTATTAATTTCATGATTTTAAATTAATATTTACTGAAATTTTATATTTAAATACCATAAAAATAATTATTTGATATTTAATTTTTAATTATTTAATATGGAGAAACATTATGGGCTATAAAATATTTTTTTTTTCAAAAAAAAACATTTTTATGCCGAAAAATAGACTTATACTAAAATATATTATAAAGATAAATTAAATTAAATTAATTATATTAAATATTAAAATAAAAAATATAATTTACGTTAAATTAAATTCAAATAATAATGGATCTTTAAAATTTTTTATTTTAATGGAAATAAATGAAATTTTTACAAATTTTTTTTTAACTTTTCAATGAAAAATCAACATTATTTGAATAATACCAAAGCATCCCCAAAAGTTAATTTTCATATTAATACTTCCAAAATTAATATAATTTTATAAATCTTTTATTTTAAAATTAATTAAATTAATTACATTATTTTCATAAAAAAAAGCAACAAAAATCCTTTTTGTATAATTTTTTTGAAAATTAATATTACATTACTTGAAATTGATTGATTGTTTCCAAATTATTTTCAATAGATTTATATTGATTAAGAATTATATGTATATATTTTATAAATTTGTAATAATAATAATACCATCCAATTTAATGACTAGGTTATCATGGTTATACTTAAAATACTATCGTTTCGTGGCTTGGTTAAACTCAGTGGTTTGTGTGTCGTATGTGATCAAGTATAGAATAATTTTTTTGAATCCTATGGTGTAAAATTATTAGTACACAACAATAAAATTCTTTTCATGCTCAATTTTTTTTCAAAGTTAATTTAGGGGATATTTTACACTTAGTATATGAGTGTAAATTCATTCCACCATTGTATCCTTAAGAGGATTCACTGGTGACCCATTTATTTATTAATTTGGTGGTGGATAATCTACAATTTAAGAGTCGGAAAAACAATTTTGTTGGACACATACATCTAACATCATCTAAAAAAATTAAATATCCATAATTTTATAATATATCCAATAATCTGAAGAGTATATTTATATCATCATAGATATATTGATGCTAAACTATGTGAATAAGGTGGATAAATTTTATATAAGCAACACCAATATGCGGAAAAGATGATTTAATTACAACATGAAACTCTCCTGTGGATAATGATTTCTCAATTTTAGAACCCTGGACATATAAATATCATATAAATCATGTTTCCCACTACATAAAAAATTTGTTAATGATGATCACATGTGTCAAGGGAACATAACCAATGCATTAAATGATGAAAAATTCAACACATATCAATATTTTCCTACAAAAAAATAATATATGTGATGTCTTTATAGAAATACATGATCAGAATAATTATATGTTACACATTATTTGAAGAATATATATTTCATATTATTATAGTACACATTATATCTGTAAAGGATTAGAGTCTTTGGAAACAACAATATATACAAAATTGGTTTATAAAAAAATCTACATCATCACCTACTTAGTTCATCACAAATAGAACCTTGTTTACAGGTATCATAGTTAATATCTATCCTTATAACCGAGGGAAAATTTAAAAATAATAAATTATAGGCTCAAATTATCAGTAAGGGGAAACATGGGAGATAACAATAATTGATCATATGTAATCATATCATAAGAATAATAAAATGATAACATTTTATTTTCACTATAATATCATACATAGTAATTCATAGACCATAATCACATTTCATGAAATAAAACATTAACATGTCACAATATTATTCTATCATCAAAAAATCATTCATGATCTATGAGTCCAATAATTAAATAAAGACATGTAACACAAGAATTCTCATAGATACCATATCATATGTCAAGTTTAACTACCAAGACAATAATATCATAGTGGATTAAGAATCAAAACATATTTCCTATATCATTGTGGATTTTTAATTACCATATTATTACTATATCAATTTGGGTCTTGAATCCACACTATTTTACCAAATCATAGTGGATTTATCATCCCAACTTGTTTCCCATATCATGGTAAATCATTCATCGCAGCCTATTTCCCATAGTAGATCGAGCACATCAACTTATTTCCCATAATTATCTCATGAGATACAAGGATTAAACAAATTGATTATATATGTTTAATGGAACAAAATGTCCCATAATTAAAACAATACATATTTGTTCCAAAATATCATAAAACATTTATCATTACATCCTAACATAACAATAGAGGACAAACAAGTATCAGCAAAATATCAACATTTTATCACAATATAACCCCTAAAAATTAATTGGGTTTGAAACAATATCATTATCAAAATCTTGAATAATGCTTTGAAAAGAAAAGGATTGTATTATTGGGTGATATATTTAGTATAGTACAATTACATTAAAGGATGTTTTGATACATAAAAATGATTTTAAAACAGAACCAACATATTTCTTGTCAAAAATAATACTTTTTTTAAACCAGTTATTTAAAAAATAGAAATATACAAAATAATATGGAAAAAAGCTTCTATGAAGATAACTATGATAACATGTAAAATAGATTAATGTCAATTATGATTCATGATGGTGGGAACATACTTTCATGTTGTAATCAATATAATATAGATATTGTTCACACCTTTTATAAAAAGTGCCTCATTTGAAAAATGACAAGAAAACTGTTGTTAAACCTTTTTTAAAGAATTAAAATATAGGTAAACATTACTTCAAAAATTAATTATATAATAGTAAAAAACATTCCAAATAACATTCTATAGTTCATAGATATGGAAAAAAATCAAAAAAATATTAAATTAGGACTATTTCTATTTAAAAACATTTTCTGAAAAAAATAGCACCAAATGGAGAAAAATGGTACTCAAATAAAAAATATTACAGAAATTAAAATAGGGGATAAAAATAAAATTAATTTATTATAAAATGATTATATAATATTTTTCATTGAAAATCATAGTATTTACAATCATGATTTAAATTGGATTGATGCATAAATTTATTAGAAATTTAGTAAATTTTTATTCATAACCTCATGAAATATAGAACCATAGATTTATTTTTATATCCAAAAAAATTCATGAGAATCATAATAAAATAAATTCAGAGGAATAATATTCACCACACAAAAGAAACATGTGGTGAATTGGGAATTTGTCTCACCAAAATAAAAGTGAGAGAAGAATCCCAAAAACGATCATATCATTGAATAGGTAATTAATTAATGGAGTGTTTATAAGTAATAATTTAAAGTGATATAAACTAGTGAAAACCCTAAATAGTAAAATTTCTTTTTACACATAACATTGGTATAATATAATTAATGAAGTGGTGATGTAACCCAATAAAAATGATTTGAGTTAAGAAACCCATTACGTCAAGTCATGTCTAACATCATATACATTCAAAAATGATATATAATAAATATATATTTATTATAAAAAATATTCTATAACTATTTTTATATACATAATATCATATATTGTTTAATTATATAATTTTATCACCCTCTTAATAATAGTTCTTTATTAAAATCAATTTTAGGGTGACAAATATTTCACTTTTTATACATATTCTAGTTCAACCGTCCTGGTCCATGTAAAATGATCATGGATCAATTATCATCAAAATTTTAATCATTTAATTAGAATCATATTTAATAATTATATAACATTTTATAACTATACATAATAATTAGTAGTGAAAAATTAATTAAGTCACTTTGTGTAGATTGTAGTATGTACGCACACACAAGAGATGCTTCCACTCTTTGATGGTTCGTACAAAATAAAATTCAGTAACAATTCACACATATAGAAATATAATAACATCATATATATCATATATATTTTTATTAAATCCATAATTATAATCATTAATGTGAATTCATGATAGAAAATCAAATGCATCACCTTTGGGAGGATGTTGTCCAAACATACAAAAGAAAAAAGTTTTGTTTCCCCATGGCTGTAAAAGAGGTGGATAATTGTTAATAAAAAAATAAAAAAATATTATTATATTTAAGATAAAAAATTTATTATTTTGTAATATATACAATATATTTATAGGTGGTAAAATAAGAAATAAAATTGAATTTAATTGGTTAAGAGTTTCACCTCTTTATCGAGACACCACTTTTGTCTTACACATTATGCATTGATAGGAATGTGTTTTGGAAATAAAATAATCTATAGTAAATGTGGCTTGAATATATGATGTTATGAAGTTATCTATTGTCTATGATAGACATCTTAAACTTTGTGAATAATGAAAGAGAGGAGTTTATCTTTTATAAGCTAGGTGGGGGAATTTTTTATAATTACATCAAGTATTATATTAATTTAAAATAATTTCAACTAAAAATGGATTCAAAATGAAATATTTATAATATATACTGGTTATAATTTTATATAGTCTCATAAAATATTTTTTATACAATCTTATTTGTTTTTTATCTCTTAAATATTAGTTTAAACACATGTTAACCATTTTGATAATTACCCTAATATCAATGTTTTTTAAAAATTAAGTTTAAAAATCCTAATATCAATTTGAAATTGGTCCATTAGTATAAAATGGTTGATATTATAGGAAATATCCCATTATATTTGTTAAGGATAATTTTTTAAGAATTATAATTTAATTATTAAAACATCATTTTACATAAGATACCATTAAAGTCTTTTGTGAGACTCTTCATGAAGTTTGACTTTAAATACAGCATGACTATAATTGAACTTGAATAAAAACTTTTAAAAAATAAGTATTATTTTATATTCATATACAAATTTTTTCGAAAATAATAACTAAATGAATTTTTTTTACGTTTAATAGTTTTAATATTATTTTATTATTTTCTTATTACTTAAACAGATATTGTGTCAACAATGCATATGAATTTTAGGTAATTATAACATAAATAAAAATTAAAAATAATTTACCATGATAGAAAAATTTATTAATATTTTTAAACAAAAATTATAAAATAACTTAACCACATTTATCATAATGAAAAATAGATATATTGAAGTCAAATGAGTGAAGTTTCCAATTTTTCCTTTTCTTAAAATAATATTAGTTCCTAATCCATGAAAAATGATACCATATATCAATATTTTAGAATCATAGTAGTTAATTGCCTAACTCAACTAATAATATAGGATAAATGAAATTTATAGACAAATTGTAAATCCTTATCCCATTTTTTAACCATGTTTTACCCATTTCACCTTTACCAAGGTGATAATCAAATAACCAAGGTTACCATTCACAATGACAAGAAAGGGACCTATTAAAATTTTTTGATTTAACTAATTCCAAAATTGAAATATATTTTTTTAAATTCAATTTCTATAATTGTAAAAGGATTTTTAAAAACAAGTGCGCATAATTCAATGAAGCCCATTTTTAGAAAAAATGTGTTTTGAGTATAAAACATTATTTTTTTATAATTCTATATCTATAAAAGTGCATCAAATGAATTATATTAATATTATTGAATACATTATAAAAAATTCATTAGGATAATTATTTAATAGTTTATTAATTAAATATTTAAAATAAAAACACATGGCACACATAATTTTTTTATTATAAAAATTTATTTTTAATCTCAAAAATGAACATATAACAAAATGACATATAAGGCTGATTAATATGAAATTAATTACGAAGTATATAATTAAAGGATATCTATGTTACAATTAGGTAAAATTTAAAATATAATGAGATATTTTAATTAATTTAATTAATTAAAAATAATGAGAGTTTTATAAAAATTAATTTTTTTCATTATTCACCCAACAATAAATTATTATAGAAAATAAAAAAACCAATTTTAGATATATTTGACATAATAAATCCAAGAATATTGTTTTCTAATTTTTTTTTAAATTTTGTGAAATTAATTATTATATTATTATAAGAAATATATCACCCCATGTTTCCATGGTACGTTTCCCTTTGTATAATATAATAGCTTGCGATGTATGCAACTTCGAGATTCTAACACACCATGACCAATCAAAGTAGACATTTTGGATAGTAATACCCACTTTTATAAATCTAATAATTTTTTTTTCAAAATGAACTTCATTTTTGGATTAGGAATATCAAAATTATCTTACGGTTAATTTTTTGTACTCTTCAAAAAACATTGATTTTTTGATGAATTGTGAGAAATACTAAATTTTAATTAAAGAAATTTTTTTAATCAAAATAATTTATAGAGTAAAATTATAAATTTTAATGGTTATTAAGTATAATTATATTATATTTTTATCATTTAATACAATTTATGTCATTATATGTAATTTCATATTTAAACTGTACATAAACAAGTGTCAATCTTTTTGTAGTTATTATTTTTTACAAACACGCTTTTTATTTTGACAAGGTGTATAAATTTCAAATTAATTTCTACCACTTATGTGTTTTTCATTTGTACAAATGGATTCCATATTTGGAATCGGGAGGCCCAAATTGTGTAAATGTGTACCTTTTATTTTTAGACATTGTGAATAATTACTTGGGTAAATATTTTATTAACCATCATTAAAGAGGTATATCATGTAAATAAGTGTATAAAATAATATTATAATAATATTAAATTACTCTAACATGTGTCTTAACCCTATTTAATGATACATGTCCAAACATGTGCATCCTTGGGTCGATTTTGGGACCCCATGGAGCCACATGAGAGTGATAATGACACGTTATATTAATTAATTTAATATAATGACAAAAATGACATAATCATATATCTTTAAGTAAATAATTTTTACATGGGGTGATATAAGTTATCTCATAGACTATAAATATTAATTTAAAAGACAATAATATTTCCAATATCATGGTAATAATTTTATTATTTTAAGAAATAAAATAAATAAAATTATTTATGACACAATAAAGATGTAGTGTTTACCTCCTTAATGAATGATTTAAATATATGAGATTATAAAAATTAATACAATATCCAAACATGTACAATTATTATTTGATGATTTTATATAAAAAAATGAGTCATATTATATTCCACATTAATAATTTTTAGACCTTTAGTTACTGAAAATCATTATATAATAATTTTTTTTTCAAACATTCCTAAAGAGCCCTCCTCCCTCTTATAAAAATCTCTCACCTCTAACCCATTTATCAAACCCCTAAAGCACCTAGGAACAGCCAAACTCTACCCAATTAAGATACCTACATCTATAGCTCCCTCCTAGAATACTTTTCTATGGAAGAAGACACTACAAGGAATTTTTTTGGTTCAATCCATAGGGAGTTTCCCGATATAAAGGTAACATCCCCTCTTAAGTTCTTTTCTTTTATTATACTTATCCAACCCCCTAAACACTATTTTTATCCATTATTTTATAAAAATTACAGTATCCCCAATATAATAGGTTGTTTTTATGTGAATTATTTCATCTATACTTACACACACGCCCATCTAATGGGTAAAGAACATAATGTTTCTGTGGATGGAAAACTATTGCCCCACGAAACGATGATTGTTCAATCTTCTACTACCACATCTTATGGTGTCCATTATGACGGACCTGAAGTTAAATATGATATTTATGATATTCATTGTCTCTATAAGCTTCTGTAATTCTCTTTTATAGCATAACTTTATTATTTTCATGTTCTATATATACGATTATTTCATTTGAGAAAATGTGGACTACCACCCCCTCAAAGTGATATAACTCGTTCATACCATACATAGAACGAATAAAGAATGGTGTTAATATAAATACATAACATATATAAAATATTATATTATAATTTAATAATAATATACCTATGTATCGTTCGGTTTTTTTATTCTAAAATTAAAAAATGAAATGAAAGTAGCATTCGTGCGTACGTACGGATTACCGTCTCCATGAACACGATGAGATTCATTACCCGTCGTAACCATTCAAGAATAATTTTCATTTGATTATTAAAAATAATATTTAACAACACAATATAATTCTGGATATGAATCAAATACATCTTATCCATAACACACATGACTTATGTAACTAAACATATAAAGGAAAATGAGTCAGTTAACACCTGAAACAATGATGCTACTAAAATATTATTAACAATGAAATATTAGAAGTCATATATGATAGAATATTTATGTATGTAGTTCTTGTATAATATAATAACAATTATTTAAATATTTATTCGATGTTAATGTACCATCGACCAAGGAAAATTACATGTTAAGGGTTAATTTCACAATCCATTTATTATTTGAGGTTGTTTTTAGGTAAGTATATCCTGGGTCACCTTTATAATCCACATAATTTTTTCATAAAAATTTATTTCAATACATTTTTAATATTTACTATAATATAGGATAAATTAATTTATAACATTGTTTGATTTTTTTTAAAATTCTTTTAATTGAATCTTTCTGTTGTTTTCCAAATAAGGTACATTATGACCATTTTGAAAAATTCTGGTAAGAATGTTTTTTTAACATATACGGTAGGTGTTGTTATTATCCACTATTGTAACTCATTTGAATCTTACCTTACAATATAATAATATTATTTTCAAAATAATTTCTTTCTTTTTTAATTACAAGTCTTTTAAATGATTTCAAAATAGAAAGAGGTATTCCTCTCAAATAATTTTCATTTTATCTAAGTCAACTTCCTTTAATGGATTTTATACTTGTGTGAACAAGATTTGTTATGATAAAAATCATCCATAATGTATTGAGGGTATAGTGATATGTTTGACCATAGATGGGTTATTTGTATTCCATTTATGATTTTTGGTTAACGTATTAATATTTCATATGCTAGTTTTTAATAAGAATGTTTATATTATGTGTCAACCTTTTCATATGAGGAATGCATTGGATTTAGTAAGTGACAGGCGGAGCCCGCTATAGCTCCTCGATGCATCGGTAGGTCTAATGAGACAAACTAGTGTCTTGGAACAAGGTCTTGACAAAATCTTATTTGTAATCATGGCATCAGGCCATGACTATGTGGTTATGATGTCCGACATTATGCATTCCATAATTATAAAATTGGCTATTGATATTGCATGTGATTATTTGACATATAAAATATCCATGTTACTAAGTATATGGAATTATTCGATGTATATTTTACATATTACGCTGAAGATTATGTTTCAAAAGATTGTTTTTTAGTCTTATACATTTTCTTAAAATTTTATTCTTATTTTAGAAGTTTCTGCTGTATTGATATCCTTAATGAGAATATGAGCTTACCCGTTTCTATGTTTTATTTTTCCCAGGATCTGATGATGTATTTTATGGTTGACTTGCAAGGATTGGATAAGTGATATAAGTGTGTTCAAAGGGGGAAATTTTTTTGTTGTTTTTATCTAATGATGTAATGTAAAACGTATGTATGTATCAAGTAATTCCAAAGATACTAAACTAATCGGTCATTCAGGGCATGATTCCTTGTATAATTCCAATGTTATGTAATAGTGAAATGACACTGGGTAACTAGGGTTGAGAAATTAATCAAAATGTAATAAAATGCATTTTTCAAGAAAACATATTTTTTGTAGTCTAAAACGGCTATACAAAAAATTTAGTATGTATATGTTATGAGTTAATAAATTTATTTTAATTAAGTAAAACATTTCAATATATATTTCAATATGTGTTAAATTCTATTTATACCTATCAATTTATAAAATATGTTATTATATGTCGTGTTTGGTTTTATGTTATGTTTTTTGGGTCGAGCAAGCTATCAATCAATAAAAATTTATTTGAATAGAAATATATTATAAAAATGTTTGGATGATACATTATACACCCTTAAATGTATTATTCCATTTAATGTTTTATATTTTTATTCAAGGGTTCAATATCTGAAAATACCTTTGTTCAAAAACCACATCGTATAAATATATAATAACACTTTCTTTTAAATGGGAATGTGGGAAATGTAAATTTTATACAAAATAACACTTAATCATTTTACTAGATAAGGGGACCATTGGAAAGAAGTTATAATATAGACATGTATGAGACACTAATGTCTAATGAATAAAATAAATTGATAGATAACATGGTCATTATAATGTTAATGACTAATAAAACATAAATTAATTAGGGGTTATAATATCATCAACTCCATCTCTTGTTCCAAGAAATAAATATTCATCATTATTTTTTGCTGCCTAATGTACTAAAATTACAATTTAACATGTCATAAGATCCCTAAAATAATGAAAATGTATTCCTTGAATCAATAAATATTTTTTAAAACCGAAATTCTTTTTATAAATTATAAAATATCGATAAATATAATACATTAATCACTAAGACATTTATAATAACACCCAAAGTAAAACTAAAGGTATTCTCGAAAAAGATAGCCTCTAGAATCCTCTAAAATATGTCTGTCCAAATCTTGAAAAAAATTGAAATATTTGATGAAATATTTTATTATAATATCTCCATTAACTATTATCCTAGAACGACATGATGTATCTTTTATTTCCACACACTAAGAACATGTATTCCATGATAATATATTTTCATAAAACATGATAATCATTTCAAAAAAATTAATGTAAAACACTATAAAAACACAATATAATAATACATTATTCCTAAAATAAACTCTATAACTATTAATTAAATTAAATAAAAAATAGTCCAATGTATTATATAAATCAAAAACCTGTAATAAAGTTCATCATAAATAACTTTTCCATCAAATCAGTAATTATTTTCATATTCATTAATATTATCCAATTTTCTATATCAATATAATTTACCACTTTATCCCGAATAATCACCATCATATCAAAAATATACACATATTATGGATAATCTTTCACTCAATGATGTGTTCTAAAAAAATACCATCTTACCATGAACTCGATTTTATATGTTATAAGTACCATTTAATATATTCTTAAAAATTATTAAATAAAAACTAATACAAAACAATCCTTTTTTATAGTTCATTGTTCTTATAACAATAATACAATTGATAAAACACATCAAAAACATAATTCATAAATTCAACATATAAACACTTCAATCCTTCCACATCATTGATTGTACTAGAATTTATCATTCCTTGGTCAGGGATAGAAACAGTGGATTAGGTCATTAACTCAGATAATTCCCATGTTTCCCACACATAAGACATTGAATTATAAATATAACCTTATGATAAAACTCATTTCCCCATACAACTCTTCATTTCTCCTAAAACCTCACTTTATCTATGCCCTTATTTTATATACATAAAACATATTTTCATTCCTTCGAGACATTCCCATTAGTTCTTCTTTCTATATTCTCTGTATGTAGGAATATTTATCTTCTTTCTTATATTATCATCATCAATTGAACACCAATGAAACTTCATTCTTCTATTTTTAGGAGTGTCAGAAAACTCTCCCATGTACAAATAATTAATCATATAATGTTATAGGTGAATAGAAATAATCATAAGGTTTTGTATCACAGCTCCCATTTCATTTCATTACTCATGATGAAAAGATTTCCATTATTAATCACATTCATTTCTAACATGATTCCTTATTGTTCAATCAATAGACTAAAACCAAAAACATATTTTTATCATATATAATAATAGATATAAATCCTAAAATCAAGAAAAAAATATCAGGATATCTAAATCATTACACCTTATTTTCAATCTTTGACACCATAGGTTTAACTTAGGCCATCCAGAATCATTATATATTAAAATAATTCATAATGGTTAATTAATAAAATATTAATTGAAGCAATAATATTCCCTAAGAGTGTCTATCTAGGTGTGCAGTCTTTTGCCTAGTCATCTTACTTTAGTGATGATCATGTTAGTACCTAATCATCCACTTTACGAGTTTTTTCTCCGATTTGAATTTGAGACACAACCAAATCCACTATATTGTAGATATAAAGGTAAGTATCTTCTTGGAAAAACTGCATAATATCTACATTACAAACAATTCAGGATGGTATCCTATGTATAGACTTATCCTAGGGGTTTTCACCTAAATTCTCAAATTATAATCTATAATGATTAACTAACCCCTTCGTATATAAAAACTATGTCGCACGTGCTAAAAATATGTACATATTATATCTTTTTAAAGAAATATTATTTTTATATCATTATTATCCACATAAATCTATAAAAGTTTAGATTTATAGAAACATCGATAAATTAACCACTGGTACATAAATAAAACAATGTCATCTTCAACTTGGTTCTTTACATAACACCCTTAGTAGACAAATAATATTTAGTAACCTCACTCATATCCTTATAAATTTGAATCATAAGAAGGTTTGAGATCACATGTTTAGTAAAGGTAAAAATGGAGACATCATTCCATGTTCATATCTATCTATATGTTGAGAATAAGGGTAAAAGAACAAGATATTTTCAGAAGAAATTCATACCCATAAATTAAATGATCATAATCATGATGCACTATATATAACATTAAAATGTTACAAGATATTGTAGTCATCAAAAATCAGTCAAGATCCATGAGTTCAAATCATAAGCATAATGACGGGTTATGAGAGTGTGGAACCGTCATAGGTATATAAATTAAATCATATTTCATGTTTAACTATTGCGACCACCATATATTAGTGGATAAAGAATCAACAACTATTTATCATATCTTATTGGATCATAAATCACCATATGTGTCACATATCATAGTGCAAGAGGCACCACAATATTTTTTCCATATCATAAAGGGGGATACATCACAACCATTTTCCCATATCATAGTGGACCAGGAATCACTAATTGTTTCATATAGTGTATCAAGAAAATAAACTAATTTCCAATAATTATCTAATGAGATATAAGGATTTACCTAATGCATTATAGGGATTTAATAGACCCATCAATCACATTATTAAATAAATATATATATGTGTGTGCTACAATATTATAAAACATTCATTATTTCATAAAATAATAACACATATAAAATAAATAGGATTCATAAACAATTTAAAATTTCATTATACAATAAAATTTATGAAATGAACATGTATAATTATCCTAACAACATCAAAAAAATATACCATTAAATGAAATAACAAGGGAAATATCACTGGATAATATTCCTTGTAAAGAAGATTAACATCAAAGGATTATATAATTGATGATTTTTTCAAAGATCATTTGTTGATTCATTGATGAAAATAGAATTTTCATTAAGAATCCAATTATTTAATGTCTAAAAATTTCAAAAATATTATTGGAAAATTTTCATTGAAAATAAACATGAAATAAATCAAATAAATAAACAGATAACTAGACATTCATGACTCTATGAAATTACATTCATTCGATCATCATTAAAAATCACTCTATTGAAATCATTTGTGAAAATTACCTTATTTTGAAGATAACCATAACATTAATTTCAATCATTTTTCTAAAAAAATAAAAAACTAGATAAAAATGAATATGGAAAATCATTATAGAATATTAAAAAACATTTCAAAAAACATTTTAGAAAATATATATATGATGAAAAATGTTCTTTGACCAAAATAAAATAATTTTAGATTCCTTTAAACTTGTTTTTAAACCATTTTGAGTATGAAATATAGAAAAATGGCACTAAAAAACTATAATTATAGAAATAACTATAAAATTATAAAAACTAATAGTATTTATAATATTAGGATCATATAATTTCATCAGTGGAAATTTAAGAATAAAAAATCCCAATTAAATAGTATTCGAATATAATCCCCTTACAGCTTTGGTAATATTCAAATTATTACCTCATGAAAGAGAGATGATTGGATGGATTTGAAGATCATAATAATTTTCATGAGAAATATCATAAAAGTCATTCATAGTTGTTATATATACCACAAAAATGAAATAAGTAGTAAAAATTATAGCACCATGATATTTTAGAATATATATCTCTTTAAATAAATATTATTTTCTGATAGCTTGTGTTAAATTTAATACCGATTTAAAAACAACCACGGTAAACTATTAAAATATTATTATTTAATGTGACGATTATTGCAAAGACTTTTTATTAGAGGGTATGAATATTAATATATAAATTATTTAAAATTTACTGTTTCCATATCTCTAAAATTAATTCAATGGTTATCAACTAATTAGAAATGAAAATAAAAATATTTGAAAGTAAAATAGATATTTTTTTAAAAACATTTGTTTTTCTACATGCAATTTGTTTTTATAATAATAAATTAAATTAATCAACATTGGTGAATAGTTTTATTTAAATGTATAAAATTATATTGAATTTAATGTTTTAATTTTCATATGTTGTTTTTTACATATGGGATTAGAATAAACCCATTTTTATGAATAAAATGGGGTTTTTTTCTTCAAAAAAGTGGTTTTCATCACGTTTAGTGTAATTATTTTAAAATGAATTTGTGAGACTTAAAGAAATTGAATTTTTAAAAATTTATTTTATTTTATGAATTATGTGGTACAAACTTGAAAAATATTTTGTGTAATTTTTAGGCATTATGAATAGTAAATGTGGTAAAATATGTCACCAAGGTAGAGGGTAAATCATGTTTACCTAGTTGTAAACAAAATGCTAATGTCACAATTTTTAATCTTAATTCTTATTGGATGAACAAAATTTAAACATTATAACCATATGTATGAACTAAAATAGGGTAAAGGAAACATTTACATGTATATAACCAATATAAAATTTAAAGCAAAGAAAAATAAAAAAAATTATCACACATTTTTTTAAATATATCTTATGAGTTCACATAGAAAAGAAGTAAATTATGAATAAATAATAATTTTCATTTTAATAGTAAGAAATTTATTTTAATTATTTTAATTTACGTCGAAATTATAGTAATTCATATATTACCTTCAAAGCTTATGTAACACCAACACAAAATTTTTTCAATTAAAAGAATTAAAATAAATGACTTAAAAAACATTTAAATTAATATAATTTCAGTGAAATATTGCTTTACTAAAAAATTTAGATATATATGGAATATTATGTCTGTTTTAAGGATTATATTTTAATTATATATCTATTTGGTTTCTTGATATTCAAATTAGATGAATATTTCCAAAGTAGACATTAATGATATTTTCTAAAAATAATAATTTATTAAATGAGTTAAATTTCATAAAATTAATTTCTCCAGAAAATTGAATGAAATATAGTAAAAAATATAAACCATGGTCAATTTAGGAATCTTTTTTTCCTTTATGGTATCATTCCTAACCCATTTATATTGAAATAGGTGTTATAGTTGTTATGGTACGATATGACTAACGAAGGGTTAATAAAGAAGTTATGTTCTAAAATGAAACCAAATAATATTTAAAAAATTTTGGACGATTTTATTACATTCCTCTATTATATTTATTATAATTTATTGAAAATTGGAGGAATTATATTGGAGCATTTCTTTCTTATATTTTAAACATTTCCTATATTCCGTGTGTGTCGTCTCCCCCCAGTATAAAAGAAAACCCTTAATTTCTATTAATTACTCCACATTGAGAATTGTAGATCAATAAGGCCCAAAAAATATTCTCTTAAAATTAAATATGAACAATATAAAAGTGATTATCTCTCAAAAATATTATCCCTAGGGTCATTAAGAGGAGATCTAATTGACTAAATTCAAAGAATAGGTAATCAACTTAATCGATCGCTTTCTTTTTTTACATATAATTTTTACTCATATAAATATATGTTATTTAAAATAAAATTATAAATTATGTATAATAAATATTATTAAATATTATTATTATTATTAAACAACCATAATTATAAGGCCCCGGCCTTAAACCATACTTAATATTGAATTAAATGAATAATTTACATTGGGGATCTTTTCAGGTTTAGAGTTTTAGAGAAATAGGACATAACTATTACATCTCAAAAGATTGCAAAGTAGAAACTTTTACTAAGTTTCCATAAAATAAAAACTCTTAAAAAGAAACATGTCCAGTTCCATGTTTTAGGTTGCATGACTTTCCCTTGATCCCATCCTTGACCCTATTCCATGTTAAGTACTGTGAAAAACATTTCAAAAACCTAGGATGAGCATAAAAAGCTCAGTAAGGGATATACAAAGAATGAAAACTGTTAGTTTTTCAAAACAACAAGTAAACCATGTATACATTATCAATGTAATACTTTTCACCTTTTCGAAGTAGTAAAAACTCTTCACTGAATAAAAGTTCATTACTTACCCTTCTTTAACCAAAAGATTACCATAATACCCATATAAAGATCACATAACATATAAAGGTTACTTGGGACATAAACATACTTAAGTGGAATAACCATAAGGTTGACTTCCACACATATCACTTAATGGAATAGCCATTCGGCCAACTTCCATACGTACTTAATGGAATAGCCATACGGCCGACTTCTATACCCAATGCATTGGAGGTTATAATGTAACCACCCATCCTAGTATTCATGGCACGACCCGTCATGTGGTTTATCACGTAACCACCCGTAATATGTCCAATTACCATTATAAAATTATAACACATAAAACCAATATAATGGAATGAAAGAATTTCCACATTTCAATCATAATATATCATTTAAATATATTGACATAATAGAATAATTTATCAAAAATATTTTTAATAACAAAATACATAAAAGAGTATATGGTATTTATTTTTTTAAAAAAACATTACGGCTTATTGAGGAAGCCAAAGATCAAATAATACTCGCGGCAGTGGAAAAGGTCGTTGTCACAACATACGTTAAAGGAAACATTCCTTTTTTTCGTTTAGTAAAACGCTTCGTAGAAAAAGATTCCTTTTGTATAAAAGTATAATTCAAAGGGGTTTATACACCTTATAAATGAAAGCTGAGTATAAAACGAAATATGCCTCAATGAAAGGAGATTGAGACGAAGTCCCTTACAAAGACGATATCCTTCGTTTAAGGATAAATCAATTACATAATTATGTGTGACAAAAGAATACACCAAATATAAGTGGATATTAAGTGTAAAACAATCAGAGGTTATTCACACATATTCATAGAATGACATATTCAAGGAGTATAAGTTTATCCCAAATAATCAAATTTGGGTTAAGAAGTTCCCTTGCAAAAATTTGATAGCCTAATGGCGTCACTACAAAATTCAGAAAATGAGTTGATGAGAGATAAAAAGGGTATCTTATCACATGGGAAAAAAATTTAAATCAATAAGGATATAGAAGAACATATACCAACATAATAGTATGTGAATTAAAAGACATAACAAAAGAAGTCTTTTAAAAAGATGAGGGTGAAAGGTTCCCTTACCGACATGGGTATCTTTCGAAACATACCCCACATAAAAGAAGGACAATACAGCATTGATGTAAATACTCATAAATAAAAGTATATTACACAATGAGTAAAATAATGGGCAGTACATACACCACTCAAATGAAATTGTGGCAAATGTAGCATAAATCTCACGGGAATAAAAGTGAGATGAAAAATCCCTTACGAAAACTCGACATCCTAACGACGCCACAAAAAACTTACAAAAAAGGATTGATGAGATAAAATAGGGTATCTCATCATATTAACTTAAATTTTATAGATAGAGGAATATAAAATAACATCCCCCAACATAACAAAGAGGATCTTAAAATAAGTGACATAAAGGAGAGTACTTAAAAAGAGAGAGAGAGGTTAGATCTCTTACGAAAATTCGGCAGCCTAACGGCGCCACATAAAACTTAAAAAAATGGATTGATGAGATCAAATAGGGTATCTCATAATATTAATATAATGTTTATAGAAAGAGTAATATAAAATAACATCCCCCAACATAACAAAGAGGATCTTAAAAGAAGTGACATAAAGGAGAGTACTTAAAAAGAAAGAGAGAGGTTAGATCTCTTACGAAAATTCTGCAGCCTAACGGCGCCACTCAAAAATTCCAAAATGGATTGATGAGAGAGAATAGGGTCTCTCAACATATGAACATAAAAATTACAGTAAGAGTAATATAAAATTACATCCCAATAACAAGAAAGTTGATCTTTAAAAGGAATGACATAAAAGAGCGTACTTAAAAAGAAAGAGAGGAGTAGGATCCCTTACCTCGGGTCCGACTTGACTCGATCGTTCTTTAACGACCTGAATAATAAACTTGAGTTAATTTATACTTTCTTAAGAACCTTTTTCAAGTTCATTATTACTTATATATCAATTATTGACATGTTATAAACATTATGTAATCATTTAAGTTAATAATTTTTGTTTTGTCGATAATTGGTTCTTAAGTCAAAAGTGGACTTCTTACAATTAAATGTTGTTCGTGTGGTCAAATGGTGCTTTATACCCAGAATGAAATTCCTGATTTGTATATCATATATATAATATATATCCATCATATAAATGTATTTATAATATTACATAATCATTTAGAGGTAAGAAATGAAATGCACCGTTCATGTAGACGGTAAGTTGTACGTACGCATGAACGCTAATTTCATTTGAATGTTATATTAATGGAATTATAACTAAATGAGAGATGTGTATATTTTTAATTCCAGAATTATATTAATCCTTTAGATGTATCATACATCATATATATCCATTATATGTACTTATAATAGTACATTACATTTGAGGATAAGAAATGAAATGCACCGTTCACGGAGACGGTAAGCCATAAGTACGCATGAATACTACTTTCATTTCTATCTCATACTTTAATGGAAAGAAAACAATAATGATATAAAGGAATATTATAATTCCATTATAACATAATATAAAATAACTTTAAATCCATCCTTTAAACATCCCACATATGGCATTAACGAATCAAATCACTTTGAGGGGGCGGTAGTCCGCGCTTCCTAAAATGAAGATATCGCGTATACCCATAATGGAAGCCATAAAGGTATGCCACAAATGAAAAATACAGAATATTATGTAAAAAATAAAAATATTATATATCATATATAAACATAGTGACATCTTAATGTCCACCATTTAAGGTGTTATATGAGTGTTGAACAATCATCGTTTCGTGGGGCAGAAATTCGCCATCCACAGAAACAGTATTTTTTTTAACCATTATATGAAGGTGTGTGTAATTGTAGCTCGAATCATTATTATAAAAACATCCTAGTATATTTAAGATACTGGTGTTGTTACAAAATAAATGAATAAAAAGATTTTAGGGGGTTGGTGAATCAAAATAAAACAAAAGAGCACCAGTGAAGACGTTACCTTAAAATAGGGTAACTCCCTTTGGTTTGAACCAAAAGGGTTTTTTAAGAGTTTACTAACTATGTTAAGGATTTTAAGATGAGGAGAGGGATGTGGAGAGACCCAATGATCCGATCTTGGCCGATCCAGTGGTTTGAGAGGTGTGGGTAAGGTGGTAGAGGTGGGGGCCTTTTATAAGAGGAGATGAGGGGCACTCTTGGAAAAGTATAAAATGTTACTTTATTTTCCAATGGTTTTCGGATTTTAATGGTCCCACATTGTTGTGTTTAGAGTATAAGGTGATAAGGGTTCGAAATCCACCCATCCAATAGGATTTTTAAATGTTTGGGTCCAAGATTTTGCATTATCTTTCGATTTTATTTAATTCGTTAAATAATAAGGTCATCGCTGCATCATTATGACTTCATAATGAATTTAATTTATTTAATGTATAAAAATTAATAAAATAATACTATGATGTAGGAAATCTTTTTATCTTTCCAATGATTATTTATAGTCAAAATTATGACTTGTATAACCACATGTAAGAATTGTGTTAGTAAAATAAATCATGTTTGTGACATTTTTATTTTAACTTTAAATAAAAGGCATAAATGTCATTATCAAACCCAAGTGGCTCCATGGGGTACCAAAAATCGACCCATGGGTTGTCTTGGTCGTCCATAACTCATTCAATAGGATTATGACAAGTGTAAATATATTTTCATTTTATTATAATATCATTTTTAACTTAAATCACACTAATTAACTTCAATCGCGATTAATAAAACTTAAAAGTTACTTTTCATCAAAAATTAGGTTCATCCCATTGAACCACATTTTACTTAACAATTAAAATAATTTGAATTTTATTTTTGAAATTCAAATCACAGAAGTGGTAAAGTACCATTTAAACGAAAAATCAAATTTTGTAACCACCACTTTCTGGTTTCACTATTCATAAAAAATTGATGTTTTTAAGAAAAATACCAAAAATTCACCCTAAGATATATTTGATATTCCGAATTCAAAAATGATTTCTATTTTACCAAATTCATGACATATATGTTGCATTAATTAATTTTATAATTAATTCCCGCAGTCAGAGAAAATAGCGTGTTTTTATGAAACAATAAGTATCAAAAGATTGACACTAGTTTAATTAAAATTTCAAAGTGAAATTAATTCCAATGACCACTATTGGATTAATTGGTAAAAATATATTCTAATTTTACTAAAAAAACAATCCAAAAGATAATCTAATAATATAAATAAACTAGATTAAAAAGAGATTTTGAATTAAAATACAACAATTTTCACTATTCATTAAAAAATGAACTTTATCAGAAAGATACCAAAAATTTAAACAAAGTAAATTTTGATATCCTGATTCTAAATAAGAATTTTATTTTGTCAAATATGACACATAAAATTGTCAATATGTGGATTTAAAAGAGGTTCTCCATCAAAAGGCTGATAATCGACCTTTTAAAGAATATTAGACTATCTACGCTTAAAATTGGATTCATTCCCGTTTTTAATCCTATATCATTTATTGTAAAGAGTAAAAATATTTGACAAAAATATATAATCATTTTGTAGTTAGTTCTGTTCATTCCTGCCATTACAACGGCTAAGAATTAACTACCATTTAAATTAATATTATTTTATTATTAGAGTGCAACGTAAGATTTCCAAGAAACTCGTTGTTGCGTATTGGGTATGCCATCGAGCATAGAATCCCCTTTAAAGTAATATTAATATTTTATTCACAAATATGGATAAATATAAAAATGTCACATTCTTTATTTACCTGGGGTGTTACATCCTTCCCCCCATTTGGGAATTACGTCCTCGCAATTTTCAAATTGAGCATGGAAACATCCTTGAATGTCCCACATCGGAACAAGAGTCGGTAAAACAACCACTTTAAAATAAAGAAAGATAAGTACAGAGGTCACCCGAGTTAACCCATACTAGGATTCCATGTATGAAAATATGGACATAAAGGAAAAAAACAAAGGGTCATGTTCTGATGGAGAGTGATAGTAAACATGTCTAGGAGAAAGTTAACCATAAGAAAATCACAGACTTGTGATGGGTTAAACGGTATTCGATTCCCCAGTAGGAAATGTTAACAGATAACATTTTTGTTTTAAGTTACTTTTCATTGAGGAATTTATTTTTGAGCTTAGCTAAATCATAATGAAACATACTTACTTGTCATGTAGACTTTCAGATTTTACTAGATTCTTTAATCAAACTCATATTTTCTCCAAAAGACGAGTATTTAGGAAGACTTGTTTGCATTAAGTGTACTATAATAAATTTATAGAGAATCACCTAATCCAAAAAAGAGAACTATATACATTCCATGTCTATAGACTCTAACCAAAACCAAAACCAAAGAGGTTAGTACAAGATCAGATAATCCAGAAAAGGATAACCCTTTATAAAAAGAAAATCTATTATTAATCTCCAAAATTTTCCCAACAAAACCCAAAGTTCAACGAGGACATTTTGATAAAAAATTTGTCTATAAAATTATTAAAAGTAAACTAAACTTGTATTGAATCCCAAATATTTTAAGGATTTAGTCACATAGTCTTCCAAGTTACGTCGTAACATTTATCTCCAAAAAAACATTAGTTGCTCCTAAAGTCTCGTATTGAAAAGTAATTAACCTAATCACATATCCTCCATGATAGGTTAGTAAATTTCCATAGATATCCAAAAATCAACATACTCTTAATTCATAAAATCATTTAACTAAAAATAATTAGTCAAACTAACCAGGGACTTTACGTAGTCCAGTGGTCGGCGATAAATACCCACTGCACTTTGGTTGTGGGTTTAATTCCCACACCTTTGTCTGAAGCGACGGTTTGTCACACAGTCTGTGTGTTTTCCTTTTTCCAAAACTACATAATTCTTAAAAAATTCCCCAAAAACGAGATAATATCTTCAAAAATAACCATAATGTAATTTAACCTCAATTTTATCTCATGACTTTAACTTTCCATTATTACATATAGTAACCCACAATTACCACAAAAGTAAGGATCATATAAACCCAAATGGTTCTTTATAACTATGTCCACAAAAGAACAGATTACTATTCTTTGAATAAAATTTTCATATATCAAACATCAGTGTTACACATACTATAAAAAGTCTTCTAATGTACCCCATCATCAAAAGAGACTTAATACTCTTAAGAATTTCACCATAACTCTTGAAGCCCTTATATGTTATCTTCTTACTCATTCAACATTCTTCATGATCTATTAACCATTCCTTTCCAACTTATTCTGAAATACTTCTTTCCTACAAACAAAATCATGAATCATATCCTAAGATTCCAAAATAGGAAAACAAAAGTAAAGAAATAATCCATACCTTTGATTGGTCATTGGCAGTTTCTTCATCCTCAATCGGAATAGAATTAGGTATTGGTAAACAAGTATTTGTATGATCTTGGTGATCCCATTCACGAAACTTCTTCATAGGACATGTGTTTGCATAATGACCATACACACCACATTTAAAACATTCAATTGATCCCTCAGAAAGAACTTATTTCCCTTTCCTCGAGTCAACTGGATGCTTCCTTCTTCCATGGTAGGTTCTTGCTTTATGACCTTAATTTCCACATCTATAGTATATTTATGTCCCTTTAAAACATTTTCCTAGGTGTTTCTTTCCACATCTATGACACATAGGTTTTTGAACACACATAACTTTATGATTATTACCTGTAGTTCTGTAGGGATTTGTTTCTCGCATATATGATGCCTTATAGAAATCACCAAGGTTTAGGTGGTCAATCATGACTCCAGATAGTTAGTTGAGGATAAACACAAGAGTTCTCATTGCAGCTCCCATATCATTCAGTTGCTCGCTCAGAAAACTGTCACAGTTTCCTTCACATCCACCGTTACTTTGGTTCCTACTAGATCCAACCATTTACTAGAACCAAAAATGTCAGTGTGAGTATATCAAAAAAACCATCATGTACTAAATAGGAAGATAAACCCTAAGATAAACTTACTCATTCAATTTATCTAAAACTAGGAATGTTTATGAAATCCTAACCATTATGGTAATGCCACTTATGCTTAAAAAATACCCTAACCTCTAAAGTTATCTAAACCAACCTCTGATACCAACTATAAGGCCCCAACCTTAAACCTTACTTAATATTGAATAAAATGAATAATTCACATTGAGGATATTTTCAGGTTTAGAGTTTTAGAAAAAATAGGACATAACTATTACATCTCAAAAGATTACAAAGTAGAAACTTTTACTAAGTTTCCATAAAATAATAACTCTAAAAAAGAAACATGTCAAGTTCCATGTTTTAGGGTGCATGACTTTCCCTTGATCCCATCCTTGACCCTATTCCACGTGAAGTCCTGTGAAAAACATTTCAAAAACTTGGGATGAGCATAAAAAGCTCAGTAAGGGATACACAAAGAATGAGAACTGTTAGTTTTTCAAAACAACAAGTAAATGATGTATACTTTATCAAATTAATACGTTTCACCTTTTCGAAGTAGTAAAAACTCATCACTAAATAAAAGTTCATTACCTACCCTTATATAACCAAAAGATTACCATAATACCCATATAAAGATCACATAACATATAAAGGTAACTTGGGACATAAACATACTTAAGTGGAATAACCATAAGGTCGACTTCCACACATATCACTTAATGGAATAGCCATTCGGACAACATCCATACATACTTAATGAAATAGCCATACGGCCAACTTCCATACCCAATGCATTGGAGGTTATAACGTAACCACCCATCCCGGTATTCACGGCACCACCCGTCATATGGTTTATCACGTAACCACCCGTAATATGTCCATGTACCATTATAAAATTATATCGCATAAAACCAATATAAAGGAATGAAATCATTTACACATTTCAATCACAATATATCATTTAAATATATTGACATAATAGAATCATTTATCAAAACCATTTTCAATACCAAAATACATAAAAATGTATATGGTATTTGTTTATTTTAAAAACATTACAGCTTGTTGAGGAAGCCAAAGATCAAATAATACTCACGGCGGTGGAAAAGGTCGTTGTCACCGCGTACGTTAAAAGAAACATTACTTTTTGTCATTTAGTAAAACTCTTCATAGAAAAATATTCCTTTTGTATAAAAGTAAAAGTCAAAGGGTTTTATACACCATATAAAAGAAAGTTGTGTATAAAACAAAATATGCCTCAATGAAAGGAGATTGAGATGAAGTCCCTTACAAAGACGGTATCCTTGGTTTAATGATAAATCAATTAAATAATTATGTGTGACAAACGAATACACCAAATATAAGTGGATATTAAGTGTAAAACAATCAGAGGTTATTTACACATATTCATAGAATGACATATTCAAGGAGTATAAGTTTATCCCAAAGAATCAAATTTGGGTTAAGAAGTTCCCTTGCAAAAATTTGACAGCCTAATGGCGTCACTACAAAATTTAGAAAATGAGTTGATGAGAGATAAAAAGGGTATCTCATCACATGGAAATAAAATTTAAATCAATAAGGATATATAAGAACATATCCCAACATAATAGCATGTTAATTAAAAGACATAACAAAAGAAGTATTTTAAAAAGAGGAGGGTGAAAGGTTCCCTTACCGACATGGGTATCTTTCGAAACATACCCCCACTGAAAGAAGGACAATGCAACACTGATGTAAATACTCATAAATGAAAGTATATTACACAATGAGTAAAATAATGGTCAGTACATACACCACAAAAAGGAAATTGTGGCAAATGTAGCATAAATCTCATGGGAATAAAAGTGAGATGAAAATTGACTTACGAAAACTCGGCAGCCTAATGGCGCCACATAAAACTTACAAAAAAGGATTGATGAGATCAAATAGGGTATCTCATATTATTAACATAATGTTTATAGAAAGTGGAATGTAAAAAACATCCCCCAACATAATAAATAGGAGCTTAAAAGAAGTGACATAGTGGAGAGTACTTAAAAAATAAAGAGAGAGGTTAGATCTCTTACGATAATTTGGCAGCCTAACAGCGCCACATAAAACATACAAAAATGGATTGATGAGATCAAATAGGGTATCTCATCAAATTAACATAATGTTTATAGAAAGAAGAATATAAAAGAACATCTCCAAACATAACAAGGAGGAGCTTAAAAGAAGTTACATAAAGGAGAGTACTTAAAAAGAAAGAGAGAGGTTAGATCTCTTACAAAAATTCGGCAGCCTAACAGCGCCACTCAGAACTTCCAAAATGGATTGATGAGAGAGAATAGGGTCTCTAATCAATTGAACATAAAAAATACAGTAAGAATACTATAAAATAACATCCCAATAACAAGAAAGATGATCTTTAAAAGGAATTACATAAAAGAGCGTACTTAAAAAGAGAGAGAGGAGTAGGATCCCTTACCTCGGGTCTGACTTGACTCGATCGTTCTTTAACGTCCTGAATAATAAACTTGAGTTAATTTGTACTTGCTTAAGAAAATTTTTCAATTTCATTATTCCTTTTATATCAATTTTTGACATGCTATAAACATTATTTAATCATTTAAGTTAATAATGTTTGTTTTGTCGATATTTGGTTCTTAAGTCAAAAGTGGACTTCTTACAATTACATGTTGTTCATCTGTTCAAAGGTTATTTATACCCAGAATGACATTCCTGATTTGAATATCATATATATAATATATATCCAGCATATACATGTATTTATAATATTACATAATCATTTAGAGGTAAGAAATGAAATGCATCGTTCATGGAGACGGTAAGCCGTACGTACGCATGAACGCTACTTTCATTTCTATGTTATATTAATGGAATTAAAACTAAATGAGAGATGTGTATATTTTTAATTCCAGAATTATATTCATCCTTTAGATGTATCATAAATCATATATATATATTATATGTACTTATAATATTACATTACATTTGAGGATAAGAAATGAAATGCACCGTTTATTGAGACGGTAAGCCGTACGTACACATGAACGCTACTTTCATTTCTATCTCATACTTTAATGGAAAGAAAACAATAATGATATAAAGTTGTATTATAATTCCAGTATAAAATCATATAAAATAACTTTAAATCCATCCTTTATACATCCCACATATGGCATTAACGAATCAAATCACTTTGAGGGGGCGGTAGTCCGCACTTCCTAAAATGAAGATATCGCGTATACCCATAATGGAAGCCATAAAGTTATTCCAAAAATGAAAAATACAGAGAATAAGTAAAACATAAAAATATTATATATCATATATAAACATAGTGACATCTTAATGGCCTCCTTTGAAGGTGTTATATGAGTGTTGAACAATCATCGTTTCGTGAGGTAGAAATTCCCCATCCACAGAAACAGTATGTTCTTTAACCATTAAATGAAGGTGTGTGTAAGTGTAGCTCGAATATTTATTATAAAAACATCCTATTATATTTAAGATACTGTATTTTTTACAAAATAAATGAATAAAAAGAGTTTAGGGGGTTGGAAAATCAAAATAAAACAAAAGAGCCCAAGTGAAGACGTTACCTTAAAATAGGGTAACTCCCATTGGATTGAACCAAAAAGTTTTCTTTAAGAACATCCTGCCTATGTTAAGGCTTCTAGGATGAGGAGGGGAATGTGGAGAGACAAAATTATCCGATCTTGGACGAACCAAAGGTGTGAGAGGTGTGGGTAAGGTGGTAGAGGCGGGGGCCTTTTATAAGAGGAGAGGAGGGGCACTCTTGGAAAAGAATAAAATGTTACTTTATTTTCAAATGGATTTCGGGTTTTAATGGTCCCAAATTGATGTGTTTCAAGGATAAGGTGATAAGGTTTCGAATTCCACCAATATAATAGGTTTTTGACATGTGTGGGTCCTAGATTTTGCATTATCCTTCCATTTTATTTAAATCATTAAATAATGAGGTCATCACTACATTATCATGATGTCATAATGAATTTAATTTATTTAATGTCTAACAATTCTTTAAAAAAAACTATGATATAAAAAATCTTTTTAGATTTTTAATGACTATTTAGAGTCAAAATTGTGACTTTTATTACCACATGTAAAAATTGTTTTAGTAAACCAAATCATGTTTGTGACATTTTTATTTTAACATTAAATAAAAGCCATAAATGTCATTATCAAACCCAAGTGGCTCCATGGGGTACCAAAAATCGACCCATGGGTTGTCTTGGTCGGCCATAACTAATCCAATAGGGTTAGGGCAAGTGTCAATATATTTTCATTTTATTATAATATCATTTTTACCTTAAATCACACTAATTACCTTTAATCGCGATTAATAAAACTTAAAAGTTACTTCTCATCAAAAATTATTTTCATCCCATTGAACCACATTTTACTTACCAATTAAAATCATTTAAATTGGATTTTTGAAATTCAAATCACATAAGTGGTAAAGTCCCATTTAAACGAAAAATCAAATTTTGTAACCACTACTTTGTGGTTTCACTATTCATAAAAAATTGATGTTTTTCCGAAAAATACCAAAAATTCACCCTAAGCTATATTTGATATTCAGAATTCAAAAATGATGTCTATTTTACCAAATTCATAACATTAAAGTTGCATTAATTAATTTTAAAATTAATTCCCGCAGTCAGAGCAAATAGCGTGTTTTTATGAACCAATAAGTATCAAAAGATTGACATTAGTTTAAGTCCAATTTCAAAGTGAAATTAATTCCAATGACCACTATTGGATTAAATGGTAAAAATATATTCTAATTTTACTAAAAAACAATCCAAAAGATAATCTAATCATATAAATAAACTAGATTAAAAAGAGGTTTTGAATTAAAATACAACATTTTCACTATTCATTAAAAATGAACTTTATCAGAAAGATACCAAAAATTTAAACAAAGTAAATTTTGATGTCCCGATTCTAAATAAGAATTTTATTTTGTCAAATATAACATAGAAAATTATCAAAAAGTGGATTTAAAATGGGTTTTCCATCAAAAGGCGGTTAATCGACCTTTTAAAGAATATTAGACTGTCTACGTTTAAAATTGGATACATTTGCATTTTTAATCCTCTATCATTTATTGTAAAGAGTAAAAATATTTGACAAACATATATAATCATTTTGTAGTTAGTTCTGTTCATTTCCTCCATTACAAAGTCTAGTCATTAACTACCATTTAAAACAATATTATTTTATTATTAGAGTGCAACGTAATATTTCCAAGAAACTCGTTGTTGTGTATTGGGTACGCCATCGAGCATAGCATCCACATTAAAGTAATATTAATAATTTATTCACAAATATGTATAAATATAAAAATGGCATATTCTTTATTTACCTTGGGTGTTACAATAATATCTCCCATAAAATGTTAATTTAATGTAATGTTCATGCGTACGTACAACTTACCGTCTCCACAAACTGACACAATTCATTTTTCATCACCATATTTTATGGATGGGTCTTATAATTGGTATAATATTAATAATTTAAATTCATGAATAAATTATTATTTTTAGGGTATAATATCATATCTACTTTTTTAACTTCTAATTATTTGGAAAATAATAACGTTTCTCGTTCGTGCGTGTGGACTAGAACCTCCACAGAGTGATGCATTTCATTTTTCATTCCCATTTTACATGGATGGTAAAAAGGATGTATTTGATGAATATATTTTATGTATATAATATTTTAATGATTCTAAAAAAGTGAATTATTATTTTCCTTTCTTTTATATTATTCCCCAACAGAGTGAAAACAGTGTTCATTCGTACATATGGCCTACCGTCTCTATGAATGGTGATTTTCATTTTTCAATATGTAAAGTGTATTGTTGACCATAATTAAACATTTAATGAAAATATATGATATTTATGTGATTATTAAAATTCAATATATAATTTAACTATGATAAATTTACAAGGGACATTACTACCAAACAAAAACATACAGGAAGAATGAAGCATTTATCACCCAGATCAGTGATTTTAATAATATACTATTAATAACATGGTGATAAAAGGTTATATGTAACTCAAATATTGTATGATATATATGACTATGGTTTTATAATATATTTATAATAAATATATATGTTATAATACTAGAGTATAAAACAGGTTTAAATGAATTTAAACTTGGGGAAGGGGTTTTATGTCAAAATCTCATTGTTTATCAGGATTGATTATGACTAAGTTTATTATGACGAAATTTCATGTTTACCCTATTAAAAAATCTTAAATTTTATTCTCCTATGGTTATTTCAGGGAAATTCAAGTTTTCATGTAATTTTTTCACATTTAATACTCATCATAAAAAATAAATTCTTTATGGAATGATGAGTTCATTTCTTTTTTTGATTGAAAAAACATTTTCATTCTTATACATGTTTAATAAAATGTTTATTGTAATATGTAAACATTATCCTACTATTAATTGAAGTCATTTTTAACCATGATTTTACACTTCAAAAATATTTTTTATAGGAATAATCGTTTCATTTTCTTAACAAGTTACTTTTTTTACTTTTAAAAAAAGTATGAAAAGAATATATTATTTTAACTTATTTGGGATTAATATAATTTCATTCCTTAATGACCAAATAATTATTTGAATTGTACATAAAATATTCCATGAATCATTTCAATGAAAATTATTTCTTTAATATTTTAGTAAAAATTAAATTTTAAATATGTGATTTCATTTGGAAATGTGTATTTTCCTTAATAAATGTTCTAATTGATCTTTTAAAAGAATTTTCCCAATAATATGACATAATTTGATTTATTATAATATTTAAATTTATTTTATTAAATTATTTCATCCTTAGTATCACTATATATGTTTTATTATTATGATGACATGATGTTTACAGAAGACATTAATTTTCAATGGGTTAACATTTGATGAATTAATGAAATATTTATGAGACCCATTTCATTTACATGGGTTATGCCATGATGAAATGCATATTTTTTTTTTCATTTCCTAAGTTAAGATACAATGAATGTTTTATTATCTTTTCTAACACGTCTATGTGATTTTCATTATGTGATGGGTGGGTTTTTTAATACATATCCCTCCAATGCATTGGGTAAACCTAGTTCAGTAAGAGGTTGTATAAAATATCATAGTACTTGGAGTGGATTTTTAATACCTATCTGGTTTGGAGAGTGAACCCAATCCACTATTATAGTCTTGGAATTAATACTTGACTACTAGAGAAATGATTTTTTATGATTATATGTTTTTGAAAAATAATTATTTCCTATGTCAATTTTATGATCTCAGGTATCATGTTATTTGATTCCATTATGATTCAAGTTTATAAACATCCATGATTTATTCCATGACTCAATATTATTATGTATGATATTAAGGGTATGGTTTTAATTGTTATTTTTATGTTTATAAATCCATATGTTCATGTTATGTTGAAGTAATCATCTATATCTCCATTTTTTACCTTTACTGATCTTATAATCTATAAATTTCTTATGTTTCCATTACTATGGTAATGAAGAAAGGTATTATATATGATACTCCTAAGAAAGATTAAATTTATGAAGAATGTAGTGGGGGATTATTTTTTTCACTTATGAACCAATTATTTATAAATAAATCCTTGCAATGATTCCATACCTATTCGATTACAGCTTGGATTCTTATTTTATTTAAGGAATATAAATCTAGTTAGATGGCCTATTTATATATAAAAAATATATATCACTATATTTGGTATCAAAATAATGGTTTAGTCTCATTTGTAAACTAGTTTTCGAAAAAATTATTAAGAATACTTATGATAATCCTATGTATAGAAGAACATCTGAATTTATGGAAAATAAAAGTGTATTGTTTTACTCAAAAAACGTTCATGTCCAGACATAATAAGTGGATGATGTTTTGGTATATATTAATATAGGGCTAACAAATGGGAAAATATTTATATGAGTATATCTCATCTATTATTCAAGTGCATAGTGAATGTTCCCTTACAACGAGTGGATTATTTTTTCTCAAACTATGATTTTTGTTTTTTGTAAATGGTTAGAACATGAATGTTTCATGTTAGTACTGAATGGGATATAAAATAAATTCAATGTTATTCTAAGATATTAAATTATATAAGAGAAGGATTGAAATTCTTATTGTTATTCGTTCCCAAAATTTTTATGGTATGAATATTATAGAATAAAAAAATTAGAAAAGGATGAAAGAACATTATATTGATTATTTAATGAGTAAATTTACACCTTCTTTTAGTGGCACCACTAATACACTAGTTTCTAAGATATGGATTATTGTCTTGGGAAATATATTTTCCATTATCTGGTGTTCATTTTATGAAATGGTCATCTTTTAATTATATCTTTTGGATGATGAAACTGATCATTAGTGGACTCTTATAAAGAATACAAGGCTCTATAAATTATAAAATACATGGATATGGATTATTTGAAGATATTATTTTCAAATATGTATCTTATTTTTGTTATTAGTATGAAAATGTAGAAGGAATTCTTTTAACATGAGAAGATGGACGATGAATCCATTGGTACCTATGAGTAAAATTTTACTTGACTTTCGAGATTTTATTCTTGTATCCATCTTGAAGTTATGGTTTATTAACTATCCTATACCTAAAAAAATTATATAAATAGAATTATCCACAAGGAAATTAAATGGCTATGAATAAATAATTTTTTGTTATTTCATGTTGGAAATGGACATTAGAGTTACCCATTAATATCATGGTTTTGATAAGAAAAGTACGATGGAATTAAAATTAAATTCTAAATTCATAGACAGAAGAATATTAGACTTTGTACTCAAAAAATGGATGAAAATGTTGAGGAACAAATATTAAGGGGACTGTTCAATATTTTATGTATGGAAAATATAGTCATTAGGGAATAAAATGTTGATGTTATTAGAAAAAGTTAGCTAGTTTTGTGAATAAAGAGAAATATCCCCAAAATACACCACCCACATTCCAACGATTCAAATTTAACTAATATAATAATTATGTTAACTTGTGATTCAGTCTAATGGTTAATGAAGATAATCGATGTCAGTAACCTCTTAATCCCATAGATGAAGGAAAATATTGTGTGATCACTATTTTGGATGAGTGGTATTATAACTACATAGTGAATGGAACACATATAATCCCCTCTAGAACTGATAATGTTTTATTTGAATCTAGATCTACCCACTCTTTTATATATAATCAATATTTTATGGCTATAAAAATTGAACCTAATAATTATACATTGAATTAGTGATGAAAACCCATAATAGAATAATGCTCACATATAATTTCTAGGATTATTTTCTAATTGATATTGGAGGATTATGGTTCTTGTAAATCTTGTTATTCTCCCTCTAGTTAAATTTTATTTTATAATAGGAAAGGATTGAATTCCTCAATAGATATTCCAAATCAATTATCGAGGAAGGTAATTCATGTTTTATATTTCAATCCAACATTTTATTTTCTATTAGTGTGATGATATATATAAAATTATTATGGAAATAATAGATATTGTATGAGTCTTAATTTCTATTCAAAATTGGGTTTTATCTAATATGGTTGGGGAGAAACTCCAAATAAATTATATAGATATTTTAAGAGTTTTGTTTATGTATTTTGAGAATATTTTCCAAGTCCACTTTCAAATAATGTAGGTGAGTTATCAATAATACTCATACCTAGTGCTATACCAATTTTGAAAAATTCATACAGAATGAAAATGATTGAGTTATAGGAATTCAAAAATATACACTAGGAGAATCAGGAAAAGTGATTTATTTAGAAATATAAGACACCTTAGGATACACATATTCTTTTTATTAGGAAGAAATATGGATCAATGTGACTCTATATTGATTATTGAGAACATAACTGAACTGTAATAATGAATAATTAACATTTTACTTGTATTGATGAATTCTTATATCAATTGTGTGGAGATCAATAATTTCAAAATATTGATCTTAATTTTTTATATCATAAATAAATGGGAAATAATGTGGATTAAAAAATTAAAAGACTTCATACATGTTATGGAAGCTATGAATATATAGTGATTGTATTTGGTTTGAGAAATTCCCATATTATCTTCATGAAATTAATGAATAGATTCTTTATAGATTACTATGATCAGTTTTTGGTATTATTATAGATGATATTCTATATTTTAAATGACTAAGGAGGAGCATAAGTATCACTTAAGGATCATACTAAAGTCCATAATGAGGGATAAACTACATAAAATTTTAAAAAGTTTGAATTTATCTTATAAATGGTTGAATTATATTTCTTAAATGAGTGTTTAGAAATATATTCATTTCAGGACTTAAGATGCACATGATAATGAAGTGGAACTATAAAATAATTTTAGAAATATTTTTGGGTTAAACCTTGATTGTGATAGAATAATATGGTTTTTAATGATATTTGTGTTTCGGCCATACCACATTTGAGTAAGGAGCCGTTGGATGAGGATTAAATTTCATCAATCTCTAATCATCCTGGAAGTAAAAAAGATGTATAGGAATGTAAAAGTGAATTTTTGGAGGGATAACATGAAAAGATATATTACAGAGAATGTATCTTGAGACTTGGTATGTCAAAAATATTAGAATAATATAAAATATTATAAGACGATGTTATAACCATTACCCATAACAGAATGGAAATTGGAAAAATTTACGATGGATTTCAATGTCAAACTCAACAAAATGTAGACATAAAAAAATGTAATTTGGATTGTAGTTGATCACAATAAAATTTCAGTACACTTCTTTTATATTAGTGAATATTTCCCCCTTCATCATATTTACTAAATATAAATTATGTAACTGGTAATTTTTTCTGGATTACAACTTTATATTCTACTTGATCAGGATCTTAGGATTACCATGAGGTAATTGGAAATTCATAAGCATGGTCTAGATATTGATTGACCATTAGTATGGTGTATCATACATAAATATATGGTAAATATGATAGAAAAATTCAAACATTAGAATATATTCTTAGATCTTATTCTATGGATTTGAAAGGAGGTTTATTTTAACACCTTCTTCTGGTATAGTTTTCATACAATAATAGCTTTCACTGAAAAATTAAAATGGCACCTTATGAAGCCTTATATGAAAATAACTCTAAAACTTTAATGTTTCATTATGAAATATATGAAATAAATCTATTAGGAAATGAGATATTTGGGGAAATGATATAAAATGTAGGATTCATACAAAAGCACAATAAGAAGTCTCATGGTCAACAGAAAATTTATGCTGATAATCATCGGTATGATCTGGAGCTCAAATTTGGGGAGAAGGTATTTCTATTAATATATACATGTAATAAGATTATGATATTTAGTTGGAAATTAAATATAATACCTTGGTATATTTTTTAATTTATATTCTTGATCATGTAGGTAACATATATCTTGGCAGTTCTACCGAACCTCTATTAAATCCACAATATGATCTATGAACTCTCTTAAGGAATTATATACCAAATCCTTCACATGTACTAACCTCATAGGTTCTGACTATATATAATGATATTTCATAGATATAATAATAATTATAAATCTTGGATCATAAAGATATAGTTCTGTATAGTAATACCAATAACCTAGTTAATGTACTCTGGAAGAATTAGAAATTCGAAAAAGTTACATGGGAGCATGAGTATGTGATGAAACAGAAGTATCGTCATTTTTTTACACCATTGTGATTTAATTTTTTTGGGAAAATTAATTTTAAGAGGGATATAATAAAACACTGAGAGATTTTATAGTAGATTTATCTTTAAATAAATTATATTTCTTTCCTATCTTATGACACACTAAATATATCGTTTAATCAAACTATAATATACAATTACAATTTTATTATTTAATGGGAAAGTTATTTCCTATAAATTGGTTTAAAGGATCTCAATAAGACTGTATATATTATGAAAAATATATGGTATACACATGAATAAAATTAATTATTTGGTTATCAACAGATTATAAATTAAAATTGAAATCATTTTAAAGAAAAAGATATGTTTTTTTCTGAAAAAAATGTTTTTCCATGCATAATTTGTTTTTATCTTCAAAAATTAATTTAATCGCTATTGGTTAATTATTTTAAGTAAATTGATATATTATACATTCAATCAAAATTTGTAACATTTATCTATTATTTAGTAGTTATTGTATAGGAATAAACTTCGTTTTTGTTCATGAAAATTTATTTATCTAAAAATCATTTTTCATCACGTTTTTCACACTTATTTTTAAATGAATATCTAGAATTAATAGAAATAGAATTTTAAAAAATTGATGCCAAATTCTTATTCAAGAGGTAAAATTTTGTAAATATAACCCTTTTATTTTTAACCATTTTGAATTGTAACTGTGTTAAAATTTATCAATTCCTAACAGGGTAAATCAAATTATCCTCATAAACAATTAAATGTTAAGCTCACAATTCTTAAAATTAATTAATACTGGATATTGGTAATTTTACCATCATCACATTATTCTATAAATTTAATTATTTAAATGACTAATGTAGGTGAAAATGACCTATATAATATTTAATGAAAATAAAATACCAAACATCACTCTCTTGATTTTAAAAATGTCTTATGTGTACACATAGGGAAAATGTTGGGAATAAATATTCATTGAAAATTTAAGAATAATTAATTTATTTTCATGACATGTATTTATTTATAATTTATTGTAATTATATTATTACCTTAATTTCTTAGTAAAACATATATAACATTTCTTAAATTCATAAAAGAGTAATGTAAATAATTTTATAAATATTAAAAGTAATATAATTTGAGAGAAATATTGTGCTAAAAAATTCTGTTGATACATATGGCATATTATGAATGTTTGAAAATATTATATTCAAATTCAAACTTTTTTCTTTTTCTCTTTAAATAAACATTATATGAATAGTTCCAAAATTGACATTAATGATATTTTTTAATAAATAAATTATATTAAACATTTTAATGTTCATAAAAATATCATCTTCATCCAAATGAATGGAATACAATTTAAAATATCCAAAACAGTTCATTTAGGGGGTATTTTTAAATTTATGGTGATATTCATAACCTATTAAATTTGAAATATTTTTTACCATGATTAAGGTAAAAAAATATTAATGAAGGGGTTAATCAAATCAGTAGGTTTCAAATAATACAAAATCAAATAAAAACTTTATTTAATGATTTTATTTTGACACTATACTCTTTTTCATTTAATTCATAACCATTTGGATGCATTTATCTTGAGAAAAAATATTTTATTTTCATCTTTTATGATATTCCAAGTGTGTATGTCCCTTTCCTTATAAAAGGACACCCACGCTCACTCTTATCTAAACCACATTGACAATTATTGAAAAAACATTAAAAAAAATCTTCTAAATTTTTTTATACACATTGTGTATGTGATTTCATCACCAAAATATCAACCCTAAGGTCCTTAAATGGAGATCTAAAGGAGTATTTTCAAAGAAGAGGTGATCGCCTTAACCAATCATGTTCTTTTTTTACATCATATTCTACCTCTAATAAAGGGTAGTTATTTATCAAAAAAAATTAAATTCATAATCCTAAATATTCTTCAATTTTATTATAATTATTATTAATCCTCCATTATCTATGCTCTTTCCCATCAAAAAGGAAGTGAAAGTATGGATTTTGCGTATGTATGAATAATAGTCTTCACGTATAGATACAAATTATTCATCATGACCATCTATTATGTATTATTATAATTCTTATATATATATTTACGTCATAATTATACTTTTATAAATATAATATCATTTGTTCTATCTTATGTTCTATTCTTTTGGAAAATGATAATGTCAATCATGTGTATGTCTGGACTATCACATACAAGAAGCCATGTTATTCATTCTTTATTTTTGTCTTAAATTATTGGTAATAATGATATATTCTTGAAATTATATAATGTATATGATATAATGATTATTTTCTAAATGTAATTTGTTATTGACCTTTCCTTCATTCCATCTATCAAAATGTGAAAATAAAGATCTTGCATACATACGACCTACTGTCTCCATGAAAGAATTAATTCATATATATATATATATCTTGGAAGGATGATTATAAATATCTCTATAATGATGATATATTATATTTAAATCATTATTAAAATTCTAGAGATCTTGGAACCATGGTAAATTTATAAGGACCAAAAACACAAAACCAAAATATACATGAGAAATGAAGTAGTTATCACCAAAAACATTGATTTTAATAAATAAAATTTAATAAACAAGTGATAAAATGATTTAAGAAGACAATATACGGTATTATATATAATTTAATGATTATAAAATAGATTTATTAGATTTATTTATATTTATTTATTTATTATACAGTAGTGTTGAATATATAAAATGGAAGTTAGACATATGGAAAGGGTGTTATCTTACAATCTCATTGTTTATGAGGATTGTTTTTTATTAAGTTACCGATGACTATTTATCATTATTTAACACTAAAAAAATAAGAAATTTTATAATCTTGTGATTATTTATTATAATACATGTTTTACTTTAATTATTCCAACATCATGTACTCAAGATACTAAAAGAACATTTTTATAGAAAACTAAATATTCTTTATTCTTTATTCGAAATTTTTTATCATATATCCATTTATTCTAAAAATTATTTCATGATTTTATTAAATTTTGTCTGATGATTTTGGAATAATTTTTTACTAATGGATTTCAATTTAAAAAATATTTTAAAAATGAATCAAATTTTCTTTTTTTGAATGAGGTGCATTTTGATTTTTACAAACGTGTGAAAAAAATGGTTATTTTATCTTATAAGACATGAAACAAATATCCCATCATCATGGCCAGTCAATTATTCTAGGCATATATTAAAAGTTTCCAATATTATTTTAAAAAATATTTTTCCTTAATATTTGGGAATTTGTAAATTTCAAATAACTCATTTTAATGTAAAACTTGTATTTTTCTCGTCAAATATCCTGAGTGATATTTTAAAATAATTTTCAATATAATATGACATAATTATATATTTATAAATTTTGCTGGGTATATGATTCAATGATACCATCCTTATTCATTTTCTCGATTGTTTATGATTATGATAACATGATTTTGATATATCCCATTCTTTTTCCACAGGATTCGGTATGAGGAATTGATGAAATATTTTTTAATAACATTTCATTTCTATGGGTTATTCCTTCATAAAATTCTTATGAAATCTAATTCAATTCACATGATATGATATGATTATTTTTTTATGATCTAGTGGATAAAATCTATATTATTTTTCTTTTTTGATGGGTGGGACTATAATTATATAGTTTTCTAATGCATAGGTAAATATAAAAATCTTGTTAGATAAACCAGACTAGAATAGAGGATAAACCTCTTACAGTAAGGGACTCTATCCACTATGATAGTACTAGGAGAGAACCATTTCTACTATGATAGTTTGTAGAGTGAACCCAATAAACTATTATTATCCGGGAATTATTCCATCACTACTAAGTAATTGATTTAATATTCTAATGTATATGCCAATAACATATTTATTATGACTATGTAATTCCCTCACGGATTGTTTTATTTTATTATTGTATAATTAATTTTTTATTGAAAATAAAACTTTATTCCATGACTCAAGATTATGATATATGATATTTAGGGTATTGTTTTCAAATTGTAGACACAATTTCTCATAAACACATTCTTATGTTATGTTTAAATGTTCATCGAAATATCCCATATTTAACCTTACTGAGCATATGATCAAACAATTTCATATGTTTTATTTCCCCAAGATATGAAAAAAAATTAAGTATGATATATCTAATAAGGATTCTAGTTATTAAGAACATAGTGGGAGATGAAGCAGTTAACTTATAAACCAATAGTTTATATATCGTTATTTCCATAGAAAATAAAATTAAATCATTATGGTGTGGATCATTATGTTATTTAATTAATATTCATCTAATAAGATGTAATAGAGATCAATGAAATATATAGGTCACTATAAACATGGTATCTGACTCCAAAAAATAAAAGTGAAACGAGAAAAAATTATAAATATCATATCATTGAATTGAGAATTAATCAATTGAGAGATTGAAAACATTAAATTTTAATCTAAAAAAACAAGTGTAAATATAATATTAAACATAATAATTTTATTTCACACATAATATTCGAATAATATAACCAATTAAGAAGTTATATAACCCAATTATAGAAAATTTAGTTATGAAATCCCTTATCTCCAGTCTTGGCCTTCTATGTATGTGTTCAAACATCCTATATAATAAATATAGATTTATTTTTAATCTATTTTAGAACCATTTATATATATAATACCATATATTATTTAAATATAACATCTTATCACCCATTTATAATCAATTCATTAGAAAAATCATCGTTCCATGTGATAAATGATTTGTTTTTCAAAGATATTTTGGTTCAGTAATCCTATTAATTATACATTAATAACAGTTACACCATCTTAGAAATTTTAATAATTCCATGGGTGTCATATTTAATTGTTATATATACATTTTTAACCATTTATATAAAGATTTCATGACAAATTTAACGCATCAATCTGTGGATACGGTAGTCCACACACTTGCACACATAAATGATCTTTACACTTTACGATGAATAGAATGACTGAAAAGTAAATAATAATTAAAATTTATATAACAATAATAATATCATAAATATATATTTAATAAATCTATCAATATAAACCTCAATGTGAATTGGTAATGAAAATTGAAATGTATCACTTCAATGAGGTGTTTGTCCACATGTATGAAAAATCAATGTTTTCTTTTCCCATAGGATGAAAAGTCGATGGATAATGGTTTATCCATCATAAAAAATGTTGTGTATTTAAGAAACATAATAAATTATTTTTTAACTAAGACCACTTTTTTATTGGAGTTAAAAGATAAAATAAAATTTAAAGTACTCATTTAAGAGTTATACATCCCCGTCGAGAAAACTCTTTTGGTTTATTACTCAATACTTATAAGGATTGACTTTTGGAAATAAAATAATATATATGATGTTTTTAATGAAGATAGGATAATATTTAGGAATCTATTTTTTTGATATATATATATATATAAGTCTTGAACATTATTAATAATAAAGGAGGGGAGGTTCTCTTTTATAAGTGATGGATGGGGCATCTTTAGAAATACATAAGGAAATAAATTATGTAAATTAACATTCTAGTTGAAAAGTAACAAAATCAGTATATATATAATTTATTATGAGTATAAATGTAAATAATATCATAAAATTATATTTAGAAACGTTTTTTTGATGTTTTAATCCTTATCCCTTAGTTTTAACACCTCCACTAACTGAATTGACAATTACAATAATATCAATGTTTTTTACTATTTTAGGGTGGAGAATGATACTATAAAGAATAAATTGAAGAATAAGTATATAATGGTATATATTCAAACCATATACTAATAAAATGGTATAATATTATATTTTCTAGAACCATAATTCATTTAATAAAATATATTTAACATAACCCACCATTAATGTCATTTTTGAGACTATTCACAGAGTTTGACTTTGAACATAACATGATTGTAATGGGCATTGAAGAAAAAAATTCAGAAAATAACTAACATGTTTAATATATCTATAAAATTATCGTAACATAATAAATAAACCAAAATTTATTTATTTTCAAACATTTAAAATTATTTGATTTATTTTTCTATTTCCTGAACATATATTTTATCAATGTTTGATAATAATTTAATGCAATTATTCAATAAATTAAAATTAAAAATAAATTAAAATGATAAAAAATTTATTCTTATTTCAAATAAACTTTTACAACTAATATTAAACTCATTTTAGCCATATGGAAAACATTAATGATATTAAATAAAAGAGAGTGGCAATGTGTATTTATCATTTTTTAAAATAATTTAAATGTCATAATTACAGAAAAATGGAAAAAAGTTTCCAAATTTTGAAAATATGTATGATTATGAAAGAATAGAGTTCATAAAATATGATAAATTAAAGTCTTAAAGAAGTTTTAATGCCTTATCCCAGTGTTTTAACCCTATTCTAATTTTTTGCACTTATTATGCTTACAAAAAGTTACCAAGGTTACAATCCATGACCTAAAATAAAATGGATGAATTAAAAATTCAATCCAAAGGATTCCAAATATAGAATACATTAATCAAAAATTATGTTTATATAACTGTAATACTTCTATTATAAAATAAATGTGAAAACACAACGAATACCATTTTTAGAAAAATGTGTTTTAACATAATACTGGATTTATTTTTCTTCCATGCATGTTATAAACCATATAATAAATGTAAAATAATTTTATTTAATATATAATCTATATATATTTAATTAAAATAATTAATAAAATACTAATTTATTTAATTAATTAGGATATAAACAGAAAGTGCACAAAAAAGCACTATTTTGAAAAATGTGTTATTAATCCCAAAAACAAACATATAATATCATTTACTATAGTGTTTATTATCATTTAATTAATCATATTATATAAAATTAATTAATAAAAACATATCATTATGATAAAATTAAAACATAATGAGACTTTTATATTACATTATATGAAGAAGAGACATTAATGTTTTACAAAAATCATTACTTTTCATTATTCATGAAAAAACTACTTTATAGAAATCCAAAAATTCAATAAAAAATAAATTTTATTTGATTAATTAAAAAAAATATTCATTTTTTCAAATAAAATTTTAAAAAATGAGAGGTAATTAATTATAATATTTACACATAAAATGCAATAAATTCCATTTTAAAAAAATTGAATAATAAAATAACATTAAAAATGGAGTATATATATTATGATTTAATAACTAAATTTTAATTAATTAAATATCCCACATATATATTTTATAATGTGATTAATCTTATTCATACCTATTAATTTAATGACTATGTTATAATATATAGAGGTTTTTTTGCTTGATGTTGTGTTTCTAGAATGATATCAAACATTTAAAATTTATTTAATGATAGATATACTAAATAATATTGGGTTGTCATAGCCTTGGAAAAAAATTACCTCTCTGAGGTTGGGAAATGAAAACAAATCCATTTATGTTTACATCATACACAATGGTAGGCAATTATTCAATTATAGACCAATTCTCTGAAATAAAATACATCTAACAACACCTTAAGAAAAAATTATGAACATGTATGAAGATATGGTTGTCCTATACATCATCGATAAGCTCCCCTATTCATGGAATAATTTTAAAATTTATAAAATTAATAATAAGTAATATATTTTCCTTAATCCATTTCTCAAATATAAAAAATGACGATAAAAATAAAAATAATTAGGAGAAACATGAGTAGAAGTTTGTTAAATCAAAGAACCTCTTGGAAAAGGGTTTGGATCAATCTAAGTAATCAATTAGATAAAAACATATACAAACCATATTTTAAAAGTAATGTTAAAATTCAATAACAATAAGTAGGCATGCCACATCTATGTAAATTCAGGACACTTAATATGAGACTATATTCTTCTTCAGAATAAAGGTGGAAATAAAAAAATATCACTTCATTCCATGATCCTCATATTGAATTTTCTTGAGTATAACTCATATTAGTGGATGAATTTTGGTTATACATGAAAAAAATTCCAAAATAAATCTCTCTTTAATATAAGGGAATCAATCAAATGTGGTACCTTACCCTATATAGGGTTCTCTACTATCATTAATGTACAAGAGAAATGAGTGGTTGTTCATGAGTTTACCATGGGAAAGATACCTATCATTAATGAAATATTATAATCACTTGTATTTTGTTGGACCTTAATCTCAGGGATAATATTAATTAAGAATGAGTTTAATATTTTATTTGAGGTAGATAGCTTTGTTATGCCCAAATGTGATATCTTTTTTAGAAGGGGACACTAGTATGAATCATTTTCTATATTAAATAAAAATATTATTTTTGTTCCCTACGTGAGTTTCCTATTTTTGTAATAATAGTTTGTGTTACATAAATATGGTTAAAATTAAAGATATTTGAAAAAATATAATTATTCCATAGCATGGAACGAAATGATATTAAATATGTAGCTATCATGAATACTATAGTAGTTGAAAATCCATTTCCAAATATAGAACGGAAAAGTAACATGTTAGTTATTTTTCTGAACTATTGTTTTTTATATTCCTGATATTCCTTCCATTGGTACTAAAATGTATTATGTACCTTTTATTGATTACTATTTTATATTGTTCTTTGTATCTAGATTAAATGAAAAATATGATTTTATTTAAAAGTTTAGTATCTATAAAAATAATGTCAAAAATTAATTTGGTCCAATTATTAAGTGCTACAGATCTAACTTGAAAGGTTTAAATTATCATCATATGTTTATTTAATCCCCGCTAACTATACTTTAAGTGAAATAACCCTATACACTTCAATAAAATGGATTTCATAGAGAAGGAATAAAACATTAATGGAAATAATTATTTCAATGATTTTTTCTGAGGTATGTCCATAGGTTATTTGGGAGATTCATGATTAAATTTGATTCACAGTCTAAATAGGTTTCCCAAAAAGGGTATGCCTATGACTCTATATGAATTATTCAATCATATGAAACCAATAATAAGTTATTTATTGGGTTGCGATTGTCATAAAATTATAATATTAAATCAACCAAAAAATGAACAATTGTGAACAATAGGTAATAATAGAATGTTTCGTGTATATGTAGAGAATTCCTAGGATTATATATTCTTGTATGTATAATCTAATGATTCAGTAGCTATTAAGATAGTTATTGAATCAAGAGATTAATTTTTTGGTGAACTTAGGTTTACCTATTTATAGAAGAATGTCTAAATAGAGAAATTTATCAAAAATATAATATTTTATCTCAAAGATATAATTGAGAAGATTTATATAATTAAATTACCATGGTACACCATACATATGGATATAATTTCTATATGTACTTGCTTAAAAAATCGATGATTGTATTGTTAAAAAAACCTATAATTTTTATAAATACAGAGTATGACCAATAAAATTTCATAGAGGACATGTAATCTAATGATGCACCACTTTAGAAGGAATATGTAATTTTTGAAATGATGTCTACAACCGAGTTAAACACATGGATACAAGATGATATTCCTTCCGATTCACAACCTATATGTTGTAAGTGGGTATTAAGAGTTACCAAAATATTATTCTTAAATACATGATCTATATATAGATTATATCATTTAAAAGGACAAAAATTATATAGGATATCAATGTTGGAGAATAATAGGTGATTGAGATAGTTTCTTATAGTGCACACCCGTGTAACATTCTACTGTAGAAAATTATAAGTACAAGGACTACTGGTAGAAAATTAATATTTGCATGTGTCATTAGATGTTCCTATCAATACATGTGTGCATTGATACTTAGACATTAAGATTATTATTAATGGATATTAATATTCACATACATTTATGTATTAGTGAAACTATTACAACATAGGTTCGTGATGAGGTAGGATATGATGGGGGTTTTAGAATTAATATTTCATTAAGGAAAATTTGAGAGAATATTTTCTCTTTCTATTCATTAATGGAAGATAATATCTCCATGCCATTTATGGGAATGAAAAACCCTAAATAAATCTATGTATATGAGGTTTTATGGGAAAGTTCATTTTAAAAATGTAAAATAAATAGACATTGACCACATTGGTTGATGAAACAAGCACGAAACCTCCTGGATTAAACTTATCTTGACAAATGAATTAAATCACATTATAAGAACTCGTATGATCTTTTTTTCATTAAGACATTAACTTGTATCTCTATAGGAACCTTACCATGTTTCTAGATTCTATCCTTGAACTTTGCATGGCCCTGCCTAATGCCACTCAGAAAGAGGCCTTGAGATTTATAAAATAAGTGTATGCAAAAACTGAATTAATTAAAAATAGTATTTATTATTAATTATGTTTAATAAATATTATTCCATTTTGTTGTTTAATAATTTTTCATGTTTTTTAATTGAATATATTTAATCACTTGTTACTGAATAAGAAAATTTTGTGAGAAAAATATTTTATAAGTATTTACTTTTTATTTAGTAAATATATTATTTATTTTTTATTACCAAATAATTTTTTCAAATCTGTTTATTAAATAAATTTCATTATTAATATACTAATAAATACTTTAGAGGATTTAAAGACCTAGTTTATGAGCCCAATGAGAAATAATATATATCTAAAATATTATTTGAAAAGAAAATAAATTAATTATTATAGAATAAAATTTAATTAATTTTTATTTTCCGGTATGGTAGGAAATAATAATATTATTATTCTTATAATTTAGTGGTTACATGGGGGTTTAGGAAATAATAAGGGTTAAAAATAAATTATTATTTTCTAACCCTATCACTATTTAAACCCATTTATATTATTTTTTAGACTAAGGGTTGCAATTTTGAAATAGTTGTATTTAATGATATTTGGGGAATCCTCTCAATACCATTTAAGAAATTATTCAAGAACTATATCAATTAATGAAACGGATCCTCATCGCCCACTACCTTTTGTTATAAAGATAACAAAGAGATTCCTTCTTATCAGTGAATCTCATAGTGATCAATGATGAATGACAGAACTGTTGGGATCATCCATATTAACATAAGATAATCCTATAGACACACGCAGAGGTTCATTTTACAGATTTAGATCACCACCATAAGAATTATACACATGATTATAGTGAAATAATGATGATATGTCAAAGATAATTTCTCAGATTCATAAATGAGGAATGAATTCAATAAAAGGTAATTTATTAACTTGTTAAATTAATTATAAATCATTTTAAAAGGGTAATGTATTTGGTTCTAGAGTTCTCTTATCAATTAATAATAGATTTAATTTTTTTGTTCAAAAAATTCATCCTCAATGTACATATCATATTAATCCTCAATTACAACAAAAATCAAAGTTGGTCATAACCAACTGGTGTTTCTTCTACAATTGAAACAAATAAGATGTATTATAGTGATCAAATAAATTTATAATTATTTAATGATCATTTATTTCTTTACTCATTTACCATTAGTTTTTAATTTTGGTTTAATCATTATTTAATTAAAATCACAAGATATTAACTTTTTCCCCTTTTGATCACAAATATTGTAAAAAAATTGATTATCTAGTAAAGAATATAATTGAAAGAACTTATCTATATTTTTAAAGGTTTTTTATAGATATTTCAAGAGTAAATGAAGTGTATTCCATTTAAAAACATTGTATAACTATGATTAGTTCACTTGGAAAACATAAAAATTAAATTAGAATAATTATGGGTCATGTGAATTAATAACCTGTGATGTTTATTCAATAAACACTGTGTTGCCCAGTTTATTATGTCATATGGTTAAATGGACTATATGTTGTGTGACATATATACATGACATTTAGTATATAAGTTAACGATGATTCATGTGGTTCCACAAGGGACATGTGACTGGTCACAATATATCTTATACACCACAAGACATGTATCCCATGTATATGTCATCTTATCCATTATTTTTTATAGAAATACCACATGGACAATCCCAAGTAATGTTCTATGAATATATGGAGAAGAATTATAAATGATGTCTAATTTTATTGAATAGAATAGGAATATTATCTAATTACATAGAATTTAAAAATGATTTATTATAGTGGATTAAAAATATCAACATGTGTTCCATGTGTCATGTAATTGACTCATAAATTCCTTATGATGGGTTATATATATATATATATTTATTTAATTATAATTAATTTCTATGTTTTATTTGAAACATATTACCATGTATAAGTTTTAATACAAAAATTACTCTACATGTATTAAAACATAACACACTGTGTAAATAACATGTGTTCCAAGATTCATTTAGTCGAATCATACATGCCATGAAATTTAAGGAATATTTGTGCATTCTACATGCATCATGAGAAAAAAAAATTCCAATATAATACAAGATAGGTATATCAGATGAGTACACATCATGTTAGCTCTAAGGTACGTGTTTTGTACATAGGCAATTCAATATATAAATTTATTCAATTTGTTTACAATTTTTATATATAAAAATATCAAGAATGTTTTGATTAAGATTATTATAAAATAATTGATTAATTAAATATAGCTGTTAATTGATTCATGTGGTATTTCTCATAAATAAGAATTATTATGATTGTATTTATGTTAATTTAATTAAAAATTTGTTGCATTTCAATCGATGATCATGAGAAATCACCTATCCTTTGAATGGAAATAATTTCATTTTAATTTATTATTAATTTTTATTTTTATCATGTGTGTCATCCATCATCTCATTGTTTATTGGCCTCCATGACTATATTTTACTATAATGTAAACCCACCTTAACAAATTATTTAGTTCCCCTCATCCATATGTGATTAAAAAATTTTGTATTCGATGAATCTCTTATGAAAGTATAAGTAGTTAAATCTTGGAGCTAAGGAAGTAGCAATTCAAGCGTTACATGGGTGGATAGGTGGAATGATACAACAAAAACCCATTATTGGATAATGGTATTTTTTTACCTATGTTGATAGATATTTTATCATCCTCTAGATAAACTATAAATTCTAAATTTTGGGACAAAGCTGGATGAAAGTGGTTTTTGGTTGCTGAAAAAAGTTTTGGATGATTGTTTTATCTTTTTCTTGTCATGAAAATAAAGCAATTCACTATTTAAATTTTGATTGTTGGAAAAAAGGATGCATAGTTCTCAGAATATAGGATGACAAATGCTTAAGAAAATATCTATTATATTTTTTTTCTTATAAAGATGATTTATGGTTTATATGTTTTTTGGACACTTATTATGTCTACAAAAAAAATTAATCAGTATAAATGATTATAAAAGTATGAGGGTATCCATACTAAATTTAATGGTGATTTTAAGATCTTTTAGCTCTCATTAATTATTTTTTATTTGATATACCTATGATCCAAGATTTTTGAAAGAAAGAGAGAAATGGTTTACCATTTGGTTTGAGTACTGGTTGAAATGAAAGAAGATGCTCAAATTCTGGGAAGTCATAATAATTTTTATTATATTTTATTTGATGTTATTAATATACTTATGTTATCAAATAGATGAAGAAGTAATAATTATACAAGAAGATGTTTGTAGAAGAAGAATGGTTGGGATGTTTTTCTTGATTGATGATATCGATTCATCAGACACTGTATGCCACCAATCAATCAAATATTGGAATGTTTGGGGGCACAAATACGGTAGTTGAGTTTATTGAGAATGATGTGTGTAACAGTTTTAATGAACATTAAATCATATGATGATCAAAAATTCATTCAACCATTTTCATTTGGTTTAATTGTAATACAATCAGGATAATAGAAAAGAGGGTTTAGAATCATTGGACAGGAGTTGATACAAATCCAATAGAGTGAGATAGAGATTGATCAATTAGGCCCATGATAACACTGATAATTAATCTAATGAAGTGTGAGGATTTTGTGGAATAATTTATGAAAATTTGAAATGTTTTGAAGAAATTATAAAATTGTTATCAAAGGATATTTTCTTAATTAATTTTTCTAAAGAGTTTTTCAAATTGGATGTTGGATGATTCAAAAGTTTCTAAAATGTTCATTGAATAATGGTTTAAAATAATTATGTATTTTAGTTATGGTGGATAAATTTAATGAGAATTTTGATTTCTACATATGTTTTCATCAAAATTATGAAAATAATAATGAAAATTTCATTAGGCTAAAGATATTTTGGAATGTAATAAAAAAATGAATCTTTAAGAAAATTTAAATAGTTTTGAGATGATTTAAGAATTGATGAGAAGTTATAAAAAATAAAATATGACTTCAAAATGAATGTGTAATTTTTATTTTATTAAATTTGATAGAGGGGGGAAAATTTAGATTCATGAGCATGCCACTTTTTATACACCTATAAATAAATTGAAGTACATTTTACATTCTGTAAAAAATTATACTATTCTGATAAAAAAATTTGTTAATGATCTGAATATTCTGGAGGATATAAGAATATTATAGACTAATCTTTCATGAGGATGTTTCCAAATATAAAAAGAAGAAGGAAGATAGTTTTCAGATTTACCAGATCAGACCAACCCATCAGATATGTATTTACTTCCAAATATTTAAGTGGTGAATAATTTTATCCTGATTAATATGATTTGTATTATTTTATAGAATGAATAATTGGACTAGGGAATTGGACAAAGCCATCATAATAAGTTTCTTTATAATATATAAAATTGTATTTCTTACCTACTACTGGGTAGGAAAGTGAAGAATTCGGTTTTGATGGTTTTTAATGGAATTTGATAAGTCATTACAGTAACATGTTTTTTGATCTAACTAGTGGAAATTTATTTAATTTTTACACAAACATTTATTACATTTTTCATGCCTAAAAATGAACGTGATCTGTTTTACTAATCATATTTTTTCATAAGTGTAAGGGTATATCCTACAATTTTTATCCACATAAAAGGATTGTTTTCTAGTGGGTTCTGTAGTTTTTGATTCTTTCTAAACCATTTCAAAGACGTTGATACTCTTATTGAGTAGTGAAACTTGTTAATACTTATGTTTCTAAGGATCTGTTATTAATTTGATTTTAGAAAAGGGGTAAATTTTTAACTAGAAGTGATGTTTGTTTCAAAATAAAGGTGACATAAATAATCTCATTGATTCACCCCTCCCCCTATCAATGACACATTGATCATGGATAAGCATTTTCAATTGGTATCAGACCCAATATTCCATTTTCATACTCGATACTAAAGGTGTTTGAAGATATTTTTTCATGGAGAATTTGAATTTTATGAAAAATAAGGAGAGATTTGTAGTCAGTGGAATAAACTATCATATCTGGAATGAAATAATTTTTCATTATCTTATGTCTCTTTTTATAATATTTTGGAGGCTTATATAGATAGAATTAATCCTATTGATGATAACGTTTCTCTCAAATCTATGTATAAAAATAATATTGAGAATGATGTAAGTGCTAATAATGTTTTTCTTTCATATCAATCGGAAAGATAATTTGTAGGATTGAATAGAGTTTCTAATATAAATGTTTTATATGAAATTATTGAGAACATTTATGAATGAAATGAATAATTGATGACAAAAAATTACACATCAGAAGTCTAAAGAAAGAAGATCTGAAAATGGGTGACTATAAATCTATGGTTGACTTTTTTATAGGGGTGAATGATATTTTTAGAACTATTATTTTTCTTGGTGAAAATAAAAAAGACTCTCTTATTGCTAAATTGATATTAATAATTCTTTCTGATAAGTTTGAGTCCAATATTTCTTATTTGGAAGATAGAGATCCGGAAAATATATCTCTAAATGACATTCATAGTACTATAATTGCTAATGAAATGAGAAGGGAGAAACTTAAAGAATGTAAAACCAATGTTAATTGAGAAATTTCCTTCAATGCTACCAATAAATGGAAGTAAAAAATGTTCTTGAATAAGAATAAATTGTAGACTGAGAATCTAAAAATGCAATATGTAATAATCTTGATAAATTTCTATTATTATTTTCTAAAAATTTGAAAATATGTACAAGAATGTATAAAAAGAAATTTCAACTGAATTTTTTTGAATGAGGATCTTATGGGAAATTTAATTCTAATTGTTCTGTAAGAAATAAAAATTAATATAGTAATGATGACGAAATAAGTATAAGAATATCTAGGAAAAACATAGTGATAATTATAATTATTTTTAAATGGAAAGGAGAAAATGTTATCCAAATAAAAATGGATTGGATTTCTTCTTCAGATGATGAAGATAAAGATAGCGAAGTTTAAGACGAAATTCTTACCAAGATTGCAGGAGAAAATAATTTCATTTCAAAAACCAATAAAGTATAATTTTAAAGTAGTAGTTCTGAAAAACAAGAGACTGAGATTGAATTTAATTTAAAGTGATAATTGAAATAATTTCTTCCGAATGTTGTGTTTCTTGAAATATAAATCAATAAGTAAAAGAATGAAATTACTAAAATAAAAAAAATTATGAATTCCTTACTAAAAAAAGCTAAGTTACTGAAATAATTTTATTTCAGTATGAAGTCACTCGAGAAGGAAATGAATCAGGATAATTATCTTGAAGTAAATTGTAATGAAAATAAAAAATTTTATATATTATAGAAAATAATGAATCTAAATCATAACAAGGAACCATAAATATTAATATATCTATCTGTGATTTTAGATAATGTTCAATAATGGGAAAACCGGAGAAGTATCAAAAGTTACTTCAATGGTTGAAAATAAATTTAAATTTGTTTCTAAGAAGAATAATGATGTAAGATTTTTGTATATGGAAACAACAAAAATGTTGAGTATTTTAATGTTTTTAAAACATCATAGTACAAAATAAATTGTTACTATTTATGATACGGTTGAGGGGAAATCTGAATTGAAAAAGATTATTCTATCTCATCATAAAAGGTTTGGGGCTTGACAATGTATACATGTGAAAGATAAGAAAGTTGTTGAGAAACATGATCATTTTTTAGACAATATGGATGTTAAAAAATGAAAGAATTATTTCTAGGGTTAATACTATAATTATGGTTTACTGAGGTACAAAAAAATATTTATTATTCTAACTAACAATAATAAAACTCTTCCATGAGTTATAGAAGGAAAAGATTAAGGGGGAGTCAATACTTAAGAAAGAAGAAATATGAGAATAATTTTTCGAAACATGAAAATAAATTCCAAAATTTGGAAAATATTTATTAAAGATGTGAACAACCTAAAAATACTAAAGAAATGATGTTTTTATGTATTATCTACATTAAAACTATTTTTTTCGTTTCTTAGATTCCTAAGGTGATGAAATACAAAGGGAAAGGAAAAAATATTATTATAGAAACTACATTCGAAGCTACCAAAGGAGAACAAACCTGGATCATGGATAGTGGGTTTTATTATCTTATGATAGGTGACTACAAATTGTTTAAGAATGTGAAATATTTCAAATAAATAACAATGGAATTTGGAAATGATGGATCCCTCAGAATCAATGATATGGGATCCTCTTTTATTGGGTAAGAAATATTGAAATCCATGAAATTTATATCTATTGATGGGTTAAAACCCTACTCAATGAGTGATTCAAAATTTTGTGATGATGTTAATAAAATTTTCATTAGAAAATATGGGTTTTTTAAAACGGTAGAATATTAAAATGTTGTTACAAGAGGCCAATTCACAAAAGGAAACTTGTTTTAAGTTGGTGAAGTGATAAAATCAGGTTACATAATCATGATGGATGAAAATAATATGCTTCATAAATTTTTGGGTCATATGTGTAATGGAAACATATTGGTGTTATCAAATCAAGATGATATCTATAGTATTTTTCCTACTTCATAAAGATGTTGAATTTTTTTTCAGAAATGCAAGATTATAAAATCTACTCAAAATAATGTTCATATTAGTTTAAAATGACCTTCTATACTTATTCATTTTTATATTTTTTTATCCAATGAGAGAACAATAAAATCACTTAGATAAGTACTTCAATATTTTCATTGATAAATTTACACACATTATTTGTGCTACGTATTTGAAACATAAGTTAGATGCTAATAATATTTTTTGTTCTTTCAGGAGAAAGCATGAAAAATAATGCTTGTATTCTATAATGAAGTAGATAACTAATAATCGTGTTGATTAAAATAATGAATAGATTATAATTTATATTGAAAAACATGGAAATTGACAATATTTCAATGCACCATATACACTAAAAATGATGTTGATGATAGGAAGAGGATAAGTATAGTGGAAATAGGGTGTACTATATTCCATGAACATGGTACTTATCATTACTTTTAAAGGAAATATATTAGAATATCTATTTTTTGTTAAGAACTAAAATATCTATATGTCGTGTTCTCATAGAACTCTATATGAGATGTTTTATAACAATACTCCATGTTTGCAACACTTAAGAATTTTTAAATTCATTTCATCATAAACTACAAAGGAGGAAACCGTGTAATGTTTGATCATAGTGGTAAACATGGATTGTTTCTTAAGTTATTATCAATATTGAATAATATATATATGTTTTTAAAAAGAAAAATTAAGATTATTTGACTCTTTTGATGTGATAGTTAATGAAAAATATAGGTAAGATGTGTCCAAAACAACTGAATATGATGAACATTAAATAATTTTTTTTGAATGTTATAATAATGATGAAAAAATTCTTTATCCCACATAAGAGGAAGAATTGAACCCCTGTTTATCTAGTAATGAGTAATAATCTAAAACATCTCATCCTAGGCTGAGGATGAAACTGAAAGATCAAAAAATTATTATTGATAAACATTAAAAGGTTCAAATAAGGGGAAAATCAAAATTTATTCCTCATAATTACATATATTAATAAATTATGGGGAAATATTCTAGAAATGATTTTAAGGAACCACCATGGATTTAGGATATTAATGAAGGGTTAGATAAGATTGAGAAAATTGGTATTTGGGAACTCATACCTAACCCAAATGAAAAAAACTATCAGTTCAAAGTGGTTGTTCCCAAACAAGTTGAATAAACATTACCAAGTGGCATAAAACAAAGAAAGGCTTGTGTGAAAAGGTTACTCACATATTTATGAAATTGAAATTTATGATACATTTTCAAATATTGAAAGATTATAAAAAATTATAATTTTTCATTCTATTTCTTCAAAATATTGTTACAAAATTTTTTATAGTGATGAGAAGTCTGAATTTTAGAATTGAGATCATGAAAATGAATATTAAATTGAACAACAATGTTTCTTTGTTGTTTGGATGGATTAATGTTATGTGTGTAATTTTAATAAATAATTTTATGGGATAATGGAATCTATGAGGGTATGGTATTGCAAATAGGTTACTTGACAAAGGAATTATAACTTCAAGAAATAAAGGGTTGATGTTAATCAATTAATAAAATAAATTTTAGATATTTCCATCATTTTAATTTTGTATGATGATGATATAATCAATACTAGTAATGATGAAAGAAATTTTGAAATAATTGTAGAATAGATGAAAGTGTTTATAGAAATTTCCATGATGGGTGAAATGAAATTCATTAATGGGTTAAAATTTTCAATAAAGAAGAAATAGATATTTATTTTTCAAGAAAATTTTGCTGTGAAACATCTTCATATGTTTGGAATGAATAACTGAAAATAGTTTTCAACGCCATTTTCAGTGGGAACCATGTAGAATAAAGGTAAATAAGTTAAATATGTTTAATCATGATAGTTTCAGAAGCTAATTGTACGAATGTTGTGTCTCACTACCTCAAGACCATACTCTGTTTATGATGTCACCATATGTGAATGATTTCAATTTGATTAAAAATAATCACATATATTGGTAGGGAAAATAATTTTCATATATATCAACGGTACAATATATTTTGGAATCAAATATCACATCTTAGAAAGAATTCATTTGATTGGGTATTCATATACTTATTGGATGGAAGTATTGATTATTGAAGATCCACATCTGGTGGTGTTTTATTCTTGGGTAGAAGATAGTTTATATGGATTACTATAAAAGAAACTTAATTAAATATTATCAAATCTTATGTTGTGTATGTTATTACGACTCAAACTACTACTCAACTTAGGTGGATGATAATTCGATTAGAAAACTTTCTTAGTGTAGTGAATATACACTTTCTCTTAGGTTTTGATAAATAGAGTTCCATTATTCTCTCAAGAAACCCACTACACAAATCCTGGTCAAAAAATACTTATATCAATAATAATTTCTTCAAAGAGAATGTAATAAACAATTAATTGAAGATTGATTATATTCTTACATCGGAATATGTTGCTGAAATTTTCACAAAACCTTTGCTGAAGGAATCATTTTTTAAATTTTGGTTGAATATGTGTGACTAAACAATTTTTTAATAATTTTGAAATATATCTTTGGTTTCCTCTATCTGATCATTACATAGTATATTTTTATCAAGTGGTTGATATTATTCAAAAATATATCCATTGGTATATGCTAAACCATTAAAGGATGCATGTATTTAGGGGTAGTTGAGGGTATGATATGAACTCAGAATATAAGTGTGTGAAAGAATAAAGTAGTTTTTTGGAGTTTTGTTAGTAAAAATGTGTTTATAGTTTAGTCGAATAAGTAAACCACGAAGATAATAAAGATGTGATGAAAAGTTAGAAAGCTGAAGAAGTTTCACGAGTCATTATTTTTTGACTGCATGTTTTTTCTATCAATGATTCTTATTTCGTATAAAAAGTTCTCCCAAATAGTATAAGAATTATTTTTAGGCAATCCATTTCTCGAGGTTACAATGTTAAATGATTTATAAACATTTGTTGAAAAAATAATCAATGGGGTGATATTGTTTGGACATGGTTGCATTAAGGTGGTTTTTGGATGCTGAATGAAGTTCTTTCTGATTGTTTTACAATTTTTTACAAGAAAAGAAATCAATTCACTTTTTATATTTTGATCGTCTGGAGAAAGGATTAATTGTACCCATAATACCAGATAGAAAATTCTTAAGAGATTTCCTTTTGATTCATTTTTCAATTTTGGTGTAGTTTAATGTGTTATTTTTTTCCCGGACTTACCTTTTTCAGGAAAATAAATGATTAAATCATTTTGATGAATTATAGATGTATAAATTTCTCTATATTAAATCTATTCGTGTTTTTTGATCTTATATTTATCATAAAAAAATAAGTAAACTGATTTTGTAGTGGTCCATTATTTGGGAATGAAAGGAAGAAATGATTTTCAAATTAGTTTAAGTAGTGGTTAGAAAGGAAAAAGATGCTAGAATTCAAGGAAGTCATAATAACGTCCAATATATGTCCTAAGATTATATACCAAACTTTATGTCTATCAAATTTATGAATAATTCATCATGATACTATAATATTTCTCTAGAATAATTATGGTTAGAAAGTATTGATGATTTTTTGACCTGTGTCCATCAGATGTAATAGGCCACCAATAAATTTGAGGTAGGAATGTTTGTGGATAAAATCATGAAATCATTTTTTTGGAAAAATTCATGTAATAATGTAAAATATTGATCAAACAGATTATGATCAACAATGAAGTGATCCATTTTCATTAGGTTAAATTTTACAACAACTAGTTCAAGAGAAAAGAATCTATGTTTTGGTTTTCCAGTGGGTCAAGACTCATCAAACTTGAGCTGATATTGATCCATTGGAGTGCGATGAAGAATGATCCATTAGACTCATAATGATGCCAATAATATATCTGACACTTTCTAGGGATATTTTATACAATTTATAAAAATATGGAATGTCTTCGCAGAATTTTAATATTGGTGTCCTATGATTTTTGCTTAAAGATTTTTGTTGAAGTGTTTTTAAAATGGGATATTGGATGATTTATAATTTTATAAAATATTTATTTAATAATGTCGTCAAAAAATTATGTGTTTCAGTTGGTGAGTAGAAACACAATGAAAGTTTTAAATTCAATATAGGATATCATCATAATAAAGAAAATTAGAATGAATAATTTACGAGATATAAGAAAGGTTAGAATATAATAATAAATCTAATGTTTTGAGGAGATTTGAGATGTTCTGTGAATATTTGAGAAGTGATAAGTAGCACTAAAATATTAAATTATGAATTATAAATGAAAGAAAAATTTTTATTTTTGGAAATTTGTTTGAGTGGAAAAAAAATTTAGCTTCCAAACCATAAAACTATTGGAACTCTTCTAAACAGAAGAAAGTATGTTATACTTTATGAAAAACCAGGTACTATTTTTGTGAAAAGTTAGTGAGAATGTGGTGAAATATTTAAAGGAAAGAATATGTTTTGAGATTATTCCTTCTTGAGGATGTTTTTTGAAAGGAGGAGAAGAAGAAGGTAAATTGTTCTCAAGGTTTCCATATTGGATAGAGTTATTAGACACATATTTTTTGTGAATGTTTGATTTGGTTTGTAATTGTCTCTAGAGTAATCTATTTTTATATATTTTGTGGATAAGGAATCATATTGGTGAATCATAATGAGTTTCTGTACAAAGTCTAGAAGTTAATTTAATACATTTGTATGGGTTGTAATGTGAATAGTTTTTTTTTAATGGTTTTATATTAAATTTGATACGATGGTATAATATCTTTTGTTTGAACCAACTAGTGGAGGTTTCATTACTTATTACCCAAACATATGTTACATTATTTATGGTAGAATAAACACATGCATTGTTTCATTAATCATAGTGCCTCACAATTGTAAAGGTATGTCCTACTTAATTTATCCATAGAAAAATATTTTTTACTAGTGAATTTTCTATTATTTGATTGTTTCCAAACCATGATAAGGATGCATACAGTATTTTTGAGTAGAAAACCTTGTAAATACTTATGTTCCTATGCATGTGTGATTTTTTGTTTTTAGTAAAGTAATAAATATTTTATATATTGTGAAGTTATTTTCAAAATAAAGGAAACATAAAAGATAACACTGATTCATCCCCTCCCCCTCTCTATGATACAAAAATACTAGATGGAAATTAACACGAAAAACTCATGATCATAACACTCTTATCATTTTATTTATATCATGTTTCATGGTTAATTTTATTTCTTATGTTTTTTTAAAATTAACCTTAATTAATGAATTTAACATTAATGTAAGATATAATTTAAATAAATTGGATTGTGCATAAGAATTATCTAATAAATGGTTAATCACTTAAGTAAAAAAAAATTAATAATATCAAGAATATAACAAAGATAAAATATTAAATTTATAAATAAAGATTAAAATCCCCCAACGATATATATTAAGTTGGTATATCCTTCCACTGCATGGATATGAATCGAAAAATATTTAAATGTGATTAACCAACCTCCATTGAGGTAATTTCAATTATCAAGAATTTATATCTTGAGTTTAGTGTCAACCTAACTGAATTCACATTAAGGGTTTATCAACTCTATGAGACTTAGTGAATCTTGTAGGAAATGTATTGAGGAAATCCAAAATAAGGATTACTTGATTAGGCTGTCAACTCAATAGATCAATAAAATGTGATTTAATGCATTTGGAATGTGAAGGATACCAAAATACCTTGAAATTTCTTGACAGGCCTCTGTCTAGGTTTTGAGAAGTGGAATATAGATCCTAGCAACTAAAATATTCAAGAAACATGATATTTGCAGACTAATGGTGAGGTATATTTGGTTTCAATAAAATATTAATATATTTTTAACATCAAATATTTGTTATCTAAATTATCAAATTATATAAGGTAATAAAATGTAGATATTCTTAATTATAGAAATAAAAAATATGCCTTTAGTTAAAACACCATGATCTACACTTGATAAGAATTACCTTCCCTATGAAATGAATTTAATGGAATGGAAAAAGTGTTTACATGTTATTAAATTCCCTGAAATGACGTTATATGTGACGAAAAATTATATTACAGAATAACCAGTCCAAGAGACTAGTGGTAAATAATTATCCATCTATGAGAAACACTTGGGTGAAGAAAAAAATGTCCAATATTTCATTATTTCTTCCATAACCAATGTGAATCTAAAGAAAAATGTGGGCATGAATGTGTATCAAATGATGTCTCTTATTTTTTATCTCTTTAAATTGAATGTAATAAAATAGAGATATGAGATCAGAAATTCACTTTTATATGAATATTGGAGATTCAGTGCCTGTTGGGACTTATATAAACAATATTATTGGTTGTAGATAGTTATTGAGAAATATGGGAAGTAAATTATCTAATAGGCTATGAAAAAATCACCTTCTTTTCTCACAACCTAAATCATTTTTCATTTTTATTACTAATTACAACATGATAAATAGATAGAATATTCTTCTAAAACATCTTACTCTCATTATCCAATTTGATAAGGACATGGGGAATGATATTCCCATAGTCTTTATGGTGAATAAGAAAATTAAGAACAAGGAAAATTGGCCCAAAACTCACTCTAATTGTAAATCTCACAAGAACTATCCTTCCAAAAAAAATGATTCAAATATATGGTAAATAAAAGGAGGAAATGTGTTTTCCATTTTCCAAGATGGACTACAAGAGGATGAATAAAACCAAGAAAAAAGTGAAAGATAAAAATCAATTTATCATCAAGTGTAATCTTTATATATAAACACATTGTTTACTAGAAACTTTTTTTATGCACATTTGTATCTAAATACATAAACCATTTATAATTTCAAAAATTTCTTGAGGAGAGGTTGATTTTCATTTATCCAATACCGTGTGACTCACTACTATTTCTATAGGACACTACAAACTTTCAATTGATAACTAAGATGATTTTGGTTACAAATAATTTTTATTTTCCACCTAGGGTTAATAAAAGTGTCATATCAATTAAATTCCATTATATGGATGTATTCATTTTAAATCTTGGAAATAAATAATGAATGTTTTATAAATATATTTTAACAACTATATTTTTCATTATAACACATTTTAATATTTTAAATAATATTTTTTTAGTTAGGAATTGAGTTATCATGAAATTACAGTGTTTGTAGAGGATCAGTGTTTATATAATAAAAATAATTAAATATATTATATCACACATGCACAATATTTTTAAAATAATGTATAACAACATGAATAGTGTAAAATCAGGGAAAACTAAATTAAAAATAAATATGGAATATATATTTTTTCATACCTATGACATAACCTTATTTCGCATCAGGTGTTTGGTTTAAGAGTAATAATGGTTGAAATAACAAATTAATTAATTAATTAATTTTTTATTAAATGGTAATGAACTAATCTAATATTATATCTTCCTAATCATGGAAAGGTTTTATTGTTAGACACAAAACTCTGTATTTTTCATAGGGACATGGGGGAGAGATTTTTAGGTGATAATAAGATCATGGATCAACAATTAGTTATCCTTGGGAATTTCCTTCTTCAATAGAGTTCTGAGGTCTCACCATTAGTAAAAACATAAGATTCAATAATAACCAATGATCAATATAATATCAAGGTAGGATGTTTTATTTTATTAATTTAATTCCCATTTTTTATTATCACCTTTCTAATATGAATTAATTCCATTGGAAAGTAATGCATGGTTCAATGTTTAATTTGTAGTTGATAATATCACTTCAGAATTCGGAATTGATTTTTTAATTCATCATGTTCTCATATGTTAAAAAATCTCTCTATATTCAGATTTAGGTTAACCGAAACAATGGAAAACATATGTCTTCCTCACTTTTTTGTGGTGTTCTTTTCTCTCCATGTTCTTAGAATCATCAATGATAGTGTTTTGTTTGATCATAAGTTCAACAATACATATAAAGTAATTTTTTTTCAATTGATCTTTTAAACAATTGATTATTTATATGGGTTATGATTAATTAATAAAAGATTAATCGTGGTGAGATAATAATGATAGAATATTGGGAAACATAATTGGTTTTTTCATCCATTGTTCAGTATTGCAGCAATGTGATGTGGCAGAGGCATTCTAGAGAATATGGGTGGCTAGAATCTGGACACCAATGGCAGATCCGGCATGGTAAACCCATGTTTTTAGATATATGGTTGTGATTATAAACATAATTGATGGTTTTAGTGGAATGGGTGAGACATACAGTATGGACTATAAGTTCCATAACAAACTGAGTTATAAGGTCTATAGTTTAGATGAACATAGGTTGTGTGGAGATCCTCCTGTACCAACTATGGTATATGAACATAATAAAATATTACATACCATGTGAGTATTAAAAAATAATAAACCTTTATTAGAGGCCAAATGTGTACCTAAGTGTTACACAATAGTAGAAATGACTAAAGAGAAACGACATGGCTATACTATATGAATATAGATAGTGTACATGAGCATGACCATTATACATATGATTGAATAGAGTAGACAAGAAAAAGATTGAGGAAACTAGAATTGACTTGGGAATGTCTAAGATATCACATACACATAATTTATTTCTGATGAACAATAACTACACATCCCTAGGATGGATTAATCTGCCATTCCATACATTCAAGATGTGTATCTGTAGGGTACATTTCCATTGTCCACCCCTTTGAGGGTATAATGAGGTATGTCATATCAAGAATAGGATGAGTGATACCCTCTTTAGAATAGTCATAGATATATTAACGTTTACATTTTTCTATACTGAGGTGTGACTCTCTATCAGTATTCCTTATGATTATTTAGGTATGTTGTTATCAACCTCCAGGTTTTGGTATCCCCATAATAGTGGATTACTCTGGGTAGGGTTAGGTATCCCTTATATTCCATGTGTGTTATTAAGTATCTATTTTTATGGAATATTATGAGTTCCATAATGTATTTGTTCATAGTGAGGCCGAATGGGTATGAACACTCAGATGAGAAACATCAGTTTTAGTAAGTCCTAATAAGTGAGTACTCTTAGATGTGCATTACCTTGATGCCTCGAGTGTAATCCTAGGTTGGTGGTATGGATGTGACCATACATTGAGTATTGGTTTCTATAATGAATATATATTGGTATACGCTATCCTTTATTATAAGATTACCCTCATTGATTATTTAGTTTTGGTGATTTTGGGTTGTCCTATAGTGTCTGATTATACTCTTTCATACATGGGTTGTTCCTGAATATATTATATCTTATACCTATTATGTTCCTTTCAGATAATTCATAAGTATAATAGGATTATATTTTGTCCCATTATATTTATACAAATATATTACATCATAATAGATGAATAATCATTACATAGCACATCGATCCACACTAGAATAGTTTAGTTTTTTTATCTTGTGAAACTTAGATACATAAATTACTAGTCCATAAAAAATCTTCATCATCTCCCACATATTTTCACATAACTATAATACTTCTTATACATATCATTCTTAACACCTCTTTTCATAAACTGGGGAAAGAAAAACTATGAAAAGAGTTATCTCAGATACTCAGTGAGAATAAACTAGGGAATTATCAATGATCTTATAAGTATAACACGATAAAAATGTAATAAGAACATGATATTAAAATTTAAAAACCATACCCTACATATAATAGATGATAATTTTGATTAATTGAAAAATTTATGGAGGGTTATAATAAATAAATAATACATCAATTAATGTACATAAAGCATGAGAGCATAACATTGGTAAAATACAAGGAATTGTGGTATAAATATAAGCCTAGAAATAGAATTCCATAGTATTAAAAGAACATTTACATTACTATCATGGAAGAATTTGTTTACCACCAAAACAATATTAGTAGTCAAGTTTCAATCCCAATACTATAATAATGGACAGAATCCATTATTAATCATGTTTCTCTCCCCTTTCCAGCCCTGTTTATCTCATAAGATGTCAATATATTCCCCATGCATTTGAGGGAGATATAGGTCTCCCCTGTCAAATAATTAAAATCATACATATGTGTGCCACAAGATTATAAAGAATAAACTATATCAGAACCCATGAAAATAAATGGGGATAATAAACATTACATCATAATATAACACTTGGAAAACAAATGGGTTTCATAAACATTTCATCATTTCATAATAGCATAACCTGTGGAAAAGAAACAGTTTTCCTAAACATCTTATCATCATAAATTTTAATAAACTTGTAAAAAATATGTATGGTATCATTGGATCATATCCCATGTAAAGAATATATAAAATCAAATTTTTTTTATTTGATGAATATAAATAGAATTTAATGTTCTTTAAAACATTTTTGATAATAATTACCATTCAATTTTGAAATTACTTATTTAAGAAAACTATGAAATTATAAAGGGAAAATATATTTCAAAACAATAATTTATTATTGAAAATTAAGCATCAAAGAAAAAATTATCCATGACGTTGGAAAAAATATGTTTGTTCCTTATATGTTATAAAACATTATTTTTATACTTTTTGTTAAAAAAGATACTAAGTATCTTCTTCAGAGAACGAAATGATGATTCCTTTAAAAACGTTTTTTTAAAAGTAAAACAAGGGTAAATTTTAATTTAAAAAATTATTGATAATATTAATAACCTTTTTGAATACATTTATAGAAAACATGGAGCTAGAAAGAAAAAAATTGACCAAAGAGAGAAATAAAGTAAATTTTCCATAAAAAATATTTTCTATCTCTTGTGTATATAACTTGAGTAAAAATGAAAGTAAAACAATTATTTATAAAAAAATAACTACGGGATAATAAATTTAAAGAGATTATTTATTGGTATATTTTAATATTTGATCATTAGAAACATAATTATAAGCAATCCTAATAAATAATGATACTGCTACTTAAAACCCATTAGATTGAGTATGACTTGAATCGAAAGAACACCAATATTTGGTATAATGAATTTAAATTTATTATAATTATATAAAAGAGTAATTTTAATATTTATAATCTCATATATTATCCCCATATATAATTTCACCCCTATCAATAATTCATTATTAAAAACATCGTTTCTACGTATCAATTATTTTGATTAACACGAGTATTTCATTTTAGTGGTCCTGATCCTTGTTGGTTTATCTTGTCTATTCATCTTCATAATATTAATCATGGAATAAATATAATATATATTCATTATATATATTTTAATAGACATCCACAGAATTATTAGATAGAAAAATTAATTACACTATTCATGGAGACGGTAGTTAATATGTACTCAGGAACACTATATTCATTTTTCAAATAATTGAGTGGAAGAAAGGTAAATAATTATTCACCATTAATTAATAATTATCCTTTTATATATATAATATTCTTTCATTAAATTTATATTTATTAAAATAAATTATAATTTGAAAAAGAAAAAGAAAAATGAACCACATCTCAATATAAATGTGGTAATCCACACAGATGCATGAGCAATGTTGTATTTTTTCAATAGATTAAAAGGTAAGATACCTGGTGAGAAAATATATTTATAAAATTAAAATTATATCATAAATATCATATAAAAACATTAAAAAAATCATCATACTCATCTAAAAAATATCGTAATGAAAAATAAATTTTCTTCCTCTATAGAGATGGTAAATCATACATATGCATGAGGGATACTTTCACTTATCATTAGATGAGAAATTGGATGTATAATATTTTTTTATAAGAATAATAACATTTCAGAATACTTAAGATATTAAATTTATTATTTTATGATAAATACCAATTATTTATATGAGTTAAAGAAAGTAGAAAATAAATTGACCAGTTAAGGCCATTACCTCTTCATTAAAATGACTCATTTCGATCATCTCTCAAGGGTTCTAGGGCTAGAATTTTGGGATGACCATAAAGTCTAAAATGTGGATATAATAGTTAATAATGGAAATATGAATATTTTTTTCATTCTAGGAGGATAACTTTGACGTAATAATGTAGGGGATGATGTTATCTTTTGTTATTGAGGTGAGAAGCTCTTTTTGAATTTCTAAAATGATTAATTAAAAAATATCTTTGTAAGATTGAAATATAGATGAAGATGATCAATTACAAGAGAGGTGAATTGTAAGTTTAAAATCATTTACTTTAAACCTTAATGAAATCTATGTTTAACAAATTTAAACAATGTAAATTCATAAACCATATTTGGTTTGAACTCAAAAGAATAATTGGATGGGCCTTGGCCCAATTATAAGAAACCATAACATAAAAAAGTTAAAAATAAGAAAGGTTAATTAGGTTTATCATAGGGAAATATTCTACCTTAAATCTTATAAATGCTTATTTATTAGAGTATACAAGTATAATAATGTATAAAAAAGTTATACAATATTTATTTAACAAAATACAGTGGAAATATAACTTGTAACAAGGGAATTAAACAAGTAAAAACTATTTTATCCCAAAGAAAAGGGTATACAAAAATCTTGGATAAACGTCCCTTGAATTATACATTCATGAAATATTGTCTTACCCACACCAATGTATTCCCCGATAGGAATCTCAGAGACTTCCTTGTTATCCCCCCAAGCCTCGAACATTATGGTAGTCGTCAACTCTGCCTTTCTATCCCCAAAAGTCTATTAATGTTAAAGATGTCATCCCCTCTGTCTTCCTATCCCAGAAATATCTTGATTATACACATCAACAATCATAGTCACAAAAAGAATTCTGAAAAAGTTGTTCGTGGAAGAAAAATATATTCAATGATCGTACAAGGTTTGAGAGTCTCTCTCTAGAGAAATAACTCCATACCATCAGAGCATGTAGTATCTTTCAATGTATATTGAGATCACTCAAATTGGATCCTATTTATAGGCAAGGATTCTAGTAGTTAGCTCTCTCCTCCAATAGTTATATTTTTCATTCAATTTCAGATGGGGACATTACACTTATCACTCAACCAAAAGTTAGTTAGAAACAAATTTTACTACATAGTTTTATGTGGGAAAATATGGAAAACATTATCATTCTTAAGAAAAAATAATATTTAAGTAAAAAATATCATGTTTAAGAAACTATGATTTGATAGAATTTAATCAATATGTTAAGAAAGTAATGTAGATTAAAAAAATATGAATAATTGGAATCTAGGAAGAAAATAATCAGAGTCTAAAAATATTTACAACTGGATTCAGAATAGATATTGAGAGTCTGAATTCTGAGGAATTCAGGTTGTGAATTTTGAAGAATTCAGAGTCAGAATTTCAGATAATTCAGATTCTAAATTGCACAAAATTCGGAGTCTGAATTTTTGAGTATTCAGAGATTAAATTTCAGAGAATTCGAAGTCTGGATTTTAGAAAATTCAAATTCTGAATTTCAGAGAATTTGGATTCTATATTTCAGAAAATTATTAGTCTCAATATCAAATAATTTTTAGTCAGAAAATAGTAAGACTTGGTATCTAAGGAACTGTTATATTCTAAGATTTTAGATAAGGATCTGAATTTTGACATAAAAAATATGTTTAAAATTGGTTTAAGAAACATTATAAAAGTATTTGAAATCCAAGATAAGGATAAAATGTTTTATAGAAAAATAAAATTTTCCTTTAGAAAATAATTCTTAGATAAAGATACTTTTCTTTAAGAAAATTTGTATTTAATTATCAAATCATAGGGAAATTTAGATGTCATTAAATAGACCTTATTGACTAAAAAATCTCCCCCATTTTGGAAGTCACAAACAACCTTTCAAAAATGAAAATAAGGAATAAGGAAAATTCTTTTTGAACTTTAAAAGAAATACTTATGTCCCTTTACATATGACTTATGATAAATATGATTAACTCTCCCTTTTGTTTTGAAATCCTTAAGGATCATATTGTTACATTTCTAAGAGAAGTTGGTTATTGTTTCATAGGAAATCTTCTTTAAGTAAACCTTCTTTAAGTGAACTCCCATTACTTAATCTCCCCTTTCATTAGTCATTAATTTTTTTACATAATATTCTTTGGATCATTTTTTTATCCCATTTTGTGATTTTAAAAAAATTGTAGAGGGAATGATAAAACATTGTACATGAAATGTTATTAATATACATGGCAAGATAATTTAGGGAAAATAAGATTTCATTAAGATGGGAATAATTTTTACCCAAATATAAATGAAACAACAGATCAGATTGTAAGGAAAATATCATTCACTCTTATTTTTCATTGGATTCATTATTCTCATGGTGGCTTTCAACTTCTTTATAATTTTATGATCATCTTAAACTCTCTTGGGTAGTTGATCATGATCCGGATTATTCTTCTCATGGAATTTGATCTTTTCTTTTTGAGATCTGAGAAATTTGGCTTAAGAATTTATTACTTCTTCTTATTAGTTGAATTTTATTACAAATATTCCATGATTTCTATTTACCTTAAAAATTTAGAGTAACTGAATTCATCATTCCATTCTGATCTCTATCCTCTTGAATCCTTAAAACATGTTGAGATTTATCTTCTCTGAAAAACCTGTTTTACAGATTTTTATTGGGTCATTAACTTATCAAAAAAAATCTTTACTGAATCTTGGAAATCATACCTAATTTTCATATCATAAATCATTCTCTTAGACCATTTTTTTATTTCATTTCAAGATCTCCTATGAGCATCATAACCAGTATGCAAAGTTTTGAACTTATCTTCATTCTTGATAAACATTAGCATGGGAATGCTTACCGAATTCAACTTCTAATTGAGTGAATATTTTAGAAACTGACATCTTGAATCGATACATGGAAATGATGGTATTATATTCACAAGATTCTTTATAGACAAGAAAACAAATCTTCCCCCATAGAAGACAAGGTTTCAAAAGAATATTCCCTTGCCGGTTTGGAAACATTATTAACCTATTCATATTTCCCCTTGGATGTTCCAACTACATCATTCTTAGATTTCTTAATGTCACACTTTCTAGGTGTATCATCAATGACATATTTTCCTTTATTAGCTCTGGTTATTCCCTTATCATCTTTTGGAGTCTCATACATGCTATGAGATTCTTGGATTATCATATCATCATCAACATCATCTTTATATACTTTGTCATTAATATCATCAGGATGAATGAAATAAGGGTTGCTTCTTTCATCACCAGAAGGTTTATCAACCTCACCCTATTCATCATCATCTTTCCCTTCTAAGATTATTTATGTTGATTCAACCTGTAATTTTCTGATTGAAAACTTTTCTAAAGGACTTTCCTTCTCATGGTATTCTTCCATAATTTTTTATTACATCTTCACTCTCTTAATACTCTTCTTCTTATTCATCATCTAATTCTTCCTTTTCATGGTGATTAGATATTTCTTATTCCAAAATGGGTTCCAATATTGAAATTGTTTTCCCTAGAGTTTCTAATGGTATTGACTCTTGAAGGAAGGATTCCAATACCTAGATCTGTTCGTATTATTTCACTGTATCTTGGAGTAAGGATTGAATTATTTTAGCTTCTGAAATTTTCTTCATAAAAATTTTTCTCCTTTCATTCTTCTTATGTTCATCAACAGCATGAATTTTTAGAGATTTTGCCTTATTATGTTCTAAACCAAAAGTAATATCTCCCTCATTTTCCTTCTATTTATGTTCTCTCCACATGGCTACTACTTCATCATAGAACATCATTTTCATTTTCATCTTGGGTGGAGATGACTATTTTTCTAGAATGGTTTCATTTTCTTTTTCTTATGTTTCTTTTTCCCTTCTTTTTTTCCTGGGATTTCTTAGAAGTATCCACTATATCCCATTTCTTGCTTAAATATTTAATTTTACTTTTAGAAATATCATACAACTATCATGAATTGAGACTAAACATGATATTAATTCTCTGTATAATATCATTAGATAGCTACAAAATCTAAGAGGTTATAGCTTTTGAACTTCATGGTATTTTGAAATATTTTAAAAGGAGAACAAGATATTTGACCATATCTCTAGATACATGATAATTTGGGACATAAGGGTACCATTTTTGATATTTCTGATGGTAAGGGGAATATATTGGATTAGATTTAACATTCTTAGATTCACTAAAAATTAAATCATAAAAATATCAATCATCTTAAAGGAATCCTTATCTCCATTTCTCATAGTAAGAAATCCTTTCATCTATAAGGATTACAATATAAAGTTGGTTGTAAGATGATTTATCTTCATTTTCTTGACTACCTTGATTCCATAGAACTAAATTTCCATTCCCTTCTCAAAACATCCTTCCTTTTCTGTCAGCCTATGAGAGAAAAATATTTCTTCAACGACATAAGTAATACTGATAATGTTTTCATCTATGATGAAGTATAAAAAATAGGTCATTACATAGCACTTAAATGGAAACTTTTCAATTCCTCATTCTTTATAAAAACAGATTGTATCATAAAACTCTATAAGAATGTCAGGATAATATATATCCTGATTCATTGAAATGGATACACAAAAGAATTCCTATTAATAATTATTTATGTATTTAGTAATAAAAGAATCATACTTCAAAAAGAAATATAGTTCTTTCAACATTTTGCAATAACTTTTCCAATATTTGATTTCCTTGTTTGAGACCATCTAAATTTGAGAGGAAATATCAAGTGATATTAAGAACGTAAGGAAACTGAAAAAATTAATGGATAATTTGTTGTGTGGCATAGCATTTCTGCAAAATACCGAGAGATCCAATGTGAGACATGGATAAGAAGGGCCTTTATATAGGATCTATGATGATATTTGGACTTATAGATTCAATCAAACTATTTAAATAAGCTAAATCTAAACCTATAGTTAATATCAATGCAGGAGAATGATTTGAATGTTTTGAAATTTTGTGGTATTAAGGGAAAATAATTTTTTTTAAATTGAATCAAATAGAGTTTTCTTAAAACAAGATAGAAATATCAAAAAGTAACGATTTTTAATTTTGAAGATTTAAGTAACGTAACATACCATCCAAAATTCTTGGAAAGAATTCTCAATATTTATAAGGTCTTTCTTGAAAAACATTGATTCTGGAAAAATTTATTTGGGAAAGAAAAAAATTAGGTACTGAAAGTTATTATTAAGGAAAGGGAAAAAAATTGGGTTCTGAATAAAAAATTATTCAATTTTTTTATGACTAAACATATGTACTCCCTCTACGAAAAAGAGTTCACTAATGTATGGAGAGAAGTTTTAACAAAAAAAATTAATATTGAATATTTCATTATGATTATAATTCCTAAATTTTTTAATGTAATCAAATCTATTAGAGGGTAAATATTTTGTAAAAATGTCAGCAGGTTGATCTTGGGTTCCAATGAATTGAACAATGATATCACCTTTAACTATTTAATTCCAAAGAAAGTGATTCCTAATATCTATGTTCATTACATGTGAGCGATGTGCATGGTTGTTTCTTAGTAAATGGAAATTGTATTATCACACAATATATATGTTTATTTTTTAAACTCATTCCATTGTCTGTGATTATATGTTGCATCCACAACTCTTGATCACAACAATTTACGTCTACAACATATTCAACTTTACTAGTGGAATGTACACCTGAGTGTTTCCTCTTTCATGACCAAGAAACCAATTAATATCCTATGAAATGAAAATTTTCATATTTACTCATCTTATTCATTTTACATCCACCAAAATATGCATCCTATAAGTCTTTAATACAATATAATGTCAATAAAAAAATCATATGTCAATGGTTCCCATTAAATAGAAAAAAAATATTTTCACTAATTTTAAATTATATTTCTTTGGATTAGATTGATTTATTACATAAAATAATACTAAAATCATTATGTCTTAATGACTAGCCATTAGGTATAATAAAAATCTTATTATACCTCTGAAATATGTTTGATATAATGGTATCCCAGCTTCATCAAGATCAAAATAATTTGAGGTACTGATTGGAGTACTTATACTTTTTGTGTTGTCATATCCATACTTCTTATGATGATATTTAATATAATTATATTGATATATATAAGTTCCTTCTGTTTTTTGAGAAATTTGAAAATCATGAAAAAATATTTAATCACCCATCATACTCATTTAAACTCATATTTAAAGAGATTCTCAAAAGAATTAGTTAGAGATTGCTGAGTTGATCCTAATATAATGTCATCAACATAAATTTGAAAAATACTAACGTTTTTATTATATTTCTCTTAAAATGTTTTGGATCATCTGTTCCCTTAACATAATAATTTTGTAATAAAAATCATGTAATTATATTATACGAGGCTTTGTACACTTGTTTAAGTCCATATAAAGATTTGGTATGTTTAAAAACATGTTAAGGATATTTTGTGTCTTCTAAACCAAGAGGTTATTCAGCACAATATTCCTCTTTAACATATCAATTAGAGAAATCAGAAATCACATCCATTTGTAAAAGTGTGAAATTATATAATGCTTAGAAATCATATAAAATACGAATATATTCAACTCTAACTACTTGACATTATGTTTCTTCATAGTCTATTCCTTCTTGTTGGTTATAGCCATTAGAAACTAATTTATCTTTTTTTATTGCAATGATTCCATTTTCAACATATTTGTTTCTAATGAACTGTTTCCCCCCAATTATAGATGTTTCCTTAGGTCTTTTAACCAAGGTCTAGACTTTGTTCCTTTGGAATTAATTTAGTTAATATTTCATAGCGTTAATACAATCATTATCACCTGATGCTTCATCATTTGTTTTTGGTTCTAATAGGTAAAGATGTTATATGTTCTACATAATTTCCTAGAGAACATATAGTCCATAATGATGATTCACATCACCATTGATACTATCATAGGTTTTCTTCTTAAGAAACTACTGATTTCGGTTTTTTAAAACATGTTCATCAACATAATGTACAAAATATTCTGGGGTAAATACTTCAGAAACATTTTATTGAGTATTTTCCTTGTTAGAATATTCGTCCATCAAAGTTTGCTAATAATTTTTTGAAATCACATATGAAGATGTGGGTTGGGGATTTTTAAAAGCCAAATGACCAATTTCATCAAATATAATATGAACAATTTCATCAGCAGAACATGAATTTTTGTTAAAAAATATTTGCACCTTTGAAGTAGTCGAATTTCCTAAGATAATTCCTTCATCGTATTTGGAAGAGAATTTAGGTAAGTTATCCTTACTATTAAAGATGAATACCTCACTTCTAGATATATTGAATTAAGAATCATTAGTTTTTAGACCAGTATACAATTCCTATGGTGTTTTCTTAAGAAACGTTATGATTAGAACTTGATTTATAGTATAACAAGTAGTGCTTACATCTTCATCCTAGAAGTGTTTAGCTATAGAATATTCACTCAACATGGTTCATGTTATTTCTTAATGAATAATATTTCTTCATTCAATAACACCATTGTTGATTCTCTTTTTTTTCACAGAGTCTAAATGACTGAAAAAGGGGAATACCTTAGCATAAAGAGATTCATCCTTTGAAGAAACATCAAAAATTGACAAAGGCATGAACAAGGATTTGATTACACATGGGTCGCACAAGATTAATCATGGTCATGCATGTATACTTGTGCACCAAATATTGGTCACGCAGGTGACTTGTGCGCCCTATTTGATTTTCAAACAAGGTCTTCAATGGCCCATAAATACCCCTTGTGGGCCCCCCATTTCGGGGACAGAAAAATCCTAAAGTCAGATTTAAGGTCTCGGTTCCCTAGACTTTACTTGAAGTATTATAAACACTTCTATGGTAATTTATTACCTATAATTGAAGATCAAAAGTGAGGTAATAAGACCTAAGTGTTGAAATTTATCAACACATGCACGCCTAAATGTCCAACCCTTAAGGGAAAATGGCCAGACTTGGGCGCCACCTTATCCCGTCAACAGAACCTGCATGCCACTCTTTTGGAAGCCTTTAGGGATAATACTAAAGTCTTGAGACACATCTCTCCCAAGTATTACCCTTTGGGTTGACTATCACGCAAGTATACATGTGTCGTGAAACTATACTTGTGTGACCAGGACTTGCGTTCCCAATCAAGACTTGTTTGACTGCCACTTTTTGGGTGCCCCTCCTGTCTATTCATCTCTTTTCTTCAAATCCACCTTATCCTTTCAACAGAACTTGCACGCCACCATTTTGGAATCCCCCTAGTTATAATACTAAGGGCATGAGCCAAGCCTCTCCCAAGTATGGCCTTATGGGTTAACCGTCGCTCAAGTGCACATGTGTTGCACAAGTATACTTGCGTGACCAAGACTTGTGCGCCCAAATAGGACTTGCGCACCTACCACTTTTTTTGTGCCTCTCTTACTTATTCAACTATTTTCTTCAAATCCACCTCTCTTATTCAAGATTTATCCTTCAAAACCCTCTTCAAATCTACTTTTGGTATTGTTCCTTTATTGGCTTCCTTATCTGAAATGAATTCTTTGGAATATCTCTCAAAACCTAGTGATTTAAATATCTTTATGTCACTAAGGATAGAGATTTCTTCAATTCAACCTCATCCTCTAAGATGAGAAGATCCCTAACCTGGGCCTCCTTCTCTGGAGTAATCCCTAGATCACAAATTCCCTAACCTAGGCCTCCATCTCTAGAATAATCCCAAGACATAATTCCCTAACCTGGGCCACCTTCTTAGGAATAATCCCCAGTCATAATTCACCTTAACCTGGGTATCCATCTTAGGAGTAAGCCCCAGTCATAATTCCCCTTAACCTTGGTCTCCATCTTAGAAGTAATCCCCAGTTCTCAAGTCCCTTTAACCTAGGCCTCCTTCTCAGAAATAAACCCCAATCATAACTTCACTTAAACAGTCTTAATTTCTTTTTGATCTGGGCTTCCTCCTAAGCAATAAACCCTAATCACAGGTTCCCTCCTAATTTGGGCATCTTCCTCAAGAGTAATCCCCATGTTAGAGTATCCAAATATATATAAAGCACATATACCTTTAAGGACCTTCTTCCCGGGCTTCTTCTCTGAAGTATATCCTTATCTTAATCTATTTTGCAATCATACGTACAAAAGCCCCATATCATTACTTGTGACCACAACTTTCATGGCACAAATCATCAGGTTTACTGATACCTCTTATTTCTCACACTGAGCATGACTCACGTGATCTTAGAGTGTAAAAGTAAACACGAAACATCAATTTGGGCCATTAATCATATGTAGGACCCCACAATTCTTAATCGAACAACATGGAATTTGATCTCTACCTTAAAAGTAGAGTAAATAGGAAGCCTCTCTAAAGGTTCAAGTATATCACCCATTAATTCTCATCTGTCCCATATGACATTAAACTATATCTTAATTACCTAACTATGTGGGTTCTATTTTCTTTTCTAAACAATGATACATAGGTATCCCATCTGCAGGTATGATCCCAAATCTAAAATAATCAATGTTCTTCTAAACGACAATAAACATCATGTACCCCACTGAGTGGCGTTAAAACCAATATGGTTATCATAATGATAAAGAGATTTCTATACAATATGTTTAATGATACCATTGAATAATAATCTCTGTCAAATACATATGATTGTCAACCAATGAAGAACCTCAAATACATATATATAAGATTCTATAAATTTCAATCATATTAATCATGGATATTCAGATCTAATGGAAATACCATTTCCAAACACGGTAATTTAATAAGGATTCACGAACATAACTTAAATCTATAAAGAGAGTCCCGGAGTAGACAATAATTTCCCTAAAAAAGGTGTGATGAGTCTAACCTCCCATCCTCTCGACCAATGAAAATTCTTATGTCTCATCGATCCACAACTAATGAGAACCTTCCTTTGAAAAGTAGGTCCAAATGGATATAGAATCATTGGAAGTTTCTGGTTCTCTAAATAAACCCATTGGAAACCTATTGGAATGTTTTAACATTAAACAAACAAGGTCATCCCCATTTCCAGAAGAAACAAAAATTGGTGAACCCGACATGAATCCTTAACCAAGTTAAATGATGTTTTACTTATTTGTTAGTCCCCTATTTAATTCAATGTGAGGGCCAAAAAATAAATCAATAACATATGTGCCCATCCAAAAGATTTGGTGTCCGAACTTATATTGATTATCTCTGTTATATCAAACAGGAACTCGTTTCCATGATCATTCAGCATTACAGAAATGGATTCTCTAATGTTCACACCTGTGAATGGATATTCTTCTACTCCTGCTGGATAATCATCTGTTCTGAGGAAGACATCACCTACTCAGCATCTTAAACACTGGGTCTTAAATGCACTGGTTAAGGAATAATGTCGACACGATACCATTCTGACTCTGGAGGCTTCTCGACAAGCCCTCCGTGCTAATAATTCACCCTGGTTTTTCGGACAGTGACGACCAGTGATCAAGAAATAGGTGGTTCCAACCACTGTCTCTAACCGCTTCAGGTTGTTATCCCTGGAACGTAATCCCCAGTCCCTCCCATATTATGGGGAGGTGATTGAGAAGGTCAGTAAAGGCCTTAATTAAAGGAGAAAGGAGTCCTTACTGATGGCTCCCATAAACAATCCCCTCCAGACTTGTGCAACAGTGCACCCTCAACATGATGAGGGTATCGCCTTTAGGGGGTTTGTATTAGGTTCCTTAGACCCGAGCATGCAAGACGAACTGCCAGAGGCAAAATCTGGTCCATAGGGAGTAGGTTATTATTTTTTTCCCCTCCGGAGAATTCTATCAAGACAACTTGATGGCAAATAACGAGTGGGTAGAGACACCCATCTGTCCTAATGTTACTGCCCAATAGACTCATATGGAAGTAACATGCTAGGCAATTCCAGTTGAGAATTATATGCAGGCATATACACCAGTGTATAACTCATCAACCAGTCAGCTGACTCGTCTGACTGCACCCTAAGAAGCTCACCAATCTAATATGGTGGAAACTAATAAGCAGGGACATACACCTGTTTACTATCAAAAATTCAGTCAGCAGTCTCGTCTGCCTGTATTGAAGGAAATTCTTCAACCATAATTGATGAAGAATACATATCAGGAACATACACCTACCAATGTTTGTCAAGTCTACCAACAGTTTCATTTGGTAGCACCTAGAGAAGTTAGTTGGAAAGCCCCGATGACAAATTTGGAGCATACTCAACTCTTTGGTCCCATACATGAGTACTGTCAGAATTCACTGGCAATAAATGGAGGACAAAATCAGGATCACACACCTACTCCAAGTCCATAATGGATGTATATTTCCATTATAGCATCTGAAGTCACCTTGCACATTCTGATGATGGTGAAAGAGCATAAGAAAATCCATGCTCATATTCTGAATGCCTGTCAGAATATTATAACAGCTTCAGTAGCATCACAAGGATAGAAATAAAAATCTTTCGGTCGTAGTGGAGTGACACATCAACATATCACTCCAGAATAGATACACACCTCATTTCCAGTCCAAGAGGGCTGTGGGGCATACTCCCTCATGTCATATGAACATTCAAGTCAAGCAGATACACCTGATTTGAATAGAGATAATCAGCCTAACCTGACTATTTCTCCTAAGTAGGCACATACACCTACCCATAATAACCACTTTTGTCAAAAAATGGTTCCCAAAATGACTAATAAGGAATTTAAGAAAAACACCCATCCAACAACATCAAGAAATCAAGATCCAATTTGTAATAAGGCCTTACTCGATGCTGGAGTTCTTGATGCACTCAGACAATTATCTGTTGTAACTCAAGGTTATACTCTCTCATTTTCCAATAGTTGGAACATTAATTCGGAAGGACTTTATCAGACACTTCCTCATGAAGGCTTGCTTCATGAAAGTTTGGTCAATCTCAAAGTATCATCTTCATATGAGTGCCACGATAACCCTCTTTGTGGCCAAAAGATCAAGGAGAAAAAGGTTTCATCTTTTTATGTACCCACCATGGTGGTCCTCCCTATGATTATGAATTTAGCTACAAAAGTCCTCTCCATATCAGTAATTCACATTTCCTAGAAAATTCATCAAATAAAAATGCAGTGACGAGAAATCCCTCTTATCTTGAGGCACTTGAAAATGTGAATCCAGTCATGCGTTATGCTTTACCATTAGCAAGTGAAATAATTTATCAAGTAGAAGATAGCCCAAGGTTTAGGTCATTATCTGAACCACCCTTAGGTTATTTGTCTTCTTGTTTGATAAATGAATTCCTTACCAATCATGTTGAATCTGATGAAAAAACAAAGAAGCACCAGCTTTGTACTAATCTTGCAGAATAATCTTTATCGAATGATAAAGAGTAATTGAAAAATATGAGAAAAAAACTGGAGAAAAGTGAAGTACCAATCATGTTTTGGCCTTTGGATGACTCTCAGTATGATATTCCAGAGATGTTGAAGGAAGATTGTATTCACGATATTCATATCAACATGTGAAAAACACTTTTTCAATTGAAAAAGAAAATTTTATCTTATGATGAATATGAAAATCATGACAAGATAATAGAAGGGTTACAATGCCAAATTGATTTGTCATCTCTCTCAGTTTCCCGATATCTGAAGGCTGAAAAGCAGCTGAGAGCCCTTCAGCATTCATGCCTTGGCACACTAAAAAGGTTGCTCCAGTTAATTGCCAATGCCCCATCTGATATTCATATCAGGGGATGGGGTGTCCATGGAGCACTACATTTCACTGTACTCTCTAGTAAACATATCCCACCAAAGGTGGTCTCATGCAATGTTATTTCCCAGAACTGGCCACATCTAGCTGATTTTGTGCATAATCAAAGGCTTACTCAAGAACAGACCTCAACTAATTCTTCTCAAAGTCAGGAATATAGAGGAAATGTTGTCAAATTACTCTTGCATCATGAAAAATAGAATTTCTAATAGGCTTCTTCTTTAGAGCGTGCACATCATCAAGTGATAAAAGTGTCAGAAATCATCCAATGATATTTTGAGCTAGGTGATTTGGGTGGATGTAGGTTGATGCATTCAGCCAATTTCAGGAATAAAGTCCACAGAATCAGGATAGATTTTAATAAATCTCTGATGTTGCAGCTCAAGAACCACCCCATCTTGCTAGACTGAGGACTCTTTTAGCCCAACCCTCAGAATCAACAAATATGATCCGAGGAGTTGATCAGGAACAGCAGGAATAGCCCCAGTCCACGAGACTGGGAACTTTTTCAAATCCTCAATCTCTTCCTTATTGAAAGTAATTTTTCTCTCATTTAGGGAAGAAGAAAAAAGGGGTATGAAGAGCCGAATAATCAGGATATTCCCCCAATGTTACTGTCGTCAAGAAGATCCTGAGGGATCAACTCAACAGAAGACAGTGACTCATTAGGGACATGAAAAAAGACAGTATCACAGAAATGCCGATAGAAGAGATGCAATGAAATATGCATCAATAAATATCATTAATTATATTGTTTATGATCCTCCAGAACATGAGGCTCACTCAGAGGGATCAGATGAGGAAGTTCCTTCTCAAGAGGCAATGCACACAAAGCAAAATGAAGAAGGTGTGAGTACACAAAATCAAAGGTTTACCCAGAATCTAGGTATTCCTTCAAGTAACCAACATCCTCCTCCCCGAAAGGCTTCTAACAAGGGGAAAGTAAAAATGTAATGTAACATTCCACCCTTCCTCCGGAGAAGGCCAATCACTCTCACTAGAGAAAAGATTTGCACAACAAGAGGAATAAATGAAGGAATTAAAGAGGTTGAATGTAGAACTACTTCAAGTTTGTCTTCCTCCTAAGTGTGCTAGAGCCAGTCATCCAAGGGAATTTTTTGCAGTTACTGAGATGGATCAAGAATATCCTCCTTTACTAGTAAAACCTCATAGGTCTAATCCTATGGGTCTTGCGCAACAACAATCCGTGGTGCTACCATTAGTTGCAGTACCAGTCACCACACTTGTCCAAGCTCTACTTATTGCACCTGCTCAGGTCCAAGCTCAACTGGATTTTTCCCAAAAGTTAATCACTACCATTGAGTCATTAACAGCTCGGTTGGAATCTATGGAGGGAAATCGTGCACAAATTCAACCATAAAAGTGGGCTTACCCTGAATGGGTTGATGCAATTACTCCCCCATCAAATTTTGCAATTACCACATTCCATATATTTAATGGTTCGGTAGACCCAGAACTACAAATAAAACATTTTTCTTCTCATTGAAATCCTATGATGGTAACTCTTCAATAATAATAAATAGTTAAGCTCAGGTGTTTTGTACAGTCATTATATGGTCCTGCTTTTTCCTGGAATACATGCTTTCAATCCCGATCAATTACCGGGTTGGAGGATCTCCGTCAACGATTATTTCTTCAATTCATCTCAACATTTCCATAGACAAAAGTTTTTGATCTTAAAAATTCTTAGCAAAGGGAGAATTAAAGTGTTTCAGATTTCACTACTCGCTGAATGGGATTAACATATTACCTAAGCTTAGAATTCCATCAAGAAGAGTTGTTTCCAATCTCTGTGGAAAATTTCCATGATAAATTACGCACACTGTTGATCCCTATGAAATACATAGGAGGGTTTCGAGAACTTACTTCGATCGCTCAGCATATTGAACACTCTCTTAGTATAAAACTTGTGTAATTCAATCATCTCCAGGAAGGAGAATAGGTAAAGAATAGACTGCTACAGTTACGCTTAAACACACACATGTACCTACTTCTACTTCAAAACCTCCATCTTATCGAAGGGCCCCACCTCCTGAGCGTCAAAAATAGAGGTCGTTTCATCAAGATGATCAATGAGATCAAATACAGAAACAATTTGAGGAGTTAAAGAGAAAAGTTTATTCTTTATGAAATGAAAAAGTTCCTGGTTATGTCATTTCGGCTCTGGAAAATAATATTGTTCAGTTTCCAAGGCCCAAAATTCCAAACAAGGAAGGACATGAATACCATCCCGACTATTTCCCATTTCATCAGATGATGGGGAATCCCATTCATGAGTGTTTTGTCTTCAATGTCCTCATAAAGAAGATGGGGGACTCGGGACAATTCAAACTGAAAGGTTCTTTAGCTCAGGTAGCGTGTGTTACTGCTACAAATCTAAAGGAAGAAGGTGAATGAAAAGAAGTCAAAAGCCAAAATGCATTGAAATATGATGATTTGATGGTTAAAAAAATGATCAACTAAACTCATTCCATTTTATGAACACAATAAAAGAAACGAATTGTGTCTTCTACTATGAATGCCACAGAAAAACCCTCTTCATCAGAGGGAAAATCCTCGATGAAATGGAATAATTCAATGAAAGAGAAATAGTTATATGTAGATGAGATCGTGTAAAAACCCAAGTTGTCTTTGACTCTGGCAGATTTTATGCCATCTACTTCAAAGACACGGGCACTGCCCCACCAAATGACAAAACCTAAATTGGATAATCATGCAGATTATTCATCAGATGAAGAGTTGATTTTTGGTTCTATTAACCTGATTCACATAATAGAACATTATGGCAGTCACAGCTTCGATCTCGATGAACCTGAGTTCCTTGTATCAAACAAAGGAATTAGAGGGAGTTCAACTGCATGTTTCTAAAAAGTTAATAGCTACCATTGAGTCATTAACATCTCGGTTGGAATCTATGGAGGGAAATCGTGCACAAATTCAACCAAAAAAGAGGGCTTACCCTGAATGGGTTGATGCATTTCCTCCCCCATCAAATTTTGCAAGTACCAAATTCCCAATCATTAATGGTTCGGTAGACACAGAACTAAACATAACACATTTTTCTTCTCGTTGAAATCCTATGATGGTAAATCTTCAACAACAATAAATAGTTAAGCTTAGGTGTTTTTTACAGTCATTATATGGCCCTGTTTTTTCCTGTAATACAAGCTTGAAATCCCATTCAAAGACTGCTACAGTTACGCTTAAACAAGAACATGTACCTACTTCAACTTCCAATCCTCCATCTTATCGAAGGGCCCCACCTCTCTAGTGTCAACAACAGAGGTCGTTTCATCAAGATGATCTAAGAGATCAAATATAGAAACAATTTGAGGAGTTAAAGAGAAAAGTTTATTCTTTCTGAAATGAACAATTTCATGGTTACGTCATTTCGGCTCTGGAAAATAATATTGTTCAGTTTCCAAGGCCCAAAATTCCAAACAAGGAAAGAGATGAATACCATCCCAACTATTTCCCATTTAATCTGATGTTGGGGCATCCCATTCAAGAGTGTTTTGTCTTCAATGTCCTCATACAGAAGATGGTGGACTCGGGACAATTCAAACTGAAAGGTTCTTTAGCTCAGGTAGCATGTGCTACTGCTACAAATCAAGAGGTAGAAGGTGGGTGGCAAGAAGTCAAAAGCCAAAATGCATAGAAATATGATGATTTGATGGTTAAAAAAATGATCAACTGAACTCATACCATTTAATGAATGAAATAAAAGAAACCAATTGTGTCTTCTACAATGAATGCCACACCAAAACCCTCTTCATCAAAGGGAAAATCCTCGATGAAATGGAATAATTAAAAGAAAGAGAAATAGTTAGAAGAAGATGAGATCGTGTCAAATCCCATGTTGTCTTTGACTCTGGAAGATTTTATGCCATCTACTTCAAAGACACGGTCACTGCCCCACCAAACGGAGCAACCTAAATTGGATAATCATGCAGATTCTTCATCAGATGAAGAGTTGATTTTTGGTTCTATTAACCTGATTCACATAACAGATCATTATGCCAGCCACATCTTCGATCTCGATGAGCCTGAGTTCCCTGTATCAAACAGAGGAATTAGAGGGAGTTCAAGAGGTCTAGGATACAGAGGAAGACATGGATATCCTAGAAACCACTATTCTAATTCTACCCCTGCAAGAGCTGTGTATACAGTAGAAACTCATGGTAGAGCCCTTCAGCGGGCACAACAAGAACAAGACAGTTCTTCCATACATGAAAGATTCAGTCCTCGCACAATTATCTTGGAGGATCGATTGGAGGTTACACCTTCTTCCTCTTAGCAATCAAATATACATAGTTGGTCTAATCTTCCAAAGTGAGGAGTATTTCCAACTGCTACCCCAATACAATAAGCATCAACTTCCAAATCATCAACTTCTAAGGTACTTACAAAACCACATGTTCCTGTTGGGAAATGCAGATCTTTTGATAAAAAATATGATGTCTTGAAACATTTGTCCCAAGCACCAGCCAAGTTATCAATTCTGGATGCCTTGAATTTATCAAAGGATCTTCGGGAGGCACTCATTTAGGCTTTCTCAAGTCCTCAAAATTCACAACGGAAATTGCTGCAGCTGAAGACTACCATGTAGAGAATGATCCTGCAAAATTCCAATCAGTGATATCTTTTATAGATGAATATGATGTTGTGCATGCACATATTAGAACTTTGTATTTATCTGGCAAGGTCAATTAGGTAGACATCTGAAAATATTTATTTGATAATGGTTCAGGAGTCAACCTCATCCCCATTAATAGACTTCGTCGATTGGGCCTCACCGAATCTGATTTATCTCTCTCTAATTTGATGTTGCATGGATATGATAAAAATGAACAAGAACTTCTGGGTGAGATCACACTCAGAACATAGTTTGGAGATCTTGTATTCAATTCAGATTTCATGGTTGTTCTTCATGATAGAGCCTTCAATATTTTGTTTGGAAGACCTTGGCTACATCAACATGTGGCTATCCCTTCATCATACCATCAATGTCTCAAATATTGTTTCAATGGTCAAATTTGGTACATTGTATGGTGATAATTCCTCTTTCTAAACATGTGAATATCAATACATTGAGGCAGAATTCTATCACATGGAGGGGAAGAAGAAATCCACAAAAGGGAGGTTATTAAAGTTAATGCTCCATATGGTTTAGAAAAGATTCCAGTAAACCCATTCACACATGTGAGTACATATTATGTGTTGCCTATCAGTCAAATTGATAGGATAGACCCAAATCCAAATAATCTTATAGAAACTTCCATAATGTCAATTACAGTAATCATGCCAGACAGCATGGGAGAAATTGGTGATTCACCAAGAAATGAGGAAAGCTCAAATAAAGATTTCTTAATTTCATCCGTTGAAATTCAGAAATTCTATACTTCGCCAACTTGGCTATAAGAAGTTATAGCAATGTCAGAGGTAAACGATGATGTTGATTCTCAATTCATAATCTCCTCATTATTACCCAAAGAAGACCCTTCATCATCAATAGGGTCAGAAATGGATGCTTCTTACTCAACATGTTCAAATTTTAACATCTCTCCTGATTATGGAAAGTCTGCTTCATCATCTACTATGAAAGTAGAAACAGAAGAGAAAACACATGATGAAGAAGAAGAGAAAGATCTCAGGGATGCTCCTCTAGCATTTGAAGAGGGTATCTCTACCACTGTGGATGAACTTAGAGAAATAAATCTGGGTATGAAAGAAGATCCACGCCCCTCTTTAATTAGTGCCTCCATGACTCTTGAAGAGCAAGAAATGTATATTTCATTTTTAAAGAAAAATTGAGATATATTTTCATAGAATTATACAGAAATTCCATGTATTGATCCTGATGTTGCTACTCATCATTTGGGTTTTCCAGAAGAACATTAAGGATTCAAGCAAGCTGCAAGAAGAACACACCCAACTTATGCTTCCAAAATTGAAGCTCAAGTGGATACTCTTATCAAAGATAAATTTTTCAGAGAAGTTCAATATCCCAAGTGGATGACTAATATTGTCCCTATGAAAAATAATAATGGAAAAATTAGAGTTTTCATTGATTTCAGAGATCTTAATCGACATTGTCCCATGGATGATTTTCCAGTTCCAATCACAGAACTCTTAATTGATGAAACAGTGGGCTATGAAGCACTTTACTTCTTGGATGGATATTCTGGGTATAATCAAATCCGAATAGCTCTAGAAGATGTAGAATCTACAGCTCTCAGATCCCCTCAGGGTGTGTTTTGCTATCACGTAATGCCCCCGGTCCAGAAAAATGAAGGCGCAACATATCAGCGTGCCATGCACTGTATCTTCAAACCCTTTTAGGGAAATTTGTTGAATGTTATGTGGACTATTTGGTGGTTAAATCCAAACAATGTTATAATTACTTGGGTGATTTGGAAGTCATATTATACAAACTTCGACGACAAAATTTGATAATGAACCTCTTGAAATGTGCTTTTGGGGTAACCTCATGAATATTCCTCAGCTTTTTTGTATGACATTGTGGTATCTAAGTCCATCTTGAGAACACAAATTCAATCCTTGGTATGTCACCTCCTTGAAATTTGAATGAATTGAGAGGAATTCAAGGACACTTGTCCTATATTCAGCGTTTCATCGCCAATCTGGAAGGAAAAAGTTTACCCTTCACCAAATTGATAAAGAAGGGAGACACTTACCAGTGGATAGAAGAATGTCAAGAGGCATTCAATATACTCAAGAAATATCTATTGAGTCCACTGATATTAATGCCACCTATTGAAGGAAGACCACTTATACTTAATGTGATAGATTTAGAGCGGTTATTGGGTTCCTTCCTTGCCCCAAAGAATGATGCTGGGAATGAAAAAAACTTTTACTATCTCAGTCAGACTATGCATGAAGCAAAAACACGATATTAAAGTATTGAAAAGTGCTGCCTAGTATTAATCTTTGTAGTTCAGAAGTTGAGACACTACCTATAACATCAAGAGGTCCAATTGGTATCTCGCAATAACCCGCTCAAATTCATCTGTAGCCATCCAATGCTTACAGGACGTCTGGAAAGGTGGGCAATTATTTTGCAGCAATTTGATATTCAGTATGTGTCTCAAAATGCAATAAAGGGCCAAGCTCTGGCTGATTTCCTTGATGAAAATCCTCCATTATAAGATACATCTTTAGATATTGATCTTCCTGATGAGGAAGTCTTCTCTATTCAAGATAATCTTCAAACATGGGAAATGTACTTTGATGGTGCTTCCAGAAGTCCCACAGGGAAGAAAATGGAAGATCCAAAATTCAACATAGTTGGGTTAGGAATTGTTCTCATTTATCCAGAAAAGGAAGTGCTGCCCTATTACTTCTTATTGTGGGAAGGCGATAAAAATAATGAAGCAAAATACCAAGCTCTCATCACAGGATTGGAGTTGGCGCTTCAGGAACAAGTGAATTACTTAAAGGTGAAAGGTGATTTAGACCTAGTAATCAAACAAGTCAATGTGGATTATTCCATCAGAATAGAAGATTTAATCACAATATATGATTACTTGAGAGAGTTAATGGAAGAATTTCCTTCGGAACTGACATTTTCTTATGTCCCGGATCACAAAATGCCCAAGTAAATGCACTAGCTAATATACCCACAACTCTAGAATATCCAAATCGGGATGACAAAATCATCAGTATTTCCCACCATCATACAATTTCACCTTATGTTCAAACTAGAACAGTGGAATTCAATGAAATTAGTCCCATTTCTGAATCGTATGGTCATACTACAGGATTGATGACACTTGTTATGGAATACCTTCAAAATGGAACAGTTCCACCTGATAAATCCAGGAAAGAACAATTCCGGCGACGTGTGGTCAATTTTACTCTTTATGATAGCCCAGATCACCTAGATAAAATTCTCTACATTCATGGTTTTTATAGAATTATTTTCAGATGCATTTATGGTGAAGAGACAATAGTTGTCATGAAATATGTACATGCAGGAGTCTGTGGTGCCCACCAGTCTGGACATAGACTTTCTGATAAAATTCGAAGGCTTGGATATTTTTGGCCTTTAATGATACAATATTTTGTTGATTTTGCTAAGAAGTGTCATTCTTTCCATGTACATTCCAAATTGATTCATCAACACCTTGATTTTCTTCATACAACAAAATAGTTCTGTCCATTTGCCACATGGGGAATGGTTGTAGTAGGACCTTATCCTTCGGCTACATCCGAGCAGTTTAAGTATATTCTTACTGCTACTAACATCTTTTCCAAATGAGAAGAGGCAATACCTCTCAAAGAAGTTAGTTATAAAATCATTTTAACTTCATCATGTCTAACATCATTACCAGATTTTGTGTCCCTCCTACTCTATTGATGGAAAAGGGTACTAACTTCTGTTTATCCGAGGTAAGGAAATTGTATCAGGAATACAACATCAAATCCAACCATTCATCTCGGTATCATGCAGCGGCCAATGGCCAAATTGAATCCTTGAATAAGACTCTTTCAAAAATACTGCAAAAGATGGTGGATAAAGTTAACAATTCATGGCCTAAAAAACTCTTTCATCCTTTATGGGCTTATCAGACCACCACCAGCACTACTATGCGATCAACTCTATATTCAGTGGTATATGGAACAGAAGTAGTCTTGCCCATTGAGGTTCAATTAACCTCACTCAGAGTGGCCATTTGAAATCATTCATCTATAGATGAACAATCTCAAAAGCGATTGGATGAATTGTAATGATTAGATGAAAAGAGATTGTGAACCCTACACCACTTGGAAGTCTATCAGAATCGAATAGCACGAGATTTCAACAAAAAAGTTCGTCTTCATTCATTCATTCAAGGAGAATTGCTATTGGTTCTCAGAAATCCAATGATATCAGGAAGAAACCTCCAAAGCTTGAGCCAAAGTGGGAAGTACCTTACTCAATACATAAGGTCTACTCCAATAGAGATTATTATTTAATCTCAATGGATGGAGAGCTCATCAAGACTCGAACCGATGCCATATTTCTGGAGAACAATTTTGTGTAACACAAATACTTTTATGTCCAACATGACATTAAACTGTGTCATCCAACATGACGTTAAACTGTATTATTCCCCTTACATCCAACATGACGTTAACCTTTGTCGTCCAACATGATGTTAAACTGTATTGTCCCTATTACGTCCTAGCTACATGATTCTAAACTATATAGCACCCTTACGTCCAACATGACGTTAAACTGTGTCGTCTGAGATATATGGCATTAAATTGTGCACCTTTTCATCCCAAATGACGTTAAACTGTGAAGAAGTCCCTAACATGTCCAACATGATGTTAACCTATGTCCCCATTTCCTCACTACAAGACATTAAACTACATAGCCAGACGTCCTAACTACATGACGCTACACTGTACAACACCCTAATGTCCAACATGACATTAAAATGTATTGTCCTAGCTACAGGATGCTAAACTATTCATCACTCATCCTTTCTATATGACGTTTAACTGTACAACCCCTATTTTGTCCTTACTGCATGACATTAAACTGCATAGTACCCCCCTATGTCCTTACTGGATGAGATTAAACTACATAGTCCCTTCTTCGTCCTATATGACATAAAATTTTGCATATTTAGGGTTGTTGCTACCTCCTGTTTCACACACTGAGCATGACTCATGTGATATTAGAGTAAACATCAACCATAACACCCTCTCTGGACCGCTAGCCATGTGTAAATCCCAACACCATTTTTTAGGTTGTTGTCCTCAAGAACAACTTGATCACCAATTCATTCTTTAATCTTACTGTACAGACATTGATCATTCCCTTGTACGCTGGGTACGTTGGAAAAATCCTGAGGTTCAAGCCCAAAAACAATATTTTTTACATCAGTTTACCTCCATCTCATACGATGTTGATTCATGAATCCACCCCCAAAACCAATATTTTTTACATTGGTTCACCATCGTCCTTGCAATATGACGTTAAACTTTTCACACTTTTGTCTTGTACGACAATAAACTACAACATTATTTAACACCCTCACCTGATAGGGAATCATTATTTACATTGATATCCAATTATGTTATATTCCAAAGATTATGTGCATACATGGTAATGCCCTAACCTTTAATCTTTGGTCAAACCATCATTGCACTAAAGTGTCCTTTCTCCCTTCACTTGTACAAATCAAATCTGTACAATGGGTATTTACAGAACTACCAATGGATTGATTCCCATCCATATGGGATACGTAGGAACGTTCGAGCATCCCTCGAATCTAGCCCCAAGTATTTCGGCCTAATCCCAATTCCGACTTTCAGTCCCTTAGCTGAAAATTCCCGCTGTGAAAACATGAATGTGCTATGAAAACCCTAGTCATCATTCACATCACGTTTATTACAAACAGACAACATGTATTCAACATTATGGTCATTGATATATGACCCTAAACTATGATCTCATACACTCTCTTCTTACATGACGTTAAAATGTATTTCAAGAACTATGTATGGCTTGATTCCCATTTTTATGGGATACGTAGTGAAGTCCATCACCTCAATTCAAGACCCATCCACAACATGATTATGGTTAGAATTGGTTTGTTTATCTCTAACATGCATTGGAAAATTCCCATTTTGATGTATCCTAATCCTAACCATAAATACTTCCAGATCTCCATACCCTTTTTCTTGGATTCTAGTCACTAAATGTCTGATACCCGATAGTCCTTTTGCCTGACTGTGCAGCATGTGCCCTTTAGCGGCCTTGCATAAGTAGTCTACATAACAGACCAGTCAGCCAAAAGATACTATTATTTGACTATGCAACCATTACCCTTAGGTGGCCCTGCATAATTCAACCCCTAACGGGTTTGTTAAATAGTGGTAACTTCATTCCTGGGAGAAAACCCTCTTTTTTCCTTATTTGTCTTGATGATAATAGGTAGGGATCCGTAAATATATCCACCCTTAACATATTTTTCCCATACTCTTTTTCATGATATGAAAGTATTCAAGTCTATGGTTTATATTTCTCTTCCCTATGTTTGGGTCAGACATTCATAGTAGTGACATTTATCCAATTCATTGATGATCTTGATTGGAAATATCATCTCTATATTCAAGTACCTCTCTCCATACAGCAGACTTTGTGATTTAGAAAATCTGAATCTCCATAAACATTCACTAGCCTTTTAGCAATAGAAAATTAAAATTTGTGAGTTCTTTTGCCTGACTATGCAGCACATGCCCTTAGGAGGCCTTGCATAAGTAGTCTACATAACGGACCTGTCATCTAAAAGATGATATTATTTGACTATGAATCCAATGCCCTTAAGTGGCACTGCATAATTCAACCCCCTAACGTGTTTGTTAAATAGTGGTAACTTTATTCTTGGGAAATATTTCTTCTAATGCCTTTTATCCTTTTTTCATATCATTCCTCAGATTCAAAATTTAATTAAGTCACAGTTTACATTTTCCCCCATACGTGAATATGGTAACATGTTTTCTGATAAATTATCAAAAAATTGAGTCAATTTTAATCTATTCGGTCAAAGTTATTTCGACCTTAAACATTAGCCTATTTATGTCTGACGTTCATGACATTAAACTGCCCACAAAAGAAAAGGGAACTCTGAACAAAATTCAAGTTCCAGTTCACTAAATAGACATTGTGTATGATTTTGGTAATATTGAGCAATTAAAAGATTCAAAGTTTGTAGGTTTATTTTATAATCCTAGAAAAAAATCAAACTATGCTTGCTAAACCCATTGGATTAGGTGAAAATTATAAGCAGGTAGAAAAAGAATGCAAGAACAAATGATTAAAGATGAAAGTGTCTTTAATTGATACACAAGAGTTCGAAGGACATCTATAGACCAGAGTCTCTTCCTTTTTTTAGGGATTACAAGAGACTTTCAACGTAAATATTCATTTGATTTACGGTATCCCAAGCTTCATCAGAATCCACTTGAGGCTCATGAACTCAACCATATTCACCCTTTTCAGCTTGATGGAGTGCTTTCTTTGCATCTACAATGGATTTAATACCATTCATTTTAACTCCTTCCAATGAATTGTTAAGCTGGTCAAGTTCCCTAGTAATTGCTTCTAACTATTGCTAGAGGTGTATCTGCAGGACATCTTTCTCCTTGATCTTATGCTTCAACTCCTTCAACTTGGTAGGACGATCAGCCTCAGGTTGGGACACCATAGCCTCAAATTTGATGATATTTGTCAACAACCATGCTTTGGTCAGATCTTGACGGTACTTTTTCTCCAGCTCCCTTCTTAATATGACTTGTTTCACTGTGGCATGGATCTCTTGATACCCAAAACCGCCAAGTCCCAACATGATGAACAGGGATGATAGTCGCGAGATCATTGAAGATAACTCTTCAAGAGGCACTTCAGATATGATCTTCCATGCCTTGCGACGTGAAAATTGGAGCGCCTTTTGTATATCCGGGTCTGACCCAACATCACTGTCATGGGGGGGAATATAATCCAGGATTAATGCACTTAGAGAAGTTCCATGTTCTGCTCCTTCCCCCCGACCCTTGTTATTTCACTTTCTATTCCCGTTGGGTCAGAGGCTGAAGATTCACCTCCAAATTTAGCCAATGAAATTGATGTTCTTGCATAGTCAATTGAACGTTTTGGTTAGTTTTAAAGGATAATAAAAGTTGATTAAGTTGTATTGAAAATTAAGTTCTGCCACAAATATTATTATCTCTTACCCAACGGTAGATTAGCAATTATGAGAAGGCTCTTTCCCGTCTTTCCTATCTTCAAAATGATTTTCAGGAAGAGTTTTAGGAAGCTCTGCCTGGTTAAGCTCCACTTGAGTGAGTGTCTCTACAATAATAGGGTTTTCTATACCCCCTTTATGCATTGACAGTTCAGCAGCATTCTCAGATGGAACTGCACATTTTATTCAATCATGGTCAGAGATGTAATAAGAAGTTATTTTAATAGGATGAAGTATAACACTCACGTCTAAAATATTCTAAATTACATGGTAATTTAACATTATCTAAAATGTTTTCAAAAGATGTGCCATGTTTCCTAAATTTATCCAAATATATCTCAGATTCCTGGTTAGTCTCACTAGTGGGAGCATTCTATGTATCTTCTTGGTGACCCTCATCCTGCAGCCTCTGATCCCAAATAGATTCTTCAGATAAAATTGCAGTGGCAGATGTAGTGGCTTCCAAATGCTCTGGTGCAGGTGTTGAACTTAAAAGTATCACAGAATGTAAGTCAGTTGATTTTTCATTCAACATTTTATAATGCATTGTTAAATTACCAGAAGCAGGCTCTTCACTCCTTTCAGTTGTAGTAGGAGTAGTACTGGGAACAAACATTGGCTCTTTTTCGGGAGCAGCCAAGTCAGCATGAATTTGCGACTGTTCACCAGCATCCTTCGTTGTCCTCAGAGGATGGTCAATCCTCTCCCCCAAAGGGGAAATTGAATAATCCCCTGCAATTCCAAGAAATATGAGCAATATTTTAATAAGATAATATTAATGACTATCTGAAGGATTTACCACTACTGATGAAGCATTTAGATGTGGACTTCTTCCTTCGATGCCTTTGCTTCTTAGGATTTTTGGGTGTGTTGACATCATCATCTCCAAATACAGGAATTGTCTAATGATAATCCATGTCTAACTTCTCGTCCATGGCTTTTCGGCCTGGACATACCTCGCTCGGCTCACGAGGATAATCATTAGCCCCGATGGCAGTACCACTAGGGATATACTATGGTGAAGGAACCTCAGCAGTTCCATTCATTGCAAGCTGCATGATGAAGAAAGTAATTTACATGAATAACAAAGATTTAACTATAGCCAAGTTGCAAATAAATAAGGAAGGAGACTTACATCTTCCAGAGCCACGTAATCGAGCCACTCCTCATCTCTAAAAGCACCAGTCCCCTCAGTGGTGCCATGATCTATCATTTACTTCACCCACTTGGTGACATGAATGGAATCATCAGTGGAATATATGAGCATCTCTAGATCTCTGATGTAAGCCCATGCTTCATTGGGATTGTCCTTGAAACAGATATCTATAGAAGCCCAAAGGTTACCTACTCCAGGAATGTGTAGCCCTTCACATAAGTCTAGCCAGGAGGTTTCATCATTGCAATATAAACTCCACCGTGTATGGACATCCATTGGTCATAGATATTCAGTATGTTTACTAGAAGGCTGTGAGTAGGGTCCTATAATATTGGATTTCAACTTCATCCCAGCTCCTACAATCACAGATAGAGAATAAGAAAATAAAACTTGTTGTTCTATAAAAAAAATGGCAACTAAATTTCCAAAATGAAGTAACTCACCATGAGTCAATGGAGTGGGTATCTTGATTCTGACGGGAAGATTAAATCTGGCATGAGGCCACTTTGACACATGACGTGCCTCGTCATCCCCATCCTGAGAATCTGGCGAGTCAGCCCTGGGTGAGGAACCCAGTGAATCAGCTCCGGGTGTGGAAGAATCACCTTCCAGATGATGGGTTTCTTTCTCTATAGTTCTCTTCTTCTTCCCCACCTAATGAACTAGATGATTTCGTACCCCTTCAGGGTATGATGCTACCCAGTTCTTGGCATACCATGTAGTCAAGTTACTGGCCGCTTTAGAAAATGGTAGATCAAACACTGTTATGGTCTTCTCTATAGATGTCATCAACCATAGTTGTCGAGCAACCATCAAATAATGCTCTTACCTGACATGCACATGAGGGGATACAAAAATCTTCTGTAGACACATGAATTGGCATGAAAATATGTATGGATGATAAGCCTCACATACAATCTCTCTGCCAATCCTGGTGGCCAATACACCATCTCTGCAAGCCAGCATGTATGACCTCAATTCCAGGCCGACTGTTCCATCATCAACAAACCGCCCAGTTGGCGGGTTTCCATAAGGAATGAAATTGAATTCCCTGAACATGCTCAACCTCACCTTCATGTCATAGAGGTTGAGGGATAACGGGAAAATTCTAGAATATGCATGCACTGATGGCCTGATAGAACTTCTAGGAACCTGTACTTCGTTATGTACAACATATGTCCTGAAATGAGTGGCGACCCATCCCCACAAAACATGGAATGGTCCCACTAATATCAAAGGAGACTTACCCATTAACACATGGAGTAAGATCCTATGAATATTCTCTAAAATTGGGGTGGTCAACCCAACCATAGTCCTCTCATCCAACTTGGTTGAAACAACGATGGTCTCAGGCTTGATTCCTCCCTTCAAATCCTTGACTGGTAGAAGATTAACACTGAGCCACAAGGCTAAGAAGCCAGCCAGACAGGTCTTTTCTAGGATTCTCTGATCCACTTTGTACCCCCACTTCTCAAATTCTCCCACTTCTAGAGTCAGCCAGGTTGTGCCAGAAGCACCCCTCGTCTCTATTCTAGGGAAGGTAGTAGGATGATTATAGGTGGGCCCCTTCCCCTCTTTATTGGTAAGAAACATATCCATATACTCCTCTGGATGAATATCCTTTCTAGAATGAGTTTTGGAGGTCTTTGAGTTCTTGAGCTTGTAGAAAATTTTCAATAATTCCCGAGCCAAAGCTGGTGTCTTCTCCAAATCATTCCAAGTCGCCTTGGGAGGGATGAATTCATCATACATATCGCCCAATATTAGGGCCCCCAAGATCTTGTAGACATCCCACAAAATGATGCCTACTTCTCCATTACTCAGATGGAAATAATATGTTTCTAGGCTCCAATGGATGATTAGCTCCAGTAAAAAGTTTTCATTCCTGTAGACATACGTCTGCCCAACCCAGACGGCTTCATATATTGCATCTCCATTCAGATCCTCGACAAACTCTGAACAAGTTTGTCACACCCAATATGCCCACATCCAAGTTGCCTTCACACCTCCTCCAGGACGAAGTCCCAACTCTTCTTCCAGCATTTGGTTTGATCCATCTGAGAATTTCAAAAGATTGAGGGATAACAATGTGGTTGCAGCATAGGCTTGTGAGGTTTCAAATGTGGGGCACAAGAGATATGATGCATTATGTAGGCCTTCTCCATTGTTCTAGCACTAACAAATGATCCTCCAACTGAGAAATTTACCGAGGAAAAAATGGGGTATGTCTGAAACCAAGAATGCGGGAGATATTTCTTTGGCTCTGGAATGTTGACTTCTTGCAAATGACAATTCCCATACAGAGGAAAGTATATTCTCTATGGAAAATTAATATGAAACTTCTTTAAGTACTTGGCCAAATCTTTGAGAGTTATGTCGCGGATATTGTAATAATCATGGCCAACTATGCTCATCATGTCATCAATCCGCTTTCTAGCCAGCTCATTAGTCATTCCAATTCTTCTGGGAGCCATTTAATCTATGCAAAGTTCAAATAATTTTCTCTTAATTAAGTTAATTTTTCATAAAATTTGTGAAGAAAAGTGAAAAATGGATAAGAAATTAAGGCGCACAAGTCCAATGTTGGTGTGCAATTGTATTTGTGTCACACAAGTTTGGGCATGCATGTATCACCGCAGAAGTCAAACTACATCTGCAAAAGCGTGACACAATGAAACAATAACCCACAGACAGCAGAACCTATATGGACGAATGGAAAGCCAAGTAAACCTACACGATGAGAGAAACCTGCACGGCGAGAGCAGGAAGGTTTAAAATTCGGTTTCATTTCACGAGAATGGCCGCATATTTATATGCCAAGGATGTACCCAGTGCGCAACACCCTGCGTGGCTCTCACCTGTGCGCCTCCACTTGCGAGCTAGACACTTGTGTGCTGCCGTTCCTTGGGTTTTCTCCTTTACCTCAGATTCAAATCCTCCATTCTCTTTCCAGATCCAACTCTGAGGGGGGAATTTTATTTACACTTATTTCCGTCACAGAGCCTAAACAACTTAAAAAGGGGAATACTTTAGCATAAAGAGATTCATCCTTTGAAGAAACATCAAAAAATGACAAAGTAAAGGACAAGGATTTGTTTACACATGGGTCACACAAGTTTCATCATGGTTACGCAAGTATACTTTCATTCCACATAGTGGTCGAATAGGTGACTTGTGCGCCCTATTTGATTTTCTCCAAAGTTCTTCAATGGCCTATAAATACCCCTTGTAGACCCCCCATTTCAGGGACGGAAAAATCCAAAAGACAGATTTTAGCTCTTCGCACCCTAGTCTCTACTTGAAGTGCTCCGAACACTTCTATGGTAATTTCATACCTAGAATGGAAGATCTAAATAGAGGGAATAAGGCTTATGTGTTGAAATTCATCAACACTTGTGTGCCTATGTGTCCAACCCTTAAGAGAAAATGGTCACACTTGCACGCCACATTATCCCTTCAACAGAACTTGCACACCACTCTTTTGAAAGCCTTTAGGGATCATACTAAGGGTTTGAGCCATGTCTAGCCCAATTATTACCCAATGGGGAGACCGTCGCACAACTATACATGTGTCGCGCAAGTATACCTGTGCGACCAGGACATGCACGCCCAAACAAGACTTGTGCGACTGCCTCTTTTTGAGTGCCCCTCTTGTCTATTCAACTCTTTTCTTCAAAGCCACCTTATCCCTTCAAAAGAACCTGCACACCACCCTTTTAGAATCCCTTAGGTATAATACTAAGGTCTTGAGCCAATCTTCGCCCAAGTATTACCTTATGGGTTAACTGTCACGCAAGTTCACATGTGTCACGCAGGTATACTTGCACGACCAAGACTTGCACGCCCAAATAGGACTTGGGTGCCTGCCTCTTTTTGGGTGCCTCTTCTACTTATTCAACTATTTTCTTCAAATACACCTCTCCTATTCATGATTTAGCCTTAAAAACCCTCTTTAAAGCCACTTTTGGCATGGTTCCTTTATTGTATTCATTATCTGAAAGTTATTCTATGGAACATCTCTCAAAAAATAGTGATTTACATATCTTTATGTCACTACGGTTAGATATTTCCTCCATTCAACCTCATCCTCTAAGATGCGAAGATCCCTAACCTGGGCTTACTTTTCAGGAGTAAACCCTAGATCACAAATTCCCTAACCTTGGCCTCATTCTCAGGAATAATCCCCATTTATAATTCCTTAACCTAAGCCTCCTTCTCGGGAATAAGCCCCGGTCATAATTCCCCTTAACCTGGGTCTCCTTCTTTGGAGTAATCCCCAGTCATAATTCCCCTTAACCTGGGTCTCCTTCTTAAGAGTACGCCCCAGTTCTCAAGTCCCTTTAACGCGGGCCTCCTTCTCAGGAATAATCCCCAGTCATAATTTCTCTTAACCAGGCTTAATTTCATTTTTATTTGGGCTTCCTTCTCAGGAATAAAACCCAGTCACAAGTCCACTCCTAATTTGGGCATCTTCATCAGGAGTAATCCCCAAGTTAGAGTATCCAAATCTCCTTAAAGCACATATACCTTTATGGACCTTGTTCTCGGGCTTCTTCTCTGAAGTAAGTCCTGATATTTATCTATTTGGGAAATCATATGTACGTAAGCCCCACATCATTCCTTGTGATCTCATCTTTCATGGAACAAATAATCATGTTTACTGATAACTCTTGTTTCTCATACCGAGCATTAATCATGCGAGATTAGAGTCTAAAAGTAACCATGACACATCTCTTTGGGACGTTAATCATATGTAAGCCCCCCAATTCATAATCGATCTACATGGACTTTGATCTCTACCTTAAAAGTAGAGTACATAGGAAGCCTTTCTAAAGGTTCAAGCCTGTCACCCATTAATTCTCATCTTTCCCATATGACGTTAAACTATATCTTAATTCCCGAACTACATGGGTTCTGATTCCTTTTCTAAACAGGGATACGTAGGTGGCCCATATGAAGGTATGATCCCAACTCTGATATAATCCATGTCCTTCGGAACAAAAATAAACTTCAAGTTCCCCACTGTGTGGCTTTAAAACCAGTATGGTGTTCATAATGACCAGGAGATTTATAAATAAAATTTTGAAGGATACCATTAACTAAGAATTTAAAACAAATACAGATGATTCTCTACCAATGAATAACCTCAAATACATATATATAAGATTCTGTAAAATTCATACATATCAATCATTGATTGTTAGATCTAAAGGAAAGATCATTATTATACTTGTTAATTTAATAAGGATTCACAAACATAACTTAAATCTATAAATAGAGCCCCGAAGTAGACAATAATTCCCCCCAAATATGTGTGATGAGTCTGATCTCCCATCCTCTCGACCAATGAAAATTCTTAAGTCTCATCAGTCCACTAATAATGAGCACTTGCCTTTAGAAAGTAGGTCCAAATAGATATAGAATCATTGGATGTTTCCAGTTCTTTGAATAAACCTGTTATAAATCGATTGGAATGTTTGAACCATAAATAAACAAGGCCATACCCATTTCCAGAAGAAACAACAATTTTTAGGAGTTCTTGGGGATGGGAAGTTATTCATAATTCCTTTCCTACTACAAAAAGTTTCAAAATATGAATTCATAAATTCTCCTTTATAATCACTATGAATTGTTATCAATAGATGGTTTGTATCACTTTTAACTTGTGATCTATAAGTTTTAAAATAAGAAAAAAATTTGGATTTCTTTCCTAGAAAAAATACCCATGTAAATCTGGTGTAATCATCAACAAGACAAAATACAGAGTACTTTCCTCTAATACTTCTAGTTTGTGTTGGACCAAAAATATCCATATTCTCTAGTTGTAATTCATCATAATTTGAGACATCACTGATTATTTTAGAGCATCAAATTTCTTGCTTAACATATTTACAAGGATCATGAACTTTGAAGAATCAAATCTATGATCTATTAGATCCTCAAAAATACATTTATCTGTGATTTTTATAGGTTCCTATGGTTATAGTGTTTTAGTTTTCCATGACATAACCAATATTGATCTTACATTGCATTAAGGAAAGGTAGATTTGGCTTATAGTGTCTTCTATGTTTTGTGTAAAAACATTTTTCATGCCTATAGGTAGAGAGAATAAACTCATCCTTGGAATTGTGTATTAATATTTTATCATTCCTAGAATTCACTAGGTAACATTAATCACATAATTGGATTATTCTTATTATATTTTTCTTAGTACCTTTATCAAAAAAAACATTTGAAATTAATGATTTCCTATGAGGAATAATGTTAATTATACCAAAAATTTCTCCTTGAGCATTATATCTGAAAGTTACATTTCCTCCTTTCATGCTGATAATATTACTGAAGATGTTTTTGTTATCATTAATGTGCCCGAAAAATCAACTACCCAATTACCATTTATTGTTTTTGGTTCTTCCTTTATTTTCCTAAAAATAAAATAGTTAGACTTTCAAAATCCAAAAATTCTTAGATCCATTAATTTCAGAAAGTAAAATCATAGGTATCCACATTTTCGTAGAAAAATAAATTTCATGAAAACCAAAGGACTGAATTATTTAAAAGAACAATTTTCAACAAATATTCACAACATTGAAACAAGATGCAAAAAGGATCACATTGGGGAACAAAATAGCTATGAAAAAATATTTTATGTGTGAGTATAACCAAATAAAGAAATATTCCTAAGAGAACTAAGTTTTGAATAAATTTTATCAAATTCTTTTCATCTAGAAGTGAAATTTGTTAAAATTTTCTTAAAATAAAAAAAATTCAGATTTTAGTCTAACAACTAAATTCTTATCCTTATAGCAATTAGTTTTAGATTTTGAGTTATTCTCAAAAACATTTTTCTTATAAATAACATTTTAATGGTCCTTAAAATGTTTTTCCTTCTTAAAATTAACATCATTAAGGTTTTTAGGAATATTTTATTAATCAATTGTTTTCAAATCATGATATTTATAAATATTTGATACATCTTTTATTAAAATGGTATTATAGAATTTTCATTCTCTAAATTATTTTTTATATAATTATTCACATTCTTATGTAATTTAGAATATATAGATAATTCTTTAAATAAAGGTATTGTATTATTTTACGATGAGGAAGATTCGTCATCTGATGATTTATAATATTCTTTATTAAAAAATTTAAGATTTAAATAAATATTGGTTAAACATTCAGTTTTTGTACCTTTGACATAAGAAAATGATTTTCCATAGGTAATCTGACTATAAGACAAACATTCTTATGACCAGAAGATTAATATTACAGTGAATCATATGAAGAGTCCCCACTACAGGCACTGCCGGTGACATTTTCCTTCATGATTTTCATAGCCTTATATTTGTAGCACATTTTTCTATTCCTCTCAAAATTATTTTAATTTCTGTATTTTCTCATAATCATTGAACAAGAAGGCCTGATTTGTCCATCATGTTTTCATTCATAACATGTTACATCAGAATATTTCTTTTCCTTTATATCTTTCTTCTTATATCAATAATTAAATTATTTCATTTCAACAATCTTTTTCTTATTTTAAGAATGATTGGATAATCAATTCTCAGACTATTCACTGTTACTTGATTTAGATATAATATCAGATTTATTATATTTAGATCGACTTACCCCTTTATGAGTCTTGGCTATTTGTGTAGTAGTGAAAGCTACACTTCTATTACTATTCTTTTATTTCTGAAATCATAATCACACTTCATTATTGTTTCATGTTGAAGAAGATTTCCAAATAACACATCAACAAAAATGTTAGATACTTTCCTATTTCCTTTAATAGTTTTCCTTTTATATTCACACTCATTTGGCATGATATGAATTATTATATCCACCAAAACTTCATTATAAAGATGATTATCTCTCATATATTGAAGACTATTGAAAATGGTCATCAATCTTGGTTTTACTTTGGAATAAAGTTATCCATAAGGAAATAAAAATCCATGATATTCAACTCTTAACATAGCTCCTCTAGTTTCTATCACTATAAAAGTTACAAATTGTGTAACTTCAAGATTCTTCCAAAATTCTACTGGTAGATTCACAATAAGATATTTTTAAGTAGATGTTCCTATTCATGGAACATAAAATATTATTGCGTATTTTATAGTTTAGTTGATATTCTTGTTTTTCCTGATTTTTGAATTTTCATATTTCTTTATCAGGAATCTTGTACTCTCTATTATTAATAAGAAAGTTTCCCACTTCAGTTTTAATTAAAAAATTATTGATCCCATCTCGCCAGTACTCACAATAATTACAATAAAATAAAGGTAGTCTATTATGACTTAGATTGTCTCTAGAAACAAATTTTATTTATTACATTCTATAAGAAAAATAATTTTATGCAAAAAGTATTATTAGTATAGTATTTTATAAAGGAAATATTTAAGATAAATTTTTACATGATAAGTTGAGAAAGAAAAACATGAGCAAGAAAAACTGGTATGTAAGTATTTGTATTTTAGATACCTTTTCTAATACCAATTTTAAGATCCAATTAAAGATGAAGATGATCAATTACTAAATGGGGTGAATTGTACGTTTCAAAACATTTACTTTTAACCTTACAGAAATATATAACAAACAAAGTAAATAAGGTAAATTCATAAACCCTCATTTTTTTTAACTCAAAGGAATAATTTGGAAGGGATGAGGTCTATTTATAAGAAACCTAAACATAAAAAAGTTAAACATAAGAAAAAATATGTAGTCTAATCTTAGGGTAAGATTCTTCCTTAAATCATATATAATATTATTTATCAGAGCATACATGTATAAGAATGTATATGACTGTTATACTTGATTTATTTAAAAAAATACAGTGGAAATAAAACTTGTAACAAGGAATGTAAACAATTAGGAACTCTTTTAACCCAAAGGGAAGGGTATCTAATATCCTTGGATAAAGGTAACCTTATTTATGCATTCAAGAAATTATATCTTACCCACACCAGGGTAAGCCCTCGATAAGAATATAAGAGTCTTTCTTTCTATCTACGCAAGCCATTGATCTTTAAGATAGTCAGTATGCATGTCTTCTTATACCCGGAAGTAATCAAACATTAAGTTAGTTTTCACATCTATCTTCCTTTCCCTGAAATCCCTTGATTGTACACAAAAACAATCAAAGTCACACAAATAAAGATGAACAAGTTGTTCATGGCTGAATAAGATGGTCACAGATTGCACAAGGCATGAGAATAACTCTCTCTATTAATCTCTTTATAGTATCACAACATTTAATATCTTTTAATATATATTCAGTTCGTTCAAATTAGCTCCTATTTATAGGTATGGATTCAAATGGTATGCTCCCTCCTCCAACATCATATTTTTCCTTGATTTTCATAGGGACATGTACACATGTCACTCAACTAATAGTTAGTTAGAAACAAATTGTACAACATCATTTTATGTAGAAAAAATGTGGGATGCATTATCCTACTTAAGAACTAATATTATGTAAGGAAAATAAAATCAAGTTTAAGAATATAGAATCTATTAAAATTGAACCAAAATGTTAGGAACATAAAGAATCTAAAACAAATATAAAAAACCATAATCTAGAAAAAAGGTAATCAGAGTTTGCAAATAAAAAAAATTGGATTCTAAATGGGCATTCATAGTCTGAATTCTAAAGAATTCAGATTCTAAATTCTGAAGAATTTGGAGTATGGATTTTAAATAATTCATAGTATGAATTATTGAGAATTTGGAGCCTTAATTTTAGTATATTTGGAATCTTAATATTAGAGAATTTAGAGTTTGAATTTCCAAGAATTCAGAGCCTAAATTATACAGAATTTAGAATCTGAATTTCAGAGAATTCGGAGTTTGAATTTGAGATAATTTAGAGTTTAAAAATAGTAATACTTGATACCTATGTATCTAAACGATTCTGAGGTTCTCGATATGGATCTGAATTTTGAAATAACCAAAATTTTGTTAGACTTGGTTTTAGAAACATTTGAAAAGTCATTGAAATACAAGGTATGGATACAAACTTTGTTAGAGAAAAAAACATTCCCTGAAAAAAATATTTCTTAGAGAAATATAATTTTCCCTAAAAATATGTTTGTGATTTTCAAATAATGTTGGAATGGAAAAGTCACGAAAAATATCTTATTGACTCAACTGTCTTAATTGTAATGAATTTAAATGTATATGGATTAAAATATAATGTTTTAAAATGTATTAAACCCATCATCTAATATAATTTTAACAAGTTTTGGTTTCATTTTAAACCTGATCATTTTTAATAATCATCTGTTAACCAATTTTATATTTAACTATGGTAAAAACCTTCTTAAATAATAATGGTTGTAATTTTTTACTTATAAGGTGAGAATTAAAACATAAATTTCCATGTTATGAAACATTTCACAATATAGTATATAAGGTTTCTTATTTATATATTTTATGGTTATTATTTAATTTAGTAAATTATTATTTTGATAAAATATAATTATTGTCATTTTTGATACTTTTAATATATTTTGTCCTAAAAGAAATAAAAATAGTTTTAATTAAAATAGAATATTCTAAAAAACACAAATTTGTTTTATACACCTATAAAATTAATTTAATTCATGTAATTACTTATATTATATCCCTTTAAATATTTTCAAATTAATTTGTTTTATTTTTTCATTAGTTGAATAAATACTATTTTGGACTTGTTTAAGATTTTAAGGTAATTATATAATACCTAAAAATTAGATAGAAATTACCATCATGAATATTATTTCATTATGAACATATTTAATTCTAATATTCATTCTTAAATAGTTTTTGTTTCCATATGGAACGATACATGATATTTAAAACCAAGAGAGTGACATTTTGTAACTTTCATTGATTGAAATAATATACAAGTAATTTCATGGAAATGTGTCCATTAAACAGCTCAATTTTGTTACTAAGTTATTAAGTGTATAATTAACTTAATTCACAAATATTTATGATGAATAATTAGGGACATATTAAATTTTTTTAATAAATATTGACTCGAATTACTCTTTACTTAATTGATAATATTTACCATGGTTACTCTTCATATTAATCTGAAATAAAAGGGGGCAATTTAAAAAAAATGAACCTCCTATATATAAATATTTAATTAATTTTATATAATTCAATATTTAGAAATAGAATAAATTAATTTTAATTTTTGTTTGAAAAAGGTGATAAATATTGTTTTTTAGAAAAATATTTATATTTTAAGCATAAAAACGAATTTATTCTTATACTATGTCTACAAAAATGATTTCAACACGTTTAAAACCTATTATTAATAAAATAAAATATAAATTTCATTAAAATCATTAATAAATGGTGATTAATATAATTTGTTAATATACAAATAAATTGTGTGTATAAAAAAATTTGAGAAAAAACATCACTTTTAATTTCAATTTTTCTTCTTAAAATTCAAATAATATGTTAACTAATGAATTAATTTTATAATTTTATAGAATTTATATTTTTCATAATTTATTTTTTACTATTTATACTCAATAATACAATGTCTAGGTGATGAAAAACATATATTATTTCAATAATGTTACATGGTTTGTCTAAACACATTGTTTCATGTAACATAAGATGTCAATCAAATCTAACTATTTAAACAAAACTATTTCACAAAAATGTAATTGTGTTACATTATACCCCCTTAAAATTAATTTCACCATCAAAATTCATCACTCTAATAAAAACATGTATGGATGTGAATGCTTGGTCCTGTCATTGGGTTCTCATGTAGCTTCCTCGAAGAGGTAGTTTCTTCAAAAAGCATTGACCGGGTGAGTGGTTGTGTTTTATAGTAATTTCATTCAATGATACAAAATATCTACCTATTTATATTCATATGAAATATATTTCACTATCGTTATGTCCTCTGGGTTTAATATATATGAATGATCTGGTATGGACTTCCTCGGGAGAGATACATGGAACACATCATGCACTTGAGAGATATTTGGTGGAAGGGATAATTGAAAAGATAAAATCCCAATACAAATAAGAATTTAAAAGGGACCAGTATACCAAAGTCCTAGATTAACCTTCTATCAAAATCTCATTACCCAATCATAGTGAGATATTCATAGAAACACCTTATCCCTAACTTCAAACTCTAGATCTTTTTGAAGACTGTTACCTTAACATTTTTATCAACTTTGAGATGTTATTATGTACTGTTGAATCATTATAAATTTTTTTTTTCTGGATCATGTCCCAATAGATTTCATTCTACAAATCCATTCCATAATGTTGAAGTTCATCACTTCCTAAAATATAGGCCTTCTTAGGGATCCTTTTGAATGATACATTTAAATATATTATTTTATCAAAATCCCACTAATGGAATGTATTGATCATAGTTACCTTTGAAATATAATGACAAATCTCTCAACATAACTTCAAGAGTTTGAATGTTCCTCTCTAACTGACCATCAAACTGAGTCTGATAAGATGTTTCGAAACATGACTTTATATCAGGATCTTGCTAAAGAATTCTAAAAAACATCAAGGAAAACCCCATATCCTGATCAGATACAATTGATAATGGTACACCATGAAATATTATAATATCCTTAATGTTTAAAAATATAAATTTATCCTGATATTAGTATTATCTAATGAAAAATATGTGTAATTAATTTTTAAGGAAAGCGTCTACAAAAAATAGAATTATTCTCTTTAGATGGTCTGGGAAGACCAATGACAAAACTCATAGTGATGATTTACAATTTCCATTATGGTATCTATAAGGATTATAAAATCACCCTATACATCTATATTTTAGTACTAACATTCTATCATACCAAGAACCATGAAACATACAATGTTATATAACTTTTTTTTCCATCCTACCTAAAATTGTCTATCAAATAACTATTTATCTTCATTCTTCTTAGATGAATAAATAATGATACACTCTGGGATCCATCGTCCATCTCCTTCTACAAATATTATACCATAGGGTCAGATACATAGTTCTAGGATCTTATTAATCAATCATAATCAAGTTTGAAATTAGTAACATTCCTCACTATCTTTTTCAAATCTATATCATCCTTGTTTTCTTCTTTAATATTCACTTGGATAGATAGTTAGACACTCATTTGAGAAATATCATACATGTCCCGTTACTTCAATATTCCATGATCCTTACCTTGAATATCAAGGAATATTATATCTTTTATTATCCTCATCATATATAAACTAGCATGATCCTTTCGATTCATATTACATTCAACCTTATTCTATTTACTAGGGTTGCAATGTATTGAGCCGTTAAAATATTCATTCTTATTTAATAATATTCATTGGTACTTTTCCATCTCTATTTGAGTAAAAATATACTATAAACATTTGTGATGAGTATATATAGTACACCTTTATCGATAGATATAATGCATCAATATCATTAATTAAATAATTACCTTACTTAATCCAAATCATTAGTGGTTTAATTTTCCTCATGGACCTTCAATTTCATGTGGCATAAGCTATGACCATGTCATTCTATATTGGGATTCATTATATTCCCTTCCTTGATGTATCATTATATATTACAAACCCTTATACACTATATGGTAGTGTAAGCATAGGCTCACTGACTATCCTTCTCTTCAATTCCTTAAAATATTCCTCACATTCTTCCATCTATAGGAACATAGCTCCCATTTGAGTTAACATGTTCTGTGGATTTGGTATTAAGGAAAATTCTACATAAAGAATCAATAATATATATCCAAACTATGAAAACTATATATACCAATCATAGTGTTTGGTCATTTCCAATTTTCTATAACTTCTATCTTTGAGGAGACTACTATTATACCTTCAATTAATATTATATGGCCCAAGAATTAAACTTTTGTAACCAAAAATTCACACTTAGTAAAATTTTAATATATATTATCCTTTTGTAATGTCTTCATCATAATTCCAAAATGATCTTCAGGACCTTACATACTCATTGACTAAATAAGAATATTACCTATAGATACTACCACAAACCAATCAAGCTAATCTCTAAAAATTCATCAAATCGGAGTAGGTGATACAAGTGCATGATAATGGTCATTTAATGTTCATGATAATAAATGAAGAGTCAAATTGATACATATTTCTTCTTAACAAATAGATTAGGTTCACCCCAATGTGATTCCCTTGGAGGAATGAATCCCTTTTCAAGATTTTATTTTAGTTTTTTCATCAATTCTTGCAAATCAGTTGGTTTTATTCTACGTGGAGTCATGGAAACAGGTGTAGCATCATATATGAGTTCTATTGAGAATAAAAATAAAAATTCAGTGGAATAATGGAAAACACTTATAAAAATACATCCAAAATTTCCAATATAATAGGTATATCTTCTATTTTGAGTTTCTCTCCAAACATGTGAGATAAATTCATCTTTTTAATAGGAATCATGAATCATATAATGGGTGTAATTTTCACTATAAGTCCCTTGTTTTCATCACAATGATAGGAGATAAAATTGGTTTTGGAAAACAAAATGTAACATCTCTTACTCAACAATTCATGTGGTATTTATATAATGAAATCCATTCAATGCCCAAAAAACATCAAATTCAACTAGTGGAATAGTGTAAATACTTATTGGAATAAAATTACCATGAGTATATAATGTAGAAGAATCCTATAAATGGTATGAGATTATCATATAATTAGGGGTCTATTAATAACTCGATTTCTAATTTTTTTTGTTTTATTATGATACCATTAGAAAATTCTTTAGATATAAATGAGTGGGTAGATCTAAAGTAAAATAATACATTAGTAGTACTAGATTACATGATATTTTTACCTTTCCCCACTACATTATTGTACCCCTTATTAGAAATAAAATTTAATGATGAATCTATTTTTCTCTAGGATTAAGAGGATGTAGGCGTTGATCATCATCATTAACTTTCGAATTTGGGAACAAGTTAACCCAATTGTTGTACTCTAACAATTTAAAACATTGTAGTGTGGATGGTGAACTTTGTAGAGATTTATCATTATTTGTATCATTAGAGAACTTATTCTGATCAATTCATAATTTGATTGCTTAATGAACATTGATTCCATAAATGAAAATTTTACCAGTTACCCTAAAAAAACTCTCCCATGTTTCCTTCCACACATCCAGCTTAAATAAAGGCTCGTCTACTACTATCTATGATTTTTAAAATATAATTTTAATAATATTTTTATATTTTTATCAAATTTATGAGATTTTTTGTAACCCTAATATCCATCTCCACTATGAGAGCACATAAAAAAATTCATAGCCACTAAACTCTTTTATGGATAACACACAATAGATAGTTTTTTAATCCATTAAAAAATATATAAACTTTATATTTATGTTTTATGACAATACCATAGGCGTACCTAGATAATCTTCTAAAATATTCATCATAAGTTCCAATAGATTCATCAACCGTTTTTTTAAATAATTGAATTATTTCTTCACATTTTCATGAAAAATACATTGAATTTACTTATTAGAAAAATATGATTTTAAAATCATACCTCTCCATATATTAAAAATCTGAATTTTTTCTCTTCTATTATTGATAAGATACCACCATTGATTTACTTCACCTTGTAAATAATAAATAGCCATAATAACATTCTCATGTTAAAAATAAAAATAATAGACAATATCTTTTCATTGATAATAGTCCATTTCTTAGGTACTATTGGATCTATGGACCCACTAAAATAAGGTGGACATTTAATCATTATAGATTTAATATAACATTATTCCATAATATGATCATGTGTATGCTCAGTTTTATTTATATATTGAGAATTTTTTTTAGAATATTAATAATATTTTTCATTCAATATCCATATAACATTATTGTTTTGAATTGGATAATCATTTAATTTTATATAGTATTCAACATTAACACAATTTATTCATGTTCGATCTAATAACTAAAAAACATAGTGTGAGAAAAAATCCTTGTACGAACCATATAATCCTGAAAAATTATTTGTATGATGTTTAAATCATGACACCTTCTTCTATGAAACCTTGGGATTAACCTAGGACATTCATGATCATTAACAAAGCTATAAGATTTTATCATGCACATTGATTTATCCCTAATACTATTACTAATGATTTCTCATCCTAGATTCCTAAGGTTAACTCAAAACTTATATGATAAAATATATAGGAACCAATTCTTTTCATATAATGATATTACATTCTAATAAATTAATATTCATTAAATAAAAATTTGATCCAAGCCAGAATCATTTTGGTCTAGTTCCTTTGGAAACATGGACACATAAACAGCTACTTTACAAAATATATATATCATCTCACATTTATTTTTCTTTACTAGAGACCTTCTGAGATATATCATTATTAACAACTTTTTTCATAACATGGGGAAAGGAAACATAATAAAAGGGTGATATTAGATTCTTAGTAAAGGTAAAAAAGGGAGAGAAAAATGATCATATTAGAATAACAAGAGATAAACTGTATGATAACATGAGTTTTACATTTAAAACCCCCAATCGTACATATCATATATTATAATATTCAGTCATTGTATAGATAATTCTTTTATTTTGAAATGAATCTTAAATAAATTGAATAACATGAGCCATGTGATCATAACATTGACATAAGAAATGGAATTATGGAATACACACAATCAAATGAAATCATTTTTTAGTATTCAAATCTCTTTTCATATACTATCTTAGTGGAATGATTTTACTCCACAAACCATTGTTGTATTCATGGTTCACTCCCAAGAATATTATAGTTGGTAATTTCCATTATTACACTATGTTCACTCCCAATTATAGTCTAGTTTATATCATGATATATGCATATTTACCCAAAGCATTGTTGGAAGATATAGGTTCCACCTAATACATAATTAAAATCATAAATATATGTTCCAAAAGATAATAAATAATTTATCATATTGGATCCCATGAAAAAAAATAAGTTTCAAAATCATTTCCTCAAAGAATAACCCAGTAAATTTAAATGGTTTTCATAAAATAATTCATCATTTTTTCATAGCATAAGCCATGGAATAGAAACTTGTTTCATAAACATTATTTCTGCATAAAAATAAACAATCCAGATAATAAATAAGGATAGTATCATTAGACCATAACCCATGTAAATAATAAGTGAAACCAATGGTATTTGTCTTTGATTCATGTAAATACTATTTAAATATCATTAAAACAATCTTTATAAAAATAAAATTTCTAGTTTTAAATCATTTATTCATAAAACTGTGCATGTATAATGTAAATCATTTTATTTTAAAATAACCTTATTAAAGTTTAATGGATTATTGAAATAATAAATAACTCAATATTGTGTGAAAAAATAATTCTTATTATATATGTTAAAACAACATTCCTTGTGTACATTTTCTAGAAAAGTCACAAAGTACCTCAAATATAAAACAACAAGAAAATTCCAAGGAAAATGTTATGTAAAATGTCAAAAATAGTAAAAATTATATTACACAGTCATAGGATAATATAAAAAACATATGTTGAAATATATTTAAAAAATTTAAATTTATGAAAATGTTTCTTTACTGGAGAGAAATGAATTTTATTTTCTATATAAACATTTTTTCTTTATCCTGAGTACATTTTTTGATGAAAATGAAAAGAAAACATCTATATTCAAAAAATAAATATATTAAAATAAAATTTATTATATTATTGACAAGAATATCCTAATATTTAATCATTGAAAACATAATTATAAATATTCATGTTGTACAATGAGTTTTTAACAGAAAACCCCTTACCTTGAATTCAACATTCATATAAATCAGTCTAACATACTATATAATAAATTTATTTTTATTTTTATTATATAAAAAGAATCATGTTCCTACCTGTAATATATTATGTGACCCCCTTATAACAAATCGACATGCCCTTTAGTAAGTAATTACTTATTGAAATCATCATTTTCAGGCATTAATTATTTTATTATCATAAGTATTTTAGTTTTGTACGTATGGTCCCTGTACATTTATCCCAATTACATAATTTACTAAATATTAATCATTATATACATATTTATAGTCATACATAAACTTTATTGGAAAAAAATGAATTTCATTGTTCATGGAGATGGTAGGTGGTATGCTCTAATAAAAGCTGCTTTAAATTTTAAATAAATCATTTAAAAAAATGTAAACATTAATTAATCATTCTAAAATAATTATCAATTTTTAATCATATAAAATCACTAAATATTTGTTTATTACCTTCCATGTAAGTTGGAAATAAAAATTTAATCCAACTACTCCTCGAGGTGGTAGTCTATAAGTACGCACGAGTAGTGTTATCATTTCCCAAATAGATTAGAAGATAATTTGGTAGATGTGATATTAAAATTAAAAAAATAAAAACTAATTTAATTAATATAATATATAAATATTAAACCCATCATAATACTAATCCATAAAATATGGTCATTAAAACTAAATTTTATCTCTATGTCGAGATGGTATGCCATATGTACGCACAAGAGAAACATTCTCTTCCAATTTTATTGAAAATTAGGTGAATAATGGTATTTTAATCCGCATAATTACATTTAAAAATATTTTTGATGATGAATTTTTTATTCTATGATAAATTATATTTATTTACATGAGGTAAATAAATCTATAAAGGAATGTTATTGGTTAATATGATTACATTTTCTTTGAAATGACTCCTTTAGATCTCCTCTAAAGGGCTCCAGGGTTAGTATTTAGGGATGAAAAGAACCTACTAAATTTTGTTATTAATTTTATAAGATATTTTTTGGTTGGCCTAAAATGATTAATGTGATTTAAATAACCATGGGAGGAGTTTCCTTATTAAAATTGAGGTGTGGGGAACTTTTGGAATTTTTCAGAAGATTAAATTATAAAAAATTCATCCTCAAGAAACATCCCACGAAATTTCTAAGTATTTGAAGATAATTTAGGATAGGTTTGTAATCCTATAAATGAAAATAATTTATACATGTATTGGTGTCATTTTGAACCTTATCATTTTTATTTACCCTTTGTTAACTGGTTTAAATTTTTAAAACGGTAAAAAAATCAATATTAATGTTTTTTATGTTTACTTATAATGTACAAATTGGCCCATAATTTTTCATTTTATTAAGTTTTTGACCATATTATATTCACCTCTTTAATTTCAAGATTTAATTATTTTTTAAATTTTTTAATAAATTTTTTCGATAAAATATTTTTATTTTCATTTTTGAAACTATTTATTAAATTTGACTTCAAATACATAAATCAAATGTTTTAATTTCAATATAATTTATAACATAACTCTAAAAAGTTATTTACACCTACAAAATTTTTGGAAAACTATAACTCACTCAAATTATATCACTTTTAGTATTTTCTGTATCATTTATTTCATTTTTCTAATAATTGAATAAATAGTTTTTTTGACATTGTATATGTATTTAAGGTAATTATATAATACCTAAAAATCATAAATAAATTAACTTTATTATTAAGATTTCATTATGGAAAAAATGAATATTAAGATTCATTAATAACTATTTTTTCCTATTTGAACACATAAATGATTTTTAAAACAAAGAGTGTGTCATATTTAACATTGGTTAATTTAAATAATATTTGAGTAATTTTTATGGAAAATATTATATTAAAAAACTCAATTTGGGTCATAGTTTTTAAGGATTTAATTATAGTTATCCACAAAAAATATATAAATAATTATGGCCATTAACTTATTTTTCTTCTAGATTATCTTGATTTACCCTTCACCATGGTGATAAATTTTATGAAAGTTACCATTTGTATTGAAAAAAAATAAATGAGGCATATTTATCAAATTATAAACTCATAATAATTAATATTTAATTTTCATTATATATTTCAATACGTTCGTTGGGATTAAATTAATTGTAATATAGTTGTGAAAAATGCGACAAAAATATCATTTTAGAAAAAAAATATGTGTTTAATCATAAAAATGAATTTATTCTTGTCCTATAAATAGAAAATATTTATAATGATAAAAATATTAATGAAGGAAATAATATTTAAATTTCAATAAAATAATTAAAATAGACTAATTGAATTGATTAACTTTAAAAACACATTGGGCACTTAATTTATTTTAAGAAATAACCTCACATTTATCTTCAATTAATTTAATTTTTTTAATTATGTTGATATAATAATGAATTAATTTATTTCAAAAAAATGTATACAAAATATTTATTATAATTTTTTTATAACTATTAATACCCTTAAATCCAATGACTAAAGAAATATGAAAATGAAATATTATAATAATTTTACATGGATCGTCTAATCACATTATTGCATGTAACAAAATCTATTGATGAAATAAAATTAGTTAAAGAGAAATGTTTCATAAAAATATCACGGAGTGACAAAGCATAAGGACCATATTTTATCTAGATAGACAATATTTGGTTCATGAATTTTTCCAGGGATAATAGTCCTCTACATTCTAGTAAGTTAGACTTATTTTTAGTTATAGTGGGCATGTATTATGGCCAATTTACTTTTTTACATGTGTCCTACTCTGATGTGGGATTTATTTATATGCATGCATCTTGGTATCAGTTGTATCTTTCCTTTTTGTAATATTTCATTATTTGGAAATGTTTTCATATGTTAATGTAACTTATGATAAGGCCTTCTATGTGTGTCATATACATACTCGTTGTTATTAACTTACCCATGAAAGATTGGAGGTCAGACTATGGTGTCATGATTATCTTACCACTAGCCTACCAGTCCACTTTGGGTCAGACCTTGACAGAGTGGTATCAGATTATTTTATCATAAGACTAGAGATTAGTGATTATCAAGCTATAGGTTTTGTTTTGGGTACTACGAAAATAATGTTAAAATGACTAGAGTTTGACTCTCTGTCCTGGGAACCTAGTGATGGGGCCTTGTATGACATACCAATTTACTAGGACTATGATAAAATACATATTAAATATAGAAATATAGTCACTTGCTACCGATAAATATCAATACATTAAAAAAATAGGAATGAGTTGTGGTTTCTATGTCCTTCTTGAGACAGTTACCTATATATACTCTTTGACCATGGTGCATATTGTCTTCTATAATATACCTCAATTATTGCATCCTATTAGGATTCTATAGAAGGATTATGATGATCCACTTAGTTATGAGGATTTAGATTAGGTTATTTTTCAGAGGTGGTACATTTGGGTGGTTTTCTGATCTTACATCCCCCCATTGATAAGAAGGCTTCTATTACAATGCTGATAGAGGATGTACACAAGATGAGAATACTTCACATGTTTTATTGGTAGATACCCCTTTTTTAAGGTTATTTGGAACTCCAGGAATTATAAGACTAGATCAAGGTTGTTGGGGTAGTTTTCTACCATGTTAGGACCCCTCAGAATCAAATGGTGTTCCTAGCAGTGATCATTATTCGGGTATCCATAAGGATAGGGTGGATCTTAGTGACATAGAAACCTAATTATGAAACTCTCACATGGAGAAAGTTATAACATCTCTTCATATAGTATTTCTAACCATAATTGTTTTGATAATTATGTTCTTATGAGCTTATCAAGCTCCAGCAAAGTAGTATTTTAGTATTTGATAATAGGTTGAGGTTCACAAACCTCTCAAAGTACACCATTGAAATGGTTCAAGATGTGTAATATAAAGAAAAAATATTTGATAATTTCCCTCATTGAGATATCTGGCTAGGGTGGCTTATTCATGAATACCTTATTATTTTGGGGTGCTAAAGTGTAACTTAAATGGTAGAGTGATTTTTGGCAGAACTTCCACCAGTATTTGGTGCTTACTGTGGGAATCATAGAGTTCAGAACAGGGTATCTAATAGTGAATGAACAAACCATGGGTCTTGGAATGTCATATTTTCTCAAATACTATCTCTGGATATAAGGTCTTCAATTTAGGTATCACAACAAGGTTCGAGTCTTCTGAGGAAGAGGTGATGTTTCTCTTGTAATTGGTGGGGACATATAATGATGTATTTTCCAACACACTATGTAGTAGAGAAGGATACTGTTGATGGACCACCAAAGGTAGAGGCCAAATCTTGAGAAGTTATGTCTATAGGGTGGACGATTTGGTATATGAGTTGAGAAAGAAATAGGATGTGGTTCATGGTTTGATCTGTTTACACCACCATGAGATGGCCTACACCATGCTCTAAGAGCTCGTGGACTGGAATATGGGCCTCTACAAGTAGTGGATGCTGATGAACTAGAGAATACAGATATGAATCTTGGAAAGATATATGTTCTATCTAATTTATATAAATTATTTATATTCATATGCATGGGCCACCAATCTTATTCCACATACCTTGTTAGAGATTTAGAGATTCTAATGGAGCATTTGGCCCAACCCTTTAATTATGAGACTCCTAGTGGGGGGGGGGGATTTAGTGATCACACACTTTCAAAAATATTATGGCCTAAAACATAAAATATAAAAATTCATATGATATTTTTTTCATTGAAGTGATTAGATTTCACTAGGTAATTTTAGTTATGTATTATCTCATTATGGTTCATGATCACAGTGACAGTTTTAGGCATAGGATTTAGTGTGTCTAGTTTGATGGGAGGAGGTTTTAAGTCATTGGTTAGATGAAAATTCAACTAGAGTCGGATGTGTTCACACCCAAGTAGATATAGTTAATTTCATATAATTTTTTATTATTACACCAAAGTACATGATGTTATAAGATTTCAACTTCATGTAGCTATAGTGAAGTTTGAATACGTCATCTCTGATGATGTTTTAGGCTTACCTCCCCATTGGGAAAAAAATTTCTCTATATAACATTACCAATTGACTGCCCTAATTTTTTTTTAAAATTATATCATAAGGTATCTATAATGATTCAATAGATAAATTTTTTATTGGAGTATTTATATAGGATTCTCTTTTCAAAACCCAATGTGTCCCCCTAGGAATCCATAGTGTTGTTCTCTAATAAGAAGATCCAAAGCTCCTGGTTATGTTCTGATTATCATCATCTATATTAGGCTACCAACAAGAACAAATATCCACTACTGAGAATCAATGTCCTCTTCAACCAATTGAAAGGGTTGAGGTGGTTATTGAATATTGACCTCGGGCTGGGCTATAACCATCATTGGGTTCAATGATGAGCATATACTGAAGATGAAATGTTGATGTCTCTAAGAACAATATGAGTACTTGGTGATTCCCTTCAACATGTTTAAATCCCTAGTGTTGTTCATTGGATTTATGTAATGGGTCATTCAGGAATTTTTTAACTGGACCATAATATTCTTTATCATTAACATCCTTGTGTACTCTTTATTATAGGAGGAGTATACAAGGCATTTGAGGATGGACTTGGGCATACCATGAGAGAATTAGATTTGTCGATTGATCTCTATGTGTTTGTTTAATAATTGAGAAGTACAATTCTTATAAAACATCTTATTGAATAGGACGAAGTAGTAGACCTAGTAAAGGTTGCGATAGTACTATCTTGGGATCCACCCAAGAGAATGTCTGAGTTATATAAATTCCTTTGGTTTGCAGGCAACTATTTGAGATTGATGCCTAATTTCCCTATTATTTTTGGAAAACATGAGTTCCTTGACCTAAAATGGGAATCATTTTGTGTGTAAATTGATGTTATTGTAGGATTTTATGAATTTTCAATAGAGGTTGATAGGAACCACCATCTTGAGACTACGATAAGGGGTGTTGAGTGTGTGTTTTTTTAAAAAGCATCTAGAACTGTTCTTTGGTGTGTTATGATGCATAAACAGTTAGTAATTTTTTATGGGTCCTATAAGGATAGAACCTGGGATTATAATTATGTGAACTGTTACACACAAACCCAGAGTCAATAAAACTTGTTTCCTAAGCCAATAGGCCACCTTTCCTCAAACACACATCCATGTACACCAGAAGCTAGCAACTAGTAGCATCGGTGTAAAATTTGTACAATGGATAGACTATACCCTCATATTAGAGTGAAAAAGAAGATAAAAACATAAAAAAATAAAATAAAATATGCGTGATATAAGTATAACCAACAAATGGACAAGTAATCACCTATATTAGAAATAAAAATATGAAAAATATTGTAAAAAACAGGAAATCATAAATTACTGAACAACTGTATAATAATAATAAAAACCACTAGGCATTGTCTTATACATGGATGAATATCATGGTGATATACAAAATGGTAACATGTTAGAGGCATATAAAATCTTCTACACAATTATAAAAAAATAACAAAAGGCAGATCCACTCGCATCTCAAGCATATTATCAGTCCTCTCCTCCTATTCAGCAACTATAGGAAAATAATATCAAGAACATGTAGTATGGAACTTTCAGTTATCCACACTTACATATATGTAATCTAATCGGGTATCAAAGGCATCCTAAGTAGGGTGTGAGATAAAATCAGAATAATCCATAACCAATGGTGTCTATATGTAATCCATGAAGTGTATATAGAAATAATAGAGTATATGAATAAATGAAATAGTAGACATTGATGAATAAATAAGTGTCATCCTACTTAATGTACCTAATGGAATATTAGTGGCTCTACCTATTTTAGATTCTGGCTGAAATGAGTGCCTAATCAGTGACTATATAATATATATATATATATATATTCTATAGTTATATGTTTTGTTGAAATATATGGACTAAGTAAATGTTATAATTTTCCATAAACCAGGAATACTAGGTGTTGTTTGGAACGGGGAATAACTCTTTCATTCTTAACCAATCTAAATAATCAGATAAGATTAAAAAATAGGTACATGTCCTGCATCTCATGTTGAGTGAGAGACTTCATACTCAACACTCAAGATGATGGTTGTCTCATCTTGTCAACACCTGAATGAATGGATGTGGTTTTTCATGCCCATCATCCAAAAAATGTATATGGTTTGATATGTTATGCTCAACACCTGATGTAAGGTAACATGAATATTTATGTTCAACAGAACCCCTACCATCATTCCAAAGCCTATATCAAAAGTAAAATAATATTTATAATAAAATACATTATGGATTAACTCTTATTATTTATATTTACCAATCCCATTATAATAAAGGAATAAACTTTCAATTAAACCATGAAATAATGGGTGTTTCATTACTACCATTTATAAATCATTTTAATTTATCCATTTATCTCATTTAAAATATAAAACCTTCAGGAATCAAGACATTCCATGGAATCATTCCATTTAATTAACACAAATATGAAAATTAATTTTACAATGAATAATGAAGCACTTAGAGTGTTCCACTATCTATTTGAAAATTTCCTACAATTTCAATTACATACATAAGGAAATACAAACACTTATGATGTGTATTGGGTTTAAAACGTTTATTTAACATTGGAGAATTCAATTTATAATCTAATATGAATTCCTAGAAGGAATTTTGAGAAATTCATCAGATAATTTTAAATGGAGTTTCAAGCCCACCCACCCAAGGGGTGTGTATAATTAAGTTCAACATTCCATAAATAATAAAAAACATTCCTCATGAGTATAACAAGAATCATATATCAATTTGTAGCGATGAAACCCCTTTCAATGAAACATACAGTAACGGGGAACATGTGATACAATGGTGTGGCAATGAAAACACCAACACTTTTTGGGAAAATTATGAGAACTCCTTTCTTAACATCATTTATGACTCATCACTCAACAACAACCACATATTTTAGGTATATAGGGATAAATCAATGAAATAGTCTATCATAACAGAAAAGGGAAAAAAGATCACACCTAAATTACATAAAAGATCCAAATACAAACATAGAAAGGAAGGAATTTGAGTCTAGATCATAACTCTAGATATACAATGCTTACTTTAAAACATGATTTTGACTTCAAATCAAAGAGATATCGAAATACATAGGTTTGGAGAAAGAAAAGCCTTTGGGAGAGAAAAGAGGATTCACCTCCGCTTAAAATGAGAAAGGGAGAAATAATGTTTATAAAAATGGGTTCATTAAGGGAAAATTGGACATTTAACCCTCATAAATAGGGGTTTAAAATTCAGTCACATATTTTGGAAAAACGTTTTTCAAACCATTCTCCCTCCACTTTCCAAATAGGGGCCCCACATGGTTAAAGAACATGGTTTCCCTAACTATGTGAAACCAATGAAAAAAGACACAATCCAACCTCTAATTTTTTTTATGGGTGTTCACCGAGGGTCTAATGGTTTAAGACAAAATGTGCAGCCTCCAACTCTCCATTATCACAAACCACACTATTATGAGAGACCATGTGGGATGAGATACATAGTTTCTTCTAACTCTGCAGCCCAGTCTATTTTCCTTGTTTTTTGGGGTTTCAAGATCCAAACAATCCCCAGACACCCTCTTGACCTCTGTTACTCCATTTGGTAACATCATAAGGTTAATTTAAAGTAATTTTCAAAAAATATTCATACCTTCATCAAAATATGAGTCATTTCAACTTCCCCTACTTGAATTAACTCTTCTCCAAGTTGGAGTTCTGAGTGTAAACTGGAATCATCAGCCAATAGTTACAAACACTGAGCTTATATACTAGATAATCATTCACATGTATCCTATTTTAATTTAGTGTGCTATCATAGAAACTATACCAAAGGAATGGACCTACCTTGGAGTGTTTCCAATCCCGAATCCACAATATGAATGTGATACACCTTAGAGGAAGCAACCACATATAACACAACCTCATCAAGATGAAAGACATGTGATGAGTCTGGATAATTCCAAAGAAGATGAGATATGTGAAATACATCATGCATAGACCATTATCTCTAAGGAAGTTCTATCTACTAAGCTATTGGTACAATACATTTCACAATCCTAAAATGGTCCAACGAACCTAGGTGAGTGCTTACCCTACCTAGAAATATGTATATGTCCTAAACAAGGAGAGACATGTATGAAAACTGATCTCCAACCTAGAACTCATGAGATCACAATCATCGGTTAAAATATGACTACTATCTAGATTATGTTTTCTTCATGTGTTTTCTAATCAACTAAAATCTCTCTATTGTCTCTTGAGAGATATTTGGTCTAAACAAAGTTGACTTCCTACCTTTATCCAACATAGTGGTGAACTAATAGTCCTACCATATAGGGTTATATAAGGATATATCTCAATGGTTTTCTGAATGCTATTATTATAAAAGAGCTCAACAGGGGGGAATTTTTTTCTCCTAAGAACCCATGAAGTTACACACACATGCACAAAGCATGTACTCCAACACATGAATCATTTTCTCAGTCGTTCCATTAGTCTACGAGTGATAGGTCATAAATAGAAACCCATGTTTACCTAGGTCCTTCTTCAACACTTACCATAACCATGATTTAAAGAGATCACATTTTGTTATAAATGATAGAATGAGGATCCCAATTGATATATATAAACTCCCATGTGTATGGCCTCCCTAGCTCATCTACTAACAAGGTCTCTAACACAGGTAAGAAATGTGTGATCTTTAATAAATGATAAAAAACAACCCAAAATTTATTGTTTGCATGAGGTTATATGGGTATAACTGTAAAGATATCCACCGAAACATCATCCCATTTACAATCAGGAATGAATAACAGCTGTAAAAGCCCTATCGATCGCTGATAATCTACCTTGACACATAACCAGGTAGAATCACATGTGAAAAAGATAACAATATCCCATTTCATACTAGGAAACTAATAATGGTGTGGTAAGTATCGATACTTCTTCATGACACTAGGATATATTTCTCGTACTGAGGAATGGAATTCTGACATCAATTATTCTCTATGGTCTTCTAGGACCCAAACATGTCCACGTTATAATAAATAATCATCACCATCCATTGTATAAAATGAAAATGTATCATAATCTAAGACACTTTACATTTGGAAAAGGCCCTCAGGTTCTAAAATATTCATCATTCTTACTCATTCTAGAAGAGGAGACGTCACTACAAAGGTTGTGGGAATATCTGACCTTGATCCCCCTAAGCCTCGATGCGAATCAAAGAGAATAATTCCATGAGATACTACTTTCTAATGGACTCCCAGTCCACTTCTTTCTAATTCAACTGACTCGTTGCAATGACCTCTTCATTTCTTTTATGAGGTGTGTTTGGAATATCAAAACCAAATGATTGTAGGTACCTAACCCACCATTGGTTCCTAAGATTTAGGACACACTTTATAAATATGAAATTAAGGATTTTGTGATCAGTGAAAACCAAAAAATTATCTCCATGTAAATATTGTCTTCATCAATGTAAAGAATTAACAACTATAGCTAGATTGAGGTTGTGTGTCTATAAATTCAACACATAGGCTTCAACTAATGAGACCGGTACGTGACCACTATCTTTTCCTTATTCATAAAAACTCTATGCATAGTACATGATGAAATATATTAGGCCATATAACTCCTTCTTATATTTTATAGAATCAGTATCGGCGCTAAAGTCAATATTCCATCCAAATCCTACTAGGATAATTCAAATGATTTTGAATATATTAATTTCACACATTTCTTTTTAAAGATCGTAAGTGATGCTGCAAGATGTGAGAAATCATGGATGAAGAATCTCTAATAGATGGATATCCCCAAGAAACTCTATATGTCATAGAAACTATTGTTCTACACCTAGAAATCTATAGCTTTCCCTTTCATTGTGTCCACTAAAACAACTGGCTCATAGATTATATGAGCTAGGAAGTGGATTTGGTCGATCCAAAAGTGGGATTCATTAAGCCTAGTATAAAGCTAATTATCTCTCAGGGTATTCATCATGATCTATAGATGGTTGTCAAGGTTTATTCTACAGTGTGAATATACTAATATATCATAAAAAAATACTACCAAAAATGAATCTAGATATGAGTGGAAAACCTGATTCATATGATTCCTAAAAACTAAAGGTGAGTTTGTGAGTCAGAATGGCATGACCGGGTACTCGTATATAACGTAAATTATTCTAAAATTTGTGTAACATATTGATGATGACCTGACATGAACCTAATGAAATTCCAACCTCAAATAAATCTCTAGAAAAACTCTTTATCCCTGGATCTGATCAAAGTGACCATTTATTCAATGTAGTGGATACCAATTCCTTACCATAAGCTAGTTTAATCGACGGTAATCCACACAAAGTCCAAGGGTACTATCTACCTTCTTCAAAAAAATGTCTGATTAACCCCCAAGGAAAAGTGTTGGGGAGTATGAATCCTTTATCATATATATCATCCATATAAATATTGAGCTCCAGAAGCTCTATAAGTGCCATCGAATAAAGAAAAAATGGTCACTAGTGCTGCTCATGGAACAATCTCACTGGTAAATTCTACCACACACACTAGAGTTTGATCATAGAAGTCATAAAGAAATATGTAAATGAAATGATCAACTACAAGGGAGGTAATATTGAGTTGTAACCCCTAGTTATTGAGGAAGGGAATGGATATTTGAGATGTCACACTACTCAGCCTCTACTTCCCAAGTCTTACTCGATTATAAAGGAAATAAAATTATCCCTCATATATATACCTACTGCAATCTAGTAATGTTAACTTTACCCCTTTAATAATAGTAGTCAATTTGGGATTTATAAATAAATAATTATTTAGTACTAATGATTAAAACATGCCTTTTCATGTCATGTATAAACTAATTCTACACGAAGAGGTATCCTTCAATCTCAAGGAAACAATCCTCAATACTGTGAAATCCCTATGATTGGTTACCCAACAGAGAATTGAGCATTATAATTGCATGAATTTATTCAATAATAACACTCATTCTCTCTAGAATAGAATTAGATAACAATTAATGAGATGATCCTATGTCAAATAAACAAGACACTAAAAAGGAGATTACTATATTATTACCTTGAACTATAGATGGTCTAGTGTTTTACTTCTATAGAATAGGTCTAACTATATATAAATGACTTCAAACATGGACCTAAGTTACATCTTAATTACCATGATAAATTCCAGTCTGTTAGCGCCAATATTCATCAGTTTGAATACCCCTTCCTCAACCACCACATTGGGTTGATTGGCTAGTGGTGTTCTAACTACCTGACAGATGATATACAACATGTCCGACTCCAGAATGTCAAGTATATTTTATTTCCTCTTCATTCAACTAGATCCCATAAAAACCTCGGTTTTTTATTTCATGGATTCCCACAATTGTGACATATCAAGAATTTGTTATCACAAGGAGCCTTACAACTTCTACCCCCATGGGAAAACTTAATGTGATTCTTGTGTTTGAAAAAAGAAACAGTGGTAGATTTAGATTCTAAAACACCAAGACTTGCACCATCAACCTCCCTTGTATTTCTCTCTCTAATAAGGTATTGTTTGATAATAACAGAAATTGTCATTAGTTTAACGATATTGAACTGTCACTAAATTGCGCAAACCAGTCCATCCTTAGATTGCCTGGAATTCATAAGATAATCACTAATTAAAGTCAGTGTGAACCGCTCATACGTGGTAAATCTTGCAGAATATCCGTAACAGACAATGATCTTTGCTCCAGGTTCATAAAATCTCTAGCCCAGTCATCTCTTAGAGTCTAGGGAATGACATAGTCATTGAATATTGTCTGTAAATGTTCCCATACCACATTACAATTCCTATATTCATAGGTAATACATGACACCATCGTTTGGTATAATCACATAGCATATACATATAAACCCTGAACCATGGTTCTGTTGGTGTATCTAGATTCCTTAATATAGAAAGAATGTCTTTCAGCCTAGACTCAGCTGTATGAGGTCTGTCATCCCCCAAAATGGTTAGATGTTTCAAATTATATAACTATAATGTAAGCTCATCCATAATCGGGGGAGGTCTACATACACCTTACATTAAAATTAACCTATGTAAAAATCCGTCACCTAAATGGGTGTCAGTTCCCAGTTCAAGAATAGGAAGAGGTGCCATAGGTAGAATAGTAGGAGGAATCACTGGTTGCTCAAGGTCCACCACCTCTAGTGCATGTTCATCACGACCTTTAATGTGTTTGATTAGAGGATGATATATGGGAATGATTCTACGATTCCAAATGCAAGTCTCAAAATAGATATTAACAATTGAAAATTTTGTAGACATAAATCTATGAAAAGTGAAATCCTTCCTATGAAAATGGTCACACCTCACTGCTGGATAAAAAATATAGGCCCAGGTGGTAGAAAATACCATAATGGTCATAATAATGTAAGAGACATGCCAACTAACCACTATTAAGTCTGGGCTTGATTTTGTGTGTCATATCACATGTATATAAAGACAATTTATTTTTTATTATGATATGAGTTATTTAATTTGATCTCATTTATAGATTTAACTATCTTTAAATACTTAAACTAGATGGATTACCATTTCCAATCCACAAGGGCCCATACTTCTCATGAACCAAAACATGGAATCCACATAATCTATACGATAACATGATCTAGCCCATGTGACCAATGGTCCATAGCTCAGTGTTCCACAATTGACTGCTTAAGTTATCTTATTTAACTTATACAAGAAAATACTATTTGGTTAAGATAGACACATTAAGTGTCCATCATATTTTCCAATATCTTTAATAAATTTCATCACATATCAATACATATAAATAAAGTAACTATTTATATTCTATTGGGAAATTAATTATGAAAGTAGATGTGACACAGAAAAATGCATGCCATATTTGTCATATTTTGCCTATAATGATGGATGTAATATAACAACATCATTTTCTTCGGAAAAGGTAAAATAAATCTCATTTAAATAATTCTAATATCAGTAACATCGTAAGACATGTGTGTCATCCAATGGTGAATTACTGCAAACTATAAATGGATTAATCAATAATTGCAATTCCCCATCCTAGGTAAATTAGGTTTTCTATGTACATGGGATTTCTAGGTCCATAAAGAGGGTCATTTCCAAATTATATTAACTTTTAATCTCATGTATAATACCCTAACAGCAATACAAAGGAAAAAATTGCTCTGTTACCAATTTGTAATGTCCTGGCCAGGGGTTTACATAACCTGTTCCCCATGTCATTGGGTCACATGGCTGGAAGAAAAACTACATGTATTCTAGAGGATTCCGACTAGTAGAGAGGTTATAAAGGTGGTATAGTGGGGATACTTTATCCTCAAACTAGAGTGGAAAATGAATAACAACCATAAATAGAAAATATTGAAAGAATTATATAAGAATAAACAATAATGACTAGGAAAATAACTCTCCTTAGCTGAAAGAAGAATATGAAAAATGTAGTAAACATGTGTTGAAGCATATATTATAGAACAACAATATTATAATATCAATATCCACTAGGTAATGTCATATAAATAGATGAATGGAATGCTGATATAGAAAAATGGGAACGGTGGAAAGGTATATACAACCTACTATAAAAATGACAAAAAGAATAAGAGGTACAACCACTAGCATCATAAGAATATTCTTGGTCATATTCTCTTATGATCCAATTATAGGTTAATCATATGAAAAATATCTTGTTGGTAACTTCTTGTTTTTGATACATACAAACAAGTAATCTAATCGGGTGCCAGAGGAATCCTGAGTACGGTGTGAGATAAAATAAATGTAGGCCAACCCCAATAGTGTCTAGATGTAATCCAATAAGTGTATGTTTCAACCACAATGTGTAGTAATAAATGAAATAATAGATAATTATGAATAAATAAGTGACATCCTACTCAGGTTCCTAAGGGAATCCTTGAGGCTCTACCTACTTCGAATCATGGTCAGAATGAGTTCTTAATCAATAACTATTTATATTCTGCAATAATATATAAATATATTTAGTATATTTATATATTTCATCAACCTATATTGACTAATTACATGTAGAAACAATTTTCCATATACCTGGAATACAAGGTTCCGTATAGACAGAGGTGTAATTCAGTCATCCATAACAAGTCTGAACAATTCTACACTCTCAATAAAACTTGTATATTCCCTACATATCAAGATGAGTGCGAGACATCATGCTCAACACTCTATGTAAGGGAGAAAAAATAATTATTCCGAATAGAACCCTTACTATCATTCCACATCCTATATCGAAGGAACAATCATATTTGTACTTTTAATCATGAGGGATTACCTATCAAACATTTAATTTACCAATCCCATTATAAAAAATTGTTAATAATTCAATTATTCAACATAATAATAGATATTCCCTTTTAAAACTTTATAAATCATTTCAATTAATTCATTTAATCAATTTAATCAGGAAAAAATTCATAAAAAGACATTAAAATTAATCAATCCATTTAATTAACCAAAACTTGGAAAACAATTACAAGGCTCAATGATGAACTTAGAAGGGACGTTGTAAATTAGGGAATTACCCACAAATTAAATTCCATATATAATGAAATCCAAACAATTAAGAGCTTTTTTGGTTCAATACACATTTATTTATTAAGGAAAAATCACATTTATAATACAAAAAGAATGCTTAGAATGAATTTCAGGCATTTATTCAATAAATTTTAAAGGTAATTCCAAACTAACTTACCAAACGGGTGTCCACTATTGAGGTCGACATCATATAGATACTAAAAAATTTTCCTCATGAGTATAAAAAGGTGTGTATATCAATTTTTCATGACGAACCCCATTTTAAGAAATGTCCTGGAAAACTGCAGCATATGGAACAATAGCACGACTATGAAAAAAACAAAAAATTTGGGGAAACAATAGCTCTAACTTAACTAGAAAAACTGATCTAATATTAAGCATAGAACAGAATGAAGTGAATTTAATATGAAACCTCTAGCTATCAAACTCTTCCTTTATAACACAATTAGAACTTCCGATTATAGAGATATCAAAATACCTATATATGGAAGAAGAAAAGCACTTGGGGGATAAAATGGGGTGCCCCTCCACTAAAAATGATAAATGGAGAAAGTGGGAATAGAGAAATAGGTTCATAAAAGGTAAATTTTACATTTTACCCTAAAAAATAGAGAGTGTACATTTTTTCCAAACAGTGTGCAAATGGTTCTCCCTTCATTATCCAATAAGGGGCCCCACATAGTTAAAAAAATTGGGTTTCATTAACCATTAAAAACCATACCAAATCCTATGTAAAACCTTTTTAGTTATTCACAAAGGCATTCATCTGAGGTTGCATGGATGCAGACAAATTTTGAAGGATCCAATTCTCATATGAAACTCCCCACATTATTTGGATAGATCATGTGGTCAGGGTTGCATTTTATTTCCTAACCATGCAGACTAGTTTTTTTTCCAAATTTTTGGGGTTCCAGACTCTGAATAGACCCTAGACACACTTTTGGCCTCTATGATTCCATTGGGTAACATCATATGGATAATTTAAAGGAATTTAGAAAAACAAATGAGTTGTAACTTCATTAATGATGGGTCATTACATGTCTCATGGTTTAGATAAGGCTGTAGTGGTCTTCACCCAAAAATTTAGAGACACTGCCAAATGGGAGAGATATTTATCATCTACTATGAGCATAAGATTCATACAAATATGTTTTCATATAAAGAATATGTATTTACATTGATGATCTGAATATATTCCTTAGATAATTATGATTTCTAGATTGTCTATACTCCCAAAAATAGGAACATGGAAGAAAATGTTCTTAGTATGAGATATTATTCATATTTTTGGGAGAGGAATTAGATTATTAATCCTCATTAGAGTTATACATGGTGCATGATGATGGTAAATAATACTTCCATTCAATCAATTTTAACCCTATAATTCTTCAGAATGTTATGGAAGATCGTATAAGAGACTTCAATTGGGAGACCATGCATGACCAGATATCCTTTGGAGGTTCTCCTGATGGATTTTTATAGATTTGAAGATTGTTATTAATTTTCAAGTATGGACCATGGTATCGGTGATAATGTGAGTGTATGTTCTGGGGGAAGTTTCATATATCCCCCTTTTTCTGTATATCCAGGATTGTAAAAGATGTACTTAGACCTCTAGTTTCAGTTTTTGTGGCTGGAATTAAGAAATGTGTAGCTATGTTTATCAATAAATGCCTCACATTCTTATAGGTCAAGTCCACGAACCAGGTTCCAATGGGTTTGGATTAACCCTTTATGATATCAAATTGTATGTTGTAGGTTATCTATGTACAATCAATGATAGTATTTCAAAGTTTTTTGAGAGGACATGACACAATTTAGTGATCATTGAACAACTCGCAAAGTCATACAACTACTTTTCCATCCAATAGAATAGTTTAGTATAAATTATATGATGCCTTTACATATAGTAGATAGTATAGATTCATAGATTAACCTTCATTATCATATTAGAACATGATTCTCTCTTCATTTCATGATTATGGAGAGGATTACAAGAGGCCATTGGGAGTCAGTTGTGGTTGATAATGAAATTTCACCCCTAGATATGTAGCAAGATAGATAATGCAATTCATGTTTAGAGGACATGTTTTGTGCTTTCCTGTAGGGATTTTACTATAGTATTGAGGATAACATACCACTATTTGATTATTCTAATAACAATATCTATCTTTACCTCATCGGTATAGAACAATTCAAGGCCATATATGGGAGACCCTTCCGGTCCCAACTGTACTTGACTGGTCTAGGGGAGATGGAACCCAGATCCTACTATTTTTATGAATGATGAAACAGAAGGTGCAGATCATCCAAGAGTAGATAAGAATTTAAAAAATCTATAATTACTATTATATGGAGAGATGATGAAGGCATTTTTTGTTCAATAAGGGATACCATGTATTCTTGAATGTATAACATTGATGGGTTGTTGTTTTGAATTAGTTATAGCTGAATTTTATATATGATATTAATCATCTCTTTCGAGATACTACTTGAGGTTGGATAGGTAGGGAACTTCTTATCCTGACCACGTTAGTTATACTAGGCGCATTATATATTCCACATGTCTTATCAAAAGAGGTATGTGAAACAATTATCACAGGTTATCGATTGGGGCATGCTGGAAATCATAGATGGAGCCACATTCTAATATTACTTAGTAGAGGCTATTGATCAGTATGAGAATATACATTTTGGGAAAGTGATTCCCTTAGTTTGTGTCTAATGGAGGCATGGGAACCTTTAGGATAGTTCATGGGTGTGAGAAAACCATATCCAAGCTCATTACCATCACCTTTTTTAGTTGGTTTTTGTGTTTTCAGGACAAGAAGGCTTGAGGTGGGGATAATGTAACAAATCTCTTTATTATTTATACCATTTTATAATATTTTAAAGATTTTTTAAGCAAGAAGCATAGTTATAATGGAATTCAAGGGCCCATGAATCCATATCATTGATATTGTAAAAATATTATAAACAACATATCAAGTGTAAAAAAAATTATAAACTAATAGAATATCTTCAAAATGGTTTTTATTGGAATAAAAGACATCCACTAGATCCAAAATGTGCGTTTTCTTATAGGTGTGACAGAACCATTATGTTCATTATGTGTTTTTTAAGAATAGTCACATGTAGAATAACAAATAAATTAAATAATTAGATAATTTATTTTTTATTAAATGGGTATGACCTAATTCACCCTTATTTAAATGTAGTTAGGGAAAAATAATAGGGTTATTTGTAGGCCCATATATATTTTAATGGTTTATGGAGGAGAGTTTTAGTAGTGACATTGGTATAGTGGATCAATGATCAATTTTCTAAGGATATTTCCTTTTTCAATAGAGTTTATGAATCTCACCAACAATAATTACACATGATTCATTATTCATTAGATATCAATACATTACTAATATATGATGTTGTATTTCATTGGTATAATACCCTTATTGTATTATCCCCTATCAAACATTAATTAATTTCTAAGATAATTAATTCTTAAATCTATTTTTAATTGGAATTGTATAATCTTTCTTTCGAATTAGGATTAGATTTATTTGATTCTTCTTTATTATCATACTTTGGTTTCTTTTTTTATTGATTGAGGCTAATATATATAATGGTTGACATCCATGTACTGAATTTTTTGTACTGTAATTTTCTCCCATCATTCATTGAATGATTATTTGTGGTATTTTTTTGAACATTGGTAAAAAAATACCTAAAACTAAATCATTGAAAAATCGATGAAAAGTAAAACAGTTCATTTCAAGATGTTTGGATTTTGAATTTAAGGAATGGACAAAATGTGGTGACAATGATAGAATATCATATATCATATAATAATTTTTTATCCATTGTTTCACATTTTTATGAGGCGATGCAACGATAGTCTTCCTACATAGACGGAAAAAGAGAATCCAATCACCAGTGATGGATCATACATGGGAGATGCAAGACATGATATCTAATATAGTGATTTTTAGTGGAATGAAATGGGGTTCCAGTGCATAAGAGACATATAGAACATACTTGAAGTTCTGTGAAAAACCTAGTTACATGGAGTTTTGTTTATATGAACACATTTTGTGTTGATCCCCTCCCACAGAGGCAAGGGTTTACACAATGATGAAAACTTCACATGCCTTGTGACTATTCACACAGTATGTATCCCTTGGTCGGTGGCTCATTGTGTACCCAAGGGTTACATGGTCATGAACATAGCTAGGGTACGTGCACATATCCAATGTTCACTAGCACAACCATTGCACATGGGTATGGATAGAGTATACACGAATGGATGGAGGACATGGTAATATAATCGATCATGTCATGGATATCTGGGAAAAACATCTATTTTCAATATAACCCATGTAATCCTCTTGGAGTTAGTTGAAGACCTTATTATCTACATTTTAAATGATTATAAGTAGGGTATATTTCGTTGGTCCATCCCCATAAGGTTACAGTGAGGTATCCCATCTTGTACATATGATGAGTAATCCCCTCTACATATTTATCATAGATAGAGTCAACTATCCCTCCTTGTTTCCCAATGTGTGATCCTCTATCAGTCCTCGTTTTGTTGGGATAGCTACCCCCTTACTGAATTCTGAGGTAGGTGATCCCCATCTAATTGGATAACTTACAGTATGGTTATATATCCCCCATAGGTATTGGGTGTGATACCCTATCTATGTATTGCCTTTTATTCAGTTCCAATGTGTAATTATTCAAGGAGAGGTATGAAGGTATTGACCACTCAGATGAGTTAAATTATTATTTTCATGAATAGAGGAGTGGGTTCTCTTAGATGAGTGTAACCATGATGACATGAGTAGAATCATAGGCTTGCAGTATAGACATAAACATACTTTGATACTTTGTGTATGTATTGTGTATTTTTGGGTTGATGGTATCCTTTATTATGAGATTTTTCTATTTGATTAATTATTATTTTTGATTTCATGGTGGCCTAATGGGTATGTTTATACTCACCCTTTCACGGGCCCTGCTAGAATTTTTCATGTGTTATGAAAATTATAGACACTTAGATGGAATCCTAGCTAAACTTGGAGGATGTAGATAATAATTTCACTTGACATATAATAGTTGGTTCTAGTAACATCCCCTTGAAAACAGTCCCCTTCATGTAAGAAGGATGGACTCTTTTATAGATTTAGTGGGCTTGTATTTTATCCCCATTTCATTTTCATACATTAGTTGTACTCTAATGTGGAATATTGATTTATGTATGAATATTGGTATAATTTTTATATATCCTTTTTTCATTATAATGTTTTTTAGAGATGTGTGCATGCGTACAAGTACCATAGACTAAGGCCTCCCATGTGTGGGTTTTGCCTACTCAGTGCTAGTAGTCATCCCATGACCTATACTAGGAGGGAATGGAGTGTCACCCTCATTTTACCATTGGCCAGTAAAGACACTATGGGTTAGATCATGAAAAAATAATTTTTTATTGTATGAAACAAATGAATAATTGTATTTATGTATAAAATTTAGTAAAAAATATTGTATATAGACAATGAAACACTCTCGCATGACTCTTATAGAAATTAGTTGTGGAATCATCAGTTTGGTCATGTAAACATAAAGTGTATGAAAAAACTCAATCCAGATGGTTATTTAAAATCCAGTTTTCTAATGAACACTTGAAATATATTATGCTAGTTTGCAACAAAAATTGACCAAACCAGTATTTTTTGAAATACGTTAAAGGGTCGCAATGTTTCCTGGATTGGGAACATTGATGTGTGTCGACCATTTCCCATAGAAACTAGAGGTTTATATTTTTACATCATATGTTTTTATGATGAATTTAGTCGATATTGTTATATATATATGATTTGGGATAATTTTGAGGCCTTTTAAAATTTTTATGATTTCATGAATGAACAATATAATAATATTTGTAAGGAGATAATGAATCTTTGATCTGATTGAGGTGGTGAATATCATCACCAGGAGTGTATCAACATATTATAGGTGTTTAGGATTCTATCCCAACTCACCATGCCTTATACACCATAGTAGAATAGTGTTATTTAAATAGGGAACCATACATTTCATGACTTGATAGGGTTTATGATGAGTCATGCAGATCATTCATTATATGTTTTGGGGATATAAATTACATGTGATATCACACATTAAAAACAGATTACCAAAAATAGCAATAAACATAATTCTATATGTGTAAATATATTAAAAAATATGTGTCTCAAAACACTTAGGTATGAGGATCCATGGATTTTTTAAGGCAATATCATGAAAAAAACTATCACCCTAAGTAACAAAGTTTATCATAATGGGTTATCCAAAGGAAATAATGGAATACTGTCTACAAAACCCCTCAAACCTATAATTCATGATCATAAGACAAATAATATTTTCAAAGGGGGGACACATCATCAAGAAGGATAATGCAAGAAATGAGGAAATTAATGAATTTTATGCTAAATATATACATGAGTTGGTATAGACATAAATCCCATAGGTCCTCATGAAAAAAAAATTATAAAATAGAAGCATTATATTGGTTCTCCTGATAGGTTAGGGAACATGAATGATATTATTCTCTAGTCATCAAAGATGGTGTCTCATTGTTGTTTGAAAATAATAAAACCCTATCCTATAAATATGTTTTATAAAGATCAGAAGAAATAATATGGAATTAATCATTAAACTATAAGATAGATTACATGTTTCAAATCCATGTTTGTGTTCTAGTTGATCAGCCAATTTATTTCTAGCCAGTTGGGTGAATATTTGTATTCAATTAAAACCTACAATATAATGGTAATGTGATAATAAAGATAGGAGAGTAGCTAAAATGTTTAAAAACCATGTAATTAACAATGAAAAAAATGTTTCTCAAATTTACATGTATAAATACATAAAAATTCAACATTCTATATCATCATAAAATGACTATGAGATTTTTAAGATGGATGATAAAATAGATATCATTAGTGGACCCTTCAATAATATGTCTACATGATACAACCAAAATAATTGGTAATTCCAAATAATTCCTTAATTTTATTAAACAAATCGATTCATTTGTGTATTAATGTAAGAATATATGTCATAGAACATTTGGTATGATGAAGCTATAAAATAATATGGTTTCATTTTGAAAGAATCTGATCCATGTTCTTAAAATTGGATTACTAGGAGTGTAGTTGTTTTCTTAATAGTATATATTGATGACATATTACCTATTGGGACAGATGTTGTAGTCTTATAGTTATTTAGGAACTTGTTAAACAAGTTCTTCTCTCTAATGGAATTAGGTGAATAAGGCCACATTATTTGGATCAAAATCATTCATTATAGATCCTATAAACCAATTTGGCCAACTCAACATATATACATAGACCAAATATTAAATAGATTCAGTATGTGACAATGAAATAGAAGAATGGTTATTTCTTCATAAGGTATACTTCATTGTAAGAAAATTTGTCCTTAGACACAAGATGAGAAATAGAGGACAAGAATGATCACATTCTCTTTATTGATGAGATTAATCATATATGATATATTATGTACTAGTCTTGATGTTTTCTATGCCTAGATCTTGGTTGGTGGATATCAAGCTGATCTAGGTGAAAAAAAATTGTCTGTTGTTATGTCCTACATCATCTGTATGAGAATAACTAATGATATGACCCTTCTATATTGAGTATAAGGGAAGATACTCACTTAAACATATAATCATTATTTTTTTCAAATTGATTTCAATGATCTAAAGTCACAGTTAATATATGTATTCTGTCACAATAGAGGAGGATTGAGCTAGAAGATTTCAAATAATCCATTTATATCCTTTTATAGAGGAGTTATAGAATATATAGGCTCATGATGAAGCTATTAAATTTGTGTGGATATAAAAATTTCTATAACACCATGATATGTTTTCCAAAATTAAAGACCCTATCGCATTATGTAGTGACAATACTGAAGCCTTGCCTCCCTAAAAGGATCCCATTTCACACCAATGTACAATTAAAGTACTCCAAAAGTATCGAATCTTGAGTGATTTTTCTTAGAGGGGTTAATTTATAGTATTAAAAGTTTTTAAGGAAGAAAAAATGGTGTAACACTTATCTAAAGTATAATCTTAGTATATGAATGAGAATGATGTGAGATCTAGCAGACTGAATGTTGTTAGTAGTGGGATCTTGTAGAATTGAGAGTATTTTAATTTTATTCCCTAAAAATAAATTTTATATAATTTATGATAACCTAAATTTATTATTTATAATATTATTACATTTCTTATTAAATCATAATTGTTCTTATATATGAAATATTATGTGATATTGATCTAAGTGGAACTATCTCACTGAAAGTTCATAGTATTTCCATATTATATTGAAAACATATAAGTACTGTATAGGTATTGAAAAATACATTTTACATATTAATATTATATAAATTTATGCAAAAAATGATACATATTGTCATTGGTGGAGACTCATTGGTTATTTAGGTACATTCTCATGGTTTACATCCTGGATAATTTCAAGTTCAGTAGATTATGATAACATGACCTTCTAAAAGAAAATCCCCAATTGTATGTGTCATGGGACATTACTATATATAGATTTGTGTATTTATCCATATAATTTAATATTATTATTGGATATTATTTCTCGTGTACTTTTATGTATTGATTAAAATATGGATGATATATTTTCACGATCGGGTATGATCTATTATACACATCACAAGTAATATTTCATTAATGAATATTATGATAAATGATTTTTCCCATATGTTATTCCAAAAACTATGATATCTTAGTCCCTTTTATGGGAAATAAATAGCCTAAATAAATCTATGTACATTGGTTTTTAGGGAAGTGTCATTTTTAGAAAGTCAAAGAAATATACATTGAAAAAATAGGTTGATGACACCAACATGAAACTTTCATGATTAAGGATCTTCTAATAACGAGACTATGTTATATAGTAAGCATAAATATATGTTTGTATTTCATTATGACATTAAATTATTTGTTTATGGATGTATTTGAATGTTATTATATGATAACCATAGACTTTGTTTGGCCCTACTTTATACCCTAGAAAAGGATACCTAGACGGTCACACAATACATGTCTCTAAAACAATAGTTAAATCATAATAATATTTATTATTTAACATGTTGAATAAATATTATTCTCATATATGGTTTAATAATTATTCAATTTTTACTTAACTTCATATATTAAATCAAATTTTTTTCGAGATTACATTTTGTGAGTAGAATATTTAAAAGTATTTATTTTATATTTTTTGAATATAATATTTTTATATTTATTGAAGAATAATATAGTGATATTTATTTATTAAGTAAATATTTATTAATCAGGGTTTGAAAAGTATTGGGGAACAACAGAGGAACATTTTTAATGGTTAGATAAGAAAAAATTTATAAATATATATATTAGATATTATTTGATTAAATTATAGATTTTTTTAAATAAATATTGCTAATATAATTCACAGGTTTTTTACATGAAAAGAAGTAATAGTAATATTATTACTATTATAGTAATGGAGTTAATCATGGATTAAGGTAATATTAAGGTCCTATAAGTAATTATTATTTTCTTACCCTAGAACGATTTCAACTCAGTTATATTATCATTAACACTAAGGGTTTAAATTTTGTTTTTTAACCAGAACAACCTTAAAAAAATTCCCACATTCCCTATATAGACCATCTATAATAACTCTCTAAATAATGGATATCTATCCTACCCCACCACTCATATATATCATATAGAGTTAAACTATTTTTATCTATGAAATGATTCTCATGGAGATCTAGTAAAATGATTCATGCATTAAGATATTTATAACGACCCATACTTTACATACATTGTTAATACTTCAAAATTGAAGCACACTTATTACAACATATGACAAAACCACAAAGGACCGTATAGGTATAGTGTCTTTAGAAACTGGGAAACATAAACAACTGGTTCATAAATATTCTACAGTGTCTCCCATTTATTTCATCATATCTAGGGTCCCTTTTAGCATATTCTACTTAATATCCATCTTCCTGGCCTGGGGAAAAGAAAACATAAAAGGGTGAGCTCAAATGCTCAGCAAGTGCAAATAAAGGAAATAAAAATCATATCATATCTTTTTGAAAATCAAAACCTGCGAAAGAGATCATAATATCTTAACATGGAATAAATCATAGAAGTGAAAATGAGATCCCCATAATCATAACATAAAACTTGAAACTTTGTGGCATGCACACATAATCATGGAAAATCATTTCTTGTTAATCATGACTCATTGCCAAGACTATCTTAGTGGACAAAGTCCCTTTCTGAACCGAGTTCACTCCTCGTTTCAGTCCTGTATCACTGAACCGAAATAACCTTCCGTTCCAGCCATGTCTATCTCATGAGATATAAAATCATTACCCAATGCATTGGAGGGAGATATAGGTCCCACCCATCTTATAATGAATCCTTTCTTATGTGTGCCACATAATCATAAAACATACATCATCGCATAACACATGTAACAAAAATGGGATTCTTGAAACATCATGACATCATAAAATCATATAAGGAAAATGACTTCATAAAAATAATTCCCTCACAACATAATCAAATCAATGTAATTAAAGGGATAAAAACAGAACCCTTTATTATCTTAGATGGAAAATAATTTTGATAAAACACTTGAACTCCATTCTTGAGGAAAATATCCTTTCTTTTTCAAAAACACTTTTCTTTTCTTAACATGTCATACAATTATAAACTAAAAGAAGTTGATTAAAAATAAACTTGAAAACTTGTAAAGGAAGCTTCTTGAAAATAATGTTTTAAAAATCCATTCATGCCGTATAAGTTAGAAAAAAACATTCTTCGTACTTTTGTCGGAAAAGTCAAAAAGTACCTCGTACGGAAAACGACAAAAGATTCCTTTCATATTCTTTACTAAAAACTCACCTAAGGGTAAAATTGGATTTAAACTATTGCAAGTGGATGGAAACAATATTTCATATTGAGGGAACATGGATGTGGATGATAAAATACACCCCAGTAAATACTTACGAATAAACAATCTCGGATAAAAATGAGATTGTGATATTTCCCTTACCTTAGGTCCGATTTGCTTTGTTCGTGTCCGAAGCTCCTGTATAATGGTTTAAATAATGTTATTGACTTATTCCAGAATCATACATATTGATATGAGATCATATATGGTCATATTATTAGCTTCTTGTTAGTAATATTTCATTGTTACTTGTTACTCGGGTCTTTATAACTTTTTGTTCTTATGCGTGTTTTGTCGAATAAATTCTTATTCTTATCTTTAGGTTATAGATAATTCATTTCCAGAATGGTATTAGTGTAGTATATACCATATTCATTCATTCAATTCATTTATATAATCATTATGAAATGAATATCATGTAGAACGAGTCGCATCACATCGTGGAGACGGTATTCCGTACGTACGCACGAGTGATGATATCGTTCCTATGATCGTGGAATTGTATTGGAGTATATATATATATTATTTCAGTATCAATATTACTTAATAATAATCATATATAGTTACTGATTACACCATTATACCCATCCTTGTAAGGTGATGGTGGAAAATAGATTACACCACGGCGTGGAGACGGTATTCCGTACGTACGCACGCGCGGTGATTTCATTTTTCCGTAGGATGGATAGAAGGTGAATTAGGGTTGTTTCATATTTATAATAACATATCAGTATGTAATTAATACTGATGTTATTACTTTATCATGAAACAACTAAATAAGAAGAAGTTGAAGAAGAAAGAAATTGAAAAGATCGGTAATGGATATTACCTCTTCTTTGGAACGCCTTTTTGAATCCTCCACTTAAGGAACTAAGATTGGTCTTTGGAGAAGACCAGGACCTCTAGGATTATTCTAGGGAAGTGGAGAAGGGAAAATGGCAGGGGTTGGCCGAGCTTGAGTGCTCAAATTGGTGTGAGGAGGAGGGGGAGGAGGTGCCCTTTTATAAGGGAGGAGAGGGGCACCTTAGGAATATCTCAAAATATTATTTTATATTAAAGTCAAAATCGGTTTATAATGGTTCCAAAGGGTCTTATTTCTAAGATAAAGTGGGGAAGGGTCGAAATCCTATCAACCAATAGGATTTAGACAAGTTTAGGGTATTATTTTAACCTTATCAATTAGATTTAACTCTAAGTTAATTAATTTAACTTTTACCGTGTCTTTTTGTTTTCTTTCACTATATGGTTAATACACTTACTATAACATGCCAAACGAACCCCAAATTGTTTATTATTAATATATATATCCTTATCTAAGTCATTTGGCCGAACCTTAGATTTTTAGGAATAAAATAACAATTAATAATATAATATTTGATTTAAAAACTATTTTGTGTCAATTTTGACACTATTTGATATATGATTTTTGTGAAAGTCATAACAGAATTATATGTTCGAACCAAGTTGATTAAATCAATACTAATATATCATAGTAACCTAGAAAATTAGTGGAATTCATAAAAAGTCTCAAATTACATTTATTTTGGTATTTATATTATCAATTTTGTCAATATTTCATTAATAAGATAATTACTGCATCATCTTTGTGTCATAAATAAATTAAATTATTTGATGTCTAAAAATTACAAATAAAATACCATCATGTAGGAAATCGTTTTAGCTTTCTAATGAATATTTACAATCGAATTTATCTTATGTATAACCCTATATTAAAAATGATTTACTTATTAAACTTTGATTTTAACTATTTTAACCCTTCTTTAAATAAATTAATAATAAATGTCCTAATCTAATCCAAGTGGGCCTAAATGGTCATATTTTATTCCTAAGTTTGTTTTTTGGTCGAATTAAACTTGTCCAATAGAATTAAGACATGTGTTAGGGTAATATTAATATCATATTTACCCTTAGTTACCCTATTTACTATTAACCGCGGTAAAAATAGTAAAAAGTTACTATTCACCAAAAAATTATTTTCATCTTATTGAACCACATTTTAGTCCTTGATATTAACCGTGTCTCTCGGATTTTTGAAATTCCATTCACAGAAGCGGTAAAATTAAGTTTTATGCAAAATTCAGTTTTTAACCTACCACTTAGTGGTTTCACTATTCATCAAAAATTGAAAGTTTTCAGAAAAATACCAAAATTTCACCCTAGGCTAATTTCGATATTCTGAGTCCAAAAATGAAGTCCATTTTGAAAAATAAAATTTATAAAATTTCAAAAAGTGGTTATTACTATTCATAACGGCTAGTTTTAATAGCATATTGTTGTTTAGTGAAACTCGGTATTGCGTACGACGCAAGCTATCGAGGAAGGTCGCGATTGCGTGTAAAGCAAGCCAAAAAGTGTTGTGTAGAAAAAGATTCCTTTGATGATTTATATAACATAAAAGTCTCGGGTGTTACATTCTACCCCCCTTAAAAAGAATTTCGCCCTCGAAATTCGTCACTTTGCAACAAACAAATGAGGATACTTCTCCCTCATCATATCCTCAAGCTCCCATGTAGCTTCTTCAAGTTGGTGGTTTCTCCATAAAACATTCACCAAGCGAGTGGTCTTGTTTCGTAGGACTTTTTCGCTACGATCCAGAATCTCTATCGGCTGTTCTTCATAAGAAAGATCTTGCTCCAGCGGTACAACTTCTGAGCTGAGTACATGTGAAGGATCTGGTATGTACTTTCTCAGGAGAGATACATGGAACACATCGTGAACTTGAGAGAGAATCGGTGGAAGCGCCAATCGGTAAGCTACCTTCCCAACACGATCCAGTATTTCAAAAGGACCGATATATCTAGGGCTCAACTTCCCCTTCTTTCCAAATCTCATAACCCTCTTCCAGGGAGATATTCGTAAGAACACTTTATCACCCACTTCAAACTCTAGGTCTTTTCTTCGGTTGTCGGCATAACTTTTCTGTCGACTCTGAGCTGCTCTTATGTGTTGTTGAATAGATCTGACCTTTTCTGCCATTTCATCAACGAGATCAGGTCCTAATAGCTTTCTTTCCCCAACTTCATCCCAGCAAGTTGGAGTCCTGCATTTCTTTCCATAGAGAGCTTCATAAGGAGCCATCTGAATACTAGAGTGAAAGCTATTATTATAAGAAAATTCCACCAAAGGTAGGTGTTGATCCCAACCTCCTTTGAAATCCATAGAGCAAGCTCTCAACATATCTTCTAGGGTTTGAATTGTTCTCTCAGACTGACCGTCTGTCTGGGGATGATAAGCAGTGCTGAAACTCAACTCTGTATCCAGAGTATGCTGAAGACTTCTCCAGAACTTCGAGGTAAATCTCGGATCCCGATCAGATATAATAGAAAGTGGTACTCCATGCAATCTTACCACTTCCTTTACATATATCCTGGCAAGCTGATCTAGAGAGAAATCCTCTCTAATAGCAATGAAGTGTGCAGACTTTGTAAGACGATCAACTATGACCCAGATAGCATTATTGCCTTTGGATGTTTTAGGAAGTCCTGTGACAAAGTCCATAGTGATGTTTTCCCATTTCCATTCGGGTATGGGTAATGGTTGTAACATCCCCTTAGACTTCTGTCTCTCAGCTTTAACTTGTTGACAAACCAAGCATCGAGAGACATATTCAGCAACATCTCTTTTCATGCCATCCCACCAGAAGTACTCTTTCAGGTCCCTATACATCTTCGTGCTTCCAGGATGAATAGAGAATGAAGAACTATGAGCCTCATCCAGCAGCTCTTTCTTTAATTCGGGGATGGGAGGAACACAAACCCGATTCCTGAACTTTATTATCCCATCACAATCAAGGTTGAATTCAGGAACATTTCTCACCTTCTTTTGTAACTCGACATCTTCTTTCTGTGCCTCTTTAATCTTCACATGTAGATATGGTTGAACATTCATTTGAGAAAGATAAGATTTTTCCCCTTCCATTATAATTCCAAGATCCATCCTTTGTAAATCCATAAATATTGGATCTTTTGTGATCCTCATCATGGATAAACTAGCATGGTCTTGTCGACTTAATGCATCTGCCACCTTGTTTGCTTTCCCAGGGTGGTAATGGATTGAGCAGTCATAATCCTTAATCAGCTCCAACCATCTTCTTTGGCGCATATTCAGCTCCTTTTGTGTGAAAATATACTTTAAACTTTTATGATCAGTATAAATATCACACCTTTCACCATAAAGGTAATGCCTCCAAATCTTTAATGCAAAGATTACCGCAGCCAACTACAAATCATGTGTTGGGTAATTTTGCTCATGGATTTTCAACTGTCGTGAGGCATAAGCTATCACCATATCATTTTGCATAAGAACACACCCCAATCCCTTCTTGGATGCATCACTATAGATCACAAACCTTTCTCCACTACAAGGCAGTGTGAGCACAGGTGCACTAGATAACCTTCTTTTCAACTCCTTGAAATTCTCTTCACATTCCTCTGTCCAGACAAACTTAACTCCTTTCCGAGTCAACTTGGTGAGTGGATTAGATAATCGTGAAAAATCTTTTACAAAACGTCGATAATATCCAGCCAAACCAATAAAACTTCGGATCTCAGTTACTGTTGTTGGTCTTGACCATCTTTCGATAACCTCTGTTTTTGCTGGATCCACAGATATCCCCTCTTTTGAGATTATATGACCCAAAAATGCAACTTTTTGAAGCCAAAATTCACACTTGGTAAATTTGGCATAAAGCTTCTCTTTTCTCAGGGTCTTCAATATAATTCTCAAGTGATCTTCATGCTCTTCCTTGCTCTTTGAATAGACAAGAATATCGTCTATAAAGACTACCACAAATTGATCAAGATAGTCTCTAAAGACTCTATTCATTAGATCCATGAACATAGCAGGGGCATTAGTAAGACCAAATGGCATCACTATAAATTCATAGTGTCCATACCTTGTACGGAAAGCCGTCTTTGGTATATCCTCCCTTTTGACCCTTAATTGATGATACCCTGAACGAAGATCAATCTTGGAAAAGTATTGAGCTCCGCGTAGTTGGTCAAATAAGTCATCAATGCGTGGGAGAGGATATTTGTTCTTGATAGTGATCTTGTTAAGTTCTCGATAATCAATGCAGAGTCTCATTGATCCATCTTTCTTCTTAACAAATAGAACAGGTGCTCCCCAAGGTGACGCACTAGGGCGTATGAATCCCTTATCAAGATTCTCTTGGAGTTGCTTTTTCAATTCCTGCAACTCAATTGGGGCCATTCTATAAGGTGTCTTTGAAATAGGCAAAGCACCCGGTACGAGTTCTATTGAAAACTCAACTTCACGATTTGGTGGAAGACCCGGTAATTCCTCCGGAAAGACATCATCAAACTCCCGTACAATGGGCATATTCTTAATCGTAAGTTTCTCTCCAACTATTTGAGATAAATAACCTTCATTTAGTGGAATCAATACCCATAAGATGGAAGAAATTTCCACTGGAAGGTTATGTTCATCCTTGCATTGATAGACGATCGTAGGTTGATCTGGAATATGAAATGTGACTTCCCTTCTTTGGCAATTGATATGAGCTCCATGTAGAGAAAGCCAATCCATGCCAAGAATCACATCAAATTCCACTAAAGGAAGGATCACAAGATTTGTAGGAAGCACTTTCCCACAAACTTCGATCAGAGAAGAATTATAAACTTTTGATGCGATTGATGTGCCATTAGGTGTTGTCACAGCTAACTCAACATCTAATTGTTGAGGTAGTACGGTGATACCCTTAGAAAAGTCTTCAGAAATAAAAGAGTGGGTGGATCCAGAATCAAATAAAACATTTGCTACTTTAGAGTGGATGGTAAGTGTACCTTTCACCACATCGTTATCGTACTCCACATCGCTGATAGAAATTGCATGTGACTTTCCTTTGTCTTTAGCCTTAAGATTTTGTTGACGTCGACCATCATCATCAACCCTTGGATTTGGGCATTGATTGGCATAATGCCCCATCTCCTTGCACTTGAAACATTGAAGTGTAGCAGGTTCATTCTGTGTATCCCTTCCTTTGTTTTCATCATTAGACATCTTCTTCCCATTATCACGGCATTCAAATGCCCGATGACCTTCCTTTCCACATTTAAAACATTTACTTGTCCCTTTAAGACAACTCCCTCCATGTTTATTTCCACACTTTGAGCATAAGGGAAAGTTCATCTTCTTTTCCGTGTGCTCTTTAGATTTTTCTTTGAATTCCATCTTCCTCTTCTTATCAAACCCATGTGACTGATGGGTTACTCCAATCTCCATCTCGACTTTGAGAGCACATCGAACGATTTCCTCGTAGCTATTGAAGTCCCTTATGGCTAACGCCCTTCGAAGACTTGGTTTTAAGCCACTAAAGAATCGATCGATCTTACTCTCAGGTTGGATAATAATACCAGAAGCGTACCTTGCAAGTCTGGTAAAATTTGCTTCATAGGTACCAACAGATTCATCATCCCTTTGCTTCAGTTCAAGGAACTCTTTCTCCATCTTTGTTCGGAGAATACGAGGGAAGTACTTATTGAAAAATAAGTTCTTGAACTCGTCCCATTCCATAGACTCAATTTCATCCCTTTGCCTCGTATTCTTAACAAGATTCCACCATTGATCCGCATCTCCTTCCAAACGATACACTGCTAGGATGACTTTATCATGCTCAGAACATTGAAGAACTGAAAATATCTTTTCAGTAGTACTAATCCATTGTTCAGCAACTAATGGATCAGTAGACCCGCTGAAAGATGGTGGACGCTGCCTCATGAAGGATTCAACAGAATGTTGCTCCCTCCTTTGTTCGTTTGGAAATCCTGCATGATTCATAGCTTGAGAAAGTTGTGTGAGCATGGCTACAAGATTTTGCATTCCAGCTCCCATATCGTTTCGTTGCTCAGGGGGACAATCATTGCATTGCCCATCGCATTCCGCATTAACACGGTTCCTTCGGGTTCCAGCCATTGACTAAAACCAAGAAGAATAGTGTGAGCAACACTAATTATAATAGGAAACCACATAATTCAAGAATAAAATTTTCATGCTTATGGTCTTATCCTAGGTTATTCATGGCCATTTCTAAAACACTAAGATTGTGTTCTATGCTTAGACTTATCCTTAGGGTTCTTACTAAGGCTTTCACATCCTAGTTTCCAAAGGTTGACTATACCTTTCCTCTGATACCAACTATAACGACCCATACTTTACATACATTGTTAATACTTCAAAATTGAAGCACACTTATTACAACATATGACAAAACCATAAAGGACCGTATAGGTATAGTGTCTTTAGAAACTGGGAAACATAAACAACTGGTTCATAAATCTTCTACAGTGTCTCCCATTTATTTCATCATATCTAGGGTCCCTTTTAGCATATTCTACTTAATATCCATCTTCCTGACCTGGGGAAAAGAAAACATAAAAGGGTGAGCTCAAATGCTCAGCAAGGGCAAATAAAGGAAATAAAAATCATATCATATCTTTTTGAAAATCAAAACCTGCAAAAGAGATCATAATATCTTAACATGGAATAAATCATAGAAGTGAAAATGAGATCCCCATAATCATAACATAAAACTTGAAACTTTGTGGCATGCACACATAATCATGGAAAATCATTTCTTGTTAGTCATGACTCATTGCCAAGACTATCTTAGTGGACAAAGTCCCTTTCTGAACCGAGTTCACTCCTCGTTTCAGTCCTGTATCACTGAACCGAAATAACCTTCCGTTCCAGCCATGTCTATCTCATGAGATATAAAATCATTACCCAATGCATTGGAGGGAGATATAGGTCCCACCCATCTTATAATGAATCCTTTCTTATGTGTGCCACATAATCATAAAACATACATCATCGCATAACACATGTAACAAAAATGGGATTCTTGAAACATCATGACATCATAAAATCATATAAGGCAAATGACTTCATAAAAATAATTCCCTCACAACATAATCAAATCAATGTAATTAAAGGGATAAAAACAGAACCCTTTATTATCTTAGATGGAAAATAATTTTGATAAAACACTTGAACTCCTTTCTTGAGGAAAATATCCTTTCTTTTTCAAAAACACTTTTCTTTTCTTAACATGTCATACAATTATAAACTAAAAGAAGTTGATTAAAAATAAACTTGAAAACATGTAAAGGAAGCTTCTTGAAAATAATGTTTTAAAAATCCATTCATACCGTATAAGTTAGAAAAAAACATTCTTCGTACTTTTGTCGGAAAAGTCAAAAAGTACCTCGTACGGAAAACGCCAAAAGATTCCTTTCATATTCTTTACTAAAAACTCACCTAAGGGTAAAATTGGATTTAAACTATTGCAAGTGGATGGAAACAATATTTCATATTGAGGGAACATGGATGTGGATGATAAAATACACCCCAGTAAATACTTACGAATAAACAATCTCGGATAAAAATGAGATTGTGATATTTCCCTTACGTTAGGTCCGATTTGCTTTGTTCGTGTCCGAAGCTCCTGTATAATGGTTTAAATAATGTTATTGACTTATTCCAGAATCATACATATTGATATGAGATCATATATGGTCATATTATTAGCTTCTTGTTAGTAATATTTCATTGTTACTTGTTACTCGGGTCTTTATAACTTTTTGTTCTTATGCGTGTTTTGTCGAATAAATTCTTATTCTTATCTTTAGGTTATAGATAATTCATTTCCAGAATGGTATTAGTGTAGTATATACCATATTCATTCATTCAATTCATTTATATAATCATTATGAAATGAATATCATGTAGAACGAGTCGCATCACATCGTGGAGACGGTATTCCGTACGTACGCACGAGTGATGATATCGTTCCTATGATCGTGGAATTGTATTGGAGTATATATATATATTATTTCAGTATCAATATTACTTAATAATAATCATATATAGTTACTGATTACACCATTATACCCATCCTTGTAAGGTGATGGTGGAAAATAGATTACACCACGGCGTGGAGACGGTATTCCGTACGTACGCACGCGCGGTGATTTCATTTTTCCGTAGGATGGATAGAAGGTGAATTAGGGTTGTTTCATATTTATAATAACATATCAGTATGTAATTAATACTGATGTTATTACTTTATCATGAAACAACTAAAGAAGAAGAAGTTGAAGAAGAAAGAAATTGAAAAGATCGGTAATGGATATTACCTCTTCTTTGGAACGCCTTTTTGAATCCTCCACTTAAGGAACTAAGATTGGTCTTTGGAGAAGACCAGGACCTCTAGGATTATTCTAGGGAAGTGGAGAAGGGAAAATGGCAGGGGTTGGCCGAGCTTGAGTGCTCAAATTGGTGTGAGGAGGAGGGGGAGGAGGTGCCCTTTTATAAGGGAGGAGAGGGGCACCTTAGGAATATCTCAAAATATTATTTTATATTAAAGTCAAAATCGGTTTATAATGGTTCCAAAGGGTCTTATTTCTAAGATAAAGTGGGGAAGGGTCGAAATCCTATCAACCAATAGGATTTAGACAAGTTTAGGGTATTATTTTAACCTTATCAATTAGATTTAACTCTAAGTTAATTAATTTAACTTTTACCGTGTCTTTTTGTTTTCTTTCACTATATGGTTAATACACTTACTATAACATGCCAAACGAACCCCAAATTGTTTATTATTAATATATATATCCTTATCTAAGTCATTTGGCCGAACCTTAGATTTTTAGGAATAAAATAACAATTAATAATATAATATTTGATTTAAAAACTATTTTGTGTCAATTTTGACACTATTTGATATATGATTTTTGTGAAAGTCATAACAGAATTATATGTTCGAACCAAGTTGATTAAATCAATACTAATATATCATAGTAACTTAGAAAATTAGTGGAATTCATAAAAAGTCTCAAATTACATTTATTTTGGTATTTATATTATCAATTTTGTCAATATTTCATTAATAAGATAATTACTGCATCATCTTTGTGTCATAAATAAATTAAATTATTTGATGTCTAAAAATTACAAATAAAATACCATCATGTATGAAATCGTTTTAGCTTTCTAATGAATATTTACAATCGAATTTATCTTATGTATAACCCTATATTAAAAATGATTTACTTATTAAACTTTGATTTTAACTATTTTAACCCTTCTTTAAATAAATTAATAATAAATGTCCTAATCTAATCCAAGTGGGCCTAAATGGTCATATTTTATTCCTAAGTTTGTTTTTTGGTCGAATTAAACTTGTCCAATAGAATTAGGACATGTGTTAGGGTAATATTAATATCATATTTACCCTTAGTTACCCTATTTACTATTAACCGCGGTAAAAATAGTAAAAAGTTACTATTCACCAAAAAATTATTTTCATCTTATTGAACCACATTTTAGTCCTTGATATTAACCGTGTCTCTCGGATTTTTGAAATTCCATTCACAGAAGCGGTAAAATTAAGTTTTATGCAAAATTCAGTTTTTAACCTACCACTTAGTGGTTTCACTATTCATCAAAAATTGAAAGTTTTCAGAAAAATACCAAAATTTCACCCTAGGCTAATTTCGATATTCTGAGTCCAAAAATGAAGTCCATTTTGAAAAATAAAATTTATAAAATTTAAAAAAGTGGTTATTACTATTCATAACGGCTAGTTTTAATAGCATATTGTTGTTTAGTGAAACTCGGTATTGCGTACGACGCAAGCTATCGAGGAAGGTCGCGATTGCGTGTAAAGCAAGCCAAGAAAGTGTTGTGTAGAAAAAGATTTCTTTGATGATTTATATAACATAAAAGTCTCGGGTGTTACAATATTCCTCTCTAGAACTTTGAGATCCTTATAGTGGCACTCAAAGGATCATTGTACTTGTCTGAATCACTGATAGAGGGAATATATAGTTGATTCTTGTAATTAAATGATAGAAAAATGTAGATAATTTTCCATATTTATCATAAAATAAATAATTTACCAATATTTAATTTTTAACTAATTTAATTATATATCACTAGGTGAGGATCCTACTTTTTCTTTGGGTGTTTTGGTGTAAATTAAAATTTTTATTCGATTCTATTTTAAAATGTTTTCTTCATATGATTAAATTTTATATTTTGTATTGATCATAAAATATAAAAGTTGAATATTTAGCAATGGAACATTCATTGTTACCATAACCTATTATGAATCCATTAACTAGGTTTAGGGACAATAATTACTATACCAAAACATACATGAAATAAATTTGTGGAACCCATATACTAAATTTCAAATAGAAATGTAGATAAATGGGTAACTAAAAATTATAATTTAATGATATATAATGAGATAAGTATTAATATTGTATTTTTATATTTATAATAAATATAAAATTATTATACATAATATTAGAGCGTATCTACCCAAGAAGATGTTCGAGGTGAGGGTTTATTTTCTAGTCTTATATTAATTCAACATTTTTTATGTTTAAATTTCAATTTTGGTATTTATATGATATTTACCTCTTAAACCTGATATATTTTATTTTCCTTTGATTATTTTTAGTGTTTTAAAGTATTATTTCCAATTCCCCCTCAATGGTACCCAATATTTCAAAATAATGTTTTTAAGAAAAACCAACCTTATTTATTTTCAAGATGACAATCCTTTTCATTCATCTCCATGTTCATCATACTTATCTAATAATGATAATATATATACTTAAATGATAACTTCATAATTTTTTATGTTAAATTTTATTTTCTTATCAAATGTTTTAAAATAAATCTTAATAATGTTTTATAAATGGTGAGTATTTAAATTTAAATAAAAAGTGTGCAAAGAACTTTTTCTATTAAATATTATTTCTCAACATTATTTTCCAACCATTGTGACTATTATTAATTTTCAATACTCCTTTAAAAGATTTCATGTTTTTTAAAATAAACTCATATTCCTTTTTCTAGAGTTTTTATATCTTATAATGTTTCCCAATTAAAAAATATATATTTCTTCATGTTTTCAAAGTGGCGATATATCATTATAAATTTAATGTTACATATTTTTAAAAATCCATTAATGTATATTATGCTTCACTAGGGATATTCCATAATTCTTTCATCCACATTTTTTATATAGAAGAATTATGATCAAGTTGTTTTATTTTTTAGCTGGGGAAAATATTCAGATTCAGTATGATAGTTTTAAAATAAATATGTTTATTACTATTGAATGTTTATTATATATTATATTCCATATTCAATCCTTTCATATGATGAATATATTAAATTTAGTAAATGATGGGTGGGGAGAGATAACATATATCCCCTTGGTGATTGATAGGTCTCATGAGACTAACTCGACTGGTTATTTGGCATATGCCTTAGCAATTTATATATGATATCATGGGAGAGTACTTAAAGGTAATATTTCAATTATTGAAGTTAAGAATTATATCATTATGAAGTCATCTATTTATATCCATGTGATTATTTATTTATTTTATTTCATACATACACAAATATCCATTCTTGATATTATTTTTATGAAAAATTTGATTATTGATTTTCTTTGGTATATTATGCATGTATTATTTATTTTATCATAGATTTCATTATATGATTTCCAATACCAACCATCTAAGATCACAATTTTTTTTCTTACACCCTAGGTACCAAGATGTGAACTATAAATGATTTTGGGGATATACTAGATTATATAATAAAATTATCTAAAGAATTTATGTTTTACTTCACGTTTTTAATGTAATGTGATAATCATGTATGTATCCATTCTCCCATTTCTCAAATACCATGTGATGTGATATCTTTAATAATGCGCCAATTTAATATATTAAATGTTAGATATGGGTTACAAGCGTTGGAGAATCTATATATAATATTAATAAAGACTAAGTGGTCTCATTAAAACTACGAAAATTTAATATATGAATACTGGTGGGATTTCCCTTTAGTGGATAAGGAAGCATAGAAGAAAATTTTCTACTCGTATTTCTCACACAATATATAGGATTCCAAAACTTTGTAAGAATACCCCTAAATAAATCACTCAAAATGGAATGTGTATTAGTTTAATAACCAAAATGAGAGAAAATAGCCAAAAGATGATGATGTTAAACCTAGAAAATGTTCAATAAGAAAAGTAATTTGATGAGGTTATATCAATACTTTCCTAAAAATTGAAAAGAGGAGAAGGAAATATAAAAATGAAATGGGTCGGCCGAACATGAAAATCACCATTCAATAATATGAGGATAATTTTTATTCCCCTTTGACCCAAACTTTATATATTGATTAACTATTTTTATTATTTTTATATTTTTTTAAAGATAGGATACACTGGAATGTCACATGAAATGATGTACGTTAGGTTGTGTCATGCTATAAATGTCCAATTAAAGTTCGATTCATAAAAATGGTATCATTTTAAATAAGTAATTATAATTATCAATAGTTAAACTAATGATTTGGTGTAATAATAGTCTATATAACAAGTGGTACTATGGATTTGATGAATTGTTGAGTCAAAGAGTACCGATCATTATTTGGTTTCAAACCGTGATTTTAGAGCAAAAGATCCTAACAGAATTACAGAAAATGATTCTTATCTATTATTTTGATTCATTATAATATATGATATCAAAAGATAGATTTATGGATATACATGGATATTATAGATGGATGATTTTCATGATGAATCTCAAAACTAAATTCAGGGATTTAGTTGAGATTCAGGGTGAGTTTAAAGATATTATCTAAAGGTGAAATCCCTATTAGAAAAATAAATTCATATTGTGAAGAAAATGTAGAAATATATTCTTGACAATGTGGTATAAAATTTGAGTGTTTCAAATTATATCGTATATAGTTTAAGGATTTTATTTGAAGAAGAAAAATTATTCATGACTCACACCCCATGTATTTTATTTTTACTCAATAATTTCTTGGTGAAAGTATATTTCATTATACATGAAGAATTACATGGTATAATTTAAAAATAATGACTGTGTAAAATTCCAGAAATTTGGTGATTTCATTGGATAATATTTATCTTTCCAAATTAATATATTATTTCCAATAATGTATTTAGTTTAGTATGTATGAAGGTTTTGTTCATGCATCATTGTTATGTTGGAATAACACTCACCGAAATTTTTTCAAAATGTATCCTTACTTTATGAATATTATACAGATCGTGGGTGTAACGTGTTATGTTGGTTTTGAAAATTTATATCTATACTATTTTATAGAATATATCAAAAAAATGGAATATATTTTTTAAAATGTTATGGAAAAATTAATAATGAGGTGAAAATTATATTATAATTGAAGTATATTCCATATGGGGGAGCTTACTCTCCCTAAATTTGATGCATATAAAATTCAAGGTTAGGGGCGTATAATTATTGTTGGTTGACCATAAAATAAAGTTTTTCCTAATATATTAATTTATATCACTTTATCATTATAGAAATATTTTATATTGGGTATAATCAAAAGTATTAAAACATGGTTAGAAGAATTAATATTGAATAAATAATTCACATGGATAGATATATGATGGTAAAGTTCCAAAATATGAATTCAAAATAAAATAACTTTTTCCTATTTTAAATCACTGAAAAGGGGGAGTATAATGTTTGAAATGAATTATGTGATCCTTGTTCCCATTCTAATATATTTTTAATTTTTGACATTCATTATTCACAAGAGGAGAGATTTATTTTGAATTAATGTTAAATGGGATAATAATAATCATGAATACACAAGGAGAAAATAAATCTTTCAACACCCTCTCACCATCATATGGGGAGAAGAAATAATTTCTTTAATATAAGGATTATTTGGATTCATGATTAAAGTGCTTGTAAATAATATAAAGGGGGATATTATTAGTGTCTAATTTCAAATAGATGAATGAATGTTTTTATGATTTTAATTCAACATGTAATGGAGTAGTTTTCAAATATTTTCAATCCTAAAAAGAGATGGTTTTTTGAGATTAGATGTGTGGTCACCATAATAAATATGTAGCAATGTGATCTGGAAGTAGAAAGGGTAAATTTCTATTGGCTGACAATGGCCATATTGTATTGTCCAAGCACCACAACCTTAGTAATGTGATGTTTTCTAGATGTAATACACCATGAAGTAGTATATGAAATTTTAAAAAAAATATTCTGTAAATAAAATAGGTTTCCCAATATGATAATTATACAAGATGTGGTGATGTTTTAGAAAAATTAAATAGTATGATTTTTTATTATAAGAAAAAATTAGTGAGTCACTGTCGATAACATTAAAAAAATGAAACTCCATCATGGTTATACAGTGGTGATGAAAGAAAAGAGAATTCATGGGTAGTTATTGAATGAATTAAATTGGTGTAACAGTGGCATTGTGTGGATCTATGGACCCACCAAGATTGGGAGGCCCGTAAAGGTTTCTTAGGCATGGTTCTCCTACTTTGTAATGAAGAAGTTCTATCTTAATGTTATTTCCAATATGGTATTAAATCATATAGAAACCATTAAATGAAGAATAAGGTGGGTAATTCATTGGAAGAGAGCTATTGCAAAACACACATTATATTGTTTCCACATGGTTGTTCTAGGTTATTTAAATCAAGGTTTTTCCTGTAAAAAATGATAGATCCCAACATTGTTGTAATAGAGGACATGGATGACATAGTAAATTTCCTAATGACTTAAAATAAGAGAATTTTATGTTTTAATATCCAAAATTATTTTTTGAAAACCAAGTGGGGAGAAGAACACCATGACATGTGGCATGGTGGACTGTGAGAATCCCAATCTAACATTTTCATGCTTAATGCGGCGATGGTTTTATCCTTGATGGATGATTCTCTCAAGGTTCATATCGTTTGAGAAAAGTGTGGTAAAATTAAATTAAATTTAATTATTTTAATAATTATTATTTAAACATGAATAATCATATAAAATTCCCTTTCTAGGATCCTCTATTCATGAAATTGGGAAACTATATAAAACCATAATGAATAATTGATATGAATATATATGATCATATAATGAACCATACTATATTTTCCACATCTGTATTGACATCATGTGATTATATAAAAATCACTAAGGGAGTCCAAAATACATCACCTCACTATAGTGTATCCCTGGGGTGATTGGATCAGTCTATGTTCGAGCAGGATCCTCCATTCACCCCTGGTGTCTTATTTCCTTGGTGTCCTAGAAGGAAAAAATGGTATCTACAAGTTCTAGGGATGATCATCCTAACAACATGAAAAACAACCTATCCCACTACAATCACATGGGATTTTTCTATATAGGATACCAAAGGGAGTCTTAAACTAATTCAATTTACTCATGTGTTATGAAACATGAATATAAAACCTCAAGTGTAAAAATTAATCATATGAATAATTCACCTCATATACATTTCATCTTATATAATAGCTTATTTAAAGGAAAGGATAAGTAGGTGAATAACCGAGGTTTCTAGTGTAGAAAATAACTACATGAATTGATGTTCCCATGCATGATAATACCAATTTTCATTATACAACTTAAATATATATCATACCGATATTATGATTATGGTAATATCTCCTTCATTATCCCACTTGCATTAAATCTCAATTGAATTTTTAGAATTTAAGCACATATTTTATCATATTTAATAACTTTTGAAACCAAACAAAAATATATTAATGAAATATTCCAAAACATTTTTGGAAATATATCATTTTATACTCCTCTTATCATATCATATGTAATACATTGTGAATACAAATCCAAAAAAACATTTGGATTAACTCTAAATACTCTTTTAGGGAATCTCTCTATACCTAACTCAGTTCCCATTCAGTCAACCAAAATGTGTGACCCCATAAACCATTATAGATGTGAAAATAAATATGAATATCCAATTCTGTTAGGGTGAGATAAGATATAACTATATTAAATCATCAAATCTACTTAAGATACAAAGGGATCTGGTGTGGTCTCCATCTAACGAGGGTATTATTGTGAAAAAAAATTCATACATAAATATAATATTTTATTATAGGAATATTACATACATATTAATAAAATCCATACTAGAACCATAAGGGTTAATGGGATTTGGATATATAGATATAGACACAACTAGAAAATAGAAGGATAAACAACATCCCCCATTTAGATTTTCAAAACTAGCACCCTTTTTAAACATACCATACTTAAAAACAATTATTTATAACTTGGGGAATGAAAAACAAGAAAGGGTGAGATTATATTCCTAGTGTGGGTAAACAAAATAGATATCAATATATGCTCAAAAATCAGAAAAATACAGCCACAAGGGTATGATAACATGATTATAATATAAAAGATTCGTACCTAAATAGTAAATGAACTTTAATTTTTGAAAATTGATAAGAATTTATTTTAAAAAGAGACACAAGTCATAATATTTTACATCTATTAGTCATCAATAATTTATCATGAGATAATAATATAATAAAATGTCTAATTTTTTCCTAATATGAATTAGAAAATAAAATCATGTCTTTATTCAAGGCCCAATACCAAGAATATTAGAGTGGGTTAAGTACACTGCTCATTCAATCATTTCCTTACTCAAGGATTACTCTAATGAATATCTTATTTAGAAAAGAACCTTACTAAACTTAGTTCACTCTACATTCATATCCTTATTATCTTATAAGATATCTATGTTTACCCAATGAATTATTGGGGTATATAATTTGGGTCTCACTCATCCCATAATGAAACAATATATATGTGTTCTATATGACTATAAACCATTCATAGTATCATCACATCATAACATGTGGAAATGATACAAGCTTTATGAAAAATTAATCATCATATTAAAAATCCATACAAAGAAATAATAAAGGTTTTAAAATAAAATAATATATTCATTAAATCAAATGATATATCAAAGGATATTTTTATAGATGAATATATTTTTAAAATATCACTAAACATCCCATGAGGAAAATACCCTCTTCATTTTGAAATAAATCATTTTAAAACCAAGAATTTCAAAAATATAATGGAATTTGTTTATACAAAAGATAACTAATTAAACACATCAAGGAATATTCTATGAAAATAGTATTCATTATATTGAAGAAATTTGTTCATAAATATTCTATTATAACAAACATTACATTCACATTTTCAGAAAAAATTCAGAATTACCTCATATAGAAAAAGCTAAAAAGATTCCTATAAATTGTTTTTAAAGAAATTAAAACATGAGTAAAAATGATTTTATGTAATATTTTAATAAAATTTAAATATTCTTTTCAATATTTTTAAGAAAATATGGACATTGATGAAAATATTCCAAACCAAAAAATATAGTAATGTCAATTATCCTTTAAACAATTCTTTTGGTATCTCAAGTAATTAGAGAGGGAAATATAAATGGGAAAAATTATATAAAAATAACCTGATGATGATAAATAAAATAATATATTTTAGTGATATATCATATTGTTTCATCAATGTAAATTTAATCACAAACAATCAAGGTAAAATGATATTATAATAGAAAACCACTTACTCAAGTCCTTGTTGCTTCTCAAGAAATCTAAAATCAGGAAAAACTAATTTAAATTTATTATTCATTTCTAATAGAACTTTATTTATACCAATAATACCATACATGGTTTACTTATTATATCTTATCACCCATTATTTAATATTAATCTCTTATCATCATCGTTTTGGGTGTTAACTACTTCATCATTCATTTATATTTTGGTTCAAAAATTTCCTTCCTTACACATTGATCATGGTTTTATATTATATAAAATGTAAATAATTATATAAATATAATATATATTAATTAGGAAAATATTTATAACAATTAATATAAAGAATTGATGAATATTTTGTTACATTAATATGTAGAAATGGTACTCTTTGTGTATGCTCAAGTGACATTTCGATTTTTTGCTGAATGGAATGAAGGGAATGTAAATAATAATTAAGCTATATAGAATCATTATTATTTTATAAATTTTATTTATATAGTACATCTATCATAATAACAAACCAAAAAGATCATGGTGTAAAATGAATCATATCACAATATTGATGTTATAGTTAACACTAATGCATGAGTGATGCGTTCATCACCCATTTCATGAAAATGAGGTGGAAAATAGTTTTTAACTGATCCGAAGAAAATATAAGTATATTTATGATATTTTATTCAACATTTTTTCATGGATACAATGAGATTAGTGGAATTAGATGATGAAATTCAATTTGAAAAAGAACAGTAAATATATGTACCTCTTATATGAGATACCACTTCTGGCATACACCTCAATCCTTGAACGATTCATATTACTATAAAGAAAAAAGTTCTACGATAAATATAAAGAATATAAGAAAAAAATTTCTAAGGTATTATTTAATATATAATTCTCAAATTGTCTGAATATATGGGGAGAATAATTACCCTTTTATAAGCGAGGGGAGGGACAAAAAGTGAATTTTGTAAAAAAATTCAATTAAATAAGGTCACTTTTATAGGAAGGTTGCTCAAAATGAAAATTTATTATAATTTAGGATAATATAAGGTTTAATTATATTCAAAATTATAATAATTATTGATTTTAAGGTGAAAATCATACCCATGGTTTAACCCCAAGCTATGTGTGTTTTATTTATAACTATGATAATAAGATTTTATGGTTTTTACTTTTCCTTATGAACTAATATTATGTTTATCCAATTAAATTACACTAATTATGAAGATTAAAAATATTTAATCTATTATAATGAATAAAATTTATATTATTTGAAGAATTAAGTTTTAAAATTGTGCGTAAACTGCAACAAAAACTAATTTTAGAAAATGGAAATTTTAAGCATGAAAATGAATTTACATTCATTCAATGAATTTTAAAAACCCTAAAATGAATTTCAAAATATATTATTGAATATGAAATATATAAATTTCAATAAAACCATTAATCAGAAGTGATTAATTTAATTTATTTATATAAAAACACATTGCATTCATAAAAACAATTTTTAGATAATGGTGTTTTTATGAAAAAAATGAACGTATACTAAAATAAAGTATAATGATGATTCATATGTAATTAATTAGATTATTTATATTTAAATTATTTTTTTTCATTAAGATAAAATTTATTATTTAATTCTACATTTGTTTGAAAAAAAAATTATTAAAATATTTATTTTTTACAAATCCCTCAAAAATAAATATACATAAAAAAATTATAATAAAATACCTGAAGAAAATTTTGAAATGATGATTTCAAAAATGAAATTAATTTACATAAATATTTTTTTAAAAACATTATTATTAACTAATTGATATATTCTTTCATAAAACTCAAAAAATATTATTTTCGAAGAAAACATATTTCGAAGCATAAAATAAATTTACTCAATTGAATTAATCAAAACATTTTATTGTATTAAACCATTATACAAAATTATCATGACATAGTTATTAATATTTCCACATTCCAATTTTATGTTAAGGTTATAATGGATTAATTTATTAAGATTCATTTATTTTTTAGGGTTGGGTGTAATTTAAGATAATTAAGACATAAATTTTCTTTAAAATGATATACATACATTATCAAATAGGATACATTTTACCCACCTTAAAAGGAATTTATACATTGAAATTAAGTAACTATGATGTTAAAAAAATAATAATATCATAAATAATTTAATCAAAGGGTTCCAATATAGATTCCAAAATTTGTTTCCCTCCATAAAACTTTGACCTGGAGGGTATTCCTATTATGTTGCACATTATCATTATGATTCACGATTGCTACTAGTAGAGATCATGATAGACTAGTAATACTTATGATTTTTTTACATATGAAGGATTGATAATGTACATACAAATGATAGAAAGAGGAAATAAATTTTGAACATGGAAAATTATTGTTGGGAGTTCCAAAATATGGGAAACTACCCTAATATGATCCAGAAACTTAAAAGGACCATTATACATAGGTCTCATATTTCCCATCAATAAAAACCTCATAAAATTATTCTATGGGGTTGTTTACAAGAATAATTTATCACAATCATAAAATTCCATATATTACTGAAAATATTCATTATAACTCTTCTATCGACTCTGAGATACATTGAAGTTATTTTTGAATGGATATAACCTTATATTTCATTTCCTCGGCTAGAATAGGTCAAGGTATATTTTTTGAACACTTTTATACAATCATATCAAAGTTTTGTACCTCTTTCTATAAAGGTATTCACAAGGATCCATCTGAATTCCCAAATGAAGTCTATTGTTATAATATAAATCAACTAGAGTATGGTATTAGTCTCAAAAACCATTAAATTGTAGAGAAAATTATCTAAATATATCTTATTGGGTTTGAATGGTCCTATCAAACTAACCATCTTTCATTGGATGAATAGAATTACTAAAAGACATCTTTTCATATAAATCCTACTAAAAACTCTCTTTGATTATTAGAGGTAAACATCCTATCTTATTCAGATACAATAGAATGTGGAACTCTATACAACCTAACCACATCCTTAATTTATATCATGGAAAGATGGCCAATCAAAAAAATATTCTTCAAAATTAATAAAGTGTGATGAAATCATAAGGTGATCTACTATAACCCAAATAAAATTATAGCCTTCAGACATTATGGGAGTCTGATTAAAAAATATGGTGATGATTTCCCCATACCATTATAGTATGAATAATCATTTTAACATTCCCCTATACATATTATAATTCTAATTGGATTGTATAGTTACCCAGGGAGGGTGGGGATGAATTAGGGATGACTGACTTCTACTGATTATATCTAATTTAAAATTTTATTTCATTATTTTGGTAGAAATTATTCTACCAATTATGATTCATAGATCTTAAGAAATGGGTCCTTAATATTTTAAAATCATTCTATGTTAATGATATATGGTAAACATATCAAAAATATTTTTAGAAATTTTATCACTAGTGTGAGAACCTACAATAATTCAAAGGTGACTCCTATTGGTAAATGGATTCATTCACTTAAAAATCAAGTGAATAAAATGATGCAATACTTATTAGACTGATTCTATATCCCAATAATTAAATATAGTGTATCCCTTCTGTTATAAATTTTTCTTATAGATCTAATCCAATATAAGATAAAACATATAAGCAGCTCACGAAATTCTTCCAGAAAACTATTATTCGTATGTCTCTTAAAGGTAAAACACTATCCATTATGATTTGTGTTAATTTGGTAAAACACTATCTAATTTTCATAAATATTTGTCCCATATTCTTTCATTGAGTGTTCCTAAATCTATACCTGGTAAGCCTTTTTCTTATGTACCACCAAACATTTCATCATTGATCAATTCACCATAGCTAAAACTATCTGCACCCAGTGCCTCAAATTAATAAACCATGTTCATTGAACCAATTACCATCAAACCATTTTTTGTTCATTCTAATCTGATCCAATATCTAGTACTTATTCCCTCTACACGACTTTCTAGGGTACTTCTTCTTCAACTGATATCTTCATTGGTTGGTAACTCAACCTGCTCTAAAATATTTATCACTTTTCATATTCACGCATATGAATATTTTTAGAATGAATTTTACATAAAACACATTATATAGGCCCTCTCCCATGATAAATTATGTGAAAAAATTTATTTTCCCATGTAACCAAACTCAAAATTTGATTCTCCCCCTCAACTCAACTTCAATTGATTCCTCTAAAATACTCTACAAATGTGCATAATATCCATATAAACATGACACTAAATCAATATATTTACACTAAACTACTCTTGATGTTAAGAAACATCTTCAAACTTCTTTCACCATAGATAGAAAACAATTGTTAAATGAAAAGCATAGCTTTTTCATTATTAAGTACTTTAAAAGGCTAATGTAATTTTCCATAAAACCATGTTTAGAAAATATGTATCAGATATAATTTACAATAACTCCACTATATGATGGTTAAACATTATCATAATCAATATAATGGAATTACATGAAAAATACCTATATGATATATCTTTACATAGTTCCACTATTTCATGAACTCTTTGTATATTGGGATAAACACGTATGTAACTTGTTATTCCATTCTCCACTTCGGTCACCTTCATATTTCTCCACTAATGATGTCATGAATCTATATCTATTAGATATTTCTCTTTTCTATCTGATGTACCTAAAATATTTCCCCATTTAATTATCTACATTTTTTATCTCTCTTTAACAGAATTGATATTTTATCCACTATCTCATACATCTTTCAATATTTTTAACAAGATTTCATGAGTAAAAAGTCATGATCAATAAGGCATAATCAATATTGAAAGGTAAATATCTGAACACACATGTATTTTAATAAATAACTTGAATATGATTAGTAGATAAGGAATAATAAATATTTAAAGGTAAATAAATGAAAACACAATCAAGTTAATTAATAAATCGACTAACATGATTAGATAAGTCCTATTTAATATGGCTAGATAAGTAACTAAAAACAAGTATGGTTTAATTAATAAATTTATAATTCAATTCATCTAAGGGTAATACCCTTGAAAAAATATAATAGATAATAATAATTAAATTCTTAAGTAAGGAAATCATGAGTTACTGGATTTATCATTTTAAGCATCATGATACCTCTACTCATAATACCTTTCACATAGTAGTGTAAATTTGATGGGTATGTATACACCAAAAATACATTTAACTATGTTTATAAAACCAATTCTTCTCATGAGAATACTAATTCTTGATGGGGATATATATAATTGGGCATCACCAATAAATTTAGGTCTAATTCATTAATTATATTTTGAATGATTGATTCAATTCGTGAACAATATGGCTTATCAAAAAATTTCCACATCAAGTAAGGAATACATAATAAAAATAATTCCCCATGTAAATAATATAACATTTAAATAAAATAAAATATGAATATTTGATATGATTTTTTAGTAATAAGTATATACTAGATAAAAAATTTGGATATGTAGGCGAAATGTAATGTACAATGATAACAAGAAAGTGAATATTTTAAGGTAATGTTAATGATTTCAAAAATTAATGAAGAAAGTGAATGTCAATATGTTACCTATTAAAAATGATCATAAACCTACCATAAAAATAAAAAATATGGTACCAATACAACATATCACCAGTGGATAAAAATTAAAATAGTGGTTTTAGGCCATTTATGAATGGAAATAAAATAAAAATGTCATTAAAAACCACCTTGATGAATAAAAATGTTTCACTTCGATTTTTTTCAAAAACGTTCAAAAGGTATAATGAAAATTAATTTATATAAAATTTAGATATAAATTTATAAATAGTAATTTAAAACAATTATAGTTTATGAATTCTAGAAATTCAGTACATGTCGTTAAAAAAAGATCCATTTCACACAATTTCAAAAATTTCAAAAAGTGCCTCATTCAGAAAACCAAAAAAAATCCATTAAAAACCATAAAAAACATGGGATTTATTTAAAAAAATATTTATTATAATGTAATAATCTCTTCTAAAACGTTTTTATAAATCATGAATTTGGATAAAAATTATTTTTTTTCCAAAATGATAAATAAAAACATATTTTCTTATAAATATTTTCATAAAAATGTTATGAATAAGTGTGTTTAAAATTGTATTATTACATTAAAATTTAATGAGTAAGGAAAGTGTATCAATACTAAATGGATTTATTATACAATTATAAAATAATTTCCTTCAATGGGAATTCACACATAATCAATCCCAATTAAAATGAGATCCTGAAATAAACACATAAAAATATCATAACATTAATGTGATAATTAATAGATGAATACTTTTTTGTATTGAATATAAATTAACATAAAAAAAATAAAATAAAACATGATATAATTAAAATTATTTATACCCATCATCATAGAATGTAAATGACAATGAATAAGTAATATAACACACACAAAAACAATTGAGTTAAGAATTTTTTTACCACATGGTTATTTTAATGTCAAATCCCCTGCGATGAAATAATTTGAATTGAAACATAAACTACCATAATTATGAATGGTTTATTATATTTCTTATATAATTTTTAGTATCTACATCATATAAAATAAATTAAATGTTTAACATTACAGTATTCCTCAATGAAAGGAAACTGAGAAAAATCCACAACCTGGCACTAAATTTTGGTTTAACAAGATTTAATCTCATGTATTATGTGCGTATAAATGTTATTAATTTATTAAATAACCATATTTATAATTATAATATCATATATGATCCTATTATAAAATTTTACAATCCATTTGTCAATAATAGTTTTTTATTTTCATTGTTTTGGGTGTTAAATTCATTTTTTAAGCGTGTTTTTTCATAATATTTATTTTTCTTTCTTGTAGGATATTAATTAATCATATAAATAATTATATTAATGTTTAAAATATCATATTTACTCATTATATAAATTTTTTATTATCATACTTCATGTTTTTACTAGAAATATGAATCATATCACTTCGGGGAGATGCCACGACGTACATATCCACAAGCTATGATATCATTCCATTAACATTTAAATGGTTAAAGAAGTGAGTAGTGTACTAAATTTAAATAATAAATATTATTTTTTATATATCACATATATTCATTAAATTAATCCTTATTAATTTCCATGTAAAGCATTAGTGGAAAATGAATTGCATCACTTCTTGAGGTTGTAGTTCATTGTACACATGAGTGACATTAACATATTTTAAATGACCTGAAATGTAATAAGATATATTTGAAATTATGACTAAATATGTATAACTTTATAATAAAATTTATATATATATAAATTAAATCCATAATTATATGCAATCATGTGATGTGTTTATGGAAAAAGAGTTACATCTAGTCATGATACGTTAGTCCACTGTACATAGGATCAAAATTTTAGTTTCAAATTTCGTGATAGAGGATATGGATAAATTTTATTTAATAAATATAATAAAATATAAGTATATCTTATATAATTTTTTATTATATTGGAAGTTTTAATAAATAATATAAAGGGAAAAAAAGAATGAAATGGAATGAACTTCATTAAGACATCTATCATCCCTTAGAGAAACCACCCTTGGATATATTCTTAAAGACACTAAGGTTGGTCGTTTGGGAATAATATAAGATATATATTGTTGATATTGATTTTCCAGAAATATGTTTTCATTAATATTTTGATGCTAAGTACATGAGAAGTGAGAATAAGGGAAGGGAGTGAGTGGCCTTTTATAAGGGCGGATTGGATATACATGTAATTTTTAAACAATAATAAAGTGTACTAAAGTTTTTAAAATTCCAAAATGATCCTAAATGGTTTATTATCTGACCATATAGGTTATAAGGTTTAAAAATGTCTATAAAATTGTTGTTGGATAGTTTGTAGTTCATTTTTATTTCTTATATTTTAGTTTATTATTTCTGTAATCATGTTTTTACTTTAAACGTAGTATTTAATTTTTAAATATATTTCTATTCATAACTATCAAAAATTTTGAAAATATTATATAATATAAATTTTTATGATTCCAAATATTTAATTAATTTTTCCAAATTCAATTAATAAAATTGGGGGATAAAATTAAAATTAAACAGACTGACACGTAGAAAAAATAGGTTTTCGAAAGAGAAAATTTAAAACATTTGAAATGTTTTTACAATATAATGCAACATAAAATAGATTAAAATGACCTTAAGTAGTAAAATTTTAATATAATTGAAGTAATTTTACATTAAATTAAATTTAAAATATAATTGAACATTTTAAATAATATAAATGTAAGGGGTGTTTTTAAAAAAACTGAATGTTTGGCTATTCCTAGAAAATGTAATCTTTTCAAAAAAAATCTCAAAAATCATAAAAATATAAATTAAAAATTTATATCTCAAAAAAATATTTTTGAAAATAAATTTTATAATATTTATAAAAATATATTTTAAGTTATCTATTCAAAAAGAGACTAAACATTCTTTTAGAAGAAATATTTCTTATCAAAAAACATTTTTTTTCATTCAGATAATTTGTATTTTATTCATAATAAATATATAAACAATTAACACTTGTAAAAAATATTTTTTAAAGAATTATTTATTACAATTAATACCCTCCAATTTAATATCTTTGTAATAATAGTAAAATTTTAAATAATAATATTTTAATAGATTGTTGTGTTTTCATTTAACATAGTGTTCTATACAAGAGATGTTGTCAAAGAGAATGAATTTATTTTAGAAAATATATCTTAAATTATTAGGGTGTTACATTATCTTGTAATAATGTTATTTATGGAATATACTCAATTGAATGTGATGTCCTGATTTTAAAATTTTAAGGTGTTATATGCTTCTCAGATTTAATAAATTCCATCCTCATAATTTGAACATTCACTTATAAATTGAGGGTTTAAAATTTCAAAATACTTTTTTGAAAACCCAAATTGTTAAAAGGAATAATAAAATATCCTCTTAAAATATGGAATTATAAATATGAAATTTCATATGGAATAACAAATAACTAGGTCACCGAGTATGATAACATACGTGGAAAGTGAATATATGGACACATAAGAATAAAATAATGGCCAAATAAGGATGGATAGTGATATAGGTCATTGAAAAAAAAAATTTAAGGACAAAATAATGTCAACAACCATAAAACCATAAATCCATGATGATTCAAAATAAATATTTTAATCAGATATATAGGCAATAGGATAAATATTTGTTTCAAAATCCATTTCTTAAAGATGAGGAATTATTCTATTATCTATGAATAAAAAGAAATATCCTTACTTGATTTGTTTCTATTTTATTCGAAATATTTCATCCATTGGGTGGGATTTGATAATTTTTGACTTCATCTATTACTTCATGAAATGAATATGAAAAATGAATATTGTGCTTGAATCATTGAAGCTAAATTTTAATGGATTGTAAGATCCATAAAAGAGTTATAATTAATCCCTCTTATTTATAAATATTTTTAAAAAATATGGTTATTACATGTTATTATTCTCTAAACCTCCAAATAATCAACACTAGTTCATCATTAATATTAATTTTTCAAAATATTTAATTAATAATAATGACATATTAACTCATTTAGTCCAATGTTTGGCGTTAAAGTTCACCAAATCCGTTAAACATAACACTAAAAATAATTTAAGGAATTATTCAACAAATAAATTTTTCATATACAAACCAAATAAACTATATCCCAATAAATGGTTTCCAAAAATATCCTCAATCTTGTTATATTCCAACATCAAAAATTTATAAATTTTTGTCTAAGAAATTTAACTTATGATCAATATTAAACTCTGAAACCTGTGATGGTATACATAACACTTTTTTTAATGAAGAGATATGTGCTTAAAAAAATTATCATAATCCTTAAATGTTTCATGATTCTTATAACCAGAAAACCATTAGTAAAAATAATTCTATGATTTATTTCATGAATCCTAACACATAAAAACGTCAACCTATTTATTTCAACATAGGTTCATCCTTTTTATAAGGGTAAACCTTTAGAAGATGTTATTTAATAGGATAATTTTCAAGTTCCCCATATTTAAAAAATGAACTATAAATAGATCACAATAATGATATTTATTTCATTCCATCTTAGTCTTCATTTTTCCTCAGCAATTCATTACTTTTTTACCTTATTTTCCCCACTTAAATCATTTCCCCTTTTAATTGAAAAACCATCACGGGTGTCTTTTTACACATTTATAACATGAAGGAAGTCTATCCCTCTTTCTTATATAGTCTCCAACACTCAGGCTCGTAGCAACACAACCCTTATCTTCATTAGTGTTTTTGAGAGTTGGTTAAGGTACAAATTGATAATCAAATTTATAGATAACTAATTAAACATAATCATGAAAAATTTCACACTTATAATCATCCCATTTGGTTTTACATAGTAACCACATTTTCTTTTATGTTAAATGTTAACATGATTCCTTCAGATTTCATTCGTTATGTAAAACCAAAAATAACATTGTAATAAATAATAATCAAATTGGTAAAATTATATAATAATTAATAATATATCTAAATCATCCCATAGAATTTTCAATATATGACACCTTAGGTTTAACCTATGGAATTAATTTTCATTGTCTACTAAAATCATTCATAGTGGTTTGTAATTAGAATTTGAATTATCCAAGAAATATCCCCCAGGAGTAACAAACATAGTTAATTGTATGGCCCATTGTCACGTACTATATAAATATGAAGTCAATATTTATCCACCATTTTTTATGAAAATTCCCTAAGGTACATCTATGATAGAACCACATCCACTTTCAATATCCATATTCAGATGTGTTTCTAGGAACAAACACATAATCTCATCCTTAGAAAACTATAGGATACTATTATATACTAATCCTCAAAGCCTATCATAGAAGTATGTTTCATAATCTATGTTTTCTTCAGTCTAGTTCCGAGCATTTCTACAAATGTCCCCCTAATACCAACTATAATGACCCTAACCCGAGTAACTCGTAGTTGGTGTCTTCTTTATTACACCGGTACTAGATATAAGTTGTCACATCCCAAAGGAACATATATTTTAGTTGTCTTGGAAAACTAGATCCATACATGATTCCTATATTACATTTTAATACCCAAATTAAAATATATTTTATTTATTTATTTGAGAATCTCATTATTACATATATAATTTCTTTGAATATATATCATAATAAACTTTTGGAATTCAAGGAATGGAAATTAAATATGGGTGACATCAAATGAACAGTAACAATTATGTATATAATAGGCTATAATCATTAAATAATGTATGATCAATAATTCATAATTAATATGTCAAGAAAAATGTTTGACCATTCATTCCATCTACGAAATAAATTTAATATTATATTTTGATAAATAATAATAAATGTGAAAATTTAAATAATAGAAAAGACTATATATTTAATCAATAACTTTAATATTTTTATTAGATAATGCATAACAAATATGGAGAGGTAAATAACTAAAAACACATTCCATTTAATTAATAAAATGTTACTAAAATCTCCCTAGAGAAAATATCATTACAATAATATCATGATAAATGATAAATGAATTCGTAATTAATGATATGATTAATTATTGGAAATAATTATCTCACGCATCATAAAACCTCAACTACAAAGACCATTCACAAGATAGTTTTAAACCTATGGGTAGATATACTGCCAAAACATATTTACCTAAGGCTTTTCAACTGATTCATCTCATGAGAATACTAATTCATAAAGGGGATATCTACAACTAGTACCCACCAATATCTATATGTACAACACATTCATTATATATCTAATTATAATTATAATTCAAGAACAATATTCTTTTTCAACTATTTTTTTATCGAGTGAGGAATTCATATTAATCATAATTGCCCCAGTCATTCATATATATTTCAAAGTAAAATATAATATTTATAATTGATATTTGTTTTTTATAATTAGTATATCTATGATAAATAATTTGGGAATTTAGGGGAGATTTAATGTACCATTAAAACAAGACATTGAATATTTCAAGGAATATTTAACATTATCAAAAATTAATCATGAAAGTGAATATCAATAAAATATTTGGTTCTAATAATCATGAACCATATGTATAAATAATAAGTATCGTATCAATACAAAATACCCCTAGTGGATATAAATGGAATTTATTTTAGGATATCATTTATGAATAGAAATACCATAAAAATTTCAATAAAATAGTCTTGAAAAAAATTACCATTTCTTTTTAAAAATATATTTTTTATAATCTAAAAGTATACAAAATATTTTGAAAATGTATTTATTTTGAAATAGCCTTTGAAACATATAAATGAAGTTTTAAAACATCAAGTAGAAATAATAGTGTTAATTTCCCGATATTTTATTAAAAACATTCTTTTCATAATATTCAAAAACGTTAAAAAGTTCCACGTTAAGGAAATAATAAGAGGATTCCTTTAAAAAAATTGAAAAATGTTAAACATGGGTAAAAATATCATTAATAAATAATTTAGTTAATATAATATTTAAATTTTAAATAATTAGAAAACATGGATTTTGATGAAAAATTATATTTTAACAAAAAGATAAATGAAGTATTATTTTTTTAGAAACATTTTCTTATAAATTTTAAGTACCGAAGAGATCAGAATAACACTATTACTTGAAAATTACATAATTTACCAATGGAGTGTAAAATTAAAATGGTTTATTAGAAAATTATAAAATAATTTCTTTCATTGGATATTATTGTATGAAAATACCAATTAGAATGATATAGTGATATAAAATTTTGAAAATCTCATAATGATGACATAATAATTGAATAATCAGTTACTGTTATAAAATGTTAATTTCCTTGTTTTCTCATACGTTTTTTGTCATGAAAGTCTTGTTTCATGTTTATTGGATATTTATCCATCATCTATAAAATTATTTTAATGTTATAAATATCATATTTGATAATTAGATAATTTCTTAGAATCATTCTTTAGTGTTTGAAATGGAAAAATGAATCACATCGTTTCATGGAGACGATAGGTCATACGTATGTATGAGTGGTTATATTATTCCATTAATTAGTGAAATGGTAAGGAAGTGGGTGATATATTATATTAATGGAATCAATATAATATCGTATATATAACACATATTCATTAAATGTATCTTTATTAATTTTAATGTAATGAGTTAGTCAAGAAATAATTATATCACTTCGTGAAGGGTAGTTTTCAGAACACATGAGTGATGTTATTGAATTTTAAATATAATTTAAAATAATAAGATATATGTGATATTATAATTCCATAAGTATAATAATCCCATAAATATATTATTTATATAATAAATACACCATTATTAAATTTATTTCCTGATAGAAAACAAGTTATATCGTTTCACGAGGAGGTTATCCATCATACTCACGGTCAACAATTTCGGTTCCCATTTGATGGAGAAGGAGATGGATAAATATAATGAAATTAAAATAATAAAATCTAACTATATGGAATACACTTGTATTATTATATTTTATGTTTTAGAACATAATTTACGGTGGAAAATTTAGGAACATAAATGAAAGAGATTTGCTAAGCCAATTACGTTCTCTTTGAGAAACCCCATTTTAATATTCTCTTAAAGGCACTATGAGTAATATTTTTGGATTTAATTAATCTCTATAAATTTGATAAGGATTTTGGATACATATTTTTTTTATGTTTTTTCCAATCCAATGTTCTTTAGAAGAGTGAATAAGTGAATGGAAGCATAGGCCTTTTATAAGTTGGGAAGAAGACACACCTTGGATTGTTGAAATAATATGTTCTCACCATGTTTTTCACATTAAAACTGGAACCAAAGTGGTCAATTATCAGACCATATTGGATATAAGGTATAAATATGGGCATAAAATTGGTTCTGTAAATTTTTAATGTCATTGTTAACTCTTAACTTTTCATTTTATCCTACTATTAATCCCATTTTTACCTTAACTATAGAAATATTTTTTTACATCATTCAGAATTAATAATGGTTAGAAAAATTTATTTGAACATATTATATAATATAAATTATTCTGCTTTAAAAAAATCACATATTTTTCAAAATAAAATTCACACTAGTATAAGAATTCAATTTAAAATTAAATCTATAGATGCATCAAAAAAATAAATTTTCCAAAAAATATATATCATAATTCAATATGAAATTGATTACAATGACCTAGATTAGTAAAATTGTAATATGATTGAACTAATTTTACATTAATACCAATATAATATATATATTATAATTTTAAATCCTTTAAAATAAATAATAATATTCAATTAAAATGAATATTTATCACAATTCATAAAAAAATTATTCATTTAAGAATGTCTCAAAATTCACCCATATAAAATATTGACATTATGATTTCAAAAATTAAGTTTCTATTCTCAAATAAATTTTATATTATGTGTGAAAAGATAAACTAAGAATCATTTTTGAAAAATATAGTTTTCCATAAAACAATTGTCTTTATTTAAAATGATTTTTTGTATACTTTCTAAAAAATAGGAATCCATTGAAAATATGAAAAAAAATATATTTACATAAATTAGGTAGTAATATTCATAACATCAAAATTAATTGCTAGGTTATAATGATCATATTTTAAATAAAAATATTTTAATAGATTATTTTGTTTCTATCAAAAATGATGTTGTGTGCATCATAAGATATCAAAGAGACTGAATTTATTTAAAAAGAAATATATCATAAATTCATAATGTGTGACATTCTCTTATAATATTGGTGTTTCAAGTCATAAGCATTATTGAACATGATTTTACTCTTATATCTCATGGGGTTATATTATAAACGGATGATACCAAAAACTAAATCAACCAAAACTATTATTTCATATGAATATTTTGAATGTGTTTTCTGAAAAATAACTTTCATGTGAATAAAATTGTTTTATTTTTAAAAAGGAAAATTTTTGGGAAACCCAAAATGGGTTTTTGGAAAATGTTTTAAATATATTCATAAAAGATGAATATACCAATCACATTAAAAATTTATTTTAATAAAAAATTTATTGAAAACAATGAAAAAAAATTTACCTTAAACCAAAAGAAACTTCAATATTATATCTTTGAAAACATTAAATTTTTATAAAATAGAATTTTTGATAGAGGGTAAAACATTTTTATTTTTTAAAATGCCTATATTGAAAAACCACATTGTAAAAATTGTACTATAACATATTTTTAAAATAGAAAATTAAAAATTATAAGGTAACTTGAGAAAACACATAATTGAGTTTTTCCAACTTACCTTACATTCCCACTTACTCAAATAAAATTCGAGAAAAATTATCCCTTACCTTGTATTCCAACTTAATCAAATAAACTCTAACAACATTTATAATTTATATAAATCTATTAATATCTTATTTAAGAACCTTATTCGTATATACTACCATTTATGCAATTCATTTGTAATAATTTATTATAAATTTATTAGTCATTTGTTGTTTATTTTCATTATCGGATTCTAGAAGCACTTATTGCTTAATTAAAATAGATTTTTTAATAGGGATGTTGATTATTTTTAATTAAAAAAATTAATCACTATTATGATACCCAAAATACTTGAATAATTTTTTAAATTTATTTATGATATACTATTTTCTTTTTTTGAATGATAAATATATAGTTTATGAAAATGACAAATTTGAATAACTAGTTTCAGCATGTTAAAGGATGGAATGGTGATATATTTATAAATATGGAAATTATTGATTAAAATTTTCAAAAATAATTAAAAAATATTAAATATATTATTTTAATATGTTATTAAAATTATATAATATTCCTTAATCATTCTTGGTATTAATATTATAACATCGTTCATGTGGGTTCTAAAACTAGACCAAATTGGAGCGTGTTATAATGAATTAATAAGTAAGGACATGATTTTATATAATTTCTATAAAAAAATTATTTAATATTAATGGTTTAATAATTATATTTTTATAATTAAATTAATTAATATATTCATCCATATTTTGTAGTGAATACAATATAAATTCATTGTTTCATAGTGGTGGTAGTCAGAACGTACTCATGATTCATGACTCCATTTCAAAATAAATGAGATTGAATGAAGTCATGCGATAAATGATCATTTAAGTAAAATAATTTTTAAAAATTAAAAATATTAATTTATAAAATCTCTGTTTTTTAAAAACCATGAGAGGTGGTTATGAGAATTGAGTAGAATGATTTGTGGTGGTGGTGGTATTCAAGTACACAGTGTTGATGTTGTATTGTTTTTATTGGAGGATGAATGGATTGAATAGTGTTTGATAAATTATTATAATAAAATTACCGTATATAAATAATAATTTATTCATTGTGTTTGTTTGTATATAATTTTTTTTAAAGATTAATTTTAGGAAGAAAAGACTAATGAGAATGAAATATTGGCGCTGAGAACATGAGATTTTAGTTGAAAAATATCCTTGCAAACGGAGGCCTTATCCTTATAAATTGAGACTAGAGGATTAATAAATTTTAAATATGATTATAAGAGTATATAAATGGTGAGTATTATAATGAAATTATAATTTATTGTTTTAGAATGAGTTAGTTGAAATGATCCCTTTTATATTTGTAGATTTTTTTACTAGTTTGAATACCCATTATTTTTCTATAAATGAATGACAATATTCAAGGGTAAAGTTTTTTAATAATTATGAGACATAATGGATTTTGGGGTGAGGTAAGTTTGATTGAACCTCTACCAATCTTATTGAAACATTAAAAATTAAGCCTTTCACTACTTTATTATTACATTTTACCATTTTAGTTTCTAGCTTGGTAATTATTTTTTTCCCTGGTAATTTATATCTTATTAAAAATATATATGGAAACCCCTACTATTTAATTTTGTTTTTTGGAACCAAAATTTTATTCCAATACAATTTCATTAAATTTATAAATAATAAAAAATAAAAAATAAAATTTAAACATTTAACATATATAAAAATAGTTTCATAGAAAAATTTTATTTTCACATTTTTGTGTCCATAATTTCATATAAAATTAATTAACAATTAAATGAGTGATAAAATTATCTTTATACATGTGATTATATCATATAATTTTATTTATATAAAATATATCATTTTAATTTATTATATAAAAATTACACTACATTAATGAAACGACTCTTTTAAAATTACCCTTTCACTATTATAATGGTCATTAAGTTTAATCATAGTAATCAAATTTTTTTGCCTAAAATAAAATAGATCATATTACATAATATGAAATCTTTGATATAAGATATTAAATAAATTTTTAATATTTACTCTCTAAAAGTGATGAATAATAATTTTTAATATAAGCGAATAAAAGCCTTTTTTACAATAAAATATTACTAATATTTCCAAAACATTAAACTTGGGTTTTATAAATTTAAAATAGTGATTTTAAATGATTTTTTACTCTATAAAAATATATATTTCCGTGGAAAAAATAAATTAATTTTAAATCAATATTTTATTATGAAAGTTTCATTAAATTAAGGGTATTTGTAAAATCTATATTTTTTACAATTCAACTAAAACGCATTACATTAGAAAAAATATGAAAAATAAACCTTGGGAATGTTTTTATATATGGAATTAAAAAAATTTATTCGTTATTTAGAATTAAAATTCTCAGAATTATAAATTTAAATTTTAAATTAATATTAAATATATATAAATTATGAAAACTGTTTTTTTGAAAATTTCATTTTAAAATAGTAAGTATTTGTATCATAATTTCTATTCATTTTATATTTAATTAAAATAATTTTTATTTACTTGTGATTTTATTATTCTTATATTTTCTTAATAATAAATATGCTGCTACAAGTTTTTGATCACTATTTCATGTGAAAAAATATATCAAGTATAATATTAATTTTGAGAAAAAGTGAGATATACATTACAAAATACCAGTGTTTGACACAATTCAATTATAAATATATTTCAAAATAATTGACCTCTAATTCTATTCTTTTCCCAAACTATAGAACCACCTCCATGATGATTTTTGCGCATAAAATTAAAACATAAAGGTCTTACCATGTTTCTTATGACTCTGATGTTATTCATGGCTAGGTATGAGTGTGGTGACATAGTAGGATTCCCCCACTCAGCTCATGTCAACATGTAACAGTGATAATTTAGTTGAATCTACAAGCTTATAGTGATTTTAAGTCTATGTTAAATTAAACTCACTCAGAAAAAAAAACAATTCCCATGCACGATTATGAAAGTAATAGTCCCATGTCATCATGTCAAGAAGACACACACACCACATAGACTCATTGTACATACCAAATATAGGCAAGATCCAAACTTCTTATAATTCAAAACTCATAGAACTCGATATACCAATGAATTATATGATGAAGTCATTATTATCTCATCAGATATAATATGATACAGGTATTATAATATTAACAGAGCCTCACTCATTATATTCACACATAGTCTATCAATCATCTCACTACCCATCAATAATAAAAAACCAAAAAAATCATGGGAAATAATGATTCTATAAAAAAACCCCAAAATGAGAAATCAACAAGGTTCAAACCATCAAGACAAATGTCCAAAAAAAATAAATCCAAAAATTCAATTAAATGAGGGACAAAAGCATAAAATATCATTGAAAACCAATCAAATGACTAAAAAATTGTAAAATATAAAAATTCTTGAGCTTAGAAAATAAAAAAATTAAATCTGTTAGCTTGCGCCATCTAATCTCACATGTCCTGATAGTGAATTCTTTCTAGGAAACTCATAGTGCCCCTTTGGAACTATCGATATGGAATGTCAATATAGTGGTAAAATCTCACTGTATAATAATATATTTTTGTTGATTTATATTGTTACCTCAGATCACATATCAATATTAGTTCATTGATTCCTCATATTTTACATCAATCACAACATTTAAATTTTTATCTCATAGACATAGTCCTACCAAAAGTGAAACCCCAAATTCTATGAGTATTCCTTATCAAATAATCCTCACACATCTCCCCAAGAATATTCCATATATCCCATAGTTCCAAATCTATCACTACATTATTATAATACCATCAATGAAAAGATAATATATAGATATGGTGTTATATCGGCAAAGAAAACAACAAGTGAACATGACAACTCATTAATGTATTCATGCTCATTGAGATAAATCCCAACCCTAAATGTCATCATATGAATCACCTCTTGTAGTTTTATATCATGAAAATGTGTTTTTTTATGCTATAACAATGTCGCATATGAGAAAAAACCTACTTTCCCTACCCATTATTCTCATAATACAACACCACTAATATATAGTCCTTCCTTTTTCAACACATAATGTTTCTTTCGATAATATAATTTTAACAAATTAAAAGATATTTTGGGTTTAGTGTCATGGAAATTAGATACTTATTACATGAAGACATACAGAATGAGTATAAAAAACATGAAATCCCAATTCATTGGTTCATATTAAGTTCAATTACTACATCTCATACCCAGGGAAAATACATCAATGAAGGGGGTGATCTTAAATCACAATAATTAAAAAAGAAACACATAGAATGTGAGAAAGAGATATATAACCAGGAAAGAACATATGAAAATGAGTCATAACAAAAAATAAATAACATGAATCATAAAATTTAAATTTGGCTACAAAATTTAATTGACTCATTCATAACCATATCACCAATGACTATCCCATAGGTTTCATAAATCATAATTATAGAGGTTAGTCACCAAGGCAACGTAAAACATGTTATCTCTAGAGATTAAATTATATACCCAATGCATTGGAGTGGTATATTTGATCACCCATAATAAGTATTAATTCATTTTATCCACATATATCTTAATAAAATATCTCATAAATAACCCATGAAGAATAGAAGAAATGGGATTTATTTCAAAACCTTGGTTTTTTATAAAGTGCTTGAAAATAATATCCATTTGACATTTTAAACCCATGGAATATTAAGGAGCGTTTAATGTGTGTTAATACAAGATTTAAAAATATAATTTTGACATATATGTGAATACCATTAATGAAGAAAGTGTTTTTGGTATTCAAAAAAAAAATAAAATAATTTCTTGAAAAAAATGAGAAATTTTGAGATGAAAATATGCGAGCATAACGAGTATGAAACATGTTTTTAAAACCATTTAAAAGATAGGGGACAAGGGTCACCAATTCACAAATTACACATAGTATAGTTAATGTATATAGTAAAATGAACATATATTAATGGAGTAGAAAATTTAAATAGATACTATATAAAAAGGAAACATGAAAGGGAAAGAGAAGTGGAGAGTTCAATTATAAAATTTTTGTAGCCAAGTGATGTCACTTAAAAAAATCATAAAATGTGTTGATGGGAAAAAAGGGTATCTCATAATTATTTCATAATATGGAAACTAATGGTAATATGGAATAACATATCCCAATAAAGGAAAATTTATATTTAAATGTATAACATAAAAAGGAGTGCTTGATTAAAAGAGGATGGTGGTATATTCCCATACCGTGAAGAGTGTTCCTAAAACATGACGATTGGGACCTTTGGGGATTTAGAACAAATCAGAAGTACTTATTTGGATGTATAACATTTATATATTCATTTATGATGATTTTAAATGAAATTAAATGAAGTATTTGGTGGGTATTTATAGAAAAAGTAAGGGATTTTTTTAATAATTTCCTTGGATAACTCATTAGTGGTATTTTCAAACCCATGGAATTTTCCATTGTATTTGAAAACCATGGATTTAATATGATTTTTTAACATATTATTAGCCACTTGGGACACCAATTATCAAATTTTAATCCAATAAACATATTCTATAATTTTATATTAATTATTACATCCTTAGGATTCAATTAATCATACCAAGAACTCATAATTGTATTTGTAATAGTCACTGAAAATTGAACAATTTTAGATAAATATCAAAAATTATCCCTAATATGTTTTCTATGTGTATAATTCAAAAATTAATCTTTCTTCTGAAAATAATTTTCTAAATAAAAGGAATTTAGTTATTAATTAAAAACATTATTTACTCAAAAAATACAAATTCTAAAATTATAACTTATTTTATATCACATTGAAAATTTAACTAAGGTCTCAAAAAATTCACTTATAATAAAAAAATTAAACTATATATTAATTAATGATTCTATTTTCCAAAATTTAATTTTATTTTAAAACATTATATTAATTAAAAAATTTTAAATAAAAAATTATGTTTTATTGAAAATAATAATAATAAAATAATAATTTCTAAAAAATTTATTTAATTATACAATGATTTAATTAGAGCAAATTAACCTTTATAATATGCCTAATTTTTTTACTTATTAGGTTATGTTATTATTGCATTGGTCTTATTACTATTCATAATGGTAGCATTACTATTCTAATGGGATGGGTTACTATTCCCTAAGAAATTATGTTGATCCTATCAAACTCTAAATATCTTATTGGTTGCAACTATGTATATCTATTTCTCAAAATTCAATTTATAGAAGTGTGAAAATTACATTTAATACAAATCCCATAGGTGTGGTGAGAAGGCGGGTAAAAAGAACGTTCAAATAATCATTATTTTTAATATATAAATCAAATATAAAAATGATTACAATGACATAAATTTGATAATAATATGAATAATTGATCTTTTATGACATTATAAATAAATTTAAATTATAATAATTTTTAAAATGAAAAACACATTTTTTAACTATAATGCATTATTTTCCACTACTCTTTAAAAAAATGAAACTTCTAAAAAAAATACTAAAAATTCACACTAAATTAATATTAATATTAGAAATTCAAAAATAATATTTTTTACTATAATAATTCTCTATTTATGTGAAATTTAACATTTAAATAGAAAATTACAAAGTTATTAAATTTAATATCATATTGAAAATTCATGTTGAAAATGCATAGTGAAATTTATGACACTTAAAAAATATTTTATCATTGAAATTCAAAACGGGGTGTCTTAATAAAAATATTTCATTGAAAAAATTATTATTAGTAACACCTTAATTTATTAAAATAAATATATCATTTTTAAAAAAATACAATTTGGGTATAAAAAGTCAATTTATCAAATTTTTCTAAATTAGACATATACTTTATTAATCAAAACTATTCTTAAATTTGTACATCACATTTCATTCATAGTTTTAATACTACAAATTTAGGAATTATTTATGATGTAATAATGAAATAAATATTCATTTTATGTGCTTTAATAGTAAAAAATAATAATAAGTTATTGGGAGGAAATATATCCATAAAAAGGAGAAGTTCATTTTCCGGGTCATTACATTGTTCCGCCCTTAGATAAATTGCTTCCTCACAATTTTCTCTTCTTATAAATATTTTACTATTAGGAATAATATAATTATAAATTAATATTATTTCATAAAACATCATGCATAAATAAATATTATTCATCAATAATAATTATGTTTTCTATAAATACTTCATAATGGTTCATAAACAACTTGTGATTAACCAAGCATATCACCCGGGATTGTCAAACTAAGAGTACAACAAGGCTCATTTTCATGAATGAGGTTATGTCATGTTAGGAATATTTAAAATTGTCAATGTTTTCACCCATATGTATATATCTTCTAGAGCCACATCAACTTGTTCATATCTAGATTGAAATTTATTTGTGTGGAAACCATTTACTGAATATTTCACCAAAATACCAGTATGTTTTCAAATATTTAAAATTTTATATAGGGTTCATCCTTAAGTTATAAAATCCAAATTTCCACAAACCAATTCACTATCCTCTAATACCAACTATGGAATCCCACCTTTTCTCAATACAAAAATTTTCTTCGAGTAGTACACTTTGTAACAATTCTGAATATCTTTAGGTTTAGTGTATTGGAAATTAGTTGCATATTACAAGAAGAAATAAAAATAATTTTTATAAACAACATGAAAGGTCTATTAATCGGTTAATATTATGTAAAATTACTATATCTAATAACCTAGGGAAAATACATCAAAGAAAGTGGTGGTCATCAATCCAATCTAGTGAGAAAGAAACACATAGCAAGGGAGAAAGAGGCATATAACCAGGAATAATCAAATGAAAATGATGCATGCCATTAAATAAAAAACATGAATCATAATTTATACATGTGGATAAAATATTTAATTTATTAATTCATATGAATAGCACCAATTTATATCCCCAAGGTGTCATAAATCATAATTATCTTTGTTATTCACCAAGGCATGATAAAACATGTAATCTCTATAGATTATATTATTTACCCAATGCATTAGAGTGTTATAAAGGTGAACCCATAATAATTATTAATTATTGTGGGACACATATATATTATTAAAAAAATTAAATAACCCATATATAATAAATGAAATGGGGTTCATTTCAAAATCTGTGTGTTTTAGAATGTGCTTAAAAACAAGATCCTTTGGTCATTTTAATCCCATGGAAAATGAAGGAGGGATACATGAATGTTAATCCAAAAATTTAATAGATAATTTTGACATCAATTTGAATACCTTGTAGAATATTAAGTTTTGGTTATTCAGTAAAGAAAATAAAATAATTTCTTGATTAATAAAGATAAATTTTCATATGAATATCTAAATGCGTAATGGGTTTGAAACATGGTTTTAAAAACATAAAAAATAGTTGGGGGAATTGTCTCACATTCATAAATAACTCTAATTTATTTAAGGGATATAATGAAATTCACATAATGACATTTTATGTAAATTTGAAATATATACCTCATAATAAAGAAAAATGAAAGGAAAACCGAAGTTGAAAGTTCCCTTACAAACTTTCAGCAGCGTAACGACATCACATAAAAAATCATAAAATATGTTTATGAGAAATAAGAGGGTATATAATCATTTATAAATAACATGGACTATAATAGGGGTATGTAATAACATATCCCTATAGAATAAAATGGAAATTTAAGGGCATAATATAAAAGTAGTTCTTGATTAAAACAAGAGGGTGATAGATTCCCTTACCAAGAAGAGTGTTCCTAAAACATGGGATTCAGACGTTGGGGGCTTAATTAAACCATTTTAGAAATCATTAGGAGGTAAACCTATCATATATTAATTAATTGTGATTTATTAATGAATTAAACTGAATAAAGTAGTGGGTATTTATAACAAAAGGAATTGATTTTTTTATCAATTTCCTTGGACACCTTATTTGTGGTATTTTCAAAACCATGGGCATTTATCATGATATTTTCTCATGGTATTAGCCACATGGGACAAATATTATCATATTTTAATCCAAAATAGTCTACCATTATTTTATATTTATTATTACATTATTATGATTCCATTAAACATACCAAAAACTCAAAGCTATATTTTTACTATTCACCAAAAATTCAACAATTTTAGAAAAATTTAATAAGTTCACACTGACAATTTTTTGGTGTTTATAATTCAAAAATAAACTCCATTTTATGAAAATAATTTTCTAAATATGAGAAAATTAATTTTTAAGTAAAAAACATCATTTACTCGAAAAATACCGATTTTAAAATTATAACTGATTTTATAAAACTATGAAAAATTAACTAAGGTCTCATAAAATTATTTTATAATCATAATAAAAATACATATATTAATTTATGATATTATTTTATCATACTAAATTTTATTTTATATAATCATATTAATTATAAATTTTAAAATAATCATTTATGTTTTATAAAAATAAAAATACTTAACACATAATTTCTAAAAAAAATTAAGTATAGTATTTTATAATTTTATCACGTTAACATTTATATGATGCCTAAATTATATTTTTACATCTTAGGTGAAATTAATATTCCATTGGGAACATTTATTTTCATAAGGGTAACATTACTATTCTAAAAGAGTCAAATTACTACTCACCAAAAAGTTATGTTAATCTTATCAGACTCTAAAAAACATTATAGCCAAAATTGTATATTTCCATTTTTCTATATTCAATTCATAAAAGAGGAAAAATTATATTTAGTGTTAATCTCATAGGTGTGGTGAGAAGGTGAGAAATATGAACATTTAAAAGTTCATTAATTTATTATAAATAATTCATATATAAAAATGATTCATATGATATAAATTGTATTATAATATGCACAATTGATCTATTCGGACATTATAAATCAATTTAATTTATAATAATTATTTATATAAATGACACGTTTTTAACAACAATTTAGTATTTTTCACTATTCATCCTAAAAATAAAACAACTTAGAAAAATAATAAAATTTACCCTAAATTAATTTTTACATTACAAATTAAAAATTATGTTTATTTTATCATAATAATTCTATATATATGAGAAATTTATCATTTACATATAAAAATCTAATGTTATTAGAAATAATAGGAGATAGAAAATGTATAGTGAAAATGCAGAGTGAAATTTCTAACACTTAAAAATATAAAATAATTTATCATTTACCTTTAAAAAGGTGGGTTTTAATTATAATATTTGATCAAAATAGTAATTATTCATAATAAGTTATTTTATTATAATGATTATATAATTTTTGAATAGTTTAATTTGGGTCTGAAATGTCAATTTAACAAATTGGTATCAATTAAACATATATTTTATTAAGATATACTATTCAAAAATGTGTATATACCATTATTGTTAAAATTTTAACTAATCTCAATTTATTAATTATGCATGATGTTCTCGAGGAAGAAAAATTCATTCTATGTGATTTTATTGTAAATCATAAAAAATTGTTATTCGGAGGAACGAGATCCATAAAAATCAGAAGTGCATTTTTTGAGTCATTGCATTCTTTCCCGCTTAAAGAAATTGCATCCTCATAATTTTATATTATTTTAAATTTTCTAATATTAATAATATTATAATTTTGACGCAATTTTATGACTTGATAAAATCATTATTTTTTTTATTAAAGTAAAGAAGTGGCCACCGACCCATGACATACGCACTAAGAAACCCCTAATGGGGGCTAAGAGTGCAGAAAGTGCCATTATTGAGTACCATGTTATGTTATGTTAAGAACAATGTGAATTCCCATATTTGATACCCCTAGGTACATATGTTCCTAAACCACATCCACCTGTTCCTACCTAGACACGAATTTATTTGATTGGAACCCACTTACTTAATTTTTCAATGAAATACTAGGATGTTTTACAATATTTAAAATTGTTAATTGGGTTTTTCATAATGTTTTCCAATCCTTATTTCCACAGATAACTAAACCATCCCCTAATACAACTATAGAATCCTGCCTTTTTCAATACATAAATTCTCTATCAATAATACAATTTTAACAATTTGATGGATTTTGGGTTAATGTCAAAGTAATCAGGTATGTATTACATGAATATATGAAAAATTATTCTAAAAATCATTAATTTCCTCTTAATTGGTTCATCTTAAGTTCAATTATTGTATCTCATAACATGTGGGAAATACATCAAACAAAGGGGTGAGCATAATGCCTAGTAAGGGAAAAAGAAACACTTTTCATGTGAGAAATCGGGATATAACCAAGAATGATTATATAAAAGTAAAGGATATGATAAAATAAATAGCATGAATCATAACATGTAAAAGTGGATACATCATTTAATTTATTCATTCATATTAATATAAGCATGTTCCATCTTCATGGTGTCATTTATCATAATTGCCAAGGATATTCACTAAGGCATTGTAAAACATGTCATCTCTAGAGATTAAATTATTTACCCAATGTATTGGAGATATATCATGTAAAACCCTTCATAAGTGTAAATTTATTTGAGAAACAGATATCTTAATAAAAAATATAATTAATAACACATGGAAGGTAAATGAAAAAGGTTTCCTTTCAAAATCATGGGGTTTTAGAAAGTGATTAAAAAAAGATCCTTTTTTCATTTTAATCCCATGGAAAAAGAATGGGGTTTCATGTATGTTAATAACCTAATTAAATAGATAATTTTTTAATCTTTTTTAATACCCTTATTGAAGAAATAGTTTTGTGAAATGAAAATAAAATAGATTTTTTATAAAAAGAGGGAAATTTTGAGACTAAAATTCTACAGCATAACAGGTATGAAATGTGGTGTTAAAAAAATTAAAAATGGAGAGTAAAAGGGTATCTGATTCATAAATGACCCTTAATATAGTGTAGTGATATAATAAAATGCACAGAATAAAATTGTATGTAAATTTGAAATATATACTAAATTAAAAGGAATAATGAAAGGAAAAGTGATGTTGGGAGTTCCCTTATGAAATTTCGGCAACCTAAAGACATCATGTAAAAATTCATAAAATGTGTTGATGATACAAAAAAGTGTATCCCGTTACTTTTACATAATATGGAAAAAAACAAGTATACATAATAACATATCCCATCATAATAAAATTTAAGATAAAAGGAATAACATAAAAAGTGTGCTTGATTAAAAGAGGAGGGTTGTAGATTCCCTTACTTTGAAGAGTGTTCCTAAAACTTCAGGATTGGGACCATGGAAGATTATGGACACCTAGATAAGAATACTTAAGGGTAAAACTATTAGATCTTCATTTATGATAATTTTAGAGTGAATTCCATAGAATTAATGGGTGGGTATTTATAGAAAAACTGAGGGAGTTTTTTATTAATTTCATTGGACACCTCATCGGTGGTATTTGCAAAACCATGAAATTTCCCAAGGTATTTTCCCCTTATATAGGCCAATTGGGTCACATATTATCTTATTTTAATCCAAAAGTGTCTACCATAATTTTATATCAATTATTATAATCTTATGATTCCATAAACATACCAAAACCTCAAAAATTGTATTTTTTCTATTCACAAAAAAAATCTATTTCAAAAAAATAAAATATTTCACCATAACCAATTTTGTATGTGTATAATTAAAAAATGAACTCAATTTTATTAAAATAATTTTTAAATATGGGAAATTTATTTTTTATTTAAAAATATCATTTACTTGAAAAATACAAATTCTACAATTTTAACTGATTTTATAACACATCGAAAATATTACTAATTTCTCATAAAATTAACATATAACCATAATACAAAAAAAAATATTAATTTATGAATAGTTTTTACAAAAAAAAAAACTCTTTTAAATTAGTATATTATTTATAAATTTGTAAATAGATATTCTTGTTTTATAAAAAAACTAATACATAATTAATAATTTTAAAAAAAAATATTTACTTATACTATGATATAATTATATCGAATTACTATTTATACAAGGCCTGAATTTTATTTATACTTCATGAATGAGGTTACTATACCATTAGACATATTACCATTCATAAGGGTAACATTACCACTCCAAAGGGTCAAGTTACTATTCATAAAAAATTATGTTTTTCGTATCAGGATCTAAATATCTTACTGATCACAACCATTTATGTCCATATTTCAAAATCAAATTAACATAACAGAAAAATTATGGTTAATTCTATTCATGCAGGTGTGGTGAGAATGTGGGTAAAATGAATGTTCAAATGTTCAAAAATGATTTATATCTAATTCAAATATAAAACAAATTTCAATGATATACATTTGATTTAAATATTTATAATTGATCTATTGTTACATTTTGGATTATTTTAAGGAACAATAATTGTTGAAATGACTAAAAATTATTATTTTTATTAAGAAAAACACTTTTACAGGAAAAGTGAGAAACCGTAGGGTCCAGAAATACACCCAAACAACCCCAGGGAAAAACAGGAAAAAACAGGATCACCTCATTCAAGCAACAACAACAACCACCATCCCCATGCAGGACACTCGACGATCCCATGCAAGCATGGTCCATCAAGATGTTTCCATCCCTCCAAAATAGCCATGTCTCAAATGGCCTTAGCATCAGGGTCTTCCCCAATGATGTCTTCAAATCGATCCTCCATTTTGTCCCATGTTAGGATGTATTCTTCTTTGCTGATTTTTCGATTGTAGAAGCCTCTCATTAGGATCAAATCCTGTTTGGCAATCTACTTAGCCTACTCGTTGTTGACCTCCACATTGATAGGTCTTCCCATCATATCGGCCTCTTCCTGAGGGATGTTGAAATAGAGAAATTCCTCGACCATGTCCTCTTTAGAGAAAATGATAGGATCTTTAATGTTCTTTCCCATTTTAGAATCTCTTCCCATTTCATTATTTTTCTCCTTGGCCAACTCCTGGGGATCCTCCTGTATAGAAACCATGGCATATGATGTTTCTTTCTCACCTAGCTTATATTTTTTACCTGACCATGTTTCCATCGGCTTTGGTAAAACTGACTAGTCCTTGCGTTCTCTCCATTTATTCTTCTTAGGTAACTTCCCCTCCTCATAGACCATGTCAACTCCCGAACCCACCTCAATATGTCCATCCCCTTCAACCTAGGTAGCCAAATAGTCAAAGGAGTTTTAAGTCTTAACACCATCCTGGGTCAAACTCTTCACTGTTGGTGTCTTGGTGCCTCCCAAAGAAGCCGCACATTTATCATTTCTAGGTGACTGAACTGCCTCCGCATAAGAACCAGTACCCGGAGCAATAGGAACTCCCTCCTGAGTTTCCACAATAACCCTTTCCATCTCAGAATGTGTACCACTTAAACCCGAATCAGTGTCAGCACCCGCTGCATTGCACTGAGAATTCAGTTCCATTGGTTGTTCCATACCATTATGTTCTTTGATCAACCTGTTGAATACATCCTTGACCCTGGCTTCAAGAGAAATAGGAACTTGCTTCAAAGACTCTTCATTTTGGGTAATACGATTAGGCATTGAGACATCCTGCTTCCCAGGAGGAGCCATATTTCCAGCAAGCATTATCATATCACTGTCAATAGGGGATGCAGCCACACCATCCTTCTGTAAGGAGATACTAGGACCATTGGGTTCCGCGGTACCCACTGTTTTCTTCTCTTGGGGGGGGGGGGAAATTTCGCTATCATCCAACAGTGAAGATTTCTGAAACAGTTTACAATAGTCCAGTTGATGGTGACCCAGTCGACAACAGGAAGTGCATTAGTCATACCAGTTCTGAAAAGTCACCGGTTGATGGCACCGAAGCTCTTTTTCAACCTCGATCCATACTTCTTCAATAGGAGGTTTGGATCCTTCAACTTCCACACAGATTCGGTGTGCTATATAATGGCCAAAAGTCCTCGACCATTCATCAAAATCCAAAAACAGTCCAACTAAATTACCTAAAAATTGCAGAATAGTGGGATTTTGGAAGGGAAAGGGGAGACCCAGAAAGCACACCCAGATAGCCACTGAGGGGGAATCCCTCTTCCGATATAAATCATAGCTCCAACGAAGAAGAAAGAAATTGTGACCTCCACCGGAGCGAAGGCCTTTAGACCAAAACGTAGCAAAGTATTCATTATTAGAGAACCGCAGAATGAAGTGGCGAGGGTCCAGGAGCCTGACGACGATGCGATCTTGTAGGGGGAGATATTCGTTGGTGAAACGAGCGAAATTGTCCAGGGATGGGCGCCGATGGCCAAAGTGAGCTATTAGAGATAACCCATGGGGATTAGATGCCTCAGAGAACTCCTGTAGGGAGAGTGGAAGTGATGGATCCCCTCATTGAAGGTTCGGGACTTTAGGGAAAAGTTTAATCCGGGGGAAATAGGGTAGGATGGATGGATCAGAGAATGACGAGGAGGACACTGGAGCTACCTGGCGTTGCCGGAGAAGGGCGGGCATGGCGGCCATCACCGCCACCCGAACAGGTGATCCGCCTACTCCTCAGAGCTCCGTCTCCTCCTCTAGGATTTTTGGTGAGCACTTCAGACCACTAAATAATAATTGATGAAATGAAAAACACATTTTTAACTACAATGTTGTATTCTTCACTATTCATAAAAAATGAAACTTATTAGATAAATACTAAAAAATCACCCAAAACTAAATTTGAATTTTGAAATTAAAAAATGATGTTTATTTGACCATAACAATTCTCTTTGTATGATAAATTAAACATTTAAATATATAAATAATTATTTATTTAAAATAATAGCCGAAAGAAAATACATAGTGAAAATGTATAGGGAAATTTCTAACACTTAAAACATAAACTTATCTTATCATTTAAATTTAGAAATCTATGTTTTAATAATACTATTTCATTAAAATAATCATTATTATTAATTTTTTAATTTATTATAATAATTATATCATATTTGGAAAGTAACATTTGTGTCTGAAAAGTCAATTTATCAAATATGTCTCAATTAAGAATATATTTTATTTACAAAAACTTTTCTTAAATGTGTATATCACATTTTTGTTCATAGTTATAATAATCCAAATTTATTCATGATTTACGAGGTTATTATGTAATAAAAATTCATTCTATGTTATTTTATTTTAAAATATAATAAAAAGTTATTTAGAAGAAATAGATCCCTAAAAATATAAGTGTATTTTTTGTGTCGTTAAAACTAAGGGGGATACCAATTTTCTTTTATCAATAATTCCTAAGATAAAACCTACTAACAACCCCACCCCACATCTCATCCTACTCTAGGATCATCAAAACATAGAGACTACATCATATAAGTCTGGCCTTATCTGTAAATCAAAACACCAACAGGACAATCTCACACCTAAATTGTTGAGGATAGATCATGATGTGCTCTTATAATAAATAAGGAGGTTAACCATTATAAATATATTCAATCTATTATCTTGATATTAATGATGAACCATCTCACACATTACTTAATAATTATTAGGTTTTCCCATACAATACCACAGTTATCACATGACATAATCAACACCTATATGTGACCACTAAACCAACATACACCAAAAATCCATGACTCACTCAAATTCATGAGGTTTACTCAAGACTTTTAAAACAACCCAACATAAAAAGGGTACCTCTGAAGGTCCCTTGAGTTCCCCATTATAAACAATATCATGAGGCATCTTTGTTAGTCTAACCAACCCATCACCTAACAGAATTTTTCTTAGATAGTCCCTATAAAGTCCTGAATAATCATGTAAAAGTGAATAACATACAAGGTAACCAATAGTAAAGATGTTTTACATAAACCCATTAGGTCGTAAGAAAAAAATCCCATAAAGTACATTAAATCAAATACTTTGTTTTAGAATACCATTTCAAAACCCTTACATCAAATCTTAATTATATTTAGAAATTCCATACCTTATTCCTGTTTTTTAGCCCCATTTTAATGTGAAACACCCCTTATATTTATAAATTCTATATAAACCAACTCCCACCAGAAAAAAATAAAAGAAACCACCATTTGGCACCCATTAGAACAAGGAACCAATAATGATATACTCAGCAAGCTATAAAATAATTTTTTTTCCACTAGTATAACCCAATATCCAATCATTTATATAGAAATGTGATTCTAAAAAATTAGTCCATCAATAATAGTAATAATAATCACATTAACTTAATATAAAATTATTTTTGAAAAGAAACTGATCAATCATCATTCTCAATGGGTATGGATAACAACATTAATTTCATGCCCAATTAACAATCTTTTGCTTCTACTGACAAAAAATGAATCGAATTATAACATAAATCTATAGTAATTATCATAATTTACCAAACCATTAATTTCAAATGAAAAACATTGTTTTTTATAATCAACAAAAAACTCATCGATCAATGATATAGTGTCAAATCCATAAGAAACATGGTGAGGTCTGCTCATAATGAAAATTTGAATATATGAAGCATAAAGGAACCAATTAATTAAAAAATCAATATTCAATTTTACCAAATTTCACCAAAATACAATAGAATACTCATTTGTTTACAAACCAACATCGAAATAGTATAAAATGATGAGAATCTATACATTATAATCCACCTCTAATCACTATAAATGAAACCCACAAAATTTTTATGTGGGTTCCCCATCCTTTAACTAAAATTTCAATTTCTAACCCTAAAATTGGTGAAAAAAGTTTCATACTAAAGGAGGAATAATTGTGAGTTATTATCTTAAATTGGGGAATAAAACTTCTCATAATCATAAATCATCAAAGAGGGAAATAAATGGAGAGATTGAGAAAAGGGATGATTTACCCTTCTATATGATTGGATAAAAATAAGACCCTTGAGTTGGGATATTATTTTATCCAAAAAAATATATAATATATTCCTCTACATAAATGATAATCAAGTGGATCGAGTACTCAGTGACATATTGGATACCTAGTGAAAGACTATCGGTTTTCCGTGTGTAGGATCACCTTAATGGGTTTTCCATTAGATACCCAGTGGTACGAATAAAAAAACGGCAGTTATTGTGATGCCATCCCAGTCCATTAAATAACCTAACACTTGAAATATTTATCCAGGTATTTACATAGATCTTTCCACATTTGAAACATATATTTATACTTTTAAAACAAATAAAAATCTTTTTCCATTCAATCTATTTTAAAATTTTAAAATTAACCTGGTCACCAAATACACCATAGTTTGATATCCCATTAGTTACATCAACACACAATGGAATATTCCATCATAAAAACTCTAACATAACACTTTTCATTCCTTAGTCATTTAATCAAAATTCAGGACCTTTCATAATAATTAATTTAGTTTTTTCTCACCCTACATCATTCCAAAGTTCTCATAGAACTCTTTTTATAGGTTGTTGATATTATAAATCAATATTTATTTATAAATATGATTCCTCATAATTAATAATCCCATTGATATATTCATTATCTCATTATTATTAATGGAATTATTTTACCCCACATCATTTACTCATTATTTTTTCACCCAAATTTGATCCTCTGTCATCTCAGCAATCCACTACCAAAACATCATGATGTTCTATAAGCACTCTTATTGATCCCAAAACATCAACAAATAGTCAAAACCAACAACTATGAAACTTACCATAATAAAAAAAAACTATCAAAAACTATCCACACCAACGGTACTCCTCAATACAAGATAGACCTACCAAAACAACCTTGTGTGGTAAAAATTATAAAATCATGAAATTTCATGAAAGTATCTTGAATTCTAACACCAAATTTTCATTCTATGAGACTAAATCACATGGGTCTCTCTAATAAAACAAAAAATAGAATCCATTACGCTATTCAAAATACCTAGTTCGATCCTAATCTACTCAATCAAAACCAAACATGCCAAATTTTACACCACTTATTTAACATCAAGAAAACCTAGAAAAATCTTTTTGATATACACTAAATCTCTCCTGAATTTTCTCTAAACACATAGTAAGAGAAAAAGTAATTTTTAACCAAAAAATATAATATATATATATATATAATTTTTTTATTCTCTTATCAAAATCCATTTTACATGCATTATGCCATTAAAAATGTTTTCTTTAAAAACATATTTTCCAAAAGTCCCATTGTATTTTAAAATAACTAGTTCCACGAGACGATTCAAGATAATCCAACCTATAAAAAATTATACATACACCTTATTCCACCATATGATTTTACTTTCAAAACTAGGATTTTCTCATAAACCAAAATCACCCTAAACATTTAATTATAGTGACCGAATAAGCATAATAATAAATAAATTACAACATCAATAAAACAATCTCTATATTAATATAATCACCCCATAAAATATTTTAATAAAAAATGAATATATTATTAGTTTCATTCAATTATTAATTGATAATGTCACGTAGGATTCTTATATATCACTAACCAGAGGTGGGTGTATCACGCCTTAAATATTACACTCTAATGATGAATGGACTAGTCACTATTGGAGTTGGTGTCCTAGAAAAACATTACATTGTGATTTTTATTACCTATATATTCAGATACGTGAATATTTATAAATAAATTATCACATAATGATTATTACACAAGATAATTTTAATGGGATAATGTAATTATATTATTTTTCCCATAGAAAGGTTATCCCAGTTCCATAATATTATTAGAACGTTTGAATTCCATGAGAATATTATTAAACAGATGTCCCATGGCCTAGATAAAATTACACAATAAGGAAAAATGATGTTTTGTCTATGATAAGATCAATTATTTTAAGTGGATGAGGTTTATTCTCATGAATTTTCATATATGTTATTCTACGATAGAAGAGGTTATGAGGTGAGACACCCCAATTGGAATTTCACATGTAATATGTGTCATTTGGTATTCTTATCAATGAACATATATATTGGTTCTTAGACATGAGATTATTATCAGTGTATATCGTGAAGTACATACTTTGATATATTCATGAAAATAATTTTTATATCTTCCCATGAGAATTAAAATACTTCAGGTAATTCCTAAGTCATATGAAATTATTGAAAAAGTCCATAAAATATTTTTACCATAAATTTTTCAACTAGAGGTGATATATCAGGTATTTTCCTTGATGTTGAACTATCTTATTAAGTCCATATCTATAGCACATTTTTATGAGTTCATTTTATGAAGCCAATGATACATATAACATGTATATGTGATAATGAAAGAAGTAATGAAACCCAATAGATGAGATATTGAGAAAAATGGATTATATTAAATAGTGAGCTTCCATTGGGTTTTTCTTTCCTTACGACATTAATTTGATTATCTATGGGTTCCTTATCTTTTTGTTAGACACGAATCTTAGACTTTATGATAGTTTACCTAATTACATTATGAAATACTCATAGAGGATCACACATTAAATGTATCTATGATCTTAGTTAAATAATATGTTAATTTAATAGTTTGATTAAATATTATTCATTTCATGAGTTTAAATATTTATTGATGTTCTTTTGGTCACATTATTTCAATCACAAGTTATTTAAAATAATATATATGTGAGTATAATATTTAATAAATATTCCACCACTAGTTAGTGATAATAATATTTAATCATTTATTTAATCAATTATATTGTGAAAATTATTTATTTCAATAAACTTGTATTATTCAAGGATTGATGAATTTTAATGTTGATTGATGGGCCTAGTTAATGATCTAGATGAAATAAAATATTCTATTTAATATTATTCTAATAAATATTAATTTTTCTAAAAGTATATTTATGTATCCTTGTGTTATCACATGTCCTGGAATGTAGTAATAATAATGTTATTATTTTTATTATATATGGGGATTACATAGAATAAAGAAATTATTTAAGTGCCTTTTTGAAATAACTAACTATCTAAACCTAGGTATACAACCTAACATAAATCATTTCTAGGGAGATATATGTTGAGTCAATAAGGTTTCCTTATGACTTTTCCATTCCTTCTTGTTTTGAAAATCAGAAACACATTATACTTAAGAAAATCTATATTTTACTTCTCTAAGGAAAATTTCCTTCCCTAAGATATTTACTCCTACCATATTCTCATCACTCAGATCAATATTTTTCTTAACTATAAAAATTGGATTCATACCTAAATACTCGGAATCATATAATACTTAGATATGAAGCATTCTGTTTAAGATCCGAATTCTGGATACGATCTCTAATAACATTCCACTCCGAATTTTGGATATGAACACTAATGAAGCTCGACTCCGAATTATGGATACGAACTCTCAAAAAGTTCAAATCCAAATTCTGTACTCCGAACTTCTATGAGTTCAACTCTGGAAATTTACTAGTTCAACTCTGAACATCTACAAGATCAAATCTGAACTCTGTAAGTTCAGATTATAAATTCTAGTGAAACCAGACTCCGAATTTCCAATGAAATTTAGAATCTGGATTTCTATAGAATTCAGGTTCTGAATTCATGTAAAACAGAATATGAATATCTCTTTATTATATAATCCTAATTTAATTTTGTTTAGACACCAAACTATTATTTTCTTACATTCCGAAATTTAGTTTTACTTATACTTATACTTGTTTCATTACAAAATGATGTTGTAATTTCAGTTACATATGTTTTGTTATAAAATGATGATGTCCATTCTGTTTCTAACTAACCATTGGTTGAGTGACATGTGTACATGTTCCTCAGAAATTTAAGGAAAATATGACCGTTGGAGGAGGGATCCAACCGTTGCTGTAGAGCCTATAAATAAGAGCTCATTTGAAAGACCTCAACAACAACTTGATCACTCTAGAGACCACACTCTTTCAAGGTGATCTCTAGAGAGAGAATCTTTTCATGCCTTGTACGTACCAAATTGCTCGTTTATATTCCTTCGTGCAACACCAAATGTTGGTGATTACATTTGAGGGATTCTGGGGATAGGGAGACAGAGGTGCCGACTACCTTGAAGTTCGAGGGCATCCTTGCTGGGGAAGACAGAGGTTCCAACTACCTTGAAGTTGAGGGATTGTGGGGATAGCAATACAGAGACTCCAATATTTGTATCGAGGGATTACCCAGGTGTGGGTAAGGCAGACTTTCTTGAAAGTATTAATCAAGGGACCTTTATCCAAGGTTGTAGGATACCCTTCTCTTTGGGTTAAAATATTTATATCGTGTTACATGTTTATGTTACAAGATTATCTTTTCGGCTGCATTTTGTATGTTTAATAATGTTTAAACATCTTATACTTCTTTACACTTCTGTACTCTGATTCAGTTAGATTCTATACTCTTTAAGGTAGAATCTCATATTGTAAACTTTGGTTAAGTTTCATTTTCCGGATCCATATTTCTGGAACCGGTTTTTCGGAATCACCTTCCAGATTTAATCAAGTGTATAGAGCTAGAAGTTTGTAACTTCATACCTTGTCCCAATCATTCAATTGGTGTTAGTGGTGCAGTAAATATTCATAGTTTAACTTTGTTAAACATAGATCTTTCCTTGTTTAAGGAAATTTTTAAAGTGTACACTTCACCCCCTCTTGCATATTGAGCATCTACATCATTATTTCGATCCTACAATTGGTATCAGAGAAGGTCTCTGAAATACTTATACTCACATATAAGCTTTTATTGCTCACTTTTTCATTGTTCTATAATTTTCTTGGTTAGTTCCATGAATCTGAACTTTTGTTATTAACATGTTTTTGTGTAGATAGATTTTTTAAGATGGCAGGAATCGATGTTGGTTCCATCGACAACCTAAATCCTACAAGTCCACCAATTTTTTATGGAAATGATTATGAGTATTGGATAGATAAAATAAAGACTTTCATTATCAATACTGGAGTAGAAAATATTGTTATGCTTACTGGAGGTTATCAAATTTCGGATAAGGAAGTAAGTGCTTTCGAAAACCAAGGGAAGCATGATTATTAATTAAACTATAAGCTATAAAATACTCTACGATATTCAATGACTAGGAACATATAAAGCCAAATTTCTTCTTGTGAAGCAACTAACTATATATGGAAGAAACTCGATGTTACACATTTTGGTACATCTAAAGTTATTGAGACTAGAAGAACCATGCTTAGAGCTGACTATCATGGTTTTAACTTTCCTTATGGAGAACCCATTTGTAAGGTGATACAAATATTTATGAATATCATGAATAAATTACAATTTATGGGAGAGAAAGGTCTGGATGATGAAGAACTTGTTGACAAGATTATTGATATTATGCCCAATGGGTGGGAATCAAAGAGAACATCTATTGATGAGAACAGGAATGTCACCCAAATTTCCATAGATGATCCATTTGGAACTCTTCTCTCAACATGAAACAAGGATGAAGAAGGATGATGACAACATCAAAAAGAAGAATGGGAATGGTACTGTTGACTTTACTACAACATCAAATCACATGAAAGATAAGAATCCTAAGAGAGTAACTAGATCCAAGTTTGAGAAGGTTACTATCCAATCCGAATCTAGTGAGAGTGAAGTCTCAGAAAATGAGGTAGCTAATCTTGCTCGAAAAATGAACAAGATAGCTGGTCATTGAAATGTCCAATCCAAGTATAAGAAGAAGAATATGAATGATAAAATAGATTCAGAGGTCACATGCTATGAATGCAATAGAATTGGACACATATGACCTGATTTCTCTAGTCTTAAAAAGAAAGAAAGAAAATAGAGGCATTCTAAAAGGAACAGAAAGAAGTTTTACAAATCTAAATCTAAGAAAAGTCTGAAAGATAATACTGCTTAGAGTGCTTGCTGTAGAGACTCTTCAAAAAGATAATCTTTAGAATACGATTCATCAGCTTAGAAGAATATGGGATTCATTGCTAATACTTATTTTCCACATATATTTCTTATGGACAAGGTACATTCTGCTGAGGATTTAACAAATTTATCTCTTGATAAGAAATATTATTCTGAAAATAGTACTTCTAATTTAGATACTTCATCCTTAGAAAATGAATAGTTTTTAGAAAAACTTTCAAAAGACTTTGAGAAAGAAAATTCTGATAAATATAAACATTCTAAAGATCTTAAGAATGCTATTTTAGAGATGAAAATTTTTGAGGAAAAATATAACTATAAGGAAATGATTTCTGAGGATTGGAATTTAGTCATTAAACTGAAATCCAAAATATTTTCTCATAAGAAGATTCTTGAAAATTTTACCTCTGGGAAGGAAAATTTTGACAAGATGTATTCTCAAATTAATCCTAAAGGAAACACTACTAGAGTAGGTTATACTCACCAAAAACTAGTTTTCAAAAACAATTATTTTGTTCCTTCTAGAGCCCCTTTTTGCACTAAGTGTCAATGTGGTGGGCATTGGAAGAAAACTGTTCTTTGAATATAGTTCAATCTCTTGTGTTTCATAAAGAATATTTTTCTAAAAAATGTTGATACCCAAAATTTTGTTGTCTAAAAATTCTAGATCCCCGCAAGTTTGGATTCCAAAAAACTAAATTATTTCATATTTTTAGGAAAATAGGGAAAGTACCAACCGCAATACATGGTACATGGATAGTGGATGTTCCCGAAAAATGACAGGTAACAAAAGCTATTTTGAAAAGATTATCAAGACGAAGGGAGGAAATGTAACTTTCAGAGATAATGCTCAGGGAGAAATTGTTGGTATAGGTAATATTGTTCTTCATGGTAAAACATGGATTTCAAACATTTTTTTGATAAAGGTTATAAGCACAACCTCATTTGCATAAGTCAATTATGTGATGAAGGATACCTTCTGAATTTTAGGAATGATAAGTGTTTAGTACATAATTTCAAGGAAGATTTTATTCTTTCATTCCATAGGCAATAGAATGTTTACACTTTGAACTTACAAGACCTTTGGAGCCAAGACATACCTTTCCTAAGTGAAATGGAATATCATTATTGGTTATGGAAAAGAATACTAGGTCACTCTAACCTTATAAACATATGAAAACTTTCTAATAAAGGTTTATTTAAGGATCCATCGGAGCTTAGATTTGATTCTTCCAAAGTTTGTGACCCTTTTCAATATGGAAAGAAACATAAATCAAGTTTTAAATCAATTGGTGAAGTCTCAACAACTGATGCACTATAGTTGATGCACATGGATCTTTTGGGTCCAACACAAACTAGAAGCATTTGGGGAAAGTATTATGTATTTGTCTTAGTTGATGATTACACAATATTTACATGGTTCTATTGTCTAGAAATGAAGTCTGAAGTGTTTTCTTGTTTCAAAAGTTTTAGATCCCAAGTAAAAAATGAGAAAACCCTTCCACTGAAACATATTCATAGTGATCATGGAGGAGAATTTCCTAATTCTGATTTTGAAACTTTTAGTAGTAGAAAAGGTATTACTCACAACTTTTCAGCACCTAGAACTCCTCAACAAAATGGTGTAGTTGAAAGAAGAAATAGAATTCTTCAAGAGATAACTAGAACAATGTTGAGTGAATATTCTATAGCTGGACATTTTTTGGCTGAAGCTGTAAGTACTTCTTGTTATACTATAAATCGAGTTTTTATTAGACCTTTTCTTAATAAAACTTATTATGAGTTATCGAATGGTAGAAAACCCAGACATTCCTACTTCAAGGTTTTTGGTTTCAAGGAATTCTTCCTGAATACTAAAGACAATCTACAAAAAATCATTCCAAAATCTAATGAAGGAATTTTCTTAGGTTACTCCACATCTTCTGTGACTTATAGAGTTTTCAATAAAAACACTTGTACTGTTGAGGAAACAGTACATGTAATATTTGATGAGTCTGATCCTTTTGTTTTTTAACCATCCCAACCTACATCCTCATATGTGTTTTCAAATACTTATTATCAAACTTTGTTAGAAGATCCTTCTGATAAGGAAAATATTCCAAAAAACAACTCTGAAACATTTACCCCAAAAGACTTTCTACCCTATGTTGAAGAACCGGTTTTACAAAACCAAAGTCAGGTGTTTCTTAAGAATCATCCCAGTGATAGTATCATTGGTGATGTGAATCAACCTGTAAGGACTCGAATTTCCTTAAGAAATTAAGTAGAACATCTAGCATTCCATTCCCAATTAGAACAAAAAAGCACTGATAAATCTTTAGGTAAAGAATATTGGATTATAGCTATGCAAGATGAATTAAATGAATTCAAAAGGAATAAAGTCCGGACCATGGTTGAAAGACCTAAGGAAACTTTTATTATTGGAGTAAAATGGGTATTCAGAAATATGTGTGATGAAAATGGAATCATCATAAGAAATAAAGCTCGATTAGTTGCTAAAGGCTATAATCAGTATGAGGGAATAGACTATGAAGAAAACTATGCTCCAGTAGCTAGACATGAATCTATTCGTATCTTACATTCCTTTGCAGCATTCTCCAATTTCAAACTTTTTCAAGTGGATGTCAAATGTTCTTTCTTTAATGGTTATGTTCAAGAGGATGTTTTTGTTGAACAACCTCCTGGATTTGAAGATACAAATCATCCTAACAATGTTTTTAGACTTACCAATGCTTCGTATGGCCTTAAAAAAGCCCCACGATCTTAGTATGATAGAATTAAAGGATTTTTGCTTCAAAATAACAATGTTAAGGGAATTGAAGATCCAACCCTTTTTATAAATAAAGATAAGAAAAATGTTTTTATTGTTCAAATTTATGTTGATGAAATTATATTTGGTTCAACTCAACAATCTTTAACTGATTCTTTTGCGGATCTAATGAAATATGTGTTTGGAATGAGTATGATGGGTGAGTTAACATTTTTCCTTGGTTTTCAAATTTATCAAAAACCAAAAGGAATCTACATATCCCAACATTAGTATATTAAAGATCTTATTAAAAAGTATGGGTATGAAAATACTAAGAGTATAAGTACTTTTATTGGTACCTCAAACACAGTTGATCTTGATGAAGCTGGGAAACCTGTAGATCAAACATCATTTAGAGGTATGATAGGAAGTCTACTTTACTTGATAGCTAGTCGACCAGACTTGATGTTTTCAGTATGCTTATGTGGAAGATATCAATCCAATCATATGTAATCTCATTTAAAGGCAGTGGAAGGAATTTTTTGCTACATAAAGTGAACCATGGATCTAGGATTATTTTATTCTTATGGAAATAATTTTTTATTAAAGAGTTTTTCAGATAATGACTTTGGTTGGTGTAGAATGGATAGAAAAATTACATCAGAAACTTGCCATTTCTTAAGAGATTCATTAGTTTCTTGGTCATGCAAGAAGAAACATTCTGTAGCACTTTCTATTGCTGAAGATGAATATGTAGTAGATGAAAGTTGTTGTGCTCAAGTGTTGTGGATGCAACACACACTCACAGATTATGGATTGAGTTTTACTAAGACTCAAATTTTTTGTGATAACACAAGTTCAATTTCCCTTAGTAAAAACCCTGAACATCACTCCCGTGCAAAGCACATAGATATTAGGCATCACTTTCTTAGGGATCACACACAAAAAGGAGATAGAATTCGTTAGTTTATCGGAACGCAAGATCAACATGCTGATATTTTCACAAAATCATTACCTTCCGATTGATCTGAATACATTAAACAGAAGTTAGAAATGATAACCATTAAGGTAATATTTCTTCATTAACTTCCAGTTGAAACAATATCATTACAGTAATAAACTTCTTTTCATAAGTGGAGTACATTTGTTTGTTAACTTTCCAAATTTTTCGTAATGAGCTTTTCAAATTTTTTGTAATGAGATTTTCAAAATTTTTGTAATGAAATTTTTGTACTAAGAATTTTCATAATGAAGTTTTCGTACTGAGAATTTTCGTAATGAGAATTTTCGTAATGAGAATTTTCGTAATGAAGTTTTCGTACTGAGAATTTTCTTAATGAGAATTTTCGTAATGATAATTTTCTTAATGATAATTTTCGTAATTAGAATTTTCGTAATGAGAATTTTCATAATGAGAATTTTTGTAATGAGAATTTTCATAATGGGAATTTTCGTACTCAATATTTTTTCCATAGTGAGTTTTTTATAATGAGTTTTTTGTAGTCGAATTGTCTTCAAGAATAATATCACCTATTACGAATAAATTTCCTAGAAAATCTGAAATGTATGTTTTCCTTACTCAAGTTTTCGTAATCGTTTTTAGTTAAGGGTAGTTTCTTTTCTTTTAAAATTTTACAGATTTGTTTCTACTTAAATCCAATTGTTTTTAAAACCTCAAAAATATCGAATTTAGGTTTTCCTTGTGGATATGATTTCAACCGTATGATCAGATTAGATAAATTCTCAACCATTAGATTGATTTTGGAAGGTGAAAGTTCACCTCTATTGCCTATATAAAGGGCACCCATTTTTTGTTTCCCACATCGATTTCAAGCTCTCGCGTGCTGAAACTCTGCCTCAGTTCTTAATGGTTGTTTCGAATCTCTCATATATCCTCCATTACGAATGTCTGTAGAAGCTACTTCCCAAGATATGTCTTCGATGAAACCAATATCAAAGTGGTTAGTCTAGAGGGAGAGGTTAGTCCATCCAGATTTCTTCAGTGAGTATGATTCTATAATTTCAAATAATATCAAACTCAATGGTTCGAAAGATTTTTTCATATCAAAATGAGGGGGTCAGGATGTTTTCAATACAGATTTTCTTATTGAATTTTATGAGCATGTTTCCTTCTATGAAAAAGATGGCAGAGACAACTTTTCTTTCAAGCCTTATGGGAAGACTTACAATCTTTCTTATACCAAGGCTGCAAACTTGTTAGCCTTATCATATGATGGTGAAGCAAAATTTTGTTCAGCTGAGCTACCAGATGTTCAAGGAGGATTCGGCAAGGTGAAGGAAATGAAATTCCTTGGTCTTAAAGATGACAAGACAACAAAGATTTCTCATCTTTTCACCAACAACCAAATTCTCCAGTTGTGGGTTCAAGGAATTTTCATTCTGATAAGAGAAGATAAGGATAACCTAAAGAAAAGTGATATCAACATATTATATTATTTGGTAAATCTAAGGAAGATAAATCTGATGAGGCATGTTCTTATTAATGTTCAAAATATCAAGAATGGAACTTTAAAGGATCAAATCATTATGTATCCTACTCTTATCTCCAAGCTTATTATTCGTTGTCTTGATTTGTTCAAAGTTTCTGGCACCTCCAAGATGAGAATTTGTAACGTGATGCTGATAAGTGACGATACCATAAAATGGATGAAAGATGGTTTTTCAAAATAATCAAGTGAGTACTACAATCTTCCAGAAGAGGAGGCAGAAGTCGCTCCAGAAAATGTAGAGAAGGTTGATCCAATGAAGAAGGTTTCTAAGAAGAGTAAATTGAAAGAAGTGGTTGCTAAAGACTAGACTCCCAATGCTAATGAAACCCAGTCTGGACCTCCCAAGAAAAAAATTCAGAATGCATATCCAGATGATGTGGCTACTAAGTAGAGGGAAGGTAAAGAGAAAATAAAAGATGGGGATCCACAGTTAGGATTGGACCCGGCTGAGGCTAAGGTATTAAGAGAAAAAGCTGCTAATGAGTTAGAGAAATAGGCCAAAGATAATAAGTTGAAGAATAATATTTTTGAGATTAAAATCATTCAATCTCTCTTGAAATCCATAGAGGTATCCCTTGAGAATATTCCCATTCCGGAAAACTTTGATGTCCAACAATTACCAGAGACCCCTGGGAAGAAGTACTTCACTTCGGAAAAGTCTAAATAGAAACAAGTTGTTGAAGAAGTAGAGAAAAAAGCTAGTGAAGAAGTAGAGGAAGGTGTTGTTGAATAAATTGAAGAAGAAGAAGAAGAAGTAGAAGAAGGAATTGGTGATCTAGATGACTTGATTAAACAAGTTGAGTATTATCAAGAAAAGGATGAATCCTCAAAGCTAGTCACTCTAGGAAGGGAGATGTCAAAGATGATAAAAGAGATGATGTTGAGGAAGAAGAAAAAGAAAATGACTTGTCTGAGGAGGAAAGCTATGAGAAGTATTTTCTTGAAGAAGGAGCAGAGAAGGAGAAACCAGTTTAAGATAAAATTGGTCAACTATCTGAAAGCGAAGAAGAATCTCTTGATGAGGCAGTTCTAAAAATTGATAAGGGGAAGCAAGTGCTTATGGACACCCCAACAAAAGATGTTATAAGAAATAAGGAGGTTGGTGGTTCTCCCAGAAGAATGATGGTAGATATTGAAGAGGAACAATCCCCTAAAATTTTATCGGATTCGGAGTCATCAGCAATGGGACATGATTTTGTTGTCGAGTCTTTGAAGAAATTAGTGGACACAATTCTGATCTTTCCCACCATAGACTCCAGATTCCAGATGCTGCAAAACAGTATGAATCAGAAGTCAGAATCCTTATCTATGTTGATGGATAAATGTAACGCCCTAACCCTAGATACCCAGAGTCGGTGCATTATTACATAACATTGGCATGATCAAAAGAAAGATCAAGTCTCTAAAGATCGATTAGTTTAGTAGCCTTGGAAACACTAGATATATTCATACAGTTTACATTACATCAATAAGTGAAAAACCACAACAACATATTGTCTTCATATCCCCTCATACAATCCCTATAGTTCATTTATAAAATACTTCTTCACATCCTGGAAAAAATAAAACATTGAAAGGGGTGAGCTCAGATGTTTAGTAAGGATAACAATATAGCAGAAACATTCATAAATAAACATAAAAATTTATGGCAATGTATAACTAAAACAAAATCCTTTTAAACACGAACTTCAGCATAATATGACAAGGATAAAATGATATATTGCCATTTACTTATTCACATGGATATTATACTAGTCAAATAATCACATGAAAATATTAATAACCACTTTCATAATGACAAAATACATAATGCCAGACTATCATAACCACGTAGCCAAGGCCTCGTGCCAAGACTACAAATAAGATTTTGTCAAGGCCTCATGCCAAGACACTAGTTTGTCTCATGAGTCCTACCGATGCATCGAGGAGCTATAGCGGGCTCCACCCATCACTTACTAAGTCTAATGCATTCCTCATATGAAAATTTTAAAATATGACATAAACATTCATATTTAAACTAGCATACGAAATGTCAATACGTGATCCACAAACCATGAATGGTATAAAAATATAACATCCACAATCATACATAACTCATTTGATACAAAATGGAATATTTTATTGTATTAGATTAACCTCCATAGAGAATAATGAAGGATATTTACATAGATGAAAATAATCATCAAAACTATTAGAGAGAAATATCCCCATTTTTCTTGAAATCATTTAAAAGTCATACTATTTGTCAAGAAGCCATTTAAATATAGATTTTTGAATCAAAGTTTCTCATACCACTTTGGAACATTTAAAAGTAATTTTAATTTTAAAACTTTATTGTCCTTATAAATAAATCCTTAAAACCATTTTTAAAACATGAACATTAATGAGAAATATTTAGGAGAATAAATCTTCAAAACATTTAAAAATGATATTTTAGTTAGAGTTTCTAACCAAAGGAGAGAAACTTGAATACAAATAATTGAGTTAATCAAAAAATTTTAATATCATGAGAATAATGGGATTCATGATATACTATGTAAAAGTACATTATATACACCATATAAAAGTGGTTTGGTGTATAACAACAAAGAAGTCTCAACGGAATGTAAATTGATATGATATCTCTCATAAAGGCCGTATCCTTAGGTTAAGGATAAATCAACGACATAATTATGAGTGAAAAATATAAATACACTCAATATGATTGGATATTCAGTGTAAAACAATCAAATGACATTCACACATATTCTTGTAAAAACAACACCAATGAATGGGATATTTAACTCAACAAATGGAGATTGAGTTAAAATTACTCTTATATAGTTCATACCGATGAATTTAGAATTTATCAATGGGGTGATTATGTGTATAAATATTATATCCATAGAAAGGGGAGTGGAAATTATAACATAATCAAATGAATAGTGATTCCACACATAATCTTGGATAAAATAATCAATGAAGTGTGCCTAAAGCCGAATGAGTGCAAATTGAAATTTCAAATCCCCTTATCGATTTGCTAACTTAAGAAACATACAAACATGAATGAAGGATCATACAATGATGATGTAAATACCCATAAATTAAATTATATTACACAATTAATACAATCATGGTCAATACACATACACCACATGCAATAAATAAGTGGTGAACAATGGAATTCTCACGAAATTAAGAGTGAGATAAGAAAACCCTTACTTTGTACTTTTTCCTTTATAGAAGGTAGTTTAACCTCTTGTATAATGGTGAAATAATTGTTATTTAATTATACAACAATCATTTACATTAATATGATATCATATATGATCTTTTAACATTGATTTGTAAATAATATCTTAGTATTATCGTCATTTCAGCTATTAACTTACTCGTTTTCCTTTATATTATTTGTTACGTAAGCTGTGTTTATTATGGATAGGTTGTATCCTATTCATATCTATAATTATATCAAGTCCTTAAAAATTATTTTTAATCATCAAATGAGAATTATACTTGAATGGATACTATGTAGAATGAATCTCATCGCATTTGTGGAGACGGTAGTCCGTACGTACGCACGAGCGACAATATCATTCTTTTGATGTTAAAATAATATATAATTGGATGTTATATCATATAGAAAAAATAATTATCATGTTATATTTATTATTTACATGAATTTCACATCATTATTATACCCATCCAAATAATAATTTATTGAATGACAATTACACCATGACGTGGAGACGGTAAGCCGTACGTACACACGTATTGTGACATGCCATTCAAAGGATCGATAGAATACTGAATATGGTTGTACCATATTTATAATAACATAATAGTATATATAAGATTCTGGAGTTATTATTTTAGAATATAAATAAAAAATAAAGAAGATGTTGAAGAAGAAATGAACTTGAAAGAGGGTGGTGAAAACATTACCTCTTCTTCGGGTTATACCTTTTGATTTGATCAAAAGGACTCCTTAGGTTGGCTTTCTGATCAAACTAAGGCCCCTAGGTTGTAGTGAAGGAATTTTAGAGATTAATGGGGAAGGGTTTGGCTGATAAAAAAGGCTTTTATTGTGTTAATTAGTGAGAAGGGGGGTGCCCTTTTATAAGAGGGGTGAGTGGAACCTTCAGAAAAGCTAAAAATATTATTTTATAATAAATTTATATTCGGTTTCTAATGGGTCCAAAGTATTTTATTTAAAGTTAAAGGTGGGTATGGGTCTAAAACCACTCAACTAATAGAATTTAGACAGTTTTGGTTCATTATATTAACCTTATCTTTATGTATTAACTCTTAGATAATTAGTTTCACTTTTACAATGTCTCTTTGTATTTTTATATTATATGGTTAATAAACATACTATATACATCCAAGCGACCCCCATGTAGTCCATTAATGATACCCCTATCATGATATAGGTCTCTTTACTGATCCTTATATTTTTAGGAATTGAATATAAATTAATAATATAATATTTGTTTTAAAAACTCTTTTATGTCAATTTTGACACTATTGGGTATTTTGTTTTTTGATAAACTCATAACAGCATTATTACTTCGAAATTTTGTTTTATAATCAATCCTAATATGTCATATTAACCTATGAAATTATTGGAATTCATAAAAATTCTCAAATTAAATTTATTTTCATATTTATAATTTCAATTATTTTAATATTTCATTAATTAGGTAATTACTGCATCACCATTGTGTCATAAATAAATTAAATTATTTAATATCTAAATATTATAAATATAATACCATTATGTATGAAATTTTTTTATATTTCTAATTAATATTTACAATAGAATTTATCTTATGTATAACCCAATATTAAAATTGTTTTAGAAAATAAACTTTGATTTTAACTCTTTTAACTCTTCTTTGAATTAAATAATAATAAATGTCCTAATCTATTACAAGTGGACCTAGATGATAATATTTTACTCCTATGGTTGTTTTTGGTCGAGATACACATGTCCAATAGAATTATGACATGTGTTAGGGTAATACTAATATCATTTTTACCCTTAATTACCCTATTTACTTTTAACTATGGTAAATAAAAGTAAAAAGTTACTATTTACCAAAAATTATTTTCATCTTATTGAACCACATTTTATTCCTTGATATTAACCGTGTCTCTCTTATTTTCTAAATTCCACTCACAAAAGGAGTAAAATTATGTTTTAGGAAAAATTCATTTTTTAACTACCAGTTAGTGGTTTCACTATTAATCAAAAAATGAAAGTTTCCAGAAAAATACCAAAAAATTGGCCTAATATATATTTGATATTATGAATTAAAATTTTTGTCTATTTTACCAAATTCAATACATATCAGTTTCATTAATTAATTTAAAAATTAATTCCCATCGTCAAAAAAATAGCGTTTTTTTAAGAGATAATGACTATCAAAAGATTGACGCTTGTTTATGTCTAGTTTAAATGTGAAATTACATCCAATGAAAAAAATTGTATTGAATGGAAAAAATATATTTTAAATATACTTTAAAACCAACCAAATTAATAATTTATCACTATTAATTATTTATATTAAAAATTTTGTTTAAAATTAAAATTTAGCAATTTTCACTATTCATCAAAATATGAAAGTTATCCGAAAAGTACCAGAATTTCACCCTAAGCTAATTTTGATTTTAAGAATCCAAAAATGAAGTCCATTTCGAATGAAAAAATTTATAAAATTTCAAAAAGTATGTATTACTATTCATAACGGCTGGTTTGATTGGTTGTGGTGTGTTAGAATCTCGAAGATACGTACAATGCACGCCATTTAATTATTCAAAGGGAAACGTATCATGGAAGCTTGGGGTGTTATATTCTCCCCTCCTTCAATAAATTGTGTCCTCGCAATTTTTTAAAATTGGGCTTGAGAATATAATGGAAAGTCCCACATCAGAAAAAGATTCAATAAAACTATCACTTTAAAAGAAAGGAAGAGAGGCATAAAGGTCATCCAAGATAACCCATACTAGGATTCCTTGTAGGAAAACATGGATATGGAGGATAAAATAAGTATTATGTTCTAATTTAGAGGGATAGAAAACATGATCAGGAGAAATTTAACAATAAGAAAATCACAAACTTGTGTTGGGACAAACGGTCATTAGTCTCCCAGTAGGAAAAGTAAACGGACAACATTTTTTGTTTTAAGATAAATTACATAAGGACGAGGAATTCATTTATGATATTAACTAATAACATAAAGATATATACTTACTTTTTAAGTAGAGTTTCATTCTTTAATAAATTTTTTCCACTAACTCAATTTTTTTGAACAATGAGTATTCAAGAAGACATGGTCACAATGGAAGAGCTAGAATAAACTTCTTTTGAAATACATGATCCACGTAGGATAAACTATATATTTACCTTGTCATTAGAGATTAATCAAAACCAAAATGGTTAGTATAACATCTGATGATCCCCTAAATGGATATTCCATTAGAGAAAAAACACTAATCTTAATTTCTAAAATTAAACCATCAATAACCCAAGTTAAATAAATACCATTCAATAATCAATTATCCTTAAAATCCATCAATATAATCCAAACTAATATTGAAACCCAAAACTTATAAGAATATACTCTTCCACGTTAAATTCTATCTCCAAATTACATTAATTACTCTTAAGGTCACATACATTAATGTAATTAACCTAATCATTTCCAAAAATAACCCAAATCACTATAAATCTATAATAAAAACATAGATAAAAATACACCATTACTCCTTAAATGAAATACCATACTATTATATTTTCCTTCGGCATATAGTGTTCACAACAAAGCCAAAAACTTCCAAAATAACATTTATCACTTAAGCGCCAAATAATTTTCCTATACTAAGTATATTCATTTGATAAGACATAAGATCCCAAATCAAATTATTATTGATCAATAAAATCATTTAACTAAAAATAATAGTCACACTAACCAGGGACTTCACGTAGTCCAGTGGTAGGCGATAAATCCCAATCGCACTTTGGTTGTGGGTTCGATTCCAACAGTTTTGTCAGACGCGAGGGGTTGTCACATGGTTTGTGTGTTGTCCTTTTTCAAAAACTATATTTTATAACATTACCAAAATGAAATAAATTCTTCAAAATAACCATAACATAATTTAACCACAAATCTTATCTCATACCTTTCATTTTCATCCCAAATTATAATAACTTATAATTTCCTCATACCCAATGATCATATAAAACCAAATTGTTATTTATAACTATATCCACAAGAGAAAAGATAATTATTCCTCAAATATCATTCTCACATGGAAAACTGCAGGGTTAAAAATACAAGAGAAAATTATTCCAAAGTAAACCCATCAACAAGGAGCACTAAGACTTTTTAAACATTTATCCAACCATTTATTCCCACATAACTTCTTCTTTGACCATGAAAATATCCTATAGAATAAGGAATTCACTCAGGTAATGGACAGGTCCCCTACATTTATGGAAAATGACTATAAATGGATTCTTGGGACTATTTTTATCTTATTCCATAGTACTATTCATTTTTCTTCAGCAATTCTTTACATTATGTCCTTCCTTCCTGTAAGTAAAGCATTTCATTGTCCCATTAAGACACTTTCCTAGGTGTCTCCTTCCACATTTCCGGCATAATGGAAATTGAGGATTCCTTTCTCCATGGTCTCCACTGTTGGAGCTATAATCATTCATCACCTTTCTCTTCTTTGTTGAGTCTGGGAATTGGCTAATATATATATTCTTGATCATATTTCTGGTAAATTTATTTGAAATAAAGAGGATATATTTTACGCCTATCAATATTCAATTTTTTTGCTCATTACCACCACATTTCCCACCTTGTACATCATTCTCAAAGTCACTATGACTTCCTTGGAATCCATCCATTGACTAAAACCAGAAATCATTGTGTGAGTAAAAGTAGTCATAAAATCATTTAGAGATTAACATGTCACCATATTCTCAATTTGAAACAATTTAGGATTAACCAAGGTCATTTAATCTCATCTTATATATATAATACTTCAAAATCAGTTTGTAAAGAAAATGTTAATTATCCTAAGCATATCTCTCGGGAGTGTCGTAACCAAGAGTACAGCAAGGCCCGTTGTCATGCACCATTTCCTGTTCGAGTCTATCTCAAAGTGGTGTTTTCGGGTTTTACCCCTATGTACATTTGTGCCAGAGCCGCCTCTACCTGCTCATATCCAGACAGGGATGTATTGTTTGGAAAACTCACAAAATCTCTACAATACCCAAATTCTAAAAAGTTCTTCTACAGTAATCCTCAAAGTTCATCTTAGGTCTACGTTCTCTAATCAGATTTTATCTAAATCTATCTTCCAAGGTTTGTACTAAACTTCCTCTAATGCCAACTGTAACGCCCCGACCCTAGAAACCCAGTTTCGGTGCATTATTACATAACATTGGCATGATCACAATAATGATCAAGTCTCGAAAGACCTATTAGTTTAGTAGCCTTCGAAACACTAGATATATTCAAAAAGATTACATTACATCAATAAGTGAAAAACTACAACAACATATTGTCTTCATATCCCCTCATATTATCCCTGCAGGTCATTTATAAAATACTTCTTCACATCCTGGTAAAAATAAAAAATTGAAAGGGGTGAGCTCAGATGCTCAGTAAGGATAACAATATAGCGGAATCTTTCATAAATAAACATAAAAATTTAAGGAAATGTATATCTAAAACAAAATTCCTTTTAAACTTGAACTTCAGCCTAATATAGCAAGGATAAAATGAAATAATTCCATTTACTTATTCACATGGATATTCTACTAGTCTAATAATCTCATGAAAATATTAATAACCACTTTCATAATGACAGAATGAATAGTGCCAGACTATTATAACCACGTATCCAAGGCCTCGTGCCAAGACTACAAATAAGATTTTGTCAAGGCCTCGTGAAAAGACACCAGTTTGTCTCATGAGACCTACCGATGAATCGAATATCTATAGCGCAATCCACCCAACACTTACTATGTCCAATGCATTCCTCATATGAAAATTTTGAAATATGAAATAAATATTCATATTAAAACTAGCATACAAAATGTCAACATGTGATCCAAAAACCATGAATGGTATAACAATAGCACATCCACAGTCAAACATAACTCATTAGATACAATATGGAATATTTTATTGTATCATATTAACCTCAATAGAGAATAATGAAGGATATTGACATAGATGAAAATAATCATCAAAACTATTAGAGAGAAATATCCCCCTTTTTCTTGAAATCATTTAAAAGTCATACTATTTGTCAAGAAGCCATTTAAAAAATTATTTTTGAACCAAAGTGTCCCATACCACATTGAAACATTTAAAAGTAATTTTAATTTTAAAACTTTTATTTCAATATAAATAAATCCTTAAAACCATTTTTAAAACATGATCATTAATGAGAAATATTTAGGAGAATAAATCTTCAAAACATTTAAAAATGATATTTTAGTTAGAGTTTCTAACCAAAGGAGAGACACTTGAATGAAAATAATTGAAGTAATAAAAACATTGTAATATCATGAGAATAAAGGGATTCATGATATACTATGTCAAAGTAAATTATATACACCATATAAAAGTGATTTTGTGTATAAGAACAATGAAGTCTAAATGGAATGTAAATTGAGATGAAATCCATCATAAAGGTCATATCCTTAGGTTAAGGATAAATCAATGACATAATTATGAGTGAAAAATATAAATTCACTCAATATGATTGGATATTTAGTGTAAAATAATCAAATGACATTCACGCATATTCTTGTAAAAACAACACCAATGAATTGGATATTTAACTCAACAAATGGAGATTGAGTTAAAATTACTCTTATCAAGTTCATACTGATGACTTGACAATTTATAAATGGAGTGATTATGTGTATAATAATTATATCCACATAAAGGGTAGTGGAAATTATGACATAATCAAATGAATACTAATTCCACAAATAATATTGGAGTAAAATAATCAATGAAGTATGCCTAAAGTCGAATGACTGCAAATTGAAATTTCAAATTCCCTTATCGATTATGTAACTTAAGAAACATACAACCATGAAATAAGGATCATAAAATGATGATGTAAATACCCATAAATTAAAGAATATTACACAATGAATACAATCATGGGCAATACACATACACCACATTTAATAAATAAGTGGTGAACAATGGAATTCTCACGAAATTAAGAGTGAGATAAGAAACCCCTTACTTTGTACTTTTTCCTTGGTTGAGGGTAGGTTAACCTACTTTATAATGGTGAAATAATTGTTATTGAATTATACAAGAATCATTTACATTAACATGATGTCATATATGATCTTTTAACATTGATTTGTTAATAATATCTTAGTATTATCGTCATTTAGGGTGTTAACATACTCGTTTTACTTTATATTATTTGTTACGTAAGACGTGTTTGTTATGGATAGATTGTATCTTATTCATATCCAGAATTATATAAAGTCCTTAAACATTATTTTTAATGATAAAATGAGAAATTATACTTGAATGTATTCGATGGAGAAGGAATCTCATCGCGTTCGTGGAGACGGTAGTCCGTACGTACGCACGAGTGACAATATAATTCTATTGATGTTAAAATAAAATATAATTGGATGGTATATCATATAGAAAGAATAATTATCCCCTTATATTTATTATTTACATTAATTACACATCATTATTATACCCATCCAAATAATAATTTATTGAATGACAATTACACCACGACGTGGAAACGGTAAGTCGTACGTACGCACGTATAGTGACGTGCCATTCAAAGGATAGATAGAATACTGAATATGGTTGTACCATATTTATAATAAAATCACAGTATATATAAAATACTGTATTTATTATTTTAGAATAGAAATAACAAAGAAAGAAGAAGTTGAAGAAGAAAGGAACTTGAAAGAGGGTGGTGAAAACATTACCTCTTCTTCGGGTTATTCCTTTTGATTTGATCAAAAGGGCTCCATAGGTTGGCTTTCTGATCAAACTATGGACTCTAGGTTGTAGTGAGAGAAGTTTAGAGAGTATTCGGGCAGCTTTTGGCCGAGCCAAAAGTCATTGAATGTGTGAATTAGTGAGAAGGGGGAGTGCCCTTTTATAAGAGGGGTGAGGGGCACCTTTGGAAAAGCTAAAAATATTATTTTATAATAAATTTATATTCGGTTTCTAATGGCTAAAAAGTGGATTATTTAATGTTTAAGGTAGTTATGGGTCTAAAACCACTCAACCAATATAATTTACATAGGTTTGGGTCATTATATTAACCTTATCTTTAAGTATTAACTCTTAGTTAATTAGTTTCACTTTTATAATGTCTCTTTGTATTTTTATATTATATTGTTAATAAACTTACTATATACATACAAGAGACCCTAAAGTAGTCCAGTAATGATACACCTATCATGATATAATTCTCTTGGCCGAACCTTATATTTTTAGGAATTGAATATAAATTAATAATATAATATTTGTTTTAACAACTCTTTTATGTCAATTTTGACACTATTGGGTATTTTGTTTTTGATAAAATCATAACAGCATTATTAATTCAAAAAAATTTATATAATCAAATCCTAATATGTAATATTAACCTATAAAATTAGTGGAATTCATAAAATGTCTCAAATTACATTTATTTTGATATTTATAATATCAATTATTTTAATTTTTCATTAATTAGTTAATTACTACATCACCATTGTGTCATAAATAAATTAAATTATTTAATATCTAAAAATTATAAATAAAATAAAATTATGTATGAAATCCTTTTATCTTTATAATGAATATTTACAATAGAATTTATCTTATATATAACCCTATATTAAAAAAATGGTAAATAATCTTTGATTTTAACTATTTTAACTCTTCTTTGAATTAAATAATAATAAATATCCTAATCTAATACAAGTGGACCTAAATGATAATATTTTACTCATAAGGTTGTTTTTGGTTGAGATAAACTTGTCCAATCTAATTAGGACATGTGTTAGGGTAATATTAATATCATTTTTTACCCTTAATTACCGTATTTACTTTTAACCGTGGTAAATAAAAGTAAGAAGTTAATATTCACCAAAAATTATTTTCATCTAATTGAACCACATTTTACTCCTTGATATTAACCGTGTCTCTCGGATTTTCGAAATTCCACTCAAAGAAGCGGTAAAATTAATTTTTATGAAAAATTCAGTTTTTTAACTACCACTCAGTGGTGTCACTATTCATCAAAAAATAAAATTTTCCAGAAAAATACAAAAAATTAGGCCTAAGATATATTTGATATTATGAATTAAAAAATAATGTATATTTTACCAAATTTGAAACATATCAGTTGCATTAATTAATTTAAAAATTAATTCCTGTTGTCAAAACAAATAGTGTGTTTTTAAGAGATAATAACTATCAAAAGATTGACACTTATTTATGTCTGGTTTAAATGTGAAATTACATCCAATGACCAAAATTGTATTAAATGGTAAAAATGTATTTTAACATACTTTAAAACCACTCAAATTAATAATTTATCACTATTAATTATTTCTATTAAAAAAGTTGTTTTTAATTAAAATTTAGTAATTTTCACTATTCATCAAAATATGAAAGTTATCCGAAAAGTACCAAAATTTCACCCTAAGATAAATTCAATATTATTAATCGAAAAATGAAGTCCATTTCAAAAGATAAAATTTATAAAATTTCAAAAATTAGGTATTACTATTCATAACAGCTAGTTTGATTGGCTGTGGTGTGTTAGAATCTCGAAGTTGCATACAATTCATGCCATTTCCTTATTCAAAGGGAAACGTACCATGGAAGCTTAGGGTGTTACAAATAATTGTGTGAATATTGAGGCTGATCATAGAAATTTCTTTATCATTTATGATGTTTATAGGAAATCATGCAGCAAAATCACTTTGTGGTCTAAGAAAGTTGATGATGACTTGGCTAAGTTTGATCGTTTTTAGAATGATGTTAAAGATGCTTTTGACACCGAGGACTCAAAGATTAAGATTCTTCCGGATAAGAAAACCACTAAGCAAAATTCTCGGAATCAACAGGTCATAGATTTGAATGGAAAGATTACAGAGTTTCATAGAATTGGAAAGGGGAAAGAGATTTCTGGATTTAGTTTCAAGAGAAGCTACAAAAGCAAGATGATTTAATGAAGAGAGAGGAAGAGGCCCTGAAGGCTCAGGAAGAAGTATTTAAAGCTAAAGATGAAAGGATAAAAGCTTTAGAGAAGCAAGATGTGAAGGATCATAAAGACTTGAAGAAGCTGAAGACTTTGTTGAAGATGATAATTCCCAAGGAAAATGAGGACAAATAGAAAAATCTGATTTTTTGTTGTAATACTTTTTACTGTAAAAATTCATTCAAACCTAATGAAATTTTTGGTTGGTTGTATCTCATATTGTTATGAACTAATATTTCAGGTACCAAATTTCTTTTCCATTCCCTTAAATTCTTTTTGAAAATCAAAAAGGGGGAGATGGAAAAAGATCCACTCAAAAGAGGGAGAAGGAAAAATTTCTAAGTCAAAAACTATCCTTATGTACGATGGAGTTCCTCATTATGAAGTTTTTCATTCCTATTATAATGAATACCTCTTTTCAAGAAATTCAGAATACAATCCTTAGAGTTCCAATGTCTAAGGGGGAGTTAGTTGTAGTCATCATCAGCTACGAACAAAGGGAGATAAGTTTTAATTTCAAAGTCTAAAGAATTTTTTTTTCTCAAATCCTTATGGTCTTTTTCAAAAGGTTTTTTGTGTTTTCTAAAAAGGGGGAGATTGTTGAGTCAATAAGGTTTTCCTTATGACTTTTCCATTCCTTCTTGTTTTGAAAATCACAAACAAAATATACTTAACCAAATCATTATTTTACTTCTCAAAGGAAAATTTCCTTCCCTAAGATATTTACTCCTACCATATTCTCATTACTCATATCAATATTTTTCTTAAGTATAAAACTAGGATTCATACCTAAATCCTCATCATCATATAATACTTAGATATGAAGCATTCTATTTTAGGATCTGAATTCTGGATACAATCTCAAATAAAGTTCCACTCCAAATTTTGTATATGAACTCAAATGAACCTCCACTCCAAATTCTGGATACGAACTCTCACAAAGTTCAACTCTGAATTCTAGACTCTGAACTTATATGAGTTCGACTTTGAACTTCTACTAGTTCGACTCTGAACTTCAGTGTGTTCGACTCTGAACTTCTATGAGTACGACTTCGAACGTTTACTAGTTTGACTCCGAACTTCTACAAGATCAACTCTGAACTCTGTAAGTTCAGATTCTGATTTCTAGTGAAACTAGACTCTGAATATCCATAGAAATTTAGACTCCAAATTTCTACAGAATTCAGTTTCTGAATTCATATAAAACAATATCCCAATATCTCTTTAATATTGCATCCAAATTTCATTTTGGTTAGACTCCAAACTATTATTTTCTTACATTCTGAACTTCAGTTTTACTTATAATTATACTTGTTTCATTACAAAACGATGTCATGCTTTCAGTTACACATGTTTTGATATAAAACTATGTTGTCCATTCTGTTTCTAACTAACTGTTGGTTGAGTGAAACGTGCATAGGTTCCTCCAAAATTTAAGGAAAATATGACCGTTGGAGGGGGGAGCCGACCGTTGCTACTGAGCCTATAAATAGGAGCTAATTTGAAAGAGATCAAAAAAAATTTGATCAATCTATAGACCACACGTTTTCAAGGTGATCTCTAGATAGAGAAGCTTTTCATGCCTTGTGTGTATTGAACTGATCATTCAGATTGCTTTGTGCGACTCCAAATATTGGTGATTACATTTGAGGGCTTCCGGGGATAGGAAGACTGAGGTTCCGACTACCATGAAGTTCTAGGGCTTCCTTGATAAGGAAGATATAGGTTCTAACTACCTTAAAGTTGAAGGATTTTGGGGATATCAAGAGAGATACTATGATATCTGTATCCATGGCTTACCCAGGTGTGGGTAAGACGAACATTCTTGAATGTATAAATCAAGGGACCTTTATCCAAGGTTGTTGGATACCCTTATCTTTGGGTTAAAATATTTATATCTTGTTAATTGTTTTTGTAACAAGTTTATCTTTTCCACTGCATTTTGTATGTTTAAGAAAGTATAAACATCTTATAATTCCTTACACTTGTGTACTCTGATTCAGTTAGATTCTATATGCTTTAAGGCAGAATCTCATATTGTAAACTTTGGTTAAGTTTCATTTTCTGGATCCATATTTCTGGAACCAGTTTTTCAGAATCACCTTCCATATTTAAGAAGGTGTATAGTTCTAGAAGTTTGTAACATCATACTTTGTCCCAATATTTCAGTTGGTGTTAGAGGTGTTGTGAATTTTCTTATATTAACATTGTTAAACTTAGATCTTTCCTTGTTTAAGGAAATTTTTAAAGTGTACAATTCACCCCCCCCCCTGTATATTGAGCATCTACATCATTATTTCGATCCTAAAAAATAGATATTTTTTTATGATTAATCATATTCTCCCATGAAATATATCAACCATGATTAGTGATCATCCAACATATTATAGATTAAAAAGATATGACAAAAAGTATTCTTTCCAAAATGAAAATATTCATGTTGAAATCAATCATGAATAACACAATAGGATTGGTCGTTTCACACTAGTACCCATTATTCCAATGATGATGTGTCAATATTTCTCAAGCATGTGTGGATGTCACTATAAGGACTATACATTGGATCCTTAATAGTAATTATGGAATGAAAAAAAGGTAAACAAAATCATTTAATAAATACTGAATTAATAATCTGATTAATTTTTTTTTTCTGTATATTGAATTAAAATTATATTTGAAATGATCCTCTCTTCGAATATCCTAGGGTTTTGTTCTTTTAGTTTTGAGGTTTTATATGTATAAACTAAGGGAAATAATGTCACAACCAACCATCACCATGATGAGGGAATGGATACTGGATTGGTAGTCCCTTCCTTCCTCTTGATAAAGGAAAGATAATGACCCCCAAAACCCACCTTCAATAGGTCCCGGAGTGGTTACTAGCAACAATAGTATTTAATCACACACAAAAATGGAAGACATTACCCTTTTTATTTAGTAGGATCGAAATATAAGATAGTAAATCCCAAAAAAACACAAAAAATTGTGGTACAGGTAAAGCCAAAACAAACCATTCCCATGTGTATGTCCAAAAGTAAATACTACAAAATTATAATAAAACCCCAAAGGAAAACCAAAGAAAAGAAAAAACAGAAAATGAACCTGCCCCAACGTCTGAACTAGTACGGTCTTGTACGATCCCCAAATTCATCCTTTAAACCTTAAAGCAGTTTATATATGTAGGTTGAGTATGCAGGTATACTTAGTATGGGAAATAAAAATCCCCCCGTGTACAAGTCGGGAGACGTTCTAATGCCCATGAGAAAAGGAGATAACTAGAGAACCTAGAAAGGAAACTACCCCCCATCCTCACCAAGGCACATTCCCCAAATAATTCAAGTCAAGTAATGTAATAGTATTATCACATAGATAATTGGGTACCCCGCGCCACTTTCACGCTAGTTATTGAAGACATCCTATGCATTAGACCTCTCTTGCCATTGTCACTGCAGTCCTACTACCACACCCCGCCCTCACACACCTGGTCTATCACAACCATGCATCCCACCCACAAACACCTGGGTTATCACTACCTCACATCCCACCCACATACACCTAGTCCACAAAAACCAAATGTAATCACGCTCGCACACACCCAGGCCCCGAACAACTACTGCAATGCCTGAAGACACCTAAGATTCATCCCGAAGGTACATGGGAAACCACATGACCACACTCACTTGGACCAACCACCACCACATACCCTGGCCGAAGAATCTAAGGCTATAATGGAAATCGGACCATCAGATCCTGCCCAAAATAGTCATGGGCTACTCGGGAAAGGGAGCAGGGAAGGATCTAATAACTAGCCACTCATAAGAGTGTTGTAAAAAAAACCATTCCCCCTAAAATGGGGGTGTTTGTCATGAAGTGATAAACTTGGGTGGGCCGCGAATATAAAACAAAAGAATTAAATTATTCATATAAATAAAGAAGCACTCATACCTACATAGGGGTTCCAAAACCATCCCAACTACAAACACCCTCGTTACTTCTCATTCATAAGAAGCAGCACAACCATGTCACAACTCATTCCTGAAAAACAATTCCCCATTAAACCCATTCTCATTTTCATATTCAAGTGATTCCAACTAAGTTAATTCTTCACTACATGGAAATTAATAGGCATAGCCCGAAACCATGGAAGAAAAAACTACCGAACAACAATTTAAGCATTCACAACTAGTTCTCTTGTAAAGTCACAAAAATAAAATGGGATCTGTGAGATCCCTCAATGTACTAGAACCAAACCAAGCCCCAACTTATGGGAACAAAATCATAATCCAACAACTGAACCACAACAGGGTATCCCATCCCAATCCACTTCAAATGACAAGAAGCAACTGTAAACATCACTAGAACATATCAAGGGATTTTTCAAATTTGAACATGCCATTCATTTAGTTTTGTCATTCCGTTTGGTTAACCGGGGTAATCACACAAGGATTCTACTTCATTAGTCATCCATATGATCAAATGAGTTTATGCGATTTACCAGTTTTGATGTTACATCAATTCAATCATATAATTAACCATAAAATAGAGGATCATTAGTGCACAATAAAATACCTCCAACGACTAAAATTATCAACGTACATAATCCCATACAATTCCCAACATATAAAGAGGGGTAAAAGAGTACATTGGAAACATCAAACACACCCCTTCATCCCTTAAAATTTAGTTTATTATCTTTATCATGGTCGGGTTTCATCCCTTCCCTTAGAAAACATTTTCATACCCAACCCTCATGATACACAGTTAAGAGAGACTAAGGAATACCCCTAACTGGATGATCAATGATCGATGTTTCTCTCCATGTGCCAAGAACATTGTTTCATGACTTGAAGAGGAAAAACTTCAAGGACTCCAAGAATGAGCAAGAAAGACTACGGAACAGGTGCACCACTCACCTCGAGAAGGGGACTCCAAACGTACAAGTGGGGAGAATGAACCTAGCCAAGAAGAAGAAGAAAAGAATTATTGTGTGATATAAAGAGGCGAGATCCTAGAGTTATGGGATGAGAATTTTGGATTCTTATAAAGGTATATTATGGTTTCACCAACTGGTTGGGAGGTTACACTTGATGGAATTAATTATTATTTAATTTCTCATTGGGGCGGGGGCGTAATAGATGTGGGTTAAAATATTTCATTTAAAGAGAGTAAAATGGGCCTGTTGAGGGCTTCCCCAATCCTTGGGGATTTAAAATGTTGTTTGTGGCCCTAAAAACCACTTTGAACCTCTTTAAAATGATAGAAGACATAAAAGTGGCATTACGTGAAATACACAAGAAGAAAACCTGATAAGCCCCCGTGGCACCGATCGGTGACACACTGATTGGTGTTGCACTAATCGGCAACCCACTGATCAATGATCCACCTATAGATTTCACCGATGGTTGACGTTGTGATGACATCATACCACCGAGACATCGCCCTTAGGATCCAGAACTGATGGGTCTAGGGCTTGTGAAGCACCAAAAACATGGAAAAGGGATGGACCAGGAGGTTCTGGGCCATTATATTAGATACCTATTGAACTATTATTGTCCTTGAGAATCAAATCTAGACTTGAAGAGAAGATACAGGTCCATACAACCGCCTCTAAAGATACCACTGAAGGAAAAACTACCCCAAACAGCCATACCAAACCCAATGATCACATTGTCCCAACACACAGATTGGGGATTTCATTCCTCCATGTCAAGATACTATCTGCTTTGGGTGGAACTTAATCGTCCGCACAGGTTTAATCGCATCCACATTAATGCCTCTTGTTTAGGGATCAGGTCCTCCCTTCCCCACATATCATTTCATTTCATAAACATTCTCAATGTAAGGAAACAAAACATACCATAAACTGATAAGGTCAGCATTACATCACCATCAAGTACAAATCAAAACAGAACAAAAATCATAACAGCTATGGGTAATGGGCGTGCATCTGTGCCTCCCGTTCCCAGGTACTCTCTACAAGGCAACCGAGCCTCCAAAACACATGAACCAAAGGTATGGATCATCCACAAAGCACATTCCCTATTCGATCCTAGATACTTACTGGTCTCTCCCTGAATGTATCATTGTCCCCTATATCCAACTCTCCCTTGTCATTGACATGGGAGTCATCATGTAGATATCGACGAAGATGGGAGACATGGAAAACTTCATGGATCCTTTCCAACTGAGGTGGCAATGCTAGATGATATGCCACCTCACTGACTCGCCCCAACACTTCAAAACGCCTGATACACCTTAGAGAGAGCTTTCTCCAATTTCTTGAACCTTCACTACCCACGTCTAGAGGAAACCTTCAAGAACACATAGTCTCCAACCTCGAACTCCAAGGGCCTCCTCCTACAATCAGCATATGACTTTAACCGGCCCTGGGCTACCTTTATCCTCTAATGCACAATTTGAACCTTCCCTGTTCTGCTCTGCACTACCTTTGGGCCAAGAACACATACCTCTCTGAACTCGGTCCAGCACACGAGCGAACGAATCGGCCTCCCGTACAAGGATTAAAATGGTGCCATGCCAATAGTAGAGTGATAGCTATTATTGTTGTAAAACTCTACTAAGGGAAAATATCGCTCCCATGATCCCTAAAAGACCAAAACACATGCCCATGGAATATCCTCCAATGTCTGGATGGTTCGGTCTGTCTTCCCATATGTCTGGGGGTGGAAAGCAGTGCTAAGACGTAGTTGGGTTCCAATAGCATGTTACAATCCCCTGCAAACTAGTGACGTAAACTGTGCATCCCTATATGATACTATGTACCTCAGAACTCCACGCAGCCACACCACCTCATCCACATATCTCTGTGCTAAGGCATCCACTACACTCGACTTCTAGATCGCTAGGAAGTGAGCTGATTTTTTCAATCTGTCTACCACTACCCAGATAGAATCACAACCTCCTTGGGCACTGGGTAGTCCTATAGAAAAATCCATCGAGATGTCATCCCACTTCCACTCAGGGACATCTAAGGGCTGCAAAAAACCTCTGGGGATGTGTTGTTCAGCCTTCACCTAGTGACACACCATGCGCCTTTCCACGAACTCTGCTACTACCCGTTTCACCCCAGGCCACCAAAACTATTCCCTCAGGCCTCGGTACATCTTGGAAACTCCGGAGTATACCGCTAAAAATGACTTATGGAAGTCATAGTGAACTCCCTCCCACATCATCTCTGGGACAAACAACATCCTTCAGAAAAGCATATGATTCTGACCATCCTTTGAACATCCTTCCACCACATTGCCTTGGTTAACTCGATCATGAATCACTTAAATCATTATGTCTCCCCATTAAGACTCCTCCACCTGCCGCAATAGAGAGGACTGCACTTTCATCTCTTATAGGAAACCTCTACTGCCATCCACCCTTGCATCCAGGTGTAGGGAATCATACTCCTTAATTTCCATTCAAGCATCCACATTTTCATAAAAAGCTTCCCTCCTTGATTTCCTGCTCAAGGAATCAGCCTCAAAATTCCCCATACCTTCAGTGTAAGAGATCTCGAAGTTGTAGTCCTGAAGAAACTAGACCTACCTTGGTTGTCTCACATTTAGGTCCCGCTGGGTAATGATATGTCTCAAACTCTTGTGATACATGAATACCACAAAGTGCTCCTCGTGGAGGTAATGCTGCCACACCTTCAACGCGAACACTACTACTAAAAGATATAGGTAATGGGAGGTGTAGTTACTCTCATGAGGACATAACTACCTAGACCTATAAGATATCAGTGAACGCTGCTGCATTAGAACACGACCTAGGCCATGTCTATAAGCATCACAAAATATATTAAATAATATCCCTTCATCTGGTAACCTCATCACTGGGGAACTAACCAACATCCCCTTTTGATAATTGATGGCTTCCTTCAACTGTACACTCTACACGAAGTCCTAGTCCTTTCTGGTCAAAGATATCAAGGGAGATGCAACTTGATAGATGTAGGATGCAAACCTCTATTAATAGCCTACCTATCCCAGAAAACTATGAACCTCCATTACATTCTTGGGTGATTCCCAAGAAATAACCGCTTTAACCTTTGACGGGTCAACTGCTACCCCTTGCTAAGAAACCACGTGTCTAAGGAAAAGAAATTCTCATGTTATGAACATAAACTTGGACACATTCCCATAGAGTCGGTGGTGAAGAAGGATTTCTAGGACTATTCTGTGGTTATTAGTATGCTCTTCCTCTGGTCAAGGGTAGATCAAAATGTCATTGATGGAAGGAATGATGAACCAGTATAGAAACCCACATAAAAGAGAGCTCTTGAGCCCCATGAACACAATAGGTGTGTTCGTAACACAGTACAGTATGAATACAAACTCAAAGTTCTCATACCTGCAACAAAAAACATTCTTCGGAATATCACTATCCTTCACCCTTAACTGGTGATACCAAAACCACAGATCGTTCATAGAAAACCAATATACTCCCCTCAGCTGGTAAAAGAGATCATCTATTCTTTGGAGAGGGTAACAGTTCTTGACTGTTACCTGATTCTGTCTCTAGTAAACTATGCACAGCCCGAGACCACTATCTTCCTTCTTCGCGAACAAGACCGAAGAACCCCATGTTGACATGCTAGGTCTTAAAAACCATTCTTAATCAATTCTTCAATCTGAATCCACAGCTCTCAAAACTCAGAAGGCGCCATCCGATAAGGAGCCGTTGAAATCAGCTGGGAGTCATGTTGAAAGTATATCCCAAACTCAACATCACATCGAGGGGGTAGAGTCACCAATTATTCATTGAAGACGTCCATGAAATCACTGAAAATCCCCTAGAATTCCACCATATCTTTATCTATTGACACCACTGAAAACTCAGCGAATTAGGGAAGGAGGGGCTTCACTCGCAGGCTGCCTTCCTGGAAACCCCACTCACTGGCGAAAGTCCCACACTGGCCATCCTAATCGGAGAACATGACTCTTCTTCAGAAACAGTTGGTAACACCTTTTATAGAAAACAGCTAGTCGATGCCTAGGGTAACATCATATGGTTATATCTGCACTATTAGAAGATTCCTGCTAAACTGATGTGGTCCTATCGTCAGTCTACACCTTCAGAAAACATAAAACAAGTTGGTCTGACCTCCTATTGGTGTACTCAACACCAGGGGCACTTCAAGTCTCTCAACATCTAAACCCAGAGCATGGTCTATAACGGGTGTAATAATGGAGTGAGATTCTCTTTTATCAAACAAGGAATACGAAAGAGTACTAAAAAAGCTAATCGTACCTCAAACGACATCTGGCCCTATTGGAACTGCTGCATCTACAGAGTGTAACTGCCTATGCCCAGCTCCTATGCCCCTCATATGATAGCCTCCTACCTGACCACACCATGGTCAAGGGCCCTGAGGAGCGCCCTAAGGCTGACCTCCTCCTATAAAATCTGCTCTCAGAGTAGTGGGAGCTCGATGTCCCTTCTGCTGCTACAAATGAGGTGGGTGTTGAACTAGCCCACCCCCACTGTATTGTAATCGGTCCGGGCACTATATTCTAAAGGTTCCCATGGCGGCCACAGATGAAGCACCTTGGTCTTGGGCCTGCATGGAATAGGTGAGGACTAGTAGATCAAAACTAGAAGTGCAGGGGCCTGCTCCCCATTGGCTGAAACCTAAAAGGCCCAGACACTGGAGGCCTGCTGCTAACTGCCTTCCCCTTTGACAATCCCAACTAGCTTCCCTATCGTGGCATACCTCCCACCATGTTCATCTTATACACCAATTTAGCCTTCGTCTGGACCTCCAAGTATATTAGTAGGGTGAAGGGAGTAACAACATATTGAAGAGAAGGTTGGAGCACATCCTCTAAACTTCTTGCCCGAGACTCCTCATCCTGAAAAAGGTCCAGAAAAAAATGAAGTAGATATTTGAACTTGATCCCCAACTGCTTCACTGACATGCTCCCATGCCGGAGGGAGAGAAGCTCCTGCCTCTTCTCATCCTTCATCGTGGAAGAGAGGAGTTTTGCCTAAAACTTCTTCTCGAAGTCATCCCTCACAACTTCAGCCTCCTTCTTCTCCCAAAGTTAGAGAGTCCACCACTGACGTGTCACTCCACGCATCTATCTTATAGACAGAAGAACACAGTACTCTTTCAGAGCCCAGATCATGCTAAATGTTATCACCAGCTCCTTGATCCAGCTCTCTGTCTCCATGTCTGAGACGCATCGCTCATACTTCCCAAGGGTATTCCGCTGAAATTCACAATTCATATTCTACCCCTGGTCAGCCAAAACATCCTTCTAGGCCTTGATTGCTTTCACTACTTGTGGTCATCATCCTGGTGCCATATCTGCAAGTTAAACAAAAAATTCTTAACACTGAGTAGTATAGAAGATTGCTTTTAATTTTTCTTAGACTTATTAATAATTTAAAATCCCCAAAATACCCAACAAACACAATAACACAAGTCATTATGATGCATGTACCTTTCCTAGGGTCTTTACCCCGCAATCAGTATAACCTCACTTAATTATTAGGTAGGCCCAAATTCCTTACATCAGATCACAGAGGACCCTAAAATCCCATGTCCTAGCTAGTTTTCCTGGGTTAATTTCACTCACCAAGATTTCCTAGCATTGTTTACCTACCATCCCATGAAATCATCACTGTACCAAACCCCAACCTCTATCCTACCTCTCAACCCTCTCCTCTGATACCATTCTGTCATGACCCACCTTCACCATGATGAGGGAATGGAAAACAAATTTTCAGACCCTTCCTTCCTCAAGTAGAAGGGGAGATAATGACCCCCAAAACCCACCTTCAATATGTCCTGAAGTGGTGACTAGCACCAAGGGTATAGAATCACAGACAAAAATGTAAGGCATTACCCTTTTTATTTAGTAAGATCGGGAGATAAGATATTAAATCCCAAACAACACCCCAACTGGGGGTTGAGGTAAAGCCAAAAAAAACTATTCCCATATGCCTGTCTAAAATAAAATGCTACAAAATTACCAGAAAACTACAAAAGAAAGTACAAATGAAAAGAAAAAAACAACAACAAAAACTGTCCCAACATCTGAACTAGCACGGTCCTGCATGATTCCCAAAGTCCTCCAAGAAACATGAAAGTAGTTTAAATATGTAGGGTGAGTATACAGGTATACTTAGTTGGGAAAACCAAAAGCCCTCGTGCACATGTTGGGAGAAATCCTAATGCCCATGAGAAAAGGAGATAACCAGTTCACCAAGCAAGGAAACTATCCAACCCATCCTCACCAAGGCACACTCCCTAAATAACGAAATTCATTTAATGTCGTAGTATTAGTACATCGATATTTGGGTACCCCACACTACTTTTCTATTGATTATTGAAGAAATCCTACGCATCAGACCTCTCCCTCAATTCTTACTGTAGTCACACTACCACACCCCGCCCACACACACCTGGGTTGTCACAACCGTACATCCCGCCTGAAAACACCTAGGCTATCACTACCGAACATACCGCTCGTAGACACCTGGGCCACAACAACCAAATGTAACAATGTATGCACATCCCTAGGCCCCGAACAACTACTTCCACGCTTGAAGACACCTAGGCATCATTCTGAAGGTACTTGGGAAACCACCTTCCCTTACTCACCTGAGTCAACCACCACCACCGACCCTGCCCAAACAATCTAGGGCTATAATGGACCTTATTCTGTCATAGCCTATCTGAAGATTCTTGGGCTACTCAGGAAAGGGAGAAAAAAATGATCTAATAAACTGGCACTCATATGAGAGTAGGGAAAAACACCCTCCCCCAAGAATTAGGGGTGTTCGGCACGAAGTTCTCAAATTGGGTGGGGTGCGAATATAAAACATAAGAACTAAATTATACATATAGGTAAACAAGCACTCATCCAAACCTAGGGGTTCCAAAACCATCCCAACCACAAACACCCTCATTACTACTCATTCATAAGAAGCAGCACAACCATGTCGCCCCTCATTCCAAGAAAACAATTCCCCATTTTACCCATTCACGTTTTCATATTCAAGTGAGTCCATTTAAATTAATTCTTCACTATTGGGAAATAAAAAAGCATAGCCACATGCCAATGAAGGAAAAACAGCCAAAAAACAATTTAAGCATTCACACCCAGTTCTCTTGTAATGTCACAACAACAAAAAGGGATCTGTGAGATCCCTCAAAGTACTAGAACCAAACCAAGCCCCAACATATGGGCACATGATCATAAGACAACAACTGAACCACAACAGGGGATCCCATCCCCAAGTACTTCACATCACAAGCATCAACCATAAACACCATCAGAACATAGCAAGGGAGTTTTCAATTTTAAATATGCCATTATTTTTGTTCCATCTTTCCATTTGGTTAATCGGGGTGATCACACAAGGATTATTATTCATTGGGAATCCATTTAATCAACTGAGTTTACGTGTTTTACCAGTTTCCATGTTATATCCATTCAATCATATAATTAACCAGAAAACAAAGGATCATTAGTGTGCAATAAAAGACCACCAAGAACCACAATTTTCAGTAGACATAATCCCATACAATTCATAGCATATAAAGAGGGGTAAAAGAGTACACTGGAAACATAAATCACACCCCTTCATCCCTTACAAGTCAGTTTATTATCTTCATTAAGGTCCAGTTTCATCCATTCCCATAGGAAACATTTTCAAACCCACCCCAAATGTTACATAGTGAAGAGAGAATAATGAAAAACCCTACCTGTATGATCAACGATTAATGTTTCTCTCCATGCTCCAAGAACTATTATGCATGACATAAAGGGGAGGAACTCTGAGGACATCAAGAATGAGCAGGAAAGGCTATGGTATAGGCACACCACTCACCTCTAGAAGGTGAATCCAAATGCACCAATGTGGAGAATGATCCTAGACGAGAAGAAGAAGAAAATAATTCCAATGCGATATAAAGACGTGAGATACTAGAGTTATTGGATAAAAAATTTGAATGACTTTAAATTTAGATCGTTGTTTCACCAAGTAGTTGGGTGGTTACACACGATGGATTAATTATAATTTAATTTCTCATTGATGGGGAGCGTAACATGTGTGGGTTAAAATATTTCATTATACGAGTGGAAAACGGGTCCGCTGATGGTTGTCCCACTCCAAGGGGATTTAAAACGTTGTTTGTGGTGCAATAAACATCTTTGATCCACTTTAAAAGGTTAAAAGACTTAAAAGTGGTGTTACGAGAAAAACTGTAGAAGATAACCTGAAAGTCCCCCATGGCACTGATCAAGGACACACCGATCAGTGTTGCATTGATCGGTGAACCGCATATTGGTGACCCACCGATCAGTGTCACCGATGGTTGACACCGCGATGAAATCATGCCACCGAGATGCCTCCCTTAGGCTCCGGACCGGGCTTATCCAGGGCATGCCAAACACTAGAAATTTGGTAAAGGGATGTATCAGGAGGGTCTAGGCCATTACAAAGAATTATTTGGAATGATTATGACCACTACATATATTCCCCCATAACCTTCATGACATATTATAGTAGTTAAATGTTAATTTATAATTATGTTTTACATATTGATTGTATTACAAGATAATTAGAAAGATTTATTTTCTAGTATTTTATTTAATCCTAATGTTTGGATAATTTGATCATTTAATTTCGTATGACCATGAATATGAAAAGAAAAAATATAGAATACTCAAATTTGAAATCATTAGGTACCATGGAATTTTTCTAGATGACACTGATACACATTATGTAACTAAAAAGAACATGTCTTGTTCCAATGGTCAACCTCATAGAGATGAGACGATTCAATCATGGAATGTATCATGTAATAAAAGGATATGGTTTAATTACATTCCATATATTGACCTCTAGTAGGTATGTGTCTTGAAATAGTTACACGATGTGTAGTTGGAACTTCGTGTAATCCAACATGGTTTAGAACTATGGTAATAATGGACATGATGTGGTCAAAGTACATGGCATGTAATTCTGAAATTATGTTTATTGAATTATATCCAAGTGACAGAAAATTAAATTACCTAAACAACATGCAGTGATTGGTACACACCATGTAACATTTAACAATCCTCAAAAGATACACAGAGTGTCCCATGACATATAGTGTTGGCCGAATAACGAATGATGAGACATGTATCCTTCTATAGAAACTATATTATTTGTGATAACTCCCACAAGGTACACACCCTAACATACAAGTATTGTGATTCAACATATAGATAGAAATAATTTATTAAATAAAAAATGAACTACAGAGTGTGTCATTGGATATACACACCATATAATTTAGCTCCAAATCCCTACTTGTTTGACCCATTCAGCATCCGTATCCCTAGGCGCCTCCCTATCCGCCTCATTCCTCCCTTAGTCCACATCCATTTTGTTGATTTCATGTGGATTCATCAAAGAAACATCTTGTAAGTGGTTCTCCTCCTTGATTTCTTCTATTATATAAGGTTTCTCTTCTTCTCTCATGGGGTTTTATATATCTAGTTTTTTAGTGGTCTTTATAGGGTTCAAAATTGTTTTTTAGGGTTAGAACATGATATTTAGTGTTCAATCATTCCATTATATGTTCTCGTGGTGCTGTGGTTGGGGTTTCACATCATTTTCAATAAATTTCTACACATGAGGTTTGTGGTTATATGATTTAGAATTATTAGACGATTCAATAATTCATGGATGAATTTATAAACATGTTCTCGGATTGATTTGGGAACTGAAAAATATGTTTTTAAAGTATTTTGACATGCATATATAATGAATGTTTATTTTTTTAAAGGTAATAGTTACATTTTCTTATGTACACTATTGTGAGGCTCCTTCTGAGTGATTTATGAATTATTTAAAGCATAAAAAGACGTGTTTTCAAAGAATGTTGAGGTGAAAATGTGATTTAATGTGTGTTTTCAAGTGAAATAGATTTTTTATAAGATGGATTCTTTGTTTTGTACTTTTAATTTGACTTGTAAATTATTTAAATGTAGGGAAGCTATGTTTAATGTAGAATTACATTATGTTTGGATTTGAAAGGGGCATGGACTATGAAAATGGTTAAGTTAACTATGTGTTTCTATTCAAATGGCTAAAAATGGGTTTCATGGTCTGTGAAAGTAGTGTGAAAATTGTTTTTAAATTATTTTGGTGTGTGTAAAATGATAAATGGTTTCTTTTTGTAAAATGAGTCTTTCTGTGTCATTATTTGTGAAATCCGTGATTTTTTTGCGTATTTGAAATGATTTGCATTGATTTTTGAATGTGGTCTTTCATGATATATGTATAATGATGGATTGAGGACAACGGAATCCTAGATATCTATGTAGGATGACTAGATCTAGTATGCCAGTGATACAAAAGTATCTAGTCCCATGTTTCACTTAGTAGGATTAACGATTACAACCCTAACTAAACTTATATTATCAGTGAAGAACACTGGGCCCATGGGGTGTCCCCTCCTAGTGTCTCTTGCATAAGAAATCTGATGGTGGTGTTTTTATACAACATTTCACCAAGGTACAAGGTCTGAGTGTCTCACTTGAGCTAGATTACCCCCAGGGGTTTACCAATGGTTATCTATTATGACATGAGAATTATGTGATGTGGTGTCATCCTTCAGAAAATCGTGGTACATGAGTGTATTTCCTTATAAAAAAAGTATATTTTAAGAGATGTTTCCATTTTAAATGTGACCTTTAAAACTATAGTTCTAAAAATGGTTTTTAACATGTTTCCTTAAAAATGTTTTAACAGATTTTACATAATTGAGCATGCTAAATTGTATTAAAATTTTGTAGCATGGAATCATTTCTTTTTGGTGTATCTTAATGTGATTTTTATCACACTCTACATTCACCTTGTATTGTTTTTAGAACATATTATGTGTGACCAAGGTAAAGGGAAGTTGAGTAATTGAGGTGTCAATGGTTCAGGTTTCTAGTGTTCTACCTGTGGAAGGTATAGGTGGTGGTAGCTTGATGGTTATTCCCCTCATTATTCAAGTAGGTTTTTTGAACGTGTTTTTACTTCTAATACTTTTTAGTATTTTGGTTTTTGGATAAAATTGTATAATTATAAATGTTGAAATATGTTTACCTTGTTTGGTTATGGTTATTCATTTATGTCTTCTTTTATTTATTGGTTATTTATAATTATCTAAATTGGTGAAATCATTCCCAAAGAATAATGTTGGAAACCAAGAACTACCTTCCAAACCATGGGTATATTACTTCCCTTAGTCTCATTCCACAAAATGGTTCAGGTGTCATGTTGGATGGCACTCCAGCTAGGTTTGTGAAAAAAATGGTATCAGAGGAGGTCACACTCGGTTTGGGTCATGTTATTTGGGGAAGATTATGGGTAGACTAGATGTAGGATTGTTGGGACATTAGGTTTTGGTTTCCCGTAGGATTCATGGCTAGAACTCCTCATGAAAGGACATGTGTTTCCATAGGGATTCAGGTCGCTTTTAGTTTCATTGGTTTTTTAAGGCTTGATTTGTATTTGGAAATAAAAATATAGTTGGGATAATAGTTTAAGTGAGATCATATGGCCTGGAAATCCATGTGGAACATGGGACATGGTCCAAGAATACTCTCTGTGATGGTAGTGTGATATGAATATGGCTTCCAACCATATGGCCAAGTCACTTACCAACAATAGTTCCTTATTTGAATTGTTTTGTGTTTTCATGGGTTCTAAAAATTTGTTTGAAGACCCATATTTTGTAATTCTGAAAACAATATTTTAAAATTGGTATGGCATGGTTTTGGGGATGATAGAAAATGGATTTTTAGAATCCTTTTAATGGAATTTTTAGAAACATAGAATTTTTATAAAATGATTTTTTAATAAATTGGGGATGAGTTCAACGAGATTTCAGATTCTCGAAATTAAAAATTGTATATAATCAAAATTAATTGTTTTGAATAATAATCAATTTTAAAGAGGGTTTTAAATATCTATTTTAAGTATGTATTTATTATTTGTAAATTGTTCTGGAATAGGATGAATTGGAATTTTTGGATGAAATTCATAGAATTTTATTTCAAGAAAGAATAAACAGATTGATGTGTGGATCATGAAAATAGTATTTGATTTGGTGGTTAGTGAAGTTTTAATAGGTTTTATGAGATTTTTAACTTTAAATGTCTGGGTTGGATTCTTTTTTGGGAAATCATTAGTTTTCTTTTAACTTTTGGTGTTTCCATGAATGACCATATGCAAGAGAATATGTGGGAATGTGAATTGTTGATGACATGATGTAATGAGTGCCTGGTTTTGCACGAGAATATGCATGTTTAAGGCTCCATGTAATACCATTTGTGAGTGTGAAATAACCCAATCCTTTTTTCATGTAAAAATAATTTTTAGGAAAAGGTGTGATGTTTTGGTAGCTACTAGTTGTGTGGTGCATTTCCTTGTGGTTTGGGAATGTTTCATGTGAGGTGTTTTTAGTTTAGTAACTCTTTTTGTTTTAATGGAGTTATATGTTTGGGTTCTTATTGATTTGTTTATTTTGATATAATGGTTAGTGGGATATTTTGAAAAATGTTCTAAGAATCCTTTGAGTAAGATTCCATTGTGTGTTCAGTGTTTGTTTGTGGTGATTTTTGGACGATGGAATGGTTTGATCAGTCTCATAGTTCCCTTTTTGTCTAAATGTATGTCCCCATATGATTAGATGTGTATTTAAGGTGTAGATATGGGTATATCATGTTGTAATACCCTCTAGTTAATCACTATATGGACTTTCTTCTTAATTTTGTATATTGAATCCACATATCATTTTTTTTTCAAGTGGATCCTCTCTAAGAAGATGAGTGGATGTGGGAAATTGAATTCACCTCTCATTTTTATAAAATCAGTTGATTCTACTTATGATTTACTAATGATATTATCTTATGATACCATCCATTTTAATTCATTTGATGGCGTATGATGATGATTATTTAATAATTATTTTAAGAAATTTTTTTTACATGGGTGAATTTAGTTATGAAACATGTTTATCTTCCAAGGGTTATGCTATAATGAAATGATGAATTTTTTTGGAAATCTATTTTCTTCTCACAGGTGATGATATGGTGAATGATCTATCATCTTTTAGAACACAAATTTATCATTTTAATTATGTGATCTTTGGGGTTAGAATTATATATCACTCCAATACATATAGTAAATATGGATATCTTGTGAGGAAAATGGGATATAAATGGTGAAGTGAACATAGTTCAGTAAGGGACTCTGTCCACTATGATTTTCTTAATATTGATCCTTGACTACTATGATAAGTTTTAGAGTGATGAAAATACACTATTATAGTCAATGAAATGATCCTTTACTTCTATGAAAATTATTTTATAAAATTATTTTTATTCTTTAAATCTATCTCTTATGAAAATATTTTTCTCTTATTGATTATGTTATTTGATTTCTCTATGATTCATGTATTATTTACTTACAATATTTATTACATGACTCAAGATTATTATATATCGTATACAAGGTATGGTTTTAAATTTTCATCTCATTTTCTCATAAACGTATGTTAATGTTATGTATATGTGATCGTTGATATCTCCTTTTTTACCCTTACTAAAAATTTGACCTCACCCTCTACTATTTTTCATTTCCCTAGGTTACAAAGAAAGGTATTCTGTATGATATGTCTGATAAGGCTTCTAGTTATGATGAACATAGTGGTAGATTATATAGATATTATATTAATTTTTTTATGCATCTTTGTTTCTGAATGCATTAGAACTATGTAATTTGTGTGTGGATCGTTATGTTATGTAATGAATATTAATCTATTAATATATAATATGTTTTTATGAAAAGTACTAGTCTCTATAGATTGTTTCATAGAATGATTTTGTATCCTTTTGAATCTAGGATTAGAAAACATTATTGAGAACCCCTAAGATAATCTTATTTATATGAAAATTTCTTGAGATCGTATATATGAAAGAGTGTGGTTTTACTATAAAAATACATTTTTTGATACTGTATGTGGATTCTTTTTGTAAAAGATGCATCTAGGGGTAATAACTCTAAACAATGTTGTCATGTATATATTATCCATAATATTTTTTCATTACGTGTATTCCCTTACCACACACCTAGTTTGACACTACATTGTTTAAATATTATTTTAATTCACATTTTATATAAAAGCAATAAAGAATGATTTGAATAAAAATTTATTGTTAATGATCTAGGTAATACCTAATGTGTCATATATTGAAAATATTTTGTCACAATTTAGACATATTATAAATTACTTTTCATGATTATATGGTTTTTAACAATGATTATAATTTCTCATGGTATTCTTTTTGGTTTTATTAAATGGATTGAACTTGAATGAATCATGTTAATGATAAATGTTACTCACAATGTAATTATTTTCCTACTGATAAATTTTCTTTGGAGCTGTAATGAGAAATAAATTTTTTTAATTACACATCATTTTCAAGTTATGAATTGTAATGAGATTCCAAACAAGAAAAATAGGTTACAATAGTTTGTTTATCCTTTAGTGAAGAAATTTACACAATATTTTAGTTGTTACACTAATACACTAGTTAATGAGAAATTTTTTAGTATCATTCAACATATATTTTCTATTCTCCAATGTTCAGAAATTGAAAAATACATTTGGGATGCCGATTTTTTGGAAGGTGAAGTACATTAATGGAGGAATGTTATCATGAATATGATGTAACAAGATTAAATTAAATACATGGATGGGGATAATTTTAAAATATAATTTTTAAATAACTTATTTTCTTATATTCATACTATGAAAACTGAGAAGGAATTCCTTGTGTTAAAGTAGAATGATTATGAATCTGTTGGCACCTATGTGGAAAATGTTCCATGTATTTTGAGGTAAACATATAATATTTTCATCCAAGTTGTAATTGTGGTAAAAAATCATCAGTTTCATAAAAGAATGTATCATAAGTGATTTATCCAAAATAAAAATCAATAGTTGTGAGTAAATCATTCATTTTTCTATCATGATTAAAATAAGGATTGGATTTACCAACAAATCACCTCATTTTGATTATAAAATAATGAATCGATTCAAATAAAATTCCAAAAAACATGAAGAAAAAATTATCTTTTCTTTATAATGATATTGTGGAAGAAAACATGGTAGAAATTGTCTTAGTGGGACTAGTAATTGTTTTATGTGTGGAAAGTAAGGTCATCGAGAAATTATATTCCATATTGATGAGAACAAGTTATCTAATGATGAAAATAGAGTGAAATATCCCAAGAATTCTCCACCCAAACATAATTGTTTATAATGAAAGGAGTATGGTAATTATGCTATGAATTTCTAAAATCCCTAGGTTAATGATGATTATTTATGTCAGCAACCTCTTAAGACCCGAGGCAAACGGAAATATCTTATGATCACTATTGCTGATGTTGGTTAAAAAGTGGTGATATGTCCATTTACTAACCACTATAGAACTTGTATTACCTTCTTTAAATCTAGATATACCCCCAATTTTAAATATGAATTATTTTATAATTGTATAAGATTTCTACATCAATGATTAGATGATTAAATAGTTTTGGAAACCCAAAATGGAAATATGATGACATCTCAAGTATATGATTCGTCTCTAATTGATGTTTGTAGGAATATGCATCCTGTAAACCTTATTATTATCCCTATTAATGATTATAATACTATCTTAGTCATAGATTATATTTTTCTTCTTAAATCCCACATCAATTACAAATGAACGAACATTAAATTTTATATTCTAAAGAAACATATGATCATTTATCAGCTTGATGATAAGTATGAACTTATGGTAGTAATCACATCTATTTTATAGGTCATGATTCCAAGAAAAATAGTGGGTTTTAATATTATGTTTTGGGATAAAATAACATAGATGATATACCTATTGTGTGAGAGATTTCTAATTTATTTCCAGAGGGTTTTTCTAGTCTTTCACTGATTTTTGAAGTTGAGTTCTCAAAATAATTCATTCTTGCTGATACACCTATTTCAAATACTCCATATAAAATGGCCTAAATTGAGTTGTAGGAATAGATATATTAACTCAAAGATAATATTGATAATAGATTCACCCATCAATGTAAATTAACTTGGGATTCACCTAATTCATTTTTTAAAAAATAATGATGGATCAATGTGACACTACATTTATTTTTGGTAGTTGAAAAAGATAGAAATAAATAACATATATCATATGAAAAATATTGTGGTGTATTTGATCAACTATATAGACATTAATAATTTTCCATTATTGACCTTTATTATATATATCATGAATTTAGGTCACAAAGAAAGTATATACCTAAGAAAACATTCCATACTAGGTATTGACACTCTGAATTTTTAGTGATTCTATTTGGTCTAACTAATTCCTCATCTATTTTAATGGATTTAATGAATAGACCCATTAGAGATTACTATTATCAGTTTGGTATTGTATTTACAGATGATATTATTATATATTAAATTTACAAGGATGATCATGAGGGTAACTTTATTATTGCAATGAGGACAATATAGAGGTAGAAATTTTATGAAAATTTTAAAAAGAGTGATTCTTTACTAAAAAAGTCACATTTTTAGGTCATATAATATAAATATATGGAATATTATTTGGATACATCAAAGAAATATGTTATTGAACATTCCCCTAGACTAACCTCAATGTTTTCGATCTGTTTTTTCTTGGTTTTCCTAGATATTATCTACACTTTTTGAATAATTTTTCATGATTGTATAATCTACTCACCAAGTTGAATTATAAGAGAGAAAATTTTATTAGGTTAAATGAATGTGAGGAAACTTTCTGGGAACTACATTTAATATTAATCAATAATCCTATACTTACACTACCCTTTAGTAGATAAGGGTTTGTAATATATAGAGATGTAGAAAAAAATAGGCCAGGATTCTTCCCCATCCACAATTATTTGGTTATAGCTCATTCCATACAAAAATTGATGGTTTATTTTAAAAATTCCCCACCTCATGATTCTCATTTAGCTATTGTATTTTTTTGAATTTAAGATATAAAGGAATTGTCTTTATGGAGAAATTTGTGATATATATAAAAATCCTAAAAGTTTAAAGTGTATATTAACATATGTAGATCTGAATATGCACTCAAGAAGATGTTTGAATCTTATTAAATATTATTAAAATTGAATACATTTCCATTCCGGGAAATAAAACAAGGTGGCTGATGATTTGAGTATAAAGGATCATGGTAGCTTAACTATGATTAGGATCAAAAAAATTCCAATATTGGTGTATTCTCAAAGGATGGATATGGAAATATTTATGGAGGATGAGACATATTATCACTCACAAAATGACTGTTTCACCATCTATCCATGTGGGGATTGAGGAGGTTAATACAGAATATATGGAACTAAAAAATGTCAGATATTTTCCAGAGTTCAACCTTGATTATGATGGAATGATACTTTTTATGAATTTTCTATCTATTCCATCTATACCATTTTTAAAGAAGGTGTTTTTTAATGAGGCGCACATTCTTTCATTCTCAATTCATCATGGAAATACAAAGATTTATAGAGATCTGGAAGTGATTTTTTAGTCAGAAAACATGAAAAGGGATATTTTTTAGTATGTATCTTGGTTCTTATTATGTTTGTAAGTTAAGGCTGATAGATAGAATTACAAGTGGATGTTAAAACCATTACCCATACCATAATGGAAATCAGAAAACATCACCATGGATTTTATGGTTAGACTACAAAAATCATCTATGGGTCATAATGACTTTTTTGTTGTACTTGATCACCTTATGATGTTAGAAAACATCAATTCCATCAGAGAGTAAATCTATCTTGTTTATCTGGGCACAATAAAAATGAATTTTTATGATTTAATGGAGTACCAAATTATACTAAATATCTCCAAGATCTAAGGATTTCCTTGATGTTCTAGAAAAGTGTTAAGTAAGATCAAGACATATAGTTATGTTTCATTACTTCTTATCAACCTTAAATAGATGGAATGTTTGATAATACCATTAAAACCTTAGTAGATGTAATGAGATATTGTTCTATATATTTCAATAGTCTTTGGGATAAACACCTTCCTTTATTCGTGTTCTTTTACAACAATATCATTCACTCGAGTATTCAAATGGATTTTTAGGAAGTACTCTATTGAAGGAATTGTACAAATACAATGTTTTAGGGTGAAGTTAGTGAAATTAAGTTGTTAGGGCATGTGCTAACTCTATAAATAGAAGGGAAAGGTATATTTATTTAGCAATACAAGAAGATATATCAGATTCGATAGAAAATTTAAGATGATAGTCGTCATTGTGGTATGGAATTAGAAATTGGTGAGAATATTTTTATAAATATATCTCTATCGAATAAAGTTATAAGATTAAAATAGAAGGGAAAGCTAAACCCCATATATATGTACCCATACCTGATTCCTGATCATGTAGGTATGGTTGCTTATCCCATGGTGTTTCCACTAAACCTCTCTAAATTCCATGATGTGTTCCATGTATCTGTTTTAATAATGTACACAGCTAATATTTCACCTGTATTGAAATCTAATTTCTTACTTAATAGAGTATGATAGTTCATATGAACAAAACCAATAAAAATCATGGAACATAGAAACAAAGTGAAAAAAAATACTACTAACCAAGTTAATCTTCCCTAGATATCTTAAATTCAATGAAGATACATGGGAATATGAGGATGTAATGAAGCTAATATATCCTCATTTTCTTGTATCATTGTGATATAAGTTCAAGGGAAAATTCATTTTAAGGGGGTATAATATACCACAAAGATTTTTGACAAAACACTTCTTTAAATAAATTTTATTTATTTGATATATTGCGATAAAAGCTACACCATGTATAAAACAATTGTGATATATTATGAAAATATTATTATTTTAATGTATCAATGATCACAAAACTGTTAAAATTAGTGGATCGAATTGGAATATCTAAATTTAAAAAAAAAATTAATTAAAAATTAGATAAATCAAACATGTTGATAATAATGTACTCAATTTTTAATAAATTTTTTATATGTGTAAAAAATATATTTTTCCTCAAAAATGATTTTTTATTTTTATTTGTCAAACAAATAAAATAATTAATTTATTAAAAATTATGATAATTTTTTTGAAAAAATGAACTTCATTTTTTAAATGAAAACATAAACTGATCAAAGGGTGATTTTTTTATAATTGTTTGAATTTTTTTTTGAAAAACAGTGAAAATACAAAATATTACTGAAAATGAACTTTTTGTTTAATACATTTAAATTGTTAAACATAAATTTAAAATGTTTTCACATATATAATTTGTTAAAATATATTATTAATAACAAAATTTTATTCCTTTATATCATTTTTATGTTGATTTTTAATATAATAACATTTATAATTTTCAAAACAAATTCATTAGAAAATGATTGTTGTCAATTTTTATAGATTTAATAATAAATTAAATTCAACCACTTAAATAGGATGAATTTAATAAAATTTAATATATATTTGGGGTCAAAATATTTAATATAACCTTATAGGTGAAAAGAATTTTTGTTCATTATTAATAGTGATCATATTAAATATATATCAAATCAATGAAACATGTCACTTTGAGATAAAAGCATGGGTTAAAATATTATAATAATCCTTACACATGAAATTATCATATGAGATGAATTTCTTTTATACCAGAGAGTCCATAAGGAGTAAATAATTTATTTTAAACATTATTTGATTTGGGAACCCAACCAAAACTTTTGTGAAGGTAATTTATATTTTATTCGATTTAAATACGATTTTTCATTATTTGAATTCAATGGCATGGTTAGAAGATTCAATTCTGTTCTTGATTGAAGAAAACATCTAAAAACATAATTTTTGTATTTATTGTAATCATATTTGGGAAACCAATTTATTAAATTATTTTGTGGAATCATTATTTTCACTCTTAAATCTGGTATTTTCCTAAAAAACATATTTCTATGTATTTTGTGTTCTTATATTAAAAGTTATTCCTACCACCTATCTATGTTAAATATTATAAAAATAATTTATCATTTGGTATTATAATATATTTATTTAAGAATTAACCTATTAATTTTGGTCGTATAGTTATGTTATCATGGTAAAATGTTAAGTTATTCTAGTCAATTTTAAAAAAATCCGGATTAACTAGAAGATACAGCTTAAAATATATCCAAAACACTCCCAATTGTCATTTATTGAATTTATATAAACACCGTAACATATTATATTATTATTTATGATTAATCGTTTCTACTTGAAATTATTATGATATTTATATTATATAATCTTTAAAGTAATTCCAAGTGTGTCCCTTCCCTCCACCATGAAAGGATACCATCTTTCCTCTCACATACACTATTCCTGATCTCTCTCTCTCAAACAATACCTTCTATAATACCCTTCTATATTCCTTATTCACATCCTACTACTTCTTTTAATTCTTAAATACCAACCTTTCAGAGAATAAGGTTTAATCGAAATATATTTTCTCAACAAAGAGGTATAACTCTTAAGAGAGCATTTTTAGTTTTATTTATGTTATAAGACCTATAAATTCATTGTAACCATTATAAAAATTGTTTAAATATATTATATATTATTAATTTTTATTATGATAATGATAAAACCATTATCAGACACTTATCTATCTTATAGAAAATGTAAACTTTGTTTATGCGTTCGTATGACTTATCATCTCCACATAGCGGTGTAATTCAATTTTCATAACCATTTTACATGGATGGTATAAATATGGATATAAAGTTTATATATGATATCAATGTTATTATTATGCTTATGTAATGATAAATTATAATTTATCTTAATTTACTTCTTTTTATTAGAAAATTAAAGCATCATTCATGTATACGTATGGCATACAATTTCCATGAATGGTGCATATCCTTTTTCAATAAATTTCTTTTATGGAAGACTATAACAATAATTATAATGAATATATATTATTTGTATAATTATTAATATAGTTTATATTATTTAAATATAATAAATTTACATAATTGGGTATTCATAACCGAAGCCCACATGAAAATTTAATGAGTTGTCACATGGAAAAGTGGTTTTTATAAAGAAAATGGATTGTGGTATGATATACATGAATATTTTTTATGAATAAGTTTATAAAAAATATACATTTATTATATAGGAGGTTCAAGCACATATGATGAAACTCTAGTCTTATGGTAAGGAATTTATGTATCAATGTCATTTTACTTTAGATTATTTATCCTTGAATCTTTATTGATGGAAATTTTATGGCATCCCTTTCATGAATATCAAGAATTTTCGTCTCCAATAGCTATTTTGAGAGAATAAATATTTTCCTTTCAATTTCCTCGCTTTAAATAACCAAATGGGGGAAATAATTTTTTTAATAAAAATATAAATTTATTTCTCTCTTCGATCGAAAATTATTTTTCTTGTATATCCATGTTTAAAAAAATATCTTCAAGAATTATTTTAACATATACCATGATAGATTAAATATATTTCTACCCATGATGGATCATTTTCAAGGAATCATCTTTTTTTATGAAATGTTGTATATTTGTTTTTTTAACAAAGATATTAAAGAAATCATTATTTTAATGTACAAAACATAAACATGATTTCCTATCATCATGAATTCTCAATTATTTGATAATTACTTTACATTTTTCATTGATCAACTTCCAATAAATTTATTTCCATGATATTTTGAAAAACATTAAGCATTAAATAATTTATTTCGAAACAAAAAGGTTATTTTCCTTAATAAATATTCTAATTGATCTTTTAAAGGAATTTGTTTTATAACATCCATTGATGAAAATTACTATTTACCAGTGATATGATCTAGTTATACTATCCACATTAATTATTTTGAAGTAATATGATGATTATTATTAAAGAAACATTATATGAAACTCGTTTCTTTTCTAGGGGTTAAATAAATAATGAAACTGGTTTCTTTTCCACAAGTTATGTAATGATTAAACAATGACCATCCTATGAAACCCATTCCCTTTTCGCATGTTATGGTATGATGAATGATTTATGAAGTTGTATAAAACATATAATTATTTTAATTTTGTAATGGGTGGGATTGTAATTATATATCCCTCTAATTCATTTTGAAAATATAGATATCACATGAGAGAAATAGGTCTAGAATGCATAGTGCACCTAGTTCATTATGGGACTATGGCCATTATGATAGTATTGTGGGAGAATATTTACTACTATGATGGTTTGGACAGTGAAAAAAATCCACTATGATTGTATTTTCAGTGATCATTGACTACAAATGAAATTATTTTTTATTCTTAGGTATATGCCACAAATCTATGTATTATGAACATGTTATGATCTCATGGATTATATTATTTGAATCCATTATGATTTATGTATTAATAATCCAAGATTCCATGTCTAAATATTATAATCTATGGTATGTAGGGTATGGTTTTAAAATATTGAGCTCATGTTATCATAAACATAGGCCCATGTTTTGCTAATGTGATCATTTATAGATCTCTTGTTTATACATATAAACCATCTAATATCTCCCTTTATTATTTTTTTGTTTCCCCATGTAATGAATAAAGGTATTGTGTATGATTTTTCTCAAAATTGTGATAGATATAAGGAACATAGTAGGTGATAATGTGAACCTTATTTGAAAATATCGTTTATGTATCCATGTTTCCTATGACACTAGGCCTATACAACTCTATGGTAGATGATTATTTTATGTAATGAATATTCATCTATTAAGATTTGATATCATTGTACGAAACACATGGGTTGATATAGTCTATTACATACGAATAGTGGGAAGATATCAATAAGACCTAGGATACCATAATTGGATAGTTTTAAAGACTATAATGAATTAAATTACGGGTATTATGGATAATTTCCGAATTTATAGATAATATAAGAATCCAGTCATCAAGTGATATAAAAATAATTGTTTCCAGATATATTAGAGTAATATTAAATTATAGTTGATATATGACTTTTACCTTAATGATGGACCTCTGATATATAATATCTCAAAGAAGTATGCGAATACCAATTTAATATTAGATTATAAGTATGTTATGGCTTCTGATGTAGTTAAAGAATTAGTTTGTATATCAAACATCATCAAAGAGATTGATGTGGTACCTTTTGATAAAGATGCTATAAAATTTTAATTTGGAAATACTATAATATTATATCGTGCTAGTGAATTAATGTAACATTAACTAAAAAAGAATATACTTCAAAATTATCCCCTTGTGTGGGATTTTTCTTGAATGGGTGAGGTTGCAGTAAGCAGTTCCTCTTTGTAAAATATTTTGGTGGATCCATTGACTAAATACATATCTTAATAGAATAATGAATATCATATGAGATGTCAAAAAATAAAATTTATTAGTAGTTGTCTCTAGTTAAAGTGATTTTTTGTTGGAGTTGGTTCTCCAAAACAAAATAACTTTATACTATTGATTAACTATATATTTAAAGAATATAATTCTAAAAAATATTTCAACAAATTATGATTATTATGTAATGACACATTAATGTTATAATTTCATTATAGTATTTTTCACATATAAAGGTCATAGTTTTTTACCACTGTGATGATAAGCTATAAATTCCATGAGATTAATCATAAAAATTTATCTCATGGTCTAGATGACACCATTTTACCTGTCTCAGATGATGTTTTGACAATCTTATGTTGGATTCTAATTAGTGGGTTATTATTATTATTATTATTATTATTATTATTATTATTATTATTATTATTATGTTTCACACTATGTAGTATCTAAGATAGGATGTTATGAGGGAAAATATATCAATAATAATTTAAAATGTTATATAATTCATTAGATATTTCTATCTATGTACATGTGTATGAGCATAAATACATAATATTATTATTAATGTATATCATGAGTTGTGTACATTGATGTGTTAATAAAAACCTTGACAACATATTTTTTCAAATAAATATCATAATATTGGAGTGTTATATGTGATATAACATTAATGAAAATATCAATAGAGTATTATTTCTATTTTTCCTTGGGAGTGGAAATCACTAGGTATTTAATTTAAATCGGACTGTCTAATTAGTCCATGCCTAAGGAGGTTTCTCAATGAGTTCATTTCATGAAGTCGAAGAAAGATATATCTATAATATAGGATGACAAAAAACATAATTAATCCTTCATGATGATATATCAACAAAATGTATTATATTAAATATATATCATCATTAGGAGTGTATTTTCATTTCTACATTAATGTATTTCTAAATGGGTGTCGTAGTGTGTTGATAGATGCTAGTACTGGACTTTATCTTGTTTATATAATGCTATTGATAAATAAGTCTAGTGTGACAACATTGTAAATGTTTATAATAGATAAATTTAATTCCTTATTTATATTTATAATTTATATTATATATATATATATTCATTATAATAATATTAATCAATTTTCATCAAAATATATATATTTAAATCTTTGAAAATTGGATTACACTTATTATATGGTCTTAATTCCAAAGTTTATTGACCGAATTTTTGATTTTTAATTTAAAAAGGATTCCATTTTTAATATCAGTAATTAAAAAAAACTTATATTTATTTTTAAATATTAATTAAAAAATTGATTTTTGTGTGTAAAATATTGATTTTTAAGACAATTGTCTATTATTTTCAAGTATTAACATAGTCTCATTATATTTTATATTTTTTTTAAAATTTAATTATTTTGTTTTGATTAAACATAATCCAATAAATGTAATTATAATCAAAATAATTTTTTATTTTTTCATAGTAATATTTTTATACTTAAATATAATATTTTTCTCGATAATAGTTTTCATCTATTTTTTCAGGTTTATTTTTAAATTAATTTCTACCAAATATAGAATTATAATTTTTTAAAATGGAATAAAAATGTTAAATAATAATTTCTATATTTTTTAATTTATCCACACTGATTTTTGTCCTATATAAATTGCAACTTCAGAAAAAATTGTCATTTACCTTGTTAAGAGTTAAAAGGGTTAAAACTATAATAATAAGGGTTAAAATGACCAAAAAACATATCTCAATCATATTTTATAGTCATATATTGACCTAGTATAATTTAATGTTATAATATGAGACATATTGAAACCCTTTTTATTGATTAAGTTATTTGTATATTTTAATCTTTTGAAAAATTCCAGGTTTTTACTCTCTGTTGCCAATAAAAGGAGACCCCTCTCCTTTTATCTCCTCACGTCATGTGAATATAATTTAAAAAAAATAATACCCAAATACCTTCCCAAAATCATCTGATAATCACATAATATAGGTCCCGGTTTTACCATAATACTTTCCTTAGAAGGCTTTATGTATTAACTAAAGGTGATTGTTTGAAGAAGTTCTATAACTCTTAATAAAGTGTTTGCTTTTTTATTTCTTATCTGCCTCCTTAAAAATACTCATAACCATTGTTATATAATAAAATTAGTATCTATATTATAATAGAATTTTATTATTTTATGGTATAACCATTTTTCTTCTACTAATCTCTCTGGTGGGAATTGAAATCCTCTTCTCTGTATACATGCGATGTACTGCCTCACAATGATGTTGGATTTAATTTTTCATCATAGACTCTTGTTTATTGTCATAATTATTTATAAAAATTATATAATTTTATATATATGACATGAATTTATTTCTAGAATTATAAATAAATATTTTAAATAATATATACAATTCTATAAAAAAATACAGACATTACTTGTGAATACATTCTGGACTACCATCTCGTGAACAGTTGAATTATATTTTACATAAATTCCTCACAAGGATGGTATATATAATTTAATTTAAAGATATAATATTTTATTAATGGAATATTAATAATTACATAATGATGAAATTTGGTTTAACCACTTTCTCTCATAGTCCATGAAAAATTAATCCATTACTCATGTGTAAGCATGTACTATCATCTTCATGTTGTGAAATAATTTATTTCTCAAACCCACCTTTCATATTTGGTTATAATAGTATAATTTATATGTAAAAAAATTAATTTTATCATGATAAATATTAAGTAAATGATATAATATTTCTCCATTTGACTGTAGTCAACTTACCAAAGTCATTTTTGACATAAGATATGATTATACACAAAACATTTTATTTGAACTAAATTGATTATAGAATTAAATATGAAATGGGTAAAAATAAAATAAAATAAAAATAAAACTGATAATTATAATTATAAAATAAATAATGATCATAAATTTATTATTTAGTTATATAAATAATTTATGTGCGAAGTCAGACTCAAGGTAAGTGATACTTTAACATAAAATAATACTTTAAATGTTTAAAAGATTTCTTGAAAAATATTTTATTTTTATATAAAAAATATTTAATAAATTATGGATATATAAATACTTAAATATATTAATTTAAAAATACTTTTTTTACCACAACTTAATTTTCTTAAATAAATTATAAGGAAATTTTTTATATATTTCATTTCGATTATTTTGACTATCTTTAAAAAATACAAATTGAATGTTCTACTTTAATGTAGAAAAAACGAGGGAGTTTTTACACTATCATAGACTTTATTATTTATTTATATTCCCTAGTTTTTAAAAGAAATCCCTTCCACCGTTTTGAATTATTATATTTTTATAAAAAAACTTAAAGGAAACAATATTTTGATATCTGAAAGTGTTTTTCACGTGGCTTTAAAATATCCTTTCTATAGATTTATTATTAAACGGTGGATGTTTAACATTTTTTATTCATGATATATCCAATTATCATTACAGATAATAATGGGAGATCTTAATACAACTTATATGGTTTTTGTTCCCGATAATGATCTCTAATGTATTAGGGATTTTTTTGGTCATCAAAGGCAAGAAAGTGGGTGTCAACCTCAGATGTTTTGCCCAAGGAATTTATTGGGAACTAGATATTACTAACATGAGTTATCAATGGTTATGAATATAATGATCTAAAATTTCAATGGCATCTTTTTTTTCATTTTATGATATTTAGATGTTTTCTTTCAGAAATTGTTTTCCCAAAAATATATGATTTATTATATACCTACCAAAAAAAGTTAAAATCCATGAATATTTTTTATGCAAATAAAATTTATTTCATTTTAAAACTTTTATATTATAGTAAAATGGATAGTGAGTGGAAGTTCTAAGTTTAAAATTTTTGGGTTTGTTATGTCATAATTATGACCTATTATCAAAAACATTAAACCTATTAGTTATTATATAATGAATGAAAGATATATCTTCTCTAAAAATGAAATATTATGAAATGTTTTAAGGTCAGGTCCTTATAATTGGTATCAAAATGAATGATTAATTAACCTTAAATTTTAGGATAATGTTAATTGATTTTCCATTTTTTATTCTAATATATGGTTATTTCATCATGATATATAAATTAAATCTTACCTTTTTTCCTCATCAAATATATGTTCGTTCATAATGTTCTTCCATAGAGGAAATATGGAAGCTAAAGGAAGAAGGTATCAATAAGTGAATATCCTTCCAAATCGGTTACATGAAGTGGGTTTGATAAAATTTAGTAGTTTGTTTCAATGATGGCTCAATTAACATAGGATATAAATATAGGAATAATCCATGTTTGAGAGTAACCATATTTACCTAAAAGGATCATATCGATAGTTGATCATTTCATGAAAAAAACCCTTTGGATTTCAGTGGAACCTCAAATCTAGTGCCTTCCAAATTATGGTTCAATTTTCTAGAAAATATATTCAAGTACATGGGATATGCATAATTATAAAGTATAACTCTTTTCATTTATCATTTTAAGGGGAATTTGATTGATGGTGGTTACAGGTTTTGAAAACTAGAAAGAGAGAGAGAGAGACAGATAAAGAGAGAGGGTGTAGATTGATTCAAAGGAATAGGATACATTTTAGAATATTTTCCTTGAAAATAATGTACCTATGAATATTTGACCATGGATGGTGAAAAAAATTATTTGAATCCCAGAGAAATGGTGGAGGATTCATTGGTTTCCTAGGAAATTTTTTTTACAAGATTGGACAGGTATGCACTGAATTGTATTCGGGAACCTGATAGTATAATTAATAGATTTTACATAGCATTAAATAATGTTTATAAATATATTTAGCCTCATGGTAATTTAATGTTTATGAAAAAATTATTCATTTTTCTATGAATTTTGAGATGGTATTTGCTAACACTTACGTGAATCCTGATGAAAATAGTAAGAGAAAGTTAAAGTGGGAAACATTTGAAAAACCAGTTAACTGATAAATTAGGTCTTTATCCTCCAATATCCTACAAGTGGAGTAAAAATCATTTTAGGGAATTTTTTACAAGACCTAGTAAGTGTTACCAGTATATTATATTTTTTCATATAGCATATTACTATAAATAAAATAGTTTTGATCAATATATAAATTGGTTAGTAGATAGGAATCTATCCCTGAGATATTTTATTTCCAATTTTTTGGTGTAACAACTATTTTTTTGTTAGTTTAGTCCTCTAAATATCCAAATATATATATTTGGATTTTCCTCGAACTATGAACTATGATTGGGTGTTATAGGACCCTAGAATTAATGTATTGAAAATATTAATATATATTTAAGCATATGAATCCATTTTGGAATAACCGTTTTTTCCTTTATCCGTGTCCTTGGACGGGAAATATGAGATTGCGTTTGTTTCTAGGATATATGTTTTACCATGTGTGTGATATAATGATAGTCAACATCTAGCATTCATTTTGAGATACCATTAGAGAGTTTTTTATGTAATTAAATAATTAAATTTTTATAACTTAACTATATGACCCAAAACCCTAATCAACTTCTTCATATATTCTATTTCGAAAAATCTATAGGGATAAATGCATAACCCTGGGACATTAGAGAGGAGTAGGAGGAGAGATCCATTGGCAGATTAGGATTGAGGATTGACAATGAATGACTGAGGAGTATTTTGGGATATAATAACATATCGGAATCATGTTCATCTTCTCTATAATAAATGTTCTTTAAAAACTATCATATCATTCGTGAGGTATGGAACATTATTTTTGAGATTTCAGTTCTCATTTTTTTTAATCATTGATTTCTAATCATCTTTATTTCTAATATATTGTTGTTCGTTGCATGATCCCAGATTTTTATTTTTATTTTTGTGACCTTGAATTCAAATCTAATACATATTATGTAATGATTTTATATAACCTCACTATTCATCATTAGTATTTTACACAATTATTGTGCTTTTCCACCATTTTTCTTCAGGTTATTCATCATCAGGCCATGGGTTTTGCCAATTTGACAATGTTGGGTTGGATTTCATCATGATTGAACCCCAATATTCATGGTGGATGCAAGAATAATGTATAAATATATGATTTCTAGATTTAATGTGGTGTGATTTAGGATACAAGTGTTGGAGACATAGATAAAAGGATATATTTTGGATATTCATCTATGGGAGAGGCGATGTGGTAGTGTGGTGTGACAGGAATCAACTAAATGTATTTTTGGTTTCCGAAATTCAACCATTAGTGATAGAATTTTCAAGGTTAGACATAGATATAAGATCCTTAACATCATTTGAGTCTAAAACAATTGTAATGGTATTGATGGAATGAAGAATGAAGAATCCATTGGATTCTAGAAAGTCCTGACATACATGGAGTGTGGTTCAAGAACACATGTCGTGTAGTGACCTAGTTGTGTTGGTCAGGGTTTTTGGTGAGATAAATATCATAATCCATGTAGTCATTCCCATATTTCATGTGACCCTACTCAAGAATCCCATATGTGTTCTAAATTCATATTCTCATAATGTCGTGTGGATAGGCATGTCGTGTACCATAAGGGACACGACATGTTTAGGTACAAGGCTAGATGATATGTGTAACCTGGATACACGGAAGGTGTAATAGGGAATAGTATGGAGTAAAAGTAATTTGGATAAATTATATTGGAAGATTTTTGAGTACACAACAATACCCTTAGGTAGTGAAGACAGGACATGTACCCCATGTACAAGACTTATAGTTTAACAAGGCTTCCAATGATATGGCCAGATGAGGACCCCCTCAGGTGTCAAGGTGAGGTCCTACACTATGTGACCCTACATAAAAAAATGTAATTTTGTATGATAATACCACCGTGCATATCTCATTCTATGGTACATATATTTAGGCACATATGTATCCTATCCAGAATAGTTTTCTATATAAAATCTAATGGTAGCCTTTTTTCTGAAATATAAATATGATGCTAGGTGATGCTAGAAATGTGCTTATTTCTTCCTTGTTTAGTCAGTGATAGTGATAAGGTGAGATTATTGGAGTGTTTCCAGGTTGGGTACTCCCCTATCTCTCTCAAATGTTTCATTCCACCATATTATTTAACAAGTAGGTATATAACTCCCCAAAAAATATAGAGGGTGTTAGTCCTTTATCTTTGGATTGGACAACCTATAATTGAGATCTTGTTGTGGGTGGGTCCTCCATTTTATTAGTTCTCACTCAACAATTCTATATTGTATAATGTCACAATGTATCCATATTCTTGTGTTGTAATGAGATATGCATGGGTAGTTTTCAGTTCCCATGCATCTTGGATAGGCATTCGAATGGAGTGGGCTCCCAAATCTATATCTTATATGGTTACATGGGTTTTATGGCATCAAAAATTGGATCTATGATTTTATGGGAAGAATATTCATCCATAGTTTCACTATTGATATAGGTATCCACTTTCCCTATATCTTTGGTTTCATTATGAGAAAATATAATGTTGGATTATCCTTTCCTTTTTGGTTTATTGGTAGTGATAACCATTTCTATTTCTTCACCTTCATGGTTTTCGGGGTGTCAAATATGGTTTGAATATATTCACCCTTGAATGTGTTTTCCAATAAATTTTTTTGCTTCTATATTCAATAAATAGATTAATATTGACTATTATTAACATATTATCAGTAGATCTCAACAATACATAAAGGCACTGACCATGTTTTTCGGTCAGGCTTCAGGATGTTTAATAGGGCTCTCCCACATTATACTCTTCGAAGTTATTATCTTTTTTAGTTTACTCATATATTTAAGGTTGATAGTTTTTCATTTCTGTTATATGTTAAATACCGTATTTCACACTCATATATATTTCTTATAGGTTATTTTATAAATTTTTCCACTCTATATGTTCAGTGTCATTTTATATCTCTACATTACTTCATGGTGTTGGTTGTGTATGCGTGTACAAGTATTTAGAATAAGGAATCCTATTTCAATATTTGAAACTAAATTCTTATTATAAGACCCTATCCTATCGAAGGTAGTCATGGGGTGTCTCACTCATCTTAACACTGGTTAATTATGCATCATTGGGTCAGGTCGATACCGAGTGTTATTAGAGGTGGTCTTTTCCTTGGGCTAGTATTTAGAGTTATCCCATATTGTGATATTTTGTTTTGGAACACATGGAAAAAATTTAAAAATGTCTTTATTTCATCTATTGGTCTAAATAACTGAATTTTAATGGGGTGAATGATGTATCCATTTACCAGGACCCTAAATAACTACTTTTTGACTGAGAATATAGATTCATCAATTATAGTAATCCAGTGGTACATTCACCATATAGGATTGAAAATATTTAAATTCATGTTTTTGATTCAGTTCCCTAGATATTCTCTTTAATCATGGTATATATTCATAGTCTTCAAGATGCCTCCATTATAATATCCAACTAGGATTTTTAGATAGTATCGTAGTAGTAACCAATTAAGCAATGAGGCCTTAGTTTAGGGACCTTCTCCTAAGGTGTTCCCTCTCAGTGGGAAAAGAGTAGTGATAACACCTATTGAGTAGTGCATGGACCCACTTCCAGTGGTCCATAGAGATGATCATCAACGTATTGAGAATTATTTCATACCATTATGACACGATGGTGATTTTTGCATACATATAATGTTGTTCATGTTCTGGTTATAGAAAACTATGAGGTTTCATGGGGTTCTTTACCCTCATGCATTATAGGATTGGATTAAGATTGTGTTTCAAATTTTTTAGAATTTGGGCCCTAGTTGATCAAATTTTTATGCTTGTGACCAGGTTTCCTAGGGAACTTCATGGTGGTTGTGTGGTATATTTAACGAAATCCATGATATTTTTACCCTATATTTGGTTATAGTTGAGTGTCTATTAATATATGTGTATATTTTTGTAACCCCATGGGAAAATGGGTTTTAGTTGGAAACAATAGCTTTGGTGTATTCCCTTTTTTGGGATCCTCTTATTGATATGGTGTTCCTAACATAGATGCTTATTTAGGGTAACATTTGTCATTAATGGATACTTGTGACTGTGTTTTTAAATCAAAAACGTAAGGAAGAGGGACACTCCCCCACCCCCCTACCACCACCAATGACGGTATATTTAAAAATGTGATCTAAATCTATGTGGTAGAGTCAGTTTCACCCAAAAAAGATAGTTTAGAGGTGTGGTGGATGTGTTTCTTTGAATATTATTCTTGATGTCAATTTGGGGGATAGAGATTATCAGGTGACCCCTTAATCATCATGGTGAATCCTAATGACATCATTCTGATTTTTTATTTGTTTTTAGTTTGTCATTCCTTGATTAATAGTAACCATGGTAGAAGTATATGTCTTCATATAGATGGGTTGATCTTATCCTTGTTGTGTGATAGATATTTTATTCTAAAGTGAGTGGGGCTCGAGATTAAGAAGTTGAAGCCCATCCATATTTTCTTCATGAGATATTACATAGGTAAATTGTTCTCTCTAGGATTCTAGCTTCCAAAAATAGTGGCAGATTATATGGATATCCTTCCCTATGAATTAATGGGACTAACTCCACAGTGGGAGGTTTACCTCTATATCTACTTTCATTCAAGAACCTCACCAATATATTCTTAATTATATATGATGTCTCACAATGTACTAAAATAGTTATGGGTGATGTTGGAAGACCTTATAGAAAATAGATTTTCATACCTAGTATTTCTTCTTGGGTATCTTCACCTATGTTCATGAAAAATGAATATGGGAATTTGAGGCTTGATATTGACTATCATCACCTTATCCAGGTTAGGATAAAGAATAATTACCCATTTCTATGAATTTAAGACCTTTTTACTAGTTAAAAAGTGTTATTTTGACCTCAAATATTATTATCCGGATTGAATAACACCATTTTAGGTTTCATGAGGTTGATATTCCGAATATGGAATTCCAATGTCTCTATGGACACTTTGAGTTTTCGGTGATGTTTTTTGGTGTGACTAATACCCCAGATGTGTTCATGGTTATTATAAACTATATCATTTTTCCATACATGTACTGATTCATAATTTTCTTCTTCAATAACATGGTAATTTTCTCTATGTCATTGGAGGATCATGATGATCATTTGATGATCTTCTTAGATTTACTTTGGAACAACAAGATTAATTGTTAGCTCCTGAAGTGTCATTTTTTGATCTATGAGGTTCAATTTGTGAGGAATGTCATCTATACTCATGATTTAGTTATGTATCTAGAGAATATTAACATATTTCTTTATTAGGAACCACCCAAGAGTGTGTCAAAGGTGATGAGTTTTCTTGGTTTTGTGGAAAAACATATGAGGTTCATGGAAAAAATTTACACAGTTCTAGCCCCATGGACTTACATGATGAGTAAAGGAAATCCATTTATAATGAATGAGTAGTGTTAGAAATACTTATAAGTGTTTAGGGTGGGTTTTACTAGTTATAGTATTTTTAAATTCTATTAGATGGCATTGATTACATGGTTTTTTTCAATGCCTCTATAAATGATCTCAATTGCTTATTGATGTTGGGGTAGGTACTAATGGATTATGGTTCAAGGTAGTTGAGGCATAATGATAAGAATTATTCAACCCATGGATTAATGTTTGAATACATTTATTCACCTGGAAGACATCAAAGAACAATCTTTTATGTGAGTAATTCATTAGTTATAGAGACCACCAGAGTATCAAATACATCTTCTCTTTGAGAGATCTCAACCTAAGGCGTTGGTGTTAGTTAGAGTTCCTATTGGACAATGAATTAATGATATTTTATACTCTAATTAATGAAAATGATTTGTAATATTCCATTAATAGTCAATAACATTCTCACCTGGTGTATGAGGCATCAGAGAAGTTAGCGTCATTATAGCTATCCCTAGTAGAGGAGAGGGGTAATACTTATCTATATTCAATGGTACTGACTCAACCACATCAATATCAAGTTATAGATTCTTAGTTTGTGACCTCTATAATGATTTTCTATGTTACTTTATTTCTTACATATATTACATATATAATGTTTTAAAAGGATTAGAAAACATCATCCTTTTATAGGAATGAATAGTTGTTCTTGTCATATTGAAGAGGAGGCAATCAAGAAGTTTTATACCGCCCCTAGGGGTATACATATAGGTGTTTACAATATGTAAAAGGAACATTATATGTTTTTAGTGGGTTTTCATGAGGAATAATATTACTAAGTTTGTTTCTTGATGTATCATGTGTCAATAAGTGAAAGCTAAGCATCATGATCTAATAGGTTTGCCTCAACCTCTTGAGTTCTTATAATAGATGTGGGAAAAAATTTATTTTTATTTTATGATGGGTCTTCCATGGATAGTGGGGGTCTATGACACTATCGAGGTGGTAATTAAATTACACACCAAGTCAACACTCTTTATTACCATCAACCTATAGAGTTCGGTAGAGATTTTAGGGAATTTGTATGTATTGGAAATCATCCATATTCATGAGAAACCCATGATTATTGTATGTGACCATGATTATCTATTCATTTCATTATATTGGAAGAGTTTATAGGGGTATTTTTTACCTAATTACATATGAATACAACATTCCACTCCCACTTGAATATCTAGACAAAGAAGACTATCCATGTTTTGGAGGTTGTGTTATTGGCTAGTGTGTTGGTTTTTTTTTGCTAAATCCATTAATATCAATTATCAAGGGGTTTTTTCTTGTAATATCAATTTTCACTCCAGTATCATCATGAAACCATTAAACAATCTATATGAGAGTCTCTTAATGTCACCCTTGTGATGGACTATGTTTGGTGGGAACTCTCTTATTGGGATAAATAAGGTTTAGGCATTGGAGGGGGTTTAGATAATCCATGAATGATTGATTATATCTTAGTGTCGACAAGAAATCATACACAAACGGAGGGTATAGACCATTGGAGTTCATGTAGGGATACCCGGTCTTTTGAGAGTCTCCCAAAAAAGTGGATTGCATAGTTTTATTTGGGGATTAAACTTTTCCCCAAGGTTATTTGGTCCATATGAGTTTGTCCATGGGGTTGGTGAGGATACTTACGATTTGGAAATCCACCCATGGTGGGACCAAGTGTGTGACATCTTCTATGTGTTGTAGTTGAGTAGATACGTTCATGACCTATATCCCATAATCCAATGTAACATACTAGAGTTTGAGGATAGAGTCACCTTCTCAATGTACTTAGTGCTGATTGAAGACTAGTAGAAGAAGATCCTATGTAGATATTTTATTCATTTATTTAGATTTCGTTGGAAGAATGAATTCTCAAAAGATATATATAAGTAGCGTGAGAGTCAAATGTGGAATAAGTACCCGGACATTGTTTTGTATATTGAGCTATTTGGAGAGAAAATCATTGAATTAGGGGAGAAAGTAATGAATCTAGTTGGTTTATTTTAGTTCTTTGAATACTGTAATATATATCTTTTGTCGTTTCCAAAATCTCAGCACTCTTTTTGGGTGTTGTAGGACCCGTGAATTTATATATTAAAAATATAAATATATATTAAACCCCACACATAATATTTTTAGAATAAATGGTTGAATAATTGATTGGGGCCCTATAAAGGAAATTTAATGTCGCAGTTGTTTTTGGTATATGGGGTTTACCCTAGCCATCATATAAGTCTAATCTGTTTCGGGCATTTGGTTTTGGATACTGTTGGTGACGACATTATTTAAATAATTAAATAATATTTAATTTACTTATATAACCCAAATCCCTGATCAAAGTCTCTATAAATTCCAATTATGGAAAATATACAATGATTGGTACATAATTCTAGCATAATATATAGGATGAGGAGATCTATTTTGGTGTATCAATAATTCGTATCGATGAATAATTATTGGGGAGGATCACGAGATAAAAGAATACAGAGGGACCATTTTCATATTCACTAGAGGATGTGGTCTTTACCAAGAGTCAATATTTTCTTGTGGTAAGACAATTTATATTTGTGATGTACACCATTGTTTCATTTTTTAATCATGGATTTATAATCAAATTTATTTTTGGGTGAGTTTCACACTTCTCGTGAATCCAAATATTTGTATAAATCTTTACACCCTCAATTTCAACACTGATCCTTGACATGTAATATTTGGATGGAATTTCACCATCTAATTTTTGGATTTCCCTTCATACTTATTCTTCTCCACCACCATTATTCATGTTCTTCATCATTGTTACATGGGGTAAATTATTAGACATTTCTAGGTTGGATTCAGTCACGATCAATCGCATATATTCACCAAGGATTCATTAATGATGTATAGATCGGTGATTTGTATATAGACCATGGTGTGAATCCATATGTAAGTGTTTATAACATGGATCAGAGGCTAGATCATTGATTTTCATCCATGGGATATGAAACATGGTTGTTTATTATGAAGAGAAGAAACAACATATAGTTTGGGTGACTAGAATCGAGCGACCTATAATGGATCTGGCATGGGTGGTCCCATATTTGAGATCATTTACAAGATTTGAGGTTGAAACATTAATAGAAGAGGTGTATGTGAGATGAAAGAATATTCATTGTGAATTTGTAAAATAATCACATACACTACAAGTGGTCAAGGAACACACGTCGAGCAGTCCCCTAACTATGATGACTAGGGTTTTAGGAGAGATAAATATCACTGAACATGTGGTTGGGTCTACACGCCTTGTTAACAAATTCGGGTATCCTAGCAGTGTGTTGTAGGTACACACCTAGGATACCATATGGTCAAACACACCATGTACCCTATCATCCACTTCATTTATATGTACATGGTTAGTCAAGCTATGTGCCTTCAGTACATTCTTAGTGCACATGGTTAATAGATAGAGTATATGGGCTTGGGATGAAGTAAAGGGGCATGGGATGGAGTACATGGGTGTACCCATAGTTCATAGATACATGTTATATACCTTATATACATGTATTTTTGTTATAAATAACTTCCCCAATAAATTTCCATGCATGTAAATTCCAAATTTTCCAAGCGAGGTTACATGTCATGTGCCCCTATGTACATGCCATATACTTTTCAATAAGACTTCCAGCAGGTGTATCTCTTTCATAAATACTTTGATTTGGGGGTTTTAATAGCCTATAAGGAGAAAAAATTCATGTATAACAGGATTATAGAATTTTTTTAAATTAGATATATCATGCGAGGTGATGCTATAGGAATACTTCTTTTAGCGATACTTAGCTGGTGACAGTGATTCATTCTAATCAACCTAGTGTTAATGGGTTCGGTACTCCCCTATCTCTCTCCAGGGTGTGGGTATCCTATATTGTTTATACAAGTAGATATGGAATTCCCCCATAATACCAAGGGTGAAGTTCCTCAATCTGTAGAGTAGACTCCTCATTATTGAGCTCTGGTAGTGGGTGGGACCTCTATTTGAGCAGTGCCCCCTCAATTGTGCTATATAGTTGTGACGTGTGGAACATCAATATTATTTAGAGGATATAATTGATACATGTGTATAATTTATTGATCTCATTGTTCTTATTCATAGTAGAAAAAATATTTCTCTCTACTATGTATATTATATGGTTAATCGAATTGTTTTCAATTGGTGATAGTACCCATAGAGTTATGGAAAACCACTTTATTAGTAGATATGATTTGGAGATGAGGGTAGAATTTCTCCCTCAACTTTTTTTTATAATAATATCTTATGATTAATTTTCCTTATTAACTTGTATTTTCATTTTATCAAACTATTTCTATTACATCCCCTTTATGGTTTTCATAATGTCATTCTTGGTTTCTATATACTCATCCCTGGAAGTGTTTTACTACATGTGTTGTGTCTTATGGAGTCGATGAATAAGTTAATAGTGACTATAATGGAACTTTTATCAATGTTGTTTAAAATTATATGGTGGTATTAACCATATTTGGTGGTCAATATCTTTGATATTGAGCTCGTATCTCTCCAACTCTACTCATTATAGTTATTTTTATTTTTTGTTTCTCTCTATATTTTTTGTTGGGAATGTATTTTTTTAACGTTATATACCATGTTTCTCTCTGATATGAATTTCCTAAAGGCTATTTCATAAAATATTTACATTATAAATGATTAGTATCTTTTTATATATCTACACAACTACATGGAGATAGTTGTGTGCATACATACATGTACTTATGATATGGTCTCCCATTTTAGTATTACATACTAAGTGTTTTTTTCTATCCCCTAGCCTATTGAAGGTGGGAGTGGGGTGTCTCACACAACATACAATTATCTACATAATGTATAGTGGGATGGTTCAAGCCATTTGAGTCATTATTATGAAAAGTCTCTAAATTAATTTAAGTAGTTTGGAAATCATAAAATTAAAATGAAAAGGGGTATTGAAAATTAATGTTGTAATATAACGGTTGATGTTGGTCAATTTAATGAACTGGTGAAAGGTATGTTACTTTTTTATTAAAATTATTTTAATGCCCTATTTGACACTAAATCTTCTCATTAATTCATTTTTGAGAAATTTTCTAGTGGAAATATCATATCTTGAAAAGAAGTTATATCTTTTTTTGAAAACAATTAAAATATTTACTAAAGATACCAAGATATATAGGAATCATCCTATTATTATTAGTGGGATGATTTTTCCTATGAATCATTTTGAAATAAACATTGTTGAGTTTTATATTATTATGGGTAAGTGTTGGGTTATATTTTGTCATTATAAGATAGAATATATATCTATAATTATTTTATTCAATTATTTAGCAACATTGATAACTATTTAAGAAGAAGATAAATTAATTAAAGGTGGAAATGAAACTTACTAAGATGTATTGTTGAAAAAAGTAATCTATTGAAATTATTGATGTTCTTGTATTGTAGGAGTTTATAGACATATTTCCAAATGAGTTACCTACTGTTATTCATGATCATGAGGTTAAGATTGCTATTTAATAAGTGTCTGATTCTAATCAAATCTGAATACCCTCTATTTTAAGAGATCAATTAAAAGTTTCAAATTGATAAATAAGTTGTAGTAATTACATGAAAAAGGTTTAATTCATTATATTAATTCACCATTGGATGATTCTATCGTATTTTTTAGAAACTAAATTTGTGTAATGAGTTTTTTCTTTGATTATAGAGCCTTCAATAAAATCAAACGTAAGAACAATTATCCTTTTCCTCATACCTATAATTTTTTATTTTCTCTAAAGAGAACAGTATTTTGTAAATATTTATCTTAGATTAGGATACTATCAGTTAAACGTAATAGAGGAAGATAATCTAAAGTCCTTGTTTTATACTGCATCGAAGATTTATTAGTATGTGGTTAGTACCTTTGGGTTGTATAATTAAACATTAGTATTCATGGATCATATGAATAGGTTTTTCTATGACCACTTGAATAATTTAATTTTTATGTTTATTAATGATATTTCATTACATTCTAAAATTTATTAGTATAATTAAAACCAAAAAAAAATTCAAACCAAGAAATAAAATAACGTTATATGGAAAATATAGATAATGTGAATTTGGGTTAAAATATATTTTTTTCCTTGGCCATATTAGTTCTAAATATGTATTAACTATTTACTATTATAAAAAATTATTTGAAAAATTCCTAAGATCATGAAATTTCATTTATATTCATATTTTATTTATATTAGTATTTCCTACAAGTTGTTTTTTGTAAAATTTAATCAATTACTTTTCATAATAACTATGTTAACTCAAACAGGAGTTAAATTTATCTTAATAGATGAGTTTGATAAATGTTTCTATAATTGATAAAAATATAAGTGAAATCCTTGGTTTTCAAATTTTTAACCGGAAATTGTAAAATTTTCTCCTATAGTTATTCTTCATTAAATGGACTTGGTTGTGTTTATTTTTACAATGATCAAGTAACTACAAATGATTTAATTCAATTTAAAAACTATGAGAAAAATTATCCTACACATGATCTAGAATTGTTTTTTACGGTTTTTTCATGAAAATTATAGAGACATCATTTATATGGAGTAAAATGTGAAATATATACTGATCATAAAATTATTAAGTATATATTCACTCATAATGAGATAAACATTATGTGGAGAAGATGGATTGAACTAATAAAAGATTATGATTTCATAATTCATCACCATCCATGAAAATAAAAAAATGTATATAATGCTTTTAGTGAAAATGATAAGACAACATTAACCATTCCATGTTTATAATATTTTCATTTTTTAAATAATTTAATGAATGTTGGAATAGAAATTGTGCATGCAATAAAATTAACTATTTTATTTCAGGTGTCATTAAAATCATAATTTTTAGATATAAATTATAAATCTCTGATAAAAGACTGTTATTTTCCAAAAAGAACGCAGAACAAGTAAATAATGGTATGCTGTCTAAAATTTTCATTTCTAAGGAATGTGTATTGAAATTTAGAAAAAAGATATGTGTGCCAGCTATATCGCATTTATAAAATGAATTGTTGTGTGAAGCTCATAGATATCCATTTTTTATTCATACTGGTAGTAAAAATATGTATAGATACATTCAGACGTATTATTGGTTGGATGAAATGAAGAAATATATTACAAATTATACCATAAAATGTTTGACTTTTTGAAGAGGTTAAAGTCGACTGATAACTACAATATGTAAAAATTTCTCCTTTTTTATATCGGAGGGTAAATGGGAATAAAAATATATGGATTTCTAAGTGGGATTTATAGTAAAAACTCTCTATAATAATGATATATTATTTATTGTTAATCAATTGAAAAAATATTCACATTGCCTTCCTTTTGGACATACTATTCTTTTAGAACAGCTTTCATGACTGTTCTCAATGAGATATTCAGGTTACATAATGTTTTTATCTCTATTTTATATGGATTTTATCCCTGTATTACTTGTAATTTGTGTAAATTTCAACCAAAAAATTTGGGTTCAAAATCTGATTTTAAATTTTCTTTTTTATCGTTAATTAGAAGGATAGTCAGAGGAAAGAATCCAGAGATTATAAAAATTTATTTGAGCTTTTTCAATGGATTTATGAAGAACTTGTATTCATTATATGTCATTAGTTTAAATTTTATACAATAATAGTTCTCATTCTAGTATACCTAAGACAATTTTTAATGAATTATATTCAAATCAGTGTAAAATTATAACATGTTGGGATAATGTTGGTGAAAGGAAGTTTGTGGGACCAATGTTTACAAGGGATATGGTAGAGAAGGTAAATATTATTAATTATCACATGAGAGTATCTCAAATTAGTAAAAATGGTTATGATATAAATGGAGGAAAGATATTTCATTTGTGGTAGGATATCATGTTTTCCTTATAGAATTTCCAAGGTAAAATGTTATGTGCTTTGGTAAATAGAAACTATTATTTCTATGGTTCATTAGTCTATATGATATTTTGAAAAAATTTGGATATGTTTTCAAGCTATTTTTTTCCTTTGAGTTTATACTAGGTACATGATGTGTTTCATGTTTCATTATTACAATAATATTTATCAGATAAATCTCATCTCTTGAGAACATAAGTAGTATAATTGGAAGATAATATTACATATGAGTGAAAACTAGTTCAGATTCTTGATCAAAAAAAGAGGTTGATACAAAATAATATGATTCATTAATTTAAGGTTTATTACAAAAGCAATTTTATTGAAGAAACAACCTGCAAATCAAAAACATTCGATGAAGTTAAAATATCCCCACTTGTTTATGTAATGATTAAAATTAAAAGTATATAGATTCCAAAAGGAGGGAATAATGTAAAAACAAATGTAAGGTTTATAATATAAAATGTTCACTCTTTATTAATATTCATAAATTATATTTTATATAATTATAGTTATTCAAATATTAGTAAGTAATGTTTCGATCAATAATGAAACAGTTTTAATCTCACTGATTTTATTTACATGTATTATGTTGTGTTATATAAATTATTTTTTCAAAAAATTAAAAAATTTAATTTAAAAAATGTTATCATTCATAATTTTATCAAGTTAATACTATCTTATAATTAATTTTAAGGAAATTTATGTCAAAGTTTACTGTTGGGATTATAGTAGAAAATAAATAAATTTTATGAAAAATTATCCATTATTTACATGAATTTAAAAAGTTAAATTATATTTTATACGAGTTTGAACATTAAATTATTTTCTTTTGATAAAAAATAATATAAAAATTTTCCTTGGAATAAACATTATACCAAATTATTGTATAGACGAATTTTTATACATAATAATTGTTTTTCTAGAAAAAACGTGTCACGTTTTATGGGTTTATTTTTAATTTGATTTCATTAAATTATAGAATATAAATATGATAAAATGGAATCTATGTTTTTAATTATTAATTCAAAATTTTCTAACAATTAAACCTTTTTTTATTAAAAATAGTATTTTTTGTAAACAAAAATAAGTTACCTTGGTAAGTGTTAAAAAATGTTAAATTGGTTAAAAATGAAAAGAATTGAAATGACTTAAAAATGTATTTATAAAACATCATGATATTATTTTAAACTTATATCATCACATATTCCATTTTTAATCCTTTTGAATCCATTTTTCTTGAGTAATACATTAATATATTCTAGTATTTTGAAAACATCCTTGTATATCAAATTCCTCACTTATAAAAGAACACTTCATCTCGTATCATATTTGTTCTTCAATACCCTCTTAGGTCAAAAAAATAATACTTATATACCTTTATTAAAAACCTAAACATGTTATACTTGTCCTCTTTTATTATAATACCACCCTAACAAGGCTTCAGTTATTAACATGAATAGTTTTTTTAGAAGAAGAGGTATAGTTCTTAACCGAGTGTTTACTCATTTGTTTATTCATTAACCTCATTAATTTATATCCTAAAAATTGTGGTATAATTACACAAATATCTCTCATATACATAAATTGTATTATTATTATCATAGATCCCACTTTCATTTAATTATTAATTTCATGGAAAATGAAAACATATTCTATGCATACATTTGAAATACCACCATACAAAGAAAGTATTTTTCCTCCATGAATATTATGGATGGTCATAATGATGGATATATATCAAATAATCTGATATATATGATATCAATTTAATATTTTAATGATAAATAAATATTATAAATGTTTTTACAATTCAATGAAAAAACATTACTTGTAGAAAGGTGCAGACTATTTTCTCGCAAACCAGTGTATTTTATTTTTCATCCCCACCTCACAGGGTTGGTATATATATGAGTTTAATTGAATAAATAATTTTCTATTTATTATATAGTCATAATTAAGTAAATTTTAAATTATAATTACATTTTTCCATCACATTCATTATAAAATGGAAATGTTACCAATTCATATGTATGGACTACCATATTCATGTAGTAACGCAATTAAATTTTCATAAACATCATTAAAATATATTCATATAATATTATAAATAATATATATAATTGATAATTATATAATTATTATTATATAATTTATTTAATCATGATTCATTTTACAATAAGAAACCTACAGATGTTATTTTAGACATATGAGTCTAATATCCTCAAAACATCCAATGTGAACGTAATTGATTATGAAATTGATAACGAAATGGGTAAAACTCAAATAAAAGGAATAATAAACCAGAAAAAAGAAATTATTATAGTAAATAATTAATATATGTTTATTATTTAAGAATATAAATAATGTATGTGATACATAATATTCAAGGAAATGGATACACAAACTTAAAACTTTATTTTAATTGTTTAAAATGTTTCATTTCAATTCATTCTTCTTTACATAAAAAATCATAAAAGAAAATTTTTTATCTATAAAAGTTTATATAAATTAATTTTAATAAAAAAATTATCTCACTTTTTATTTATTGAAAATTTAATAAAAATTAATCTTATAATATATTTTATATAAAACATTTTCACTTTATTCACAAAATATATAAGGTGTGTTCTATTTAACATATATGACATGAACATTTTTTCCCAACATCATGACTATTATTTTTTATTTATATTCCTTAAAAATATTCCATGGTTTTCAAATAAACCCCATTTCCTTTTGTTCAATGAATTTTTTTGTTTTCATTAGAAATTGGTTTTAAAATGAAATGTTATTTCGATATCTGAAAGAGTTGTTTATTATGGGTTCAAAGGAGTTTTAAAGGAATTTATGATGAAATGGTTCAATCATTAATTTTTTTATTACTGATATGGTGCATCATTGTTATATATAATGAATATTGGTCTTGATATATCTTATATGGGGGGTGTGACCAATACTACTTATATGGTGTTTGAGCTTTATATATCTCTCTAAAGAATTGGTAAATTTTTCTATTATTAAATGGAAATAATTAAGGAATAAACCATAGAGGTTAATCCCATGTATTTAACTAGAATCTAGTTATTTAAGTTATAAGTGAAAATGTGTTATGAGTATAATGATCTAAAATAAATACAGGGTTTTGAATTTTAATACTACGGGATTTGAATATATTAATTTATTAAAAAGTTTTTTTATCTTAGGGATATTATTTATTTTATAATTTGAAAATGGTAAAAATTATAAGAATTTTCATTTATTTTAGTAGACTGATGGATTTATTTCTTTTATTCCCTTATTGATATTTTTTTGACCATCCGACATTTTTAATACTTACTCACCGGGTTTTAATATGAGAATAATAAAATAAGACATCATTTTTAATGTCATTAAGATATTTCATTAAAATAAAAAAATCAATTTTAAAGATTTTTATTTGGGGGAAATGGATACCTAGTAAAACTATCCATTATTTAATATGTGGGTTTTTTATGTAATTATGATGATCTAATTATCTAAAAATCTAAATCAAAAAGGTCTCTTGTAATGAAATATTGAATAATCTTGTTTTAGAAATTATGATTATGAAATGTTTTAAGGATGGTTCCTTATACCTAAAGGGTCGCATACTATGTTCATCAATAATATTAACTAATTTCTATTTGAATTTAACCATTTCAATACAAATTATTCCAAACATAAGGTTTAATAATTATTTAGTTTCATTATCAAATAAATCCAATCACTAATTATTTAAAGGAATGTATATGTGAGTTAGATATAAATTAAATATTTGTTTTTAAGTTAAAAAATAATTATTGATTTTGTTACGTTGATATATATAATCCTTATATATCACTTATTTATTCACTAGGTAATGAACACAAATTTATATTTTTACTTTAGTTCTAATTAATTATTTATTCTTCAGTTAGTGAAGATAATATTTGTTTATTTATTAAACGAATAATATTGTAATATTCATTTTTTTATATTAATATTTATTATTTTATATTCGATAAATTCTGAGTGGGATTGACGGTTTGATATAAGGGTATGTGTGAAATGAAATATTTATTTTAATATCATCTCAATACATATTTATTTACTTATTTAATAAATTATAATATAATATCAATGAGTTATCAATCATAATGGAATATAATAATAATAATATTATTATTATTATTGGGTGTGGATTTTACCTAGAATAAATTAATTAGTTAACGGAATTTTTTAAATATATAATTATCTAAACCTATGTATATAACATAAATTATATCATCTATTGATATGGGTGGAGAATCATTAAACATAATGATATTCTCCGATGAATTCTCTCAAGAACGAGAAGTGAAAATTATCCCCCTCATTTGGAAAGAGAATAAGAGATGATATCTCAAGAATAGAAAGATTATTATTTTGATCAAGGGAAAATAACACAAGAGTTTTGGACCATTTGTTCAAGAACATAATATTTTGATGATGTTGTTTATTGATTGATGGATCATGTTAATATACACCTAGATAGATTTTTCTTTAGATCATTTATCACAAGGATGTTATGACAATAAGTTCAACTAAATCATTAATAATGAACATTTATCAAGATGAGATAAATATTTTATAACAATTAGTTATCAAATATCTTTGTAAATATCCTATATTTGATTATTATGGGGTTTTATTTATCACGTTATGAAATATTACAATAATAAACTGGACAAAAGTCATTATTAGGCAATGGTCTAATTACATCCATTGTACCCTAAAACCTTGTGACACTAGATAATTACTTAACCCTACATAATATCATGAGTTTACCTTGTCATGGAATTCAAAAAAACAATCCTTAATCATAACTAGTGTTCCCACTCTTGACCAAAAAATCCCATGGAAACATGGGTTTTAACTAATGACATGCAAGATAAGCATGATTTTGATCTACCTCGCAAGTCCCGATATAATATCTCCACTTATAATTGATACATTCCAAAACAAAAACATACCTTGTTGCAACTATTTAATATAACTACATAATCTACTTGAATTGTATCCAAATTATAACTCAAAACACCTCAAGCATGCCTCCTCACAAGATTCTTTTGACAGGTGATTGGGTCGTATAAATACTATGTGATGATTATTTAATAAAACATAAATTGTGAGGGTCGGTTCAGATACTACCAATATTTTAGCATGATTGATTTATGTAACAGACATACCCAAAACCTATAGACATAAAATATGAATCCAATATCATATCTCATGGTTCAGAAGATAAATTTTAATAGTTTACATTATATGCATCAAATATAATTGAGCCTCAATTGAATCATGTATATCAAAATTTATAATAAATAAGATAGTTCATATATTGGACTATTAAATAAAACAAAATATCTAAAATAAATACACATTGACCTTTGTACCAACACACTATCCTAGAACTTACCAAATAATCATCATCTGATCCACTACTCATACCAAAACATAATTATTCCTCTAAGATAATACCCATTCCTAACATGAAAAAATAATTTTCTTACCATTTATATAAAAACACATCCCAAGTATACAGGTAGGGAGTGATTCTAATAACCCAATATGATTCCCTCACAACCATTAAAACTCTTAGTGTTAGCAATGAGGTGAATGTAAAGTTAATTTCTATGGTGATTATAACTCTATAATAAGTGAAACTAACTCACCATAAAACACAACTAAATAATGATCATATAAGAAATAACATTACACCCTAATTTCTTGAAGACACATTCACCTTGAATACTAACTAAAATATGATTCCCCCACTCCCGTGAATCCCTAAGTGTTAGTGATTAAGTGGATATAAGTTCAAGTATCTTGTGAGAATAAGTCTATAGTATGTGAAACTCACTAACCCAAAAAAAACATAACTCATGCATGATCATATAATACATTCCATTACACCATCATTTCTAGACCACAAGTGCACCTCAAATACTAACTATCTCTACCCAACTCAAACTAGATCCTACCTACCTATAATCTAGGACACATATATAGCTATACCAAAATTTCTAACACCATATGATCACTCCTCTCATCAGAAAGAATACCAAAGTGGTCTCACCATATCCATGATGTCTCTCTCATTAGATTCCAACTCGACAAATCAATAATTTCACTGCCCATAAAAATCTAAATACCTAATATATTTTATGAAAAAATATATATATAATTAATAAAAGTTAACTAAAAGAGGAACCATTCATTAAATCAAATGAAAAAAATATAAAACCAAAACAAGGATAGAAAGAGAGCCCAAATACTCAAATATCATCCCAAAAAATACCAACATAAAACATATGGGGAAAAACTAATAGGTCCCAACCATAGAAAATAAAAAATCAAGCACTGACACCCATCCCCATCTCATCTAACTAGTCCTTATTGAAGATATCTAATAGAATACAAATGTAGAACCTATATATTTATCCCATAGTTAAATTATAAAAAAGGGATGAATCCAAATACGTAATAATATATCCATTCAATGTTGATCCCTATAATCATATATCAATGTCATCTCATAGATCTTGTGGATCATTAAGTAACCTATTGATCAAAAATTTTATTTCATGTCTATTGTTTTAAAATTAGTATAACCTTATTGTCTATGAGTCAGAACTATCATATAATACTAAAAACTCCCCAAAAGCACTTTATTCATCTCTCCTAGAAGATCATCTTCCATCATCCCACATTTCAAGCATCGATGAAAGGACTAGAACTATAGTTACTATAACATTCAAATATAAAACAATTAATTCACGTTCTCTCAAATAAATGTAATCATGGTCCTTAATCTAAATTCTATATTGTAATGTTTTACTATATGTCGCCTCCCATAGGTTTGTATCCCAATCATGAAGACTATAATACTATAAATCATAAATTAATGCCTTATTACCTATAAATTTACCTCATACTATCCTAATACAATATCCCTAAGGAGGATACCACTCTCCTCCTATAAACAACACAATTAAGGTAACCCACTCACCACCCAACCCCTTATTTCTATTGATATTGAGGGATATCATAACTCTGGGAGTATTTCCCCTGAATTCATATTTAATCATAAATCATAACATCAAATGGGAACTATCTCATCTAAAAAAATTAGAAAAAAATTAAGAGTAATTCCTACAAGAACTAAACAATCCATAAAATCAATAAAAATTCAATTCACTAATATAAATTTAATCATAAATTGTCTAACCCATCACTCAATAAAAGTAAAAGTATTTTATACCATCCCATGGTTATCCAGAAACATGATAAAAACCTATGTGTTATCACTTGATCAATATATCTCTAAAACTCATGACTCGCACCAATCATTCGAGGTTGTACAAGAGTACAAGAATCGATCACTATACCAATGGGTACCTCTTCAGGTCCGATGAATATCCCATTATTAATAATATCAAATGACAATATTTCCTTGTCTTACAACCTCATCACCCATGGGAAGGTTCTAATGATACTCCATACATTATATTTCATAATCGAATAATATGAGATAACATATAAAGACCCAATAATTAAGAGGGACCACAAAAGAACATATAATTTTATAAAACTATTCCTCCATATTACAATATTATCCAAATAAAAATATTTACAAACAATACCCAACTGACCATTAATATTAAATATTAATTAAATTATCCTTCATGAATCATTTAATAGGTCAACACAAATTGCATTTCCCCACACAATTCCTTAGGAAAAAATTCCTTGATAACCCCTTTGAAAATAGGAAAACATTTTTTCAAAATAAAATGTCAAAAACAATCCTTTAAGTCAACATTCTCTTAAAAAATTAAATTTCAAAATCATACTCCTTTAAAATATCATTTTAACTAAAAATATATTTTTCATTATAAATTTGAGTCAAAAGTAACTCAAACAACCATGAAATATATAAAATCGGACATCAAATCTAGTTTCACTAATGATCTACCAACAGATAATTTAGAAAGCTATATAATCATTATTGACCATTATTTCAAGATGATACCATCCCATTCATAAAGAAATGATATTCTAAATAATCTTTATATTAATAATTAAAACATTATATGCTAGGAGCCTAAATCAATAACTTTCCTGTTTAATAATACTAAGATCAAACTGACTACCAATAACTCTATTGGGAACCTATCTCATCAATGATAATTAAAATTTAAAAAATCATTCATTAAAAATAAATACTTACATTTATTGTGGACATCAAAAAACTCACTAAAAAATGATATGAAATTGAGTCTATGTTAAACATGGTGTGATATACTCAGATCACACCTGATCCCAAGATTTTCAAAATCCTTAATTTTTACACCAATTTAATCACAAATTTTTAATTATATTTAGTTATTTTCAAAGTAATAGTCATGGGGTGAGAAACATTAATTCTAATATCGTGAAATAGTGATAATATATCATTGGATGGTATCTTTTGTCCACAATTCATGACATCCTAATGGATTTTATGCAATCATACAAGATTTAATGTAATTAACCATCCAAAACATTAATAGGTAACACAAAATTAGAGGATATAAAATATTAAGACTAAAGTTTTAAGGATTATGAAGGATTATATCAAATTGGGGAATACAACTCATCTATATTACCAACCCTTTAAAGGATAAATGGAATGGGAATATGGATCCATGTGATAACTACAATATTAGGTGAATGTGGCTAAATAAGAGATCCATGAGTGGTTTTATTTTTTATTTAAAACAAATCCATAAATTAATACCCAAAAAATTGGAATGGGTTCTACTATGTACCTTGTGGCTTATCGGTACCATGTGGAAGACCACATGGAACTCAATAGACAAACCAATGGGTTAGACCACTCTTTGTTCCGCTATATACTCAATAGAACTATATTGAGAACTAGGTAAATGTTGTATATTCCTCCCTCTACATTAAATAACGAAACAAAAAAAAACACTCTCATGGTAATTTTTACCCAGCTTCCTACATCGTATACTTTAATTGATACTTTTAAAACATATCCAAAACCCCCTCCCATTGATCTTCTCTAAAATTTTAAATTCTAAAGCCACAAAATCATTTGGATTATAACGTAAACTTTTTTCATTAAAAAACGAGATGGAATGAGTTTTTACTCAAAATATTATCTTGTAATTCATAGAATCGATAATCATAACAAATAACCATAACATTTTCATAGTAGCATCCTGAGAAAGATATTCCATATAATCAATAATCTATATATTTGTCACTTTTTATAACATGTATGTGTGGTAAAATATAAAGGATTGTTCTTAGGTTACTTATTCTGATTCCCATATCAGTGATTATGGAATAAGATACCTCTTAAAGTATACCACTTTAAATAATGGTTTATGAAACAATTTTCAGCAGTGATAAACAGTTCCACAATGTTTGAAACTATTAAATTTTATCATTTAAATGACCCAATGGATTTTTATATTGAGAAGTATAGAGTTTAAAGGAAATATGATATGTTTTACATATTAAGGATTATGATAAATGGAGTCATGGTGTTATTGAGGAAGGTTTCCTACTAAAGTTTATAGATTTTTCAAAATTAATTATAGATTATTTTTATTATTTTATTACTAAACATTATTTATCATTATTTTTCATAGGTTTCCTTGAAATTGAATTTATATGTGTGATTAATAATAAAAATAACAAAATATAGAAATGTGTATGGTTGGGTAGTGTTTTTTATCCCAAACCAATATATTGAAGTTATTTTTTCGTTATAGAGAAATAGAGAGGAGACTCATGAGTTAACTATATTAGAAGTCATGGATGAAATGCAGCTAGAAAAATAAAGTAAAAATGTTAAATTTTGGGACTGAAATTATAAAAGGAAATAGAGTTATTAAATATGGGAAATACTTACATGAGACCTTTCTAATATTGTATGAGTTGTTGCAACCAGTAAAAACTATCCATTTTTTAGTAATTAAGAGAAATTTTATTTTGGAATAGATTATAAAAATTATCATGGTTCCATGTAACATTGTATTGGAAAAATTCCATATGTATTAAAATATAATTAAGATAATCATTATAGGGTGAGGTCAACAAATAGAGAAGAATAAAATTCATTTAGACGGTATATTTGGCTATGATGGATGAGAAAACATTCTAAAGTGAGGAATATAATGTTGACAGAGGGTTATTAGAGAGATTAATGACATGTAGTTTGATTTTTAATCCCTGCTCCTAGATATATAAATTATTTGATAAGACATTTTATGTCAATCCTATGATTAAGATCAATTATTTCATTTCAACAAAATGATTAATAATTCATTTTCGTTAATAAATTTATTTTTTCTTGTTTCATTGAGGATATACTTAAATTTAATTTTCATAAACTGAATTATTTGAATAAGTTATTTATATATTCTATTTCATAAATACTATAAAACCATCTTTAATTGTAGGATTAAATTTGGTTTCCTTGATTAATATTAAAATTTATGAATTCTAAATGTTACCACTTATAAAATACATCAAAATTGAGTCTAAGTGATTGGGAACCTTCTATATATTGGAAATTATCCCACTTTTCTTCTTTAATACACTAATTGGTATTTTATTAAGGGAAATTAAGATATTATTCTAATATATATATATATATATTATACATTGAGTGGAATATCAAGCCTCAATATCTCTCCTCTATTTCTAAATGTTTACTTTCTCAATATTTATTTTTTCATTTTCATAATCAACAATCATTTCTCTATCATATATATGTTAATTTCTCCTGAAATTTAACTGTATAAAACCTTTCCATATAGTTATTCATTTAACACCCACAATACTATAATTTAATCTAGCAAAAGTGAATATAAATTTATAATATTTTTATAATTCACATTACATTCACACCAGGTTTTTAATACCATTGTCACAAAATAGTGATTCTAATCAGAGTATCGAAATTATTTTCTTTTTGTAGGAAAAGAACATTATTCAAAATGTTTTTAAATGTTTTATTTTATTTCCATTCATTTTTTAATTATCAATTTAATATTCCTTTCTATACATTTTTTTGTGTGCATAGGATAAGGGATCAAAGATATTTTTATATAATTTCTCTTGAGAATTTCTTGAAATAAAAAAGAATAAATTAGTCATTATTATGCTTATTTTTAATAATTTTTTTTGGGTGTTTTAATAATATAATTTTCTTTCAATCACATAAATTATCAATTTTAGAAAATTCTAATAAATTTATCTTGGTTTATAATGATAATTTTTTTAATAATCATTATTTTAGTGAAAATAAAAAATCCAAAAATTTAGAATGATTCAAAGTTGATTTTTTGATAAAAATTTTCATGAATTTAATGTTATAAATGATTAATTAAAAGATATTAAAGCTCCAATATTAGATAAATTTACTTTTCATACACATATAATAACTTTAAAATTAATTATTTCAATTGGGGAGATTGATGAATATGATATTTTTTATCATCGTACATTTATAAATTTATAATTCAAGATATATAAGCGAATGTAGATGATGCCTGAAATATGGATATATTTATGTACTAGGAATAATGTATTCAGTTCCAGGATATAATTTTAACAATTTTTAATGGTTTTTAGAATCACATGTGTTGATTCATGTTAGAAATACAACATACATTGTTAGACCACAACTAACTATGTATGAATGTCAATATAATGTCTTAAAATATGTGCTTCTCATGAGGGACTTGATATTTAAGTATTTTTTTACTACATTAATGGTTTTATAAACTAAACACATCAATTTTATAATGTCTATCTTGGGTATCATACTTTATTAGTATAGTGTCATGTTGGATATATTTCTTCTAATGTTTTTTCACAGAAAATCTCTCATTCCTTTCCTCACAAAATTCTTCTTATGGTGCTATGAAATTTCAACTCTAGTATAAAAGTTATTTATTTAAATTTATTTTCATTCATCATTTTCTATTTTCATTCTGTTTCATTTTTCTTATATTCTTTTTTCTTTTATTTACTTATCTTTTATTTTAAAACTGAATTTTTTTATTTACCCTATATGTCTATTTCTATTTCTCTTTTTTTTATTTCCTCGTAATTTGGGAAAGAACACATTAAGACCATGAAATATAATCATTAATAGAGAATAGAAGGCATTCAGAAAAGTGTTTGTGTATTTTATTATTAATAACATAGTGTGTGTCACTATTTTGCTCTATCTTATTATAATAAAAAAACAAACTCATAAAAAATCAAAAGACCCCATGTGAAATTCAGAATGTTTTGATAATAAAAAAACTCGAGAGCATAAAAATTTATATTTAGAAAACATTTATACTTCTTCACTTATATAGAAATTATTTTATAAGTCTTTTCCTTGAATAAATAATTTCTAATAAATATCAATCCATTTGCGTATTTTTTTCTAAAATATGTTTTATTTTTCAATTTATATTGAAAATTATACTCATTTATACAGTCTAAAAACAATAATTTGTGTTCATCAATACCTTTTCACCCCTTTATTCATTGATTATCATAGAAAGGTGTTAATTTTAGAACAATATTTTTTTTATATTGAAATTATTGTAAATTTTTAAATACTATATTGAATTAATTTGGAATTTGTTGAAACCCTTGGTGAACCATCCCTTGTTTTCATCACATACCCTATTTTTTAGTTTTACATGTAAAACTAAAATTAATTTTAGGTGAGTGTAAAAATTAGTTTGGAAATGATATTCTAGGGATAAATACTTTTCTATCCCATTATTTAATTTAAATAGCAATTCATTTTTTGAACCTAAATTCTTGAGGTTTGTAACTCTTTTTTTGTTCCCATATTATGTATATTTGATGGCTAATTATGTGGTTATCCTAATTTTATTAGTATATTAATAAACGTATTATGCCATTACATAAATATATATAATGATTTATATGAATAATTTAAAGGTAATTTGTATTATTTATTAATATTCTTGATATATTGAAAAATATGTTTGTTCTTTGGGGAAGTAAGGATCTATGTGTTGTGTTGTGAGATTTGATTATATAATGAATCAAATTAAAATTGTTATATCATTACCCCATAATAAAAAAATATATACAATATTAATCTCAAGAAATTGATGTGATTTTGGGAAATGTATCATAATTCTATATATTTTTTAAATTTTCAGTCGTTCATATGTAAAAATTTTAACAAGCCCGTGGTAAAAATATTTTTTTCTATGAATTGGGCATTCATTTAGGAAAATTTTCATTCTTGAGATATGGTAGAATGATGATGTTGGTCAAAGTAAATAATTAATCAAGTAAAATGTTTTTATGATAAGGATAATATAGGATATTAAATTTTAGGATATTATTTTCTAGAGGAGCAAATATATTTTTTAGGTTAACAGATTAATATATTTTGAACTCATGATTTTTCTGTTTGATCTAACCAATTTTGTTTTCTTATTTGTCTGTTTTCTTATGAATGAATACATTTATTGGTGGTTAATTTTATGTTTTTAAATTTATCAATAATATTATACGGTTTACACTTTATATTTCATTACATTTATAACTAACATTTTTAATTTTATTTTTTAATAGGTTTTTCGGAATGTTCCTTTCAGGGATTTATTAAGAATAAAAATATAAGAATATAGATAAATATTGGGTTGAGTTCCATTCTAAAACCTTACCCTATAACTATTAGTTATTTCACTATGAGTTATAGAGATATATAGATATATATATATGTGTGTGTGTGTGTGTGTGTGTGTGTATGTTTATTACAGGTTAATTTAGAATGTTTGATTATATGGATGACATGTAGTCGAACAAGTTCGTGAATAATGTTTTATTTTTCAAACCGACCTATAAAAAAGTGTAGAGTTGATGAAAAAGTTAGAAACATACACAAGTCCATGCCATAATTTAACGGGACATTCCAACAAGTAAAACCCAACCATTTATCAATGAATTATAAAATAATAGGTTTCTAGAATATGTTATTGAAATTACAAGGGATTAGTACTATTTTATAAAACCACATAAAAAATAATCAAAAAATAATTATAGAAGGTGGAAAATAAATGGTGGGGAGTTAACTTAATTTCAAGTGATATTCATCTAGGAAGGAGTATCGAACATGATTCAAATATGGGGATCATGATAACGGATGATAGACATAAATATTAAGGACATATATTTCAATTTATATTATTCATATCTAATCTCAGTCACATTTTTGGTCAACTAAGACATTCGATGATAGGGGTGTTATGGAATGGATAGTTCCCAACCAATATGGAAAAATTATCTAGGGGTGAATATACTAGTTATAAATAATTATAATAAATTAATCAAAATAAATCATGTATATGTATTATAATATAAGAAATGGAAAATTAAATAGAGAGATATTATTTAATATTTATTGTAATTCGGATCAAAGAAACATTATATCTAAACATCACACCCTATTAATTATTGAGTGTTTTGGTATTCACTAAAAATTTACTATTTAATGGGATTAATAACATGATATAAGATAAATTATATAATTTAGTAAAAACATAAACAACCACAATACCTTTAGGAGAAGATTCCCAACTCATAACAACACTGAATTTTTTACCTAGAGTCCCATAAAAAGGTACATTTTAAAATATAGTATAAATTAATTTGAATTTTTAACTAAGGAGTAAAAATTCAAGAATAAATACTATTTCATAATGTAAAATAATAAAAAATAATTTTTATGTACATGTGTGTAAATATTAATAATTATGTATAGACTCAAATAAATCAGTTGGTAAAAGTGAATATAAAACATATAAAACACAATAAATGGTTATTTTGAAATGGATTATTCATTATCCTTAAGTTAGTTAAGATTTTATAGTTTGATTTTATCCTTGATATCAATAGAGTATTTTTAAACCTTCTCACACAAGATCACTTGTATATTTATGAATGTTTTAAGTGTTGAGTCGAAGACTAACTTGATTTCTATGTTTTTGAAATCACAATAAAATGGACATGAATTTTATATATATTGAAATTTTTATTAGTTTTTTTCTTATATATAATATAATATTGTAAACTGAAATACCTTAGATATTAATAAGGTTTGTGAGACCCTTTTATTCTAAACCTTCTTAATATATTTTATCCACCTGATTAAAGAGCACTATTGTCGTTCTAGTTGAATCCACTTGTAGATAAATTAATATAGAATGATATTTAGTAGATGTGAAACTAATTGATTATACTGTTACAAATTACTTTTATATTTGTGTAATTAAACCACTAATTTTAATTAAAACACCATCTATAAATATATTGTTAACCTTGATCCTCATAAGAACATCAATAATCAAAAATTATGAATGTTTCTTTTCATTTAATAGTCAATAAATTTTTGGTTTCCAAGAGAACTTGTGATCATGATTACGGTTTTCTTTGAATGTGTTATTACTGAGAGTTGTTACTCATGAGGATTTATATTAAATATCTTATAATTTACTTTTTAATTGTTCATTTACCGATATTATGTGATAAAGGTTTTTAAGGGATAAAAAGATAGAGGAATCACTAATATTATATGATCATGGGATTTCATGTCTTAAAATAATGAGTCTTGAGGGATAGAACACTAAACCTACCAATAAGTTAATTTGAAGGATTTTTATTATAAAAGGAAGATTTTTCTGAACATGAACACTATACCTACCAATAGGTTATATTTATGGTTTAAGGGATATGAAGATAGAGTACCTTATATAAATTTTAAAGACATGGATACATTGGATTGGGTCTAAAGATACACCTATCACTTTTTTAAGGTGTGTTTTATAAAAATCTATTAAAGGAGTATTTACTTTATTAACCAACACTAATTTGTTGGTATTTAATGTTATCTTGTATTAATTTTCAATTTGCTATCTTTTAAATTTTTCTTATTTCCAATTTACAAATTAATTATGTCTGGTTTTCATAAACTTTTGAAAATATAGTTCTCTATTTATTAATGTATTGAAAAAAAATTAAATTTCCATAGAATGCACTATTTTAAATGTGATCAATTAATTGATTTCTATTTCTCAAAACCAATCAACTTAAAACATGATGGATTGAAAATATTCAGTTAAATTTTAAAAACTACAATTCACGTGCACTATTTTGGATTTTTTTCTTTACATCCTTGGGAAAACATTTGGTATTATATCTTAGCTATACTAGGATTTGGCATTCATATAAAAAAATTTCATCTACCAAAATTTTATATAACTCAATTCCCTACATGTTTATGTTATAATATTCTATTTATTTTGGTTTATTGGAATTTCATCTCAGTTTCCTTAAACTAAAAAGGATGTTAGATAAAATACTTTTTTTAATGATTGGTATTTTAATAGGAACACATGATAACAAAAGATTTATTAGACCATCTATTTTCAATGGAGTTGATTATGATTACTGAGAAAACATTTTTTTAGTCTTATATTGTTAATAATAAAGTTAAAATTTTATTATGATGATTGGATGTTATAATGTTTTATAGAAATGAGTTGTTTATTTTTTATGAGGAAAATATATAATATTAGGTAAATCATAAATACTTTAATAGTTTATTATGTTTTATAATAAAGAATATATTTTTTAGATATCATATTTTGAAATGGAAAATTGTATTTGAAAAAATTAAACTAATCATTTTGGAATGACCAAGGTTTTTAAAACTCAAATAGCTATGTTGAGAGAGGATTATCAAGCTACTGATTTTATTCTTGGTTAAATGGTAATAGAAATGAATCAATGTTTTATTAATACTATAAATTGTTTATAAAATTTTGATAATAAAGAATTACGAGTCTAAAAGAAAATTAGAAATATTTTTTATATTATACGAAATGAGTGATAAATAAATAGGAAACATATCAATGAAATGAAATATTTTACTAAGCAATGTTTGGATGGGTTGTTATGTAAATTAATGAAAAATGTAATTAGAAAAAAAAAATTAATCCTGAAAAGCATAATACGACTAATACAATATCATTTACAACTATTTTTTAAAATCTATAAAGTGGTAAAATTACTTATAAAGAAAATACATTTAAATAGCTTGTTAAAATGGAGAAATATAATCATTCTGATTGAAGCAGTAATGATGATAGTGAGAATGAGCTTTCAAAAAATTCTAGAAGGATGAATAATCTTTTTAATATTCTTAATTTTAAATATAATTAAAATAAATAGAGAAAAGTGAGGAAAGATATGAAGGAGTCTATTAATGTTATATCTTATGAATGTAAAAGGATATGGCATGTTAGACTTGACTATACAAACATGAATAGGAAATATAGAATGTCAAATAAATATTCGGAAATTAAATAAAAGTAGATATTTAAATATTTAGTCACCAAGAGAATAATTTATGGTAATACATATTCTTCATAATACACTAGAAGATGATTGAAATGAAAGTTATAAAATAAATGGAATTTATAAAAAAAATAAAAAGTTAAAAAATTTCTCATGGTTATGGTTACTATTGAATCTTAAAAAAATTAACTCTTTATTCTAATTTTACTTTTACTTCTTAGGATTATTATATTACTTCATCAGAGGTTGAAAAAGAAAATTATTAGAATAATAAAAAATAAAATTCATCAGAAGATGAGTAATATTTACTTACATTTGATTTAAATTCTAGATATGTTAATATTATAAAAAATGAAAATAAATCATATTATGTCATATAAGAAAATTTTAAAGATAACTTTAAATGTTAAAAAAAATTAATGAGAATTAGTTTTAGAATATAATTTATAATCAAATTAAAATGATTAGAAGTTCATTGATAATCTTAAATGAGATGTTAATAGTTTGAATAAAATTATTTATAAATTTACTTCAAGTAATTTGTTTTGGTAAAATTTATTGATAAATTAAACCCTCGAGAAAATCAAATGTAATTGGTTTTACTTTTGATGCATCGCATTTCCTGTCACATTATTTTATATCAAACTGATTATCTAGTTTCACTAAATGTAAAATCTGGGTTCAAAAGAATATTTTTTCCCTATAAACTGAGTAAAATATTTTGGTTTTCAATTTTTTTATTTATAATGAAATTGTAGTTATTCAACATAGAAGAGTTTAGTAGATGAGGGTTAATAAAATTTTGTTTTATAATATAACAATATTGAAGAATGTTTTTATACCAACAAATTATTTTAATCTTCTTACTAAAAATATTTTGAGTTTTTTTAGCCAAAACAATATAACATGAGCATTTGTTGTTCTCAAAACATGACATGAGACAATTCTAGCTTCTAGAAAATAAAAATGATGAATTAAAGATATGTAAATTTTATAGATAACGAAAAAGGTGAAATCATGGGAATTAGTGATTCAACCATTATTTGGAAAAATATAATTCCAAATGTTATATATGTCTTAGGGATTAGTCATATCCTTTTAAACATTAGTCAATTAAATGATGAGGGTTATACTGTGAATTCTAGGAATGATAAATTTAATATTAAATTTTTATAAGTTAATTTGCTTATATCTATAAATATAAATGAGAATTTATACACTCTATACCTATAAGACATAATTCATCATAATTTACACTATTTATGTGATTCTAGATATTTTTCTTTGTTGTGGAATAGTTGACTAGGTCACTCTAACTATCATAATTTTACCAAACATTATAGGAAATGAAATTTTTGGGACCTAACATAACATAAGATTTACTCAATTAGTGAACTTCATCCATATTAATTTGATAATAAACATAATTCTAGTTTTAATCCTAATGGTGATGTAAATTTTTTTGAATATTTATAATTAGTAAATATAGATTTATATGGTACTACATAGACTAAAAGTATTGGGGGTAATGACTATGTTCATATATTGGTAGATGACTACACTAGAGTCACCTAGGTTTATTTTCACACAAGTAAATCTGTATCTCTTAATAATTTTAATATTATCCATACTTCAATTTTAAATTATAGAAATATACCATTTGTTACTATCAAGAGTTATCATGGTTGTGATTTTTTTAACTCATGTTTTGAAAATTATTTAGTAAAAATTGTTTTACTTACAAAATCTTTCACCAAGAACACCATACAAAATGGTGTAGTCTAATGAATAAATACAACTCATCCAAGAATTACATGGACTATCATATTTCACTATTTTTTTATTGGATGTTTTTGGAACACGTATTTGAGTATATTTTGTTCGTGAGTTTTACTTAAACCTTTTTTTAATAAAACTTCATTTGAGTTTTGGACCAAATAAAAGCTAACAATTTCTTAATTTTTATTATTTGGGTGTGGATAATTCATCCAAAATATTATAGATCAATTACTATAATATTTCCGTAATGATAATTAATGAATTTTTAATATTTATTCTATAAATTATAAGTCTTATATAGTGTCATTATAATAAAATATTTTGTTTTAGAAATGATTCTTGTATTATTTGATGAATCCTAACATTTTTTATATAACCTCCCAATGTCCATCTTCTAGAATATATTTTTAAAAATTATTCTATTTTTTTACTAAAATTTTATTCAAAAATACTATTAGTAAATCCTCAGAAAATTGGATCCTCATATTTTCAATATCCATAAATCACTTTAACAGAAGGTGGGTGTACAATGAAAATTTTATGATCAACATACTTCTTAAACTAAGAACAAATCACTTTTATGGATTAATACTATAGATAATATTATTGGTGATGTAAGTTAGCTAATTAAAACTAGAAGTTTCATGATAAATTAGTGTGATCAGTTTGTATTCTAATCGTAATTTGAACCAAAAAATGAATGATGATGCTATAGGTGATTAAAGTCTGATTTGGTCTTTTAAAGAAGATGTTAAACAATTTTAAAGGAATTAAGACTAAATTTTAGATGAAAAACTAAAAGATATAATGGTAATTATAATAAAATGGGTTTTTAGAATCAAATTTCATGAAAGAAAGAAACATTCATTGGAATAAATAAATGAGTATGTTTGAGGATTATTTCCATGTGGAAAGAATATATTATGGTATAACATTCTATCCGGTACCAGGATTAGAAACTTTGGGAATTTTACTTCTTCTATATCACATATAAATTTTAACTTCATTAAATTGGATGATAAAATTTATTTTAATAATTAATATTTTCATTAGTATGTTTATATTGAACAATCTTTTGGATTTAAAGATACTAAATTCCCAAAAAAATCAAAACATACTATATCAATTTAAAAAGGTAAAAAATCCCCAAGATGTTGGTATGATATAAATACTAGATATTTACTTCAAAATAATTTTTCTAAATGAAATGATGATATAATTATTTCAGAAATAAATTAAAGAATACATCCCTTGTGCAAATTTATTTTAATGGAATTGGTTTTTTGATCAAAGATATATATTTTTGATAGTTATTTTAAATTATAAATAATATTTTGGAATATGAATGATGGGTGAACTCATTTTTTTCTTGGTATTCAAATTTATCAAAAACGATTGGAAATTTTTATAACTCAAAATAAATATATCAAAGAGAAACTAAATAAATTTTGTTTATACAATACATCAAGTATAAATACTATGATAAATATATATATCAAAATTGATACCTCCACATGGATTGGAGGATGGTGGGGTAAGGGTAGAATAATGAAAACCACAAATATAATGATTCTATAATTCATTAACAACATCATCCAATTGAATATCCAATGGATTTTTCATATCATATACTGTGTGAATAACCTTTTTAGCTCATAGTGAAATCCAACGTGGTGGAACATGGTCCATAAATTATTGTTTCTTCATGGAGGAATTTTATATATGTGGTGAGGGAGGCTAAATATACCTCTTTCATAGACTTTGATATACCACCTCTAGGAATAGTGATCAAGAATGATAGAGTAGAACACATACTATCCAACCAAGATATATTTGAGTAACATGATAGATTAGGTTGGTACTTTATTATCACATTTTTCCTCACCCCATAATGAGATAATTTATAACGATTCAATGACCTCACTGAAGAAATTTTGGAATTATGGAGCTATGATGACAAAAAAAAGATAGCAAGTGACATGGGTATTACCAAGTTTTTTCCCATAAAATTATTTCATGTGATGATATCGGTGCTTAAATTCACATTCCTTAAAGCATATATTCATATCAATTAAAGAATGAGATAGAAATTTTGATCCGAAAAATTTTAGGAACACATTTACTCAGGTATATATCCAAATATACAATCTTAATTGGATTTATTGGAATCTAAAAATCCTTATAGATATTACATATAATTTTGGAAATCCAACTGGGATGGTTAGACATACTGATTATCTGAGATTTGGACATTATGAAAGAATTATAGTGGAGGTGGATATGTCCAATACATTGGTGTAATAGTTTATACTAACATCGTGAGATGAAAGTTTGAATATTAATATTTAGTACCATAGTAAGCCAATATTATGCAATAATTTCATGTTTTTTTTTTCAATTGACCTCGGAATGTATAAGGTATAAAGAGTGAAGTTTTTTCAATTTAAAATTTAATGATAAAACTTCCTGTAGAATTAAAAATGGTAATACAGTTTCTCTTAATAAAGATCAATGTAGTTGAGATGTTTTACTGCTCAATTCATGTGACAAGAATAAGGACAGAAAGATATAATCCACAAGTTCTAATTTCCTCTATGACTATGAGAATATTATGAAAAATCATCAGGGAATGATGAATAATTATAATATTCCTTCATATCACTATCCCAATGAGTATTTAAATATTGGGATTACTCAAGACTAGAGAGGGGGTGGTTGATGAGTATTATGGGATCTAAAAAACCTTCTTATTCAAGTGGTATATTTAGAAATCTACCAGATAAGGCACCTTCCTCTATGTTAGGAATGCACCCACTGGGTATCATGTTGTAGGTCACTAAATATGTAGTTAATAAGGTAGTTTTACATAATTTACTTGTGTAGGTTGTTATGAATTTTGATACTGATGGGGTTATGTAGGTGACATAACATTAACTCATCAATAATTTTTATATTCCATCATATCACTATCCCAATGAGGTTTTCAATATTATTAATACTTAAGATTGTGTAAGGGATATGGGTGATGAGAATTAGGGGATTTAACATCCTTCTTTATCATGTGGTATAATTAAAAAGCATTCTAATGTGGCACCTACCTCTGATGTAAGAACACACCAACAAGGTATAGTGGTACAGGCCACTGAAGATGCAGTTGAAAATGAGGTTTTACATCATTAACTAGATAAGGATATTATGTATGAAAATACTGATGAGGGTATGTATGTGACTTCACATACACTCACCACACTCAGTAAACATTAACTAAATAACATAATCAGTGTAGAAGAAGATAGAAATGAAAACACATATTGTTTATTACTAGTTCATAGTGAACATGAGAAGGTTGAGAGACAGTCTTATGAAACAAATGTACTGGTTCCAATAGCCATTTTAAAGGGTAAATATATGCACACGGATAAAGATATAACACCGTATTCAACGAATATTTATTTTGTATAGAATCATCATGCAAAAATTTCAAATTATGGTGATGTTGAGGGTGTCTTGTAATAGTTCCCCTACTCTATGGTGAAAGGAAAGGGGTCTCCTTGGAGAAATCCACTAAGCATGAGAAATTGGTAACAAATTCACACTTTTGTGTGGTGTTTTTGGGTTATATGAAGTTGTAGACACACAAACATATGGATGGAATGATCTTGGTTATATTAAAGGATATAAGTAATACTATAAAATAAACGGGAATTTATGGCAATCAATAATGGAAATCCAAAAAAAAGTAAGAAACTGTAAAATAATGGCAAGAATAGAAGGATTAAAACAAATGAGACTCATTATGGAGGACCCTAGACAAAGGGTAATACCATTAAACAATGAATATATTATACATGAACTCTAAAGTGTTGGTAAATTCTCTACTTTTGAAGTTCCTTTGACATTTCATTATGCCCTGCAAACATATGGTTTTTGGTATTGCTGAACAAATGATTTTATTTCTGAAAAAATGGAAAGCCTCCAAGTGCGCCTATTAAAGATACAAATTTTTCTCACAAAAATTATATGATTTAAATATGGATCACATATGGGTTCTAAATAATGAAGGTACTAAATTCATCACATGTTACATTAAATCACAGATAATAACTATTTCATGTAACATTTCGGGATGGAACATATAAATATCAATTGTGTATGCCTCCACATCCTATATAAGAATAAGGGAACTATAGAGGCTTGATGTGATCTATGAATGTATGAGGCACAAATGTATTATTATTGGGGTCTTCAACACTGTATGGAATCCTATATAAAAAAACAGGGCCAAATTTTAATATAACGGAATCCTTGCATTTCTTCTCTTATATTGACAAATGAAACCTTGTTGAGGTACATGTTATAGGAGATGACTTTACATGGAGTATGTATATTATAAATGTAAGGAAGTCATGTAATATTAATATATTTTTTTCAAATGGATCATAGAAGCACTGTGAATGGTGTCGCATGGTTTTACCTACCTAAGAATCATTCTGATCACAACCCAATTATTGTTGATGTATCAACATAGAAAAGTTCATCTCCAATTCCATTCGGATTCAACAACATATATATTGTCAATATTATAATCAAGGAAACTTTGATAGAATCTTGAAAAATTAACATTACTGGTACCCCACTTCAATAGTTTTCTAGAAAACTAAATAATATTAAGGGGAATTTTAGGGAATTTAATAGAAGGTCATTTTTCAATTTGGACAAGGAAATCAAGGGTGATAAGAATCAACTTATGTGTTGTAATATATCGAACAAATATCAAAATACTCCATCCATAGAGGATTTGAATGCCCATAAAAATCTCTATGATCTCTTGATGATTATGTAAATAATTGATAAAAAATAGGTGAATGTAAAATGGATAATGTATGAAGATAAGAATGAAAAATTATTTTATTGATTACGTAAATAAAATAGAGATAAATCTAGGACCAAGGCCATCATAATAAATAGATGTCTCCATAATTTTGAGTGTGAAATATCCCAGGTATTTTTGGAAAATTTTAGGGGTTTTTACTCTGATAATGTTCTAGAAAACATTAATAAATGATTGAAATCATGATCCATTTAATTAAGTAGAATAAATTTGATCCCTCAATATAGATTCTTTAGAGAAGGAAATTAATGATGCTCTCTTCTCTATTAACATGGATATTGATCATGTTCTAAATGGGTTTACTAAACAATTTGGGTCTTATTGGGTTATCTTAAATGATGAGGTTACCTTTGAAAACAATGAATTTTAAACCATTCCTCTATGACTTATGGAATAAATACATTTTTTCTTGAGTTAATTCCCATGAAAGATAATTATATTGATATCAAGGACTTTATGCTAGTAGCACATGGGAAAAATATCCACAAAATCATTAGAAATATTTTTATGAGTCGGAGTGGATTTTTGGTTAAATATCACATTTTTTAGAATAAATTTGGATTTATCCAAGGATTATTTATTCATAATATCCTCTTCATAGCCGTAGAAAGTGTAAACCTTATAAAGAGGAAGTTGTAATAGGGTAATGTTGACCACAAAATTGACATTTCCAAGGCTTTTTACACTTTCAATTCAAGATATTTTTCCTAAGGATATATAGGTTCTTAAATGGGTTCATTAGGTTAGTTAAAACAATTCTAAACTCCACAAGGCTATCACATCTAATTAATGGGTCCCCCATAGTATTTTTTTTTCAATGAACCAGGGATGAAAGATAAGGTGATCCACTATCAGGGATTATTTTTTTCCATTATAGATGATTATCTAAGCTGATTCATAAATTATATTTCACATATTGGACTTGGTAAGAAAATACATGATAGAAGAAATTATTACGCTATTTATCATCTATTATATGTTGATGATATTCTACTTCTTCAGCAAGCCTCATAAATAATATATCTTCTATTAAATCATTAATTTCACATTATGATGAGGTTCTTTAGAAAGAAATAAGTTGAGAAAAACTAACATTGTTTTTGGTGATGGGATATTATTCATAAAGAAAAATAGAATAACTAAAAGTCTTGGAGTAAATAGTGGATATATTCCTTTCAATTACGATTGTGTCCCATTTTTTGGAGCAATGTAAAGAGACAATATCTACAGGTTATTTCTGATAGAATTGTAAATCAAATAGATAGATGAAAAGGGAAGTCCATGTCCCAATATGTAAGGGTATCAATTTTGAACTATGTGATCAAATTTAAATTTGTATATTCATTCCCTCTCTACATGTGGACTGGAGGTCTCATTAAGGAACTTCAAGTCATGATTAAGATTTTTTTTTGCTGGGTCAGTGTAAAAAAAGAATATGGTCACTATTTCCTAGAAGGAATTCATGAAACCCATTAAAATAGAACGGATTGGAATAAAAGACTGAAAGATCCTTCATTATGGTCTTATTGTGAAATTCAGATGGAACATGATTTCTAATATTTCTTCCAATTTATTTTCAAATTGGTTAGATGAAAGCTATTGAATTGTAACAAATAAACTCTTTCATCCTCATTTTAGACCTCAATTAGACACTTCTTTAATATAATCATGCATGAATCAATGTGGATCCTAGGAAACCACTCATCTTTCAATTGCAGGTAAAATACATTGCTGGACATACCAGTTACTAACTTGATTTGTGTACTCTTTAAGATAATAAACATTTCCATTTCTAATATTATTATATGATCCCACAATTCTGATGATTCTGTATCTATTAATGTTAGGTTACGAATCTATAACTATACTTTTATGGATATTTAAAGCTTGATTTTGAACTATAATAGGAATGGTCAGTTTAATGCATGGGAATATTACAATTTGGAATGTGTAGGCTCCAATAGACCACAAACATGGAATATTAAATTCACGGTAAATAGTATTAATCCCTCCAGGTTCATTATTCTATTGATGATTTTGAATAAAATGATTCCCACTCATGACTAGATTAAAAGTGATAACCAAAATATTGTGTCATCCTACCACCTTTGTTTGAAGTCCAATGAAAATGTACAGCACTTGTTTCTTACTTTTGGTTTCTCCCAAACTCTTTGGATTACACATTTTACCTTTTTGTCATGAAGATTGATACCATAATGAACCATACTGATATCATGGATCCCATCACCAAGTCTTCATTGGAATTATTTCTTTAATATATTAGGTCTACTTGAAATTCATAGTTGATTGATGAGATTAGTCAATCAATCCATACAGTTACACTTTACATCCATAGATATATTTTTCTGTTCAATGGTTCATGTTGGAGTGATGGAAGATAGCACAAATGATCTGAAAATTATCAAGATTATATGAATTTCAGACATCCTGAGGAAGCATATTTTTTATATGTACATTAACTAGATTATACCAATCACCCCATGGATCAAAGTAAATATTGATGGTGTAGCCTCTGGCATGCTCGAACAATTGTGTTGTGGATGTATTTTCTACACAAAACATGGTTTTTTAAAGGAATATTTTATCATTAAACTGTATTTGGAGTGGATTATGAGGCATAATTATAAGATATAGTTCATGTAATCAGTTATGACACACATTATTATTGGAACTCTTTATGGATTGAATATGATTCAAAAATGGATATTTGAGCACTAAATTCATGAGCAATGAATGTTATCTTGAAATTATTTCCTCACTAGATAGGCTTTCTAATTATGGTAATCTAATTAAATTTAGTTTTCTCGCATGCATATAGATAAGAAAATTTGGTGGAAAATGTATTCTCAAAGAATGCGGTCAAGGAAATGAATGTGATGTGGTTTTTTACAACCCTATAATATTTTTTTCAATAGTGTATTTGGATATTCATGGAGGATACACTCATATTTATGTAATAACCCATTGTAACACCTAACTCTAATTTTCCTTTTTATAATGTTTTTTTAGATAAGCTTGATCGGATCATAGATTTTGGGTTATATAAAACTTAATCATGGTGTGTCTATAAAAATGGTAGATAATAAAATCTATAAAATTATGAAAAAGAGTTAATTATATCTTATATAAATTCAACCAATAATTTTTTTAGTATATTTATGTTTATGGTTTCAAGAAAATATTACATTTAAAAGTTAAAACATATATTATACTTTATCTAAATTGAACATTGGAATGTGTTTTATTTTATTTTCATGGAATAAATTATTCTTAATTTTTTCTCAAATGATAACATTAAAGGTTTTATATTATATCCAAAAAAGTAATTCAATACCATTTCATTTCTTTAGAATTGATTTTCTTTCATGATCTAGTTTTAAGAACCATTTTGTATACATTTCCACTACTGAAGCTAAAAATATATTAGTATGAATGTTTTGTGCTCAAGTGATGCGGATTAAACACACGCATATGGATTTTGGATTGAGTTTCACTCAAACTCCAAAACATTGTTATAATATTATTGATATATCCTTATTTTTGGATTTGGTACTACAGAACTATATTTTTAAAAAATTTATGATAACATGTATTCATTGTTTTAAAAATTATTAAACTTTTTATCACATCATTATTGTTATTCTATAAAAAATGGAATGTCATAATGTACCAAGAGTAGAAAATACGCTAAAAGGTCATAGTAGTTCCCCGCTATCATGAGAACCCGAAAGTGTTATGATACTATTCATAAATATAAGTTCTATTGTCGTATGATATCATTTGAGAGACACAAATTATAAAGGCTATCATGGGTGAAGACTCAAAGGACTTTGAAGAACCTTCACATGGTTTATGCCCATGGTAATATCTAGTATAGAATGTTATAATAATGAGACCCTCCAGTAGGAAATCATCATTTATATGTATCATTGGATGTTCATATCTTTGGATGTGTGTAATGATCCTTAAAATCTATGATTTTAATTAATAAGTATTATTATTTGTATACATTGATATACTGATGAAAACTATAGTGACAGATGTTGGCGGTGAGGTAGGATATACATGGTGGTTCACAAGTAATATTGCATTAATGAATAATGAAAGAAACAATTTTTTCCCAGCAATTGATTAATGCAATTTTATATCTTAGACCCTTTGAAGGAAATAATATAGCTTATATATACCCATGGCCATGGGGTTCTATAGGCAAGTTCAATTTCTAGGAAGTCAATGAAATATTTGTTGAGCACATTGGATGATGTCACCCACATGCAACTGACTTGATTTGGGATATTGTGATAAACTGATTATATTACTTAGTAAGAATTCATATGTGGTATTATGTCATCATGAAATTAAATAATTTTTCTATTGTTGCTTTGTATTTTTCTAGATGATAACCATAGGCTTTAGGATGGTTCACCTAATGCCGTTGAGAAAGAGGCATAGAGGGTCAAACACTAAGTGTTTCCAAAATATCATTTAAATAATATAATATTACTTATTATTTAAAAAATTTAATAAATATTATTCCCACATTTGGTTTAATAATTCTTCATTTTTTCTTGGTCACATATATTCTTTCACCAGTTATTCAAGAGAATATAATGAGATAAAAATATTAATTATTTATTTATTTTCTATATATTGAATATATTATATATTTATTTATTTGAGAATAATTAAGATATATTTATTTAATAAATAAGTAGTCATTATTCAAGGATAGTTAAATATCATGCACGAATGGCAAACTGAGTTTAATGGTTCTGTGAGAAATAATAAATATAGAATATTATTTTATTGAATAATATTGAATTCTATTCACGAGTAAAGAACATGTTGAGAAATATTATTATTATTATTATTTTACATAGGGTTCTTTATAGATTAAATAAATAATAAAGGAAACATGTGTTGTTATCTTATTTTAACCATAATAGTATATAAACCAAATAATATTGTTTTTCTATTGGGGCTAATTATTTTGATTTTATTGGGAACAATGGATTTATAGAATCCTATCAACCCCTGGAGAGATCCCTTATCCATGAATGCTCCAAATAATAGAGAGTGGTCTTAATCCACCTCCCACTCCCAAGTCAAGAGAGATCCAGGAGAACGCTTAGGAAGTGGTTCTTGAGGCGATCAAGTGTAGATGACACAGGTGATGGAATCATCCGTGATAGAACTCAGAGATTCCTATGACAGCATTCACAGATTTTTGGATCACTGCTAGATGGAATCTTCTATTGATTCCTACAATGAAATCACAATACAACATAGATTTATTTTTAAATCCAATAATAAATAAATAATTCCAACAATGTAACACCCGAGACTTTTATGAGAAATATTTTGTTTTTTATGTTATATAAATCATCAAAGGAATCTTTCACTACACACAACACTATATTGGCTTGCTTTACATGCAATCACGACCTTCCTTGATAGCTTGTGTCGTACGCAATACCGAGTTTCACTAAACAACGATATGCTATTAAAATATTATTAAAACTAGCCGTTATGAATAGTAATAACCAATTTTTGAAATTTTGTAAATTTTATTTTTCAAAATGGACTTCATTTTTGGATTCGTAATATCGAAATTAGCCTAGGGTGAAATTTTGGTATTTTTCTGGAAACATTCAATTTTTGATGAATAGTGAAAACACTGGGTTACTATTTAAAAACCGACTTTTTATTTAAATAATTATTTATTTTATTTAAATTTATTTTAGGTCAAAATTGATACATAATACTTATATAAGTTCAATGAAATTCATTGGAGTCATTTTATAATAATTTTAGATATATAAAAACTTTATTAAACTTTTGACCGTCTTTTACCCACCTCCTAGGAGAATTTGCAAATTTACATAAAACATAATTTTACCGCTTCTGTGATTGGAATTTCAAAAATCAGAGAGACACGGTTTATGTCAGTAAATAAAATGTGGTTCAATGAGATGAAAATAATTTTTGGTGAATAGTAACTTTTTACTTTTATTTGCCACGGTTAAAAGTAAATAGGGTAATTAAGAGTAAAAATGATATTATTATTACCCTAACACATGTCCTAATACTATTGGATAAGTGTAATTAGACCAAAAAAACCTTTGGAATAAAATATGACCATTTAGGCCCACTTGGATTAGATTAGGACATTTATTATTAATTTATTTAAAGAAGGGCAAAAATAGTTAAAATCAATGTTTAATAAGTAAATAATTTTTAATATAGAGTTATAGATAAGATAAATTAGACTATAAATATTCATTAGAAAGATAAATATATTTCCTAAATAATGATATTTTTTGTAATTTTTATACTTTAAATAATTTAATTTATTTATGACACAAAGATGATGCAGTAATTATCTTACTAATGAAATATTGAAATAATAGATGTTATAAATAACCAAATAAATGTAATTTGAGACTTTTTATTAATTAAAATAATTTTATATGTTAATATGACATGTTAGTATTGATTTAATTTAATTTGTTTGAACTAATCTTTCTGTTATAATTTTCACAAAAATCAATTACCAAATAGTATCAAAATTGACATAAAATAGTTTTTAAAATATATATTATATTATTAATTGTTATTTTATTCCTAAAAAACTATGGTTTGGCCAAATGACTTATATAAGGTTATATATGTTAATAATAAACAACTTGGGGTTCGTTTTCCTTGTTATAGTAGGTTTATTAACCTTATAGTGTAAGAACATAAGAAGACACAGTAAAAGTAAAATTATTTAACTTAAAGATAAATCTAAATGATAAGGTTAAAATATGAGCCTAAAAATGTATAAATTATATTGGATGAGAGTCGTTCGACCCATCCTTACCTTATCTTCGAAATAAATCAATTTGGATCTATTTAGAACCGAATATGACTTTATGATAAAATAATATTTTTAGTTTTTCCAAAGGTGCCCCTCTCCTCCCTTATAAAAGGACACCTACTCCCTTTCTTCCTCACACCACTATGAGCCTTCAAGCTCAGCCAGCCCCTGCCAATTTTTCCTCTCCACTTCCCTAGAAACATCTTAGAGGTCATGGTCTTCTTCAAAGACCAATTTTAGTTCCCTAAAAGGAGGTCTCAAAGAAGCGCTTCAAAGAAGAGGTAATGTCCGTTACCGATTCCTTCAACATTATTTCTTCTTCTACTTCTTCTTATTTATTTGTTTCATTATGAATTAATAACATCAGTATCACTAAAATACGTATATGATATTATAAGTATGAAACAACCCTATTACACCATATATACATCCTACGGAAAACGAAATCACCACGCGTGCGTACGTACGGAATACTGTATCCACGCCGTGGTGTAATCTATTTTCCACCACCACCTTACTTGGATGAGCATAATGGTGTAAATAATAAATATAAATTATTATTGTAAATTGATATTGATTCTGAAATAGTATACATACATTCCATTACAATTTCACGATCATGGGAACGATATCATCGCTCGTGCGTACGTACGGAATACTATCTCCACGATGTGATGCGACTCGTTCTACAAGATCATCATTTAATAATGATTATATAAATGAATTGAATGAATTAAAATGATATATATTACACTAATACAATTGTAGAAATGATTTATCTATAACCCAAAAAGAAGAATAAGAATTTATTCGACAAAACACGTATAAGAACAAAAAGCAATAAACACCCGAATAACAAGTAACAATGAAATATTACTAATAATAAGCTAAGAATATGACCATATATGATATCATAACAATGCTTTTGATTCTGGAATAAGTCAATAACATAATTTAAATCATTATACAGGAGGTTCAGACACTTACGAAGCAAATCGGACCTAAGGTAAGGGAAAATCTCGCAATCTCAATTTTTATCCGAGATTGGTTATACTTCAGAATTTACTGGGGAATATTTTTCATCCACATCCATGTTTCCTCAATATGTAATTATTATATCCTTCTACAATAGTTTATATCCAATTTTACCCTTTTATTAGTTTTTAGTAAAAGATATTAAAGGAATATTTTGTCATTTTTCGTACGAGGTACTTTTTGACTTTTCCGACAAAAGTACGAGAAGAATGTTTTTTTTAACATATACGGAATGATTGTATTTCTAAAACATTATTTCCAAGAAGCTTCCATTGCATGTTTTCATGTTTATTTTTAATCAACATCTTTTAGTTTAAAATTGTATGACATGTTAAGAAAGGAAAAATGTTTTTGAAGTAGAAAGGATATTTTTCTCAAGAATGGAGTTCAAGTGTTTTATCAAAATTATTTTCCATCTAAGATAATATAGGGTTCTGTTTATATCCCTATTTTTACATTGATTTGATTATGTTATGATGTAATTATTTTTCTGATGTTCTTTTATCTTATATGGATTATGTTATGATGGCATGATGTTTAAGATTTCCATTTTTATTACATGGGTTATGCAATGATGTATGATTTTTGATTTTGTGGCACACATAAGAATGGTATAATTATGAGATGGGTGGGACCTATATCTCCATCCAATGCATTAGGTAAAGATTCTATATCTCATGAGATAGACATGGCTGGAAGGGCAGGTTAAATCGGTTTAGTGAAACAGGACTGAAACGAGGAATGAACTCGGTTCAGAAATGGACTTTGTCCACTAAGATAGTCATGGAAATGAGTCTTGACTAATAAGAAATGATTCTATATGATTTTGTGTTTATTCCAAAATGATTCATGTTTTAAGTTATTATTATTGTTATTACATTTAACTACCATGATTTATCCCATGTTATGAAGTTACGATCTCTTTTGCAGGGTAAGATTTCCAAATTGTTATGTTCTTATGAATATGATGTGATTGAATTTTCTTTTGTTTACCCTTACTGAGAATTTGAGTTCACCAATTTGTATGTTTTCTTTCCCCCAGGTCAGGAAGAAGGTTATTAAGTAGGATATTCCAAAAGGGACTCTAGATATTATGAAATAAATGGGAGACAATGTAGACGCTTTATGAACCAGTTGTTTATGTTTCCCAGTTTCTAAAGACACTATACCTATACCGTCCATTCATTGTTTTGTTATATGTTGTAATAAGGGTGCTTCATTTTAAAAGTATTAACAATGTATATAATGTATGGGTCGTTATAGTTGGTATCAGAGGAAAGGTATAGTCAACTTTGGAAACTAGGATGTGAAAGCCTTAGTAAGAATCATAAGGATAAGTATAAGCATAGAACACAATCTTAGTGTTGTAGAAATGGCCATGGATAACCTAGGATAAGACCTTAAGTGTGAAATTTTATTCTTGATTATGTGGTTTTACTATTATAATTAGTGCTTCTCACACTATTCTTCTTAGTTTTTGCCAATGGCTGGAACCTGAAGGAACCGTGTTAATGCGGAATGCGACGGGCAATGCAATGATTGTCCCCCTGAGCAACCAAACGTTATGGGAGATGGAATACAAAATCTTTTATCCATGCTCACACAACATTCTCAAGATATGAATCATGCAGGACTTCTAAACGAGCGAAGGAAGGAGAAAAATTATGGTGAATCCTTCATGAGGCAGCATCCACCTTCATTCAGCAGGTCTACTGATCCATTAGTTGCTAAACAATGGATTAGTGACACTGAAAAGATATTTTCAGTTCTTCAATGTTCTGAACATGATAAATTCATCTTAGCACTATATCGTTTGGAAGGTGATGCTGATCAATGGTGAAATATTATCAAGAATACAAGGCAAAGAGATGAAATTGATTCCATGGAACGGGACGAGTTCAAGAACTTATTTTTCAATAAGTACATCCCTCGTATTCTTCGAACAATGATGGAGAAGGAGTTTCTTGAACTAAAACAAAAGGATGATGAATCTGTTGGTTCCTATGAAGAAAATTTTACAAGACATGAAAGGTATGCTTCTGGTATTATTATCCAACCTGAGAGTAAGATCGATCGATTCTTTAGTGGCTTAAAATCATGTCTTCGAAGGGTGTTAGCCATAAGGGACTTCAATAGCTACGAGGAAATCATTCGATGTGCTCTCAAAGTTGAGATGGAGATTGGAGTAACCCATCAGTCATATGGGTTTGATAAGAAGATGAAAATGGAATTCAAAGAAAAATCTAAAGAGCACACTGAAAAGAAGATTAGTTTTCCCTTATTCTCAAAGTGTGGAAAGAAACATGGAGGGAGTTGTCTTAAAGGGACAAGTAAATCTTTCAAATGTGGAAAAGAAGGTCATCAGGCATTTGAATACCGCAATGATGGGAAGAAGATGTCTAGTGATGCGAACAATGAAAAGGATACACAGAGTTCACCTCCTACACTTCAATGGTACAAGTGCAAGGAGATGGGTCATTATGCCAATCAATGCCCAAATACAAGGGTTGATGATGATGGTCGACGTCAAAAAACTCTTAAGGCTAAAGACAAAGGAAAGTCACATGCAATTTCTATCAGCGATGTGGAGTACGATAACGAAGTGGTGAAAGGTACACTTACCATCCACTCTAAAGTATCAAATGTTTTATTTGATTCTTGATCCACCCACTCCTTTATTTCTGAAAACTTTTCTAAGGGTATCACCGTATTACCTCAACAATTAGATGGTGAGTTAGCTATGACAACACCTAATGGAACAACAGTCACATAAAAAGTTTATATTTTCTTCTCCAATTGTAGTTTGTGGGAAAGTTCTTCCTACAAATCTTGTGATCCTTCCTATAGTGGAATTTGATGTGATTATTGGCATGGATTGGCTTTCTCTATATGGAGCTCATATCAATTTCCAAAGAAGGGAAGTCACATTTCATATTCCAGATCAATCTATGATCGTCTATCGATGCAAGGATGAACATAACCTTCCAGTGGAAATTTCTTCCATCTTATGGGTCTTGATTACACTAAATGATGGTTATTTATCTCAAATTGTTGGTGAGAAACTCACGATGAATAATATGCCCATTGTACGGGAGTTTGACGATGTCTTTCTGGAGGAATTGCCAGGTCTTCCACCAAATCGTGAAGTTGAGTTTTCAATAAAACTCATACTGGGTGCTTTACCTATTTCCAAGACACCTTATAGAATGGCCCCAATTGAGTTGCAGGAATTAAAGAAGCAAATCCAAGAGAATCTTGATAAGGTATTCATACGCCCTAGTGCGTCACCTTGGGGAGCACATGTACTGTTTTTTAAGAAGAAAGATGGATCAATGAGACTCTGCATTGATTATCGAGAACTTAACAAGATCACTATCAAGAACAAATATCCTCTCCTACGCATTAATGACTTATTTGACCAACTACGCGGAGCTCAATACTTTTCCAAGATTCATCTTCATTCAGGGTATCTTCAATTAAGGGTCAAAAGGGAGGATATACCAAAGATGACTTTCCGTACAAGGTATGGACACTATGAATTTATAGTGATGCCATTTGGTCTTACTAATGCCCCTGCTATCTTCATGGATCTGATGAATAGAGTCTTTAGAGACTATCTTGATCAGTTTGTGGTAGTCTTTATAGAAGATATGCTTGTATATTCAACGATCAAGGAAGAACATGAAGATCACATGAGAATTATATTGAAGACCTTGAGAAAGGAGAAGCTTTATGCCAAATTTTCCAAGTGTGAATTTTGGCTTCAAAAAGTTTCATTTTTGGGTCACATAATCTCAAAATAGGGGATATCTATGGATCTAGCAAAAATAGAGGTTATCAAAAGATGGTCGAGACCAACAACAATAACTGAGATCCGAAGTTTTCTTTGTTTGGCTGGATTTTATCGACGTTTCGTGAAAGATTTCTCACGATTATCTAATCCACTCACCAAGTTGACTCGGAAAGGAGTTAAGTTTTTTTGGACGAAGGAATGTGAAGAGAATTTCAAGGAGTTGAAAAGAAGGTTATCCAGTGCACCTTTACTCACACTTCCTTGTAGTGGAGAGAGGTTTGTGATCTATAGTTATGCATCCAAAAAGGTATTGGAGTGTGTTCTCATGCAAAATGATTTGGTGATTGCTTATGCCTCACAACAGTTGAAAATCCACGATCAAAATTACCCAACTCATGATTTGGAGTTAGCTACAGTAATCATTGCATTAAAGATTTGGAGGCATTATCTTTATAGAGAAAGGTGTGACATTTATACTGATCATAAAAGTTTAGAGTATATTTTCACACAAAAGGGGCTGAATATGCGCCATAGAAGATGGTTGTAACTGATTAAGGATTATGACTGATCAATTCATTACCACCCTGGGAAAGCAAACAAGGTGGCAGATGCATTAAGTCGATAAGACCATGCCATTTTATCCCTGATGAGGATCATAAAAGATCCAATATTTATGGATTTACAAAGGATGGATCTTGGAATTATAATGGAAGGGGAAAAATCTTATCTTTCTCATATGAATGTTCAACCATCTATACATGTGAAGATTAAAGAGGCACAGAAAGAAGATGTAGAGTTACAAAAGAAGGTGAGAAATTTTCCTGAATACAACATTAATTGTAATGGGATAATAAAGTTCAGGAATCGGGTTTGTGTTCCTCCCATCCCCAAATTAAAGAAGGAGCTACTGGATGAAGCTCATAGTTCTTCATTCTCTATTCATCCTGGAAGCACGAAGATGTATAGGGACCTGAAAGAGTACTTCTGGTGGGATGGCATGAAAAGACATGTTGTTGAATATGTATATCGATGCTTGGTTTGTTGGCAAGTTAAAGCTGAGAGACAGAAGTCTAAGGGGATGTTACAACCATTACCCATACCCGAATGGAAATGGGAAAACATCACTATGGACTTTGTCACCATACTTTCTAAAACATCCAAAGGCAATAATTCTATATGGGTCATAGTTGATCATCTTACAATGTCTACACACTTCATTGCAATTAGAGAGGATTTCTCCCTGGATCATCTTGACATGATATATGTAAAGGAAGTTGTGAGATTGTATAGAGTACCACTTTCTATTATATCTGATCGGGATATGAGGTTTACCTCATTGTTCTGGCGAGGTCTTCATCATACTCTGGATACAGAGTGGAGTTTTAGCACTGCTTATCATCCTCAAACAGAAGGTCAATATGAGAGGACGATTCAAACTCTATAAGATATGTTGAGAGCTTAATCTATGGATTTCAAAGGTGGTTGGGATCAACACCTACCTTTGGTGGAATTTTCTTATAATAATAGCTTTCATTCCAGTATTCAGATTTCTCCTTATGAAGATCTCTATGGAAAGAAATACAGGACTCTAACTTGCTGGGATGAAGTTAGGGAAAGAAAGCTATTAGGACCTGATCTTGTTGATGAGATGGAAGAAAAGGTCCGATCTATTTAACAACACATAAGAGCAGCTCAGAGTCGAAAAAAAATTATGCCGACAACCGAAGAAAAGACTTAGAGTTTGAAGTGGGTGATAAAGTGTTCTTACGAATATCTCCCTGGAAGAGGGTCATGATATTTTGAAAGAAGGGAATGTTGAGCCCAAGATATATTGGTCCTTTCAAAATATGGGATCGTGTTGGGAATGTATCTTACCGATTGGAGAATCCGCCGAATCTCTCTCAAGTTCACGATGTGTTCCATGTATCTCTCTTGATAAAGTACATACCTGATCCTTCACATATACTCAGCTCAGAAGTTGTACCACTGGAACAAGATCTTTCTTATGAAGAATAGCCAATAGAGATTCTCGATCATAGTGAAACATTCCTACGGAACAAGACCACTCTCTTGGTGAAAGTTTTATGGAGGACCCACCAATAAGAAGAAGCTACATGGGAGCTTGAGGATATGATGAGGGAGAGGTATCCTCATCTATTTGTTATAAAATGATGAATTTCGAGGGCGAAATTCATTTTAAGGGGGGTAGAATGTAATACCTGATACTTTTATGAGAAATATTTTGTTTCTTATGTTATATAAATCATCAAAGGAATATTTCACTACACACAACACTAGCTTGGCTTTCTTTAAACACAATCGCGACCTTCCTTGATAGCTTGCATCGTACGCAATACCGAGTTTCACTAGAAAATGATATGCTATTAAAATATTATTAAAACTAGTTGTTATGAATAGTAATAACCACTTTTTGAAATTTGGAAAATTTTATTTTTCAAAATGGACATCATTTTTGAATTCAGAATATCAAAATTATCCTAGGGTGAAATTTTGGTATTTTTCTGGAAACTTTCAATTTTTATGAATAGTGAAAACACTAGGTTACTATTTAAAAACCGACTGTATATTTAAATAATTATTTATTTTATTTAAATTTATTTTAGGTGAAAATTGATACATAATACCTATATATGTTCAATTAAATTCATTGGAGTCATTTTATAATAATTTTAGATATATAAAAATTTTATTGAACTTTTGACCATCTTTTACCAACCTCCAAAGAGAATTTGCAAATTTACATAAAACTTAATTTTACCTCTTTTGTGAGTGGATTTACATAAATCCTAGAGACATGGTTGATTTTAGTAAGTAAAATGTGGTTCAATGAGATAAAAATAATTTTTTGGTGAATAGTAACTTTTTACTTTTATTTACCACGGTTAAAAGTAAATAGGGTAATTAAGAGTAAAAAATGATATTATTATTACCCTAAAACATATCCTAATTCTACTGGATAAGTGTAATTCGACCAAAAACAACCTTAGGAATAAATTATTACCATTTATTCCCACTTGGATTAGATTAGTACATTTATTATTAATTTATTTAAAGAAGGGTTTAAATAGTTAAAATCAACTTTTAATAAGAAAATAATTTTTAATATAGGGTTATACATAAGATAAATTAGACTATAAATATTAATTAGAAATCTGAAAATATTTCCTACATAATTATATTTTATTTGTAATTTTTAGACATTAAATAATTTAATATATGTTTGACACAATGATGATGCAGTAATTATCTCATTAATAAAATATTGACATAATTGATGTTATAATACCCAAATAAATGTAATTTGAGACTTTTTTTGAATTCCAATAATTTTATACGTTAATATGACATGTTATTATTGATTTAATTTACTTTATTTGAACTAATAATTCTGTTATGATTTTCACAAAAATCAATTACCAAATAGTATCAAAATTGACATAAAATAGTTTTGAAAATGGATATTATATTATTAATTTTTATTTTATTCCTAAAAATCTACGGTTCGGCCAAATGACTTATATAAGGTTATATATATTAATACTAAACAACTTGGGGTTATTTTGGCTTGTTATAGTAAGTTTATTAACCATATAGTGTAAGAACACCAGAAGACAAGGTAAAAGTAAAATTATTTAACTTAAAGTTAAATCTAAATGATAAGGGTAAAATAGGAACCTAAACTTGTATAAATTATATTGGATGAGATTATTTTGACCCATACCCACCTTAGCTTATAAATAAATCAATTTGGATCTATTTAAAACCGAATATGACTTTATAATAAAATAATATTTTTAGTTTTTCCAAAGGTTCCCCTCTCCTCCCTTATAAAAGGGCACATCCTCCCTCTCTTCCTCACACCTCTTTGAGCCTTCAAGCTCGGAAAACCCTAAAAAATTCTCCTCTAAACTTCCCTAGAAACATCCTAGAGGTCCTGTTATTCTTCAAAGACCAATTTTAGTGCCCTAAATGGAGGTCTCAAAGAAGCGCTTCAAAGAAGAGGTAATGTCTGTTACCGATTCTTTCAACATTATTTCTTCTTCCACTTCTTCTTGTTTAGTTGTTTCATTATGAATTAATAACAAAAGTATCACTAATATACTGATATGTTATCATAATTATGAAACAACCCTATTTCACCATATATCCATCCTACGGAAAATGAAATCACCGCGCATGCGTACGTACGGAATACAGTCTCCACGCTGTTGTGTAATCTATTTTCCACCACCACCTTACATGGATGGGTATAATGGTGTAAATAATAACTAAAAAATTATTATTTTAAAGTGATATTGATTATGAAATAGTATACATATGCTCCATTACAATTTCTTGATAATGGGAACGATATCATCGCTCGTGCGTGCGTACGGAATACTGTCTCCACGATGTGATGTGAATCATTCTACATGATCTTCATTGCATAATGATTATATAAATGAACTGAATGAATTAATATGATATATATTACACTAATACCATTCTGGAAATGAGGTTTCTATAACCCAAAAAGAAGAATAAGAATTTATTTGACAAAACACGCATAAAAACAAAAAGCAATAAACACTCGAATAACAAGTAACAATGAAATATTACTAATAAGAAGCTAAGAATATGACCATATATGATATCATAACAATAAGTATGATTCTGTAATAAGTCAATGACATTATTTAAATCATTATACAGGAGTTTCAGACACTTAGGAAGCAAATCAGACCTAAGGTAAGGGAAAATCTCACAATCTCAATTTTTATCCGAGATTATTTATACTTCATAATTTACTGGGGAATATTTATCATCCACATCCATGATTCCTCAATATGTAATGTTTATATCCTTTTAGAATATTTTATATCCAATTTTACCCTTTGGTGACTTTTTAGTAAAAGATATGAAAGGAATCTTTTGTCATTTTTCGTACGAGGTACTTTTTGACTTTTCGGAAAAAAGTATGAGAATAATGTTTCTTTTAACTTATACGGAATGAATAGATTTTTAAAAAATTATTTCCAAGAAGATTACTTTACAAGTTTTCAGGTTTATTTTTAATCAACTTATTTTAGTTTAAAATTGTATGTCATGTTAAGAAAGGTAACGTTTTTTTGAAGTAGAAAGGATATTTTCCTCAAGAATGGAGTTCAGGTGTTTTATCAAATTTATTTTCCATCTAAGATAATATAGGGCTCTGTTTATATACCTATTTTTACATTTATTTGATTATGTTATGATGGAATTATTTTTATTATGTCCTTTTATCTTATATGGATTATGTTATGATGGCATGATGTTTAAGATTCATGTTTTTATTACATGGGTTATGCAATGATGTATGATTTTTTATTTTGTGGAACACATAAGAATAGTATCATTTTGAGATGTGTGGGACCTATATATCCCTCCAATGCATTGGGTAAAGATTTTATATCTCATGAGATAGACATGGCTGGAACGACTAGTTAAACCGGTTTAGTGAAACAAGACAGAAACGAGGAATGAACTCAGTTCAGAAATGATATTTTTCCACTAAGATAGTCTTGGGAATGAGTCTTGACTAATAAGAAATGATTCTATATGATTATATGTGTATGCCACAAAGCTTCATGATTTAATTTATGATTATTGTGATTACATTTCACTACCATGATTTATCCCATGTTATGAAACTATGATCTCCTTTGCAGGGTATGATTTCCAAATTGTTATGTTCTTATGAATATGATGTGATTGATTTTTCTTTTGTTTACCCTTACTGAGCATTTGAGCTCACCCTTTTGTATGTTTTCTTTCCCCCAATTCAGGAATAAGGTTATTAAGTAGGATATTCCAAAAGGGACTCTAGATATGATGAAATAAATGGGAGACAATATAGACTCTTTATGAACCAGTTGTTTATGTTTCCCAGTTTCTAAAGACACTATACCTATACAGTCCTTTTATGGTTTGGTTATATGTTGTAATAAGTGTGCTTTAATATTGAAGTATTAACAATGTATGTAAAGTATGGGTCATTATAAAAAATGTAATTATTCAATTAATTAAACTTGTTAAAAATAATTTTTTATGATCCTCTCTATAGATTTGGAGTATGATTGCGTTGGTCACAATGGGCTCTTTAGCCTCTGTGCTAAAAATCTCTCGGAGAAGTGTTGAAGTGATGGATCAAAATAAAGTTTTTTGGATGCTGTCAAAATCACGGGATGTGCTTCCTTCCTTCAATGTGAATCGGCCTCTACTGGAGGAATCATACGAAAAGGGAGAATTGCGCATGTTTCGGAAAACCAAAAAGCTGTTGAAGAAAGAATACAAATGTGTAAGTTCTCAATAATTGCTCCTGTTATTATACTTAAGGGGGTGAAGCCATGGAAATTCAGTGATCTTACTGCCAGGATTGCTTAGATTTGGGGATTTGATGAATGGAAGATGATGGCAATGGGTCGTGGGTTCTATCACATCATCTTTCCCTCAGATGAACTTAAACGTCGTGCCTGGAGTTTTGGCTCGGTTTCCCTAAAACCTAGATTCCTACAGATTCATGAATGGGATAAGAATTTTGATCCCAATTCTGTTAAAAACACTTTTTCGAAAACATGGATACGGATTTTCAATTTGAATTGGATTTTTTGGCATCCTCAAATCCTTTGGGACATTGCCTCTTCGGTTGGGAATCCAATTAGATTGGATAGACAGACTGAAAATCCTACTTTTGGTCATTATGCTAGAGTTATTGTGGAAGTGGATATGTCTACTACTCTAGTGGAGGAGGTGGTGATAACTACTAAGGATGATAGGCTCACCCTTGGAATTATGTATGAAAGAAAGCCTAAATTCTGCTTGAATTGTCACTTTTTTGTACATGTTGCCTCGGATTGCAACAGGAATAAAATTTGTAATCTCTGCAAGATCCGAGGTCATGATGAAGATAAATGTATGAGAGGTAAAGGCAAGAAGACTATCCCTTCTAATAATGCTAAGCCCTCCAGAGATAAAGAATTTTACAATATCCCTCACACTGAGGTTGAGGGGAATGATGGGCATCCTTTAACTGAAGGGAACTCTGATATAGTTCGAGATATCAATGCAGAGGGGCAGAATAAGTCTACTGTCCCAGCAAATGAGCCGATTGCAGCCTCTATCTAGGATTTTTTCACAGCTCCTATGGAATTGGGTACAGAGTCTGCTGCTATGGTGATTGAGCCGATTCCAGAAAATCCTCAAGTTCTGGACATCAATATCGATGGTTGTAAAGTAATGAATATGGATGCAGTTCATGTTGACACCTTGATGGACTCTGGGAAGAAAATTGCAGGCTTCTCAAATGATAATACTGATGATGGAAAACCAACTGAGATTTCTGGGTTCTCTCAGGTGGGAAATGTGGCAAAAAGGGTTCTTCCTGCCAGTCTTCTTACTACCCCAATTTTTCATGAAAATAGGTTTTCCCTACTCGCAAGTGATGAACCCACTGGAGAAGAAAATGAATCAGAAGTGGATGGCAACATGCCTGCTACTGACAATGTTGTTGTCTTCCCTGACACTGATATGATGAAAATAAATGATGGGCCTAGCTCTAGGCTCAGATCCAAAAAATGAAGATTCTGTATTGGAATTGTCAAGGGATTGGGAACTCTCCCACGGTTAGATCCTTTAGACACTTTATAATGACCAACATAACTTTGCTAATTGGTGTTGCTGAACCAAGAATGAAGTTTGAAAATTGAAAGTCCTTCAAATGGGAGACTTTGGGTTACTCCCTTGTTGCAAAAAATCAAATTGATGGTAGCTCTGAAACCTTGTGGGTGCTTAAACATGATAGTGTCTCCACTAATATGGTAAGAACTGATTTACAATCGATTACCCTTACATGTTGTTCTGGTGGTAACTCATTTTATGTCACATTTGTGTATGCGTTCAATTTGTACACTAGAAGACGTACCTTATGGAAAAACTTAATTGATATTTAGGAGTGTATGTCACACAAGTGGGTCTTACTTGGTGATTTTAACACTGTTTTGAAGCCTAATGAAAAAACAGGTGATGCCTTTTATCGTGTTGCAGCTGATGATTTTTCTCAGTGCATTGATAAGTGCGGCCTATCTGAGGTACCCATCTCTCGATCTGAGTTCACCTTGAGTCGTTTTACGATTAATGGGCGACATGTAATCAAATTGGACAGGTTTTTTGTTCAAGTTGATGATAGGAATGCTGCAATTGATGTATCTGGGAGAACCCTTTCAAGACTACACTCTGATCATAATCCTATTCTTATTGAACTCTGCTTCCGATCTGAAAGGGCAGTGCCTCTCCCCTTTAAATTCAATAATGCATGGCTCGTTATTCCGGTCTGTAGAGAGGTGGTTCTGGAAGCTTGGAAAGCTGACTGCATGTGTAGTCCTTCTCATATCCTTTATTGCAAATTAAAAATTGTCAAAGAAAGGTTGAAGAGATGGAGTAAGGAATACTTTGCATCCCTTGATAAAAACATCAAAGAGACTGAAACTGCTTTAGTCAATTTTCAGGAACAGAATATACACCAGGATTTCCCTGCACAAGATGAAACTCAGGCTGCAGCAAATCTTGATAAGTTTCTTGATCAGAAGGAAAATCTGGCACAAAACCAGTTTAATATTAGATGGTTGAAAGATGGGGATAGGAGCTCAATGTTGTTTCTCTATTTGAATAGGAAAAAAAGGATAAAGAGAAGTCTTCAAACCGTGAGTATTGAGGATAACACCTTCTCTTCTGAAAATGATATCACAAATGCTACCATAAGTTACTTTGAGAAGCATTACTCAGAACATGATGAGGACTCCTCTGATATGATCTTTCACTGCTTTGAATCATCATTTTAGGATGATCAAAACAAAATGATGGTTGACACTCCCACAGAAAAAGAGATACATGATGCCTTATTCTCTTTGAACATTGATAGTGTGGCTAGTCTGGATGGCTTCACGAATAAATTTTTCATGTTTTACTGGGACATTATACACATTGATGTTGCAAATGCCATCAGTGATTTTTTCAGATCATCTTACATACCTTTTGGTATGAACTCAAACTTTATATCTTTGATCCCCAAGAAATAGAATTCCATTAATATCAAAGACTTCATACCGGTTGCTATTGGTAATACCGTACCGAGGATGATTAGTAAAATCATGGCACACAGGTTGGGTTGTCTTGCGAAGGACCTCATCTCAAAAAATCAATATGGTTTTATTCCAGGTCGGAGTATTCAGAGTTGTCTTTTCACTGCTTCTAAATGTGTCAATGCTATGAAAACACGAGTGAAGGATGGGAACATGGCCATAAATATTGACATATCCGAAGCATTTGATAATATCCGATGGAACTTCTTGTTCACCATTCCAAAAATTCATGGGTTCTCACAAAGAGTTTTTGATCTGATTGGATCCATTCTTTCTAGTGCCAGACTCTCTATTCTCATCAATGGATCTCCCAGGGGCTTCTTCAAATGCTCACGGGGAGTTAGGAAAGGGGACCCTCTATCTGGGATTCTTTTTGCCCTTGCAGAGGAATACTTAAGTTGGTGCCTTACAAACCTTTCAAATTCTGGATAGTATCAAAGGATGAAAGTAGGAAAGCTTTATGCTCCCTCACACCTCTTCTATGCTGATGAAATTTTACTTTTTGGGAAAGCTGATAAAGGAACTATCTCCTCTATAAAAGTCATTTTTTCACACTATGAAAAGGTTGCTGGACAATTTATAAATTGGGGAAAGGACTCGGTCATGTTAGGTGAAGGACTCTCTGTTTCGAAAGAAAACAGAATTGCATTGAAACTTGGTGTCAAAAGGGGTGCTACCCCTTTCATCTATCTTGGAGTGCCTCTCTTTTGGGGTAGGATTAAAAGATGCCATCTTGAAAAAAATGATCTGAAAATTACAAATCAATTAGCAAGATGGAAGGGGGGAAATTTGACACAAGCAGGAAGGATTTTTTTGGTCAACTCCGTGATTACTTTGATGTTTGTCTACTCATTTTCTTTGTATTGGTGGCCTTGTGCTCTCACTAAGGATCTCACTGGCAGAATCAGAAACTTTATTTGGACTGGTTCGATTCATGAGAGGAAACTGGTCATAGTTGCGTGGAAAGAGTGTGTGAAACCAATCCAAATGGGCGGAATGGGTATCAAAGACATAAGGATTTTCAATGACACTTTGATTAGAAAGTTTACATGGAACTTGATTTCAAAGGTAGATGAATCCCTGGAGTTTCTTCAAGCTCGTTTTGTTGAGAAACTACATTCTGGATATTCCAACTACCTTCGATCATCTGTTTGGTCTTCTTTAAAGCTGGCTTATAGGGAGCTGATGGCCAGCTCGAAATGGATTGTCTGTAAGAATTCCCTGCTCAATTTCTGGAACACCCCATGGCTGTCTCGACCTATATGTGATGATGTGGCCATTCCTCCTCTACTATGGTGGATGACTATTACTGATTTCAATGGTTCATCACACTTTGAAGTAGTTCCTTCCCAAATTGTCACCGAAATCTCGAGGTACTGTTATAGTGACTGCGACACGCTGGTATGGACTAAAAACATGAATGGTATTTTCAACACGAAGGAACATTATCAGTATATTTCTGGTGATCCCATGGAGCCTCCAGTCTGGGTAACAGGTTTTAGAAGAACCTTCATTCCTCTAGCAGCTTCTTTGCTGATTTAGAGGATATGGAAGGGCAAACTCCCACTGCAGGCCATGTTACAGCGAACTGGTCTCCAGCTTGCAGTAGTTTGTGTTTTCTGTTTGGAGGCAGACGAAATAGCCTCCCATATCCTTGTCTCTTGTAACTTTTCATGCAGGTTGTGGAACTACATCCAGGGAATCTTCAACTGTTGTCTTAGTTCTGCTTCGGTTGGGGAGCTTCTACAATCCATTTTCCAAACCAAGTGCAGTGAGAAGGTTCAGGGACTATTATTGGTAGCCTCAGCATGCTTGATTTCCTTTTTATGGAAGGCAAGAAATTCCTTGATGTTCAAAAATATAAAACCCTCTGTTCATGATGGTGTAATGGCCATTCATCGTGCGGTTCGCAATGCTTCTAGGATTCACACTGGAACGATGAATAATGATGCATCTAATCTTGTGTTGTTGAGGTCTCTTGGTGTTACTGGCAGGGCAAAGAAACCATTGATGATGAAATCTATTAGATGGATTCCACCCATTTCTCTATGGCTAAAGGTTAATGTTGATGGAGTGGCTGCTGGGGCGCCTGGTCCCTCTGGATGTGGTGGAGTCTTCCGTAATCATAGAGGCTTTGTCAATGGATGCTTTTTCCATTTAATTGGCAATGGATTTGCAATTGAGGCGGAGCTCTGGGCTATGATAAAGGCTATTAGATATGTTGTCCAATACGGATGGCATGACTTATGGCTTGAGTCGGATTCGTCTATTGCAATTCAGATCCTTAGAGAACGATCAAGGAACATGCCTTGGAAGATGTTACATGCTTGGGATGATTGCCTACGTCTCGTAGACACAATTTCCCTTGAAGTTGTTTATGTCTAACGTGAGGCTAATCATGTTGCGGATTCTCTTTCCAAAAGGGAAATTCAAGAGGTGAGCTGGTATTGGTCTTTAATATCACCTGCGTTTTGTAATAGCCTTGTTCAGGCTGATTATCGTGGTTAGTATTACACTCGCCTCTATAGACCGTCTTACTGAACACTCTCTGTACTATTTACTTTTTAATTAATTTTATTTGGAGAAGGCTAGCCTGTCTCCTGATCTTTTGGGGTAAATCTTAGATTGATGATCGATATTGACTAATATAAAGTTCAGTACTACCGATCGCATGCTTCAACAATACCCAAAACCTACATGTGATATCAGAGCAGTCACATAATTATTTATAATTTTTTAAAGATCATTTATTTATTTACTTAATTTTTATTTAGTTTTCAATTCATCTTTAATCATTCATTTAATCTAAACTATGAGATATGTTTCATCATCCTTCTTTTCTCATATATCTAATCAATATGATTAATTTAATGAATGAAATAATATCATAGAACACATTTGGACGTGTAAAATAGTTTATCCATAAAACATAGGAATATATGAAATATAACTGGAGTTACACACCTTGTACTTCTATTTAATCCATTGGGAATTAATTTGGAAATTGATTCAAACCAGGTGCATTAGTGAAATATGTCTACTTCATTATTACAAAGTGTGTTGTCCAGGCCATGGTAGTGCATGGTCAGTTAGAGTAAACTCCATGTAGCCCACGTACATTGTGTGTAGTCCCTTTGAGTCATAGAAGGGACATGTATTTCCATACATGGACTACATGATTGGTGACTGTGTAACTCATAGGCCACACATCATGTAATCATTTATGCATGCAGTTTACTCTAATTTTCCAAGTCATAGTTTACAGGATGTGTCCTTACACATGTTCCTTAGATAAAAGGTGAGAGATTCACATGATGTGCAACTCGTCTGTACATGCCATGTACTTATACCAAATTACACAGTTTTAAAATTTATTTATTATATAATGTGAACCTTATCGACATATCTTTTTATGTGGTCATTGAGTTGATAAGACATGCCATGTGACCGATTTTAATATGTGTGTGTGTGTGTGCGTGCATGTTTAATAAATTTATGTTTAATGTACAGATAGTCAGATCATGTATTAATCGTATTATCATTTTTTACTATACATGCATTGAATCATAACACATGACTGAAAATCATATAATTCATGTAGTAATTAAGATGATAGTACATTCTATGAAATTATGTGATAATTCTTGTATTCTATATGTCACAAGACTAAATTGTATACGAGTATAATACATATTCGTTAGATTCAGATGGGGATTCACCATATTTCCTCCAAGGGACATTAATGTACATAGTTAATTTTAAATAGATTTATTTAATTTATTTAAAATAATAATGGATGAGAATACATAGGAAATTCATATGACAATTTGGATAAAATAATTGATTAATTAAATATTATAATTAATTTATTAGAGAGAAATTTATCATAAATTTAATTATTAAGAAATGAATGATAATTTTATTAAATGTAGAATTCATTGCATGCGTATGGATGATCATGATGATAGATTAGACCATTGTATGTGATTGGGTTCATTTAATTTATTATTAACTTATATTTTTGGTCTGTGTTCTTTCTCTCCTCTTATTATATACGGGCATACATGCCAACAGTTTCTTTTATGTAAACCCTTTTCCCCTCGCATTCATATGAGTAAAATCATATGTAATTGATGGAGCTCCCAATCTAGTGGAGGTATTTTATGTTTGGATTCAAGGTAAGACCAATACAAGAGTGATACATAGGTGGATATGTGGAATTATGTAAACACATATCTTAATTGGTTCAAGGTTTTTTTTAACCTAGTTCAATGGTTATTTTATCAGCTATTAGATAAACTAGTAATTACTAAAATCTCTTGATCATGCCAATTTATTCTTTTCTATCTGTCAGGATGCATTGTTATTTAATTATGGTTTTTTTCACAATCAAATGAAATAATGAAATTAACATGAATGCATGATAGAAATAAAATAAATTGGATTTTTCATAAAAATTATATAAGACATGGTTAATGACGTAAGTAAATCCACATAAAATTTAAAATCATGTAATAATTACAGTAATTGTTAATTTATTAATAAAGGGATAAATGCCTAAATTATATAAATTATGTCAGTATTGCCTTACAGTACTTCAGTTAAAATTGAACCATTGTTCAAAGTGCTTGACCAGACAAAGTTGGGATGGTTTCAATTCTTGTAGAATGATAACATGACATTTTGGGTTTACATAACTTAGTTAACATAATGGGTTGAATAAAAAAGAGTGATGAGGTGTAACAAAGAGTAATATGGTTTAGGGAATCCAATTATTGGATTTTGGGATTGGGGTGTGCACAAAACATATCATGGAACTGTGAGTTAATGTAGTGGGAATTTAGAATGCCTTCCAAAAAAAATTCATGTTTCATGACTGACCAATGTTGGGTTAATGACAAGGTAAATATGGATCATGTCATTGGAATGTTGAAGTAATAGGATATTCCAAATACAATGGTGAGGGCCATTGGGTTTTGAAAAAATAGTGGGAGATTTATAAATATAAAATTTATTAATTTGTATAAATTTTATCAGATAAAGTACTAAAATTCTAATAATCTAATTTTTTAGAAACAATATTAAGATGAATTCAAACATATCATTTTGATCCATGCTTGAGAAGGTTAACCTTCTCAATCAAACTAGTTTTCAAGAGTGGAAAAGTCACTTATGCATTATCCTTCAACATGAAAGGGAATGGTATGTGATCGAAGAAACTATTCCTAATCTTCCTAGTAATGAGAAAAGTGATGAAGAGTTTTCACTCTATGAAAAATATTTTAAATATTCCACATATTTTCAATGTTTCATGTTATCATACATGTTCATTTAGATTTTGAAGAAACCTAAGGTCACGGTTGCATATTATATGGCATATTACTTTCAGAATCTCTATCAAGAGAAGGTGGGACAAGAGTGGCAAGTTATCTCCAATGCTTTATTTATGACTATTATTTGAGAGTATATTCCAGATGGGCCTCATGTAGTCAAGATTATTGGATACATTGAATTCTTAAACAAATAAGGGATTAAATTCTTGTATTAGTTGTATTTAAATATCATAATTTCATCACATCCGAAGTCCTTCTTTAGTTTTATTGTTAATTAAAATATGAGAAATAATTGAAAGAGGCTTTCAAAACATCCTACTTTGATTACCCTCATGTATAAGTACATGGTGTGTGATAAACCCATGGTACGTGTGATGCATAAGAAAAAGAAGAACAATGAAAAGGGGTACAAGACTCACAACAGGTCTATTTCTTCTGATAAACGTCCATCTTATAAGAGGAAGATCTAGATGTAGGGAAAGGAAATGGGGGAAATATGTTTTGTGTGTGGAAATCTTGGACCTTAGACGAAGAACTAGATCTAGATTAAATAGGAAGCTAAATGTTTGTTTTTTATCAAGTGTAATATTTCAATATCTACACATTGGGTATCAGATATAGAATGTGGTTCACACATATATATATCCAAATGTAGGAACCAAGTATATTTTGAAAGATTTATATAGTATCAGTGGATCTGATAGTTTTTAATTGTGTGAGTATGGCTTCTATATCAATTGGTTACTACCACCATTCATTGAAAATGGGAATGATTTTTTTCAAAATCCTTTTATTACAAACCTATAGTTTCCAAGAATATAATTTTTGTTTCATTCTTAGATGCAGATGCGTTTACATTCAGTTTTGGAAATAAAAGTTTTTTATTCTAAAATATATCATATTATATGATATGGAACATTTAAATAATGGTCTCTATGTATTCAATTATGTAAACCAATTATTATAAATTGATAATTAATCATGTTCAAATGACTCATATATCACCCGTCATTGATATTGCCATCTTGAACATATAAATGAGTAGCATTTGTAAAATCTATACCATGATGGTTATTTAAACTATTTTCAGCTAAAAACACATTAAATTAGTCATACTTTCTTACAAGGAAAATATCAAAACCACCATTTAGTGGAAAATGTGAATGGGACATATAGCTTATAGGATGTGTACACACTGATATGTGTAGACCATTTACAGAAGAAGATATTGGTGGATAATATTACCTTATAAATTCTACTGAGGACTTTGAGTATATATGGTTATGTATAATTCATCAGGTATAAGTTTGAGTCCTTTGAAAAATTCAAATAATTAAACAATGAAGTATATAATCATCTTTGAAAGAAGATAGAGAAGATTCAATCATATTAAGGCTATGAATATATTAACCATGGGTTTTTTAACTTTTTATAAAAGTTTTGGATTCTATATCAACTCACCAACCTCATGCACCATAGTGGAATGGTGTTCGTGAAAGGAGGAGACATACCTTTTTAAACATCATAATGTTGATAAAAATCCATGAAAATCTTCCATTGTCATTTTGGGGATATATATTACCAACTACGGCATGCACATTAAACTGATTACCAAATAATGTGGCATACATAATTACCTTTTAGTTATGAAGTAGAAAGAAACGTGTTCTGTAGTATACATGTTACTGGGTGTGAACATTGTTTTTGAATTCCTTATCAGGAAATAAACTAGCACCATGGGCCACAAATTGTATCTTTATTATGTATCCCATGGAAACAAAGGGATACTACTTATACAACCCCTAAAACTAGAAAGTGATTGTCTCCTGACAAGTTATCCTTCTTGGGATAGAGCACATCCTCAAAATGGATTGTGGAAGAATGATTGACTTCAATGAAGTTGATGCCCAAGATATGCAATAGTTTTTATAATAATATATTCAATAAGTCCCCATGGAAGAAGTATTTCATGAAACACATGTACTTTAGAGGAGAGAAAGATAGGTAAAAGAACTAGAGAGATATGGTTTTCCCTTCACTAGAGATGGTGAAACATTATTGGTTAATAATGGTGAAACTATATCATATAAAGAGGAAATAGAGTGCTTAAAATCTTTAAGATGGAAATAATCCATGAATTACATAATTGATTTAATGTATTATAACTAAATTTGGGTTATATTTGATGAACCGATTAATGTAAATCCCATTAAATGAAAATGTTTATTCAAAAGGAAAAAAGATATAGAAGGTAAAGTAAATACCTGTAAAGTAATGCTAGTGGATAAAGGGTTTAAACTACATCATGTAATTGACTATGATGAAAAAATTTCACCAGTTTCAATCTTTAAATCTTTAAAAATTATACTTGTTCTATCATCCTTCCATTTTAATGAGATGTGGAATATGGATGTCAAAAAAACATTCCATATTGAGAATCTTTAAGAAAATGTTTATATGACACAACAAGAAGGTTTTCTGACTTCAGGTGGTGCCAAAAGGATTTTGAAGTTGAAAAGATCCATTTATTGAATCAAGAAAGCATATAGTTCATTGAACATTCAATTTGAGAAATCTATAGAATAATTTGGTTTCATTAAGAATGAATGTGAGTTCAATGTTTACAAGAGTTTTAGTGGAAATGAATTCATTGTCCTAGTAGTATATGTTGATGACATATTACTTATTGGAAATGACACACCAATCCTATGGTCTATTAAAGACTGGTTGAACTATTTTTTATTCATGAAGGAATTAGGTAAAGAAGCCTATATTCTAGGGATCAAGATCATTAATGATCGATACAAGAGGTTATATGAACTAATTCAATGTACATATTTTGACCATATACTAAACAGATTTAGTATGGACCAATCCAAGAGTGGATTGGTTCTTGTGTCACATGTTTTATATATTTCTAAAAAAATGTGTCCCGAGACATAATGGGAGAAATAGTGAATGGGAAATATCCCATGCACATCATAAATAGTATCAATAATGTATTACATGTTATGTACTAGACATTATTTCACCAATGCATTGATAATGGTAGGAAGATATCATGAAGTACCTGAAGAAAAACATCAGTCTTCTATTAAGGTTATTCTTAAGTGTCTGAGAAGAACTAAGGATATGTTCTTGGTGTATGGAGGAGAAGAGGATTTGGTCATCAGAGGTTTTATTGATGCTAGTTTTTAGATTGATCAAAATGATCCGAAGTCATGGTCAGGATAGGTTTTCTATCTCAACAGAGGAGTTGTGAGATAGAATATTTCAAAGTAGGTAGTTGTCACTGATTCTACAGTGGAGTTCGAGTGTATAAAGGCTTTTAATGCCTCTAAGGTATTCATTTGGATGCTAAACTATTTCCAAGATCTTGATGTGTTACCCAATAGTAAATACCCTATCACATTGTACTGTAATAATACTGTAGCATTGGATCATTCAAAAGATCCCAGGTCAAACTAAAACACATGTCATATACTTTTAAACTATCACCTCTTGTGGTATTTTTATCAATGGGGTAATGTTATAGTGATTAGAGTAGCCAGGAATGAAAATGTGGTCGACCCATTGACTAAAGTCCTATCTCCGTAGAAGCATGAGTATCATGTGATGGCTAGTGGACCGAAGGTTATTAGCATTTTAATCTAGTAAAATTTAAATTCTATTGGATTTGGTGCACTAGGAACAACTTCTATTTACTTTATGATAACTTTTATTCATAGTTTTGAATATTGATACAATTGTTTTATCACATAACTTCCTCATTACATGGTATTTGATAATGTCTTAAGAGTTGATGTTTCACTCAAAGGTCATAGTAGTTCTTTTCTATGATGATATCCCAAAAATTGTTATGAAACTATTCTAAGATATGTGTTTTATAAACATATGATATGATTTTATGGAAACAAATGATATAGGATATCATGATTGGGGAACCTAATGACTTTGAGGTACCATATCATGGTGTATTCTATATGTAAAATCATCGTAGTATATTGTGATAATGAGACCCGCTAGAAAAAATCCATATTTATATGTGTCATTGTATTTTTCTATTTGAAGATGTTTGTATAGATCCTTAGACACTAAGATTATTATTAATGAGTATTATGAGTCTCATATTTTTATGTATACTAGAAAAATGTGAGGAAAAAATGTTCATGGATAGGTAGGATGTGTTGGGTGAATCACCAGTAATATTGAATTAATGAACAGTGGGGTAAATGTTTTTTACCTTATTTTCTTTCATAGAGGTTTATATCTCAGGCCCTTTAATGAAACTCATATAGTCTACATAAATTCATGATAATGGTGTTCTGTTGGTAAAGTCAATTTTAGGGAAGTCTAAGAAAGAGACATAAAGCACGTAGGTTGATGGAATTGACATGCAACCAACATGATTCTAGATATCATGATAATGGGATTATATTACATAGTAAGTGTGTGTATGAGGTATTATGTCATTACGACATTTTCTACTTTCTCTATTGGTTACTTAGAATTTTTCAAGATGTTAACATTGGAATTTAGGCTTATCTGCATAATGATATTGGGAAAGAGGTTGAGAGGGTCACGCAGTAACTATATCCTGAATCTCAGATGAATGATATAATATTATTTATTATTTTACAAGTTGAATAAATATTATTCCCACACGTGGTTTAATAAATATTCATGTATCTTGATTGCATATATTCTTTCACCAGTTATTCAGGAGAATATAAGGTGAGTAGAATATTTAATACAAATTTATTTTCTATTTTTTGAATATAATATTTATTTATTTATTGGTGATTAATGAAGTGATATTTACTTAATAAATAAGTAGTCGTTATTCAAGGAAACATAAATATCATGGAGTAATGGAGGGATTTTTTTAAAGGTGTGATGATAAATAATAAATAATAAATATTATTTTATTATATAATATTTAATTTCATTCACATGTTAAGTTCATGTCGATAAAAAATAATTAAATTATTATTATTTGAAATGGGGTTGTGTATGGATTAAATAAATAATCAAGGGAATTCCTGAAATAATATTATTTTAACCCTACTATTATATAATCCCAATTAAATTTTTTTTCAATTGGACCCAATTCATTTGTTTTTATTATTCATAATGGATTTAGAGAATCCCATCATGCCCTATAGAGATTTATTCTTCAAGAATTCTCCCAAGAACAAATAGTGTTCTTCCCCCACCTCCCACTCTCAAATCAAGATAGATCTAGGAAAATTATCTGGAAGTATTTCTTGAGGGGATCAAAGGTGGATAAAGCAGGTGATAGGATCTACTAAGCTAGCACATAGAGATTACTATGGTGTTGTTCGGAGATTTGTAGATCATGTGTATATAATCACTAGAGCGAATATCCTCTTGATTCCTAAAACACATTGATGGTACAACGCAGAAATGTTCTTAGATCCATTAAGAATGAATGAATTCTTATATGGTAATTCATTAATTAATTAAATTTATTATAAATAATATCTGATTAACCTCTTCCTGGTTCCAACATTCTATCCATGTCTGTTTTATTTGATTCAATTTCATAGATTATGATGTTTATTATTGTGTATATCATTAATTGATCATCAATATTGACAATTTTCAATGTTGGTCATGACCCATCATATGCTTCCACAATGCCTGAAACCTAAACTTCTCTAATAATCAATAAAATCACTCATTTAAAAAACATATATTTAATAAACCATTTTATTAGGGATAACAAAAATAGAAGATATAATACAAAACTTTATAATATAATAAAATTAATTTTGTAATATTTTTTATAATCCCATTAAATTTGGATAGATTCAAATACATTAAAATGAATTTGGGTATTATAATCCGAAAGTGATAATAAATATTAATCATGTTCAACTTATCTCTTTACATTGAAAAAAATCTCAAATAATGGGGTTCCATTTTTCTTATTTCATTAGTTTTCTCTTCTTTTTGGTTTTCAATTTTATTTCATTATTATTTCATTTATTTTTTGATTACACTGATATTTAAATTTTTTATCTTTTTTTGCATTTTTCATTTTTATATCTAATTAATGTTATAATGAAATAAATATTATTAGTCTAATATCATGTTGTCTATTCAATAAATAATACTTGAAGTTCTAGAACATATTAATTTGAATAGAATTCATCTTTTGAATGGTAATATATTTAATGTATTTTTATTTCACTTGGTTGAATTATATTTTAATGTTGGATTTTTTACTTTTATCTATTTTGTTTTAAATTTTATCAAAAGGGCACTAATTTTTTCTTGTGAATAAATTATATATTAAATTAAAAAATATAATATTCGTGAAAATATATTTTTTCCATGTATTTTTTCTAGAATCATTCTGGACCACATGTACAAAAAACAACAAATATTTCGACAATAGAAAACTCAAGTGGTTGTACAAGTACTATAATATTCAATTTTTTTTTCCACACTCTATTTACTAAATTTTTTTACTTATATTTAATAAAAAATGAATTTGAATTAAACCATATTTGGGAAATATTACTGAAAGAATCCCAAGAGGCCATCTGTGAAGCTCAAAGATCCATCATTATAAATAATCAGATCATTAGATCCTGATGAATCCCTCTTATGAATCAATAGTGAAAAAGGTGAGGTATAAAATTTTATAGTGTATAATATTTTATACCATTATGCATAAACTATTAATAATATCCTAGATAATATTGGTTAATATTAAGTACGTCTTATGAACAAATCATTCAAGAAAATAGTGTAAGATAGGAAAGCATGGTCAAAATAGAATTGATAATGCGAAATTAGTTCACTTTGTGATTTGAAAAGGATTTTATGATAATCATAAAGTAGCCAGTGTTTTTGAAGTCACTAAAAAATATTATTAGTAAATTCCTAAGAAATAAATTTATACCTTCTAAATTTAATTTTCTTTTCAATGTATTCATTTGATTTTATATTTTAATTTCATTTATTTTACCAAATATATGAAATTTTTATATTTGACCTGCCTAACATTATATTTCTTATTAAAAATAACATAGGAGGAGATATTTGAAGATGAATAATTTGAAAGGGGTAAAATATCAATCAAAAATTGAGAAAATTAATATTAAAGTAGTATATATTTTAGTGTTTTTATATTTTAATATATTTTTCTCATTTTTATTGAATGAATGCAAAAGTTTTTCACAATATTAATAATTCAAAGAGTGTATTATTTTTAAATTTAATTAAAATTTTCCATTTTCCTCATGTGTTTTAAGATTAAAAAAGTGGTGGATTATTGATGAAACGACCCACTTTATTTTTTTTAAATCACAATATACTTCACATGAATTTTATTAAGCATGATATTTTCTAGTTATTTTTATTATGCCTCGTAATTTTTTGGAATAAAAATACCATAGAAATTAATAATTGTTTTGAACATATTGTAATCTCAGCCTTCCTGGTAGATTGAATCCCCCAAATTCATGAGCAATGTAGTTATTTTGGATATAATAATCGGTTGATAAAGAAAATGATAAGATCATTTTGTAGATTTAATAGTTCCAATTGGTACTATTATAACTAACTTTTATTTTTTTATAATTCAACCAGAGATGTTTTTTTATGACATTATCTCTATAGTGACACAAGCTTATGTTTTTGAAGAATAATATAAATTTGGCACTCTAAAAGTTATTGATCATTTTTATGTCATAAAATTTCTTGTTCTTAAGATTTCTCCTAATAAATATAATAGTTTTAACTCTATGTTTTCTTTCTAAGAGAAATGTATTGTGAGTATTTTTTCTAAAACACTTTGTATTTCCATTGTAATTGTTTATTTTTAGTTCTAATGGGATTGAGGGTTTTTTAGGATATGAAGAAAAATTATTTACTGATATTTCATGATCAAAGGATTACATGGATAATAATATAATGTGTTTATCAATAGAAGACTAAATACACTAATCAGTTAAGTCAGGGGGTTTTATAGTTAGGAATAAAGAGTGTTCAGGGGTATAATATTATACTTTAAAAAATGTTTAGCCAACTAATTCTAGGGATATGAAGATATTTTTCCTTATAATATGTTTAATTTCACAAATACATTAGATCTAGTTTAACGATCCATGTTCCACTTAAGTCAAAATTGAGTTTTATAATATCTTCTTAAAAGAGAATTTGATTGTTAACCAATACTTCATTTTTTTATATCTATTTTATTGATTTTTCAATTGGTAATTGTTTAAAATCTTCATATCTAAATTTTTTAGATTACCTTTGGAGGATTTTTATAAACTGAATAAAAAACATATTTCAGTTTCACTTACTATATTTTATATAGTTTAAATTTTCACTATATGCACTTTATTTCTCTAATCTTGGAATTGATCAGAATTTTATAAAACCATTCAACTTAAAACTTAATGGTTTGAATATGGTTAGGTAATTTTATTAAAACTTTCATTCACATTACTGTTAAATATTAACATCAATACATCCTTGGGAAAACAATATGTTTAAATATATAATTTTTAGCTTTTTTCTATAGGTCTATGTTCACTTAAAGATTCAAATTCCATTAAATTATCATTCTTAGTCACTATACAATATTATAAAATAGTTAAACTAATAAAAAATAATTAGTATTAAGATACTAGAATTAATTTTATAATTATCATAGATAATAATACACCAATAATAATCAATTAATTCATCTAAAATATCATCACTAAAATAATGATCTTTTTCTTTTTTTCCATATTTTGAAATCACACTAATCAGGTTCCATAATAATCATCCTTGAATACTCAATAAATTTTATTTTGATAGTCCCATGAATCTATCATTTTAGTTTTATTTTTATAAAAATTGAATAAAAAAATTCAAAACATATATAGAATCAATCAAAAATAATTTAAACAAATAGTAATTATTAGAAGGTTAAAAATTCAAAAAATAAATATCTTGGAAAATTATATGTACAAAACACAAGACTTTTATTTTCATAACCCTTTAATTTTTATAAGACATTCATTTTTATATGATATAAAACTCTATAAGATATACTATCTAATATATCTTTTAAAACTCATATGGGTTTTATATTCCATAATAATTTGAGTTTGTATAGATTTCAGAAATTGTGTAAGGAATTTGAAAACACATAATACTTTATGTGTTTAAAAATATTAGGATCATTAGAATCTACTGAAAAATACAATATATTAATAAATAATATAATACTTTTAAATTTATTTCAAAGGAGAATATAATTTTAAATGAATTCATACATAAATAGAAAATAAAATTCATATTGTGTTATACATTTTGATGTTTTGGATTTATTATCAAATTACAAAAACATAAAAACTAGGTGAAAAAATAAAGTCTATGAAAATATTTTGGATTTGAAAATACTTCATATTAATTTTTCAAATATATTGAAAATTCCAAAAGAAAAAATATTTTCTTATAATTAAAATATAATAATAACTACAATTTTTTTTTTTAAACAATAAGTAAATAATGCTCTAAGTAAATTTTCTCATAAAATAGATGAAAACATAAGAATAATAGAATAAATAATAATAAAAATAGTTTATTCCACAAGCAGTTCAAGATTCAAAAAAATTTCTTTCCACATGTTAAAAGGAATAAATCATGTATTTTTTAAATATGGGAGGAATTTATAAATATCAAAACAAAAATAAAAATGTGTCAAGGAACCAACTCAAACATATCATTTTTTATAATTAAAAAATTAGATATTAAAATTCTCCACCTTTTTTTTAATTATTAAAAAATAAAAAATTGAAAGAAAAAAATAGCCATATCCTCTTAAATTAAACATTATGATCAGTATATAATATCATTATTTAAATTTATAATGTAGAAAAAAATTCATCGTTATGTGGTTCAAAATTAAAAACATTAGAATTATACATTTATCATTGAATATACTTCATATTCAAGAATATTTTAATCTAATTTGTATATATTCTTCTATAATATTAAAAAATTTAAATGAAAAATACATTTAAATAATATAATTCATCAAAATTTTATGCACTCTAAAAAATATATTTCAACATAAATATAAAATGATTAAAAATATTAAATCTCCCCCTAAATTTATGATTCATTATATTAAAATAATCAAAACAATTTTGAATTTATTTGATAATATTTTTATATAAAAGAGTAAAACTTTATCATGTATGATACCTTAAAAACAATTATGGGCCACAGAACGTGTCCAAATATTTAAAGAATCGTAATTATATTCATGATTACTTTTTAAAAATCATTATATTTTATATATTACAATAAAATAAACTATAAAACTGAGTCCAAATTTAGAAATATCCACCATTTTAAACATTTAAAACATAATTAATATTTAATCATACCTAGTTCAAATATAGTATTTCCTTTATTAATTGAATAAAAAGGTTTAGTGAAGATATCAACAAAGTTATTTTTATTTCAAAAACATCCATAATAATATCACCTTTATTAACATAATATATAATAATATAAAATCTAAAAACTATATGATTATTTATAGAATGTTGTAAACTGTTATTAGAAATTGAAATAATAGAATAGTTATCACAATAATAAATAATCTTTTAATACATAACATTAAAATTAAATAATGCTTTCTTAATCCACAATCATCGAGCATAAAAATCATAAGTATTTATAAATTCTATTTTTTTGATAAGGAAATTAATAATAAATTCTTTGATCACATATAATTTATACTTTTTCTTAGAAAATTTCATAGTCAAAATAATTTTTTTTTAATAATTCTATAGCATCCAAAATTTGAACCAGTATAACAAATAAAATACAAACATTTCTATCTGAAATAAAATAATAAATAATATAAATTTTTTTAATATATATAATGATTAGTTAAATATAATTTATGTGTTATTATTTATATTAGAGTTGAAAACATATACACATACAAACACTAAAAATAATATCACTTACAAAAGTTTAAAAATAAATTAAGCTACTTATCCTTTAATTATACAATTCAAGATCAATATATTTTCTAATAAAATCTGAATTCAATTTATAAATAATAATCATAGGGGTTATAAAAGTTTTATAAGAACCATTACGAAATATTTTTAATTTTAATTTAGTGTACTTATATTTAATAAATAAATATGCCATCTTTCCTTGGATATGTTTTAATCCATAAAAATAATCATAATTCTCCCAATAACTCATGTCAAATTCATCTATCATTATATTAAAAAATTCATTACAAAATTATTAACAATTTTAATAGAAAATAATATCATCAATATAAATCTAATTAATGAAAATAAAATTAGTAATCATGTTAATAATAAAATTTGAATCTACATTTAAAGTATTAAAAAATTATTCAGTAAAAATGATGATAAATTTTTATTCCAATAACTTAGGGATTTCATAAGTGTATATAGATCTTTTGAATAATTTTAAAATATTATCATGAAAATTTTCATGTTCAAAACCTGATGGTTCATAAAAATAAACTTATTTAGGAATAAAATAATTTAATAAATAACTTTTAGCATCCATTTGATATAATTTAAAATCTTGAAAATTTTAAAAATTCAATAAAATTTTTATATAATCAATTTTAAAAAACAAGTGACAAAGATAAAATAAAATTTACACCTTCTTATTGGAAAAAAGTTATGCAAAAATTATTACCATATTCCTTATAGTTTGATGAGATTCATCCAATATTTATCTAAAAAATAACTTAATTGGAATAATATGATTTTATTTTGGGGATTAAACTAATCCCTTATCATCATGTTCTAAAAACTTATTATTTTTATCTTCCATTACAAAAAATCCAATTTGAATCATTTAGTTAATCATTAAAATCATTAGGTATAAATTCTGAAATTAATGTGGAGTTTTCATAAATAATCAAAATTAATTTTCTTATTTTGATTCCAAAATCAATCACCATAATACCTATTTAAATAGGGATATATTTGTGAGATTTCATAGATCAATGTTCACATTGAGAAGAAATATTCTCCCACTCAATAGTTAAATTTTTAAGGGATTGTTTCTTAACAAATTAAATTCTCTGTATTGTTTTTCTATTAGTTCTCATTTTCAATTTTGTTCCACATTATATTGATCAGATATAAATTGAAAAAATAGTCAAAATAATTTTTTTTATAAACCTTGTATGCTTAAGTTAGGTAAGAAAGTCCTACAAAAATTTAATCATCACATTTATTATAATTTATTTCCAACTTATCAATTGTATTTAAGATAAAAATATTACATCGAAAAAATATATGATATCTATGTCGAAAATTATTTTGATTCCATAATTCATAGGGTTTTTTTAAATGAGTCTAAAACGAAATCTATTTAAAAAATATCGAGTAGTAAATTATATTTAAACTAAAAGTACTTATTTAAACAATATTCACATAACCTAATTCTATAAATTTAAATTATATTTTTATTCTCCCTTTTAATAAGTCCATTTATTAAGAGTTTCAAGTGCTATAAAATTATGAAAATGACTATTTTTTCATTGAATATTTCAAATTATTATATTTGAAATTAAAATACTTTATCACAATGAATAGAGACTATAGTAAATTAATTTTTACTATGTACTATTAAATGTACTAAATGTATATACATTTTTTCTTTTTTGAGAGGGGAAACATGACTATATGAATATTCTATAATATTATATGATAACTAAAATATACCTTTATTCCACCAAGACTCCTAGTTTGATTATAGAAAAAATAATACATTAAGAGCTAACTATATAGGTTGGTTGGAGTTCATTTCCTTGACTAGTTTAAATGAAACCTTGTGTTGTTTTCCTTTCACAGAAGCATAAAAATGAATCTTTAAATTCATGAGTTTTGTAGATGGAGTAGTTCGTCATTACTAGTACTTTTGTGGAAGAATCTAAAATTAACAATACTACATCATTGATGAAAAAGAACACTATCAATTAGCATAACATTCAAACACTTAACATGTATAATTGGAATATTGACAAGGTAAATATAAAATATTTTACCCTTATGGTAAGCATAAAATATTAAATAATTATCCTTAAAAACAATATGTTTATCATTTTGAAATTTATAATCCATACCATAATCACATAATTGATATATGATAATTAACTTGTGTTATAAGAAATCAACATATATCACATTAAATAGCAATTAGTGTTTAAAATTCCAATTTCCTGACATCATTTTACTTTGCCTTGGTAATTGTATCCAAATTTCATAGTACCTACATCATAGCCATTGAATTTATTAAATTATTATGGGTCTCTAATTATATTCCTATATAATCCACCATAAATTTATAATACATCACTCTGGACCCATTCATGGTTTTTCAATGAAAAGTTATATATTATACAATTGGTATCTATCAAACATTGGGTCCAATAGGGTTAGTAAAACAATTTTGAGGTGCCCGTATAGATTTATATCATGTATTTAAATTTACCTAGAAATGAAAAATGATAAAAAAATATGATTTTTAGTATATCGTAAATATAGTGTAAGTTGTAGTGAACATTCATTAACATGGTTTCCTTTTATCTAACATCTATAAAAACAATAATAAAATAACAATCATTTGAAATTTTGAAAAATGAATTTGATATATTTGAGGTAATATACTATCATATCGAATACCATTTTAAATGTTTCCATCACATTTAAAGTCTTCATTTTATCAAAAATACTTAAACCTTGAAAAAATTGGAAATGTTTTCTTTAAAATTTTCAATTTATTCTTTTATTTGTCTTATTAATCTTATGAAAAAATTTAAATCTTCATATACATTATCAATAGAAATATAATCAGTGTTTCAATGATTCTAATTTTCTTATAAAATATACATGTTTACCATAGCGATTTTCTTATTATTTTCTTTTTGTTTGTTATATAATTCAAAAACACTAAAAAATATTTGCTTAATTTATTACCTTCTTCATTCAATTCATTTATATCCAGTTTTCCAAAAATACAATCATTATTAGAAAATCCAAAATAAAAAATTGAATCACTAACCTCATTTAATGATTCTATAAATCATAATTTTGGTAATAATATTTTTATTTATTTTTTATTCACTAAAATCGTATTCTTCAGTACATTCCAAAAATAATGTTAAATAATTTTACTCTTTATTTTTGAATCTATTATCTTTGTTTTCAATTTTTAATCACAGGAATTCTAGATTAATATTCCCTTACTTTCAATATCCAATGATTTTAACATCTAATTTATTAAAATTAATATTTGTGTAAACATTCCTATATCATTTATGATAATATATCTAAGATTCTTATTTGGATTAGTTTGATAAACCTTTTTATTTAATTCTTTTGAAAACATTGGTCAAAATTTTATCCATGTTTTTTTGTCACTTTATTGATTTTTTGATTTAAAAGTGATAGAAACAACAATATTAATAAATCTGTAAGAAAGACCATTACTCTTTGTAGTCTCTTCATCCTCAATGTTCTTAAATTCAAATTATTATTCTAGAAATGGAAAAATTAGATCATCAGGATTATACTCATTTATGTTCAAGAATTCACTAATTTTAACATTAATTACAAGTCAATCATTGGGTAGATCCCTCAAGACTCTTTCAAAAAGAACTATATGTTATAATTCTTCATAAATAAAATTCATTCCATTTAAATTTACAGTAATCCTATAGAATATATGTTTTGATAGTTTCATATTCACCCATTTTGAAATGAAAATATTTGTTAATGATAATTCTAATATATTTAGTTATCAACATATATAAGAAAATTTGAGTAATTTTAAAATTTCTTATAAAAATTCGATAAGTTTCACCAAATGAAATGTGACTATAAATATTTTCATATATTTTATAATAGAAAACATTAATAACAATATATTTTAAAAAAAAAGCTAAACTAATTTTGGTAAGATATACAAAGTCAAAATTATGTAATTTATATGGTTTTACCATAATAATTCAATGATTAATAGTGAGTTTCTTAAGATAGAAATGAATTTAACTATAATAATACTCATAGACTATGCCATTAAAGTGATTTGGTTTATATATAATACATTAATCATTTAAACTAGGTCCTTATATCTTAAGGATCATATCCATAGATTTTTATGTCTAAAAAATGGATAACACAGAGTATAGAAGAAAAATATTTTTGTATAGAATAAATAGTTATTGAAAGAAATTATTTGGTCCTAAATAACATGGATAAATGGTATATAGGGGGATGTTGAAAATAATATTTTATGATTTTTAAATAAATTTAATCAAATTAAACAAGCACATTTATAGTAAAATAATTAATAGATAATTAATAAGAGAGAACATATAATATTTATAGCAATTTAGTTGCAAGGGATATTATATGTTTACTTTACACCCATTTACTCATTTAGAGGTGTGTTATACACTTAAACCTTAGTTTTTAATGGGAGTCACAACTGGATACAAAATACTATATCTAGTCCAGTCATGTCCAACACAAAAACACAAACTTGTAAAGTGGTTTCACAACCCATTAAAGTACTAAATTTTTTACCTAGAGTTACATAAAAAATGTTCATTTTTAAAGGTAGTATAACTGAAATATGAATATTAAACTTATTAATCACAAACAAAAAATAATAATTATTTCGGAAGAGAAAAGAATAAGAAATAACATTTAAGAACTGGGGGATATATAGAAGGAATTAAGAAGAGACTCGAAGAAACTAGTCGATAGAAGTTGACATATAATATTTGTATAACATAAATAAATTATTTATAAATAGATCAGTCCTTATCTTCATGTTATTAAAGATTTTATTGTTGTTTTTTCCCTTGGGTGTCATCTAACAATTTGAAAATTTCTTGCAAAATATCTCTTAAAAATGTATGAAATTTATATGTTCAAACCTGTGATTTTTTTATCAAATTGCTACCAGTTTATACACCAATGGAATTTTGAATTATTATCAATTAGTATCACTAATCACTATACGATATCCTAAAATGTTTATATTAAATTAAAATAATAATAATAAAGAAACAATATTTATCACCCCAATTGTCACACTAAATAAATAATAGAAAATACTCAGTAAAGATTTCTAGAATATCAAAATTGAAATAACAAACTCCTTTAGATTTATTTAATAATTTGAAATCATGTGGAGAAGGTCCCATAAAAATCATCTTCAAATAATCTTTAAAACTAATTTTAATTATAGCATAAATCAATCATTTTATTTTGTTTCTAGAAACATTTTTAATAAATTTCCTTGAATTCTAAAGAAAATCATCCATATATACATTAAAAAATATAATAAAGTTGAAAAATCAAAACACCAATCTCCCAAAAAAATTAAGTAAAAAACTTAATACTTATAAATTCATAAGTCTTTAATTTTCATTAAAATTCATTTTAATAATATATTGATTTTCATAACACATTATTTCTCATAATACATTGAAAAAACATATGAAATTAATATCCTATAATAATTGTGTTTATATGACTTTCACCAATCACATAAGACATTTAGAAATTCCTAAGACTTTCTACTTTGACAAATATTTGACTCCTATGACTTTAACAAAAAATGTAAGAATACACTAAAAAGTGTAGAACTTCTAAAATCATTTCATTAGGAAATTAAATTCTATTTAAAATTATAATTTAGAAAAACTAGACAATATAAGACATAATAATTTGTGAAATTTATTATTTCTTATGAAAATAAAAAAATATATAACTTCAATAGAAAAAATTAAGACTAGTAAAATTGTAAGGCCTTAAAAACACTTTATATAACATTATAAATAATTTTAAAATAAAAAAAGTAAAATATTATTTTTATATTTAATAGAATAATAATAACTATAAAAATGATGTGCAGGAAATGAATTTACACTTATGTGAGAAATTATAAATATCCATTTATGAAACATTAGTATAAAAATTATTACTCAACTCATATTGATTTTTAATTTTCACTAAAATTAGTTCATAAAAAACATAAAAACACAAGGAATAATTGAATTGACAATAAAAAATAATTATTTTATTCTAAATTTAACGAAATGTTTGAAAATTTTCCTCAATTAAATTAATGGGAATAAAAAATTTATTTTATGAATATGTGTGGAATTTATAAATATCAAAACAAAAATAATAAATTTGTAAGTACCACACAAAATAGAAACTCATTTTTTTATCTCGAGTGTATAATAAATAATTAGTTTTCATTATTAGATTTTTTTTATTCTATGTTGTATTATATATATAATATCATTTAATTTAAATAACTAGAATTATTTTAATGAGTTCTTGATTTTTTCTATTTATTAAATATAGTGAAACATAGTTCAATTGAAGGATTAAAACAATTATCCCTGGTTATGTCTTTAGTTCAATAATTTCAAACACTAGAATATATGAAATATTATGTAATTGATTCTAGGAGATTAAGTAACATTTTTTATATGAGGAATCATCCCCTTTTTCCCTTTGTATACTAGAATTATGAATTTAATAATGGGAATTAAGAAAATTTTCTAATATATAATGAATGAATACATTTATTTAATTCTAAATCCTTAAAATAACTATTTTTTGAGTAATTTTTCTCTTTCATAATTTTCTTTTCTCATTTTTAAAATTAATAATTGTTTCTATAACTATTGAAAATTATTTTCACATACACTTTTCTTCATAAAAAATTTCCTTCTAATTTGAACCCAAACTCACACAGTCCAATATATTATTCAAGATCAAATGGGTATAAATTTCTAATCATTGATATGTTCTCATGATGAATACACCACATACTATCTATAACTAAGTCTCAACATATTCCCTATTAAAACTTTATATAATTATATAGTATATATTTCATGGAATGAACAACACTATCAATTTATCACAATTTGCAAATAAATATGAAAATTATCATGACACTCTATAATCAATTTATAATGTCAAATATTTATAAATATTATCATTTAATTACATTGTATTGTTAAATTATACACATTATATTCATTAGAGTGTGGTTGTTAAACTCTATTTAGAAAAAAACCATAAAACAATCGTAACACATGGAATCTGATGAGGAGAAAAGAAATAAGGGATTGCTGAGATAATAAAAGGAGTAGGGGATTAAATTAGTTTAATCCCTTAGATCCAAAAAATAACAAGAGATTATCCAGGACGAATTATCCACATGTGATTACAATAGAAACCATTTAGTTTGTATTGAATTATTTAAAGCCGGTAAAGTAATTAAGAGAATTCAGTTGGAGCATATAGAAAGAGGGAGATTCTAGTAAATAAAGAGATCTAATCCATTATAATTTGATAACATATTATATAATATTGAGAGAGTATATAGTTAGGATGATATGAGACTTCAGAGGGTTATTCTATATTTATAGGAACATGTTAAATGATAGGGCGAATATTTCACAAAATACATTTCATAGATGTATTGAGATTTCTCTTCCCATTAAATTAAATATATTGATTTATTATTTATTTATATATTATTGTAATATAATGATAATTAGTGGGATTTTATTCAGATCATTGGATTTGTTTTTTTACTTATTTAATTATATGGTGTTATTTTTTCAGATTGTTCTGGATTCTCATCTAGTTGGATAAAAGATGAAAGATTTTAGTTTTATAGTTAAGTTATAAAAGAATAAATTCATATTAATTTCCAAGATATTGACTGTTGTCTTGATAAAGAATATAATGTGGCTCGATAAAAGAAACAAGAATGTCTTGGAAAACAACACACTATATCTTAATTCTTGAATTAGTGGAATCATACACAATAAAATCATTTAAATAAAATATATTGTCAAAATTTGGACATGAAAAATAATCTTATGGGGATATAAGAACTAATTAGTTATTGGGGTGACATGATGGATTATCCTTGATGGAACAATTTTTGTTTTTTATATTCATAGAGAAGGTAGTTAGTATGATTGATTTATAGTTTGGAAAAAAAATCCATAAAAGTGAAAGCCACACTAATGAAGTCTTGATGAATAATTTTTTCACTCCTAGGTTAAGTGTACTCACACCAATATTCTCATTATAATAGTGTGTTGTATTAACACCCCACATAAATTCACATTTATTTTATTTTAATTATTTTTTCTAAAAATCATCCAAAATAAATTATATACTCAAAACTCATCTATATGGAGATAATTTCTCAGTTACTTATTTTTATTATGTTACCACAATACTTATGAACATATAGGGAATAACCAATAAATATATAATATCACATAGAATTGTATGAACTATACCTATAAAAAATCTTTAAAATGTCATGGAATGATAAATGTCTCCATCGTGAAACTCATGATCCTACTCTGGTTAAAAAAAAACTTTATGATCCCATCTCATTACCAAGAAAGTCATCTACGTAGACAAAATAATCATCTTCTACCCCCTTCTAAAAAAATTTAAAATGAACCAATCTTGATAAAAAGGTCATAAATTAAAATTTCATAAATAGGTAAATGAAAATATTTACTAATATTATCCAACCAAGTCTTTATTGTGTGGAATTATTATCTCCTCATAATGGTTGCATCAATGGATGAATATCATATGACACCTCATGAATAAAAGATTCCATAAACTCTAAAGTGTCATCTAAGGTGTGATGAAACTTGGATATGTTAGTTAGTACATTACCCTTATATCTTGTCCTTTTACATATTCTTCATTAACCTAATGATCAATCATGGGGGACACTTAGATAGGTTAACACCCAATAAACATTATCCCATGACTACACATAACATTTTATACATGCAATGATATCATAGTTAAATTAATACATAGGACATGATAGATTCATAGCATAAAAATGGGTAATTTGACAATATTATTATTTTTTATTAACTATCCATCCCAAAATAGTTCCCCTATAACAAGAAAAAATGAACACAAATAATTTTCTGACCACTATATAGTACATGTACCAACTAAATTGATCAATGAAATCAATTATCATTGTACTAAATCTATTCATTAGAAAATTAGAGTTATTTATCAGTTTTTTATTAATTTTTACTCCATATCATGGTCACTTGGATAATTAGACATGATTCTTGTTCCTATAATAGAATTTTCCTATCTTTCCCCAACCATCTAAAACCAAACATACACTTAACTCCAAATAAAAACTTAAATTGAAACCAAATAATTTGATACCAATCATCAAGAATCATATCCATTAAGATCCTTTATTGGAACAATGAATGGTGTTAATATGATACTAGAAGCCCATATCCACTAGGCCACGGGTCGGTAACTTGCACAACGGATATAAATATCACAAATGGGAAGAATTACCCTCCAGAATAAAAAATCAGAAGACTCTATATGTGAATAAAAAATCACAAAACCTTGAATAACAATGATTCAAAGTCAACACATATCACAACCATGTATAATACATGAATATTTCATACAACATAAAAATGTAATAAACTAAAATAGTCATAAAATAGAAGCTAACAACCAGTATGTAGAAAAACCAAACAACTTATATACCAATGTAGTACTTGTATAAATCCCTAAATACCATACTATTACTATTGCCTCATTTTTTGATCTTTCGTCACCTGAAAACTCCCCCAACAAGATCTTGCAACTTGATATTTAAAATTAGGGAAGTGTATATCCACATACTCAAAAGGATATCCCCTAAGGATGTGAAAAATGGTTAATATAATATATATATAAATAAAAACGATATATTAATATCATAATTCATAGTCACATCCTCATAAACCACAACCACCTAGGGGTAATATTGGTCCATAATTATATAGCTAACTATCTTGTTCTAAAATCCTCCTAAGATATGACACAAAAATATATTCAGTTCTTATAATTCATATCACACAGTATGTAAGTATATCTTAGCAGATTATTCCATCCCTGGTCTCACTAAAAACATCATTAATCATATAATATAACTTGTATTCTAAAACACACAAAATAAAAATATAGAATGACCAATTCAAACTAACTCCCAAAAATTGAATCTATATCAATAATTTCCAAAAAATTTATAAATACTCAACTATAAGATAACCAAACCATTACTGGGGTAAAATATGTCATAATAATTTCATCCACATAAATAATAACAAGAGTCCTACCATAAACATTCCAGTCAATGAGGTGAGAGAATAAATATTTATTTTATCTTCATAAACAAAATCATACATTCTACCATACCAAAACAAATCATTGTGGAAAAAGAGGTAATACTAACTTTTTCAACCTATATCCTTCTAATACACTAAAGGTTGTATCTGGACCCATAAAAATAGGGTCCGGTGGTGTTTATGTGGTCAATGATACTCTTATCATTGAAATAATCTCTAAAATATGACAAGTAGTAACTCACGTAATCAAATTATTATAATTGAGATACTAACATAATCCATTATTATAATAAATATATAACCATTATAAAAACATACAATACATAAAGTAACTTTCACTATAATATTAATTATATTATAATCATTTGATAACATGAAACTCTCATAAAGTCAGGGTTTTCGTACTAAGGAGGTATTAAAATAATTTACCCAATTAAGTATTATGTATAACTATCCAATTATCCAATCAAAAAACTACCCTCATATTATATAGAAACATCAATAAATACTATCCATGAAAAATCATCACTATTAGTTCACATCCCTATTATAAAAACTATCAAAAAGGACAGAACTCTCTAAGTTTTTTCTCTATTGTAGTACAAGATATTCAGTCAGACATTTAACTAGAATCTCTTACAATCACATCACTCTGACATGGATACAAATAAAAACATTGTTAAATCTCATACATAATAACATACCATACATGATTACACTACCCTCTTATAATAAAAAATCAGAAGATGGACATGTATCACCAAATATATACTATCACATAATATTATAACAACTTATCTCATATTTTGTGTCAAACCTCATCAAATAATAATCTTACATCATTGACATGAAAAACCACAATTCTTAAAAACATACTATTAAAATCTTTGACATGAAAGTTATACATTATCAATATGAGAGGAATACAAGTATCACATCATTGGTTTCCAAATCCGATCACATTAACCATATTAATTTCCATAAAATGACTTCTCATCCTATAATAACTTCCAAAATATTCATTGAGTTTTGTCATGAATGAAATCATTAATCCCTAGTATCATGATAAATAACTAACTGTTATGAGTCATACTAATGTTTTTCTAGTTTTTGGTCATGTAAGAATTTATTCTTGAATCAAAATCATTATACAATCCACTAGTCTTACTATAAATAAATCAATGTCTCAATTATATTTTTGTAATTAAAAATCCTAGGTGCTTCAAATCATTGAACATAGACGGAAAAATTAATCTACTCATGAATATGTGAAAAAAATTTACTATAAAAAATTTAATGGTTTATTCGCTGACAAATATCAGCTTTCAATATTTTAAAATGAAAAAAATCCATTAAATCTATATTTATTAGACTCATAAAATCACCATCATGATCTATTAGCCTTCTAAAATCACCATCATGATCTACATGACAAAATAAAATGCATCAACTATTTAATTATTCAATTAAGACAATATAATAGAAATATATGTTTTTATTAAATTATATATAATTTTATGAATAAAAATTTATAATATGAATATGTAATACTAAAAATATTATATATATATATATATATATGAATGAATGTATGTTGGTATCTATTCATGTATTACTCTTAAAAGAAAATTTTTGTATCACCCTATCATTTTATTTTCTTCCCTTGTCAGATATATTCAAATTCCCTCTTCATTAATTAATTTTTTTAATATTAAAAAATATATTATACCATTTTGTATCCTACAAATACCAAGTCAGTATTAAAAATATGACCTCGATTCACCCTTTCTCTTTCCTACCACTATCACAAATGCATTTTTTTGACAATACTACCTATAAGGGGACTCAATGGTTTTTACATCAAAACAAAAGGAATAAAACACCACCAATATATAGACTAGGGTCCACTTTTTCACTATTTATTTATTTTTATATGTAGGAAATATATTTTTCAACTCATGGACAATCAAAATGTTTGATCTTTTTCCTTAACAGACAATAGTATAGTACTGATGGTTGTCTCTTTTATCCATGTCACCATATTTTAATGCAATTATTATTCATGAATATGTCCCTTATACCAAGTATAACATGATTTTTTATGTTTCATGATTTCAATATGATCCTCCATAGCCAATATAATTGTATGGTTTTATCCCCTTAACTGAGTGAAACCAACCGGTATTACATTAACATAGCCATCATAATGCCTTGAGATGATGTTTCTTCTTTACTATGAAAATCTCCCAATCACAACATCTATTAGGGTTTATATCACAAAGATTTATTTCATACTACCACTAATCATTATATTCCTATGAACCCCACCATGGATATCCAATAATTTCACCCCTGTTCAACCGTACTATCTAAAATTCTTAATGTTCTATCATATAACCACCATATCAACCTCTCTCTTTCTCTATATCCTAAAACACTATCCTTCTATGGTCCACTTCTATACTCCTAAAAATAAAGTCCTCCACTATGTTAGGTGGCATAATATCATATATATGAATACTTTAACGATGGATTAATGTGGATTATTTCATACCCATAAAAGTAAGGGAAAAAGGCCGTCTGAATAACTGAATATGATTTTTCAAAAACTACACACCTATATAAAATAATTATTAAATTATTTATAACAATATTTTTGTAAATAAATTCCAAATATAAATTGAAATGTTAAAATTTAATGATTTTAGAGAAATAAAATTGAAAACGTGTTTGATCCTTTTTGAGAGAACTGTCATACCCTTACTCTCAATCCCCTATATTCATAAATTAATCCACTTTCTGAATTCATTATTAGTGGATAATAATGGTAGAATTAAATTAATAATTGTATCTAAATAAATATAATGTTTATGGTTTGATGGTTTCTCAATCTACTGTATATTTTTCAAAATATAATTTTTTTTTTCAAAAACATGGAAAATATATTCATGGAATTTAGTTAACAAAAAAATTAAATAATAATTTCATTGAAAAAGAAAACGACACTTATTTTCATTAAACATTAATTTATTAATATATACATTATTTTTAGAACATCAAAACCATTAAAATAAAATTATATTTTATGCGTTAATAATTCCATTTTGTCTCTTCGGTTTGAGATTTCTAAAATTACCCTGTGAACATTGTGAACTTAAAAAGTAGAATTTTTGAACCTTTATATTTTATAGCCAAATATTATTAGAATTTATAACGTTATTATTATATAAATTAAAAAATATCAAACCCCTTAGTTCTTATGAAGATAAAAATGAATGTATAGTGTAGACTTTAGGGGTCAATGTGCATCAATTTAGACATTAAGGAAACATAATTCATGTTCCCAAAAATATTTGTGTTCAAATTATTATTCCACCCTAGAAAAAATGACTTCCATGTTTCAAACCTTGTATTTAAAGACCCTTAAACTATTTTCGATGTGAAATTGAAGCAATAACTTTTCTTATATGTGGATCGTCATATGTGGGTTATCATTAGTGTGATAATAATCTTATTTACTCAATCCATGAATTGTGATATGCATTGGGAATTTTATATTTTTATGTGAGATATTATTGCCTGTTATACACTATTTATTCTTCATTATATCAGTAGACACTAGAAATTTTACTCATCTATATAGGTAATGTAACAAACCAACCCGATTGAACCCATCCCAACTATTGAGTCAGCATTCCACAAGGCCAAAAGAGTGTTCCAGAGCACCATGGGATTATAACATGCAACTATGATAACCAAGAAATATCTTTAAGATGGTTTATCTCTTGAAAAACTTGCATGAAAAAACCCTAAAATGGGATTCCCACACCAATATTATTATATTTATGAAAAAATATAAACATACATCACATAGAAACATTCTACGATGTCTATACACATGGTATCTCAAGTGATTGAATAATACTCATAATAAAGGGTACCAATGCCAATAAATCTAATAAATAGATCTCGAATTATTCAAAATCTAAAAATTTCTCCACATGAGCCAACCCCTTGAGTCCATGTCTCCTCTAGAAAAACATGGATGATGGGAATCAAGAAGTGACACCTACGTACATGGTTCTATTTCATTTACATGTGTTCTAAAAAAATAAATCAACATATTCCCAAATTAATATATATACGATGAGGCACAAATCATAGTAAGATACCACCATAAATCTCTTTATGGATCTTACCTCATATAATCCATAAGCTAGTTTGAAAACTATTTTCAAAACTAAACCACTTTAAAAACACACCATTTTCAAATTAATATTTTAAATACCATTTTCCATTTTATATAATACATCTTTTCCCAGGAATACTCACCATGGAAAAAATAAGTAAATAAGGCTCAAATTACACCATACTCAACATATCCAAAAACGCATAATATAGGTGAGTATAAACCACATCATCATATAACCATAAAAATAGAAAATGGTAATAAAAAGTCTCATCAAAACAAACATGGAACTACAAAATCCTAAATAATATAAACCAAATAGACATGAGTACTGTAATCCTAGGTCTCATTCCATAAATCTTATCATGACTATTTCAGAAAATGTATTCTAGCCTATTAAGAAAAAATAAAGGCTCACATAGTATTCCTCAAACAAAACTCTATGAGCTCTTCATTCACTTCGAAACTAGATGGATGTTCTCAAGGTCTTCTTAACCAAATTCTCTCATGATACCACAAAAACTAAAAGGAAAAATCACATAGTTATCCCTCTAAAGGACCTCATGGTCCCCCTAAATACAACTCACATACACCCCGATAAACATATGTGATTCTCTATGCCATAATATTCATAAAAAAGTTCTAATACATGAAAATCCATTTCACATGACAATTTCTTAAAAAACATGACCATTTTATCAAAACACATTTTCCATGATAAAAAAATTTCTAAAACCATTTTGTAATTTCATTTTATACAATAAAACCTTTTTCATCCATATTATCAAACACTTAGGTGGTACACATGCCACCCCCATTTGGAGAAAACATCTTTAAACACCAAACATTCAAAACCATTACATAAATCAAAAAAATAATTAACTAAACATCAATAATAATTTCTCTCAATGGAATTTTAAACAAAAAAAAACAAAATTTGATTATAAATTTGAAGTTAATCCATAAAAAAAATTCCCACAAAAAAGACACCTAACTTGGGTCTATTTCAAACCATGTTTCCATCAATGACAACCACCTAAAAAATGGAGAGCTAGGCCTTACACAAATATTCCCTAAAAACCAAACAAATGTCCAATATATACCCTATATTTAATAAACTCTCATTATATTGTTACACATATCCTTGGAAAATGAAGAACAGTCAAGATGAGGGGGGAAGAAAGAAGAATATATTATGAAATTTTCATAACTCAATCCAAAACTCCAAGATACCAAGAATAAATCACAATGGAAGGAGATAAAAGATACACCACCAATAAGAATGGGGTTTTCATGGTGGGGGAAAAATTAGGTCCAAAGGGTAAGTAAAAAATCGGAGTAAAATGGTAATATAACACTATTTAATTTAACTTAACATGGTGGTATGGTTTGGCCACATAGTTAAGAATGTTTTGTACCAAATGTGCAAAAAACCATTGTCTCCCAGAATAATTAGACAAGGTTACTCCTATGTGATTCACAGTTAATAAAACCATACAAAAACCATGAATGCTCCCACTATTACTCTTTAACATACCCTCTCATGGCTAGACACATAGTTAGAAAAACCCTGCAATAACCAAGCACCTTAATTAGTGTTCACAAAAATTCCATTTTTAACTCTATTTTCCAATGAAATCCAATATTTATTAAAAGAAGAAATGAAAAACAAAATTATATGTGCTAGTAACTCAGTGGGTTTCACAAACTCCCCACCATGACACTTTCCCCAAAAAAATACTCATGATTTATCAAAATAAGTGAAGTGAGGCTATTTCTCCCTCACCAAACCTTACTGATCCCATGTCTCATAGTTTTTACTTCCATGCTGGTAGATTTTGTGGAAAAATGGGAAAGAATTACCATGGATCTCCTTTTTCTGACAATCCAAGATACAAATAAGATGCTCTACAATGGTGTCATCTAAATCAACCTCTATATATGACCACTCTATAACATGAGATGGTTCTAGATGTTATATATTCATCTAAGAAGCATAAAATATATCATTGGTCATGTTTAGACATAGTGTAAGGTTTGACTAATATGATACCCTCATAAGATTCTCCAAATATGAAACATCATGTCATAACATGGTTCTAGGTTCCCTTAATTTTCCTGGTGATGGTGTCCTAACTGAACTGATACTAGAAGAAACGCCTTATCCCCAACTCAAAACTCTAATGGGTAATTGTGACGGTTATCATTCGAATTTTGGTGCCTTTGAGTTTTCACTAACTATTGGAAAATTAGACACACTATCTCATTCATATCTTGGATTATATTCAGTACAAACAAGGAATTCCAAGCCACCTTGGTCTAACATAACAAATATTGGAATGACCACCCAAATAGTACCTCAAATAGGTCTATTTTGAACAAGTAATTATAAGATTTATTATAATAAAAGTCATAAAAATTAGTTTCCTTTCAAGAATCCAATAAAATCATGACCATACACTCCTAATAGATCTTTGATAGTCATGATGGACTACATGGGCTGACCATTTATCCATGGTAGATATGGAATGATCAACTTTATCTTGGTTCCCAATGTAAAGACTTGGAATTTCTGTGGAATTTTTTTTAATACATGGTAATTTTACGAGTCCGCAGTTTCTGATGGCGTGCGATTCCGAGGCCCGGAGTGCCCGGAATGATCCATCGATGTTTTGTTAAGCTTAAATTAACACACGTAAGAAGTTTTACAGAAAATGTGGAATAACTCTTAAATGGTTACTCGGATCCCAAATCTGAGGCCACCATTGCACTCTGATTAGCAGGTTTACCATATGTGTGACTTAATTTTAGTCGGCATGGGCCTCCAATGGGAAAACCCAAAAAATTTCATAAAAGTAAATAAAATAATTAAATACAGTTATTTTATTTTTCAAATTCTTATAACTAACAAACGGAAACTCAGATTAAAAATCAGACACCACTGCTGAACTCGGGAGGGTAGGCTTTCTTTATGAAGATACTAACATCAGTCGACGAGGGCCACTAGAGAAAGTTAGTTTTTGGCCGCAAATAAAATAATTAGGTGAAAATTATTTTATTGAAAAATTCATAACTTCTAAATAGTAACTCGGATTGAAAAACCAAGAGTACATTTCGGTTTTTTTGGGCGTGTTTCACTTAGGCAGAGCCTAACATCAACCACAGTGTGTCGAGGGTGACTGATATTAATTTTAAAAACTTATTTTTGGGTATGTTCAGTAATTGTGTGAGAGGTGTTTTATAAATTATGAACTGGTGCTCAGAATCGAATTTTGAGGGCACCATTGAACTTGTAGCATCGGTGATTTCTTAATAAGACATTCATCGCAGTTGCATTCTAACGAGAATAGAAGTTAGATTTTTGGGTTTTTAATTAATTTGATTAAAAAAATAAGAGTTAACTTTATTTTTATTGTGGTGGTTAAAAGTTCTTAGAGGAGGTTAGTGGTTGGGTACACCACATCATAACCTCCCATGAGAGGTTATGGTGATGGGGTCCACCCGCACATAACCTCCCTTGGGAGGTTAATTAACGTGGTGACCACACAAGCTCTAACCCCTTGTAACTCCCACCTTCCCCCAATAATTTATTGTGCCAACGCACGTGATTTAATTTGGTGGAGCCATGTTATTAATTCACCCATTTGAATTACGTGATAACACTTAAAATAATAGGCAGACTATTATTTTAATTGGGGTTGGCATTTCTCTTCCTATGAGATTGTTGAAAAAATATCTCAAAGGAGAACAGTTCTTCTAATGAAGAACGTGAAGAACGCGAAGAACGTTGATGAAATTCTTCTTCATTCTTTGACTAGGGAGAGAAAGGGAAGCATCACCAAAGAAGAATGTCAAATCCATCCTCATCTTCTTATTTCCAGATGACAACGAAACGATGTGGCCTTTTCCCGAGACTTTGTCAATGAACAATCATCAAGAATGGTTGGGGTTATTTTACGATTGAATTTTACCCTCTATGCCCCATCGTATTTTGTGTGCTTCGAGAGCCAAATAATATCACCATAACGAGGAGGGTTTAAACCACACGAACAATGGCCCGACCCACCCCTTTTGTTGTTTCTTGTTTGATAATGATGGAGGTGGTATATGCGGTGACCGACAATGTGTCGGCCACGGAGAAATATGGTGGCGCAAGGCCGCCGGGTCGCCACAAAGGCGCAACACCGTAGTGCCGCATCGTAAACTGAGCCATGGCTAGGCGGGCCGTGGTAGTCAAATAGTGGTGCGACACTGTCGCATCACGTGGAGCAGTAGGGATCCATGACCAGGGCGGGCCACGGGGGAGGGGTGTGGCGTCGTTGCGCTGCGTTGGTGGTGTAGGACCGCAACCTTAGGCCATGGAGAACAGGAGAGGGTGGTCAACTGAGCCGGCCACCAGTGCGCACTACAGGCAGAACCCTTAAGGTCTCACGGTTACCATAGGTCGGCCCCTCGCACAAGCCATTTCATACAAATGGGGGTGCAGCACCCCCCTCTTACATGTATCCAGCCAGGCCACGTGGTCTGACCAGCCAAGCCACACGGGCTCGCCCACCAGGCCACGCGATCCGCCAGCCGGCCAGGCCATGCGGGGCGCCACCTGGACACGCGGGCCACCACCAAGCCATGTGGGCCGCCAGGCTGGGCCGCCACCAGGCCACACAGGCCGCCAGGCCAGGCCTCCCCATCGGGTCAGCCCACCCATCGATCTGGGCCGCTTTCGGGTCGGGCCACCCCCGCGGGTCGGGCTATACCTTCGGGCTGGGCTGGGCTGTACCTTCATGTCGGGCCACCCCATTGGGGTGGGCCGCCCTTTCGGGCCGAGTCAGATTCACGGACCAGGTCAGGTCGGTCCAACTAGGTCAGACCGGACCCGAACCCGTCTGACCAGTTTACAACTTTATCTTGGGCTAGAGGCATCCATTTGACGATCTGTCGGCGTCCTAGATATTCTTGGAATGAAGCCTTCCCCATTGAGAATACCACTCATGAGTTCGGAGTATAGTTGAAATATGTTTAGGTATGTTCTTACACAAAACCATCCAGGCCCCTGGGACTAAAAGGCAAATCACTCACAGACCGGGCGTCTGATTGACGCACCGTCTGTTGCATTGAGACCCCTATGATATGGAAGACCTTTGAGATACTTCCACATGAGACATCGTGGCACATGTATTATCGACCAGTAGCTCGTGGAGTGGATCCTCCAGGAGAATAGCAGGCAGAGTGCAGAGTCCTAGTAGCTGACAGACCTGCCCACTGCTTGACCGATTCGACTCGGAGTGATTCGACTAGCCCAGTGGGGAGCACTCAATATTTGGCAGCAGACCCATGGCGGGTAGATCTCTTAGTAGTTGTCAGAAGACACGCGGTACTCAATAGTAGGAGTACCATTGTAGGCTATTAGGGGGAGCACCCAGTATTTGGTGGCAGACCCACAGCAGATAGAGTGCTTGGTAGTTGGAAGCAGACCTACAGTACTCGACAGGAGGAGTACATCAACATTCCAAGGTTTCATAAAAGTTCCTCGGTGTCACGACAGACCCACTGTACTCAACAATGGTGGATTTCTCCATCATTCATGTTTTTATAATAAAAAATCATGGTTCGAACTGAGTCAATGACCTTTGTGTTTTCCTCATTATTGAGATTGGTTACTTGATAACTTAGGTATATGTATGGGAATATACCTAAGTAATGGTTATCCCTTCAAATAATACTTTTTTGCTTCTCCTTGTTGGATTTTGTGAGACCTTGAGGGTCTCGGGGTCCCTACTGAGTGTCGTTATACTCACCCTGACACGGGATATGCCTGCACCACGTTGTGTTGGATGTAGATGATGAACATCACTGACCGAGGCGGAGTGTACGAGGATTGAATAGTACCCAGAGGTGGACCTCACGACAAGTCGGTACCTAGAGGAGACGGACAAAGGTGGAACCCTGAGGAGGCTATCTGTACCTACCCTTCAGGTAGGAACCCCAGAGGACGATCCATGAGTTTCCTTTACCTTTCAGTTCTTTGTCCCTTTTCAGTTGTACTTGTTTTTTGTTGTATTTGTATTTTACAGTTGGGAATGTATTCTGGCCCCCATTACATTCAGTACACATGTTATACAGCTTTTACTTAATGTTTTCTTCTTCTTCTACTCTGGTTGTGTGTGTTTACGATTTTAAAAGGCAATGCCTTCCCAGTTTTAGGAAATTACGCCTTTGGTGCTAGTCGTCAGCCCCTGGCCAATGGAAGGTAGGGTTGGGGTAGTCACGATATGGCCCCTGGGGGACGGGTCGTGGAAAATTGGTATCAGAGGAGTCGGTTCTACTACAGAACATAAGAATATGATATTTCTTTTCTGTGAAGAAATAGTGTTAAGGGTAATGAGTGTGGTTTTCATTTCAGGGAGTCTAGTGTTAGTGTGGCGGCCGATGTATCTGTACACGCAGACCCGAACTACTAATTTCCAAATTAGTGCAGGAAAACACTGATTGTGTGTTTGTTTCAAAAGTTTTCATCAAGTAAGCTCAAACTAGGTCATCTCATCAGGTATAATCGTTTGACTGTGTCGCATCTGTTCCTTATCATGATGCCTCCACGCAGACATCCAGTTAGGATTACTGAGATAGTACTCGATGATGGCTCACCGAGCGACAAGTCTCTGGTGCAGGGCCCTCTTACTATGTTGGCACCTTCTGGTGGTGTACCAGTATCACCACCACCCATTGGGTAGTAGATTCCACCCGCCGCATTAGAGGATGGTGCATGCCGACTGAGCATGTTGCATGAGTTCCAGCGGTAGAGGCCTCCGAGGTTTCGAGGCGAGACAGATTCCTAGGCAGCAGAGGACTGGATAGAGGCGATTACTAGAGTTTTCCACCTATTTGAGACACTATTAGAGCATATTTTGATCTTAGCTACTAGTCTTTTTCATTTAGTGACCATGAGGACGGTCTACATAGTAATGAGGTTTCAGTACACGGACCGTTTTCCGAGATGGTACCTTCGGGCAGTGTGCCAACTATATCACTGCCCGTTGGTCAGCAGACACTACTGGTCGTACCGGTAAAGGACACTTATATGCTTAGTGCCTTACATGTGTTTCATAATCATATACCCTTCATGTTATGAGTCATGCCCGACTCACAGGAGACTATGGACTGGGTTGAGGAGGTGCATGAGAGTTTTCTAGAGCTTATACATCCTTGGCAGGATGACGTGTCGGTAGCTGAGTATTCATCAAGGAATAATGATCTTTCCTGGTACTAAATGAATATGATATGATCAGTGATGTAGATATAGGACATCTGAATAAGGTTTGTTTGAGGATATCAGAGCTAGAACTTTTCCTCTATGTATTCCTACTTATGATAGGGTGATAGAGCGAGCCTTTGTGGTTTAATTTTCTATGGCTGAGCGAATACAGCCAGTGAATGTTAGCAGTTGGAAATCATGAAACTGGTGCCAATCTCAGAGACTTGATCTTGTAAAATGTTTCAAGAAGATGAAGTGTTAAAGACAGATGAATCTTCAGGGCAGCAGACGTGGAAGCAGAGCTAGGAGAGAAGCATGAGGTGGTGAAAATTTCAACATGTTACAACCACCCACCTTTTTAGTCCCCGCTAGGATAAGGGAGCTGAAGGCAGGGGAAGAGATTAGCTACATACGGTCTAGGTGTGTGACACACAGGCTCTAAGAATGATTTGAGGTACGGTCGGTGTCTACTACTAGCTACTATATCATTAGAAATAGGCACCAATCATTCCTTCCTTCCACAAATCTTGTCCTAGACCTAGAGTTTCTGGTTAAACCGTTGACTTAACCCTCACGTCTGGAGATACCTTTGGGAGGAGAATCGATAACCACACATACATCAATGGTGTGAACTAACCCTTGGTGGCAGTGTCGAGGAATTATGACTATTGTTTGGGTATGAACTGGGCAACCGTAGTTCATACACAGATTGACTAAATGAGGAAAAAAGTTTGTGGTTTATCTACAATTTAGGGATGGGTTTTTCCTTGTTCAGTGAAAAGGAAAACCCAGGCAGCACAGGATGAGATCATTCATAAGAGGGTGTAGTCGATCACTCATGAGCCGGCCAGACTTACCTTTTTTAAAGACTTCCCCATAGTTGCATCTCCACTATCATCCTTAATGAAGAAGGGGAAACCCTTCGTGTGGTCAGAGAGATGCCAGCAGATCTTTTAGGAGATGAGGTAGAGGCTGACTAGTGCCCCCATCTTGAGGCTTCCAGAGAAATGTTTAGGGTACGTATTCTACTGCAATGCATCAGGGACTAGACTTGGGTGTGTCCGGATTCACGAGTGAGCTGGGGTCACATATGGTTTTCGGCAGCTGAGATAGCACGAGAAGAACTATTCTACCCATGAAATGGAGTTAGAAGTAGTGGTCTTCACCTCTAATATGTGGTGACACTATCTGATGGGTGAATGTTTTTCCATGTACTCTGATCACAAGAGTCTCAGGTATATCTTCTCTTAGAAGGACCTGAACCTAAGACAACAGTGTTGGCTTGAGTTCTTCTAGGACTATGACTTCGAGATAGTCTATAATCCTGGGAAATAGAATATTGTTGTGGATACCTCAGTAGGAGATTGGGCATTCAGCTGCCAGGAGAGGCAACATGACAGCTAGCTGCCTTACAGATATCTTTTGTGGATAGGGATGGAGCAGCCTATCATCAGTCTCTTATAGTCACTCCTCCACTTCTTCAGCAAGTCAGGAATGCGTAGTGTGGGGACACTGACTGTGAGATGCGATGGGCTTAGATATCCACAGGGCAGGCACCTGATAGATTTTTTGTAGGTGGGGAGAACGTCATTCTCTTTAGAGGATGTACCCTGGTACAAGTTTCACTTCGGGAGGAAGTGTTGAGAGAGTTCCTCACTTCCCCACTAGCGGTACATCTAGGAGTGGCGAAGATGTATCAGGACCTCAGACGACTGCACTGGTGGCCAGGTATAAAGAAGGTGGTAGTGGAGTTTGTCTCTTGATTCCTGACTTGTTAGTAAGTGAATACAGAGCACCAGGTACTAGAAGTCTTGGTGCAGCCCTTAGAGGTCATAGAGTGGAAGTGGGATGAGATATCCATGGACTTCATGACGGGTATTCTACGTACATCCAAGAGTCACGACTCAATATAGGTGATCATTGACTTACTCACCAAGTCAGCCCACTTCCTACCGATCAGAGAGCATGAATCAGTAGATAGTTTTGGAAGCCTCTACGTACAAGATATTTTGCGTTTACATGGAGTACCTTCCTCTATTTTCTCCATCCAAGATGCAAGGTTTACATCCCGGCTATGGAAGGGGTTGCAGGAGGCTTTCGGGACGCAGCTACATCTAAGCACTGCCCTCCATCCTTAGACAGATGGTCAGACTAAGAGAACTATTCAGACCCTCGAGGACATACTCCATGCATGTGTCCTTGACATCGGTCGCATATGAAAGGATCACTTTCCTTTGGTGGAGTTTTCTTACACCAACAGTTATCACTCCACTATAGGTATGGAACCTTTTGAGGCCTTTTAAGGGACACCTTGTAGATCTTCTCCTTGCTGGACAGACCCAGGGGAGTCAGTACTAGTGGGACCTGAGATTTTATGGGCTACCACAGAAAAGTTTCAGATCATCCAGGAGCAGATGAATACTGCACAGAACAGACAGAAGATGTATGCTGACAGGAGACGGAGACCTCTAGAGTTCGAGGATGGCAACCATGTATTTCTACGGGTCTCACCTCAACAAGGTTTGCGGAGATTTGGCTGAGGCGGCAAGTTATCTCTGTAGTTCATCAGACCTTTCCAGGTCCTCATCAGAGTAGGCGAGGTGGATTACCACCTGACTCTTCCACCTCAGTTGCATCAGGTGCATGACGTCTTCCACATATCTTAGATGAGGAGATACGTGCACGACCCATCCCACATCATCGGCCATGGGGATCTGGACATCGATGACGAGGTGAAATTCATGGAGGTTCTAGTGGAGATTGAGGATCGACAGTAGCGGGTCCTATGTGGACGGTCGATACCTCCGGTTCGCTTTCGTTGGTAGCACATGATCCTCCAGGAGACCACATGGAAGCAGGAAGCTCAGATGCATGCTCAGTACCCCCTTTTGTTCCCTTAGTTCAAGTTATATCTTATAGAGACGTAAATCCCTAAGGTGGGGAGAATTTAAAGACCTGGAATTTCTATGGAATTTTTTTTAATACATGAGAATTTTATGAGTCCGTAGTTTTTGACGGTGCGCAATTCCATGGCCCGAAGTGCCCGGAATGATCTGTCGAAGTTTTGTTAAGATTAAATTAACACGCATAAGTAGTTTTCCTAAAAAAGTGGAATAACTCTTAAACAGTTACTTGGATTAGAAATATGAGGTGACTGTTGCGCTCATGTTAGGAGGTTTACCCTAGGTGTGACTTAATTTTAGTCGGCGTGGGCCTTCTGTTAGAAAACCTGAAAATGGCATAATCATAAATAAAATAATTAAATAAAGTTATTTTATTTTTCAAATTATGATAACTCAAAAACAGTAAATCAGATTAAAAATCTGAGAACATTGTCGAACTTGTAAGGGTAGGTTTTCTTTAAGAAGATACTAACTTGGTTCGGCGAGGGCCACCAGAGAAAGTTAGTTTTTGGTCGCAAATAAAATAATTAAGTGACAATTATTTTTTTGTAAAAACCATAAATTCTAAACGATAACTCGGATTGAAAAACTAAGAGTACTGTTGGGTTCGTTTGGGCCTGTTTCACCTAGGAAGAGCCTAACCTCAACCACATTGGGTTGAGGGTGATTGATATTAATTTTCCAAACATTTTCTCGAGTACGTTCAGTAATCGTGAGAGCGGAATTTTATAACATTTGAACTTATGCTCAGAATAGAATTTTGAGGGCACCGTTGAACTTGCAGCGTCGGTGATTTCTTAGTAATACCTTCATTGTAGTTGCATTCTAATGAGAATGGAGGTTAGATTTCAGGGATTTTAATCAATTTAATTAAAAATAAAGAGATAACTTTATTTTTATTGTTGTGGTTAAATGCTTCAAGAGGAGTTTAGTCATCGGGGCCACCACACCATAACCTCCAATGAGAGGTTATGGTGGTGGGGCCGACCCAGCCATAACCTCCCTTCGGAGGTTAATTAATGTGGGGACCACATGGGCTCTAACCCCTTGTAACTCTCCACCATCCCCCACTAATTTATTGTGTCAACGCACATGATTTAATTGGGTGGATCCGGGTTATTAATTCACCCTTTTGAATTACATGACAACACTTAAAATAATAGGTAGACTATTATTTTATTTGTGGTTGGCATTTCTCTTCTTGTGAGATTGTTGGAAAAATCTCTCAACGGAGAACCATTCTTCCAACGAAGTATGTGAAGAATGTCGACGAACATATTCTTCCTTCTTCGACTGGGGAAAGAAAGGGAAGCGTCACCCATGAAGAATGCTGACACCATCCTCAGCTTCTTCATTCCCGACGACAACAAAATTACGCCACCTTTTCCCATGACTTTGTCAACAAACAATCATCAAGCAAGATAGGGGTTATTTTATGATTGAATTTTACCCTCCATATCCTGTCATATTTTTTGTGCTTCAAGAGTCGAATGATATCACTGTAACGAGGAGGGTTCGGACAGCATGAACAACGGCCCGACCCTCCTCTTCTGTTGGTTCTTGTTTGATGATGACGGAGGCGGTATACACGGTGACCAACAATGTTCTGGCAGTGAAGAAGGCCAGCAGCTCAAGGCCACTGGGTCGCCACAGGGGCATGGCACCGCAGTACCACATAGTGAAATGATCCACAGTCAGGCGGGTCACGGCAGTGTCGTAGGGGCGTGGTGTCGTTGCACCGCGCCGGAAGAAATGGTTGTGTCCAAGAGGGATGTGGTCGTTGAATGGTGGCGCGACACCGTTGTGTCGCACAGAGCAGCAGGGAGTCGTGGCCAGGGTGGGCCATGGAGGAGGGGAGTGGTGTCATCTCACTACTCTGGTGGTGCAGGATTGAGGCCTTTGGCCGCATAGGACTGGAGAGGGCAGCCGGCTGAGCCGTCCACCGGTGTGCGATATAGGCGGGACCCTTAGGGTCCCGCAGTTACCAGGGGCTGGAGCCTCGCGCTGGCTGTTTCTAAAAAAGGGGAGCGCGGTACCCCAATCCCACGTGCGACCATCCAGACCATGTTGTCCAGCTAGCCAGGCCACGCGGGCCGCCACCTGGCCACACGGGCTGCCACCAGGCCACGTAGGCCATCGGGTCGGGCCACTTTTGTGTCGCGCCGCCCCCACGGGTCGGGCCATACCTTCGGGCTGGGCCACCCTTTCGGGCCCAGTCATATTCATGAACCGGGATGGGTCGATCCAACTGGGTTAGACTAGACCCAAACCACTACAATAGAATAGCCGTTTAGCAGTGTTTTTTTGCGTTTAGCGGCGGTTTAAACCACTGCTACATTGTTTGGCGGCGGTTTACAGAAACCACCACCTAATAGGTTGTTGCCAATCTATTAGCGGTGGTTATTTATGTTTAGCGGTGGTTTCAAGAAAGCATCATAGCTTCCTCATTTTGTGGCAGTTTTCCTGAATTTAGTGGTGGTTTTACGAGCCCTTCATATCAAATTATTCACGGCGGTTATAACCGCCGCGAATAAACTCAATTTCCAGTGGCCGTAAAACCGCCTCTAAATTTAGGGAAATCTCCGTGGAATGAGGCAGCCACGATACTCTTATTTAGCGGTGGTTTTCTCCATTTAAAGGTAGTTTAAACCGCGTCGAATATACATTTCGCAGTGGTTAAAACCGCCACGAAAAGCTACCCAAAATAAAAATAATAATTCTTCGCTTCTGCTGCACCACTGCCCTGAAAAACAAATAAAACCAGAAAAAACCATCCCCGGCCTCCCACCAATGACCAAGAGCTGAATATTCAGAATAAATCACAACATCCAAAAAACATTTTTTCTCTCAATGAGAAATAATATACAAATTTAATATTTAAAAATAGAAACAAAAATATGAAACCCTAGAAAATAAGACTTCCTATTAGAGAAAGTATTATTAACATTGCAGTCAGATATCCATCAAAGGTTCCAACACATTCCTCATACTCATGTATACAATATCCTAAATAGTAAATACAGGGAAGATAAAACTCCATTGATACATCATTGTAACATCCCAAACTGGATTCCAATAAGTCTTATAACTTCACTTTTTTAGGATAGATCATCCATAGAGATTCTACTCTACTTATAAAATTTGATAATTTATGAATTTGTAGTTATATTACTACCAACCCATTTATATAATGATTTTTTTGGTTTTGTGGCCTAGAAACCATCCTTAAAACTTATAAAAAATTTGAACTAATGAAATATCTTAAATAACACATTAGAAATATATTGTTATATAAAATCCTATTGTGGGAATATTTTTAGAGTTACATTGGGATATAGCTTTTATAGGAATGTGGATATTTCTAGTGAGTCTTAGTTGACTTCTATTTATGTTGGAATATAGGTTAGGTTGGAGATTCTAGTGACATTTTTGGAATATACCTAGAATTATAGTTGATTCCTCATGTTATGTGAGGGGTTATCCTAGTTTTTCTAGCATCCTTGGAGATATTAAGCATCATTGGATGCATATTTTTATCTTTTGGTCATAGAATGTGTTTTTTATGTATTTTGGGATTGAGTAGGACTCTAGTTGTGGAATTATTCCCCATGTTGGTAGGTGATCATGAGATAAGTAAAACTTCTAGGTGTTATGGGCATCTTTACTGCTTGAGATTAGTGGGACCGATATGCCAATCTAATTTTATTTAGTTTAGTTAGTTGTGTGAGTTTAATTTCAAAGGTTTATGACTCAAGAATTCATCATCCATGTTAAATGGTTATGTAGGATAATGTGACCCTTGGGTTTGATTTTTTGAGTACGCTAGAAAATACCAAGAATGCATAGTGTTAGTGGTCCTATGAATTATATGAAATGTGTGTTCCCATTTTATTTATGTAACATCAATTTAGTATTCATTATCATATAAATTTCTTATTTAACTATGGTTTTGTGGAGAGTGTTGTGTGGTGTTTTGTGAAAAAAATTCTAGTCTCTGAGTGATTGAGGGATGAAATCACAGGTAACACCTTGAGGGGTATTATCACATAACTACTTAGTTTAGGGTTTTGAGATCTAAAAAGGTTGTATTAACTGATCACTCCCTGAGTGAGGTTACCTAGGTATTAACTATGTTTTGGTGAGTGATGTAGACCAGAGTTTTTAGTAGAAAATCTATGTTATCCTAATTCTATGGATGACTATGTAAGAGGATCGAGTTTTATAACATCATCAATCTGGATTAATGTTCAAAATGTAGTTATTGATGTTGATTGAATGTGTGCGCATGGAATGAGGATTTCATAATGCATGTGATTATGAATAGACCATTTCTATTTATTATTAAGTGGCTGATGTAAATATATGTGGTAGGAAGTGAACCACAGGTTGTTCAAGGATGGAATATTAGTTCCAAATGAGGCTTCAGCGTATGCCAAGGATGGATTTTCGTGATGGAACATGGTATAATTATGTTGACTCACATCCAGAAACCATGTTTAGTGGTGGAAAGAGTGTTTTTCATTGGAATTAGATTCCTATTTTTATTAAAATGATGAATATTAAAATACTATGGTGGGGAGAATCACACAGGTCATGGAAAATAACGCAAAACCTTTGCAGGTGTGATCCTTTTCTTCTTCTCCATGAAATTATGTTCATTTAGACTTCCAACATCACCCTTTTACTTCCATCTAGAAGAAGAACATTTCTTGCAATTCTGTCTACTTCAATCCTATCCCCAATAAAGCATACAATCATTGGGTTACACACGTATTTTTTTATAATTCATACCAAGCTTGTTAACAATGTTTTTCATATCATAAAAAGATTCTAATATTTTCGCTTCAGGAAATGCATCACGAATCAATTCAAATATCATGGGCATTGCCTTATTTATAATTCCTCATTGACATTTGATATGGTACAACTTCAGCAGAAATGAAAGCTTTGAATATTTCAAACACCCACTATACAACTCCTGATTTCCATCATCAACTAAATCATGAAACACATTTTCCTCAGTGAAGTTTTATCTTACATTTGGCTCCATAGAATCAAAGGAGGATCCAATGATATGTGACAATCTTGATCTTCCTGTCTTACAGTCTCAAAAACATCACTTGTCACGTTGCAATTTGTAGCACCCTCTTCTGGTTATTCTAATATGTTTTGATACTGATAGTGGTGTCTTGCAGTGCCGAATGCATCATTTATTAGGTTTTGCATTTCATTTTCCATTGTCGATGAACTTGGTAACTCATTATGCGGATTAACATTAGTGCTCAATCTTTCTGTAACGTTTGATTCTCCATGCCAAATCCAACACAAATATTGAGAAACGAATTGCATCAGTATTAAATGTTCATAAACCTCATATATCTTCAACCATGTCCTAAATTTACATTTATGACTTGTAAATTTTATTCTCCCTCCAACGGATCAATTAGAAATTACAAAATCTAAAAACTCATTCAAACCCTTAACATACAAAGGTGTGTTCCTCAGTAATGTGATCCATCTTTTATCCATGTATATCACAATGTGCCTATGCAAAAAACAATGAATCAAACATGAGACATCTTCTATAACCCCATCATCAAAAACAAATAATGATGAAAACAATTTCATAATAGAGAAAGATTCAAGGATATATCAAGAAATGGGTCTCAGAATTCCTCAAAGTCCCTAAACTGGAAGCACAAAATGGATGAACTCTTTCTATAAGAATGGGCATTTTCATCATGTTATGGTTCATCCTACCTCTAATCCTTGCAAATTGGATTCTCTTAATTCCCAATATTAATTTGTTGCATACCTAATAAAACTAAGGAATTAACAACCATTGATTTCCAGCTTCCATTCACATGTCCCTAGTGACAACCTTCAAAATGGATGTTATGCCCAAATAAAGTAGAGATGTACCAAGGTCTGGGTGAAGAACATCACCAACGAAATGATCTTTCTCATAATTGATTACCCATATCTTTGGAGAATATATAACAAACCTTGAAAGGTTATTGACATACTCCCATACTGATCTGTCACCAATAAAAATATTCATGACCTCAGTCTATTTCTATACATTCATTCCCTTAGGAAATAACCATTAAAAAAATCAATCTTGATGGGATTCTAATTCATACATTCATGAAGTTAAGAAGGTACCACTGACTCCCACAAGAATCTGCTGAAACTATAAATATAGTTCTAAAAAATTCTCACCCACAAAGTATCAGGTTCCCTAAGATAATTGAGGATCACCACAATTTGTTCCAACTACCTAAATGCTTCCACTGACCCTTGAAAAACACTTAATGAAGGAATATAGTGATTCAGGAATCCTATGATGGTGTCCGAGATTGAAAATGATTTAACATAAACAAATCAACACGTATTCTAGGTCTTAATAAGAACTAAAGAATCCTTTTTTAAAATTATAGTGGACTACAATAACATCTAAATGAACTATATCAATTAAATACTCAAAATAAATCCTAATTATTATATATGAAGGTAAGAATAATATACAAAAAAGGTATAAATTAAACAAGGAACACACTAATGAATCCAAAATTACTTTTCATTTTAAACCACCATTTTTTATAAGTAATTATGAAATACCACCTCCAATAAGTGTGAACCTCATTTGTAAAATACAGATTGGAGAGGAGATGAAACAAGATAATAGGGGGATAAATTGTTATGTAAATGCTTTAGCTTTGTGGGATGGGTGTCTAGGCGCAATCCAGGAATACATTTTTGAAACTTGTTCTTTACTATGACTTGATTCATCTTTCGGTAATCATTACAAAGGTGAAGGGTTCCATAATATTTATTCACAAAAAACAAAGACATTTCCCAATATTAAAGGCTTGGGAGAATAAATCATTTATCAGATACATTAGGTTTATCAAAACACATCATAAAGGAAAGAACATAGAACATGAAATAAATATGTCCCTACCATGAATAATGAATGTCAATATATACATTCCTATGTTCCTATCATGATGCATGAATACTCATTTTACACCATTCTGGGCCATGAGTATAAATATCAAGAATCAAGATTCATCACTAAACAATACCATCACACAAAATACAAATCACCCAAGGTGAAATAACGTCAACTTTTTCAATAAAATAACATAAGAACCAATCTCGTCCATATGAACACATATTTCCCCAATAAATTGGCTAGATACTCCTATTCATAAGATCATTGCTATGTCTTGGAACATCCTAGTATCTCTTATACCTTTCCACAAGTATTAATGTAATAGAAATTAAAACATGATTCTTTGATACCACTTTGCTACATCCCCCAATCCATCACTCTCTCATGTGGCAAAATCAGGTTTTTTATGGGACCTCATGCATTCCTACCCATATTCCACAGGTCATTGACTAGAAATGAGTGTGATATTTATAGTGGGTAGACCATACCCTCAGGTATGTAGTTATATAGAAGTGGGAAAATCAACATAAATAACTATAATAAAATAAATATCCATAGAGGAAACCATATACTAAAACATGTAAACAAAAGAATTCAACTAAAGAATCCAAGTAATAATAATGGAATAATGTACTAAGATGATGTAATTAAAATGAATATATTGATGGTTTTAATATAGAGTAAAAGACTATGTGTTTCAAATAGCGACACAAAATTCCACTATCCCAATCCCTATTTCAATCCCTTATCTAGAATCCAAACCATCCTATATGAAAAAAATTAACATAAAGGTCTCATTACCTTTTTGAATCCTACATCCATGCAATCTGTTAGGGTTCAAAATGTTGAGATGAGTAGGTTGTGAGTAAAACATAATAGTTCAACGCCATTATTCATTTAAAAAACAACTGGATATATATTGTACACAGTAAGGGGATAAGAATGAATATTAATTAATCAATCAACACAATACCCGAATCATCCTAATACAGAACCATGTCAGATTATCTCTGATCTTATTATACAACCATGCCAACAATAATAATAAACCATGGAGAAAATAAAAAACTTAGAATATCCCTCTATATAAGTGTTTCATCCATTAGGAATAGCCATATATATAATTAGTTCAACATGTGTCCATTGGAATAGATCACTATATTAACATGCTATGATTCCAACCAGGCATTTACAATTTCAAAACCAAAATTCATTTCCAAAATATTATAAATATCCAATCATGATTTAAACTTTTTCAATTTGCATTAATTAAAAAAATGATTCCTAACCATTTCTAAAATAACATAAAACACTACTTTAATGTTTATAATTCCAAGAGGCCCTTTAAACCATTTAGAAACAAACCATGTTCCAAAATATCAAATGGGAAAAGTTTCAAATTACACATTTGAAACCAATTTCAAAAACACATAATGGAGAATCACACCATTTATAAACCAATAAACCTTTTGATAGAATGAGTTTTATGGAAAACATTATTTTAGAGTTCAATTTTCAATTAAATGTCCATCCATGTGTGCCCCTCATGTGCACATGGATGTGCAAACATCCAATGAAACCCATTAAGTATCCACAGAAACAACCAAAGTCCATTTTCAAAGAGACATCACATTCCTTCCAACCAACATAACACCAAACTATAAAAGTCACCAAATTCCACATATAAATCCCAAACAACAATCCAACCAATTTAATAATACAAATATAAGGGGAAAAACACATAAATCAACTAATTTTACCTTAAAATATCCATTGAAATATTATCAAACACATTGGGTGCATATATACAAATGAGTATTTGAATAATCACTTCAAAACCAATTTTTATAAAATTCTACCAATACCAAAGCACCACAAAAAACCTAATAAACAAATCACAAGATTGAAAAACTTATTTATAAATATATTTAAATCACCCAAGGATCAATGGAATGAGTTAGAAGGGAAAAATATAGAGACACCTACATCAATGGAGTAAATATGTGATGAAACTCTTGGATAAAGAAGAAAACACCCCAAAGAACAATCCACACACCCTAAACATCAATAAAATAGAACTATACATCAACCCTAACATATATGGTTCATAATAAGAGATGATACCCCCAGAGAAACCATGAAATCATGAGGGTAAATATAAAAGAGGAGTAAAATGAAAAAAATCTAAATAATCTTACCTTCGAAGCATCACAGACCACTAATAGAGCGAGAAAAACTAAGGGTCGCGGGGTCTCCAGGGTCTCGGGGTCGCCGGGATCGCGGGGGAAGCAGGGGGCTGGGGGAATCTGGGTGAGGAGGGTCGGGGTGGGAGGAAGGGTTGGGCTGTTAAAAAAACAATGTTTTGCGGAGGTTTATTATAAACCGCCGGAAAACTTTTTTTACAAAAGGTTTAGCGGCAGTTTCTAGAATCGCCGATAAACAACCGCCGCTAAACAGTGGTTTTGTTGTTGTGAACTCGTCAAACCTGTTTACACCCTTTCTCCCACATCTTGGGCTACAGGCATCCGTTTGATGAACTATCAGTGGAACCAATATTCATGGAACAAATAATTCCCCTTTGAGAATACTCCATGGGAGTTCAGGGTATTTTTGAGAAACGATCAGGTTGGTTCATACACAAACCCAATCGGGCCCCCGGAACTAAAAGGCTAATCACTCACACACCGGGTGTCTGATTGACACGATGTCTATTGCGTTGAGACCCCTATGACGTGGAAGACCTTTGAGATACTTCCATGTAAGGCTTTGTGACACTTGGAGTATTTACCAGTAGCTCGTGGATTGGATCCTATCGGAGATGAGCAGGCAGAGTGTGGAGACCTAGTAGCTGACAGACCTGACGAATGCTTGACCGATTCGACTCGGAGTGATTCGACTAGCCCAGTGGGGAGCGCCCGTTAATTGGAGACAGGCCCATGGCAGAAGGAGCACCTGGTAGTTGGCAGTAAACCTGTGGTACTTGACAGGAGAAGTACCTCTATAGGCTATTAGGGGAGCGCCCAGTATTTTGTGGCAGACCCACAGCGGACGGAGCACCTGGTAGTTGGCAGCAGACCCAGGTACTGGACATGAGGATTAACTCAGTAGTCCAAGGTTATTGAGAATCACCTCAGTGTCACTACAGGCCCACTGTATTCGACAGAGGAGGAGTTCTCCAGTAATCATGGTTTCGAAAATGAAAAATCCTGGTTTGAACTGAGTCAATGACCTTTGTGTTTTCCTCATGATTGAGATGGGTTACTTGATAACTTAGGTATATGTATGGGCATATACCTAAGAAATGGTTATCCATTGAAATCATACTTTTTGGTTTATCCTTGTTGTATTTTTTGATACCTTGAGGGTATCGGGGTCCCTACTAAGTATCGTTATACTCACCCATGTATGGGCTATGCCCGCACCATGTTCTGTTGGATGCAGACGATAGACATCGCTGACTGAGTCGGAGTGTACAAGGACTGGACGGTACTCAGAGGTGGACCTCACGACGATTCGGTACCCAAATGAGACAGATAGACGTGGAGCACTAAGGAGGCTATCTGTACCTACCCTTCAGGTAGGAACCTCAGAGGATGATCCAAGACCTTCTTTCACCTTTCAGTTGTTTGTCCCTTTTTAGTTGTATTTGTTCTTTACAGTTGGTCTTGTATTCTGGCCCCTATTACTTTCAGTACACTTGTTTTACAACTTTTACTTAGTGTTTGCTTTTGCGTGTACTCTGGTTGTGTGTGTTTATGATTTATAAAGGCAATGCCTTCCCATTTTTAGGGAATTTCACCTTTGGTGCTAGTCACCAGCCCCTAGCCTATGGAAGGCGGGCTTGGGTTTGTCATGATACGGGCCCCGGGGGATGGTTCGTGACACCTAAATCCTCCTTGAGTCCCCTCTAGAATCAGGAAATGAAGTATCCATCCTCGTGTGAAACTATCATTGATGGAACTCCATTAATATGAATCAACTCTCAAATAAATATGAATATTTGGTCCTCTATCATCATCAACTCCCTAATGGGAATTGGGTGGGCATGTTTCATCAAACAAATCTATAATCATCCATATAAAATATTTCCAACTCAGAGTATGAGGAAGAATGGTAATGAAATATATAGAGATCACATCCCACTTCCGTAATAGAATAGGAAGGGGATAGAACAACCTATATAATCTCTAATTATCATCTTAGATCCTCTATATAGTCAAGAATTTTGAAACAAAATACATAACTATAAATCTCATCCTAGGACATGAATACCAAACTCTCATGTTATAGAACATATTTTTTCCCTAGGGTGAATGGGCCAACTATAATTTTGTGCATCATTGATCACATCTTATAACAATCTCAAAGGAACTACCATACTCCTCAGGAATATTTTTGATCTATTAGAAGATTCATATCATTCACCCAAGGTATCCATGCCATTTAAGATATTCCTAATCCATTGTAACTCAAGTTCAGATACCTTCTAATTCCTTACCCAATAAATGAGAGGGGGGTAACTTACACGCTAGGAATTTACACCTGATCACCATACTCCATAAATTTTAGATTCAAATTAGAAAACAAACACATTAGACCCCACCCATTTGCTGATCCTCAAACTTCCTACACAAGAAGTTTCTTTTACAATGCATTGATGACCATATTCCCCTTCCTTGGAGTATACACAACATTGAAATGAAACATATAGAGGTATTAAACCTATTTTCTATATCTAATATCAATGAACCTCAAGGAAAAATTATACATCAGGATCTTATGATATTAATACAATGTAAAATGTTCTTTAAAGAGGTAGTGTATTCAGGTTTTCAGTATATGAATTATCACTGCCAATTCCATGTCATGGGTGGGATAATTTCACTCATGTGGGAATATCTTCCATGATTCATTTCCCTCCATATGGTCATCCCCCATCATAAAACAACCTATACCCACATTATAATCATCATAATATATATATCAAGCTCTCATAGTCTTAGGAAGAATTAATATTGGAGAAAATTTCAAATGAGAGTGCATCTTGTCCAAGGTACTCTAGTACTTCTCATCCAATTAAAACTTCACCACTATTCTATTCAAAGACATCAATAGAGAAGATATCTAGGATAAGTCCTAAAAACATTTATAACACCTAACCAAACATAATAAACAATGGATTTTGAAAACATTCTTGGCCTACTCCTAATACTATATTTCTCTAACCACATTTTGATCCACTAAAAATATTTCCTCCAAAAATCACATGGTCCAGAAACCTCACTTCATGAATATAAAATTATCACATGGAAAACATCATATATAGAAAAATATATATCAAAACACCCAAAACAACCTCTAAATGGTCAACATGATCATCCTTTTTCTTGGAATACACAAATATTTCATCTACAAACATGACTGATAAAGAGTCCAAAAAGTGATTTAAGATATGTTTCTTCAAGACCATAAAGACTACATGGGACTTGGTAATCCAAAACAGAATAAAAATAATCTAAATATATGTATAAAATTTTAAAGAAATTATTTGGAACATTATCTTTATGAGACCTCAGCTGGGTGTACTCGGAACACAGTTTGATCATTAAACAACAATAGGCTACCCAATACCGAATAAAGAGATCATCAATTCTGGTAAATGGGTATTTGTTATTCATGGCCAAATGATTGAGTTTATGATATTCTATGAAAATTTAGAGGATCAAATTCCATATTTTAAAATAGCACTAGAAAAGACTATGGTGACACATTGGGATTGAAAAAACTATTTCCTTGAGATCCTCTAGCTAGACTTTCAAATCTTTTAACTTGGATTAATGTATCAGATAAGGTGACATGGATATTAGACTCGTATTGGGTAGAATACTTATTGTGAAATAGAATTCCCACTAGGTTGGATATCTAGAAAAAACCTATGGAAACATGTTTGGGTACTTATCAACGAATACTGGAATTTCACCAGTTATACTCTACTCAGATGCACTGAGAAACAACCTCTATAGCTCACATGACATCAACCCGGACTTTGAATTATCTATTCTTTCCCTTCCTCATCATAGATCTCACTCACCCTAAAATATTTAAGTACTCTTATACTGAGTAAGGAATTATAGTCTATGGCGATAATAGTTAACTAGTTCCTTAAAGATGATCAACTAATCCATGATGATGGTGAGGTGGAATTTGTCCAGATCCAAAACTCCGAATTCATCAATGACTTTCACATCTACTTACAAAACATGAAACATAGTGAAAATGATTCCTTTCTCATTATTCCTACCAAATAGGGTTATAAAAACCATAACATATAACATTAACTAACCCTACATACCATATGAATCAAGAAATTTCAGCATTATAAAATAATGGGATGTACCTGTGTTAAATAAAAATGATTCAACGGAATATGAAATAAACATTTTACCTCTCATGGTAGTCAGCCTAGAATCTGAGTCCTGTAGCATAACATATGAAGCATGTAGACTCCATGGATAATACCCACACTAAGTCTTATTCCCTTGGTGATAATACCTCTTACCACATGGGAGAGATCCTTAACCCTTGTAATCCACTTAAAACACCTATGTACCCTTCAAAAAAGTGGAGACTACACCGCTCCCCCATAAAACCAAAAAACCTAAGCGCTGAAGAATCGATGATTTCCCACACTTATGGCACAAATTCATAGTCTCTAAGAAATGATTCAAGGTGTTTCTAACCTTCCCACATTGATAATAGACAATGTCCTTATGCCTCAAGGATTCCATATGATCTGAACTTATTGATTTCTTACACTCTATCAACTACCACTATGAGGGACATCTAACTTCTACATCTATATTAATTAAGAATAATGGGCTCCATGAACTAAAGGATACCATTGAGACCTTTCATTCTAGTAAAATAGGAATATACTATATCCACCTTATTAACAACATCTAAATAATTCTTTAGAAACATAATAATAAATAAATATAAATATCTATCCTCAACGCCATCTCCAAACACTAATCCTTGAGGTAGTCATTCATGAAGAGATATAGAGAAGAATACAATTACTCAATAAAATGAGTGGCATAATTCATCCATGAATGACCCACATTCTCTAACATCACCAACTCATAGGCCCTTAACTCCCTCAAGTTATTTGCATTGAACTATTGATTAAATGCCACAATAAAATTAGTACATGTGAGATCCTCATGACTCCTCAACAGGACCATAGACCCCCATTAATTTCTACATAGTACTTCCATCATGTATGTAAAAAATCACAAGTTAGATTTACCAAGGGTCTCAAGAACTCAATTATTCCATTGATACAATCCACCCACTCCCTGATCTCATGGGTTCACTATTCAACATGGAGCATCAGTGGATTTTCCTCACAACCCTTTGAGTATGGACCACTGTCTCTGTCACCTCTCAACCACCCACTTTACCCTAATATTAGGCCATATGAATCACTAAATCTAGAAAATATTTATCAGGGGGAGGGTTCTACAATGGGGTATTCTCTAAATCACTATCTCTACTTATAGATGATGTTTTTCTAGGAGGAATTATCTATAGGACATAATTACACAAGATCCATCAATAATAATTAAAACTTAGACCAAAAAAATAAATTTGAAATGAACCATAATCATGGGTCTCAAAAAAAGTGTCAATAGCCTCAAAATCAACTCCAGATGAAAGAATAGAAAAAAAAACATCTAAAATATCATCCAATTTCCACTATCAATAATTTAGCTACAATTTTAGGAAAATTAAGTGTCGAATAAGTTGGTATCACTGGATTTGGAAGGGAAGGCTACAAGGGCTATGCATTGTTACTAAAAACCATTTTTACTAACCACGCACATCCTTAGACCTCTATATTTACACCAAAAATCATAAAATGACCCCCATGCTCATTAAGTGACTCAACATCAATCGGTAAATACCTCCAAATATCATTAAAATAACCCATAATAGGTATAAAACATAACCATAATCCCATGGAACCCCTGGTGACTTGAGGTTTGACATAAAGAAGATACGTATAGGGACTCCTCCATTCTTACCTCTTGAGTCCAAAAGTTATTGACCTCGTATAACATTTTCAATAAAATAAAAACAAGATCTGATATAATTTTTTAACTCACAAATGCTATTAAACCCATCACATTACCTAAGTCATCCCTCTATAAAGCCCAAACAACATTCCCAATCACCACTATCTAGATACAAGCATCGGGAATAACCAAAAATTTCTCCAGAATGGATTCACATAGAATAAACTAGAATAACCCATATATAAAAGGTGATATCCACACCAATAACATTATAGTTAGTAATAGTAATAAACATGAATCTAAATAAAAAAAATCACATGAGAACTGGTACCATAAACCATGACATCCATCACATTCACACATGCCACAAAGGCCATATATCTCAATTCAAAATACAAAGCTAAAAATAAATTGGAAATATCCCAAAAAAATACAACACATAAATCAAAATGGATAAATAATAATAATTTGACTCGACATGATCCAACCCTATGAAATAATGTCTCTTCTAGAAAGACACGGATGGAGGTAATCCAAAAATTCCATCCAAATAATGGGTTCCCTTACCATTACGAGTGTCCTACAAAATTGAATCTTTATATTCCCAAAATAATATGTTGGGTGTGATTCAAAATACTGATTAGAGTACCACTATAAATACATTTAAATATTTTTCATATAAAACCAATAAACTAGTTTGAAAACTATTTTCAAAGCTAAACCACTTTGAAAACACACTATTTTCAAGTAAACCTTTGAAATATAGTTGGTTTTCCATTTCAATTAAAATATATTTTCCAAAAAATCCTCAAAATGACTCAAAAAGTAAACAAGTATTATATAATAACATGATAAACATATCCCAAAGGTATAATACTGGTGATAACAAGAAACAACAACATATAACCAAAAAAATGAAAAATTCACATAACACATTTAATCACAACAAATAAAGAACTAATAAAATGAATAGATCCTATAAACCTAATGGGTATGAGTATATCTCTCCTAGTAAAATAACCATCAGTCCCACACTGAATGAGTCTAAATAAGTATTATATCTATCTATGAAATAATTGAATCTCTCATGGTCTTCCTCGAGCTGAAATCTTAGAGCTCTCGTGGAATTTTGATCCCCAAATAGAAGCTCTCATGGTATTCCTACCTAAATTCCCTCATGTAACCATGGAATATAAACAAGAATCTTACACGATCTTTCCTAGAATGGATCACATGGTCCCCTGTAAAATATCTCACTCACACCCAATTTAACCATTGTGATAATCCATTCAAACAAAATCACAAACAAGTTGTAATCCATGAAATTACATTTCACAAGACTATTTCATAAAAAAACCTGAACATTTTATCAAAAAACCTTTACCAATGTAAATAAATTTCTAAAAAGTTTTATAAATCTATTTCAAACCATAAAAACGTTTTCGTCCATTATATCACACTTAGGGTGAAAACATGCTACATTTAATTGTAAAGAACCTCTTTAATCACCCAAATTTCTAGACCAGTACCTGAATCACATGAAACATGGAATACACATTAAGAATAAAGAAGTTAAATGAAACTTTAATCAACAAAAATAAAATTTGTTTATAAATTTATTAAAAATAAATGGAAAACACCATTAAATAGGGGAACCAACCATAGATCTAGTTCCAACCTTATCACCTTGGATGAAACCCGCCTACGAATAGAGGATCAAGGCCCCACACAATTAAAAATAATTGAGAAAAAAACACTAAATTAAACACCCTATATTTGAGGAAAAAAAATTTATGGTAACACATCTCCATGTAAAAGTAATAATAACTAAGAGGAGTGGTAAAGGAGGAAGAAACAATGAATAAATTGACATACCTCAAGCAAAAAACCGAGATTCCAAGGAGAAATCACTATGGAGAAGTGGAAATACACCACAAGTTATAAGGTATTTGGAATAGTGGGGTGTAAAATGAGGTCCAATGATTATATAAAAAGTTTTAAGAAAATGGTAAAATAATAAATTTTAACTGAGCTAGACAGGGCCACATGATTAGGCCTCACTATTAAGAAACCCATAAAAAAATTATATGACAGTCAATGCCTCCCCAAAATTAGACACATGGTATCTCCAGGGTGTGCATGGTTTATAAAATTGTTCTTAAACCATAAAAACACCATTTTACCCTTTTCATTACCATCTCGTGGTTATCCACATGGTTTGAAAAAATGTGTGCTAAATGTTTTCTTTGGAATGTCTTCCCAAAAATTGTATTTTTAAACTCCTTCCACCCTGGAACTCCAAGAATTGATGATAAAGAAAATAAAACTCAAAATTAGAAATAATAGTGACATTGTGGGTGTCACCATATGATGGTTAATACCCTAGTATGACTCAAAATAATCCTCCTATCGAGACGTAGTTTTCCTAAACACATCATCCTATGTTCCCAAATAAGGATAAAAGTTAGAAATGTTATATTTGTAACATAAAATTTAATCACATATAAATTTATGTTATTGGAATTATTATTAATTTTATCAATCACATAAAAATATAATTTTATTGAGATATGTGTATTTAATTTATTTTTTGTGGATATTTTTCGATTTTCTTATAATATATAACTATACCATTAAGTTTCAACATCATATTCTTTTGACCATTATTCATACGATCAATTTATTTTTTGGTAATTATCTCATCATTTTTCCTTATGTTTTCATATTGATTCTCATTAATTCCAAAGCACATTTTTTAATCCATATTATATATTTATTATGGATGTAAATAAACTATTTCAAAATTGAAATGTTTGTTAAATCAATAAATAAATCAAAAAATGAAAAATAAGAATTATAGTGTTTAGACTTTTCATCTGAAAACTATACTTATGGTTTACAATTCTTAAAAATTATTATGTTTAACGTGATGTTTATTCCTAAGGGAGATGATAGAGTCCCATTCATAAACTATTTTAATTTATTGTTTTGAGGATTCTTTGTTATAAAAAAATAATAACATAGATCCCAGATTGATCCACAAATTTTTTCAAAATTACTTAGGAAATTATGTCTCTTGATTTGAAAAAGTTTTCCTAATCATCCAATATAGTCTCAAAACATCCTGAAAGAATAGTTAAAAAAATTTAGATATATTATCATTTTTATGATAGGTAATTAAATGTTTTTACATTTAAATCATATCCACCATACAAAAATGTGGAATCTATCTCTATCTCACTTGGTCCTTGGTAATATAATAAAAAGTATATACAAATATCATCCCAAGGGAAATTCAGTAGGGGAAATGGAATAAATGGTTCAATTGGTTTTGATTTAAATATTTTTATTTTAAAATTTAATATATTTTAATAAAAAAATATTCTATTATTTTGTACATACTAGGTTTATAGAATTTTTCACATTGTGTATCGACCTGGTCTGAATTTCCTTAAAGATGAACTAGATCACCACATCACCTCTGGTGTGATTCCAAAAATCAAAAAAGTTTATTGACTATTGGAAAGGGATGATGGAGTTTCATGGGGGGAAAATTTCTCAAACACCTTTATTTATTAATATAAAATTTCTACTAAAATACCAATATACGGAATATATATGTTGGATATATTCATAACATATATAGTAAAAAAATATCACCAATTTATTATATAGGGTATATCTATAATTCGATATAACTCAATTAAATATTCCATAAATTACTAGTAAATTATTTGTAACCATTTTAAAATAATAATATTAAATAAATGATGGATAATGGAGCCAAAGAAACCTTTCATGTATTTTTATACATGTTTGTTTAACCAAATAATGACCATTGAGGGAAAATAACACTATAAAGATTATAGAATCCCATAATGATCAAAAAATCAAAAAAAAATATGAATCACATGACATCACTTGAACTATCTTACTCTTAATATTGTTAACATTTACTATAAACCACTAATAGTATAGTAAGTGTTCTTTCCACTAAATGTATCTTGACAAAAATAAAATATTTACATTTTGAAACATATTACTCATATAAGGGTGAGTAGAAATATATGATATTAATTCCCATTTAATCCTCATAATTCCTAATATAGGAAAATAATTAATATTTATAATATTATGAAATTAACATATATAAATTAATACAATTAGTTTTTATACATTTAAAAAATTCATAAACATATGCCCACCCACCATTATATACACTATGATACGAAAGGATATTTTAACATAATTTAATGTAATTTACTATTTCACCTTACATGTTAAATCGTAATTAACCTAAAATATATCCTCTATCCAATATAACAAATGATAGAAATAGAAATAATGGGAATTACAATGGAAAATTAATAGGTTAAAAATTCCAAAATGTACACTCTAAAATTAGCATGTCTTAATTCATTAGACAAAGAAACAAAATTAGGATTTCGATTGGAGAAAAGAAAACATAAACATGAACCCTACCAAATTACCACTTGGTTTGGACTAATCTACTATAGTAATCTTACTTATCATTATCCATAAAGAATATAAATTACTAATAATGACCCTATAGTTAATGAAAAAAATCCCATATATTAATGTTCAAACACCATTCCTTTTTCATGAAAAAAACGTAATTAACCAAACAAAAGAAAATTTAAAAAAATATAAATAATTTAAACTGAAATAATATAATAATAAATAAAATATAACTTTTAATAACCCCTTTCAAATAATTATAAAACCCTTTAACATAAAAAATATTTAATCATTAATCTAAATAAAACATGTAATCAAAATAAGGTATTAATTCAAGAGATATGATGGATGAAGGTACACATAATTATAAGATGTTTCCATTAACCAATGATGAAGGATGAATATATATTGATCCTAAAAGAAGGTTCTCCATATCTTATAATAGAATTGGCCAAGTAAAATTAAAACCCTAACCCAAAATTGATAGAAAATCCCATTGTTAAGGTTATTAAATTAGTGGAAATGGGTGAAATAATAGAAAAGTGAGATTATAAAAAAACTAACCATTGATATTATACCCTAGAAAGGATTGAGGAGTGACTGAATATTCTTGAAGTGTGTGAAAGCTCCAAAATATTTTAGAATATCCCAAGAACAACCTCCCTTGAGTTAAGGTCAAAATTATGTATGAAAAGGACTTCTTAGAGATAGAATATAATTTTTAGGAATTTATTATTGAGTTTCATGGTTTATACAAGCAATTTATAAACATTATTCAAAATCATGTGACCTATACATATCTCAATTTGGGATGTAATGTGGTTTGAAATATGGTTTTAATACTATCCTTATAAACCCTGAAACTCTTATAATCCTTATATAAACCTATATTTTTATTTGGAATCCCAATAATCTTAAACAAAATTACATCCCATGTGTATTATTATCCATGGAATCTGAATAGTGTTTTAATTAGATAAAATATAATACTAATAATGTTATATATGAGTTTCCATCTCCTATGTATCATGTCGACTGTGTTCATGTTTAAATAATACGTATAATAGAATATTAATTTTACCTATAGAATCCCTTTTTGTCAATTGAAAAGTTGAATTGATTTTTCTATATAGGTAGTATCCACCACAATTTCTTTAAAATCCTAGTTTATCACATCTAATGGGTTTAGGTTATACTTACCGAAAATAGATACATAGAATATATCATGGACAGTTCTAAACTAAAGGTAAAATGAGAATTTTAATATATATATATATATATACACCCTAGTCGATAATATGAAGTGGAAAAATATAATAAGTTGGTAATTTTTTAGTACGATCCTAGGTGACTGTGTCCCAACAAAGAGAATTCTCACAAAAAACTTGGTCATCGATATTAAATTCAAGTTTTCATTGATATTTATTTTTGCACGGTTTCTATTAAATATAGGTGATCATCATCATTTTCATTATTAATTTAACTTAAAAAGTGGTATTTTAAATAAAACTATTCTCAAAAATATATATTTCTATTACTTTTTCATATTATAATATATAATTATAAGCTTACCGATATAAAGATATTAAAATATCCATTTATAGATATTTTTATGGGAATCAGTTTATAATTTTTTTTCAAAGAGTAGTTATCCTACCAATATCATTCAAAAATATATAACACTATATCCAGTCATTTATTTTAAAATAAATATCATGTTTACCATAAATGTGAATAAAAACCCATTTAATTCATTATTTCCCTAAAATACTAATAATTATTCATTATTATGAGTCTTCTAAATTTGAGGGAAATGATAAAAAATTTATGTTAGTCAATTATTACACAAATAGTATCGCAACCACATGAATATTTATGAAAATTAATTATAAAGTCCATGATAATGTTCTCTTACTTCCACATTAGAACTAATAAAGGTTTAAATGTTTCTAAGGTATTATGATTATTATTTTTCAATTAATAAATATTTTAGTTCTGAGATATAAATTAGACTACTTTCTTCATAATTTTTGTACACCTAAAATCCAATATTACATCATGATAAATTTTTAACATACTAGGGTGAAAACCCTAATAGTAATTATGAGAATCCCATTTAAGTAATTCTATAAATTAATATGGAAGAACATGAATACACTATTAATAAATAGATAGATCAAGTACCTAAATCCACCCATCAATCGTCCACTAATCCTTTATGATTTCATATATTCTTTTATATTCCATATCAACTAACTAATCCACATTTATATATTTACCTAGGGAAGTGGTTACATTTAATCCAGATAATTTAAAGTTAAAAAAATTACATCACCTAATAATGAAATTATTCTATAAAAATTATGTTTTTACACTAATGATCTATTTATTTAACCACTCAAGTCTATGAATATTGACTCAACTCAACTACCACTACATTCCACTTACCTGAAATATTAGTAAGATCTAATTATATTTTTTAAAGTTATTCAATCCATCTCAACATTCTCATATTAAAATCTCGCAATTAGAATATGTATTTTAAAAATTTATGGTTAGTGTAAATGATAATATTTTCACCAAATAGATAATCCATATAATATTTTGACATATACACTACGTATAATAACTCAAAATCATAATAATTTTATTTACTTGTGTGATTTGTTATTTCTCTTAACCTATAATCTAGTAATTTATCTTCTGCTATTAACACACATCATAAGCACTAACTAGGAACATCGTAGTGCATAAGCACCATAATAAATTAGTCCATATATATATATATATATATATATTCTATAATTTCTAAAGGTCATAAATATTGTTGATTCATTCGTGACTTAAAATTCTATCACAAAATATTAACACTACCCATACCATATTTGAAACATAAAAATAGCTCTATACTAATTCTCACTCATTTAATTAGTGATGTCCCTATTAATGTTAATTTTTTAGGAATAACATTTCAACATTCATTTGATTAGAAAATGATAAATGTAGGGATATGTGTATTGCTTTCTTAATAGTCACCAAATTTTGTCTATAGTTGAGCCGTCCCAATATTAAAATATATAAATATTAAATTATTTAAATAATTTAATCATTATACCTCAAAATTAATCTCAAAATTCTAAAACCTAATGGTATAGTGTATTTAGATATAGTCTATATAAACATATTATTACACATTATTACTTCAACATATCCCAAAAACCCCTCTACATGATGATTCCATATACACATAGTCCAATATATAATTCCCTAGAATATGGAAAAAAGATGGGTTAAGACCAAATTCTTAGAAAGGGGAACTTATAGAAAATTCATAATGGATTGGAAAATATATTTGTTAGAGAACATGAATACAGGAAGAAGTACCTAATTAAAATGACCTTAAAAACATATGACATACTCAAAACAAATTATATAACACCTTTGATCATGAAATGAGATAAAATAGCCATCATGGAAGCATTAAGAATATAATCTATATTAACAACATGTAGAAATAATAATAAACCATGGAAAAATAACTGAGGAATGTGGAATAAAAAATAAAATTGGTGTAATATTATGTATAGGAAGTCATAATGTTGTGAGGAAACCGAATCATGTCCACACATTAAATTATGAGCAAAACTAGCCATATCCATGGATTATATAATGAGAAAACCCAATAATGACCACATGTTAAGTCATTAAATCATGAAATATAAAACATTACCCAATTAATTGTAGGTGTATATATGACCATAGCTATCACATAAGGATATATTTTACTTATATATACCATAAAAACATAAGAGCATCCATCATTCAATCATATATTAACTAACCCATATAAATGGAATAGGTTTAATTAAAATTTATGTAAAACATCCACATAAAAATTCCATAGAAATAAGTTGGATTGTTTCCTAAAAACATATCCCCATTTAAGAATAAAATTAATTTAAGGATGTTCACATACATGAAGAACCCTTTTATAAAATCATTAAAACATTTCTTTAAAAATGATAATAAATATCCATTTTTTCTATTTTAAATACTAAAAATCCAAAAAAAAATGAATATGATTATATTTTAGAAACTATGTAAACATATAAAAAATTATTGATGAAAAATATAGGACATAGTTGTTGGAAAATAATATTGATTATTAAAAATTAAAAAGTCTTTTTACTAATTTGTAATAAATGTAATAAAAAGTAAACCATAAATAATAAGTTTAAAATAATCTTTTTTAAACCACTATAAAAAGTAAAATATATTTTTATATTACCTTGAAAAATAATTTATGTTTAGATAAGACAATTATTAAATTAATATAAATAATATGGATATGGAATAAAAAGAGTTGTGTAAAAGACTTAACGTCTTCTAATGCAATGATTTTTAAATAAATCCCATTGAAATAATAAACATGATAATGAACTTCAAACATAATGAGTATACATTGATTCATGATATAATTTTTTTAAATATTCACTACATACATATTATAAATGTATATGTGGGAAGAATTCTAAACGTCCATCAAAGAACTAAATTTATAATAAAGAACCATAACATCAATTTCTAACATTCTTGGGGCATGTGTCTAACCTCTGAAATAAAAACAATATGTTTATTAAATACTTGATTTAAAACCATTTTCAAGTACATTTAATTTTTTATGTTTCATTTGGTATTTTATTTCATTTACCTATTTTTTGTGTTTTTATCCTCAAATTAATGGTTTTATTTAGAAAATTCCTTCAAAACTACTTTATTATGTCCATCATGGTAAAAAGAGTTTAAAAGTAGTTTTATCATCTCAATAATGTTATATATATGTGTCTTAAATAATTATAGTAGATAGAAAATTTAAAATTTAATAGTTTATTAAATATAAATTCATGTTTGAAAAAGTGACTTTGTATGCTCGTTTCAGTTAGTTATATTTTTCACTTTCTATATATAGTTAATATTTTGGATGGAATGAAAAAATTATATTTCCAGAATCATATTTAATGTGTAAATATAATATTTATTAATTAAGATTATTTTTATAACAAACCCTAAATGGAAATGATGAAAAATTAAATATATCTATTAATGGTGGTGGAAGCCCGCACACATCAAAAGAGATGATTTCATTCTATATGAAATGAGAGGAAAGTATATAATGATTATTAAAACATCATAATGGAATTTTTTTATTAAAATGTGTATTATTTCATTATATTGGTAATTTTATAGATGGATTTTAGTTATAATAAGAAATATATCCTGAAAGAACTTGGTAAAATGACAAACTCTTCCTTAGAAATCCCCCTTTAGGACTCTCTTTCAGCCTTATTATATTGGTATTTTGTGAGGCTAAAAACATTGAAATGTTATAATGATATTAATAATAGTTCTTAATTTTTATTGGATAATTATGGATGATCAATTTGTGTTGATAAGTGAGGTGGTTAAGGACTCCTTTTACAAGTGAGAGGAGTTTCACTCATGTAAATACCTGTTTCAAGAATATATATAAAGATCATTCGAAAGTAAATTGGTAGAAGATTATCCCAATTTAACATATTTTATTATTTAGTATGATAATACAATCATCTAATCAAAATTGGAAAAAAATTTAGTGATAATTGTGTCCATGTCCCTTTGATTAACACCATTTAAACTATTTTAACATTTTTCATGCTGAAAAAACATTACCTTCATAGATTATTTGTATGATCAGAAATTAAATTGTTCATTGAAAAATATTAAATATGATGATTAAAAATATTAAATCCATTTTATTAGATACAATTTGTATGGGATATAACAATTAATTTTAATCTCAGCGGACATAACACGTAGAAACTATTTTAGGTAAATATTTATCTTTAAGAAGAAAAATAAATTTATTGGCATTAAATTAATGTTAAATACTATTATATGATTATTATTTTATTTGATTGAATGTTTTATCTACATATTTCATTAAAATCATTCATCAAAAGTGATTAATTTAATTTATAATTTAAGAATAAAGTGAAAACATTAAAAACATTATATATAAATATACCCTTTTTTACCTTCAAATGATTTCAGTTTAATTTATGACCAATAGATAGCCTATGTATGAATGCTTATTAGTTTTTTAAATATTTAAAAAATAATTATTAATAAATTTAATATTCTAAATATTATAAATTTATCTTTTAATTTATATATATATATATATATATATATATATATATATTTGTGTGTGTGTGTGTAGGGGAAAGGGGTTACATTATAATAAAAATAATGAAACACACAAATAAAGGGAGGAACATGGGGAGACTCAAAATCGAGACCTCAATGAGACCCACCGGGGAAGTTAGCACTGAACTTCACACTAAGGGATTTTAAATGATATAATATACATTAAATAAAATGTTATAAAATAAAACATTTATTCTGTATGAATATTTAAATTAGTATTCCTTAAAGATGCTTAAATTATTTGTTGTATGATATTATTTTATATTTGAATTAATTACTTCAATAGTTTTTTTATATCATTATTTAAAATTAATTGAATTAATTAAAGAATTCATATTTCTTAAAAACTATATGTGTAGAAAATTTTACATAATAAGGAAAATTTATTGTGTTAATAATTACATGTTTATATCATCCGAATGTATAATTAAAAACCCCTAAATATTTGAAAAAAATATCTAAGGGTAATATAAGAAGTGTTGAAATTTCTGGGTTTCATTTATCTAGCATGAATATCATAATGATTTCCATAAGATTTAACTTCTCCAACAGACAATTTTAATCATGATGTACCAGTTGAACATTATCTTGGGATTGGTTTAGGGAAAACCCTAATGATTATACCTCCTTTACAACCATAGAGAAATGATCTCAATAAGGAATAATCATTCTACATGATTCCATTACATATCTTTTTTTTTATAATTTAAAATTTTAATTACTTATATTTATATACATTAATTATAATACTATGATATAATAGACAAATTTATTAATTTTATCTTTTTAATATTTCACAGTTCTATATAGTTCAGTGTTTCATGTGTACCAGGAAATTAATAACAAATAATTTGTATACCAATAAATTTATATAGATATTTTGGGAAGTAATATTCAATTGCCATAAAGAAAATTTTTCCTTTGAAATTTCTTTTCTCGGATGTGTTATCAAATCATATATACAAGTTCTCACATAGCTTCCTAAGACATATAATATCACCATAAAAATTTTACTGGATAAATTTTCTTATACCAAAACACTTTATCTCTTCAACCCATGATTTCCACCAATTGATCCTCATAAGAGAGTTTATGTTTAAGTTTCACAACCACTGAGTTTAGTACATGTGATGGATCTAGTATATACTTCTTAAAAAGTGATACATATAACACATCATGTACTTGGGAGAGGTTTGCAATAAGTGACAAGTGATAAAATATAGTCTCTTTATGTTCAATAATCTCTAAGGATTTGATTCACCAAATATTCAACTACCCCTTCTTCCCAAAACTCGTATACTACTTATAAGGAGATATCTGAAGGAACTCTTTATCACCGACTTCAAACTCTATATCCCATTAATGATCCCAACATATATATTCTGTTGAATTTGTATCACATTCATGTTTTTTAGAATTGTTTTAACCTTCTCTATAATTTCTTGTATATGATTAGGTCATATCACATTCTTCTCTCCAATTTCACCCCATCATGTTCGATTTATTCACCCTTTCCCATATAGAGCCTCATATGGTTACATTTTTATGATATAATAGAAAAACCCTTATGTGAGAACTCGATATGTGGGTGGTTTTTATATCCAAATCCTTGATGATATAAATAACAATATATCATCATATCCTCTTGATTTTGAGTAATTTTTTAAACTGGTTATCTATCTGAGAAAGATAATAATTTGTGAATCTAATCGTTTTCTTCAATTCATGTTGATAACATCTAATTAATCTTAAGGTAAACCTTATATCTCTATTCTATACTATTAATAGTGGTATTATATGAATCACTAGAACATAAATTATGTATATCTTGGTGATATGGCCAACTAGTAAAAATTATATGATGGAAATAAAGTGAACTGGCTCGGTACGAAGATCAACTATAACTAAAATGAAATTACAAACTTATATTGTTCTATGGTGTCTAAAAACAACCATGGAAATGTTATAAAATTTCCATGATGGTGTTGGTAATAGTTTCATAAACACCTTAAACTATTATTGTTCATCCTTTAATTTATGTAATACAAATCATAGGGATGTATAATATAAAATTTTCCTCTACATGTTATCCTGCTAAAAATATTTCTTCATATTCCCATAAATATTTGTACTCCATAGATGAATATATAATGATGAGTTATGTGCATCATACCAAATCTACCATTTTAGGTTAGTTTTTTATGGAACACAAGGCTAAGTTCCAAACCATATAACCCCATATTTATCATGTTTTATCTCTATAATATTCAATACCTTTTTATACAGAACAATATTTTCTTTCTAAGTTCCCTTAATCATCACACAAATTGATGGTTGAGAATCCATTTGATAAGGATAAGATGTATCCCATTCATTTATGACTTCAAGATCCATACTTTTAAAATCCATGTGTATTAGGCCTTTTTAAATCGTCATCATGGGTGATGTGGTGTGATCTTTCCTCCTTATAGTATTAGCCACCATGATTTCCTTCCCTGGGTGGTATTGTATTAAGTTGTAAGAGAATTTGATAATCTATAATCATATACTTTGTTTAATGTTCAACAATTTTTGAGTGAATACATATTCCAATATCTATATATCTATATATATATATATCATACTTTTCACCATATAGAAAAACAATTCCAAATATTTAATTTAAAGATAATTGTTAACATATCTAAATCATGGGTTAGGTAGTTTTTCTCGTGAGGTTTTATTTTATGTGAGGAATAAGAAATTATCATATCATTCTATATGAGGAATCATTCAAATACATTTATTATAGAATCACAATATATTATAAACCCTACCCCACTATAGGGTAATGTACATAAAAGTGTAGTGACCAGCCTCTTATTTAGTTCCTTGAATATTTCTTCACATTTATCAGTCTAGAAAAATCTCACCCACTACAATAGTTAATCGGTTGGTGGATTTCATAGCCACGATAAATTCTACATAATTCAAAAATTGTATATAGTTAACCCCAGAATAATAAAAATATTAGTTACAATGGTTGGTTTGTTCCATTTTTTGATAATTTATATCTTTGAAGCATCCATAAATTTTCCATCTCCAGTGATTACATGACCCAATAATGATCCATTCTGCATCCAAAATTTATACATCTTAAATTTGGAATACATTTTCTATTTTCAAAGGTATTCCACACAATACTGATATAATATTCATTATATTCCTTAATCTTGTAATATATGAGAATATTTTCTAAAATTTCAACCAAAAAATAATTAAGGTAATCTATAAAGAATATATTCATCATATCCATGAATATTATTGTAGAATTTATAATCCTTAGTGTAATTACAATTAATTAATATTATACATACCTCATACATAAGGATTCCTTACATCTATACTCTCTTTCGACCCTTAATTGATGATATCTAGATTGATGGAAAATTTGATAAAATTATTGATTCCCTAACATTTTTCAAATTTATTATTTATATGGGGTAGAGGATTAATTTTCTTGATCTTTATTCTGTTATGTTTTCAATAATTATTTCAAATATGCATTGATCAATATTTATTTTAAAAAATCACACTTGTGAACCCCATTTTAAATCACTAAGATGAATGAATCCACTCTCTAAATTCTCTTGAGCTTGTTTCTTTAGTTCATCTAATTCAGTTGGGATTATTCTTTATGTAATCTTTGATACTGGTGAAAAACCTAGTATGGTTTTAATTGAAAACACAACATGCTCTGAGGAATGATATGATAATTATTAAAAAAAATATATTTTTATAATCCCATATAATCAACATATCTGTAGTTTTTATTTTATATCTATCCATTTTATCTAGGAGTCTCTCATTATTTTTTATCAATACACATATTGTATAATTCACCATTTCATGGATTTCATAATCACCATTACAATGATATTTTACAACGATATGATCTTGTATAAAAAATGATATATTCTTATTAAGAAAATTTATATTAACTCTATGTATGGAGATCCAATACATGAATAATATAATATCATATTCTAAAAATGAATATAAAATAGATATGTAGAATTTTAATTCCTACAAATCTCAGTTTGAAAAGAGATATATACCTTGGATACAATCCTCGCACAACCATTTGCTTTTACTGATTACTCAATATCTATTGATAGAGGTGGTTAATAAATATTATTAGAAAAACTTACATGATATAAAATAATTTTCTGAAACAAAATCAAATAATACATTCATAAATTTGTAGTAGAGAATATGTATTCCATTAACCACAACATTATCAGGGTCCACATAAGTGGTAAGGATTGCATAGGCCTATTCATTATTCCATTGGATTAAGTGATTTTTTATGACTAAATTATTCATTATACTATTGATTAGAGATTTTATTCCCAAAATTCCAAAACACCATTAATTTAAAGCATTAAAGTGTGGGTGGTGAATTAGTTCAGACCTTCTTTTCATCAGTTGTGTTTTTTGGTCTCTTCACATTTCTCTGTCAACTGTGTTCTTAGTGACTTGCTTTACTATATGTAATGAATTTTTATAATCCATTGGGATAATTTCATGGTGAAACCTCCCAAATTTGTTTCTTGTAGGCTTTTTATTTTTCATCCCTCTATGAGTTTTTTCAAACAAATTTCCATGAAAATCCATTTTCATTTTCTTATAACAAGATCCATGTGAATAATGAGAGTCTCCTATTTCCATGTACACTATAAGAGTATATAAAAAAAATTCTTACTCATTACCAAAGTCTCTTATGAAGGTTTTTGGGTGTAGTAAAAACACATGTTTAGGATTATAAAACACATATTTTTATAAGAAAAAAAATAATCCATGATGTATACGATGAAGAACATCATGAACAAAAAACTAAAAACCATATTAATTGATATATTAAACCTAGAACCTAAGGGGATGATTGTAACTTGTACTTTACAAGTAATATATATATATAGAAATAACTTGATCTTTTACACTTTTCTTCATTGATTAATCGATAAAAAACTCTTGTTGTAACATAGTTTTAGTCGAGGAATCAAGGGTTGGTCCCCTCTAGTGGTAATCCACGTGTACTTAATAATACTCTAATCATTACCATATAATTACCCAGGTGCTAAAGCTAATGAGTCTAACACTTTAAACTATCAATATTCATCACAATTGAATCCATCATGGTGAAAATATTTTTTTTCATGTAGGGTAGGATAAATACTCCATGTTCATCCAATAATTTTAAGGAGAGAGATCCCAAGTGTAAATACCTCTAAAATTTAAGGGAAATTTTTTCTTAATTTTTTTGGGATTTTACAAGAACGCAGTTTCTGACGGCACCTGATTCTGAGCCCGGTGAGCCTGGAATACTTTTTTGAAGTTTAGCTCGGGTACGTTTAGTGAACGAACGAGTGGGTTTTTTCAACTTTTGGATTGGTGCTCGGAATAGAATTTTGAGGGCACCGAAGGAATCACAGTGCCGACAATTGCATAGGAACACCTTTTCTGGAGTTGCGTTTTCTCGGGTGTGGTAATTAAAAATCTTGGGTTAAGTAAGGAATACAATAAAATGGTGCAACCAATTTTATTTTTGTTCAATGTAGTTTAACCTAAGCTAAGTGGTTGGAGTGGGACCCACAGTTGTTCTAAACATCCCTTGAGAGGATTTAAGGTGAGGTGGGGCCCATATGAACCCCACCCCTTCAAATTCCCTAAACCCCCATAACTCTTCCCCTTAAAACCTCCTTGTATTAAATGATGTGACTTCCTTTCACATTAATTCATGCCGCCTAAATACTAATTAATATGATTACTTAAGATCAATTAATTACATATGTTAGGTTTTGAATTTTGTAATTTTGAAAAGCATGGAATGAGTAATAAAATAAGGAAACACTTATTTTATTATTTTTGGTTTGGTTGTGGAGAGGTTTTGCTCTAACTCTGGAGGAACATCTTCTTCCTCATCGAATAACACGAAGAACACGAGCCTTCAATGAAGAACTCTATCACCGCAATGGAGAGTTCATCGTACTGTCTTCTTCCCTCTCCGCAGCCAGTGAGAGACACCATCCTCAGAAATCGACGACATGACACCAACTATTATCTTCTATGTGACGTCGACGAACCTCCTTCTGTGATTCCTTCTTCCGCAACGTTCTTTTCCATGACATATCAACAACGCTTGAGGTAGGGGATAATTTCTTCTTCGTGAATACTTTCGTCGCCATTCATCGTTTCCTAATTGAGCCTCCTATTATCGTAATAATGGGAGGAGGTCTGACCGCACGAACACGGCCGACCCTCCTCCCCCCTTGATGCTTGATTTTGTTGCGGCACGAGCAAGGCAGCGCGGTGCCGTTGCACTGCACGGAAATAATGTAGTATGGGCGGAGAAGCGTGACGCCGTTGAAGTTGAACAAGGCCGCGGCGCCGTCACGCCGCGCCGGAGAACCTCGAAGAGGCCGCGGCCGGAGCAGGGCTGCGGCAGACGGGCACAGCGTCGTCGCGCCGCGCCGATCGAACAAAGCCGCGGTGGTGCGGGGGAGTGGCGGCCGGCTTTCGGCCACTAGAGCAAGGAGGTGGGACCCGTAGGGGGGGTCCCGCGGTGACCCACCGGCTGGCCAAGCCGGCCAGTTCCCATGAAGTTCGGGGGTCGAAACCCCCGGGATGGCTACAGGAGTTCCCCCCCCCACCCCACGTGGGGGCCGCGTTTTTTCAATCAGGGGGCAGCGTGCCCCCCCCCCCTGTCCGCTCAGCTCGGCACCGGCCGAGCTGGCCACGCGGGCCGCCCGAGCGCGCCCAGGCCGGGTCGGGCCACGCCGGGACGCGCCCAGGCCGGGCCGGGTTGCGCCGGTCGGGTCGGTCCATGCCCACCGGGCTGGGACGTGCACTAATAGTCCGTACTCGGACCCGGTTTGGGTCGACCCGGGGGGGGGGGGGGTATCAGGCCGGGTCGGACCGGGCCCGAACCCCCTATTTTCAGACAGATCCGTTCAAATGCCCATAACATGGGCTACAGACCTCCAATCGATGCACAGTAAGCAGCGATGCGATCCTTGGATCAAGACCATCTTTTTGGTATATTAGACTCATGGTTTAAAAGAACTTTGGGTACGGCCAGGTTGTTCGAACACGAAACCAACCGGGCTCTCAGAGTGGAAACACTTATAACTTGGGCTCCGGACGTCCGATTGATGTACCATCGACTTTGTTGGATTCCTCTTAGTGATATGGAGCTTTGTCTTACTCCACTCGAGGTTTGGATGCAGATGGAGTGCGGTCAGGTTGGTTTTGATTTAATACCCAACCGAGCCCCTGGAACGAAAAAGCCAATAACTCTCAGACCGGACGTCTGATTGACGCGTCGTCTGTCGCGTTGAGTTCCATTTGATGTTACGGAACTTTTGGATACAGAAAATCCGGACATTCTGTCAGTTGATGTATCAGCCCCTCGGCTCGTGGAGCGGACCCTCCCGAAACGATCTTGCTATGTGCGGGAACCCTTGAGCTGGCTGCGACTGTGACGACGATGAAGACTGCATGAGAATCCTCCGTGGGTTCGACAACGACGACTACAGCACTCAGCGATCCTATGTGGATCAATGCCTACCGATCATGTGTGGATCAGATCCTGTGTGGGTCAGCGCTCAGTGGTACTGTGTGGGCTAGCGCATACCGATCTTTTGTGGGTCAGATCCTGTGTGGGTCATTGCACGAGTTAGTACCTATCGATCCTATGTGGGTCCGACGACTTAGATGAATCAGTCGCTACATCTAATAATATCTATCACATTACGAAGAAGTATACATGTGTGATCTGAGTCTAGACTTTCAATCATTATCTTCTATATGATTGACTTGCTTTCCTATGTGGACTGGTTGTGTTCTCCTATGTGGACGTGATCGAACTTGGGCTCGGATGTTGAAGTAGAACTGCAATTAATAACTTAGGTATATGTATTCGAATATACCTAAGTAGTGTTGGATTTTACTTCGTGATTGTGTATTTCCTTTGTGGGTTATCCTTTGTGAATTCTGGGAGACCTTCGGGGGTCTCAGGGTCCCTACTGAGTAGCGTATACTCACCCCTGCATGGGCTATGCCCGCACTACATTGTGTTGGTTGCAGACGACGGACAACGCTGATCGTGGTTGAGGCTTACAGAGCAAGTCGGTACTTGGAGGTGGACCACTGGGCGGGACATACTCGGAGTGGACGGCTAGACCCGAGGAGCTGTGGAGGGTATCTGTACCCACCCATCAGGTGGGACTTCTAGTGGACGGCTCGATGTTGGGGCTTTAATTTTCAGTTGTTCTACTCCCTTTTTTAGTTGTACTTTACTTTCAATTTGGGTTTGTATTCGGGCCCACTTACTTTTCCTCACTTACTATTGTACCTAGTTTTACTTAGTGTTTACTTCTTCTTGCTTACTCTATGTGTTTGTTTACTTTATAAAGGCAATGCCTTCCCTTTTTATCGGGAATTATGCCTTGGTGATAGTCACCAGCCCCTGGCCTATGGAAGGCGGGCTTGGGGTAGTCACGGCATGGGCCCCGAGGGTGGGTCATGATAAATTGGTATCAGAGGAGTTCAGTTCTACCGCAGAACTTAGGACTGTGATCTTTTTCTATGTGAAGCAATAGTGGTAAGAGTATTGAGTGTGGTTATCAGTCCAGGGAGTCCAGTGTTGGTGCGGCGGCCGACGTATCTGTACACCATGACCCTGAATTCTAATTTCCCACTTAGTGTACGAAGACACTGATTGCATGTGTGAATCAAGTATTATTTGTGATTACTTTCTGTCAGATCACCGGGTATACTGTATCAACCATGTCACACCTGTTTATTTTCAGGATGGCCCCACAACAGCAGCTAGCTAGGGTTCCGAGTTTTGTACGTGACGATAGCCCACTGAGTGACAAGGCCTCGGTGTAGGGCCCTATTACTTTGGAGTCACCGGCGGTACCACTACCCGTCGAGCCACCAATGCTACCAGACCCAGCCGCTGATAGTGCACGTTGCCTTAGTGCGCTGCACAAGTTTCAGTGTCAGAGACTGCCCAAGTTCCGTGGGGAGATGGACCCTCAGGCAGCCGAGGATTTGCTGGAGGTAGTTGTACGAGTTTTCCAATTGGTAGGGACACCAGCAGACCTCATGGGGATCCTTGCAGCGAGTCTTCTACATGCGGCAGTAGGCAGATGGTGGAGCATGATGCTCCAGGTGCACGACGAGGCATCACTCCTCTGGATGGACTTTGAGAGCCTCTTCTGCTCGGAGTTCGTCCTAGCCACCCTCAGTGCGGTATGCATCCAGGAGTTACTGCACCTACGGCAGGGCATCTTGACGGTCGCCCAGTACTCGGTGAGATTTACTGATCTCTCGCGCTATTCGACGGACATGGTACGGGACCCATTCTTCTGGGCCCGGACCTTCAAGCAGGGATTGAGGCATGAGATTAGGGAATCACTGATCTCCCTTAGCATTCCGACGCAGGATGTAGTACTAGAGCGAGCCCTTCTCATTGAGAGCTTTCTTGCTGAGCCTACACCAGCAGAGAGACCTACCGCAGGGTGGCACGTAGCGGAGTCTTCTACAGATGGCAGTAGACAGATGTCGTAGAGGTCCAAGCGGGCCAGGCCATCAGGCGGATGACCATAGGATACTAGCTTGGAGGTGCGGGGTACACACAGCAGAACCAGTCTTACGAGTGGAAGATAGTGCTATGCATGCGGCAGGTAGGGCCACTTGGCTCGTGACTGCCTGACCCACCATGCCGAGCGGCAGAAGACGGTTGAGGAACCACCCAAGCAGAGGCAGAGGTTCGACTGTGGTGGCCTATAGGGAGCGGGTGGATGAGGCCGAGGAGCTAGTCGAGCGGTAGGTGGTGGATGACATTTTGAGGCTCTACCACCACCACCACCGGGAGGTCCACACCGACCACAGGGGAGAGAACATCTTCTGGCAGCTGAAGCTTACGATCATGGAGCTCCGGAAGTGGGTGGAAAAGTGCGGGACTAGATCCAGGCATGGAGGTATTTTCCCATAATTCCTCTAGATTCATTGTTTGTGCTTCTTTGCGTCCTTGTACTTTGAGTTTCAGTAATAAAAGACACTTGCAATAGTAACGTTTGCTTTCTTGTCTTTTGTATGTTAATACTAATAGGTTTTGGGTAAAAATTATTGACTTGACCCTCACAAATAAGATTACTACTGGAGGAGACCCAGTGACCACACACTGATGCTGACAGTGTGACTCAACCTTGGAGGTGAGAGTAATGGTTTCATCTCTTGGTAGCAGCGTCGAGGCCTTATGACGTCATCCATGGCATGATTTAACTGATCATAATGGGATTGACATTATTAGCAAGGAATGTGGTTTATCCATGGGATGAGACCAGCTTTCTATTTTCATAAATGGAGAAATCATTGCAGCTTTGCATAACATTAAGAAAGAAGGCGCAACCCTTCGTGTGGTTAGACAGATGTCAGCAGGGCTTCTAAGAGCTGAGACAGAGGTTGACCATCGCACCTATCTTTCAGCTACTTGGGGAGGTGATAGAGCAGCTAGCCGCTTTGCATATATCCTTCGTGGATAGTGATGGATCAGCCTTTCTACAGTCACTCAGAGTCACTCCTCCACTTCTGCAGCGGGTCAGAGAGGCACAGCGCGGGGACGTTGACTATGAGACACGGCGTGCATAGATATCCTCGGGACAGGAACCTGATGGATTCTCTATGGGAGGTGAGCACGTCATCCTTTTCAGAGGACGTACCATGGTACCAGTTGCTTTACAAGAGGAGGTACTGAGGGAGTTTCACACCTCCCCTTTAGTGGTACATCCATGAGTGGCGAAGATGTACCAGGACCTCAGAAGACAGCACTGGTGGCCCGGTATGAAGAAGGTTGTGGCGGAGTTCGTTTCTCGATGCCTCTCCTGCCAGTAGGTGAAGGCAGAGCACCAGGTACCAGCAGTCTTGGTACATCCCTTGGAGGTCCTGGAGTGGAAGTGGTTTGGGACATCTATGGATTTCGTGACTGGACTTCCACGCACTTCCAGAGGTCACGACTCCATTTGGGTGATTGTCGACCGACTCACCAAGTCAGACCACTTCTTACCCAACAGAGAGCAGGGCTCAGTGGAGAGCATGGGACGCCTCTACGTTCAAGAGATTGTATGGATTCATGGTGTGCCATCATCTATCATCTCCGATTGAGATGCTCGCTTTACTTCCAATCTTTGGAAAGGGTTGCAGGAGGCTTTCGGGATGCAGCTATGTCTGAGCACCGCCTTTCACCCTCAAACGCATGGTCAGATAGAGAGGACCATTCAGACTCTTGAGGACAAGCTCCGAACATGTGTCCCTGACTTTGGTCACATCTGGAAGGACCAACTACCCTTGGTGAAGTTCACGTACAACAACATCTACCACTCCATCATCGGGATGGCACCATACGAGGCGTTGTACGGACGACCTTGCAGATCACCGATGTGCTGGACAGACCCTAGGGAGTCAGCACTAGTGGGACCGAAGATGTTCTAGGCCATGATGGAGAAGGTCCAGGTCATCCAGGAGCTGATGAGGACAGGTCAGAGCCAGAAAAAGTCTTATGATGACAGAAGGCGGAGGCACTAGAGTTTGAGGATGGCGACCACGTCTACTTGCGGGTCTCACCTCGATGGGGATTACGGAGATTTGGCCATGGTGGAAAGTTGTCTCCATGCTTCATCAGACCATTCCAGGTCCTCAGCTGGATTGGAGAGGTGCCTTATCGCTTGGATCTACCACCTCAGTTGCACCGGGTGCACGACGTCTTTGATGTATCTCAGCTGAGGAGATACGTGCACGACCTGACGCATATCATCGACCATGGGGAGCTGGACATTGACGATGGGGCGACTTTTTCGGAGGTCCTGGTGGAGATCGAGGATTGATAGGAGAGGGTCCTACGTGGATGGTCGATACCTCTAGTACGCATCAGATGGTAGCATGTGAACCTCCAGGTGATCACTTGGGAGTTAGAGGCTCAGATGCTTGCACAATACCCACGTTTGTTTCCCAAGTTTATGATGAATTTTTACGGGGACATAAAGCCCTGAGGTGCGAGTAATTTAAAGACCCATAAAATTCAAGGGAAATTTTTTCTTAATTTTCATTGGGATTTTACAAGAACATATTTTTTGAAAGCTCCTAATTCCGAGGCCCGATGAGCCCGGAATAATTTTCCAAAGTTTATCTTGGGTACGTTCAGTGAACGAACGAGCAGGTTTTCATAACTTTTGAACTAGTTCTCGGTATCGAATTCGAGGGCACCGATGGAATCACAGCACTGGTAATTTCATATGAACACCTTTTCTAGAGTTATGTTTGTTGGGTTGTGGTAATTAAAAATCATGGGTTAAGTAAAGAATAAAATAAAATGGTGCAACCAATTTTATTTTTGTTCAAAGTAGTTTAACCAAAGCTAAGTGGTTAGAGTGGGACCCATAGTTGTTCTAAAAATCCATTGAGAGGATTTAAGGTGAGGTGGGGCCCACACGAACACCACCCCTTCAAATTACCTAAACCCCCATAACTCTTCCCCTTAAAATGCCCTTGTATTAAATGACGTGACTTCCTTTCACATTAATTCATGCCACCTAAAGACTAATTATTATGATAACTTATGGTCAATTAATTAAGTTTGTTAGGTTTTTAATTTTGTAATTTTTGAAAGCATGGAATGAGTAATAAAACAAGGCTACACTTATTTTGTTAATGTTGGTTTGGTTGTGGAGAGGATTTGCTCTAACTCTTGTGGAACATCTTCTTCCTGGTCGAAGAACACGAGCCTTCGACGAAGAAATCTGTCACCGCAAAGGGGAGTTCGTCGTAACGTCTTCTTCCATCTCCGCAGCTGGTGAGAGATGCCATCCTCGGAGATCGAGGACGCGACACCAACGATTCTCTTCTTTGCGACGCCAACAAACCTCCTTCTGCGGCACCTTCTTCTGCGGTGTTCTCTTCTGCGACGTATCAACAATGCTTGAGGTAGGGGTTAATTTCTTCTTCGTGAATACTTTCGTCGCCATTCATCATTTCCTAATTGAGCCACCTATTATCGTAATAATGGGAGGAGTTCAGACCACATGAAAATGTCCGACCTTCCTCCCCCTTGATGCTTGATTTTGTTGCGGCACGAGCAAGGCAGCGCGGTGCTGTTGCACCGCACAGAAATAATAAAGTATGGGCAGAGAAGTGTGCCATCGTCGCGCCGCACCGTTGAAGCTGAACAAGGATGTGGCACTGTCGTTCCACAGTGGAGAACCTCGAAGAGGCTGCGGCTGGAGTAGGGTCGCGTCGGAGGGGCGAGGCGCCGGTGTGCCGCGTCGATCGGACAAGGCTGCGGCCTTTCGCCGTGGTGGTGCGAGGGAGCGGCGGCCGGCTTCCGGCCGATAGAGAAAGGAGGAGGGACCTGTAGGGGGGTCCCACGGTGACCCACCGGCCGGCCATGCCAGCTGTTTACCACGAAGGACAGGGGTCGAAACCCCCGGGCTGGCTATAGGAGCCCCCCCCCCCCCCGACGTGGGGGCCCTGTTTTGTCAATCAGGGGGGCAGCGCCCCCCCCCCCCCCCTGTCCGCTTAGCTCGAGACCAGCCGAGCTGGCCACGTGGGCTGCCCGAGCGCGCCCAGGCCGGGCCAGGCTATGCTCTAATAGGCTAGACCCAGACCTAGTTCGGGTCGACCCGGGGGGGGGGGTATCGGGATGGGTTGGACCGGGCCCGAACCCCCTACTTTCGGACAGATCCGTTTAAACTCCTATAACTTGGTCTACGGACCTCTGATTAATGCACTGTCAGCTGCGATGCAATCCTTGGATGGAGACAGTCATTTAAATATATTACAATCAAGGTTTCAAAGAACTTTGGGTATGGCCGGGATGGTTCGAACATGAAACCAATCGGGCCCTCGGAGCGGAAACGCTTATAACATGAGCTCTGGACGTCCGATTGATGTACCGTCGACTTTGTTGGATTCCTCTTAGTGAGACGGACCTTTTGGCTCACTCAAATCAATTTTTGGATGTAGATGGAGTGTGGTCAGGTTGGTTTTGACTTAAAACCCAACCGGACCCATGGAATGAAAAAGCCAATAACTCTCAGACCAGGCGTCTGATTGACACGTCGTCTTTCACGTTGAGTTCCTTTTGATGTTACAGAACTTTTGGATACATAAACTCTGGACTTCGTGTCAGTTGATGTATCAGCCCCTCAGCTCGTGGAGAGGACCCTCCCGAAACGAGCTTGCTGTGTGCGGGAACCCTAGAGTTGGCTGCGACTGCAACGACGATGAAGACTGCATGGGAATCCTTCATGGGTTTGACAGTGATGACTACAACACTCAACAATCCTATGTGGATCAGTGCCAAACGATCCTGTGTGGATCAGATCCTGTATGGGTCAGCGCTCAGCGGTCTTGTGTGGGCCAGCACATACTGATCCTATGTGGGTCAGATCCTGTGTGGGTCATTGTGGGGGTTAGTACCTATCGATAATGTGTGGGTCCTACAGCTTAGATGAATCAGTGGCTACATCTGATCATCTCTATCGTCTTACGAAGAAGTATACATGTGTGAGCGGAGTCTTGACTTTTAATCATTATCTTCGATATAATTGACTTTCTTTCCTATGTGGATTGGTTGTGTTCTCCTATGTGGATGTGATCGAACTTGGGCTCGGATGTTGAAGCCGAACTGCAATTAATGACTTATGTATATGTATGGGCATATACCTAAGTAGTGTTGGATGTTACTTCGTGATTGTATCTTTCATTTGTGGTTTATCCTTTGTGGATTCTGGGAGACCTTCGGGGATCTCAGGGTCCCTACTGAGTTGCGTATACTCAACCCTGCACGGGCAATGCCCGCACTACGCTGTGTTGGTTGGAGATGATGGACAGCGCTGATCGTGGATGAGGCTTGCGGAGCAAGTCGGTACCTGGAGGTGGACCACTGGGCGGGACATACTCTAAGCGGTCGGCTGGACCCGAGGAGCTGTGGAGGCTATATGTACCCACCCTTAAGGTGGGTATTCCATTGGACAGATCGACGTTGTGGATTTACTTTTCAGTTGTTGTACCTCCTTTTTCAGTTGTACTTTACTTTCAGTTCGGGTTTGTATCCTTTCCCACTTACTTTTCCGCACTTACTATTGTACCCAGTTTTACTTAGTGTTTACTTCTGCTTGCTTACTCTGTGTGTTTTTTTACTTTATAAAGGGAATTCCTTCCCTTTTTACCACGAATTATGCCTTGGGGCTAGTCTCCAGCCCTTGGCCTATGGAAGGCAGGCTTGGGGTAGTCACGGCATGGGCCCCGAGGGCGGGTCGTGACAAATTGGTATTAGAGGAGTTCAGTTCTACCACAGAACTCAGGACTCTGATCTTTTTCTATGTGAACCAATAGTGTTAAGAGTATTGAGTGTGCTTATCAGTCCAGGGGGTCCAGTGTTGGTGCGGTGGCAGATGTATCCGTACACCAGGACCCTGACTTCTGATTTCCGACATAGTGTACGAAGGCACTGATTGCATGTGTGAATCAAGTTTTCTTTGTTATTACTTTATGTCATCTCACCAGGTATACTGTATCAACTGTGGCGCACCTGTTTATTTTCATGATGGCCCCATGACAGTAGCCAACTAGGGTTCCGAGTTTTGTACGTGACGACAGCCCACCGAGCGACGAGGCCTCGGTGTAGGGCCCTATTACTGGGGAGGCACCAGCGGTACCACTACCCACCGAGCCACCGATGCTACCAGCCCCAGCCGCTGATAGTGCACATCACCTTAGTGCGTTGCACGAGTTTCAGCGTCCGAGACCACCCAGGTTCTGCGGGGAGATGGACCCTTAGGCAGCCGATGATTGGCTGGAGGCAGTTGTACGAGTTTTCCAATTGGCAGGGACACCAGCAGACCTCATGGTGATCCTTGCAGCGAGTCTCCTGCACGCGGCAGTAGGCAGATGGTGGAGCTTGATGCTCCAGGTGCACGACAAGGCATCACTCTTTTGGATGGACTTTGAGAGCCTCTTCCGCTCGGAGTTCGTCCCAAACACCTTCCGAGTGGTACGCATCCAGGAGCTACTACAGTTGTGGCAGGGCATCTTGACGGTCGCCCAGTACTCGGCGAGATTTACCGATCTCTCGCGCTATTCGACGGACAAGGTACGGGGCCCATTCTTCTGGGACCGGACCTTCGAGCAGGGATTGAGGCATGAGATAAGGGCATCACTGATCTCCCTTAGCATTCCGACACAGGAAGGAGTACTAGAGCGAGCCCTTCTCATTGAGAGATTTCGTGATGAGCCTACACCAACAGCGAGACCTACCGCAGGGCGGCACGTAGTGGAGTCTCCTACAGTCGGCAGTAGATAGATGTCGCAGAGATCCAAGCAGACCAGGCCATCAGGCAGACGACCACAGGATACTGGCTCAGAGGTGCGGGTCACACGCAGCAGAACCAGTCTTACGAGTGGAAGACAATGCTATGCATGCGGTGGGCAGGGACACATGGCTCATGACTGCCCGACCCGCCATGCATTGGGGAAGAAGATGGGTGAGGAACCACCCAGTAAGAGGCAGAGGTTCGACTGTGGTGGCCCATAGGGAGCAGGTGGACAAGGTCGAGCAGCTGGTCGAGCGGCAGGTGGTGGACGACGTTATGAGGCTCTTCCACCAAAACCACCAGGAGGTCCACCCCAACTACAGGGGAGAGCACAACTTCAGGAAGCTGAATCTTACAATTATGGAGTTCCAGAAGCGGGTGGACATGTGTGGGACTAGCTCCAGGTATGGAGGGCTTTTTTTATAATGCCTCTAGCTTCATTTTTTGTGCTTCTTTGCGTCCTTGTGCTTTGAGTTTCAGTAATAAAAGACACTTGCAATAGTGACGTTTGCTTTCTTGTCTTTTGAATGTTAATACTAAGAGGTTCTTGTTAAAATCTGTTTACTTGACCCTCACATACGAGATTCCTACTGAAGGAGACCCAGTGAACACACACTGATGCCGACAGTGTGACTCAACCTTGGAGGTGAGAGTAACGGTTGGATCTCTTGGTAGCAGCGTCGAGGCCTTACGACATTATCCATGGCATGATTTATCTGATCATGACGGGATTGACAGTATTAGGCAAGGAACGTGGTTCATCCTGGGGATGAGACCATATTTCTCTTTTCTGAAAAGTAGAAATCTTTTCAGCTTTTCAGAATGTGAAGGAAGAAGGGGAACCCCTTCGTGTGATCAGATAGATGTCAGCAGTGCTTCTAGGAGCTGAGACAGAGGTTGACCGTTGCACATATCTTTCAGCTACTTGGGGAGGCAACAGAGTAGCTAGCCACTTTGCATATATCCTTCATGGATAGTGATGGACCAGCCTTTCTATAGTCACTCACAGTCACTCCTCCACTTCTGCAGTGGGTCGGAGAGGCACAGCGTGGGGACGTTTACTGTGAGACACGGCATGCTTAGATATCCTCAGGACAGGCACCTGATTGATTCTCTATGGGAGGTGAGAAGGTCATCCTTTTTAGAGGATGTACCATGGTACCAGTTTCTTTACAGGAGGAGGTACTGAGGGAGTTTCACACCTCCCCTTTAGCGGTACATCCATGAGTGGAAAAGATGTACCAGGACCTCAGACGATAGCACTGGTGGCTGGGTATGAAGAAGGTTGTGGCAGAGTTCGTTTCTCAATGCCTCTCCTTCCAGTAGGTGAAGCCATAGCACCAGGTACCAGCAGGCTTGGGACAGCCCATGGAGGTCCTGGAGTGGAAGTGGGACAGGACATCTATGGATTCCGTGACTGGACTTCCATGCACTTCTAGAGGTCACGACTCCATTTGGGTGATTGTCAACTGAATCACCATGTCGGACCACTTCTTACCCATCAGAGAGAAGGGCTCAGTGGAGAGAATGGGATGCCTCTACGTTCATGAGACTGTATGGCTTCATGGTGTTCCATCATCTATCATATTTTATTGAGATTCTCGCTTTACTTCCCGGCTTTGGAAGGGGTTGTAGGAGGATTTTGGGATGCAGCTACGTCTGAGCACCGCCTTTCACCCTCAGATGGATGGTCAGACTAAGAGGACCATTCAGACTCTTGAAAACATGCTCCGTGCATGTGTCCTCGACTTTGGTCACAGCTGGGAGGACCACCTACCCTTGGTGGAGTTCACGAACAACAACAGCTACCACTCCACCATCGGGATGGCACCATGCGAGGCGTTGTACGGACGACCTTGCAGATCACCACTGTGCTGGACCGACCCTGGGGATTCAGCACTAGTGGGACTGGAGATGGTCCAGGCCACGACAGAGAGGGTCCAGGTCATCCAGGAGCGGATGAGGACAGCTCAGAGCCGGCATAAGTCTTATGCTGACAGGAGGCGGAGGCCACTAGAGATTGTGGATGGTGACCACGTCTTCTTGCGGTTCTCACCTCAACGGGGATTATGGAGATTTGGTTGAGGCGACAAGTTGTCTCCATGGTTCATCGGACCATTCCAGGTCCTCAGCAGGATTGGTGAGGTGGATTATCGTCTGGCTCTACCACCTCAGTTGCACCAGGTGCACGTCATCTTTCACGTATCTTAGCTTAGGAGATACGTGCACGGCCAGACGCATATCATCGACCATGGGGAGCTGGACATTGATGATGGGGAGACTTTTGTGGAGGTCCCGGTGGAGATCGAGGATCGACAGGAGTGGGTCCTACGTGGACGGTCAATACCTCTAGTACGCATCAGATGGTAGCACGAGAACCTCCAGGAGAGAAATTGGGAGCAGGAGGCTCAGATGCTTGCACAATACCCACGTTTGTTTCCATAGTTTATGATGTATCTTTATAGGGACGTAAATCCCTAAGGTGGGAGTAATGTAAAGACCCATAAAATTCAAGGGAAATTTTTTCTTAGTTTTCTTTTGGATTTTACAAGAATTCAGTTTCTGATGGCACCTAATTCTGAGGCCCGGTGAGGCCGGAATAATTTTCCGAAGTTTAACTCGGGTACATTTATTGAACGAATGAGCGGGTTTTCCTATCTTTTGGACCGGTGCTCGGAATTGAATTCTGAGGGCACCGATGGAATCGTAGTGCCGGTAATTTCTTAGGAACACCTTTTCTGGAGTTGTGTTTGCTCGGGTGTGGTAATTAAAAATCATGGGTTAAGTAAAGAATAAAATAAAATGGTGCAACCAATTATATTTTTGTTCAATGTAGTTTAAACTAAGATAAGTGGTTGGAGTGGGACCCACAACTGTTTTAAACTTCCATTGAGAGGATTTAAGTTGAGTTGGGGCCCACATGAACCCCACCCCTTTAAATTACCTAAAACCCCATAACTCTTCCCCTTAAAACCCCTTGTATTAAATGATGTGACTTCATTTCAAATTAATTCATGCCACCTAAAGACTAAATAATATGATAACATAAGATCAATTAATTAAGTATGTTAGGTTTTGAATTTTGTAATTTTTAAAATCATGGCATGAGTAATAAAATAAGGCAACACTTATTTTATTATTGTTGGTTTGGTTGTCGAGAGGATTTGCTCTAACTCTATAGGAACATCTTCTTCCTCGTCGAAGAACGCGAAGAACACGAGCCTTCGATGAAGAAATTTGTCACCGTAAAGGGGAGTTCGTCATACTGTCTTCTTCTATCTCCACATCCAGTGAGAGACACCATCCTCGGAGATCGACGACACGACAGCAATGATTCTCTTCTCCACGATGCCGACGAACCTCCTTCCACGACGCCTTCTTCCACAGCGTTCTTTTCCGTGACGTAACAACAATGCTTGAGGTAGGGGTTAATTTCTTCTTATTGAATACTTTCGTCTCCGTTCATCCTTTCCTAATTGAGCTTCCTATTATCGTAATAACGGGAGGAGGTCGGACCGCACGAAAATGGCCGACCCTCCTCCCCCTTTGATGCTTGATTTTGTTGCGGCACGAGCAAGGCAGCGCGGTGCCGTTGCACCGCGTGGAAATAATGAAGTATGGGTGGAGAAGCGCGGTGCCGTCCCGCCGCCCCATTAAAGTTGAACAAAGTCACAGCACCATAGCACCGCGCCGGAGAACCTCAAAGAGGCCTCGGCCGGAGTAGGGCTGCGGCGGAGGGGCGCGGCACCTGTGCGCCGCACCGATCGGACAAGGCTGCGGCCTTTTGCCACGGTGGTGAGGGGGAGCAGTGGCTGGCTTCCGGCCGCCGGAGCAAGGAGGCGGGACCCGTAGGGGGTCCCGCGATGACCCACCGGCCGGTTACCATGATGGTTGGGGGTCGAAACCCCCGGGCTGGCTACAGGAGCCCCCCCCCCCTGTTCGCTCAGCTCGAGACCGGCCGAGCTGGCCACACAGGCCGCCTGCGTGCGCCCATGCTGGGCCAGGCCACACCCTAATAGTCCGGACATGTACCCGGTTCAGGTTGCCTCTGGGGGGGAGTATCGGGCCGGGTCGGACCGGGCCCGAACCACCTATTTTCAGACAGATCAGTTCAAATGCCCATAACATGGGCTACGGACCTCCGATCAACGCACCGTCAGCTGCGATGCGATCCTTGGATCGAGAAGGTCGTTTCGGTATATTAAACTCAAGGTTTCAAATAACTTTGGGTATGGCCAGGTTGGTTTGAACACGAAACCAACTGGGCCCTCGGAACAGAAATGCTTATAACTTGAGCTCCGAATGTTCGATTGACGTACCGTTAACTTTGTTGGATTCCTCTTAATGATACAGACCTTTTGGATTTCTCTTCTAGAGGTTTTTATGCAGATGGAGTGCAGTCATGTTAGTTTTGACTTAAAAACCAACCGGGCCCCTGGAATGAAAAGGCCAATAACTCTCAGACCGGGCGTCCGATTGACGCATCGTCTGTCACGTTGAGTTCCATTTGACGTTATGGAACTTTTGGAAACATAAACTCCGAACATCATGTCTGTTGATGTATCATCCCCTTGGATCTTGGATCGGACCCTCCCGAAATGAGCATGCTGTGTGCGGGAACCCTAGAGCTGGCTGCGACTGCGACGACGATGAAGACTTCATGGGAATCCTCTGTGGGTTGGAAAACGATGACTACAACACTCAGCAATCCTGTGTGGATCAGTGCCTACCGATACTGTGTGGATCAGATCCTATGTGGGTCAGTGCTTAGTGGTCCTGTGTGGGCCAGCATATATCGATCCTATGTGGTTCAGATCCTGTGTGGGTCATTGCAGGGGTTAGTACCTATCGATCATGTGTGGGTCCGACAGCTTAGATGAATCACTGGCTACATCTGATCATATCTATTGTGTTACGAAGAAGTATACATGTGTGAGCTGAGTCATGACTTTCAATCATTATCTTCGATATTATTGACTTCCTTTCCTATGTGGATTGGTTGTGTTCTCCTGTGTGGAAGTGATCGAACTTGGGCTCGGATGGTGAAGTTGAACTGCAATTAATGACTTAGGTATATGTATGGGAATATACCAAAGTAGTGTTGGATGTTACTTCGTGATTGTATCTTTCCTTTGTGGTTTATCTTTTATGGATTCTGGGAGACCTTAGGGGGGTCTCGGGGTCCCTACTGAGTAGTGTATACTCACCCGTGCACGGGTTATGCCCGCACAACATTGTGTTGGTTGCAGACAATGGACATCGCTGATCGTGGTTGAGGCATGCGGAGCAAGTCGGTACCTGGAGGTGCACCACTGGGTGGGACATACTCGGAGCGGACGGATGGACCTGAGGAGCTGTGGAGGCTATCTGTACCCACCCTTCAGGTGGGACTTCCATTGGACGGCTCGACGTTGTGGCTTTACTTTTCAGTTGTTGTACTCCCTTTTTCAGTTGTACTTTACTTTCAGTTTGGTTTTGTATTCTGGCCCACTTACTTTTCTGCACTTACTACTGTACCCATTTTTACTTAGTGTTTAATTCTGCTTGCTTACTCTATGTGTTTTTTTACTTTATAATGGCAATTCCTTCCCTTTTTATCAGGAATTACGCCTTGGTGCTAGTCGCCAGCCCCTGGCCTATAGAAGGGGGGCTTGGGGTAGTCACGGCACGGGCCCCGAGGGCGGGTCGTGACACCAAGCCTTGACATGATTCTCTCTAGATTTCACTATTCTCAATAAATGAATGTATCTTTCAGGAATAAAATTTCATAACCAAGTTTATATGATGCTAGGTTTAGAAAATAAATAATTTTAAAGGGACCTTATTATTTTCTAAATTCCCAGATGACCACTTGTCTAAATAACAATAATATATTTTTTTTTGTTAAGTCTGTTTACTCATGGATAAATTAAAAAATATTAATTCTTGAATAAATAAATTAATATTTATTCAAAAAATATTTAATATCAAAATTTTCAATAAACCATTAAACATATTTTTCCAAACCTTCTCAATGTTTTTTAGACCCTAAATAATGAAAATTAATTTTATTATATAAAATCCACTACATTATTATCCAATTAATATATGAAAATTATATTAATTAAATTAGTAAATAAATATTTATTAAATATTTACATAAATAAATAGATAAATATTTTTTCTCTTTTGAATAAAATAAAGTAAATAAAATATTTATATTCACATAATAAAATAAATAATTACTTCATGGATAAATATTTATTAAATATTCAACTCACATTTACATTCCCATGAAGAACTTGTGATTGATTATGTTGGATCAAAATAAAAAGAAAAAATATTAAATCACATTTGAGAATATTATTTATCCAACACATGAAATTATTATGTAATTTAATTGAGTTTTGGGAAACATTTGTTTTGTGATTTTATAGGCCCATTTCTTCATGGAAATTGGTTACACTACCTAATGTACAAGGATAGAATCAAATAATACTCCAAGAATATAATTAATAATGTATTTAATGCCACAATAATATGAAAAATCCTATGGATGTTTATTGTGTAATATAATACCTTTATCTTATTATAACTAATCAAGAAGGTTATACACTAGTTTCATCAAACAAAATGATTGATGCCTCTTTCATTGACTTTTAAAAAATGAACTTGCTGAGAAAACCACCTTTGTCCAAGACATAATATAGTAGTTTAATCCCCATCAAATTTCTTGAGTTATCAACTATTTTTAAATAATAGAAGGGATAGGAACTTTCCCGCATTATTCATTAATACAATATCACGTGTGCTGCTCCCAACATGTCATGTATTTTCTTGAGGATATATCTCCATAGTTTTCATTAATACATTAAACTGTGTGACTCAAGAAATTTGTTAATAATAATCTTAATGTCTAAGGATCATTTCATGTTTTTGTAGATAAGAATATCCAATGACATATATAAATCTGGATTTTCTATTTGAGGGTTATATTCTCATAATTTTTTACACTGAAGATTACTAAGGGATAACCATGAGAAACTATCTCAAAATCCATTGAGTCTCCACCCTCGAGAGTCTGTATCATTATTGAACCATAAAATTATATCATAAGACTATAAAATAGAAATTTATGATTATTTTAATTTTTCTTATAGGTTCTCATCATATTGGGGACCTTTTATTACCTTTAAGTAATACATGTTCCCTTGGGACATTTTCATATATAATTTCACATGGATTAACAGTCACAATTTCAAAATAAATTTTATTAATATTAAAATACCGGAATAAAATAAATCACAAAGTAAATAGATATTTGTAATAAGGAACGAACTTCATCAGACCCCCACATGCACTAGAGACAACTCCAAATAACATGTAGTCTACTAGCCCTCTTGTCATGTTCATTCTTTGGCTAATATAAATCTTTAGTCCAATGGTCTGTCATGTTTTCCCCTATGGAAACTCAACCCAATGTGACTTACACCAAATAAATAACCCTAATATGTGATATTTTTAAATTATTGACATCATCCATTGATGTGGCCTTGGCTCTATTATGAGATACACTATTTTAATACAATCAAATGAAAATGTAATAAGATATTTATTACAAGGTACCAAATATACCTCTTGGAAGAAGTTGATAATCAATATTACATCTTTGAATACATCATATTCTATTATATACAAAGACATAGATATAGAATATGTGAAAACCAATTTCATTAAACTCAACCATCTCACAACCCCTCTATTGAGGCTGATGACATATCCTGAAATTGAATTCATATCATTTTGAACAATTTGGAAACTAGAATCACCATATACTCAAATGACTATTACCTCATATCCTCCATATAAGAGAAATATATCCTTAATACAGTTCAGATACTTTAGGATATCCCTAAATATATAAAACAATTTGTTCTCTTGGTTCATCTTGATATCTACATACTCTTCTTAGAGTGTGGGCTACATCAAGCCCACAATATAACATGGAATGCATGATAGATCCTATCATAGATGAATGTGGGATCACACTCACTCTACCTCTCTCTCTCATTGTATTTGCGGACATATTTTCTTTGAGATATGTATACCGTTTGGTAAGGGGAACAATACCCACATGGATTTTTTCATATGAAATATCATTATTATATGGTCAATGAATGTATTTGGAATTATTCTAAGATGATTTTTTAATCTATCACAAATGATATTTACTCCAAAGATATATGCTACTTCAACTATGTCCATCTTGGAGAACCAATTTTTTTACAAGTCCTTAACCTTATATAAGAAAGGTATTTTATTTCTAATAATTAATATGTAATCAATATATAATACTAGAAATATGATTTTAATCCATCTAAACCTATTATAAACACATGGATAACAGTAATTCATTATAATTACAAAACCTCTTATAACATCATCAAAATGAATATTTCATGGCCTAATAGTTTTATTTGACCCATACATGGATCTCTAAAACATTCATATCTTACTAATATCTACTAGAGACACAAACCCATTAGGTTCTTTCATATAGGAGCCTTCATAAAATTTTCCATTATGGAAATATATTTTGACATCCATTTACCAAATATCATTTTTATGCCCTGTTGATGTAGAATATCAAATTCTAGTTGATTTAAACATATATAATGTAGAGAATGTTTCTTCATACTCAATTCCTTGATATCTTTTTTCCCTTTAGCCAATATTTGTGACTTATAGTTACATTAAATTCCATGTCTAGTTTCCTATGATTAACCATTTTCACTAAACATGATTTACATTAACTATTAGATCTTCCATAATAAAAACTTACACCCTATACAAGGTATCTATATTATAATTCATTCATTCCTCCCATATTTCAAGATATAAGCTCTTTAATTCCATTTTTTTAAATGAGTATCATAATTATAAACAAACAACGAGTCTCCATATTTATTGAAGAAAAAATATTTTTTCAGTTCTCTGACCTCCTTGGTACTTATAAAAATAATAGTATTTTAGGAAAAACATCTTCCATAAGGATCTATGGAATCTATTCTTGTAAAAACTATTGTATATATTGATTGTAAACTTTATCTATGTCAATTTACTCCTATTATCCATCTTGAGAATATTCTTCCTCGTAATAAAAACAACTTTTCATGTGGAATTCACATTATTGTATGATGGGTTGTATAGATTGTATCCCCTTTTCCATGGGATAACCTATAAAGATACACTATATGCTTTAAGGTGCCCGTTTGTTTCCAGATTTGGCCTTAACAAACATATTTCAACCCCATTCATGAGTATGTGACAACCCATATTTCATTACATACATTTACTCATGTGGTATCCCTTCTGCTACGAAAATTAGAACTTAGTTTAGAATTTGTGTCGTATCATGTAATACATACCCGCAAATAGATAACAGAATAATTCAATATCCCAACATCAACCATACCATGTCATAAAAGGAGAAGTTCCTCCTTTCACTGACACAATTCCACTATGTTGTATAAGAATAATTGAGTTTGGATAAAATCAAACACACCCATTTAAATTTAAAGAATTATTTATTAAGATACTCTATACTTCAATATAATCAAATATTCAGTATCATCTTACCACATTGATTTTATAATTTATTCTTTAATTATTTTAATTTGAAAAAATCTCCTCACTTATACCTTATTATGTAGTAATATTCATATCTACTCAAGTCATCAGTAAAATAAATGAAGTAAGAATAACCACCTATAAAAATTAATGTAAATGTTCCCCACACATTAGTTTGTACCAAATCTATAGGTTTTTTATCTCCTTCCCCATATCTCCAAAGAGGTGTCATGGTCATTGTTTCATGAAAAAAGCATGACACCATTAACATGGTTTTAGATTAATAGAATCTATGTAAACAAATTTATATATCTCATTAAAATACATCTCAATTACATGAAAAATATTTTTATTAAATAGATGGGTGTGAAATGAGTCATGAAAATTTGATTCATTATCAATTTCCAATAATTTATTTTCATAATTAAATACATAATAGCCATTATTTAAATATTCCATACCATAAAAAATGTTGTATTTATAAAATCAATGAATTTTATTTTATAACATGAAAATATAACCATCTATATCAACAAATGATTCAGAAATTATGTTCTTGGTAATAACTGGTACTTAATAGTAATATTTTATAATCAATACTATCGTAGTTAGAAATGGAAGGTGGCAGTTTCTAATGGCTATTGTAATAAACCTCAAACCATTTCCATCCAAAAAATCCATATCTACACAGGATATCATATGAAATATACTTTCTTATCGTATTTGAATATAAATGTGATCACTACATGCTGTATCTAGTGACCAATGTGTAGATATAGAAATACTACACTTGATAATGAATTCACCTAATGCTCCACCTTGCTTTTTTAACTAGTTTTATTCCTTCCTCTAATGGATAATATTTCCACATTTAAAACATACTATATACTTTTCCTTTTAACTATCTTGAATATTTATTTTCATAGAAGGATGTTTATCCGGATCCAAAGACTAGGAATGATTCTTGGTCCCCATTAACATGATCTTAATTTCCTAATTCACTATGAGGACCATAGGATTTTCACAACCCATGACATTGTCAACATGGAGAATTGGAGTAAGGAGTTTCAAAAGAGTCTACTCAATTTTTCTCATATTATAATTAGAAATAAAATTAGATGCCTCAAATCCCAATATATTTAAGAACTAAATATATCCAATCATCTTGAATACCTGAGTGACATTTGAAAATGACTCTCCAAGATTCCACAAGAAAAGTGGATTTGATATCTCATATGTATCTTGTATCTCTATCAATTTATAAATATCTCAAAGGTGAGACATGATTCAATAAACATCCAAATCCTTCTATTACATTAAAATCTTTTCATATATGAATTATAGCATGATATAATAGACATTTATGGCATCATCCAATATTTTTGAATAGATGTTCTATTTTTCCTCAGTGTCCTTTTTCACAGGTGCCTTAGATAGTGTGCTTTCTAACACGTATAATTTTTTTTCATGGTATATTTAAACATACATCTTCTTATACCATTTCTAGAACATTTTTCTATCGATAAGTTTATATTTCTATAATACAGATCATTGTGAAATATTATGTCATAGGAGGTTCCATTTCTATAACAAAAAGATAAAAAATTATTACTTTATCTAGATTAAAACATTATAAAATAAACTAAATTTATTTTATTAATCTCTCACTCTATAATTAAAAATTCATATCCCCCAATTATAGGTTCATAATTTCTTATCACTAGGGTATCCTTGAAGAAATGATCCATATTCATGTTATCATAACCCAAATAAAGATCTTAGAAGATACTCGAAGATAATTAGATAGGCATAATATTACAACAACATAAACTTGCAACTCCTTTATCAATTGTGTGGACTATTAAATCCTCAAATCATGTATTAGAATTTCCTAAAAACATTTCTTTCTAGTTTAAATAAGTCTCCTGGAGGTGAAAAAACATTAATGAAATCTTTGTTAAGCCAACCCAAAACATGAGATGGAGATTCTCGGATAATTGAATACACCCCAATAGAGGTCGGCCATGCACATTGAATTGTGGTTCAATTCCTACATAATTAGTGGATTATTATACTAAATTAATATTTTATTAAGGTTTTTTACCATTATATTTAAACTAATATATTTTATCTTATGACATTAATATTAAAATTAAGTGGGTTTTATTTAAGTGATTAACTATTTCAAGATAATTTTTACACAAATTATATTTTTTATTTTACTTCCATATTGTATTCTTGTTAGGAAAAATATTTAAGGATATAAAAATCAATAAATAATTAAATATTCAACTTAGAAAAAGAAATTAAATCATGTAGGATAAAAATGAGCTTCTCCAAAGGATGGTTTTTCTAGAATATGATAAATAAACTGTTGACACTAGGAATTAACTTATTGGTCTATGAATGGTTCGAGTTGCAACATTACACCCATGATCTAGTGTACCTCATTCGTTGGTTTCTCCTGGGATCCAAACATTAACCAACTCCACTCTCCTAAAAGATCCATCCATTAAATTATTTCACTCACATGTAGTATATGAGATACAGATTTTTAGATAAATGGGTTTACATAAATAAAAACTTGGTCATGCATGACCATAAATAATAATAGTTGATGAATGAATCACGTGAAACTATTTAATTTAATAAATTATTACAAAAAAAATGTAGTAATAAATTATATAAACCAATCACATACATTTACCGGTCTAAGATCATGTTCATCCCTATAGCCTGAAACAAATATGACAAAGTACTCTAGTCGGCATTCACATCAATTGGTTTATTTTTAGTTAGTTAAACCAACTTGAATTAATTAAATTAATTAATTATTTAATTAATTATCTATATCTTAATGACCATATAAAGACTCTTTGATATACCAAACGTTCATGAAATACGTAAAAAAAATGGATTGAAAATTAATTACAAATAATTACATGGAATTAATTAAGAATTTTTAATTCTTAAAACCTTATTACATAGAAAAAAATTAAATGTTAATAATGTAATTAGATTTTTATTTTTTTAATTAATTATTATTTATAAAATTTAATAATTTTTTTATAAGGTGACTACATGGAATTTAATAATGATCTATTGGTAGTGTTTATCTTTTTTCGTTTGTTTGGGATAAATTCTTAGGGAAATAATATATATCTTAGATGGGTTCTATGACATGTAATAATGAGCTACACATTTTAGGTTCCACTTTCCAGGTGATTGTATAACCCTTATATAGACTTGACATTTTTATTTTTTTAGGTTACATGTAATGTAAGAATGATCTATGTGGCATGTTTTTCACTTATTGTGTGTCATAATAACCTGCCAATGGACTCAGTGTGTTAGTAAAACATGAGATACAATGAGTCACATGCTTTTTATAAAAGATTTACACTGTTTACCTCATTAATGATACATGATTTCAATATCACATGAAGTTATTTATCATATTGGATGAAATAGTTAGAGTGAATTTCTCAAGTAAATCTTGTAGATCACATGTCGTGTATTCAACCATCATATCATATTGTCTGACAGAACGTGTTCTTGGATGGCCCTTCCAATTTGCATTATGAATCTGATGCACCAAATTTTATTACTCCTTGATGCATCTTGTATCTTGTGACATGTCCAAGTGTAGTGAACTTGGGTATATGATGTGAAATTCGGTCACACACCATGTAATCATGTCTACTGACCATAATCCATTGTATCTCTCAATGGAATCCAAAATCATTATTCCTCTGATAATAATTTGTTTAAAAATATATGAGATTCCAGTAAAGATAATTAATATGTCCAAAACATGTTAATAAAACTATAATTATTAAATAATGAATAAACTAAAATAGAAAACTAAAATTAATTGTATATATTCAATTAATGGATAATAATTTTTTATAAATTATTATGTGACTGCTCCAAAACCACTTGAAGGTTGCAGGCGGAACATAATTGTCGATAGAGGCATGGCCCACAAAATGTTTTTTCTTAATAAATTATTAATCAATGATTTACATGGTGAATAACATCATGAAAAATGTAATTGCATTAAAGATTAATTGAAATTTTTTTCCCAAAACCAAAAGGTAGGATCATCATATGTAATTTTTAATTAATTTATATATATATTTAGAATTTCTACAATCAGGTAATTATTTCTTAATTGATGGCTTATTAGAAAATTATTGTCACACTATCATTTCATTAGATTAATTATTGGTATATTCTCTCTAATGGGGATCCATAGGTGCTTCGTGAACCTCTGATCATCGTGGTAGAATTTTATGACTGCTAGTGGATAAGAACCTGATGCTTGCGATGATCATTGTTGATCACAACCAAATCCTTTGAGTAGAGAATAATTCATTGAAATGGGGTTGTAGATACTTTTTATAATAATTAGAACACTCTGGGGAGAAATCTCTCTAGGGATTTAAAAGATTGTCCCTATATTATGTTATGCACAATGAAATAATGTTTCTTGCTTGTACGAAATTCCATAACTGAGTTTATCTAGTGCTTGGTTTAGAATATAAATAATTGTGATAGGTCCTTTTTATTTTCACAACTCATAGAGATCCCTATTTCTAAATATTTATAAAATTTTTTTTATTTACTTCCCATTCTATAAATGTGCAGATAAAATGAACATTATTCTTCTTGAATATATAAATTTATATCTATTAAAATATTATTTAATATGCAATTTCTCACTAGACCATAAAACTCAATCAACCAATCCTCTTCCAAATTTTTCGAGCCTTAAATAATGACTGATTATATAATAAAATAAATACAAATTCAATATTTTCCAATAAATATATAAATATTATATTCATTGAGTTATTTAATACTTATTATTAAATATTAACAGATATAAATAACTAAATATTTTACTACCTTTTGAATAAACCAGAACAAATATATATTTCATATTCAATTAATTTAATAAATAACTAAAAAGTGAGCATAGATTCATTAAATATTGAAGTCACATATATATTATCATGAAAAACTGGTAATTGAGTATTTGTGATTAAACTAATATTAATAATTATTAAACCATGTATGAGAATAATATTTATTTAACATTTTAAATTCATATTGAATTTAACTGAGGTTTTGATTACCCTTAGTGTGTGACCCTCTAGGTCCCTTTCTCTATAGAATTATAATACACTGAAAAAATTAAAATTTTATATTTTAGCAACATGCTTGGGCTCCCATAGAGAAAGAATATATTGCGGGAATGACATGTGACCTCCTACGAACATAAACTATCAAATAAAATCTTTTTATTTGAATATCTCTAATCCAGTAGGTTTAATGTTAGTTTCATCAACCTATGTGTTTTTTTATATTCTATAAAATATGTTAATGAAAATATATCCACATCCATAGACTTAATTAATAAGGTCAATTACCATTAAAGGGCACGGTATATTTAATTCCACTAAATAATAGAAGGTATAAATCCTTTATCCAATTATTCATTTATAAGTCATCACGTATGACACATCCAATGTATCCTACCTCACCTTGAGAGTATTTCTTCATAGTTTTGATCAATGCATCAATGTATATTTATCATTAAATTCATAAAAAATCATCTTAAATAACAATGATCATTGCACACATATAGATATATAAATATCCAATAACATAAAAATGTTTATTTCCTATTGGTGGTTCATGTTATTATAATCTTCTTCACTGAAGATTACAATGGGTTTATTCAACAAGAATGTGTCTCAAAGTACTATGATTATACACCCCTAATAGACTATATCATTTGCATGAAATGAAATTTCATAATCATAATATATAACTTATATTAAAGAATATTATTGTGACATTTATAGGTTCTCAGCATAATATGGATTTTTTATGACCTTTCAGTGTGGTATGTACCCTTAGGACATTATCACATATATTATCACAAAAAATATCAATCATGATTTGAAAATAAAATTTATTAATATTCGAAAACAAGAATACAAAAAATCTAAACGTACTTAGAATTTGGTTTTAGATTAAAAATCCCGGAAAATTTATAGCTAGATGATTTTAAATACATTTTTGGCTATTAATGAATCAACCAATCATGATAATTGAAATGATTAATAAAACAATATGTGTACCTTGTGAGTCTCATGAAGTTTGCATCATAATTAACAATTTATTAATCCTCATTTTTTGATATCTAGGAATTCTCTCTCTATTTTTTCATGAAGAGTTTGAGGAAAATATTTGGGGAAAATATTTTTTAGAACTCCTCTAATTCCATAGAGTTTACTTTTTTCATTTTTAATTATATTATTATTAAGGGAACAACATTATCCGACCTCACCTTCTCGGTAATATATAGCTAAAATAACTTCTTATCATATGAGAACTAAGGAATAGAAAATATCTCCTCTATTAAGTTAACTAGTTTCTCAATAATTAGTTAGTTAGAAGTACCACTAAAGGAATGTAGACATTTCCACATGAAGGGCTCTATCAAAATTTTATACTACATTGGTAAATGCTAGTGCTCAATATGGTTCTTATTATTTTTCATTAATTAAGATAATTGGGTGTAAACTTCATGGAGGTTTTCACCATAGATCCCAATCCATTTGGTTAGTCATTAGGAAAATCAGGTTATCCTCATTTTCCCCCATTGTTAACTCAGTTCTTCGTGGTTCCATCCACATACTAAAAGAAATAAATATTAGGAATTAAAATAATTATAAAAGGAATCCTATGAAGTTAAAAGAAAAAAAATCATCAATTTCTTATATACCATCACTTTTTAATCTATAGGTTTCAATCAAGGTTATCCATGATCATTTTCTATTAGGTTCTCAAACCTTGTAATAAATAAAAATATTCAAATCATTTTTAATGGTTCTCATATTGAATGTGAATAAAATAAATTATATCATATAGGATTTTCAAATGCAGTTTATTGGTAATACCAATTATTGTTCAATGAGTGAAGATTGAGTTATTATCCTACAAACATGTTTAGAGTTATCTCTCCTATTTTCACCTATGTTAGAGCCTGCATCCACTTGCCTCCAACTAGGGAGCTATTTCACTTCTAGGAAGCCACACACCCTATAATTTAACAAAATTATTGGTTATTTACTATATTTAGAAGTATCCTTAAGGTTTTAAATAAATATTTATAGTACTATTAACCAAAAATAATTAAATTATGGTACCAAACCAATTGAGATAACTCAATATAAACAATATATAAATCATAAAAAAATTATAATTTAATCATTTCACCCCACAAGTAATCTCACAATACCATAGACTAAATAATTAGTTTATTTAGAGATATGATACATAAACATAAAATTTCACTTTATTACTTCAATATCTCCCATATACAATATAACATGAGACTTGATTATTTACATATTCTTCTATGTAATTACCTGTGGAGTAAAAAAAAGGGATTATAAAAAATTCCTAGTAAGGGAAACTTATCAAAAAAATATAATGGGATAGATCATAAGATTTTTAGATAACATGAATTATAGGATAAATTGCAAACTAAAAATACCATATCATCATAATAGATAATCATAAGAAAAATATATATTATTATAGATGAAGGAATAATATAAAATAACCATCATAGAAGAATAATAAAATATATTATGGCTTGGAAACATATGAAAATTCTCATAAACAATGAAGACATTACATAATAATGTTTTATAATATAGAAAATTTGTATAAACATAAGCATTAGTAAACATAACATTATGAGAAAACCCATTAATCCCAACACATTAAATTGTGAAAAAACTAAATCATATTAAAGCCTTATTTTTTAGAAAACAAAATCCTTACCATACTTTAAGTCATTATCTTATGAGATATAAATAATTTACCAATGCATTGGAGGGAAATATAAGACTAAACCAATAACATAATGATATACCATACTTATGTATTATATAAGAACATAAAATCATTTATCATTACATTATAACTTAATTAACATTGGGAAATGAAATAAGTTTCATGAAAATTTTCTTAATAAATCATCATAAAATATCTTTATAATTAAGGTTGGTTTTACCATAATTTTGTAACCATAGTGAAGTATAAAAATCATTAAAATATGTTTTCATGAATGAAAAATAATTTTTAAAATGTAACAAAAATAATTTTGAAAACATAAAGAAATATATAATTCTTTTGGTGATTTTTAAATACTAAAAAAATATAAAAATGTGAATAATATTTTTTTATAAACAATATAAATTAGGAATGGAATATTTATAATGAATAAAGGAAAAACTTGTATGAAAATGTTGTCGAGTGGTAAATGATAAATAATATTTTTTTATCTTTTAGGATGAAATCCAAAATTATCCATATAAAAAATTATAATATCCTATTTTATATCATTTTATAAATTACAATATAGTTAAAGATTATATAAAAAATTATTAAAATATATAGTGAGACATTATTTATTCAATATAAAGATATGGTTATGGTAGAAAAATTTTGGCTTAGAATACTTCAAAATATCTAAAGAAATGATTTTTAAATTGAACCTATTTAAATAAATAACTTGATAACCAATAGGAAATACCATAAGTACAAAAATATTAATGATAGGATATGTAATATAAGTATTATATAAACCATATAAATTAGTTTAGTCATAAAAGTTGGTAAATGTCTCAACAAATGAAATTTGAGATGAGAAACCCTTAGCTAAAGTCATAAATAACTTTGTGCTCTAACTTCCTGAATAACTAAAAAAAAATTATTAAATAGATTATTGAAAACTTTTTTATAAGTATTTAAGTTTTTATATTATATTTAACATTATATCTAATTCGTTTATTTTATAGTTTTTTCTCTCATAGGTCTCTTATTGTTGATCACTCAATTAATCAAAAACTACATTGGAATATTCACCATGGTCAAAGGGTTTTTAAAATATTTTCATAAACTAAAAAATTGTATTTATGTATTTACATTATAATTATATCAGCCCAAAATTTATACATTTTAATTTATTACTAAAAATAAATTTATATAATTAAAAGTGTTTCAATATTATTATTTGAGGTGGTTAAATTTCACGATGGCTGTTTATTCTTAATTTTATAAATGAAATGAAAAAATTTCCTTTGAAAAATATAATACATATTATTAATATCATGTTTATTCATTAAATTCATTTTTACAACCAGCCATGTAAGAATTTATGGAATTAAAAAAAATTCATTTCACAGAGGTAGTCATTCATACATAACACAAAAAAAAATTCATTTTCTAAGATATGTGATGATGGTAGATAATGGTTATTACACAAACATAATGAAATTTAAATATAATAATGATAATGATTCCATTATATTATTATTTGAAAAAAATATTTTGTGGATATAAGTTATGAAATAAATCATTACATAACTTGGTTAAAATGATTACATATTCTTAGGATATCCTCTTTTAGGCCTCAGATTATGCCTCCATAGATCGATCTATTAGTGAGACCAAATACTCTATGCGGTGGGGGAAAATTTTGGGAGATAACATTCTTGTTCTTGGTTGATCTAGGATGATAATATTTTTTGGACAATTGAGGTGGCAAAGGGATCCTTTTATAAGTAAGATGGCTGACACAATTTTAAATACGTGTTTTCCTAATATATATAGATTTCTTACTCATGTTAACTGAAAAAAATAATGAAAATTTTGATGATATTATATATTACATTCATAATACACCTATACAATAAAATTGGGACTTGTTTTTGTGATTATTGTGGTATTACTCCTTAGTTTAAGCCCATTTGAAAACTTTTGATCCATTTTCATGGTGACGAAATTCTAAAATTTTATATTAATTTTATGACCAAAAATGAAATGGGACTTATTATAAAATTTAAAAATGTGGATTATAAATATGAACAAAATATTATATTAACTTTTTAAAGGTGATAAAAATAAATTTTAATCATAACACACAAAATGTGTAATAAAATATTGAAAATTTTGATTTTTAAGAGTAAACATGGATTTAGTCACATTAATTTCCTAGTAAGAACCATTATATGATTATTAAGTTCTATGATTGAATATATAATAAATAAATTTTATTAAAATAATTATTAAATAGTTTTTAATTAAATTTTTAGAGATGAAAATTCATTTTACTCGATAAAACAGTTTTTTGATAAATATGTATTTTTATCATCAAATAATTTTTTCATCATTTGTATTCAATCAATGTATTAATGATTATTACTTTTTATAAATGTGTGAGAAATAATACTTTATAAATTTAATACTATAAATAAGATAAATTTATCCTTAAAATAGATAATATTCAAAAAATACAATTTTTAAAATAAAACATTTTGGTTTATTCATGAATAATTAAAATAAATTTCTATATAGATTCTTATTTTATATGTAGGTTTTAATATTTAATATCTCCTTAAATTTCATAAATAATTTGTATTTATGTCTTTATTTTAAAGTAATAACCTCAATAAAAAATTATTTTATAAAAAAGAAAAAATTGTATAAAATAATTTTTGTTTGTTAATAATTAAATATTTATATAATCTTAATTTGTACATTAAAACCCACTCAATACCTTTTTCTATGTTCTAACGATAATATAATAAGTTGTGGAAGTTGTGGGTAGTGGTTTATTTTTAATGGATCTCTTAGTGATTTCCACAAGCTTGAACTTCAATAGTAGATGATTTCTCTGTATATGTACATATTGAAGTTCAGTTTGGTCATGGTTTAGGGTAAAGCATAGTGACAATACCTCCTTTGAATTTTTATATAATTTAACATCATAAGTAAGAGTCATACTGTTTGATATCCTAGCTTCTCCATTCTATGTAAATTTAATATTTCAAGTACTTCTATTTACACCCATTAATTTGAAGACTACTCATAATGGTCGTATTTTTTAATTTTATCTCATTAATATATCATGGTTTATTTTAGTAAAGGATTTAATTTGAAACAAGACATCGATCACACAAAATTTATTTAACAATACACATATAATAAATCATAGGATTTTATATTAAACCACCCACAAGAATAATCTTTCATTATACTTTTCAGAGAAAAATCATAATAGTTATCTATGAATAAACAATCTATTTAATGAACCCCCTATTATCCAAATACTTTAATTTTAATTTCAATTCCCTAATATACATTATTTCCATTAAATAATATGGTAAAAATATCATAATAATTCTTGGAAAAATATATAAGTATAACCTAACTTATTTCTCTAAAGGTATCATATTAAAATTATTAACGAATACATTGGGGTATTAAACTATAACTACTATGAAGCTAGGTAGATTATCTAATTCAATATATTTTAGAACTAATATTTCCAAATAACATTTGATATCACTCATTTTAATTGTCACTCATCCAACCTTTCCTACATTAAATTTATATTTCCCATATAAAATAAGTATTATACAATCCAGTATGATTATGGTTACCCATTTGTGGTAGTAAACAATTAAGGGATAATATTTGTTCAACTATTCAATTATAATAATATTTTTTTTAAATATCCATATCAATGATGAGGATATCACATTGAAATTTAATTATTTACATCATAATCATACATATGGAATATTTAAATCTCTTGCTACTTTTATATATTAAGGGTTTATAAATTTCCATAAAATAACAGATTGGATTAACATAAAAACTTACCTAGTCAATCACCCAAGCATATATGGCAGTTTCTGGTCATCTATTATAAAATACAGTGAATATAATAATGAATGAAATTAAAATTACACATTAAATATTTAATTGGATGATATTAGATTATATGAGAGTCTACTCAATAGTGAAAATTAAAATTCAATTCCCTTTTCCTATGATTATATCTTCAAATAATGTTTGTTTTATTATACTCTATATATAGTCATTGAATCACCTATTATTTCTTCACTTTAACCTAATAACATTCCCTGAATCGATCGCTATGGTTTCTTTTGAGATCCCTTAGTTTGGGAAGATTCTCCCAAAATACCTTATCACCAATGTGACAAACAAAATGATCCTAGATTCCATAAATATATTCATCAATAAAACGTTCTTGGTGTAGATAGAAAATTACTTTTTGGTGTTTTATAAGTTTGTACTCAAAAAATGTCTTTAAATTTCCCTTTACACAAAAATAAGGGAAACTATAAAATTAATCCTCAAATTCACTGATTCTCTACCTAAATTTGTGACTCTTAAACTTTTCAAATCCCAAGGATATTCATTTTAAAAACAAATGAGAAATAAATCCACCTATATTTATATTTTCTCAAATATGAGTTTTTTATATATTGACTATATTTTAAACATCAATGCAATTGGGTAGACAAACTCAAATCACGTTCAAATAGATTTATGGTTAAAATAAAAACTATAGTCTATGTTTCTCGATGATTTAATTTTAGGAAAACTAAATGGAAAAATATAAAAGATTAAATCATTGAATTACATACACCAAAACTGAGTGATTAACTTTGATCAAATTACTAAACACTTTTCCCTTTTTATATAAACTGTCTGAGAGTGAACATATTGATTAAACATGGTTGGTAATTTTAATCCATGTAAATATTAAGGTATGTAATTGATCCAAATTTTATAAACATAAAGTTTAATTATGTGTAATTATTCTTGAATATGAGTTTCAGTATGTTGTGATGAGGTAAACGAAGAAAAAATAAAAATAAAGGTTTCAGTAGAATGTGTAGTTCCCATAAGAACCATGGAAGGATGAAATTGGAGGTACAATAGGAAAAATGTATATTCTACTTGAAATTACCAATTTTGAATATATTCAACACTAAGAGGGGTTGAATCATTGTTGGTGGGATTATATCCTATTTAAAAATTATATTACCTTTTAAATTTTTCTCTACACTTGTTAAGGTGAATTAATCTCTCATTTTTTCTTCCCACCTTCATATTTTCATGAAACACATCCAAAAAATCACAAAAAGAGAAAAAATATTTACAAGGTTTACTACTCATTATGAGTACCTAATTCGTGGTGTGAATGGGATAAACCCATGATCACATAAACAACTAGTGATAACCTTATGATCTATAATAATAGGGGAATAACTATGAACATGTTATGTATATTAGTCTCCCTATAGTACATAGGTCACCCTGAACCTTTAAGAATCTGATGGGGTTTTTATTTTTCATTTATACAGTGTACAACCTATGTGTTTCTTGTGTATTCTTATTCTTTAGTTACATGCGATCAACATGATAGAAAAACATTCCCCTACTTCAATATATAGAATAGTTCACACACATAGACACCTTCTTCTTCATAACAATGAACCCAAATAACCACTCTTTCTTCTCTTATATGACTCTAAAATTTATCTTCCTGTGAAAACTAGTGTGAAAAAACCCATCCTTCTTCTTCCTTATATTGTTCTTATTTTATGACAACTGGAGTTCAAAAATATTTTTTATTTCCATCCTTTTTTGTATTTTTTTATTCTTCAATGCATAAGAATAACACTGGATCTTATTTCTTATTATTTATTTGGAGAAAATAAACAACACTGATTCTATTTTTCTACTCTTTAACCAATAGGTTATGTAAAAAGTGTTAGATTTATAAGTTCTCTTTTCTTTAAGTACCAAGAGTTTTTAGAAGTGCATTTTAATGAATATGTCCTACTAAATTCTTTTAACATCAATATATATTCATAAACAAGAATAGAATCATTGATCCTTCCTTTTTTCCTTATCATTTCAGTCTTGGTCTTACAAAAATCTCATTAATATTTAAAAACCCTAAAGACTCAACATTATTCATTCCTTATAATGTTTTCACAAAATATTATTAATTTATGAATGTATAAATAAGTATAGAAATTGATAAAAAATTATTTTTCTCCTTACTATGTGGATAAAATAATATTTGTGGATCATTTTTCCTTTTCATTAGCATGAATCATAGAGCACAACATGTGAATTTGGAATTTGAATTCATTGATTGAGCATCATCAAATTAATTAAAACATACTGTGAATTATAATATCATATAAAGATAGATAACAGAAAAATTTCATAAAATAAAATACGGATTATAAATTATCATAGGTGTATCTCGACATTTTGCAATGAAAATTTGTACAATAATACATAAGTCATAAGAAATTTATATCTTATAAGACTAATTATTCACGTGAGATCCAAATTTCATATATAATTATTATTTTATAAGAATTTGGTTTTCCTTTCAACCATTTGAGTTAAACTACTAATCTAAAATTCTTTGAACATATAGTGATTCATATCCACTATGTTCATTTTTATTAATCTTATGATTGATTTAGAAAACAAGTTTTGATGATATACTCCTCGGGTCATCTTTATTTATTCCTTCCACTATTTTGTTCTTTGTATTCTCCTATAAGTGTTCATGGAGTCCCTATGAACAAAAAATTACTCTCACATAAAACATGATACTTTATCCTCAAATTATCCCCTTCAAAAGTGAAAAAACAAGGTTTTCAAAATACATTAATTTTTTGAAATAAGTATTGGGTGAGTAATATAATATACTTAGATTAGGTTTGAGCCTTATAGACCACATGGTTTTAAGGATGAATATTACCTACATTTCTAATCCCGCATTGAATTTTCATAAGGTATTTCCACTAGATTATTAATATATGAAATACATACACCCCATTAACAAATCCCTTAGGTTTCTAGCTTTCCTTGTGACTTATCATTCTACCTCACATGTGTTCCTCTTGACACTTTTTTTGTGCCACCCCATGTAGGGCGTTTTCCTTCACAAAACTACTCCTATATGGTTTCCACGCCTTTGAGATTTTCATACAGTCCCTCTGCGATAACATGGCTACTGAGGTGTTTAGTTAAACATGTGTTGTCCACATTTTTTCTCTCAAATCCTTTAAAATTTATTTTCACATAGAAAAATTTACCTAACTATACAGATATTTTTTATAAGGATAAAATAAAATCCTTCTAAAAAATCTTATTCTCATTCTTTTTTAAATTTAAAAATTATTAGAGTTAAAAAAGGCTAAGATCATCATGAATTCTCTATGTTGCTTCAAAACATTTCAAACAACTTGAAACCAACTTCCAATATAATTTTCAAAATTACTCCAATTTAACCTATATACATATGTCAGGCTTCATTGGTTCTATAAAATCATGGAAAAAAATAAACCATACACAAATTGTGATCAACAATCTCCCCTTATTTATTTATTTCAATAGGCACTAAAATTATATGTCAATTTTTGTTATCTACAATTTTCAATAAATCATTAATTTTAATTTAAAACCACTTAATTGGTAATAAATGCATGGAATATGAGATAATTTAATGAATTCATACTAAATTAATATTCCATCAAAAATTTCCACTTTATGACTACATGATCCATGCTCGATATAGAAAACAATAGTCCTTGATATATATAAAAAATTCTATCCATTTTCAGCATCATGTTATACCAAATGAAATAAAACTCTCATTACCTTTTTCATGTTTTTTGACAGAAAATTTATACTAAGACAATTGATGATACCAATTATGATATGAAGTACTCAAAAAATATAACAACCTGAATTCTTATACTCACTTAAATACATATATCAAAAACATTCAAGAAATAATTAAATATCAAGAGACATAATTTAATAATATTAACTCATTCCCATTTATTTTATTTATAAAAATCAATTTATCCCTCTTAATATTAAAATTTTTATTTGTTACCAATGTTGAAAAAATAAGATATCATGCATTATCATTGACCATCTTTTCAAAAACTGTTTAGAATATTCAAATTAGTGATATTGATATACCTTACAAGTTCATAAATATATTATTCACTTGAATCCTCAAAAATTAGATTATTCAAATGATCTTTATAATAGTGGATCTCTTCAAATTATATATTTCAAGATGTTCTGTATTGAGAATTAACCAAAACAGATCACTTCAATTGGATGTTATATTTAATAACTTCACAATGTTTATCAAGTATAGTTATATTTAATATATGATCTTTATAATTACTATAGATAAATAATTATAAGATTTTAGAATCCTATTTTAGTTTTCTTATGTTAAAGTATTCTACTCCTTCTCATGTTCTCTACCTAAGATCATGATTTACCATCAATTACATAAATTTTTTTCATAAAAATTAAGCACATATGATAGGGAAAAGGTGGAAATACTTGTTTCATAGTGAAAATAGAATGTTTGGGGGGATTTTCATAACTAAGTTAATCCATTATTCATGCATTTAGATCAGGATTTCAAATCATTATTTTTTATAGTAAACATTGAACCCATTGAAACATTACCTTATTTGTGTGGAGTACTTGTCTTTGCAACACACGTTGCACCCAATGCAAGAATTAATCCTTTTTTAGGATTCTTATTTTGATGGTTGTATAGATAAAAAACATATGGAACTGTGCATATCTTTATTTCATTTCCCACACAATTCTTCATTAAAACGTGAGCTTTCATTTAATGAAAACCTCTCTTGAAATTTTTCTTCTTCATATTAAAATTATTACACCGTAGAAAAATAGTTTTCTTATGCCTATTCATTCGTTATTTTCCTCTAAAAATCTGTTTTCCAAATAGATAAACTTTATATTGGTACATTAAAAGACATTAAAAGTTATCATATGACATTTTTAGAGTATATTTCATCAAAACCATATTTTTTATTCCCTTCCGAACAAATTTTCTATTTTTATTTTTCCATCTTCCATAAATTCAAACATATATAAATGGTTTCCATGTTTCTACGGTGTGTCACATTTTTTTTAATAAAATAATGTTTTCCTATTCGATGTATCACTCCATCTATACCTCTTGTACTTTATTTAAGCATTATATTTCCTTAAATTTTATTCTATGGATGACAAATTATTATTTTGTATCTTCTTGTAGATAATTTGAAATTGAATTTATTTTTTCAATACTATTTTTATTTATATATTATTAATTAAATCATTTTTTATTATATCTATATTTTTTAAACACGTTTATATGAGTATTCACTATTCTTGTGACCACTTTTATGGAAATCACCATAGATATTTCTCAAACATTGAAATTTTTTATAGAATATTGATTTATCTGATTGATTTTTTGTTATTTAAGAATCTTATTATAGTTCCCGTTGAAATGTACTTCATTTATGATCTTAATTTGATGAATTATATCAAAAACAAAATTCAAAATTCCCAAAACTATTTTAATATAAACAACTACCTATAAATATGGATCTCCCATTGTGATATACATGATATCCAAATTATTCAAAATTTATTTCATTTTATTTTGGGCATTTTCATCAATCGGTTGGGATCTTATTGGGTAAACAGCTTCAATGCTAATTATTATATTCATTTTATACATAGTTTTAGGCTTCCCATCGCATTTCATTAAATATATTTAAAAAATATATTTAAACATTCATTTTTTACAAAACATATTGTTTATAAACATTTGAATTATATATTGATGGTACCATATTATTTAAGGTGGATATATATAAATAAGAAGATTATTGTTTATCTTCATTCCACTGAATATGTGGATTTTGGCATAGGAATACTTTTTGGAGTATTTTTTGGTAAAATCTACAAGTTTTATTGATTGGCAGAGATCAGTATGTGTCATTTTAAAATTTTCCCTTTTTTACATCCAATTAAAGAGATCCCATATTAATAGTGCTCTTTTAATAATAAACAAATCTATATCTTCTGAATCATTCATTATATTATGAATGTATACTTTATGCATTATATAAATATCTTTCAATAATGTTTTTCATTCGATTATTCTCTTATATTTAACATAAATTTGTATATTCATCACAAAAATGTTATTTTTTTATTTTCCACCATTACACCAAGCTTCTTTTCGAACTCTTTAGTGAACTAATTGTTTTCATGGATTGTTTTGAGAAATTTTCTTCAAATTTGGATAACATTTCCTCATATATCAAATTTAAAACCTCACCATAACCATTTTATTTTAAGATATTTACACATGATTAATCATTTTCTTCAAAATAGATAACTTTATTTCTTGAACTCCTTAGGTTGGGTTATCTCTTCAAAATTATATCTAAAAATTTCCATGATTAGAGAAAATAGTTATTTGGGAAAATAATTATTTGCATCCTCTAATCCATAATTTGATATATCTTGAAAATATAGAGAAATGTTTTTATAACCATTGGTTCTTATATCTTCATAATAATGGTTTTTTAAGAATTAATATAGATCTTATAATCAATAGAATGTATTTTGTTTCTAGTTGTAGATAAAATCTCATTTTCCTTAATGGGGGATTGAATAACCATTTATTCTCTTTCAAATCTAGATCTATCTTCTTTAGTACTATGGAATATCTGAATTGAATCTTCATATTCATTGAATGAGAGGTATTACTTCTTCAACTTTATCTTATCTTTATTTATCATATTTATCATGGACTTGTTAGAGATATTATTTTGTTTAGAAATAATTATATCTTCTCCAAAACATTACATCACTATAAATTCAATGTGTGAGAATCAAATCATAAAAAGAGTACAACATAACAATTAAATACTCTAATTAGATTAGAACTAGTATCTAATAATAATTTATTGGACTATTTTTGGTTATTATAAAAATTGAGAGGGGGTAGAGGAAGGTGAATCATTATTAGAAACAATTTATTAAATTTATAATTTTAATAAATTTTCTATATTACACCTTTGTGAATTATAGTTAATAGATCCCTCATTATCTCTATTTTTTATCATCTCTTCATGAAACACGTCTAGAAACATACACAAAATGAGGAAATTGATTAAGAAGGTTTATTACTCAAAAATAGAATCTAATCCTTTATGATAATAAGAAAAAAAATAGCATTAACCATTAGTAACAGACTGATGAGATACAACTAGAATGGATTAACTTTGAACTAATGATTCACATTAGTCTCCCAAAAATGTATGGTTCATACTACACACCTAAAGTCTCTACAAGGACTTTAAAAATATTTCTAATAATGAAAAATTATTGTTTTACTTCAGTTTTCTCATTAGTCACTTATATGTATAAAAGTAGGAAAGTAACACCTCCCTCTCCCTATTTATTAAATAAACTACATGCCCACACCTTCTTATTCAATGAAATGAACCTAAAGAGTTGATCATTATTCTCTTACAAAATATAAATATTATTCTTCCTACGAAAAATAGACTTCACAACACTCTCTTATTCTTCCTTCCTTAATTTCATTTTCTTCCTCTATGTAAAATGGAATGTATAGATGTTTCTTATGATTTCCACTAATTATTTTTTTCTTCAATGCAGATGGAAAGGACATTTTGTTAAATCTTTTTATATATTTAAAATGTGGGTTACATTTTTAATCATGATTCAAGAAAACAGCCTGGGGACTCGACCCCATAACCAGTGCCCCACATTTTTTTCTTTCTTTGGTACACCCTGATATTAGTTGTTATCCTCTTATTCCCTTTGACTAAATAGATGTGAAATATGTATTTGAGTGAGAAATTTTATGTTGCTCAATACCTAATAATTTTATAAGGAATATTTTATTGAATCTATTCTGTTATTTTTATTGACTCATAATATAAATTTATATAAAAAAGAAGCTTTTTTATTCCTTCTTCATTCTCCTTCCAACCTCAGTCTTCCTAAAATCTAATTTTAATTTAAAATACCTAATGATATGAAATTATAATTTCTTTCTAAAACTTCTATAAAATATAATTATTTGAAAAAAAATTAGTTAGGAGTGAAAAATGTATAAATTATTATAGTTCCCCTAGCATCATGGTGAAAATAATCTCTACATATCTTATTTTCTTTTATATAGAATGAGTCATAGAGCACAACATGTGATCTTTGAATTTAAATGTATGTCTCAAGCATTCTTAGATTCAATAAAATTTTATATAGAGTATAATATTTTACAAATATAGATATCAAATGAAGATATTAAAATATCTTGGATATTCTCAAACATCATATATATCTCTCAACATGTTATTGGGAAAAATCTTACATGGAGATATTTTTCATAAAAAATTAATATATCTTACGAGACTAATCTTATCATATAATATTTCCCTTTTATATTCCTTCTCTCATTAATATATATTTAATATTCCTTTCATTATTGTAAATTGAAATACTCGTATAAACTTCTATAGACTTCTGGTGAACTTTCTATTTGAACTTATAATGATTTAATAACACTATTTTAATTTTAATTGATCTTTCATTGAGTTTATAAAACTTCATCTAATGACATGAACCTTGGTTCATATTTATTTCTTAATTTCAAAATTATTCACTTCATATTCTTCTCTAAGTGTGCATGGATTTCTTGTGAACTTCTAGAGACTCTCATATAATATAAGATTCTTAAAACTCAAGTTCTAATATTTTACATTGGCGAAACTAGGATTCAGAAATAAATTCTTGGTTTTCAGTAAGAATTGAATGATTATTATGAAATATTTGAATAAATTTCCAATCAAACATTTCAATTTAAAATTTTAGTATCATAAATTTATTAATCGCATCAATATTTACAACTCTAAAACAAACCCCTTAGTGACCTCCTTGGCCAGAGTGGCCATCATCCCAACTCATATGTTTTACAGTTGACTCCACAGTCCTATACTACCCCTTATAGAGGGAACTTCCATTATTATACCTATCTTAGATGACAATGAAACTTTAGATATTTCCATCGAATTCCCTTGGGGATTTCTTAGATACTATGGTTTTCTACTAGTATGGATCTAGTAACATTTGTTACACTCACCTTCCTCAAAATTTATTTTCAAATATATATATATATAATAGTGTATTATTTTATATTAAGAACACATATTATTCTTACAAAAACGGCACTTCCTATTCTATTTTATCTTAAAACTTCATCATTGAGATATAGGACTTTTTTCATTATGAATCTTGTATGTAAATGTATAAAAAATCAAACAAATTAAAACCAACCTCCAAGATCAAATTCAACTTCACTAGAATTATACATCTGTATTAATATAAATCTAAATTGGTGTTCCATGACAATTGAAAAAAAATAAACATACATAAATTGGGATCACCACTACTCAAAGGGGTGTGAATATTTAACTATGCTATCCAAAACTAACCAAAAAACTGATATAAATTGGGAAAAGTCAGTTTGAGTCAATGAGTAATTTAAAAATGATTGGTGAATATCATATAATTTAGTTTTGAAGTTTTTTTATGTACTATAAGAACTAATAATTATTAACTAATTGATCAGTTATATGAATTATATAAATCAGTATTAAAACTATAAGTAATGATTGTTTTCATTTGATTGAAGTTGGAAACAATATAAATCATTATTATTTTTTATTATAATAGTACATGATGCACTAATGTTAAATAAAATGTAAAAAATAATCAATTTAAATTATAGAATAACAACATATTCTTTATTTTCATTTGTAATTTTAAAACATGTATTTTTAATTTTTTGATTATATAGTAAAAACAAGGATACGGGTGATTTTGTATTATTATGGATTGTAATTTTTTTAATTTGGTTATCCTTATTTATTAATTTTTTATGACAATTTATTTTTCTTCAATTTTTTATTTATTTTTACTTAGTGGTTGATTACTTTATTAATTAGGGATTTAAAAAAATATTTAAATATTTTAAGTATAGATAGTGTTATAAAATATTTTGAAATATTTTTTATTCACCTAATGACTTATCTGAAAATCGTTTTTCAATTAAAATAATTATTTTCAAAACTTATTGAAATTAAAAATGTAGGTACCATCAAATACACATAATATTCATTAACAAGAATGTTTTGATATGATCCTCACTTGGATGGATTGATACAATTTTCAGGTAAATATATAGCCTGCCATAAGAAGATAACTCTAATGGGATCTCTATATGCCACAAGATTCCACATATACAAATGAGTGAATATTATTCAAAAACATTAACTAATTAGGTGATTTGGTGGTGAGAACCTCCAATTGGGGGTATTCCATGAATTACATCCATGACCTTCAGATACATTCGTTAGGCCTTACAGATACTTTTTGGCTATGAAATGCTTAGGCAATATGTATACACATTATCCAAGGGTAAATCATTTCCTTATATTTAATTTGATAACTCAGGGAGAGAAAATTAATTCCCAAATCAAAATTTATGTCCGTTAGAAGTATAAATTTCAATTAAGAGTTCAATCAAAATATAGGGTCAATATATGCCAATTTGAATGATTTTAACACCCTTAGGTACCATGTCCCCCCCACTCAAACCAATATGCACACACTACTTCTTGTATGATTGGTTTCCATGATCAATTTTCACACTTGTGCTTGACCAAAGACCAATATTCCCTTCCCTATTAAAGAAAGAAAAGATGAAGTATATGTAGAAACCAACATATTTTATACATGAATATTAAATCATTTCAATTACAAACATACATAATAATATAACTCCAAAAATCATTATGTACAGTTTCTTGGGTAAATTATGTTGATACAATATGAATTTATAATAAAAATTGAACTTTATTTAAATAGTTCATTATAATTCAAATATTTTATTTCATAATCCTATTAATTCATGTAATTAGTTGGGTATATACATCAAAAAAGAATGATCCATATTCCTTATAATGTGATAAATAATGAGAAATATAATACATGATTCAATAAAAATACATGTCTTAGGATAGTCACTATCAACTCATTTTAATTAATGGATCATACTCATAATCATAAAAAATTAATTTGAAGGAGACATGGAATACAGAACACAGATAATTTTTAAAAACATAAATATTATGGATAATTATCTCATATATAATGTGAAAAAATCTATCCTCATGTTTAAAAATAACATATGTTTCCAAAACACATTTCATAGATTGTAAAAAATGTTAGAATCTTGTTGATTTATAATAAAATCATGAGATATAAAACATTACACATGTAATTACAGGTATATATAATTATAGTCCCACCTGTCTCATCATAATATGCTTTTAATCATGTATTCCTAATATAAAGGAAAGTATACATCAATCATAAACATGAAACAAATCCATAAGAAAATTATGATTTTTAGAGTGATTTAAAGAAGAATGTTTTTAATAATATGAATGGGGTTACAGAAATAAGAAGGTAAGATATTATTTTATAAGGTTAAAGTATCCATTTACGTATAAAATATCACAGTTCATGTGTTGGATATGAATAGATATATAAAGAATCTTGGAAAATATTTTTGAATAAAAACATTATCAATGAGCATTGAATCATTGAAAAAAATTCAACTCAAAAATGTAGAATGAGTCAAATAACCATAAAAAATTGAAATAAATATAAAATAATAGATAAATAGACTTTAGAAGGATCATGTGGAAAAGATAGAGGATGTGAAGATAAATCCAAAATAAATATTCAGGTTTGAGATTTCACATACCATGGGTCATGTATTATTTTACCACATTTTCACCTAATATATATTAAAATTATTTTTATTAAAAAATAATCCAAAACTATTATGAAAAAATTTACATTATTTTGGATCAATTAAAATCATTTGAATTTGTTTAGTAATTATATTTTTAATGATGAAATGGCCAATGAAAAGTTTTTTTTAAATTGCACTATTTTATTTTAATTTCATGGTTTAAAGTAATTTATATTTATAAATTTGTAAAATTACCCCACAAAAGATTAAAACTAAAAAAAATAAAATATATAAAACTTATAAATAATTTATTCCTAATAGCCACAAATTTATATATATGTAAAAAATCTAACATCATCCTTATAGGTGGATATAATTGACCATTAATAGGAATTTTTCAAATAGAAGGAGAAAGTTTATTTTGATTAAAATAGTTTTACCTTATCATAATGAAATTACTATGATATATGATTTTTAATTAAATGGTTTAATAAGGTAGAAAAAAAATATGTTAGGATAGTTTACAAAAAAAGAAAAGAATCTTCTTGTATGGTTACCTCTTCATTGACGATTACTCAAATTCTATGGAACTAAAGAATTGAGGTCTGGGAGATAAATAATAGTAGAAAGTTTGTAAGGATCCTAGGAGTCTTAGGAAGATTTTATTTGGTATATATTTATCAATTATAATGATTTGAGAAGTTATTTTCCATATGGCTATTTATTCATGAATGAAGGGGTATTTTGTTGAAATATTTACTAGAATATAATTCAAGACCAAGACATGAAATAGTGGGATCAGTTGAGACTCTAAATAGTTATTAATAAAAAACACGTGTTTTTATTAAATTTAAACCACTCAAATACTGAGTTTTTTATTTTATACAAATAAAAGTAAGAATAAATTAAAAATATAATTTTAATGGTATAATTTAAAATTTTAAACTTTGGAAATTAGTATTTGGGTTTGGAAAATAACATCATTATTTTTAAATGATAAAATTAGCTTATTAAATCTATTTTTTATTTGTAAATTAATTTTATAAATTATTTGTAAATTATTTCAACAATATTATTTCTCAAAACATTCATTATTTGGACAATTTTATTTTTTACTATTTACTTAAAAATTTTAGTTTTTTAAAAAATTACCAAAACAATGTCGCTTGGAGAATTTTATAGTGCTGATTCTAAAAGAAAAATTCCTTTTTGAAAAATAAGTTTCTATCTTAGTTAATTTTAATATATAAATATAAATATTAATATTTAGTCTTTAAAAAATTAAAATACAATTTTATTAAAAATAAAAACATATATTTTTTATATTTCAATGTACGAATATTTTATTTATAAATTTTTTATTTTTTATATTTATTTAAATTATTAATTTTAAATTTTATTTACAATTTTTTTTATTGTTATATTATTTAAGAACTATTTCAATGGTCATATTTCTTTTATAATAGTCATTTTACTATTCCAATAACCATTTCACTATTTGAACAACCTTGTTGGCTTTATTCATGCTATAAATATCTCGCATTTCATTCATTAAATATTTACTTAGTTTTCTATCATGGTTCTATATATCCTTTATAGAATTAAAATAATTTCCCCATATTTTATTTTCTTTTTATAATGTTATTGACAGTTGTGATATTTAATGTTGACCATGACCTAATAGATTCTAAAATACTAATTATGTTGTTTATTTATTTTTATTATCCCATTGTGATATTTTTAATATTATAGGCTATATATATTTTTCATATCAACTTTACTAAATTAATGAAATAATCTCACTTTGGTTTTTATTATGTCCTGCAAGGGTTTTATTCTATAACATATTCCCAAATATGACACATATATATATTCATTTAAAAAATTTATTATAAAAAAAGTTTGGATCATTACATTATTCCTCTAATTTCTTCTTTCAAATTTCAGACCATATCTCAGTTGAGAATAGATTAAGGTAATTTTTTTTAATTTATTCTACAGGTTCTCATGTTTCTTCTATACACTTATGGTTTTTTCAATGTAATTTAATAAGGTGAATAGTATAATTGCATAGAAAATTTTCTATATGGTACCAGATATTAACTAGTTTATCCTTATTAGATAATTCATGATCTAGTTTTACCAACAAGAAATTTATTACATGTGATGGATTTAATATGCACTTCTTCAAGAGATATATGTGGAACACATCATGTCCATGATCCAGGAATGGTGGATGTTCTAGTCAATATGTTATAGATTCTATGTGATCAAGGATATTAATGGGGTTAATGAACCTGAGGCTACATTTTTCCTTCTTTTTGAACTTGCTGAATCTCTTCTTGTGTGATATTAAATGGAAAAAAAATTCACTAACTTCAAACTAGAAGTATCTATGATGATTTCCATCAAAACTACTCTATCGACTATGGGGAGATTTAATGTGTTATTGAATAGCTTAAATACTTTCATTCATTTATTGCACAAGTTTGAGTCCGAACAACTTAAATTCATCAACTTCATCCCTACTTGTATCAGATCTATATATATATTCTTATATAGATAATCATATAGGCCATCAAAATAATTTATTGGAAACTAATTTTGTATGATATCTCAACTAATGGAATATATTGACCCTTCCCTCCTTTAAATCCCATTGAGAAAGATATATCTATGTTTTTGGGTATATTAATCATCGATTCAAATTATAACTTAGTTTGGGTTTTATATGATATACTTAATTTTAACATAGTATTCAAGGAATTTTGAAAACTCATCTATAACATTGAGCTGAACCTAAGATCTCAATAAAATATAGTAAAAAGTGGTTCTATGTACTTCTTTTCCAAATCATTGATATATATCTTCAGGATTTGATCAAGTTACAAGACATAAAAAATAATTATAAGTTAGAATTATTGGTGAGTCGATCTACTATGAATCATATTACATTGTTTCCTTTAGATATCTTTAATATACCTTTGACAAAGTCTATGATTTTGTTCTCCTATTTCCATGGTAGTTTGGTTAATAGTTGAATCATCCCATTATATTTCTAAAACTCAACCATAACATGATAATATGTTAACCATTTTGAGTTTTACTCAATAATATACTACATAATGTTGTACCATAATAAGTTCTCTTGAATATGTCAAGTCATATTAGTACTCATGATGGTTAATAAAGAGAAATGATATTTGTGATTCATTAAGTAGTAACTTATCTATATCAACTGATGATGTAACATAACAACATCTTTATTGATGTTAAATTCATTATGCTTCCCTTCATCTATTTATCTCATCTGCTTTTGAATCTCCAAATCATCCCTTTATGACTTCTTAATTTTCGGATGGATAGATTGTTGGGAAATCATTTGGAAAGGGTGAGATGTATTCCTTACCTTTATTATTTCTATATCTATCATTTAAATATATATGAAAATGGTATCATTATCAATCCTTATCATGGGTTAGGTAGTGGGTTCGTTTATACTAAGAGCATCAGTAACCTTTTTCTATTCCGGGATAGTATTTTATTGATAATATATAGTTCTTAATCAACTACAACTACCTCTATAGATGAATATCGAACTCATTTTCTATGAATATATAATTTAAAATATTGTGACCAATATATATTGAAAACTTATCTACATAGAGTTAGTGACTCTAAATATGAAATGGAAAGATCATAACATCCAACTTTAGATCATTAAATAGGTAGTTATGCTCATATATCTTTAATTTTCATGAGTCATATGATATTACATTATCATTTTTATTGAGTGATCAACCAAAGCCCTACTTTTAGGAACTATTATATATGATAAACCAATACCCACTTGATGTCAATGTGAGTATAGGTGTAGTAATTATCATCTTCTTGATCTCATTAAATATATCTTAACATTCAAATTTAAATACATACCTAATCCATATTTTTTATAACAAAGTTAGTGTTCAAAAAACCATTAGTAATTCCTCAAAAAACATCAGTATTACTCATATAATATAAGAAAACTATATAAATTTGTCAGAAAATTTGGTTCTATGGAATTCTTTAATCACCTGTTTCTTTCAAAGAACCATATAAATCCATTTTCTTGTGGTCACATTCCCTAAGAATGTGACTTACTACTTCTAATGGTTAGAGTATATCAACTTAGTGTAAAAATTATCCTTTCTCATATTTTTAAACACAATACATATATACTCTTTATTTTCATCCTCTCTCTTGTAGTATTTAAGAATATAATCATTAAATACCACCGTAGATTTATCATATAGTATCTAAAGACTTTATTCATCAAAAGAAATAAAATTTCCCAAAAATTTGTAAGTCCAAATGGAATTATTATATCTTTTATATAAAACTATATTTTTAATATCTTCTCTATTCAACATTATATGATGATATTTAGAATATATATTTACTTTTGAGAAATATTCATATTCTTGAATTTTAGTAATCTGTTTTTCAATCCTTGATAGTGGATAAATGAATTTATGGTGGTCATATTGATCTCTTAGTAGTCTATGAAAAGACATAATGACAAATTATTCTTCTTAAAAAATATCACCGATTAAACTCATGGTGATTTACTAAGGTGTTTAAACTATTTATTGAAATTAATTATAGTTTCTTCTCTCTATCCTCCATTTCTAACAGGTCTATCCTATAACATTGCTTCTATATAGGTATCACAATAGGTAAAAGTTATATTGATAACATGACCTCATGTTTTGGGAGAAGGATAAGAAACTCCTCTGAGAATACATCAATATATTCACTTATAATTTGTATTTATTTAATGTTTATTATTTCATTTATCTTAACCATTTGATTATGATATGATTCTTCATTTTTTTTCAAAACTCTTACATGTGAATAATTACTAAAGGATATTCATAATATTCTTTAAATATTTATAAGATCATGGGTTGGTTCGGGATATATAATGATATTTAATTTTACTAGTAGTTGATATGTTCTCTATATAATGTGGTCTAATACATGCCTTGTATATCATAAAATCCCACCAAAGAAATAATTATGATATTTTTTGGGATAATCTACCCATTGACGCTAATAGGGGAAGCTCCCAACACATGGGATACAATAATATCACAACTATGTTTCCTAAAATATTTTTCAACTTCAATTAATTAAAGAGGTGATTAAATACATATAAAAAATTGATATGTTATAATTGACTACAATGAATCTAATTCAAATAAAAATTTCATAATTTATGAGAAAATAGTACGTGTACCTCTCACCGGTTCATTTTTTATTCCAATTTATTAATGGTTTTGGCATTATGTTTCCCTATATCCATTAACATAGGTTTATATTGATGTTTATTACCCTCTAAAACCATTGGTTTGGTGTATTGTCATGTATAGTTCCCTTGTTCCTTATAGTTAAAGAATTGGACCATATGTGGGGCATTGAGAAGTGGCTTCCTTTCATTAATCATATTGTTTAAATTCTTAAATTCCCTTTGATATTTATGATTTTGATGATCTTATTTTACACACTTGAATCATTTTCTCATTCCAATTAAGAAATTTATGAGGTGCTTATTTCTATATATTTGACATCTAGTTTCATCCTCTTTTATCATTTATTGTTTGATCCTCCCACTTGAAACTGGATCCTTTATTTCTACTCTCTTTGTTTATAGAATTATTCTCTAAACTCTATTTCAACTATGAGATCACACCAGAACACTTCTCCAGAACTACCTAATTCATAAATTTCTATATCTTTTTTGGATATTTCATTTTAATCCACATATATTTCTATATATTAATACATCATTTTTTATAACAACATCAGTTGAATAACTTTCTTTCCTTATGAAATTCACCTCATAAGTTACACTATATTCAATATCATTTTCTTTAATATCTATATTTTATCTCTCTATCATAGTTTATATAGATTTATTAAAATACTTATTGATAAATATATTCTTTTAGTATTCCCACTAAATTTCTTCTACATTATCCTTTGGATTTATATTCTTGACTAATACTCATGTAGTTAACCTGCTTTTTTCCATAATATATTAATTATGATTACCAATAAATGTTTATGGTAGATTTCATATGAAGGTTTAAATGGCCAACTCCTCTAACATTATTTAAGTATGACATTCTACATGGTTTGGGTTATCATTTAAAATTTTGGAAAAAGGGTCAAGTTTATCCATGAAGTTTTAAACATCATCATTAATTGATTTCGAAATACCATTCAGAAAACCACAGAAATGTATAATACATTGGTTTTTTATTGATTTATGAAATTTCCCACCATTTTATAAAATAAAAATATGTTATAGAAAAACATAAGTTAATAATTCATGGATATATAACCTATTCATAAGAGAAAATCAAAAAATGAGTCATAAGCAGTGAAATTCCTATATTTAACAAAGGTTTTCTTTTACTAACCTAATTAAAAAAATAATTAAGCAATTCTTTGATACAAAATATAAATATATGGCCCTTTTATATATTAATATTACATCATTTTTTAGATAAAAATATATAGTGAATCAAATTCAAAAATTGATAGATTTAGTGTCTTTGGAAAATTCAGATTATACAACCTGGATAGATATAAAATGTTAAACATTATCTAAATCCTCCAGAATAGTTCTCTTATTTTATTTCCTAATCCTATTAATTCATTTAATAATAGGGGAACATATATCAATGAAATGGTGAGAAAAAATCCCAATAATTTGTGGAATGGTGGTGGTAATATGAAACACAAATAATTATAAGTTAGTCGGTGAACATGGTCATATCATAAGAATATGGTCATAATAAAAATAATATCAAATTAATTTGAAGGATATTTAAAATGTGTCACCTGAATAAAAATGGAACATTGTAAATAGTTTCGATAATTAAATTACATAGAATGTTGAAAAATAATGAATTGTGTTCATGCTTAACATATGAATAAAAAATCACTTCATAGAATGTGAAAAAATCATTCATTAAGTTCATGAATAATAATCTCATGTGTTATAAAAAAATTCCAAACTCATTTGTTATTTATACATTTATATTACCATATATAACATCATAATATTCTTATAATCAATCATTTTATATAGAATGGAAAATGTAAATAAATCATAAACATGAAATAAATCCATGATAAAAGAATGAGTTTCTGAATGGATATTTGAAATAATAGTTCATGTATTTACAATAAATGAATAATAAGACAATTTTTTTTACTCAAGATAGTCATTTACAAATTCAATATCATAGTTCATGTAAAAGTGATGAATAAAGGTAAGAAGAGTCAAAAACAGGATTCCAAAAATCATATATAATATTCACTGAATCATGGATATGTGTACATATTAATAATTTAAAAGCTCTAATAAACCAAAAAAATAATTATATTTAAATTAAATTTAGAAGTTATTTTTGAATAATCTTGGGTAAATGAAAGATGAATATGATATAAACCTAGAAGAAATATTTGGGTTTAAAAGTCCATTTATCTTAAACCCCATTTTTTCATTATTTTTGCAGCTCCAAAATATTCATATTATGTTTATTGAAACGTGAATATAAAATTTTATAACATTATTTAGTTTTATTCCTGATCAATTATAGTCATTAAAATATATTTATTAATTATTTTGTTTAAGATGAAATGGTCGATGGCATGTTTATTTGAATTATCTTGTTTTTTTATTTCAAGATTCTGATTCATTATTATTTATCCTTTAATCAAATTACATAAACAATATTTAAAATAAATAAAATATTGTATTTATATATTATAAATAATTTACTCTAACCTGCTATGAATGTTGTGATATGTAAACAATTGACATTTTCCTCATAGAAGGATAAAACAAGTCATTAATGGGACTATTCCAAAGAGGTGAAGCAAGAGTAAGTGAATTGAAATCATTGTAACATATCCTAATAACATTAATATTTTATATATTTGTGAATTTAATATTTTAATTTGGTAGAAAAATATAGTTACTTGTATATTTGTAAGTAAAAAATGAAAATAATAACAGTATGGGGTTACCTCTTCATTAATGCTTGTTTCATTTCCATGAAAATAAATCTTTGAGGGATTAAATATGAATGAATCTAGAATGTACCTAAGGATACTATAAGGCTTAAGATAATAGAATATGATAGATATGGGTAAATTATAATGACTTGGGATGTAATTTTCCAAGGGTGGTGAGAGGGGGTATTTATACCTGAAGGGAGGAGTATTTTAATGTTAAAATATTGAATAAAATATTATTTGAACTCCAAGACCCTTAATAGTGGTCTTATTAGAGAATATAGATATTATTTCATTAAAAATATAGGTTTTTTTGAAATTAAAATCATTTACACTTTGTATTTATTAGTTTATATTAATGAAATAATGAAAAAAAAATTAAAGACTTGTTTTAATAATTTAATTCATCTTTTTTGGAATCAAGAAATTATTTTTTGGGTTTAGAAATTAATTTTGAAATTTTTAATGTATAATTAAATTTATTAAATGTATTTTTGGCCTATAAAATAATTTTATAATTAAATAGTTCATTATTAAAACATTGTTTCATAAAACATGCGATATTTGAAAACTTGTACTTTTGAATTCACATAAAAATTGAATTTTTTCATAAAATTACCCAAAAAATCTTTTGGAAAATATCAATGTGCTGATTAATAAAATGATGTTAAATTTTTAAAAATATTTTTTTAATAGTAAATTTCTTATTTAAATAATATCATTTAAATTAATTATTGTACATAATATTTTAAAATACACTGATTAAAAAACATATACTTTTTTTAGTTTTCAAATATGAATATTTGATTTATAACATTAAAAATTTTATATATAGCTAATTTATTGAAATTAAATATTATTTAAAAATAATTTTACTATTATATTTGTTTTTTATTATTCTAATAGTGTAACACCCTGGTAATTTATTTGAAAATTTTAAATACATTATGTTATGAAAAATAATAATTTAAAATTAAGAGTTTTAATTAATAATAATAATTATAAATAATTATAATCTTTATCTTTGAAATTAATTAATTAATGTTATAAAATAATAATATTTTACACTATTATTTTGTATAAAATAATATTTCAATATAAATATATGTATTTGATCAATATATTATTTAATTAAATAATTTAAATAATATATATATATATATATATTTAATATTATAATTATTTTGATAATTACTAAATTATGTTATGAATATATTCACTATTAATATGACACCCCAAAGTTTTAGGATATATTTCTTATTAAATAATTCCAATTCATTAGATAGCTTATTATGAATTCAACACTGAGTCTCTATGAAGACACACTTTTTTATAAGATTTAGTTCTAAGATAGCCATTAAACATAATTTTTCCACTTCTATGATTTGAATTTTAAAAAATATACATGCACAGTTGCGTTCAGTAAGATATTTAGAGTCTTATAGGATCAACTTTATTTTTGTGAATAATGACTTACCCTTATAAATAGTAATTCTACACTTAAGAATAGTAATGTACCCCTGTGAATATTAATATGACCATTATGAATAGTAACCATAGCCATGAATGTATAAATAAAATTTAGGCACCTTATAAATGAAAGATAATGTTTTACAAATTAAAAATTAAGTGTTGGTATTTTTGTGAAAAATAAATATTTTATAAATATTTTATAATTAATAAATTTAGTTAAATGAAAATTAAGTTTCATGAAATGTACCCCCCAAAAAATATTTTTCGATCCTATGATTTTAGGATAATCTAATGAGACCTTAGATAATATTTTAGGGCATTATAAAATCAGTTATAATTTTAAAAATTTATTTTTTGAAAATCTTTTGATTTTAATTAAAAAATAAATTTATCATATCTAGAAAATTATTTTAATAAAATGGACTTAAATTTTTTATTATACACATTGATATATGATTAGGGATAACTTTTGGTATTTTTCATAAAAAACTTGAATTTTTGGTGAATAGGGAAATTCGATAATTTAAGAAATATTCTTAATAAATGAATTTATGCATCATTATTGAGTAATGGATGATGTTAATGGAAATTGGTATGAAATAACATCTACTTATTACTATTTTGTGTCCACTAATCATTACCATTTCTTTTATTTAGTAAAATAAAAAAAATTTGAGAAATCAATCCTCTCTTCCACTATAAAAACCACCCCTTAACCCCCTCTTCATCTCACTCTTCTATGACTTAAAGATTGTTAAAATTATTCCCAAATCCACTTCCCTAGTACCTCCCCAAATCCATGAGCTCTTTTTCTTTGAAAAATTTCAAAATCAATCCTATTAAGATGATTCTCAAGGAGGAGTATCCAAGAGGTAAAATTCTCTTCATTTTCCTTCAATTTTCTTTTCAAGTTCCTTCATTGTTTGTTATTCTCTCCTCACCTCCTCTGTCCAAATGATCATTATAACTTTATTATAATCTATATAATATAATTATATCATTTTAAATAAATATATATCATCAATATCCTTACTCCCTCTCTCTCCCTCTTATTTTAAAAATGAAATTATCATCCAGGAGGTCCTTATTTACATCCTTTTTGGACTATGAACTTTCATTCTACAATTTACCCTTCAATACTGGTCATGAAAACATATTTTAAGATTGAAAAAGATTATAAAATATTAATTATATGTTATATAACGTTCTTTAAACATTTTATATACCTGATAATAAATAATGGATCAAACTAATTCATTATAATCGAAAAAACGCTAAAATTAAGTTAATTGGTTCTCATTAACATGTTATCTAATGATTCATCTTCATATAATATAACCAAAGGAAATGTATAACTATTTATAATTCTAATTGATCAATAATAACATTTAATTTTAATTCTGTAAAATTATACACATTTTACATGAATTCCATTACTTATAATCAAGCGTACTAATCATGAAATCAAGTAAACGAAACACTTCTAAATGACGAAATTCAATATTATAACTTATAAAGAAGACCATGAATGAAATTAATTAAAAATTAATTAATCTAATACAGGTATAAAATTTTATGAAATATTTAATTAAGGTATTTAATTTTATTATCTAGTACATTATGATAAAGTAAAGAACACATCTGAGCATAAGGTAATGGGTTTCTCATCTCACTTTTATTTTTGTAAGATTTCATTATTCACCACTTATTTCTTGTATATAGTGTATGAATACTTCCAATTGATATATAATATCACTATTCTACTTATATTTATAGTATTTATGTATTCATTAATTATTATTAATTTTTGGTGATTTGATTCGATTGATTATAATGTGATAGGGGAATTCATCTAAATTTTCTTTTCTATGATACTTAATTTATATTGTTCACCTAACCATTTTTATGTGGTGTATCTAATGCCCCTTTGAGATTATTTTTCATTTTAAATTAAATTCATATAATATATCTAGATTCTTGTATCATGGATAAAATTATTATCTTAGCCGTATATCATTTTATATGTGGTGTTTATGTTGAATTTGTTTTAACTGTGGAAAAATTGATTAATCTGTATCTAATTCTCAGTATGGAAATTGATAAGGCATATTGTTATATAATTAAATAATTGTATTATAATTATTTTTAATTCCAATGATTGTAGGGTCCCTCCATATCACCTTCATTCATTTACTGGTCTCATGAGACAAAACAATTGGTGACAGACCCTTTGAGTTTGTTTCTAAAACATAATCAAATGGGTTTCTACGTGTAAACATAAAACATCTCGAAGACATAATGGTTCATGTTACAGATACATAATGTCGAAAAAATAATGATTCTATTTATTTATTATTCTGTTATTACATTCGATGAGTTTTTCACTATGGAAAAACCTATGGATTCACTTTAATTTTCAGTTTATTGATGGTGTGTGTTTTTCAATTATTCACCATCCCATATTGATTATATCTAATTGATTATGATTAAATATTATTTTTTCATTGTTACACTATATTTATCCCTTAATAAGAATTTTAACTCACTCCTTTTATTTGTTTTTCTGCCCTATGTTATAAATAATAGATAATTTATTGAGTTTTCAATGATATAGTTAATTACATTTTGTGGTGTATTATATGTTGTTTTCTTCTCCCTATGTAAAATGGGTTCCATGTATGTATCTAGTTTCTTAAAGACTACTAAAATAACTGGTCCTTAAAATTTTTTATTACGCGTAATAAAGCCAATTTTATAAAATAATTCACCATCTATGATTTTCTAGGGTCAACGTGTTACAATTTTCATCAGAGGATGTTTATTAGAAACCTTGTGAACTAGATTTAGAAAACTTAAATTATGGGAAAAACCCAAATATGGACATTGACAATAAGTATAAAATAACATCCTAGAATTTTTTTATGGTATAGATTATGTGGGAATTCCTAGAAATGCATCCATGTCTAGATACTACAAGTTGATGTGGTTCTTTCATAAATGTACCTATGGGTAACAACTGTGAAAAGGTGTTCCAACCATGACTCAGGGTAACTTGGAACATGACAATAGGTCTTACTACACTCATGGTTTAACACTCCCATGGTTTATGATTAGGATAATTTAAACATCTCTTATATAACATTATGAAGGATTTATGTTTCCAAAGTAAATAAATTATATGGTTCTAGGATTTACAATACATAAATTTATGTTATGTGTTATACCATGTTTAGAGTTATAGAAAGACTATAATTTTATGATCTAATATAGTATATTGAATTATTTATAAGTTTCACCTATCATAAGGAATGAGAACTCAACCAATACACATGATGAAAATAGTAAGAAGGATCATATCTTTCATGGTCTTGTGCCAAAATATCGAAGTGAATAGTCTCCAATGTATCCTCCTCATATAGGGAAATAGTATCATGTGTTAACCAGATAATTAATAAATTCTCTGAATCCTATGAATTTTAAAGGAAGTAAGAGAAGAATATGATGGAAGAGAAAAATAATAATAGATAAAAAGAAGAATTTAATGAAGGGTTTTCCAAGATGTGATAATTATGGAAAGAATCGCCTAGGAAAATGCTTGAAGAGAATGAGAGTTTATTATAAGTGAGGAGAAAAAAGACACCAAGTTCATGATTACAAGGGTAAGAAAATGGTTTCTCATGTAAAATGATTCAATAGTTAGGATATGGGACACTATTAAGTAAATTTTCCTAACATTAATGAAATATCCCCCAAATGACGTTATTGGATAGTGATCAAGTTATTCTACTAATACAGATGTTGAGGGATAATTAATATGTTTATTTAATAATTATTAAATTTGAATATTTTATCATCCATGAACTGGTAATAAGAATTATGTAATATATAAGTATTATAATTCAGAACCATTTCATTAAGGATTTGAGACCATAGGTTTAATGTTACTAAGAAAATATATTCATTAAAATGTTAAACGTTTTGGACAGCACATGATTGAGGGAAATAAAACCCTTAATATATTTCGTATGATGAGATAATGATGAAGAAGTTATTGATTTGGATAAGTTTTGAAAACTGTGGAACTAATTTTTGACATTTCAACAAGTGATTTATTCTATCATCGAGAGAGTTTACAAAACTTTTGGATTAATGGCATATATCCAATAACATGTATCTTACTTTAAGTAATACAGAATAATTCGGGTTTCTAATAAACTTTTGTTGTAATTTGAGTTATTATAATATTTCAAGAGGATTAATGATGAAGTTATTAACTTGTTGGAATGTGAAAATATAGGGATACTTCATGTTCATTAAGGGATAATTATAAGTCCATCCTTGAAATTTTGTGACATTCTTTATAATGTGTTGGAAAATTATATTTTGGAAAGTTTAACCATTTATTAATTGTTTAATATGGTCTTTTTATGAGTTTTTAGAGGATAATGTATTACATCACCCCATGACACAACCTGTGCTATGAGATATAGTATAGATTTTTCATGTTGAAATCAAAGTATATGTTTGTGTTTATGAAATAGAAACATATATTTGTACTCTTATAGAATGGAATAGTTTCTTAACTCAAAGAAAAAGAGTCTTAAATAAAAACTTTTCCTATTATAATAATATTTTATAGTATCAATGAATTGTTTTTCACAATAGAATTTTAATGTTTTGTAGTAATCAACTTTCATCTGAACATGTTCTCTATCACTTTTCATCAGAATATCAAAGTATTATTTTTCTTCCATGTCTAGGTTTTTACTTCCTTCTAATTTCACCCCATTCAAAAGCATAATTTTTATGGTGACCACATCATTTTGTTTAACATATTTTAAGAGGATAATTTATTAACCCTATTTCCGATGTGGGTTTGCCACAAGGTAATTTTCAAGTATCAACTATTAACTTTCGAAGTGAAATTTCAAATTGCGAAGATGAAATTTTATTGAGAGAGTAATAATGTAACACTCTAGTAATTTGTTTTATTATTTTAAATACACTGTCTAATAAAGAATAATTTAAAATTAAGTTTTTGAATTAATAAAAATAGTTATAAATAAATATATTTTGTTATTTTAAAATTAATAAAAAATGTTCTAAAAAACAAATACTATTTTACACAAATACATAGTGTAAAATAATATTTTAGTATGAATATTTGTATTTTATAAAAATATTATTTAATTAAAAATTTAAGATAATAATATATATATAAATATGCTGTTATAATTATTTTGATAAATAATAAATTGTGATATGAATATATTCACTATTAATATGACACCACAAGATTTTGTGGTATATTTATTCTTAAATAATTTAAATTCATTAGATAACTTATTATGCATGAAATATTGATTCTCTGTGAAGAAAACTATATTATATGATATTGTTATAAACTAGCCATTAAAATTATTTTTTTACAGTTTTGTGATTTGAATTAAAAAACAGAGATACATAGTTGTGTTTAGTAAAATATTTAGGGTTCGATATGATCAACATAATTTCTTGTGAGTAGTAACTTACCCTTATGAATAGTAATGTTACCCTTGTGAATAGTAATGTACCCTTATGAATAGTCTTATAACCCTTAAAAATATTAACCCCACCCTTGAATGTTTAAATAAAATTTGGGCACCTTATAAATCAAAGTTAATATTTCAACAATTAATAATTAAGTGTTGGTATTTTTGTGAGAAATAAAAATTTAATAAATATTTTATAATTAATAAATTTATTTAAAAGAAAATTAATTTTCAAAAAATGTATTCCTAAATCAATAATTATATATCCTATTATTGTATGATAATCTAATGAGATCTTAGATAATTTTTCAGGTTATTATAGAAAAAGTTGTAATTTTATAACTTATTTAATGAGAAAATGGTTATTTTAATAAAAAATTAAACTTCTCATATCTAAAAAATTATTCTCATAAAATGGATTTCATTTTTGATATATAAAAATCAAAAAATTATTAGTGTTAATTTTTTGGATTTTTCAAAAATACTTGACTTTGGTGAATAATAATATTTGATAATTTGTAAAATATACTTAATAAATGAATTTTTTCATCATGCGTGAGTCATGGATGATATAAATTTCCATTAGTTCAAACTCCCTGCAATTATTACTATTTTTTGTTGAAATAATCGATACAATTTCTTTTATTGAGAAAAATAATAAAATAATATTTAGAAATCACTCATCTCCTCCCCTATGTAAACCACCCCTCACCCCCTCTTCTTCTCACTATTCTAGGCCCTAGTGGTTGTCAAAATTTTACCAAAATCATCTTCATTATCCCCTCACCCACTTCCAAGATCTCTTGGTCTTTAAAAAAGTCCAAAATCAATCCCCTTAAGTATATTCTCAAGTATGAGTACCTGATGGGTAAAATCCCCTTCATTTTAGTTTTAATTTCTTTTCATGTTCCTTCTTTATTTATTATTAACTCCTCACCTCCACTATACAAATGATAATGATAACTCCAGTATAATATATATAATATAATTATATCATGTAAATTAAAGATACATCATTAATCTCTCCAATCTCTCTCTATCTCTTTTATTTTAAAAATGAAATCATCATCTGGGAGGTGCTGATTTACAACCTTCTTAGACGATGTACTTTCGTTCTTCAATTTCTCCTTAAATCTTGTCATAAAACAATTTTTATAGTTGAAAAATATTATAAAATATTTATCATCTCTTATATAAGTTTGTATAACCATTTTATATGCATGATATTAAATAATGGATCAAACTAATTCATTATGTTCAAAAAACCACAAAAATTAAACCAAAACATTATCATTAACTTTTTATCTAATGATTCATCCACATATCATATTACCAAATGATATGTATAAACATTTTCACTTTTTCATGCTCATTAATAACATGTAATTCCAATTATGGATATTTATATATATTTTACAAGAACTCCATTACTTATAATCAAGTGAGCCGATCATGAGATCAAGTAAAGGAACACTCCAAAACAAAATAATTAATTCTTATAAATTATCAATATGGCCATGAATTAACCTGATAAAACTATAATTAATCTAATAAATTTATAAAAAAATTTAGATAGTTAATTAATGGATTTAATTTGATTATCTTGGACATTATGATCAAGTGAAGAACACATTCATGTATAATGTAAGGGGTTTCACAACTCACATTTATTTCTGTGAGATCTAAAATGTTAACCACTTAATTATTATATGTGGTGTATGTACACTAACACTTGATATATAATATCATGATTCTATTTATTTTCATATTATTCAATTATTCATTTCTAACTATTAATTTTTTCCATGTGATTCGATTGATTACAATGTGGTTAGGGACTTCATCTCAATTTCTATTTCTTTGAGACATGCATGGTATTGTGAACCTAATCTTTTTTATGTGGTTTATATACTTCCCCTTTGAGTTAATTTTTCACTTTCAATTACATTCATATGAAATATCTATATTATTTTATCATTGATATTATTATTTTCTTAGCCAGATACCATTTTACATAATGTGTTTATTTTTAATGTTGTTTTAATTGTGGAAATATTGATGAATCTATATCCACTACCCAATATAGAAATCTAAAAGTCATATTATTTTAGAATTAAAACTTTTTATTTGAATTTTTTGGACTTTCAGTGATGGGTGGGCCTGCTATATCCACTCAATGCATCGACGAGTCTCATGAGACAAAATAGTTGGTGACCGACCCTTTGAGTTTGTTTCCAAAACATAAATAAATGGGATTCTAACTATAGAACTAAACCATCTCGATAGTATGATAGTTCATGTGTCAGATACACAACATCCAAATAAAAATCATTCTCTTTATTCATTATTTAGTTATTACTTTCTATGATTTATTCACTATGACAAATACTATTAATGCACTTTCATTCTTAAATTATTTATGGAGTGTGTTATTCAATTATTCACCATGCCATATTGATTATGTATAATTTAATATGATTAAATAATTATTGTTTCATGATTCCACTATATGTAACCCTTACTGTGAATTTAATCTCACCCCTTTAATTTTTTTTCCTTCCCCAGGTTATAATGAAAAGATCAGCTATTGAGTTTTTAAGGATGTAGTTTATTAGCATTTGTTATGTATTATATTTTGTTTTCTTCTCCCAATTTAAAATGGGTTACATTTACGTATCTGGTTTTTTCAAGACTACAAAACTTATTGGTACTTTAGGATTTGATTCCATGTAATAATTCCAATGTAATATAATAATTCATCAACTCCGGTTTTCTGGGGTTGGGGAGTTACAAATAGTGAGAATAAAAATATAATGATATATTTATTATTCCAGATGTTATATTACTATTCCAGTAGTAGTATTGGCATTATAAATCCCATAAATACCTCTCATTTCATTTATTCATCATTAAGTTAGTATTTAATCTTGGTTTTCTATATCCTTTGAGAAATTCCAATCAAATTATTAATGTATTGTTTATTATATACAATATAATTCACAAGTTTCATAAAACAATGCTACCATGGCCTAATTGATTTTAAATTACTAATTATATTTTTTATTTTCTTATTATAACATTGTGTATTTTTTACTCTCATTGGATATATATATTTTATGCATGTAATGTTCTAAATTAATTAAATAATGGAGCGTTATTATTTATTTCACGGTTTAAGTGTTTTAAAAGATTCTCTATTCCTAAATATTCAACACGTATATATTTATCAGACAAATTAATATAAAAAATTATGGTTCCCTAAAATGTTCCCTTTAGAGAATAGTGTCATACATGCATCTATAGAGAAATGGTTCCCATAATGGTTATCACATTGGCTGGGTTCATCTAAATTCCTTACATATAAAAGGACCCCCCCCCATTATTTAAGTTTGAAATAGGGGAAGTAAGAGACTAAGAGCACAAAGTCCCATTTTGAGTGCCCCAATACTACATAAACATCCATGTTCATTTTTTGAATCAAAACATTAGGAAAAGTGATAAAAAAAATTAGGGGTATTTGAGTCCTTCATTGGTTTCAAATAAATAACCCATTCATGATACCACTTTACACAAATCCTAATAATAGAGTTTGTTTAAGTAAACTCATGATTAAGAACTCAGGGAATGAATGAAAATATTTCATGGAGCCTAAAACCCTAAGCCACCAACATATGAAAACCCATATTATTACACACAACTATAGTTATTAACCTTAATGGATCTATCCCACTCTTGTCATTTCCCTAATAAATTGGTTTTTACAAACCCTTATCTTAGGTTTCCCTTATAGTTTAAGCCCATCATTATTTAACTATGATTATCCATTGTTAAAAACTAAAAGGATTTTCTTATGAATAATTACCAACCCAAATAGTTTCTATATACCTTTTTCCTAGTGGTATTAGTCATATAAAATTAATCTATATGACATGGTGGCCCTTGTTACATGACCCTAAATACTAAAAAATGGTCCTGAATACATGAATTTAAATGGAATGACTTTTTGACTTGTTATAAAACCTTAAAAAATATAATATTCCATGTCATATGTAATTGAACTACATGATATTTGATTCCCATAATAGGGATTCCTAAGAATCCCCTTTCATGGGACCAATCCCTCCATCAAAACACCATAAATACAATCTATAAATATCACACCTTCCTAGATATAAATGAAATAAAAAGTACCTTCTAATACAGATTGAGAGTGTTAATTGATTAATTGACTATTTTAATTGTCTGATAAAATAATTTTCTATCGTGGTATTATTTAAAATTAAATAATGAAAATTATTGATATTCACTGCTAGGTATATAGTATTGTTATTGGGGAAGATTTAAATAATATTTTAATATATTGTAGTGAGTCTTTGATAGGATAATAAGATCTATTATGGGATTATACGACCTCTCATCCTCTTGAATTTAACATTTTTCCTTGATAAAATAAACAAATGAGTTTGAAATGAAAATTTTTGGAGAAGAAATGGTGAACTAGATATTTAATTATTTTCCTTTCAAGGATATTTATTTATAATTCAATTATATTATTCATATAGTACAAATGGTTTTTTCTTTTGTATCTTCCTAAAAATATAAATTGAGTAATTTTTCATAAAATGAAATGATAATGATATCTCTTTCCAACCCAATGTATGTTTAATAGATGATATAGTGGTCATAATCCAAAAACTAATGACATCCTAAACTTATGACACCTCTACTATTCATGAACATATAATTTCTCTAATGTAATTCATTCACCACCAAACATTGAATGAGATGGTATAAAAAAATATTCTATAATATAATAATCTTAACATTCAAAAATTCACATGAATAATTGGATGTTTTAGGGTCACAAAGTCTAATATCTCATCAATTGGCTACCCAAGGTTAGGCGGACCCCAATTTTAAATTAAACCATTTTTTGTCTTTCCTCAGAGAGAGAAAATTTAAATAATTATTATATGGATAATGTGGAGGAAAATATCAATCAAATTCAAGTGACTACACCAGAGCCAGGTAGAAGGGCTCTAACTAATTTAGGTCATCATCACTACTTCACAAACCTAAATCCCAATAAATATTATAAGGAATTTGTTTTGACCCTTATCATCCTAAATGAAATAAAAATGAGTAGTTATTAATTAAATTTCATAGATCAAGAGAAGGGAAAATATCCCAATACCACTTCAATATCTAATTCTCACATTCTAAATTCTATGGTAAAATGAGAAAAATTTGGGGTTTCCATATTTAAGAATCCTTTAACAATATAAAGATTAATTTTGGTGATATAATTAATTGTTTCATCATTAAAAAGGAAGAGAAATTGTTAACATGGGTATCCTCTCTATGGATACATGTCATAAAATATTGGACGACCTCCACAAAGTAACCACCATAGACTTCATCCTTATAATCATATGAAAACCAATCAAAGAGATCCTCCACTAGGAAACCATTAAAATTGTAGTGACCCTCAAAGTCCTCCCCATGGTGATGTACAATCATCATGTTATGGTGGTTCTCTAAATAGATATAGTTCATAGGAACAATGCATTAAATAATATTCTTTTGAAATCAAGGCCATCTTCATTTCACAATATAGAAAATAATAACCCTATAAGTCCTTCTTAGAGCACTAAACAAATAAATCCTCTTTATGATAAAATATACAATTGACATGGAGGTTCTCCTCTTGTTGATATCCAAGAAATAATAAACCATTGAATTTATACCATTGAAAATAAACACAATGATCATAGAGGTCCTCTGAATGGTACCTTCCATAAATTTTTTTGATAATAGTTGTGTATGACATCAGCAAAATGTTTTTTCCCAGGGGAAAATTATTTATTGGTTTCCCTCTTATTTATTGGTCCTAACATTAACAGAAATGAGTTCATTATACCATTTTCCATCATGATTAAATGTTTCCTCCTAAAATATTAATTTATAGATAATTCCATTTTCCTTAATTACTCCATAAAATCAAGTATACATAGAGGAAATTCTATATTTTTAATATAACTATATTCCAGTTGATAAAATTACTGAATGATGGCATTTTTGGATAAAATTGTATGATATACTACTCATTGAAGATGAAGAAGGTTTTAATATCATCTGGAGGAGTTTTTTATAGACAAGATACCTAAAATATTTTATCTTATTTTTAAATATATGTATGTTATTCTTGAGAACCTTGAAGAAAATTCAATATGAATCCTTTACAATGATATTTAGGAAACCATTTACAAAATAAGGTCCAACCAATTTTATTATAATTATTATTCCAACCACCCAAAGGTTTCAAATAAACCTCACCACCCCCTTGTTTTTATGTAATCCCATGATATATATGTATCTTTATCGACTATAATAGGATTGATGAAATATCATAAATAAACATCACTAAATAATCTAGAAAACCAAACTTCATGTACATAATAGTATATGGGGATAATTTTATGCATTGAATTTTTTCCAACTAGTAAATTAAAAGTTCTACATTGAAAGGTTTTTTCATTTGGAGAACTACATTCATTTTAATTAACATAGAAATGTTATTTTACGAGTCTAATGAAACCAGTTAATTTTAATAGAATATAGTATATGTAACCAGTAGAAATGAATAATTAATATAATCCTTAAATATGATTTATGAAAACTGAAATAGACATAAATACAATGGAGGTGTAAACACACAACAGTTTTATTTCTATGATGAGAATATCTCAAATAGTTTTATCAAAAGGTAAAAAATTCAATAATTTTTAAGAATATTTGGTAGGGAATCAATGGGATCCTAAAAAATTGTGTAATGTCCAAGTTAAAACCCTAGCCTATATTCTTGTGAATTTTTTATCTCCATAATCACCCCTAATGTCACTATAATACCTAAAAGATTCATAGATCACTAACAAAACTCCTTTAAGGAAGAAAATATTTTTTATGATAAGGATGGCTTAAAGGGTGGTTCTATTAGTTGTCTCATAGATTACTAGAAAGTAGATTCATTATATTAGATTAAACTTACTGATAGTTAAATGAAATTCTCTTAGGAAAACTTATCATTAGTTATACTCTATTTCATCTTGGAAAAGTTTTAGTAAGGGTCACAAATTCACAATATCCTCCCAAAAGTTAACTATCTAGAGTGATTATAAAAAAATATTAAAATGATGTTGTAAATTTGAAAGGTTTGGATACCTCTTACATGAATATTGTGATTTGGTTTCTACCATATGTTTTCCATTATTTAATGTTTTACCATTAACCCTACTGATGTGGCATAACATAAAGTAACATGACAAAGAAAAGGCATTTTTAGAGAATTTTACATGCATTAATCTATTTGGGGAGAGGGTGTATATCCAAAATTAAGGGTTATCTCACAATATTGGTTCCACTCTTTAATTCCCACAACCATCTAGTAATTGTTCTAGAAGCAATGATAAGGGAAAGGTTGTATCTATATCCCTAGCCCGCCCATCACTCAATGATGTAGAAATAGTTTCAACATAAGATTGAATTTTAGAATATAAGAATAGAAAATAGGTTCTTGAGAAGATTAATTGTGAATTAATAAAGTTAAATATAACATTTATACATATATTTTAGGATGAGGTTACATTTACTTTAGTAAAACCTCCTCAAAATAAATACATAACTATACCCATGAAAGAAGAATGAATTTATCTAGATTATATGATGAAGCATTTAAATGATTGATTATTTATAAATATATTTAATGATAAAGAGATTCTATTATTGGGAAATAATTAATTTAATTCTCAATATAATAATTTAGAATATAATTTGTTATCCACAACAACATATCATGTGGAAATACTGGGGTTTATTACTTCCCTAATAGATTCCATTGAAGCCTAGTATGTTCTAGTGCAACCACATTGGAAATAATACCTTGAATGAGTGGAATTTCCTACTTCAAAATCGAATTTTTTTTAACCTTGAAATGTATATGTTTAATGGAATAGGATGTCCATAGTATAACCTCACTCACTTTATGTCCCAATGATACCCAATGTTGGGAACATAACAACAATAGGAAGAATATATGCTCAAATGTTTTATGAAAACCCTATTATGTGCCATATTATTTTTTATAATGACCAAGTAGATGGACCCATTTCTATTTGAGAGGATATTTATCAACATTTCCTATACTATTTTTGTACCACCATGAGGAAAACATGGATCTCTGATCTCTGTAATTATAAAAAAATTGAGAATAATAGTAGTAGATTTCATGAATAGATGAAAAGGTAAAACATTATCCATATAAATCCAACTACCAGAGGTGAAGTGATTGGAAATTTGTATAATAAATATTTATAATGATTTGACATGTTTTCTCATTCGGTAAAAGAATCCATGTGGATTCTGAGAGTTTACTACAACAACACAGTTTTAGGAGGATTTCATTCATTAGGTCAACATAAAACCTTAGGAGATGCCACGTCATCAAAAATAATTCTAGAAATGTATAATCAGTATTTATTACTCTCAAACCAATAATATTATAAGATACAACCTCAAAGAGGGTTAGGTTCAATGTAATTTCCCTTCATATGAAAAAAATCAATGTAATTTCTCTAACAAAAACATAGAATATGTGAATAAAAATAAGTGGTAATAAAACATTGAAAAATATTAGAACAGTGATTATATTTTGGGATGATATAGTTTTAGAGTACAGTATCTATAACTTAGAAGAAAACTATAGTCAATTTCTAGAAATTAAGATATATAAGACATAGGGTTGACTAACCACTAATTTAAGGAATCTTAATAAAGGCCACGTAATATTAGAAAACCTCATCGTATGTTTGGTGTGTGTGTTTGTGTTGTTTACTCACCTTTTAGAATGAGAATAATTTAAAGAGGAACTTGATCTGAATGAATATAAATTTCATAACTATGTAACCTATAAGTTAGTGAATCATTTTCATTCCATTTTTGATGCATAACTAAATCAACCAATAATTACCCAAATTACACCATTAACTCCAAAAACAATATATTCTAATTCTCAATATTCAAGAAAACTATAAAATAAATTTTAGAAAAATATATAGTAATAAAAAAATCATTTATAGGTCCTTAAAATAGTTTAAACTCCCAATGATGATATGACCCCATAATTATGAAATTGTGTACCATCTCACAAAATGGTTCAAGGAGAACCAATTTTAAATTTTCAATGATATTAGATTAGTGGAAAATTGTTCTCATTAAAAATTGTTCAATGATATTGGAGCCTCTATTTCCATCCACATGGAATTATCTAGGTTTAAGGCATTTTTTATTAATTTTGGTAATTATACTTCTAAAAATGATGATATCATTATTATAGAATCATATTAGGCTCAATATGTTCCCATGTCCTCAACTGATAGTATTAATGATTAAAATCATGTAGATATATTACTTGTCTCTAAAGAATATATCAACACCCCTGATAATGCCTTAGAGTACACTGTTGACAATGATTGAGTTATGGAAAATGTTTCTATAGAAAATATCATGAATACCATAGTATATGAAGGGTTGTGTGCCAAAAATCAATGTTCAATATAGTAGGTGGGGTTATTATCTAAAAATAAATTATCAATAATTGGTTTTATAACTAAGAATGGAAAGGGTCTATATTTTTCTTATATCAACTAACTATCTAAATTATTTAGGTCTATCATCTCTGAAGAAAATGTCACACAGTCATAAGAATACAAAAATATATATCTATAAACATTATTATGAGTTTCTTAAATAATGAGTATTCAAATGGTAGAAACAATTCATCTTATGCATCAAGGATCAATCCATAAAGTCAAACATATAAAACATCATCATATTCAACTAAGAACCACCATGGGAGATTGCAATGGATATTTTCACCATAGATAACTTATAATCTACTAAAACTAAAGTCCTCTTTGTGATATTGTACTTAATGACATAGGGTTCAATACATTTTCATATCACTCTCTATCTAATATAATTCATTCCAGAAATCAAATAAGCATGTTGATAACCGTGATGTCTTTAAGACAGTTAGTATCCTATGAACTAGTTAATACATCATTGATGTCCTAATCACCAACAACTTCAATATATTACCTTTAATTCATCATGTTTAAATTACAAATTCCTAGGTCTCAAAATTAACCACATGCATATCCTTATCGAAGTATATAATACATTCATTAGAGTGAAATAAATAAATTTAAAAAGGGAAAGTTAAACAATGAATATTCTATTAAGCTGTAGAAATAATGAGTCTTTCCATTTTATCAAGGAAAATAAATTACTCCAAAATCCCAGGATTATGAGATTAACATGAATATCCAAGCCTACAATTTCCATTATCATTTATTTCTAAGGCATTAAATCTAATAGTGATTCATATTCAAGGATTGGATTTAAAATAATATGGATAGAGTATTGATGGAGTTCATTGAACTCAAAACATAGAATTATTTGAACATGAAACCTGAGAAAAATACATAAATAAAATATAGGAATCATATTCATCTAAATTGAAGGTAAAAAAAGGTTTTATTCCTTTTATAATGATTAAGTGCATGTGAATTTAATTTATTCCCTAGAGAATTAATTTACTAATATTCTGTATTTCAAGAATCTAGATGTGGATATTTTGAAATTTCATTAAAAATATTTACCTTATCACTAATTTATATGGAAAACAATTTGAAAATGATTTATCTAGTTTCAAAATAATATAAAAATATGTCTTATGGATTGGTAAAGTCCTTAAAAATTAAATTTGAGTATAACCCTTCCTACATCCTCTATAAAAGTATAATACTGATCAATCATGTCAACATTACATATATGTCATATGATCCTAAACTGGATTTCATAAGTTTAGGATATAATCCCTAAAGAGTTATATATATATAATCAGTATTTTATGGTTTTCATGAAAATTATTATTTTTATACAGAAATTGGAATATCATTTTATAGATCTATTTTTTATTGTTATAGTTATGTAGTTCAACCATCCACATTTCTGTCATTTATGAATTAGGTACATAATATATAATGTATTAAGAGCTCATCATTCATGTATTTTTTCATGAGTTTTCTAAAAAGTTATTCATTTATCCATAAAAAATGAATAAGTAAATGAGATATCCAAATGGGTATCTATGTGGATTATAAAAAAAAATCCATATGATGGAAAGTTGATTAGATCATTATTCATATATTTGGATGAACATCCAAAATACCAAAATCTATCTTTCATTATCTCATTTTTGAGGAAAAATAATGAAATTGGGATAGAATGGAACATATCTAGAGGTTGTATGATTCAATTAGTCTATGGATACACTATGGAGTGGGGATGTCATTTTACTACCCTTGGTGATCTTTATCAAACTATAGGATGACGTTGAAGATATTTTAGATTCTATAAGGTGTATGGTATTTTAATTATAGTGTCCTTCATTTTATTTTATTTTTTTTTGTAGGTTTTATATTTCTTGAATGAGAGATACTCATAAAAGGGTTTTAATTACTTAGATATGTTTTTATAATCATTATTAGACTTTTTTTAAACCTAAAAATTGTATTAAATTAGTCACATGATTTATATTTGTGAAATATTTTTTGATGTTAATAATGAAACCTAAAATAGATTATCATTTTTCATTAGTATATTTTTTAGGAAAAATAGATAACATTTATAAAGAAGAATTCTATATATGGGTCATTTAAACGTACCCTTACAAAGAGTCATCTTTGTAAGTTTCATCCTATATTAACCTTATATAGAATGGCCTACATAAGGCTCTTAAGTGACTAACTTTATATGAGAAGTCACATTAACAAACCCCAAGGCTCATCATTACATGAATAATTCACATTAAGGTATACAGATTCTCTCCTTTTAATTTAATGGTTTATATAAAGGTGATTTACAAATTACCTTTACATAAATGATTTCACATAATGGTATATGAAATATACCTTTATCCAACATAATGTTCATATTCTTGTACCCTTACATAGATAGTCTATGTAAGGGTAGTATAAGTCTATGCTTACATAGAATATAGATTCTTCATAAGAGTAAATTGAAATTATTTTAAAAAATATTTTTAAATATATTCAATTTCATTAATGGTTTATAAAATGATAATAAATCACAAAAAAAATGAATTTTTGGAATATTTAATTTCTATGGAATTTATAAATTAATTATTTAAAAATAAATGGTTTATTGTTAATTAATAAAGGTTTATTATTCATTTATTATTATATATCCATTAAATATTAAATACTAATATTTGAAATAATTGGTAATCAAATTATATTGAATGTATTATGATCTAGGAATAGAATATTTATTTAGAAAACATAAGGGATAATTTATAAAGAGTTATAAATTATATAAATAAGGATGAAATATAATGTTTATAAAATAATTTTGAACTATTTTTCATTAACTAATTTGAATTGTTTAAATTAAAAGAACTAATTTTGGATATTATTTAAACAACATTAAATGATTTTTTGATATTATAAACCATTAAATAAAAAAAGTTATATGTTATTTTTATTATGTAAAAGAGATCATGTTATAATGAATATAAATGTTTTAAATTCAATATTATGGATTTTTTTATCGTCTAATCTAAAATTATAAATGTTTTTAATTTTCTTTTATATATAAATTGTTCTTAAAATGTTACCTCATATTTAAATATTTTAATTGTTTATTTATTTTAAAGTATATTCCATCTTTTCTTCTTGTATGAAAAAATTATTTATATTTTGAAAAAATATACATTAAATTACAATGTTAAACAACTTCTATAGATTGTAATACATGAATCTATGTAGTTACAAACAATGTATGATAATGAATTTAGTTTTTCATCTATCATGTACTAATTTTGTAATTGGAGTTATTATCATTAATTTGTTTGTTGGGAACAGTTTGTTCATTCTAAGTGATAGAGTTATGATTGATTGAATTATCTCTTGAGTAAGGTATTTATAGGCATATAGACCCGGGTCTATACTACCTACTTTTTTGGAGGATTTTGTCTTTTCTAGAAAAGGGATTTGTGGTTGGAAATATATAACTATGGGATTACAAATTTAGAGATTGTAAATTTCATTTAACTCTATGAATTTACTTGAAATTTTAATGTATCTTGTGAATGTGATGAATTTAAATATCTATAAATAAATTAAATATCTAATTTTGGGTGAGTAACACAAATTTTGGGTCTTGTAAACTATTAAAAATCAATATGGATTGAACATATTGTTTTGGTGATGGAATAGGATTCCAAACTAAATTTCTAGAAGCATGAATACCTGAAATGAGGTATCCTAAAATTTAAATCCTTTTCAAATACCAATGTTGATATTCTTTCAAAAGAAGAAATTTTCATGACCTTGATCATCCAACTGGGTGTTATTCATCTTAGAAAAAGTAACCTTGGATTATCTTATACAAGATAATAAAGTTATAAGTGATTCAATATTATTTTTATGGGGATTTTGTATCTCATTATGAGTACCACTTTATTATTCTTTGTTAATATACTATTAGAATTTTCTATTAGTGAAACTATCCAATAAACCCTAATGTTTAGGATATCAATGTAATGGAGTTGATTTTGTCCATGTGATAGATTGGATAATGAGTTATCAACTCAACTATACAAGATTCACAATTGTTATGATGGTATTATTCCTTATATAAATAATCATAGATTATTAATATGAACAAACATGTTTATTTTATGTTGAAATATGGATCTTGGTACACTGATTAATAAGATAGATTTTAAAAGTGGTTATCATTTCAGTGTGATCCTATTTTTGAAAATATTGTATTATGGGTTATAAAATATGATAATCATATGAAAAAATCTTAGGCTTTTGAAAAATAACATCATCATCATAATCAAACATGACTTTGAAATCAATACTTAAAAGGAGTGGCTTGATGTAAGTAACATATTATACTGGTAATCTAAGAATATAATTTAAGTAAAAGAAATTTTTTATGTATTTGAAAATTATATATTCTAAAGTAATAATGTGTTGAATTTGTTTAACATATGAATCTATAAGACTATGGAAGCATAGAATGATTCACTTATGGTTCCAATGCATTATTTTGAAAATGAAAAAAAAATAATCTTATTATATACTCAAGTACTCAATATGAATGTGTATGTCAATAATTTAATGGTTTTTTATCTCATATACATAATATGACTGGGTATTCAAAATTATCTTCATTATTGTTGAATAGGTTAATGAACCAATAATACAAAAAGTTTCATTAAATCATTATTCATTATAGATTTCAATTCTATTAATCTGATAGATATATAATATCGACTGCGTGTTTTACAATAGATGTAAATATAATGAAGTTAAAAAAGGTAAAAAAAAATTAAGATTGGATGTTGAAATAATGGGGAAAATGATGTACTACATTAATTATATGGTTTCTTCAAGATTTGTTGAATTTTTTTTAATAATTTTAACTTCACATTTTTCACCTGATATGATTATATGGACGATTTTTGTTTAATACAATGAGATTGGTGGTTTTAATACACATGTTTTATAACTTTTTTAGTTCTGTAACATACTTTAAGGGAGAATAACTGTCTTGTTTTTTTGTGAATTCAACCTATTTTAATTTTTAAAAATCTTCTGACAATGTGAATGAATTCAAAAAAAAATTTATCGCATGTTTTCAAAACAATTATAATAGATGAACTAAGCCTATAATTTCTAGGTAGTGATAAGGTATGGATAATGAAATTGAGTAAAATTTTAAATAAGAAGTAGAAATGTTGTTTGAATATGGTAAACATTTATTCTCTAAAAATCATATAAGGTAGTTAAAACATAGCATTGTTAGGAAGAATAAGTAATAATGACATATGGTGGATTATTATAATACCTAGAGAAGTTTTTGGAAACTCCATGTAATGTCCATTTCATGTATAGGGTTATAGAAATAAATTATTTTATTTTGAAGGGTATGTGACACCAAGTATTTATTTTACCTAGGGAAGTGGTTTGATAATAAAGAGTCATTGTGAAAAAAAAATTAGATTATTTATAGTATACACATTTTAAGGATTATTATGTTTCTATAAAATATTTTTAGAGGAAGATATGGATAAAAATGATTTATCCAAAAATAAAATTTTATCTATCTATTTTTTAAAATATGTTGGAATGTGATTCCATACCATCTATTTTTTATTTTAAATAATGGTCTTATTTTTAAGAAATATTATCCAATGGCACAGAATACCCTATATTACATTGAAATAACTATTTATTTGTTAAATATTTCTATTTGAAGGAAATAACTGTTAGTTAATAAACATAAAAGATTTTTTGGTGGTCTTTATTCTGATATTATGAGAATAGTATAGTGACTAAGAGGTTAGTAGGGGTATGTCTAGACTTAGAGATGTTCAATGTTTACAAATGAAATATTGCATCAAAATTATTTTCTACATAATATTATTAATAGTTTAAGATTTGTGATGGTAAAGAAAAATGTAAATAGTTACATTTATGTTCCATAGAAAGTGGATATCATTATCACATAAATAATTATACATTTTTATGGTTAAAGTCTTCTTCACTTCATATAATAAATAGTTTTAGATATGTGATGATAAAGAGAAATATAATGTTTCACATTTAGTAATAATAAAAAAGGAACATTATTATATCTTATAGGATTCTGTTGATAATATAAAAATAAATAAATTACTCTTGGAATCAAAAAAGTGTTTATCATATATAAATAAAAGGTAATGCAATGAATTACATTATTTTTAGTAACAAAGAAAATTTCACTTTATCCAAAAAGGGTTTAGAATAAAAAGGTAGATTAATAATGTAAAAATTAAATTATTTGAAAATTTTCAATGAAATTTGTTGATGTTATTGGGTTCCAAGAATGAAAATGGTGAACATAAAAAGAGTTATAAGTAGAAAGTAAAAATTGACATTATAAAATTTGTTGTTATTATGTTTTTATGTTTGAATACGTTCAAAGACTTGAATAGTAATTAATATGACTCATAAATATCACAATTATTTAATATTTTTTAATGTATAGATGTTTCTCACTAAAATATTATAGTGGGAGGGTTTTATAAAATTGTCACATAGAGATGTGTTAGGAATTACAAGCGATTTAATGAGATAACAAACCTCTATCATATTAGAGGAAATATCTACTTTATCTTTATTTCACATTAGCTGAATAAATGTATATATGGGTATTAATTTTGTAAAATGTAATGATAATTCACCTATCAAAGTGTCATTAGTAGTTATACCTAACTAATGTTCATCATACACTATTATAGGTTATGATGAAATGTTATGTTTATCATGCATAGTATTTTTTTATAGAGATATATAATGTGGTCATAAGTCACAAAACAAATAATATGATTCTTTGTGTGTAATATATTTTGAACTAAGTAAAACATATATAGTTTCATGGAGATTTTTTTTTATACTATGGTTGCATGGACCAAAGTTATATCTCCATTATTTGTGGATCGTGAGATGCCTTTCATAATAACTTTCGCACATTAATACCCTACATTTTTAAGTATACATGTTGACTTAGCTAATGTTGATGTGTTTGGATTTTTTGTTGATCATGTCATTGATTAGATCATAACCATGATGGGACTTTCCCTCTTATATAGGGAGTATGAAATCAAGTCCCTTGAGTGACATAGATTGTTGGTGTTTGTGAACAAACAAATATATTTTATATCTACAGGTGAGTTTCCAATATAGGATTTACATACATTATCTCCCTTTATTACTTGTTGTCTTAAAAAAAGAAAAAATGATTATTCAAATTTTTATATGATAAATACTCATGGATATTAGTATATAGATATATGTGTTTGATGGAGATATTTTATTATTTATTTATAGCTTGAGTAGAATTGATTCATTGAAAGAGACTACCCATTGCACACATTTATAGATCTAATGATGGATATTTTTGGTCAATAGTATAATAGTTTGTGGGATCACACATTATACTTAACTGGATATGGATTGAGTTGGAACTAGAGTGATTCTCAAAAATTATTTTAGTGTAAATCCAAATGTTTTTTGAATGGGTATTCAAAAATTATTTCATATTATGTGATATAAGGTGAAGGAAATGATATATTTGTAGAAAATATTTTCGAAGATATCTAAAAGCTATTTTGAATATAATTTCACAAGAAATCATATATGATAAAATATATGGTGAGATGGAACAATGTCTGTTAGGATTTATTTAAAGTGTTATATTGAATGATATATTCACGAAATTCTTATATATATATATATAATCTATATTTTATAGTTTCTATGAAAATAGTGATTTTCAAGCATAAAAGGGTATATTGTTTTATACTGCCAATGTATACCATTATGGTAGGAAATTTAAATCATCAATAACACTATCATTTAAAGAGTATTTGCATAGGATAAAATGGATATAAAATTCATTAATGAATTTATACATGATTTGTTTGAAACAACAATTACTCATGAATTATAAATGCATTATCAAATGAGATATCCCATGGAGATTTCTTGTGGATTACAAAAAGAATGGTTATTATAATATTCATCATACACATGGATGAACATAGGAAAAACTTGATTCCTTCTTTTTTATATCCTTTGTGTTTGAGGTGATAGCATGCCATGGAGATATAATAGATTCCATAAATGGTTAGATTATTCCTTTGGACATAGGATACAATACAGAGAGGGGATATCCAATGGCTTTCCTAAGTTATATTTATAAAATAATATGATGATGATGAATATGTTTTAGAGTCTCTATAGTGTAATTAATTACATTTACAGTGTTCTTAACATGTAATTTTGTGCATGTTTAATAATTGTTTCATGAGAGATCCTAGGGTAAGGATCTTAGTAACTTGTGAATGTTCTGGTAACTTTTATTAGACTCTTTTTAATCCCAAAAGTATTGTCCTTGATACATGATTCCAAACTACGTGGTTTCTAGTATTGTCAATACAACATTAAATTATATAGTGTATGTTGAATCCCCCATGATCTTAAACTACTCAGAGTGGTCTATCCAACATAAACATAAACTACTTAGTGTTATCTATTATAAATAACATCATACTCTGTAACATACCTTATTTAAGATATTGATCAATGAAAGTGAAATATTATCCATAATATTTGATGAAAAAAATACCCATTTTCACCAAATTTAATATAGATTCACCCTTATGACCGCAAGATATGTAGTGATTTCTAGTTCTCTTATATGAGACACAAGCAGAAAACATGTTTTAAATTAATTCCCCATTCATAGAATCCAGGAGTATGGGTAAATGAATTCAAATAAAGTGTGTTTTAATTATTCATATATTGTAATAAAATAGCCTATTTTTATAACTACATATGTATTAATTATATTTCTATAGGATAAATATATTTGGATGGATCTATTATCCTAAACCAGCAAAAAATTCTCATTTCATCTCATCCCTCATTCATTCCATCCATGTGTATAGGTCAACTGATTCATATTGGGATGTCTCCACCATCCCTATATTAGAATAAAACCTAGTAATACCATGATATCCTATCCAGGGTCTAACTATATTCTACACAAAACCCTATTCTCCAAAATTACACCCTAACACATTAATTTTTGTTAATTAGCATTGAGATTATTCTGTAATTTGATCTCAATTAATTTAAATTATTTATTGTCACTTTATCTATGTTAAGAATACCTTAAGTAACTATGAGTGTCTTGATTCTTGTCACAAAAAGTTATATAGTGATGCATGAATCTCTTATCCTAGGCTTATCTTCATTTTTACAACTATTTTATTCTACACTCGTCCAAAAAAAATTTCCTAATCAATTCATGTCAGATTTGGTATATTATCCTAACATCAAGGTACCCCTATTTCATACCATTTCATACCTCATAATAACATATTTATTTCCCATTAAATTGTTATAGGCATATCATGACTATTCTTGGAAAATTACACCATATTTTTTCTGATATCAAAAAACATAAATTAAGATATAACTATGAAGAAAGAAGTTTGTATTCAACCTATTTGTATATTTCCATCATTTTTAGTTTTCCTAGATAATATTGGTAACATAATTCTGGTCATATCATTTCTTCTCATTGGTTGGAGATTCAACATCCCCTTTGGAAAAATCTATAAGACCTTAAACATAAGACATCTTGTTATGGGTCTAACTTGAAATGCCTTTTGATAAAAAAGAATAAAATATAAATCATGTTAGGTTAAAACCATACAAAGGATGTTATGATAATAATTCATGTCATCAATCTCTAAGACTACTCCTTTGTGTATTATACAAAAATTCTATCATAAAAAGGAAATATATATATTTTAAGGACTTATATTTATCTTTAGAAAATATCAAGAAATTCTTTCTAGACCTACAGATCTAGGAAAACATTAAATCCATTACATGGTTGGATTCCTCACAATATTTTATTCTTGTACACTTGAATCACTCCATATTTATTTCAGGTAATTTTTCTTATTATTTAATGAATTTCATAACTAAAGAAATACAATTTTTCATAAGATAATAATAATTATGACAGTGGTTTGATATCCAAGACATTAAAATATGAGAACAATGTTTTTTAAATTCTAAATGTTCATAAACTACAAGAACATATTTTTTTGTATTGTATGAAAATTTAAACATAGATCACTCAATTTTATCCATACATAAGAAACATAAACTATAAAAGTAAATGATGCAAGGAATTGTTACGTTGAAAACCCACAAAAAGAAATAATAATTGATAAAATATGTATTCACTAACTTATCCCAATTCATTAATACTTATTAAAATTTATAAACTAAAATAAAAATTCAAAAAACATGTAGGGACCAATATTTATTCCTAAAAAAAGTTATGATATTCTTGATAAAGCCATTAGTCTTTGAAAAAACTAGTGAAAATTCTATATAGTTTGTGTACATGAGATTTGAAAATTTTAGGAAAAATTTTATTAACGTTTTAATTTTTATTCCATTCATGTTGTATGATCATCTACCTAATCCATTTCATGTCATATCAATTTTTCATGAGGATATACACCATGTATGTGAGTTTGACCTTTAGGGTTCTCAAAACATTCATAAACATTCTTTTCTTCATAAATTCAATTTATATCATTGATGTATTGGTTATAATAAAATAAAAAACATTCATATAAATATATAATGGGATCATTGATTTATCTAAATGAAACCTCTTAGCACGGTCAATAAAATAATTTCATATGAGCTACTAATTATCAAACCATAGCATTTCAATGTCCATAAAATAAATCCATCCTAATTCTATATGATATATTTTATCTTCAGTATTCATATATTTCATAATAATTGCATACAGGTTTATTGACTAATATGAAAATCACCCCGTGATTGGGTGAATAGTATTATTATCTAAGACCTCTTATGTTGCTACCCACCCTACAATTAAACACACCATTAACAGTGATGGTATTTATCAGAGATATAACAAAACACTAATAAATGGAATATTTATCAGCACTAAATAAATCACTAATAATTTCAACCTTTTATCAGCATGTATTTTTTAGTACAGATAATGGAAACCTTTATCAACACTTTATTTTTAGCACTGATAAAGGAATTCTATATCAGTGCTTTTTTTAGTGTTGATAAAAGGTATCCTTTATCTTCACTTTATTTTGAGAGTTGATATAGGTTATCCTTTATCATCACTTTAATTTTAGAACTAAAAAGGGTATCCTTTATCGGTGCTTTGTTTTTAGTGCTGATTAATATTTATATAAATAAAATGAAATAATTAAATAAATAAAAATTAAAAATATTTTCATTAAAAAAATATTCCAATTTTATTAATTAAATAATTATTGACAAAAATTATAAGATTGATTGTACATTATTAATTTTTAAACATTTTATTAAATAGAAAATTATAATAATTACTGTTATTAAATTGTGTATATTAAATATATAGATATATATATAATTTATATAAATATTATTTATATATTACAAAATATTTATGCTCATTACATTAAATAGTCATATGTTTATTGAATAATGATTTATAATTACAAATTAATATGATTTAAAAATATTGATTATAATTTCATAGTACTCAACATATAATCGAATATTGTTTGATTTTTCAATTTAACATAGATAAAATGTGTGCTATATTAATTTTATATATACATAATTAATGCATTTTTATATACAATTCATAGACACTAAACTTTTCAATTTTTATAATATTGTTAAGATGTAATTATTCTTAATTTATTCAATTTCACCCAATCTTGACATAGATGCATGCACTTAAAAGGAGATATTCATTAATAATTATGGAAATATATTTGTAAAAAAATATTTGTAGATAAATATAATTATAAATTTACTATCACTATATTTATACAATTATATATTTATAATTATAAATAAATAAATATTTATTTTAAAGTATTTATCTAAATAAAAAAAATAGTTATGTTTATTTATATAAATATTAAATTTATAATAAATTTACTCAAATAATTAATATATTTACTATATTTATATTTATATTTATTTAACAAATATATGTGTATAATTATATATATAAGGATATAAATAGTTTTTTAAAAAATATTTCTATAATTAGAAATAAATAACTATAAAATTATAATAAATATATTTAAAAAGGAATATATTTACTATATTGATATTTATATATATTTAAGTATTTATAAATTTTTACACCTTTTTATTTATATTTATAATTATAAACCCTTTAATAGTGCTTTAGTAACAAGGGTTGATAAAAGAATCTTTATTATCACTTTTTCCATACAGATAAAATGAAAATTTATTAGTGCTAAAAGTTTACAAATGATAAAAAAATTTATCAGTTCTTTTTTAGCAGTGATAATGCTAGGTCTTTATCAGTTCTAAAAATGCATTGAAAAATAGTACTTTTATCAGTACTTATGTTATAAGTGCTAATAAAAGTGTCTCGGTCTATTTTAAGAACCCTAACCATTTTCTAACTCATCGTGATATCATGAGATTCCCATGGGACTCACCTGATGTCAGCGCTCCTCCTTGGTGAATCGAAGCTTCAATCACACCACTCAACTGTTATCGGTGATCTAGTTGCACAAAAATCTTGTCCAACATCTTTTTTTCGATTTCGATTGCGATTCGGATGGGGTTTCGCATCACATTCCATCAATTTCTATACCTGAGGTAGGTGGTTCCATGCCCTAACAATTTTTGATAATATAATTTTATCCCTTAGTTAATTTTTTTATGCTCTATAGTTTATTTTAGTGGTGTGGACATGTTTTGTAACTGGTGTAACATGAATTTATGCTAAAAATAAAGTTTCTAAATAGAAATTATTGTGTTTATATATAGGCCTTATTGTGAAAATCAGTGTAAGTGTTCAATTAATTGTTTGAGTATTGAAAAAAGTGTATTTGTGGGTGCTTTAGGTGTGTGTGTGTGGAAAAATGATTTCTTATGGGAAATAGATCATTTGGGTCATGTTAGCCTTGTTGTGTGTTTTTTGGGTATGAGTTGTGAAGTGTTTAAATATTTAAGAATTTTTTTCATTAATGAAATTTTGTATGTAGAAATTGTTTATTAAGTGGTTTGAGTGATAAAATATGTTTTTTTTAAGGGTTTGGCATGATTTGTCTGGGGTTTTGGTTTTGTAACCTAAAATAGATATGTTGTGTGTGTGTTTTATTGTGGGGTTCAGTGGAAGGGTTTATGGATTTTTTGAAAGGTGAAAATCTTGTTCTCAAAGGTGAATAAATACTGATAGGTTTTTAAGTATGTTCTTATAAGAAATTGACATAATTTTCCATGTTGAACATGTTGTTCATTTTTTTAAATGTGAACTATAAATTATAAGGTTGGATTAAATGTTTTGAAAATTATTTTGGGTTGTGTAAAAATTTGTAAAGAATGTAGTTTCACTGGAATTGGTTATGAATTGGGGTAAACTTTGGTTTTTTTAATTGGAATTTTCCGATAAATTAGTTAGTAGATTAATTAAATTAAACAAGTGTTGAAAATTATGGTTGATGTGGTTATGAAGTATGTTTGATTTTAAAAGTATCTATTTCATGTGAACATGGATTTTTTATGTAAATCCTTACAGTGCCTCCATGGGTTATTTTAGAAATATTTTTAAATGAATTATTAACATATATAATACATGTGAGGAATGTTTGTGAAATATTTTGGTGTGTATATGTCTTACAATGGTTTTTGGGTGAGCATGTAGTTGTACACTATGTGCACTTTATTTGGAATGAATTTTTTGTGTAATTTTGTTGTGTTAGTGACATGATAATGTGAAACATGATTGAGCACAAATTAATGGAATAATGGGTAACTGGGTAACATGATTGTGTTGTGTTAGGAAAAATTGATGCTTTCATAGTAAAATCATTTTCCATGGAATTAATTTATTGTTTCATATTTTTGTTTAATTCATTTCTTTTTAGTATTACTCACATAACAATTGTTTTATTATATAGTTGGATTCTTTTGTTCGAGTTGTGGTTCTATTTCCTACATTCATACTTCTTCTCACATAAAATATTTTCACCTATGTAGTTTTTTATTTATCACTTTCTTTCATGTTACCTCCACTTATTTTGTAGGAAGAGACAAGAAACTACCTCGGATCAATCAAATAGGTAATCTTAATGTTTTCATAGTAAAATCATTGTCCATTGAATTAATGTATTATTATTTAATTATGTTTAAAACATTTATTTTTGGTATCACTCATATAATAATTGTTTTCTCATACATGTATATTATTTTGTTCGAGTTGTGATGCTCTATCCAACATTCCTACTCCTTATCACTTAAAATATTTTCACACATACAGTGGTGCATTTATCATTTTATTTTATGTTACCTACACTTCCTTTTCAATATTAGAAATGATGTTTCTTATCCTCAACCACATGGAATATTGATGTTTACACAATAAAATCATTTTTCATATAATTAATGTATTGTTTCATATTTATGTTTAATTTATTTATTTTTAGTATTGCTCACATAATAATTATTTTCTTATATATGTGGATTATTTTTTTAAATTTGGTGTGCTCTATCCCACTTTCATGCTTCTTATCCTCAAAACCTTTTTACCCTTTCAGTGGTGCATTTATCCCATTCTTCCAAGTTACCTCCACTGCCTTTGTAGGAAGAGAAATGATGTTATCTCTACTCAATCAAAAAGTTAATCTCGATGTTTTTATAGGAAAATTATTGTCCATATAATTAATGTATTATTTCAACATTATGTTTACATTATTTATATTTAGTATTACTCACATAATAATTTTTTATTTATACAATTGGATTCTTTTGTTTAATTTTATGTGGTTTGTTAAAAACTTCTCATGCAAAGTTTGAATTTTGAAAAATAAAATCAATGGAAATCATCATAACATTGATAGTTAGGATTATATTTGAAAGTATGTAATAATTTTTATTTATGTAATTGTATAAATAAATGTTTTAAAGGCATATAATATATTTTTTTCTAGTATTTCTATTGTAAATTTCATTTCATTTTAATTCTATATTGGTACATGTTTTTTATATATCTTGTCTGTTTCTGGTGTTTTTAGTGCTTCTGGTGTTCTATTGATATGGTTTGCTGTAACAGCACACTGTAGTGGTGTTGTAGTGTGCCCTTACAGATGGCTATCGTATGACCTTTTATTAGTGCTTTTGAAATCACTAATAAAGTACATTATTATCAATGCTTTTAAACGCACTGATAAAGAACTTATTTAATAGTTCTTCTAAAATTACTGATAAAGGTCTACTTTATCATTGCTTCTACAGCACTGATATGGAATTCTTTTAGCAGTGTTTTAAAAATAACTAATAAATGTCTTCTTTATTAGTTCTATTTAGTGAAGATAAAATTCCAAGGCTTTTAACATCGCTCACATTTTCATTGATTTTCTAATGTTGATAAAGGACATTTATAGTGCTATTAATGTTCAATTTTATAGTAGCAGTGAGGCATTTCCATGGTCCCAAATACCCCCCCCCCCCAAATCCATTCATGAATTTCTAACAATGTGGTATTAGTATTTTGATTAAAAATGGTAAACCTATTCCCACCTACAATCATTTACCCTTTTAACATATAATTTTTTAATTAATGATTCACTCTCTCTATATTTTCATTTTTTACATATATCCAAATACACTAAATAATATATATTCATGCATAATTTACATCAGTAATTAAAATTTATAATATCTCACCCTTTAACTCCCTTACACATGTGTATACTTATTCATGGTTTTAAAAAATACTTATTTTGTGATCTTTACCTTGGTAAATAAAATGTTTAGTTTATATATGGATCCTGGTAAGAAATTCATTACGTTGAGACCCCCCCCCCCATTGGTAATAAATTTCATGATTTGAGATCCTCTTATAGGTAAAAAATTCCTTTAGTATAAATCCTCATCTTGGTAACAAATTACTTAAGTCTAGGTGATACACTTGATAACCAAATGCTTTAGTCAAGATCCACCTCTTAGTAACAAACTCCTTCATTTTTTATCTACCTCATCATAAAAAAATCCTTGAGTTAAGATCCTCCATTTGAAAATCAAAATTCATTGATTCAAGATCCACACCTTGGTAGTAAATACTTTGATTTGAGATCCTCTTATTGGAAAAAAAATCCTTGAGTCATGATCCTCCCCTTTTAAACAAAATACTTGAGCTTAGGTCCTTTTTTGTGTAATAAAATATTTTTGTCTATATCCTTAACATTGTAAAAAAATCCATGGGTTGAGGTTTTCATGTTAGTATTAAACATCATGACCTAAAATCCTCCCCTTAGTAATATATTCTTAGATTTGAGGTATTTTTTTAGAAGAATGCAACCTTGATTTGAGGTCCTCCTAGAAATAAATCCTGAGTCCAGATCCTATTCTTTTTTATTCATTCTCTTATAGAGTCAACACCCAAACATTGGTGAATTAAAATTAAAATCATCATTGAATTGGTTTTTCCAACAAAACCTTATTTTTATTAAACTAAAGGTCTAAATGGGTATATTTAATTATTTAATCCACAAATAACACATAAACGATCCCTATTATTCCATATAACCATATATTATTATTCTAATAAATTTGATTTTGAAGAAGGGATATTTTTTAGGCACTAAAAAATATAAACCATTTAATTTTTTTATGAAATACATGATATTATCCTTACATAGATGGCCTGAAATGATTTTTACATAAATATGTATCCCACTCTAAGAAGATGATTCCAATAGTATTTCCATATTCCAATTGATTTTTCATATACTAAAGAGTAAATATTTATTAAAATTATTTCTTAATATGATTCCCAAGGCGTGATAACCTACCATATGTAGTAGTCCTTATATTTTATCTATTATAATTAGAAAAAAATTTAGTCTCTTATATCCATCTATTATTTTTAAATATATTTTTTGATGGGTATATCCATTATCCAATGGTAAATTATTTTGTTAGCATTAATTTGAAAGATCATGGAGCTAAAATTCCAAGAAAAAAAAAGATATTTTCATTTTAAAATGAACATTATATAAAGGAATTAGTCTATTTTTGAAACTTAAAATCTATGAATTTATGTATTGGATTACCTAGCTCATGTTCATTTGCACACATTACAATAAGATTTGTGTCTACCCTACACAAACCAGCAGTCAAGCCCAACATTAAGTCAGTGTGCACGCCCTAATCAAAGCTTTCATTTTCATCCCAATGAGAACTAAATCACACTAGATTTATCAATACAAAATTACCTCTTGAAAAAATTACCACACCTCAATCCCCCCCACCATATATAACTAAAAAATCAGAAATGTTTCATTAATTTTTGGGAATATTGGGATTTCTTCCCTATAAGAGGACAAGTAGATTCCAAATTTGATAGAGAATAAGTTCTCAATAGGTGTATCACATAGAGTTCTAGTTTTAGAACCTTATTTAAGACTGAATATTTTAGAATTTATTTTCTTTAATTAATATATTCGATATCATGTGATATATGCAACAACATGATTAAACAAATGTCGATATACTACAGAAATATTTATATTAAAACATGAATGTTATAACCAAGTAATTATTTGGGAGAGTATAAATAGTAATAATCATATCATAAAATATATTTAATTTTTTATCCAATTAATACGAATAATTAATCATATATTTATTATTAATTGGTTGTAAATGAAGAGAAAATATTTTGAAGGTAAAAGATATATTTTTAATAAAACTATTTTTATGCATGAAATATATATTTACCATTATAGATTAAATTAATCACTGATTATAAAATATTCTATTGAAATATCTAAATTCTATATATAATTTAATTAATTAACATTCATTAAATTATTTTTGTTATAAAATTAATGATAATAAATCATTTTATGATTCAAAAATACTTTTTCTTCAACAATAAATTCTATTTCATTTTTGTGTGTGGATATAATAAGGAATATCTTTCGAAATTATATATTTTATTTTAAAAAATGGATATTATTATTTTAAATCATTATAGTATAATGATGAATTTTTTGTACATTTATGAAATTATTGATTTTTTAATGAATAGTGTGAAATGTAGATTTTTGTTAAACTGCAATTTTTATTCTTTAAATTGAGGAATTTAAAATTACAATTATTTTTTTATATTTAATTCTCCTTAAATTATAGATATTCTAATTAATAAAAAAAATAGAAACATATTTAATTTTGTTAGAAGCTCAATTTTAGGCTTAAAAACATTTTTTTTAAATATTTCTTCATTATATTTAACACATTTATATTAAAATTAATTTCATTTAATTATAAAATTATATCTTTAAAATATGATTCCTTATTTGGAATAAAGAGTTTCAAATTTTTTAAATAGTTCAATTTTCTTTTTGGTCATTATGAATGGTAATCATGGGAAATATATGTTTTCTCGAGAAATGTAAAATAGGGTTATCATAACAGGATAAATCCTAAAAATCTCCATAAAAATTACCTTTATTTAATTAGATGAGTGTAATTAGACCAATGACAACCTATATTCGAAAAATTGAAATCATTTTTCCACTTTTATTTTATTATTACCTTTATATTATATTATATAAATAATAGATAAAATCACACTCTTTACTTAAATATCATTAATATATTTTCATTACGATAAAAATAATTTAATATTAGTTATAAATTGTTTTTGGAAATAATAATAATTTTTTATTTTATTAAATTGTTTTTAATTTTTATTGATCATATAATGACACTAAACACTCATTCAACACTAACACAACACTTATGTATAGAGTAGAAAAATCAAGCCAAATGATTTTAAAAATAATAAAAAATAATATTTTTCAGATGAATTGTAGTCTTGCAAAAACATTATAGGAAGTTATAAAGTATAATTAATGCTATATTTTTTAATCAAATTAAAATGTTTTATTTATGTATTTTAAGTACAATTAAATGTATTATCATGGAAATGAATTTAATGATATTTTATGATAACCTAATATTTATTAAATGGTTTTGAAAATTTAAAAAAAAATTATTTAAATAAGAAAATTAAGATGAAAATTATCTAAAATTTCTTCCATAGACTATTTTTTCCACTTCCCACTTTAGAAGAAAATTTATAAACCTTAATGAGTGAAAATTGTGTTACCTTGATTAAGATTAAACTGGGTAATGAGGGGGTTAAACCAAAATATAATGATTAAAATATCAATTAAACAAAAATAATTTTTTTTTTGAATTTATATGTGCCTTACCATTCCATAAATCTATATAATGTTTATTATATTCCACTTTCATAGTAAAGTGAGTTTACATTATTTAAATATTTTATGTAATTCCAAGGGTGTCCCTCCCCTCACTTATGAAAGGAAACATTTTATCCTCTATTATACAAAATATATTATAACTTTATCTTATAAGGCACGTGTCAAAAAAAAATATTACTTTCTGTTAATCTTAATATTTTGTTCTTCTACTAAGACCGTCCAATGAGGATAATGTAGAAAGCCCAAGGTTTTCTCTCAAAGAAAGGGTGCGTCTACTAGTTCTTTCAAATTTTAGTTATTATTATAGTTCTAATAAATTTATTATATCAATACAGAAATAATTATTTAATTATAATTAATATACTAATCTATTATTATTATATTGGTACAACCAATTCCCACATCCTTTTAATCAAATAGAAAATGAAATTATTTTGCATGAATACATATGGACTGCCACCTCTATATAGTGATATGATTCATTTTCCATCACAAAAATTCATGATTGATTATTATGATATATTTAGAGTTTATATAATATATTTAACAAATAATTATGGCACTATAATTATAATATGTTATCAAACTTCTTACTTTTCCATCTATTGGGAAATTATAACGTCTCTCGCGTGTATGTTTTGACTATCACCTCCAAAAAGTGATGTGATTCATTTTTCATTTATTATATAAATGGATGGTAATAATAATATATTTAATGAAAATATAATATAGCTATTATATAATAATGATTCTATAAAATCGAATTATTAATTACCTTTTTTTCTATTCATTGAAAATCAGAAACTTCACTTGTTCATATGTTAATACTATCATCTCCATGAAGTGATTTATTCATTTCTCATAAAAACCTTATACGAATGGTTGTAAATGTATATAATTTTAATTAAATACAATAATTATTACATGATTAATTTTTTTTAGTGACGAAACCATGATAAATGTGAAAGGTCCATAAATTCTAAAATGAAACATACATGAAAAATGAAGTAGTTAACACTTGAAATGATGATGATAATGAAATAATATTAATGAATGGGTGATATAATTTTATAAGTAAACCATTTATGGTATTTTATGTATTAATAATATTATTTTATATAATTATAATAGATTTTAAATTATTATATTGGGTTTTATAGGGATTATTAAGAATGTCAAACTTGCGGTTAGTGTTTCTCATATCACATTTGAATCTATGAAATTTTTTCCATATTTACAACTTATTTCATTCATGTGATGTATATACTTCCCATTTTATATTTTATATCATGATTTTAATTATATACATGATATTTGATATTTAATTTCTTGTCATTTTCTTCCTAGGTTTTATAATTCAGATGTTATCAAAGTAGTGAGAGTTTATTTCACTATTTGATCTTTTTTGGGATTATGTATGTTTAAGTTTTCATTAGAGGAACTGTAAATAAATTATCTTAAAACTAGTATATATTGTTATCCTGTATTTATTTCTAGTTTTTAATGTATTAATTTCATTTTTTCCATCTCTATTGCTATAAAAATCCAAATGAATGTTTTTAAGGAAAATTTTCTTTTATTTTTAATTCAGTCTGGAAAATTTTATTCCATGTACGTATTTTCTCTATAATATTTTAAAGAATTTTTTACAGAGTTAAAATTGTTTTTTAAAGTCATTTAAAAATATTTTTTACTATATTTAAAAGGTTATAAAAAAATTCTTTACATTTTTTAAATAAGTTACAGTTGACTTTTAACCAAATGTTTGAATGAAATATTTGTTTTATCATTTACAAAATGAATATCTATTACTTATATTATAACTAGTATTTTTTGTGAATATTACATAACATGTTTCCATGTTTATTTTAAAATAAACACATTTTTTAAATATTTTGAAATTTTCTGTTTAAATTTTATCAAAAAACGATATTTTTATCTTGTTTTTAATGAAAAGATTGAATGTTATTTTAAAGGTATTCTTATATATGTCAACATTATGTGATAATTAATATTCACTGATCGAGGTATAATATAATGATACAATCAACATTATTTATCATAGTGGATTATGATCATATTATTAAATTTATTGATTGGTGGAAATGTTAAAATATTATATACATGTTTTTCAATAAAAATTATAATATTGATTGTATGGTAAATTGTTATTAATTTATTTCATATGATATAGCTATTGGGATTATTAAGATATGGTAGGGACCCCTTGTAGCCACTTGATGCATCAGTTGGTTTAATAAGACAAACTATTTTGTGTATTCTATACATAACATACCAATTTATATTTAATGTTCTAGAATAAGGCCATGATAGCAGAATATGTCGTCTGAAATTATGCAATATATAATTATGAAACTAATTTTTGTTATCTATGTGATTTTTAATGTTTATAAATGATCAATATATTTATTTACATCTTTATGATATTATTTATGTCGAATATTGTATTATTTTTTATCCTTTCAATATTATTCAAGGTTTTTTTATCCTATAGAATTTTCAATTGTAATTATTCCCATACTAAGAATCTAAGCTCAACATTATTATGTTTTCCTTTCTCCAAGATACGAATAAGGGATCAATGAATGAATACATTGGTATACTATAAGAAATAATAAATTTATCAATAGATTTTTGTGTTTTATTTGATTTTTAAAATAAAATGTGAGAGTCATGTTTGTGTCTAGTCTCTATAGACTACAAAACAATTTGATCCATCAAGAGGTGATATTTTTAATCTTATAAAAATGTATAAATATAATCAATGGCTTCTTTATAGTAGTGTATGAGTGTTATAACCAGAATCAAGGGAAATTTTAGTAGTACCCCTGAGATATATAATTAGGAAAAAATAGATTATAGAATATAAGCCTTTGATAGATTTTAGGGATAAGTCTAAGTATAAGGTAATATCATAAAGATTTGTTAAAGTGGATATTTTGAGGTTTTACTAAAAAATGAATCCCAACATGGATACTATAAAATGGATACAACTATAAAAGAAATGAAACTAGGAGTAAAAAATATTAAAGGGGCATATTAGGTATTAACTTGACTGTTACTGGTGCACAATGAGTGTGCCTAAGACTGCACACCTGGATACACACTTTTAAGGGATAAGGATGGGTTAATTCACATTTGTTTTATGAACCATTATAATTAATAAAATAATATAACCTATATAAACTATGATATTCTATAATGGTAAAGGATAAACCAAAAGTGAAATTGTTGGATAATTCTTAGTCTGGTCATAAATTTAAAGGTATATATACCCATGTTAAGGTTTTATGTGATGCTAGTTTAATATGATTATGGATATTTTGGGAAACATTTATAGGAGCACTATCTTTGGTTTTATTATTTGCTTTAGAGAAGATTTTATCTAATTAATAATTCTTATATATCTTACTATTATAAGTTTAAAGGTATTGATAACCATAAGGGTTAATATTATCTTTTATATTGAGGTAATTATGGTTAATCAGGATAAAATAGTTATTAAATTATGGGAACATACATTTATTGTATAGATAACCATATGAATGAAAAGTGATTTTGTGACTAGGTGTTTGATGATATTTTTTAAGAATTTCAGCATATTGGAAAAATTATATGATTGAGGTTAATAGAATAATGTGGGATAATATGGTATTTTATTAGAGGAATAAAAATTGGATTATCTTTTGAATGTATACATGACATTTTGGTAATTTTATTTATTTTTGGAAAATATTATAATATTTTGGAAATTATATGATTAAGGAATATTAACATTTTAAATATAACATTATAAGTGATTAATTTTTTTGAAGCTAAATGTTTATATATTCTTAGAATAATATGTTGTTAAATATTTCTCATTTTTTGGGGTCAATTTGGCTAGGAATATTTTGAATAGTTTTTAGGTTAGTAACTTATGTTATGATTTATATAGGACTTTGGGTTTTATTATTGATTATTTAGAGATTAATGTAGTATTTTTTATATAATGATTTATTCAAATTATATATTATATTAGTTTTTGAAAAAAATATATTAATGGATAGATATAGGATAAATAATATTTTATCTATTAATATAGGTCTTGTGATCCATTGAAGATTAATTTCAATGTGTTAGGCATGAGAAAATAATCATTTATCATTTATAATATGATATGATATAGAAGTTGAAAAACTACTTAAATAAGAAGCAAATGATGAAATTGTTCTTATGAAATGGAAATAAATTGGGAAATTATATTTTCTCTCGTTATATAAACTAATAGTAAAGGAATCCAACAACATTAAAAAATGAATCATTAATTAAAAATTTTACCTTTTACCAATTTTTTTATTAAATTATAGTATTCTTTATCCTTTTCTCATTTATTTATTTTTGGAAACTAAATTTCTAATGGTCATGGTTTCTATCACTCTCTATTATTCTATGGATGTTATTTTTCTATTACATGTCTATATTTTCACTTTCAACAGGTGTTCTTATTTGGGAACTTGGTTTTTTGTTATTCAAGGTGACTGTAATATTATCATTTTCTTATTATTAAAAGAATGTTTTATTTTCCATTTTCACAATTTTTATTATCTTATAATTTATTTTTAAATATTAAAATGGTTATCCCTTTCACGATCATATATTTTATCTTCCACTCCATGGAATTTATTTTTAAAAATTCTTTACACATTTTTAAGAAACAAGGTAAAATTGAGGGGAACTAATTTTGGTAAGGATGTTAGAGTTTAACACCCTAATATTTTATAATTTATTTTTTTTTTTATAATTTATTTTTATATAATTTATTTTATACAATATAAATTTTAAAGGAACTATAATATACTATCGAAATATTATTTTTAAAATATAACTACTATAACATAGAAATTGGTATGAAGTTTATGATTATAAATTAATATATTACTAAATATAAAGAGAAATTATTTCATTAATTATATGAATAATAAATCCCACATTTATTAACAAATGTTTTGAAATGAAAATAACAAATTTTAATGTTAAAAGAGATATCTCTCATAAATGTGCTTTAATGTAATCAATGCATTTTTACATTGATAGAATAAAATAATAACTATTTATAATTGATTATAAAGAAATATTTTTATTATATATCCAATTTAATGAGTAAATTTACAATTATTTATGTTTATCATTCAATTAATGATAATAAATTAATTTTATGAGTCAAAAAATGTAGTTTCTTCAAAAAATATTTTTATTCCATTTTCTCCTTAAATATTAGAAAAGATTTATCCCACTTCTATAAATATTATTTAAAGTAAATATAAAAAATTTATATTAATTTTTCAAAATATTCATAAGAAAAATATTTTTTATTTTTTCATAAAAGGATGATTTTTAGTGAATAGTGAAAAAATGTGGACTTTTGAAAAACGATAACTTATTTTGTTTAAATAAATTATATTAAATGTCTAATTTTTTTGATTTTATATTTAATTAAAATAACGCTCGATTAATTCAACATAACATAATTAATTAAAAATTAATTTTCACCATATTTAATTTTGGTATAAGTGTATTTTTATACATAAAAACACATTTTTCTAAAAAATACTATTCATTGTGTTTTATATGTTTATCATAAAATTGATTTCTCCCACATATAGAAATAAAATCTAGAAAAATATATTATATATTTTTAATATTATGGTTAAAATTTGGTAAATAGTCAACTAATATATTTTTTATTATGAATTGTAACTGTGGTAAAAATTTCTCACCTCAATTAATGTAAAACATGTAAAATGAGGTTAACACTATGGGATAAGACCAATAAATATCCATATAACATGAATTTTTTTATTGATTGAGTTTTGTCTACCAATACCATCATATATTTAGAAAAGACGCAACTTTTTTCCAATTTAATTTGATTATAACATTTTTATTACTTTAAGTAATGAATAAAAATAAAATGTGAGTCTCTTTATATAAATATACCAAATATGTATTAATTGGGATAAAAAGTTTATACCCATTAAAAATTGATATTTTTAATTTTAATAAATTATTTTTAAGATAGTTTTTTATTTTAGTGATTATATAATTACCTTAAATGCTTACCGGTTGATACATCACTTGTCCAAGTAGTTGAAAAATCAAGGTAAATGATTTTAAAAAATTAAAATTATTATTTTTGAATGAATTTAATAATTCCTTGACATTAATAGTTTATTATAAATTATGAATAACAATAAATTATATTTGGGGCTTTACCCGAGTGGTAAAGTCTCTCCATAATCTTACATTAAACTTGGGCTCAAATTTGGGTGGGAGCGAATTTTGGCATGCAGGCAGTGATGCAGGCATGACCCAAACATGACATAGGCATGTGGTGATATAGGTAATATGCATGCTTGGTGATGTAGAAATTATGATGCATAAATGATGCTACACTGGGCCTTCAGTCTAAGTAATGGGCTTCATTACCATAGGGTATTTGGGCCAGGTACTGAATAAATAAGGCTTGATGTGTGGGTTATACCTTAGGGGTGTTATGGCTGGCCTTTCGGGCCTGTTTGTGGTGAGTGTGTGTGTTTAATATAATTATACCCCCCAAAACATAATATATTATATAGAAATTTATTTTTAATTAATGGTACATGATTTAATATTATAATTCCATTGTTGTATTTATGTATTTTAAAAAAAATAAATGAATACTCCCAAAATCACATTAATTATATTATATGATAAAAATACTTTAAAAATGAACTAAATATCAAAACCAATATTTAATAATATAAATTGGTGTGGTAAATGGTCTAAATTTTCATGCATTGACGATTTGAGATCCCCATTCCAACATAGATGTGAATTGTTCACCATTAGAAATAAAAATTTGTAACAATAGTTAAGGTTAAAAATGTTTAATGAGGGGTTAAATAAAAATATATTATTGTAAATATAAAATCAAAATGTTAATATTTTATTGGGTTAATTGATTTATAACTTATAACATTCTACATTGTCAATTGTGTCTATTTGGTTATAATTATACAAGAAAATGACTTTAAATTATTAAAATATTTTAATTAAATAAATATGTGTCCATCATCATCTCCTACCATATTCACATACATTGATCACTTTAGATTAGTAAATATATACATAAAACCTTCATGGTTTCCATACCTTCTTTATTAATCATATTTTCTTCTCCTCATTCCATAATAAGAAGGCTTAATGTGTAAGCCAAAGTAGGTATCTCAAAGAAGAGGTAATCATCTATTCCCAAAATTTCTATATTTATTTATTATTCTACATCATATAAATATATTTTGTCTATAATAAAATAATTTAACAAGTATAATAAATATTATGATATGTTGTTATTATTATAGTAAAATGATTTTATACCTCATTTTTATCCTAATGTAAATGAAAGTATTGATCGTGTGTATGTGTGCACTGAGAATCTACATATATATATTATTTATTTTCTAACACCATCATTAATGATTTGTTAAAAATATGGATTTAATTTTAATATATGATACCTATGTTATAATTATAATTATATAATTATAGTTTATTATTTATCTTCTTCCATTCCCATCTATTGGGAAATGATAACATCGCTCGTGTGTATGTGTGGACTACCACATCCACGAAGCGATGTGATTCATTTTCTATTTATAATTTTCATGGATTGTAATAAAAATATATTGAATAAAAATATATTATATTTATTATATAATAATTATTCTGTAAAATGTATTTTCATTTATCTTTATTTCAATCCTTCCATCAAAAATAGGAAACATCGCCTCGTATATTGGTATGTACTATCATATATCTGAGGTGATGTCAATAATTTTCCATCACCAATTTATATAAATGGATATAAAAGTGAATATGATGATTAAATATTAACATTTAAAATTATTTCTGTTCTTCATATGATGTATCCTTGATAAATTTTCAAATACCAAAACATTTGAACTAAAAACATACATGAAAAATAAAGCAGTTAAAACCCGAAAGGATGATAATAATGATATATTGTTACTAATTTGGTGACGAGCTGTTATATGTAAAAAATTTATAGTATTTCAATTATTAATGGGTTAATTTTATATACTTTTGAAAAAATTATATTTATTATAAAATATTTTATATCACTTATGAAACAATTCAGACTTAAGGTATAAGTTTCTCATCACACTTTTTTCTTTGAGATATATGACATATTCACCGTATTTTTATTTCATATGGTGTATATACTTACCCATTGAAATATTATGTCATGAATATATTTATATTAATTGTATTTAATGTTTCATTTAAATTATTTTTTTCATGGGGGTTATGATTAAAAATCTACCAAAGTGGCAAGGGTTTGTTTCAAAATCTCATACTTATTTGAGATTGTTTATGAGTAAGTTTTCATTGGAGGAATTATATTATTTTTCATTACTAAACCTAATATATTTTCTTATAATATTTGTGTTTATTTTTTTCAATTATTAAAACCCTTTTACATTCTTTGGAACTCAAAGATTCCAAAATATTTTTTTTAAGGAAAGAGGAGTTGGTTTTTTTATTTAACTAGGAATCTTTTTCTTCCATGTCAATTTTTCTATATAATGTTTTCAAGAATTTTTTTACTAAATTACCATGATTATTGAAAGTCAAATTCACATATAATTAAATTTATTATCGATTTTTTAATAGTACTCTTTTTTTCCAAAAAAAGTTACTTTTTACTTTTTACCAAATGTGTGAAGGGATTCATTTTTTTATCATTTAATGAATGAATAGATTTTCCCACCATTATAACTATTATATCATTTAATGATTAAATTTAAAAAATTCAATGGATATACTAATGAAAATTAATATTATTAATATTATGGAATTTTTTTTAAAAATATATATATAACAAAGATATTTTTCTCATGTTTTCAAAGAAATGAATGAATGTTATTTTAAATGTATTTTATTCTATACCAATGTCCTTCAATGAATCTTATAATTTACTAGGGATATACTATAATGATACCATTAACCTTATTTATCTAAATGGATTATGATCATGTTATTCTGTTTATTAACTGGGGAAAATATTAGCCTGTCATATTCTATTTTTTCAATGTTAATATTTATGTTGGTTGTGTGTTAAATGATTATTCATATATTTCATATGATAAATTAATTGTACTTAGTAAGTGAAGGGTTAGGGAATTTTTATCCCATAGATGAATCAATATATACTATTAGAAAAAATATTTTATGTATTTGACACAAAAATTACAAATTTATGTGTTATGTATTGTAATGAGAAAATGATGGAAGATTATGATGTCCGATATTATGCGTTATATTCTTATATATCTATTTTTTATCCATTTGATTATTTATGTTTTTAATTCATCATTTTATTTGGTTCTATTTTTATGATATTATTCATTTGGAATATTTTATTACTATTTATCTCTTCCATATTATTCATTCATTAATTATCCTACAATAGTTTTTCTTGTATTTTTTCCCTTATTGAGCATCTAAGTTCACACATTATTCTATTTTCCCTTCCCTAAGATACTAATAAGTGACATTTGAATAATTTAATTAATATAATTGAATAAATATTGAATTTCTCACTATATTTTTATTTTTTATTTTTTATTTTTTATCTTCAAATGTAATGTGAGAATAATATTTGTATCTAGTATACCAATACTCTTAAACTATTCTATCTTTTAGGATGATATCTCTTGTATCTTGTAAAAAATTAGTAAGATAACTATCGAATTAAGTATTATAGAGTCAAAGCATTACAACTTATTATTCAATGAGTAAAAAATGTTATTTTAAAATTAAAAACTAAGTAAAATAGATATAAAACGTGGTTATTTGAGTCATTTATGGGTTTTATATATTGGACGGTCATGAATGACCACTTCAGTCAAGACTTATATATAAGCTACAGTGGAATAGCCTTATTAAGAATATAAATATTTAAGGAGGGAGAAATTTTATTCTTTCCATGCCCCTCTAATATTAGATGGTCACTCCAAAACCTGAATACTTAACTTGGGTACTTCACTCACCCATCTCACATACCTAGGTGAAGTACCTACATTTATTCCAAAATGAACCCTCTAACATTTTTTTCACTAATTCACATAAGTCATGACCTGAAAAAAAAATCACTACTCCCTAATGTTTTACCTAAGTCTTAACCCTTTCCCAAGTCACCTATATGGGTGAATATATTTTTCATTTCCCAAGTGACCTTTTTAACCTTAATAGATTCATCCTACTTAGATATTTTGGAAAACAATATAGCTTTACCTATACTTTATTTTTTGTTTGTTAGATGGTGTAAATCTTCCATGCCATTACCGAGATATCCTAGTCATAATACCATAAACTAAATTATATTATAGCCCTTGTTTTTTAACCTAAAATGCTCAGCTTTGGTCATGAAAGTATGGACTTAAAATATATAACTTTTCTCCTTATCACATGACCTTAACCGGTGAAATATGCAATATCATATGAAATTTCACATTATGTATTTTTATCCCTCTCATAGTGATACATTAAAATCCTCTTTTATGAACCCAATATCTCTGTTATAAAAACTTCACCCCATTATTGAAATTTTCTGACATTTATATAACATTAAAATATATAGTGACTAATAACTTGAGTTAAATGTGAGACAACATAATTCAATTATATAGAGTCTATTTAAATAAATTATTTTCAATTAATTAATTTCACCAATTGGAAATTGATACTATTAATTAGAATGATTCTACACAATTTCATAAATATATAAGAAAGATCTTGACTAGATAATAATCTTTTTAATATAGGATTCATCCTTTCATCCTCTTAATTTCAAAATTCACATTCCAATAAAATTAAAACAATTTCGTACAATAGAAAATATATAAAATTGACTAGAACTGATAAAATATAATATGTTGAGTTTAATTAGGATTTGGATTAAACATTGACTTATTTTAGATTTTATTTTAACATAATTGACATCAAATAGGATAGTTCATATTATTGTTCTGAACTAGTTGTAACCAATTTCTCACAACCCTAACTATAAAGATAATTCATTTTACTGTGTTTTCAATTGTAATAATTATAATTTATATGTATTTTAATATTTTTATTGGGGGTTAGTAGGATTGTTTTAGTACTCTTGACTCTTAAATTTTAAAAGGATTATGATGGGTATTTTATGTATTTAATTTAATAAATATGGACCTCATTTTTCATTAACCAAGAAGAAACCATACATAACTCTCCAATTTTTCTTCAAAATTATCTTCTCTTTACAACTGATCCTAAATTTCCATTCATGGATAGAATGAGGATCCATTATTAGTAGAAAATTTATAGTTTCGATGATTATTTTATACAACTAGCCATAATAGGTTTCTCTAACCATTAAAAAGTAAATCATATAAAATGACATTTAACATAATTTTAGTATGTTTTCTCTAAATAAATTGATTATAATTGTTTTAATAGATGTTTTATTATGAGAAAATTTGAATAGGACTCATGTATGTTATATCTAATAAATATGGTAATTTATTATGTGATTCATGATTGTACACATGTGTGAGGTTTGTTAACTATGCAGAGGGATCCATAATATATTGCTCTATTAATTAAGAACTAATAGATAAGTGAGTATAGGTTTATAGAGATAAGATTATCAATATTCCAAGGTTAAGTTTTTTTATGGGTGTCTCAGTGATTTGATCACATTTGTAGAAATGTAGTAAAATAAAAGGAAATTAAGAATTAAAAAATACTGTTACATGAGGTTTATAAATTGGAAAACATGGTAACTATTATTACATAAATTTAGGATAATGGGTTTAATAGATTGGATATATGATAGCATGGTACATTTGGTATGTATAAATATCTATAAAATTGTTTTAGTAATATTATAATCATAAATATTTGATAATTATTTTCACTATGGACTAGTGTGGTTAGCTGACAAAAACTAGTGGGGATTGTTTTTATACATGAAATAGTTGGGTTAGTGTAAATAAAATAATGGATTTAGTATTATATAAAATAGTTGGGTTAGTGTCATAAGGACTGGTTGGTATATTCCTATTGTGGGATAATTTTACTAAATCCTTAAGGAGCTATATTAAATTAAAAATTGATAAATATACTATTTTTGGATAAACAAGGTCTCATCAGGTGTTAAGATGTCTAATTAAGCATGTGATGACCCGACATGGTTAATTTTACTTATTCATAAGTCATTATAAAGTATAAAATTTATGAAATTTATTTTACTAAATATGATAGAGGTCAAATAGAGAAAACCCATAGGGTTTTACAGTCACAAATTTCTTGTAAACCCTATTTGTTGTTATAGATTTCATTATTTTTGATATGGGTAAGGGAAAGGTTTCAATAGTGTGTGAGGGTGAATATTGATGGGGACATTAGGAATTATAAAATGTATGGTTATGTGATAAAACACCTTAAGAATATTTTTTGACTAATATTCTATATATTATAGGATTTGGGAATACATTATAAAGTTGTATTCATTGAATGTTTGACATGATTTTTCATAACATGTTTATATGTATGTATACAATATTTTAATATGTTAACTTATATTTTATGTAATTATTAATGTTTTATTATGTATCATTATTGATTATGATCATTCTATTATTAATGGTCTTGAAACTTTAAAATAATAACTCTCCATGGATGTTTTATTAATTCTTTTAACTATTTTTTAGCATCTAGAAATCTGGTTATGCACATGAGGTAATGTGGATATACGATTTAGGTACCAATTTAAATATTCAACATATAATATTGTATATCTGCTTCCTAGAAAATACTCTCATTCAACTTAGTCTACACAACCATTTCAACCATTTAAATGAAATCCCCTATAATATATAAACCAAAAAATAAACTATATATTTTTATAATGTTAGAAAAACTATTAATTATCTATCATATTTTTATGATGTTCCTTAGGACCCAAATCAACTCAAATGGATATATGATTTCTTCTGTAAATTACATACCATAGTTTATGTCATGAGGAGGCACATATTTTGAATCCCTTATATGCATCTCACTTGGATTAATTAATTCATTAAATGAACAATGGTATATATAATGATAATATAGAAGAAAAAAAATTATAAATCATACTGATAGACATGTAAAATATCTCTCTATGATGATATCACTATAATTAAAATAGTTTTAATTAAAATGAGATGTGAATAATAACAACTTTATATTTGAAACATCAAATATTGATCACATAAAATTTAAAATAATAATAAAAATTTTAAAAAAATAAAGGCAAGATGAAATATAAAATATGCCATATAAAACAAAGTAAAAAGGTTTAAAAAAATTTACAAAAAAAATAGTCATAATTATAACACACCACATCTAGCATAGTCCTAGGTGGAACATTACATTCATTGATTTAATTTTATTCTTAGTAATTTTTTTAAATTATTAAATTATTTTTACTTAATAAAATCATAAATTCCATGTACACATGATTTAATACTATTAATATATATGTCAAGATGCATCTAAACATCACATGTATCAACCTAGTGAGTAAGTTATGCTAATTTGGAGACATAAAAGTAAACTCTTATATGTGGTTTATCAACCCCTTGTTTAACGTGGAATTTCAGTAACTCAAATTTTCAAATAAAGAGATTATTTAATAATTTATTTATCTATATTCCATGTGTTAACTCGATTAGAAATATTCATATCACTGAAACCCTAGAATAATTTGTATGGAATGACTCTAAAACAATTTATAGTGACTGAACATAGATTTCATTGAACCCAACCTATATCACCATATAACCATTAATTCACACAACTAAATAATTAGAGGATAATGAAAGTCTATAGGTGTTGATAAAGTTTCATAGGGGAATAATTTGTCTTATATCAAATATCTTTCTTTTTGAATTTTAATAAGTTTGTCCCTTGAAGTATCCATAAGCATGTTATTTTCAGAACATGTTTAAAAATAAAAAAAAATCCCTATATATTTTTTGTGGATTATATATAATTTATAATAAACCAATTAAACAGTCTATATTTAACTATTATATTTCTTGAAACCATGTAAAAATATCAATGATTAGAAAATATGGATAATGGAATTGAATAGTAATTTATAAATTATATACAAGTGTAGGTTTTATAAAATAAAGGCCATAAAGACCTACATGAAACAAAGAAATATTATGAATCCCTAGAAAGATAAAAAGGCCAAAAATATGGAACAATACATTGCACATACCATCTAACTTCCAAGCTCCAACATAATGAATATAGTCCTTTTCTAGTAAATAAATCAATCTCTTGCTTAATTGTATCTTGGTATAAAATATCTATATACATATGAATAATACATATGTAGGGGTTTATAAAAATACCTGATAGGATTTCCCATAACCTCCCCTTAATACAAAACACATGTAATACTTATATGATAAAGAATAATTCATTATTAAACTCGTAGCCATTAAATAAGATTTTTTTTATAATTTTTTTAATGAATCACATGTATACACATTCTCACCCTCAAATATGATATCTTTTAGAAATAGTGTATATAAAATAAATTTCTATAAATTAAAGTTTTTACTTTTGTATATTGCATTCCAAAAAATACCTAACAAAAAAAATATATATCTATCCAATATAAGGAATAACCAAATAACCAAATAACCAAATACTCAATAATTATCATCAAAATTTATAAAAATGGGTTTGTACCCTCTCAAGAACACTCTGCACCCATCATTCCTTGATTTATTACATAATAATACTCATTTTGGACTACCATTATAGAAAAAAATTGTATACTTTTCCCAAATACAAATCCAAGATGGTTTGTAATTCACCATTGTTTTAATATCACATCTAATTCCTTATAAATTCCCAACACTCCCAATATTAGTCCAAATATTAGTGAATAAAAAAAATTTCCCACTTTATCAGACCCAAAGACCAATCCATTATCATGATAACACCATAATTAAAAATGCATCTATATATATGGTAGGGAAATGTAAATTTATAAAATTTAATTAATTTATGAATTATTAAAATGATACATGGAAGAAACCATTTAAAATCACTAAACATACCCTTAAATATCATGTAAATAATTTAAAAAACTATTTCAATAAAACATGTATCCCTAACAAGGCCTTAATTTATAGGGTATGAATGATAAAAAGAAATTTAACTTCTAAAAACCAATATAGTTATAAAAATATATATTGAGCCCTAAAAAAGTCTCACAAAGCCTTAAAAATAATAAATTTAATCAAAACCCAAACCCAATATTAATAAATAAATCATATGGTTTGGGATTTAAAATTACATGAGATGGGTGGTAGGTGTGATAAGGAATATTATAAAATAATTACTATAAATATTAAACTATTTGAATAAATGATAATGAATTTATGCATTAATGAGTAAGAGAAAACTCCAAAATCCCCTAAAAACACCCAAGAACACCCTCCCATGAGATGATATTAAAATTAATTTGTAAATGACTCATTTATAAATAAATTGGATTTCATAAAAAATCTTAATTAATTCACATTTTCAAAAATGGTACTTAAATTGTGTAGAAAACCATATGATCTACATTTCCCCCATTTAGGAACAATCGTGTGGTTTTTTAGGGTCTATTTAAAATTTGGTATACTAATCAAACTACAATTAATTTTTTTAAAAATATAAATTTTCCACGAAAAAAATGAATAAAACAAAATGAAAAAAGATACATTGAAAATGTAGAGTGTTATAATATGTACAACTAATGTTTGATAAATTCAAAAATTATCTCACTGTCCCATAAAAATGTAACTATATTATTAGTAATCAAATTGAGTAATTGGAAATGGAATTTTTTTCAATTTATAAAAAAAACTATCCTGAAAACAAACAATTTTCCAACTTCTTATGGGTTTATGATTACAATTATTTTCACAAAAATTTGTATCACTAGAATATAGTTATTTTATTTATTTAATCCCATGAACCATAGAATATAAATTTAAAATAATAACACATATTCCCGATTTTGTATAAAAACCATGTATTCCTTTCCCACATTATGCTTGATTAAATATGAAAATGACTCAATTAATTATATCATAATAGAATGTATCGTATTCAACTTATATTTTCTTATAATTCATTTAGATGTATCTTGTTAAAAATAAATTGAAATTTATTTTTACCAAAGTTAATGTTACCATGTTTTAATTACTTTCAATGGTTTACAAAACTATTTTTCATATATATCATAGTTTATAGTTATTTAATGTATCTAATCACTAAAATAAATAATTGGAATATATCATTTAATGAGTAGTCTAACAATGTTAGTTCCACTTAAATTATATGCAATTTAAAATTCCATTACAGAATCATTGATTACAAGTATATGAGCATGTGTGACTATCTATTTAAAATGATATAAAACCATATTTTTATTTATTCTTCATTAGAAATGAACTTCCTTCTTTTCAACACATTTATTAGTGATTACAAGGTAAAATGTTCATTTACCAGTCCCCTATAAAAAATAATGAGCTTATAAAATATTACTACAAACCTAATGGATGTTAGGGATGGAAACCCATGAATTTTTTTAATTATCTATCTATTAAATTCAACTCTATTAACACTCAAAAAAATCCAAATAAAATAATTTTATTCATAAAAATTTGACATTTGTAAATATCACTAAAAACTTTCATTTCACTAAAATTTACTAGGACTATAATTCAATTATCTTCATGTCAACCATTGTCTTATAATGCCTTAAAATAGTATAAAATTATAATATAATAAATTTTAAACTTTATTATCGTAATATACTATTTATTAATCTCTAAAATAAACTAGAATAATTGATGAGATCAAAATTAATTATTTTTCATTCAAAAAGAACATTTTTAGTTTTTAAAATGGTATTCAAATCATATCCTTCATTTAACCGTATTTATTTGTAAATACCCTAACCCTAGTTTCTAATAATTGGTGGTTACTTTATTAAATTTGAACTAGATTGAAGAAATAAAATATATATAAGTACTAAATATTTTTATAGTCTTGGTAAACCAAATACATAATTGAATCCCAAATACATTTGAAAACTTTAAATGCTAAACATAGTGAAAATAAATATTCTAAACCCTTGAAAATTTTAAAATATTCATACTTTATATCATAGGGAAAGGATAAAAAATAATTATGGATTTAGATGCTCGTTAATGGTTAATTTAATAAAAATATATTATGAATAAATAATGTATAATCAATATAGAAAGGTAAAAAATTTAGAACACCTTCCACTTAGTCAATTACTTGAGAAAGAACAACAATATGGAATCTGTAAATACAGATCAAAAGACACCATATAAATAATATCATGAGCTTCAAAAATATCCATGGAAACTATTTAATATAACCCAAAAGAAATTAATAATTTACATTATAATGAAAGAATGTGTAATTTCAAACAACTTAAACATATCACTGAGGACTTATTTCATTATAGTTTAAACTATTAGTAGGTATACACCAAAACCCTATTTCAAAAAAACAATGGTTTCATCAAATTAGAATATCAATGAATTGAGGGGTTATCAATAAATCGGACCCACCCAACACTTCATGTCTAATTCATTACATATTTATTGAATGGTCAATTAAATTAATAAAAAATATTCCTTATCAAAAGTTATTTGTATTGATTGAAGAATATAGAATATCAATACTTTCCCTTTTAAAAATTATCACAAACCATGTATATAAAGAATATGGATTGTATCATTACAATATATCACCAGTGAAGAATAAAAGGGTTGTTTTTTATGATGAATAGAAATACTAAAAGAAGATCTTTAAAAAATCATGAGAAAAATACATTATTCACATTGAAAATAACATTTAAAAACTAAAAATATCCAGAATATTAAGAAGAATATTTTATTTGAAAATAACTACAAAAATAGGTAATGTAATCTCTAAAGAATTGATAAATCTTAATAGTGTGAAATTCTATTCATGACAAATATATTAAAACGTAGATTCTTTTCACATTTTCAGTAAAAGTCAAATGTATCTCATTTAGAAATTACAAAAAAGGTTTTGTTTAAATAATTTTATGGAAATTAAAATATGGGTAAAATTGTATTCAAAAATTCATTATAGAATCGTAAAAACAATCCTTAAAATTTTCTAAATAAAATATAGACATGGAATAAAAAATATTCGACTAGAAGAGAAATAAAAAATGTTTTTCTTTTAAAATTTTTTTTTACTAATTCAAATACAAAGGAGGGAGAAATTTTAGGATAAAAATTGGATAATAATTAAATATATAAAGGATGATAAAATAGATGAATTATATAACTGATGGATTATAATACTTCTTCAATTAAAATTAATAAAAACCCAAAAATTGAGAATGTAAAATAAGTCCTTACCTATTTGCATATTTTTAATTATAACTCCTTGAATGAATTAACATGAACTAAAAAATTAATCATCATGGATAAATATTTATTCATTTTAAATATATAAAATGGTAATTATATACACTACCTAATTAAAATTTCCACATGACCTAAAAATATGCCTCAATGAAAGGAAAATGAGAAGGAATACTTGACCTCAAGACTGAATCTTCATATGCGTTATTTATTTGCTTGAATAATAAAATTATGTTCATTATTTTATTAATTAATAAAATTTTAAAAGCTTATTATTACTTTTATTTTATTAATTACCATGTTATATTTACTTACTTAATCAATTACGTTTATGTCGCTCATTTTGACGATATTCGGTTCATATATCCAAAATTTATTCAGTGGGTTCACTATGGTAAAATTGGTCATTGTTCCATCATATCTAGAATAAAAATCATGATAAAATATAATTTTTATACTTCAATTATAATTCTAAATCCAACAATGAAATATGGTAATGAAAAATGAACTATGATACAATCATGGAGCTGGTAGGGCATACGTACACAAGAGTAACGTTTCAATTTTCCAATGATCATGATGGAAAAAAGGTAAGTGTTATTTACTCTTTAAATAATAAAATATTATCATTATTATAATATAATTTATTTAAATACCCTTACTTATACCATCTATGATGTGTGGTAATAAAAAATGAATCAAATCACTTGGTAGTGGTGGTACTCCACACGTACGCATGAATGACGTTTTCATATTTCAATGGATGTAAGGGTAAGAAATTTTTTGATATATTAAATTTATAAAATGATAAATATTTAATTAATATCATATATATATATATTAAATACATCATTATTAACATTTGTTGGTGTTGATTATGGAAATAATTTTATCAGTTCGTGAGGTGGTGGTCTACTGTACACGTGAATGACAGTTTCGTTTATCATTTGATAGAAACATGTAGGACTATAGGCTATTCCATAAAAATAATAACATTTAAATATATAGGAAATAATTAGTTTATTATATCAGTATGATTGAATAATATTTTATCTTGTCAAAAAGAAATAACACAAAAACACTCAGTTAAGAATGATACCTCTTCTTCGGACAATGTCGTTTAGGTTTACAACAAAAGCCTTTCTAGGAGGGTTTAAATATCAAAAAAGACCAATGAGTCATGTTAGAAAGATTTTTTAAGTGTTTACTAAATTATTGGACAAAATATCAGAATTTTTAATTGTGAATAAAATTAGAGTGGAGGTTCCTTTTATAAGTGAGGGGAGGAACACTTTTGGAATTTCTTAAAATATTAAATTAATATAAATGAATTTTCCTAAAAAATTTCTCCAAATAGATATAATTAGAATATAGTATGATTATATATCAAAATAACATCACAAAAACAATTCTATAATTCTATATTGGGTTTTTACCCTTATTTTTTTGTTTTAACCCACATTAACCCTTTTATAAAAATTATATGGAGAAAAAAAATTAAAAAATTAAGGGTCAAGATAATTAATATAAAATGGTAATAGTCTAATAAATAGACCATGTTTTATATTTTATACTATATCCAAATACCTTAGATGAATATAGTATTTTTAATAATTTTAAATCGTTTGACAAAATAAGAGTTATTATAAAATATCATTAAAGTCAAAATTGGAAACAATTATCTAATTTGACATTGAAAACAACATGATGGAAATGGAGATAGAAAATTAAAATTTAAAACATCACTAACATTTTATATTTATCTTAAAAAAATTAATATAATATGTCATTAAATTTCAATTATTTTTAATAGTTTAAATTATTTATTTTACTTTTTTATTAATTGAATAAATATTGTGTCTCCATTACAAAAGAATTTAAGGTTATTATTTCATTTCCAAAAATCTGAAATAAAAAACAATGAAAAAATATATTAAATTATATTTTAAGTGACTATTTATAACTAAACATAATTCGTTTTTAACCCAGCCAAAAAATAATAATTAATTAAAAAAATAATGTGATATTTTTATCTTTATCTTTTACTTAAATATTATAATGGAAAAAATTAATGAAATGTGGATTCAAGTGAACACATATTTGATTCTTGGATAAAAATAGAAAAACAACACTCATCCAATAATATACAATCAATTTTTGGGGTCCATTTTATGTTCTTATCAATTTATTTTTAACCGTAATTACCCAATTTACCCTAACTGTGGGGATAAATTTTTATTATATTTATTATTCACAATGTATAAAAATAAAAGGGAGATATTTTACAAATGATAAAAATTTTATTCCAAAAATAGAATATAATTTTAATGATTTAATTCACAAAAGTGAAAAATGTTAATTTAAAACTAAACATGTGCATGACATGTTGAAAAAAATCATAAAAGTACCTTTTAAAAAAATATATTTTTATACTATATAAAATTATTAAATTCATTCTAGAGACCATAATAATATTATTTTTCATAAATATAAATTAATTAAATTTTAAAACTAACCCAAAATATAATTTTGATTTATAAATACTTTAAAAGAAAATACATTTTTCAATATAAATCATCTTTTTCCACTATTCATAGAAAAATTAATATTTTCTTAAAAATCCAAAAAAATCACTCTATACTAATTTTTAATTTCTTATTTAAAAATTTTTAACCTATTAATCAAATAGAATTTTTAATTTTATAGAAATTAATTATAATATTTTCTCATCAAAAGTAATAAAACACATTTTTGAAGAATAAAATGATTTTACTAAAAGTTGAGTTATTATTTACTAATAATTTATTAACAAATTTACATTTATTATGAAATATATATATATATATATTAAATAATTTAATTGTATTCCTACCCAAAAATTTTACATCTCAATTATAACTATCACATTTAAATAATATTATTTCATTGTTTATTTAGGCTCAGTGTTTCATGTCGTATATACTATCAAACATAGTTTTTCTAAAAAAAATATAGTGTTACATTATTCTAGCATTAATAAATTATTTCCTCAAAATTTGAACATGGTATTAGTAAACTAGGGTTTTAAATCTACAAATTATTCTATTAAAATTCGACATTAATAAAATTGTTTATAAAACGTCTTCTTAAAATTTGGGAAATGGAAAATTAATGGTCATAAAATAACTAGGTTTCCAAATAGGATAATAATAGTGAGAAGTGAAAATATTGAAATGGAGTAAAATGTAATGTATAAATAATTTAGGATAGTGATAGGGATCTTTGATCATGAGAAAGTGAATTATCATGATAGGGATAACAACCACATGACCATAAAAGAATAAGTTGTGAAAAGACCATCAACTCATCAGAAATGAAGGTAGTAAGACAACTTTTTTGTTTTGTGATTATTTTAAAATATTTGAGGATTTTTTTACCATATATACTATGAATATAAAAAACATACTTACTTGACATGTATAATTTCATTCTGCAATCAATTTTCATTATAATCTCATCTGTTTCTCTGAATGATGTGAATTCAATATTATTTTTTTATGCCTGGAGACCTAAAATAAAATTATAATGGATCAAATGATTCTAAAAAACGATGTAAAGATATTCATACAAACATTATAAATTAAAATAATCAAAGATAGTTAGCATAAGGTTAGATGATTCTTAAAATTAATACACCTTCATTTTAATCTCAAAAGACAATTTTCAACTTAAATTATTCCATAAATAAATTAACCTATATCAAAAATAACCTCAACATTAACATAAATAATTTCAACATTAGAAAATAATTTTTCATATTAAATAACAAGTCATACCAATGAGTAACACATACTTCAACCTATTAAAATATCTCTCAAATTATCATTAATCACTTCAAAATCCAAAAAAAATGAAATGAAATTTGATCCTATAATATGTTTCCCAAAATCAAATTAATATTTATCCGTTAAATCATTTAAATAAAAATTACATCATACTGACCAAGACATCACATAGGCTTGTGGTTGGCACTTCTTCCTTGCACCCCTTCAGTTGTGGCTAAATGGCCTGAATGCCTTCTTTTTTATTGATTTTTGATAACCCCCTTTTAAGGGATGAGGGGGGACCCTTATAAGTCCCATAGAATTATATATTACATTACCTATATGTTTGGAGACATTACAGGACTCGTAGGTCTTAAGGAAATCATACATACTTGACTACTTGAAACCACCCCTTCCCATTGTCTACATTGTGATTAGCTCTACACCATTGCAGGGATATTCAGCTAGTTGTCTTGTGCAGAGATGCATAGTCCCAGTACTGATGGAAATGCCATACCCACTCATTCGTCCAAATTTGTTAGCCGTGCTCGGGTGAATGTTTCCTCCTCTAAAATATTCTTTTAGAGCTGGTTCCTTGTAGAATCTGTTAGGTCATCTACATATCAGGTTTCCCTGAAGGCCTTGAGGTGTCTAAAAGGCCTTAAAGGTGGCCCAAAATCATTACTTACCCAAAGGCTTGGGTAGCCTAAAGGCCTAAATGATTCTAATCTGAAACCATTGGTCTAAGGTGAATAGTGCTAGTTGCTTCAGTACCAAACAGTAACTGAAACAGTCCCTTCTACAGTCCCCACATAGTACCGCACAGTCCTATTATAGTACTACTATAGTACTTATAGAGTACCTAGAATTATTCCTCCACATTGTTTCAAGCTTGGGTCTCATGGATGCACTTAGAGAGACCTCACTAACTGGGCTAAGGCTCATGGGCTACACCCATTCAGTTGGGGGTTCATTCTCTGTTTCCTTACTGGATGCAACATGTTTTTTCCTGACCTATGGGTTTACCTTTTTCTAAAACAATATTAATATACATTATATAATGTTCTCAATAATATGATAAAAATCCTGAAAATAAATTTAATCCTAACCACTGTGTTTTTCAATACAAATTTTTTATTAAAAAATATATTAATCTTAATTGAATAGTATTACCTTAATATCCATGATCATATTAACCCTGATGGTTAACAATAACTTAATTTTTTCTCACAAATAATTTAATAATTATTCCAAAAATAACCTTTTCACAAAATCATATACCAAAAAAGCTTCATTTTCCATAAATATTACCCAAAATATCATTAATTATGTTAGACTCCCATAATATAAAACTTAAAATTTTTACCTATGATATTAAATATATGATCAATATTATATATATCATACTTTAGTTTTCTCCCTTATCACTATGAAATATCATAGGTGTCCAAAGGTTTTATTCTCAAATTCTTCCTAATTGTTCATTAAGAAAATAATAGTTAACCTAAGAATATCCCCCAGTAGTGTCAAACTAGGTGTTCATAAAGGGAACACTCATTATGCATTAGGTTTATAGTCAAGATATACTTGACCATCCCTTTTTTGTTCTATTAACCATAGATTATTTTTTTTCCAAAACAACATCCATTTTAGTACCAAGATATAGATTTATTTATTGGAAAATTACTTAATATATACCTTACCAAATATTTTGGATGTTATCCTATACTTATATTTATTTTTAAAAATAATCATAGTTTTATGTTTTCTATTTTATTTTTCATAAATCTAGTTCCTAATGTTACTATGAAAATTCCTCTGATACAAATTGGAAAGAACCTGACTCAGGTAGACCAGTGTTGATGGTTTCATTATTACATTGGAACTAGATATAAGGAATCACAACCTAAAGGATTGAATACTTTACTATTATTGGTAAATTAGATGTACGCATTAAAATCACATATATTTCAAATGATAAAATACTACACATAGTGGAAGTAAATATTCATCATCCCTAAACTTATTCAATGATTCATTCTTCCTATCCTAGGGAAAATAAACAAAATATGGGTGATCTCAGATGCTCAGTAAAGATTATGTAGAGTAGAAGATATCATGTGTGAATACAATATAGTTAATATGGAAAAGTATATAATTGAAAAGAGATTCCACTTAATCAAAAACTTGATAATAAAGAATAATATTGCTATATTAAATTATGATCAAATGATCCCCTAAAAATAGTAACATTTTCTTAAAACTTATCAATGGATATTATTCAAAATAATATCATGAACAATAATAGATGATTTCATAATAAGGGAATGTATAATCCTAGATATTAAAAACAAACCATCGAGGCCTTGTTCTAATTTATTTGAAATTATGGGTAGGTATACACAAAAAATCTGATTAATATGGCTAGCCAATTGGTTTGTCTCATGTGATTATCAAGGAATTGAAGGTATATCTATAACCGAGAACCTCCATTCACTACATATCCAATGAATTCATGATATATTGAATGAGAAATTCAATTCATAAACAATGTGTCTTATCAAAAATGTTCATATTGAATGATGCATTTGGAATATAAACAATTGTTTCGTCGAACTAATTATAAACAATCTAGATAAATTATTTGGATTGTATCATTACAACATATCCCTAGTGGAGAATAATTTTTTGTTGTTTTTAGTGAATAAAAATACAAAAAAATATCATTAAAACATTTAAGAGGGAAAATAACATTTTTAATTTGAAAATCACTTTTTAAAACAAAAAAAATCCAAAATATTATGAAAAATAATTTCTTTGAAAAGAAACACAAAAGTAGATAATGTATCTTAAAATCATTGAGCAGTCATGGTGGTGGTAAATTATGTTCATTTTGAATATGTTAAAACAAATATTCCTTTCATGTTTACAGTTAAAAATCAAAATGAACCTCATTCAGAAAATGAAAAGAAGATTATGTTTAAACTGTTAAGTAAAAACCAAAACATGGGGAAAAATTCCTTTAAAAATCATTTTATAACAGTGAAAACATTATTTAAATCATTCTAAAGAAAATATGGATATTCAAGAAAAATATATCTGATTAAAAGGGAAATAAAATCAGTTTTTTCATTTAAATATTTATTTTCTTGATTCAACTTACAAACAGTATAAAATGATATAGAAAATTTGGAAACTCCTTAAATATCCATATGATAATAAAAAATAGTATTATATTAAGATTGTATTATATTATTCTTTAAAAAAATTATGGTAATCTGAAAACAATAACACTCTAAAATAAATCCTTATATATTTGTAAACTTTTAAATTGTAACCACTTGAATTGATAAACCAAAATTGAAAAATTAATCATCCAAAATAAATAATTACCCATGTTAAATATATATAATGTGTATTATATACACCAAGTTTAATAAATTGGTGCATAACATTAAAATAATCCTAATGAAAGGAAATTGACATGAATCCCCTTACCTCAGGTTTGGCTCATCACGTACTTTCTTTGCCATCCGATATAATGGACTAATGTTATATATTTACTATTTTAAGAACCATTCATAATTTTATTTTTCCATTTATTTTACGTATTACTATATTATATTTATTTACTTAATAAATTAATTTCACATCAATCATTTTGAAGATATTCGGTGTATATGTCCAAAATGAATTTGGTAGGTTTACTATGGTAAACGAGGTTGTTGTTCAATTATCTATAGTATAATAGCAAAAAAAATTAATATCATTTTTTAATTTCAATTAAACATTTAAAATAAACCATGAAATATGTTTAGTAAAAATGAAGTATGTTACAATTATAGAGATGGTAGGTCATAGACACACTTGAGTAACATTTACAGTTTTAAATGAAGATAATAGAAATAAATTAATGTTAATTTATCTTTACATAATGATAATTATATCATAAATATAATTTTATTTCCTTAAATTCACTTAAATATATCATCCATGTGATTTCATAATAAAAAATGAATCGCATCGCTTCGGGGAGGTGATACCCCACACGTACGCATGAATGAAGTTATTATCTTTCAATGAATGGAATGGTAAGAAACTATATTATATATAAAATTTATTTAGTCAGAAATATTTCATTAATATCAAATACATACATTAAATACATCATTATAAATATTCATGAGAGTTAATTATGGAAAATGAATCACATCGGTTTGTCAGACGGTAGTGCATCGCACACATGAATGATGGTTTTGATTCCCATTTGATGGAAGAGGGAATGTATGTATGTTATTTTATTAACATAATAACATATAAATATATTAAATATAATTTTTTTATTATATCATAATGGTTGAATAATATTTTACTAAGGATGAATAAGGAATAAGAAAATAATAATCAGTTAATAACAATATCTCTTCTTCAGAATACCTCTTTAGGTTTACACCAAATTCCTTTATAGGATGGTTTTAAAGTAAAAAAATGTACTTTGATAAATTTAAAGAAAATTAAATAAGGGGTTTGGGATGGGTTTTACCAATCTAAAATGTTGTTTACATGTGAATAAAATAGTAGATGAGGTTCTCTTGTATAAGTGAGGGGAGGGAAATTTTATGGAATTCCATAAGAAATTAAATTAATATAAATTATTTATCATGGGAAAATGGATCCAAACTCTTATAATTTGAAGATAAGATAAGGATAGTATGAGGATGAGATGTAATGTTATCATCCAATAAAATTTGGAAAAAAGTAGATCCATCTTTTACTATAATATCTTTGTTCTAACTCCAATAAACTTTTTTCACAATAACTATGATAAAAAAGTTTCCTACTCTTTAGGGATCAAGATAGTTACTATAAAATGAAAATGGTCTAATAAATATACCATGATTTATATTTTAAAAAATATTAAAATCACTTTTCTGAATATATAATTGTTAAATAAATTAAATCATATAATAAAACTTTATTCATTTAAAATATCATGCATTTTTTGAACTATTCATTAAATTTTACTTTTAGAACAATGTGATAGAAATAGAATTTGCGTAAAGGACTTCACACATAACTAACATGTTATATTTATGAAAAAAAAATTGACACACCAATTCATTAAATTTATATTACTTTTAATATTTTAAAAATCATTTATTTTATTTTTCTATTAAATTAATAAATATTTTGTCAATGTTGGTTAAAATTTATGGAAATTATTTTAATATTAAAAAATCGAATCAAATTACCATGATAAAAAATTGATTTAACTTTAAAATTACTATTTTAATAGAATATTTATTTTTTATCCCTGTCACAAAAAATTATAGTTATTAAAAAAGGAAAGTGACATTTTTTTCTTTATCATTTCTATAAATATTATAAAGGTCAGAATCAATGAAATATAGTTCTAAGTGGCCATGTGTTTGAGAAATAGATGTAAATCATAGAACTAAACTCATAAAATAGGAAAAATAAAATTTTTATTGTCAACTTTTAGTCAATCTCATATAATTTTTAATACTAATTACTCGATTAACCCATACTGTAGTGATAATTATTTACTATACTTACTATAAATAAAGACTAAAAATAAATGGTTTCTATTGAAAAAAATTTAAACTCAAGATTCAAAATATGGAATCATTTTTTTAGGATTTAATTAATATAATTTTTATAATTTAATTTAAAATTAGACCCACAAGACGTAAAAAACACTTTTTTCCAAAATAATTCATTGTTAAGAATAATTTTGTTATACTATATACATGTATAAAATTAATTAAAAGTAAAAAAATAATATTATGTTTAATATGAAGGAACTAATTAAATTTTAAATTTCATTAAAAATTTAATTTCAATTTTTAAATACTTGAAATGAAAATACAGTTTGAAATAAAAATCGATAATTTTTACTATTCACTGAAAAATAAATATTTTCAGAAAAATCCAAAAAATAACTCTAAGATAATTTTGAAATGACGATTTGAAAAATTATATCCTATTTCTAAAATAAAATTTTTAGAATTTTAATAAATTAATAATAATATTTCTTCATGAATAGAAATAAATGTGATTTTTGAAGAAAATGTAATTTTGAAGTGTAAAATGACTTTAATAAAATATGAGTGAATAATTACTAAGAATTTAACAATAAACTTATATTTATTCCAGCCTATATATATATTTCACAATGTTTTTAATCCTATTCATACTTCAAAATTTTATGGCTAGGTTATAACCACCATATTGAAATAATAATATGTTTTGATTCTTTTAGGCTTAGTGTTGTGTGTTTTATATGTTATCAATTCTAATTTTCATTTTTATTAAATATAAAGGAGTTAAATTATTTATAACAAATAATTATACCAATTATAAGGTATTTTTGAAATATTTCAATCTTCATAAATATTATATAATCTTGAGGTTAGGTGAAGATAAATTACTTTTATGTTTTTGATAGATCACTAATCCAAGCACATTATCCTTTTTCAATCATTATTTGGAACCTTTAGCACTAATTCTGCATTGGAGATGAGGATATATTATATGTATTATATTTTTAATATCCCTTTAAAATTCATTTTTATTTCCTTTTTCTACCATATATTAGTATGATATGTTAGTGTATTCAAAAAGTATGCATTGGGTACAAGATAAATTTGATTTTCAATACCTCTAATGGGTAATAAATCTTATATTTCCTATTCTATAAATATGTTTTCATATTACTAAAATAAATTCCATATAATATTTTTAAAATGATATTTTATGTGGTTATTATTTATAATCACATATTTGTATATAATCATTTTGTGGTTTTTCCATGAAATCCAAACTCCTTTTTTCTCATTCTTTTTTATATTATTAAATTTTTCTACCCAATCAGTTCCCTTTTCCCACATTCTTTTTTTTATGCTAAATATTTTCTAATTTCTCACTTCCACCACTTTTCCCATTCTCTCATTTTAATATTATCCTTTATTGATCACTCATTCATTTCTTTTCTATAAAAACGCTATCATATAAAATTTGATTGTAGGATAATGGGACAATTTTATGGGTACTCCTTTCAGTAAAAATGAGTTATGTTTAAGAAAACCATTATGATTAAATCATGTATTATACATCCATGGTTGAAATATAAATAAATATAACACCACTATAGTCATAAGAACGCATAATACCTCATCATAGTACTTACGAATGGAAATTAATTTATCTATTTAAGGACATCAACTCTCCATACTATTCATATATAGAATATGTGATAGATATCGATTCTTTTTTGTTAGTATCCAAAACATTTTAACTGAATTGGTTCTCAATACAATATTATAACGACCACTATAGATAATTAAATTACATACCTTCCCTCATATTTAACACTTAGTATAGAATAGGTTCTATTGTTTCTACTTTTATTTAGTCAATATTTGTGCACTGAACCCAATTATACTGATAAGAAGATCATATTATTTAGTAAATTATTCATTTCTATTTATAGGGAATACTCCTCATAATCCATGTACGTCTCTCACTCAATCTCTCGTTAAATATTTTTTTATTATTATTATGGTTCTTCTGTTTAGTAAATTTATAGAAATATTATATATTCCTTAGAATTTAAATTATCAAATATCCTTATTTTAGGATAATTTAGGATCAACAATATATTTATTTATTTTTAATCTACTTTTATAGTCAAATTATTAATCGACTCAATTGGAGTTGATGTTCCTTTAATTTTTTGTTTCATAATTCTCTTTGGTGTGAGTGGGGTAATTTAATTAATCCTGTTGCTCATTTTTTATTTTTTTTACACCATTTTTATGTCTTGGTAAATTATATAGTATGCCATCACATAGTAAATATGTTCAATTGTTCTACTATATCCCAATTAAGGGCTCACAAAAATTATTCGATCATCACCTCTGAGTCCTCCTACACATTACCTCAAATCAATGTGATTTCAATTTATTTATTGATTTCTTCAATTATGTCACTCCATTAGATATGATATAAAATATTATTTTATAAATTTTAATTCTAATATGTGTTAAATAATATCACTACTTATTTAATTAATTATTTTTTGGCGTCAAATTTTAAAAAAAATTAATTACACTTCCTTGAAACTAATAATACTAAAGTGGACTATAATATATGTCTAAGATCATTTATATGAGGAAATTGTAATCCAAAATAAATTTATATTAACCATTTTAAACCCAATATAATAAAAAAATACAAAATTTCAATTTACCTCTATTTAACTCCAAAAATATTAGAAACATTTTAATAAATATGAAATAGGAAATAGGAAATCCATTTTAAGGTATGGTTTTTATATTAAAATATTCCATCGCATGCATTTAAAAATCCATTAAGTTAATTAGGTAAAAGGTTATCCAAATGTAATTGATTTCAGTACTTTGAGATCCACTAATACTAAATAGTTTATATAAATTCTCTTGTTTGAGTATTCAAATCAAAATTAGCATATTAAAGTGCATAATTTTTTTGTAAATGATAAATCAAAATTCTTCTCCATAATTTAATCCTCTAAACCATCCTTGATATCATTTTTTAATAACTATATTTTTCAAATAATTACTAAATAATTTATTTCCAAGATGATTCTCAATTTATAAAAGTTATTTATTAATGAATTTGATTAGAGAACCAAGTACCATCCTATTACTCTAGACTTCTTAATTCTTTAAAAACTAGCCTCTCATGATTTAGTGAACTATAATCATGAATAGAATAATAATCTTAAAAATCAAGGAAAAGAATGAATGAATTTAACAAAATATGAATATAAAAATTTGTTGAAATTAAATCTTAGTAAAATTAATGAAATGAAGAGTCAACAAATTCATATGAAAGATAAAATTAAAATACAAAAACCAAGAAACAATCCTAAATGTTTCTAAACTCTCTAATTTAAATTTACATAAAATAAAAGATAAACGAAAACATGCTTGTGTAAATGATGACTTTTTTCCTAGTTAAGACTACAAAAGCTAAAATATTGGCAAAAACTCAAATAAAATAATGACAATTTCACCACTTGAATCTATATTTTTTAAACACGATATATTTTATGTCATATATTTACTAGAAAACCCCCATTTTATTCAAAATATAAAATCTTCATTGATAGAAAAATGGGTTGATAAAATCATGGAAATTCTACTTTATTCCTTAATCCAGGGTGTCTGAAAATAGTTTCTTCAATTGAACCACAATTACATTTTATCGTTTATCATTTGTACTTACTTTTCATCACTCTATATAGGGTTTAGTGGTTTTCGTATTTAAATTCACTCTTACATAAGGGAAATGGTGTGGTTTTATAGACCACATGATATAGTTTTCACCATTTTCTTTAATTTCTTTTCAAATTCGGAAAAAGTATTTAATTAGAACAAACAAAATTAAAATTTTCAAAAAGAATATAAATTATTCTTAATAAATCCTTTTTGTAATATAAATATAACAGAAAAATATACATTGAAATTAGTATTGAATTTCCCCATACATTAATATTTTCTTTCCCTTAAACAAAACATATAAAAAGTAGCACAAAGTAAAAAAAAAATTGTTAGGGAAATCAAATAATCAATCATTAAAATTAAAAATAATTATAACTAAAAATTATAAAATCACATATGATCTTAATCTTGGGTATTAAATTGTTCTTCCTATAACTAATATTCTCAAAACAAATCCCATTTAATGACATTGTTCATATTTTCGTCAATATTCCTGAATACCCAGAGTTTATCTTACTTAAAATTACTTCACTAACACTCAAGGATCATTTAACCGTATTTTTGATCAATCCTAAATGTATATTTGTTCTATCTATAATTATGAAATATACTTAAATATCTACCTTAAGTCATCAAATAACACTAATTGTGATGGATTTTAACATAGTAATACTAAGGTTAATGGTCAATCAATATTGAGGTAAATATTTTAAAAGAATGATCAATAATAAGGATTTACACATAAAGTTTGCTGTGTGATTTATAATTCAAACTCAACAAACTCTGACACAGATTCCTCTATATAAAAATTTCACCCTTCTCAATTATTTTTCATTTATTTAATAGGTTTGAAAATGAATACAATGAAAAGAGGGTTGTTTTTATTTTATTTTTTTAAATGATATAATAACCATGAAATTATAATTCAATTTAACTTTCAAATCATTATCTCATAACAAAAAATATTACCTCATGATAATTAAATTACAAAATACTTATTTAAAATCATAAAATAATATACTTTTTCACTTTAAAATTATATTAAATCATGATAAATGGAATTCCCATGTTTTTTTAAAAACTGTACCTTGTATTTTTCGACACCTCAAGGTGTAAAGAGGTGTTTGAGGTCTTACTTTTATTGAAATTTCATTGTTTTTTTTCACGGTCAGACAAATTGTTATCATAGTTTCTAAATACCTTCTCATAGTTATAGTTTCTTATCATAGTCACAAAATACCTTCTAATAGTCTTATTTTATTTATATTGTTTGATATCATATTCTCATTATTACATAATCACTTCCCATTATCACAATTTTTTCTCACAGTTGCAGAATCTCTTATCACATTAATAGTTTTTTGTCACGGTCCCCTAATCCCATCCCTCTATCGATGTTTGTTTGAATAATCATATAACATGTTATCACCATTAAATAATACCTTATCACAGCTATATTTTATTTTCATGGTCATAGTTTGTCCTCATGGATGCATATCTCGTTCTTATGGTCGAACCACTCTTACAGTTGAACCTTTCAATATCACTAAAATAGTTTAAAAAATTCGTAGTATTTCAAAATTCATATATTTTTAAAAATTACATGGAATTTTGTTTAATGTAAAATAATCAATTTAATACCATAATAAATGTTTATAAAATATGAATTTTTGGGATTAAATCCAATAATTTCAAAATCCATTTTTTATTTTTTAAAAATTGAAATACTTTTTCATTAGTTAAGAACCACAAAGCGCTAACCACTCCAAATATAAAAGAGTTAAAAATTAAAAATTTAAAAATTTTAAATTTCAAAACCAATACATAATTAAAAAAATAGAAATTTTCAAAATACAAGAATGTTTTGGAACCATACCTCAATCCTAACTCATTCCTAGTACACCTACTTATGTTGATAAGAAACCACTCACCACACTTTTATAAACACCTATCCGTTAGAGAAATGCTATTAAAAAATCATCAGAATCACCTAGTTAATGAAAACCACCTCCAAAAAAGTATAGAAAAACAAATACAGGACCCCTAATAAGGGGGTAGTTGGTTAACAAAAAACTAAAATGAAAAAAACACTACCATAACCACTATTGACAATGTCGAGACACCTAAAGAAAAGTGCTTGTCTGAGAAATAGGTCTTCTATACCCAAAATCATTCATATGAATCATCCTTATGGTTTTAAAAATTTATGTTCTATTTGTTTTAAATGAAACGAAATTAAATGAAAAATTGGAAAAGATAATATATTGTATTATTATTATTTAGTAAAATTGTATCCTTCATCTTGAAAGGATGAAACATTTTCTATATAAGAACTTTATTGTTTAATTCAAGTGAAAATTAATTGAAACCTTATTCTTCATCATTGAATATTTATATGTTTCTACACAGGTCCTCACGGTTCAGGACTCTAAGCATGTTCAAAAGATTTGTTTTTTACATTTTTTCATTAATACATTGTGTACAAGGTAGGATCTTGTTTCTTTTCTATACTCACAAAGATATTAAAATTTTTAAGGGTTTATTAATCCTTTATCTTCAATGTATCCAGGTAGAGACATCATTATCCTTCCCTCTATTTTCAGTGCGGTGTGTTTGGTAACTTTTTTTCTGGTTAATGGGTCCTTGTTCTTTTTTTTATGCATCTCTAAAATTAACTTGACATTATTTTCTACAGGTTAAGTAGTAAGGATTCTCTAATGAATATAATTAATTAGGATAAATTTAATTGATTTTGAGGAGAGAAATCACATGATTTGTACATTATCTTATGATTCTTTCCTTTATGTTTGATCATGAATGATATCCTTCCTATTTATTTTATATTAAGATTGATGTGTTGTTATGGATATTTGAAATATAAAACCTTTCTATGATTTTTTAGTTTATCTCACAGTGCATTAAAATTTATAAGAATGTATACTTGGCTAATAAATTGGTTTCCCATGAAATCTCATATTTGTATGAGAATTAACTTAGAAATAATTATGTAATTTTGATGAAATGCCTTCATTAAAACTGATATGTGATGTGTGGTAGTTTTTATGTGGTGTTTATTGGATTATAAGGAATGTCTGTGTTGTGTTGTGTTGTGTTAATTTCATGATAGTGATAGAATGAAATATTAATAACAAGATTGGAATGAAATGGGTTGGAATGATCAATATACTCATACAATTAAAGTGGGGTTCATAATTAATGTGGTTCTCATTAAATATGAAATAAATGGGATAAATTAATGGATATGGATGGTAATTGGAAAATATCAAAATGGGTTAACTTGAAAAAATAAGATAGAATGCAGTTTTTCTGCTATAGGTTGTGTGGTGTGATTCATGTAGAGGTGGAGGCGATAGTGGTAGAGGTTGTGAATCCCTGTGGTGATACATTTATTATAAATGATGATCTTGTTGTGAATATATAATTGGGGATTCTGTACATATATATATAAATATATTGTATTCTCTTTGTGATTATCATACTCACCCCACCTGAGTCACATGTTTACATCGACACACAAAGGTTTTGGGTTCCCAATGTTTTCCCTAAATGTCCATGATGGTGAGGATAGATGGATGATTTCCCCCTCCTCCCTTCTCTCTCTCTCTCTCCATGGAATGATTGTTACACATGAACTATGATGGGTTATGGATTAGTGAACTTGTGTTTTCTATTAATGAGATGATGATATGGTTCAAAGTGCGAGTCATTATTGATAGTATGAGGGAAGAAGGTTAATTTAATTCATGTTCATGATAACAATATGTTATGGTTATATGGAAGTGTTTATCAGATGATGTGGATGTAATGACTTGTTACACATGGGGTGCATGGTAATATTTGTTTTCGAATGTGTATTTAATTGGGATATGATATAGTTTACCATGTGTCTTTGTTCATGATTATCATGGAAGGTGTATTGCCCTCATTTTTAGATACATGAAAATTTATTCTTGTATTTTGAGTCTATAAAATATTCAGGATGAATTTTGGGAGGTTTTGAGGGGTTTGTCATGTTTTGGATTCCTTTTGTAGTTTCATGGTATGTACAAAGTTATTATAAACCAAGAACAATCTCTAGGAAACTATTCAAGGGAAGGAAATGGGCACTGGGTAGGCGCATGGTTTCCATATAGTTTGGATATACTATTTGAGTTCCCATGGGAAACTCTGCTTCTTGAAATAAATTTAAAATCATTATTGGTTCATGGTTTGTATAACTATGCCAACCAAAAATGCAATGTGTTGGATTAAGATAGTTGTATCGCACTGTTGGTGCACAGTTCTCCAAACCATGTTACTTAACCATGAAGTGTGTGGTTGGAACCCCTTAACATCTAGATCTAACCATCATTAATCCCTTAAACCCTCATTTTCCCCCTAATCTCCTAAGATATTGATTTAATTGTTCTCTCAAGGCTTGAGAGAATATTACTTTCAATTTGTAAGAGAAAATTAGGTGAATCATTGTGTTTTGAAGGCAAAGATTCATCGATAAGTCACCATTCTTCATCATTCTTATTCAATCACTTCCTTTTCTCTCTCTCAAAATTATTGATCTATTTTCTTGTGGAAGGATCTATTGTGTGGGATTTCAATATTGATGAGATCTTGTTGAACCTAGTGAATGGATGTTGTTTTCGATCATAACCAGGAGATCTAAGTGTTCTTCTTCATTTCCTTAAATTTTTGAGGGATAGGTGGATTCTCTCTTATCTCCTCTTGATTTAGGACTTGAAGTCTTAGTTTTTAGGAAATGTTTATATTGAAATTTTTGTGAAATACTTTTGTGATTCTTGATGGAAATCCCAATTTGTTATTGTCTTGGATAATTGTGATTTTTTTTGGATTTTTGGAGAACCCCTTTGGTTTATAATTTTTAAATTTTTATTTTAAAATTATGGTATTTTTCTTATAAAAATGAATTTGTTTATTGAAATTAATTTATGATATAAATATTTGTGGAGTGTTTTTACATGTATTTTGGCATACATGTTTTGTGTGAGTTTATTTTCAATGTAGGTGACATTGTGGAATTGGCATGTTCAATTGGGGGACCTAGTATTGGTCATCTTGTGATGACTTAGTGGGTTGATACAAGATAGATCATGAGTTTAGAACTATCACATGGGAATTCACAGTGTCTGTGGATACAAGTTTAGGGGAATTACAAATTATTGTAAAAACATATTATGCTTCTTTTATCGATTTCCATGGAAATTATTTTTGTCTTTGATATAAACTGTTTTTTTTAATACTTAAAACCATTATATATAAATTTTTATAATAATTTTTTTCCAAGTGGAGTGATTTGAGAAGTCATTGGGGAAATCTTAGAAATTTTAGACTCACCCCTTTCTTGGCAACTATTTTGAATTTGTAGATTTTATCTGTCAAGACATAAGTAAAGGCAATGTATCTTAGTTATTTAGTGATTCTTCTTAATATCATGGGAATGTCATTTAGATTTGGATCTTGGAGTGGGTTGGGTGTCGCTATTTTATATCACTTGGAAGTTTTGGGTTTTTTGGTCTGTTGGTTATCTTAGAGTAAGTGTTTTGGTTTCCACTTGTACTATGATATGGTTTATTATTTTGTTTATGTTTTGATTTTTATTTTGTAATTGTGTATCATATTTTTTTTTGGTTGGTTATTGTTTATATGGTTTGGATGTTTAATATATAAAAGGTGAAATCATCCCCCAAACGTTCAGGATGCCCTTGGCATTTATTGACAGTCATTAGTTTCGTGTCTATATTACTTAAGGCCTAATGTCACAATCAGGTTTTATTTTTACATGATTCTGGTTTGGGTTGGCGTTTAGGGTAGTCCTTGATTAATTTTTTGAAATTTTATTGAAAGATAATTGTTTTGGGCCTAGCGGCATAGGGCGCACAAGCAGGGCACGGTCCGGAGACTGTGCGGCCTGCCTGATTTATTTTAATTTAATTTAAAATTTGAAATAATAATAAAATGGAATTAAAATGAGTATTAAAATAAAATAAGAAAATGTGGAATATAATTCAAAGTATAGATTATATTTTTAATGGTAATATTATCATTTTTATCGTTATTAAATATTAATAAAAATATTATGGAAATTATTTTTATACTATTATTAATGAAATTTTTATTATTATTATTGATAATTTGAGTATTAATGTTATTATTATTGCTACTATTAAAAATGTTATAAATGCTATCATTATTAAGAATTGAACAATTGTTAAAAATAACATTATAGTTATTTTTGTTATTCTTTTTTATTATAATTTATATTGTTATTATTGTAGATTATTGTCATTGTTATTATAAATATTAAAATTAAATTTAATGTTAATTAAATATATTGTTAGGAATTATTTTATTTTTATATTATTACAAGTATAATTATTATTATTATTATTATTTTATAGTTTTTCTATGGAAAAAAGTGGAACGAAACCCTATTCGGTGCCACCCTCCTATCACGACCCGCACCCCCTCCCCATACAGACCCATATCTATGCCACCTTAGATAGTCGCTCCCCTCTGAAGATGACCTTGCCTCCGACCATCGAACTCCTGTGCGACCTGTGACCTCCCTCCCCCTCCAATAAACTCCCCATTTTCATTGTGCACCACACAGCCCGCGCGGACCTAGACCGCACACCCCTCCCTAGAACATTTCTCCTACACAGGGCCACACATCTCTCTCCCTCCTCTCTAGCCTACACACAACCCCTGATTCCCTCTTCTGTAGTGTGCGCAGCCCTCTGGAGAGTCCCCCTTCCAACAGTTTTTTGTGGTGAGTTTTACCCCCTTCTATCTCTTTTTATATGGTTGAATCATAACACTTTAGGTTCAATATGTTTTTGTTAGGTTAGATTAGTCTTCTCACTAATGAAATTGAGGTGTGTTTGACATTTTGATTTCATTTTGGGTGATCTTCATCTGTTGAGGTGGGACCCAATTGCATCATTCCATATAAAAAATATATACAATGATTTCTGGTTGTTTTCATCCTCTATAATTGATAAATTGGTTTGGATATTGTTAAATTAGTTTTAACTTGTGAAATTTGTAGGTGTTTCCATGAAATTTATTCCTATTTTAATCCATGTGATTCTTGGTTATTACTAATTAATTCCCAAACCATATCTTTCACCTCTATTACATTCATAGATAGTTTATGATAATGATTTATCATTTTTTCATCTTGCTAAAAATGGGTTTTGAGATATTCTCCCATTTATTCACATTCTTTGGCTTATTCAATTGAGTTTGGTCAAGTGGTACTTGGTTTTTAAAATGGTTTTGTTAAATTTTTTGGGTAGGTTTTACCTTTCAAAGGATTTATTTAAAGTTTTTAAACTTTTTTTTGGGTGGCTTGATGAAATTTTGTTTTTTTATGGAGTGGTTGATTGTGTTAATAAATGTGTTTTGGTGGTTTCTTCAAGGACATCTTGGGAAATAACTACATGTTCATTCCATTGGATGTGGGAACATATATGGGTGTATAGAGTTCATGCATAGATGGTCCTTCAAATGAAGAATATATTAAGAGTGGTTCTACTATAAAGCATTGGTTTTTTAAAAAAGAATTATTATCTCATCTCCTTCTCTCTCTATTGAATAAACGGTTCCATAGTTTTTCAAGAGGATTGGGATTATTTCATAACCATGTGAGAATTGTGACTTGTTGGTTTTTGATTGGAGACGATTGTTCCTTAAAATGGTTCAAAGCAAATTTGTCACCTTTGAGTGAATTTTGAATATTTAAACTTAGTATTGTGATAAAGTGGATTCAAAAGAAAGGCTCAACTAACAATTTTGATATGTTTGGGTGTGTGTTTAGAAATCAATGGCTTTTTTGGAAAAGGAATAGTGAAAATGGGATCTAAAGTTATTGTTAATGTTTTTAAGTGTTTTGGTAAATTTACCTTTGATGATTAAAGATAAAACACTATTTGGTATTTTGAATTGGATTTTGGAAAACCCCTCTTGAGCTAGGTATCTTTCCTTGTTGGTTGAAAGTGAGATGGAAGGGTCCTCTGCATGGGACTTCCTTGAATGTAAATTATTTTGAGGAAAGGTAAAAACCCTTGAGTTGGATGGGGTGGTTCAAGATTGTGTTGTGTGTATAGATATATATATATATATATATATATATATATTATTTGTTGTTTGAATGGTATGACACGCCACCTTGTGAAATATACCTGGGAACCTAGCATAGCAAAGAGGATTTCTAAGAACATTTGCAGCACTAGTTTAGATTACGCGTTGGATACTGGCTCATAGAATGGGGATGTTTTGTTATTATTACTATATGATTGGGCCCCTCAACTAGTCCAGGTAGGATGAAGGTCGGGTGTTATGGCATTATGATGTCATCGAGTAGGGCATACCTTCGGGATGAGTCACAGGTATAGTATGTTCTGATCTTCCAATAAGTTACTAGGTGTTCACATGTTACTCTGACACTTTTATCGTTAGTCATTTCCCTCCGTGGTAAACAATACTCCCTTGTTTTTGGGTTTGCGCATCCTTCTAGAAGATTGAGAAAGCACAGTTTTGTTAAAAAGGTTTCACGAACAAATTTTTGTATATAAATCTTTTTTCCCTTTTTAATAAAAATTGAGACTTATTATTTTTCCCTTTATTTTTATCACTCCTTTGATATCCCCACATGAACTCCTAAAACAAGACTAGTTTTTAAAAATATGATAGAAATTGGTTGTGATTTGTTTACTTTGAAATGTAAATTATGGAAAACCATGTGTTTATAGATTGTATTTCAAAATTGAAAAAAATGTTATCTTTATTTAAAGGATGTATCTTTGGGAATTGATTAGTTAGGACTACCTACTGAGTTTTAATACTCATTCTTATAGAGTTCTCTTGTTTCAGTTCCTGCTATGGGTCTTATCTTGGTTCATATCACCTTGGGTGACATTTGGTTTTGGCATCATATTTTGACCCATGGGGTTACATGGAGTCTTAGTCATGGACAATTTAGTAGTTTTGTTGATCATCCTTTATTTTTCTTGTTATTTGTTTTTTTCATTACTCTGTTTATTTCTACTTATTATTTTATTTTTTCTTTGGTCAAATTTTTCACATTTGTACTCTGTTGATGACCTGGCACTTGTCACTGTCCTAGGAGGATTAGAAATGCCTCTCGAGGCTTCCCACAGATCGACTCATATGATTTTACCCCCCCCCCCATATCTCTTTTTTAGGGTTGAATCCTAACTCTTTATGTTCAATTTGGTTTCATCAGGTTAGATTCAGCTTCTTGAGGGTTAAATTGAGATGTGTTCAACATTCTGCATAGATTTATGGGTGTTCTTCAATGGTTGAGGTACAAACCCATTGAATAATGCCCTTTAAATAATAATTAAATTTATTTCTTATAGTTTTTATCACCTTTAATTGCTAAATTAGTTTCCATATTATTAAATTAGTTGTAGCATGTGAAATTTATTTTTGGTTCCTTACACTTTCTTCCAATTTAAATCCATGTAATGATTGGTTATTATTAATTAATTCCCAAACCATTTATCACACCTCTATTATAATCATATTTCATTTATAATAATGATTTATCATTGCTTCAACTTTCTAAAAATGGGTTTCGAGATGTTATTCCATTTATTAACATGATTTTTCCTATGAAATTTAGTTTGGTTAAGTGGTAAATGGTTTTAAAAAGGGCTATGTTAAATTTTTTGGGTGGGTTTTACCTTTATAATCCTTTATTTAAAGTTGTTACACTTTATTTCTGGTGTCTATATGAAATTTGGTGTTTTTTCATGGAGTGGTTCATTGTGTCAATAAAAGTGTGTGTGTGGTTTCTTCAAAGATAGCTTGGGAAATAACCACTTGTTCTTTACATTGTATATGGATATATCCAGGGGTTCACAAAGTGTAAGCATGGATGGGACTTCAAATGAAGATGACTTTGATAGTGGTTCTCATCTCAAGAATTTTTTTTTCTAAAACGAAATTCTTTTCTCCTCTCCTCCTCTCTCTATTGGATAAACGGTACAATTTTCTTCAAGTGGATTTGTTGATTTCAAAACCATATGGGAAGTTGGAATTGTCAGTGTTTGATAAGAGATGATTATTTCATAAAATGGTTGAAATCTGATTTAAAAACTTTGAGTGAAATGTGTATATTTTTAACATAGTTTTGTGATATAGTGGATTCGAAAGAAAGGACTGATTAGAAATTGTAATATGTTTTGGTGTGTTCATGGAACTTAGTGGTTTTTTTGGAAAATGCATAGTGAAAATGATGTTTCAAATTGTTGGTAAGGATTTTTTAAGTGTTTTTGTAAATGTACATTGGATGACTAAATCTAAAGTCTCATTTTGAATTTTGAAATGGTTTTTTGAAAACCCCTCTTGAGTTAGGTCTCCGGCCTCGTCGGTTGATCGTGAGATAGAAGGGTCCTCGGCAAGGGACTTCCTTGAATATTAATTATTTGGAGGCAAAGGAAAAACCCTTAAGGTGGCCGGGGTGGTTCCAAATTGTGTAGTGTGTGTAGTTATATATATCTGTGTGTGTGTGTGACATATTGTTCCAATGGTATGACACACCCCCAATTGAAATATATAAGGGAACTGAGCATAGTAAAGAGGATTTATAAGAATGTTTGTTTCACTAGTTTAGATTACACATTGGCCATTGGCCCATAGAATGTGGTTGTTTTGTTATTATTTATATGTGATCGGGCCCCTAGGCTATACTAGGTAAGGTGATAGTATGGCTTTAGGGCATTATGATTCCATCGAGTAGGGTGCGCCTTCAAGATGAGTCGCATGTATAGTATGTTCTGGTCTTCCTTTGAGTTTCTAGGTGTTCTCATGTTGTTCTGACACTTGTATCATTAGTCATTTCCCTCCTTGTGTAACTCTACTCCCTTGTTCGTGGCTTTTTGTGTCCTTCTGGAAAATTCAGAAAGTGCGATTTTTTTAAAATGGTTTCAAGAACAAATTTGTGAGAAAATAAATGTTTTCCCTTTTTAATAAAAATTGATGCTTTTTTTTGGACCTCTCTTTTTCAAACCCATTTGAGAACCCCACATTGACTACTTAAAAATTTATTTTTAAAAATTTGAGGGAAATGGTTTGTGGTTTTTTTATTTTTGGGAGGTAAATTATGGAAAACCCTATGTTTTTATATTTTATTTCAAACATTAAATCAACTTTTACATTTTTTAAGGGATGTGCACTTGGGAATAGATTAGTCAAGAAATACCTAATTAGTTTTAATACTCATTTCTATAGTGTTTTCTTGTTTTTAGTTCCTACTACAGGTTCCATCTTTGTTTGGATCACCTTAGGAAATGTTTGGTTTTGGCATCGGAGCGTGACCCATAGGGTTATGTGGAGTCTTAGTCATGGATAGGTTAGTTGTGTTATTGTTCATCCATTCAATTTCCTATCATTTATTTATTTTGTATTGTTATATTTATTTCTACTAATTAGTTTATTTTATTTGGGTGAAATCATTCCCATTTGTACTCTATTGAGGCCCTAGAACTTGACGCTAGCCTAGGAGGATTGGGAATTCCTCTCAGGCCTTACCATGGATCATCACAGGTGACTGGTTCAGGGTCAACCTGGGTTGCTTCATGAAAAAATGATAACACAGAATTTCGGCTCTTTAGTGTACCTTCATTTTCAGAGCACCCATTTTTAGTTGGGTATGTCAAGGTAGAAGGAGTAGGATTTTGGGGGATCGTTATGTTGTAATGAGAAAGGATTCATGAACTTTTTGTTGTTATGAACATCAGGTGTCCATGGGATGTCCGGGTGTGTTGGTGTCCATTGATTCTTATGATTTGTTTAGTATTGGGAAATGAAATGGGAGTTGGTAAAGTGACCTCTATGAGCTTACTGGGCCTAGAAATCTATGTGGATTTGGGGATGTTGCCTAAGAATACTCTATGTGACAGTGGTGTGATTTTCATATAGAAACCAACCATATGGCCAAATCACCAATCGACACTAGTTTTACTTTTTGATTCATTTTTGGTGTTTGATAATTTTGGAAAATGGTTTTGAATAATTATTGTTTTGAATTGTGAAATGTTGGATTTGATATGTTGAATGATTTTTTTGATCAAATTCATGGTTTACATGTTCTTAGTGTTCACCCCCATGAAGGTTCTATGGACACCCAAGGTGTAGCTTTGGGTGGTTCATCCTTGGAAAACACTCTATTTGATCAACCTATAGATTACATTCATGAGTTCTAAAAGAGGAACCCTCTCCACTTTTATGGTCAAGAAAATCTTATTGAGGTGGATGAGTGGTTGTGGGTGATTGAGAGGGACTTCAGTTTCCTTAGGCTATCTAAGTCATTAATGGTGAATTTGGATACCTTTATTCTTGAAGTTCCAACCAGAAAATGGTAGAAATCAGGTGTCTCGATGCATTCCTTAGGAATATCTCACCTATTAGTTCTTTAATTCTTCATCCCTCCAATAGTTATTTTCTATGAGGATGAAGGTACGGAAGAGGTTGGAGTTGTGCAGTATTCCACAGGGTCCTGGATCAATGTTAGAATTTTATCGTTCCTTTTTTTATCTATTTTCATATGAACTGGGGTATGTTGGAAATGACCCCGAGAAGGCTCATAATTTTGAGTATGGAATCCATTATGAACTACAGTTAAATGTGGCATAGCTCAACCTAACCACTTTCTCTAATGTTGTGGAGAAAGCCTTTTGGGCCAAAGCAGAGTTAATAAGAGGTCTTACAGTGGAAAGTCTTCCTTTAATTTATAGAAGCGATAAATAGGATAAAAATAAGAAGGATAGGAATTGGTCTGATATAGGAGGTACTAGTATGGGAATTAAGAGGTCTTCAACCATACATTCAACTTCTTCAGAGTGTAATGTCGTGATTTTTCACTAGTGTGGAAAATATGGTCATAAGAATCTGATGTGCCTGAGTGCACCGAGTACCTACCACACTGCTGGGTTCTTAGGTTACTTTTTCTAGTTCTTCTAAGTTGTTTCCAATAAGTGTCGTGAACTCATAACCAGGTCGTGGAAGGTCACCTAAGCTCATCAATAAGAGTAGGACAATATTTGGGATCAATTTTGTGTTTTCCCTCTATAGTGTTCCTAGGTTTTAATTTTTATGTTTGGTGACTTTTTTTTGGTGTTTTTCTATTTTCCAACTGCAAGGGTGGTTTTTTTTAAACCTTTTTAACTCATATTTTAATGAATATGTGTTTAATCAGAATTTTTTTCATGTGTTATGTTTGAGAGTTTCTAAATCCTAACTGAGAGGCAAGTGATGCTTCAATCATTAGAGCTCCAACCATAGGTCCTAGAGTAAAGCTGGCGTGTAGTTAGAAGAACCCCAACAGTGTAAAAAGGACTTAGTTTAATCTCTATATATATTGTGGCTTGGTTTGTTATTTTTTAAGGGTGAAAAGTTTTTGGTATAACTATGGAAGCGGTTTTTATTCCCTATTAGTAGGGACCTTCCCTTACCTTTCCTTGTACTGGGGGTTTTTGGACTGTGTGGAAAGTCTTTGAGTTCAATGCATTTCATCATTTCTTATGGTGGGGTCCATTTGGGCCTCCTTATGTCAATATTACAGTGTTTTCCTAGGTTTTAGTTTTTTAGTGGGTGGTCTAGTGCAAAACCACACAATTATATGTTCTCCCTGTGATTAAATGTAGTGATTAGAGATTTTTTATGGTTTTGGTTGCAGTTAAGTGGTAACGGTTTTTTCCAGATGGGGTTTGTTTTTTCTTGGTTGATTTGGGTAAATTCTTGAGTTCTATTTGATGATGGATAAGGTGTTCCCATATTATGTCTATATTTTGTTTCATGAAAGTTATGTGTCCTTTTTTATCAATCAATTGGAGGTGTCTAAGATTTGGGGGGTTGACACTTAGCAGGAAGCTTGGTTTGGTTCCCTGAGTCATCTTGTTACTCTTCCTCTCATTGTTTTTGTTTCAGGACCTCTTCTTTTATCATTATTTGGGGGTATCCTTGAACTATAAAGGTGCATCTGTTTCTATTTTAGGGTTCATCCATATTATGGATATCTAGGGGCATAAACCATTATGGTGCGGAGAATTTTCACCCATGGGTTTTAGTTTTTCCTTAATTCCAACTCAGGTTGGATTTTGGGGGAGTCCTTGTTTAAATTATTGATTTTTTTTTTAAAATTAATTGTTTCGGTCTCGATTCACTAGGCACACGGGTAGGGCACGTTCCGGAGACCGTGTGTCCATCCCAGTTTTTTTTAAAAATAATTTAAAATTTTGAAATAATAATATAATAGAGTGAAAATGAGTATTAAAATAAAATAATAAAAGGTAAAATATAATTAAAATTATGTATTATATTATTAATGATAATATTATCATTATTATAATTATGAAATATTAAGAAAAAATATTATTGAAATTATTGTTATATTATTATTAAGAAAATTTTTCTTATTATTATTGACAATTTTAGTACTAATGTTATTATTATTGTTTTTATTAAAAATATTTTTAATGTTATCATTATTAAGAATGGTGCAAGTGTTATGGATAATTTAATCTTTATTTTTTCAAATTTATTATTATTATAATTAATAGTGTTATTATTATAAAATATTATCATTGTGATTATATATATAAAAATTAACATTAACATTAATTAAAGATATTATTAGCAATTATTTTGTTTTTATATTATTTTTATTATTATTATTAGTTTATTGTAGGTTTTATATTGTAAAAGGGGGTAACAAAACCCTAATCAGCGTCCCCCCCCTCTCACCTATCATGACCCAAACCCTCTCCCTACGTAGCCCCTATCTGTGCCGGCTTTGGGGGTCTCTCCCCTCTGCTGATGACCTCACCTCAAGTCAACAAACTCCAGTGCGACCCACAACCTCCTTCCTCATATATAATACTCCCCTTTTTTCATGCACAATGTATAGCCCACCTGACCCTAGCCCGCATGCCCCTCTCCAGCGTGTTTCCCCAGCCTAACATCACACTTCTCCCTCCCTCCTCTTCTGCTGACCCATGACACCAGGTTCCCTCCTCTGTTGTGCACGTATGTAGAGACTCAAATATTTATGTACCTAGAAATTAAATTAATTTTTCAGAATACTTAATACATGAAAAATACAGATTCCCAAAGACCGTATTAGTTTAGCGTCTTTGGAAACTCGGAAGATAATCTTTTAATCATGGTGAAAGATCTTCAACATCTCCCATAAAGATCTTCCCCTTTGGTTTTATTACCTAAAACCTTTCTTTAAATCCTAGGGAAAAGAAAAAATAAAAAGGGTGACCAAAAATTCTCAGTAAAGGTAAACATAGAGACCATAAAACAATCCCTAATCATTTGAACGCAAGAACACGAACATAAAACATCAAAATCATGAGTAATGACATAAATCTTGGCAGTGCATAAGGCATAGATCATAAAGGAACCTTAACACTGATAAAATAGAATGGGAATAAAACATGTAATTTTGGAAACCATTAATAACATGTTATAACTTTCATAGTATCCAAAGCATTACTGCCAAGACCATCATAGTGGACAAAGTCCGTTACTGAACTAGTATTACTTGTCGTTCCAGCCTGGAATTACTGAACTAGATTCACTTTTCATTCCAGCCATGTCTATCTCATGAGATATAAATCTTTAACCAATGCATTGGAAGGAGATATAGGTCCCACCCATATCATAATTAAATCATTCTTTTTTGTTCCACAAAATAAACATAAATCATTCGTCATAACTAAAAGAATAAAATGGGTTTCATAAACATCATCCCATCATAACAAAATTCATATAAAACAAATTGATATCATTTTATCATAAGAAAAATAAAACCATGTAATTAATAGAGACATTATACTTGAAACATAAACATACAAATAATTTCATCTTAGATGGAAAATATTTTTGATAAAACACTTGAAATTAATTCTTGAGGAAAATATCATTTATTCTTCAAAATAATTTTCTTTTCACAAAATGCCATGAAATTATTAAAAGAAATGATTTTTTCTGAAAGTAATCATGAAATATTGTAGAGGAATATTCATGAAAATAGAGAGTTATGAAACTAGAAAAATATTTTCATGTTGTATAAGTTAAAAAAACGTTCTTCTCATACCTTTTTCAGAAAAGCCAAAAAGTACTTCATATGGTAAATAAAAAAAGATCCCTTCCAAAACATAAAGTAAGAGTCAAAGATGGGTAAAAATGACATTAAAAATTCATTTAATATTGTTAAAAACTTTATGAAAAACATTTTATGGTCATGGATAAAAATATAACCCTAGTAAATACTTACGTATAAGCAATCTCAGATAAAAAACAGATTGCAAAATTATCCCTTACCTTAGGTCCAATTTCTTCCGTACGTGTCCAAAACTCATGTATAATGGGTTTAAAAATATTTTTAACTTGTGTTAGAACAATAATAATATTTATTATATCATATATATTTCACTTAAGACATTATATTACCCATTCTTTTGTCAATTCCTTGTTAAAGCAGCATTTTGTGTAAAATTGTTTCTTTTATCATACGTGTTTCGACTTGTTGTTCTTGATATTATTATATATATCCTGATTTACATAATTTAATAATGTAAAACATTATTAATATATAATATATATTCCACATATAAATATATATGATAGATCGATAAATGTAATGAAATACACCGTTCATGGAGACGGTAGGTCGTACGTACGCATGAACACTGTTTTCATTTCCTTATTGAATTGAATGGAATTAAGTAAATGAATCATATATGTATATAAATCCAGTATCATTATTATTTCATATCATTAATTATTATTTATTATATATATTTTATAATCAAACTTTAATGGTTAATCATGGAGAATGAATCTCATCACGTCGTGGAGACGGTAATCCGTATGTACGCACGAGCGATGATATCATTCCCATAATTATTGAATGAAATTGGAGTGGATGATATAATTTATCAGAATAAGTATGATGTTATAATAATAATATATAGTTCTTATTTCCACTATTATACTCATCCATGTAAGGTGGTGGTGGAAAACATATCACACCACGACGTGGAGATAGTATTATGTACGTACACACGCGCAATGATTTCATTTTCCGTAGGATGGATAGAAGGTGAAATAGGGTTGTTTCATATTTATAATAACATGTCAGTATATGAGTGATACTTATGTTATTACTTTATAATGAATCAAATAAATAAGTGGAAGTAGAAGAATAAATAAATTTGAACGAATCGGTAAAGGATATAACCTCTTCTTCGACGCGCCTCTTCTAAACCTCTTCTTAGGGCACAAAAGTTGGTCTTTGAAGAATACCAGGACCTCTAGTATGTTTATAGTTAAGTGGAGAAGAGGAATGGACAGGTTGTGACGGATATTAAAGGCTCAAAATGTTGTGAGGAGGAGAGGGAGGAGGTTCCCTTTTCTAAGAGAGGAGAGGGGAACTTTTAGAAACCTCTAAATTATTAATTTATAATAAACTCAAACCCCACATAAAAACCACCAAAAAAACTCAAATCCAAATATTAGATGTGATAGGGTTGTAATATTCATCAAAAAATAAAATTTAGACATGTTGGGAATTTATTTTAAACCGTATCAACTTGGTTTATCCTTATTTAATCAATTTAATTTTATTTGTGGTAATAATATTCTAAATTTTAAATTGTTATAAATAATTAATTATGTGTTGTTAATTGTCCATAATTGGATACTTTATGAAATTTTAGAACATATAAATTTCAATTTGTAATTTTAAAATATTTTTGTAATTTTTAAAACAACTTTACAATATGTTAGTTTTATAAAATAACAATAGTGTCAATTTTGACACTATTCATTTATTTGAATTTAAATAAAATCCACACAAAGGATATATTCAAAAAAAATATTTAATAGATTCCTAACATCCCACATTCATCTATATAATTTGTGGAGAACATTAATTAGTTCTTATAATATTATTTTAATATTTTTAATACAATTTATTTGATATTTCAATCAATAAAATAATTTCTACATCACTAATGTATCATCATTAATGATAATTATTTAATCCCTAAAAATTATAAATAAATTCACATGATGTAGATAATTTTATTATATTTTTTTATACTATTTATATTCTATGTTTTATGAAGTTAATCACTAAATTAAAATTATTACACTTATAAGATATAAGAGAGTGACATGTTGTCACTTTCATTGATTTTAATAATAATTATATCATTTTCATGTTCAAAATCCATGAAATGAATATATTCAGACCCTTAAGTGATATGCGTCGACTTATATTCATCAAATATAATTTTTGAAGGTCTTAGGGTAATTTTATAATCCTATTTTTACCTTTAATTACTCGATTTACCTTTAAATGTAGTAAATAAAAATTACCATAGTTAATATTCATAATATCAAAAAAAAGTAACCAATTAACATAATTTGGTCCCACTTAATCCAAATATGGAATCCATTTTTCAAAATTAGAAACACAAAAGTTTCAGTAATTAATTTAAAAGTAATCATGTTGTTAAGAAAACGGGTTTTAAAAGTTAAAACATTGTCTAATATTGAAATGTTTTTACCAGTGAATTCAATGTAAAATTAATGATAATGACTTAAATTATATTAAATGGTAAAAATATATTATATTTATACTTTAAAACCATTAAATATTATAATTTAACCATATAAATTATCTTGATGAAAAAAGTTGTTTTTAATTAAAATTTGCCGTATTTTTACAATTCATCAAAATATAAAAGTTAACAGAAAAATATAAAAATTTTATCCAGAGTAAATTTTTATATCCTTATTGTGGTGAATAAGTGAATTTTGTCTAATTGAAATTATAAACATGTCAAAAACTATATTTAAAGTGAGTGCTCCATCAAAAGGCGGCAAAACTGTATTTTTTTAAAAAATTATTTTATTCTCATATTATATTCTAGAATATGTGTAAGATGAATTATTATGTAATAAAATTTAAAATTTAGTTAACACTATTCATAACGGGTAGTTCATAACAATATGTCATTGTTTAGTGAAACTCGGTATTGCGTACGAAATAAGCTATTGAGGATGGTCGCTATTGCATGCAACAAAAGACAAGAATAGTGTTTGCGAATACTATATGCTAATATGGTGTTGTGTATAGCGCAAGATACTCTTAGTGAATCATAAAACACATGATTTTAAAGAAATTAAAAATAATTTTTCTCATAAAATCTCGGGGAGTTACATTTTACCCCCTTTAAAATCAATTTCTCCATCGAAATTCGTCGGGGTTATAAATTGTTTACTACTTGAAAGTTTCATTCAAAGAAACTCACATCGTAAAAAGGAATACTAAAACTTTATTTTAAAAATTAATATTAGAAACATAATGGATACCCAAAGTAACTTATCATTGGGTTTCCACATAAGAGAATATAGGTTAAAATATGGATATGGAAGAGAAATCTAATCATCATGTTCTGATAGTGAGTGGTAGAGAACATGGATATAAAAAATCCAATGATCACAAAGCCATAAATTTGTGGTGATCTAAGGTATCGTATAATTAATCAGATATGAGTGCACTAGGACAACATTTTTTGTTTTCAAGATCATTTCTCTAAATTTGATGAATTTTTTCATAAGGATAAATACTTTCTTGATTTCAGCGTAATATCATCATTGGTCATTTCAAAAAAACACTTCATATTTTATTTAAAGAAAGGAAGTTGAATTTTTCATTCTTGAAGTGTTAAAAGATCATGTGATAGAATGATACGTCATTCCATCTGTCTTTATCAAAAAAATGTTAGAAAAAATTATTAAATATACATAAGTCCATCTATGGTGAGATTAACCGTATATGATTCCAAAAAAGGACTTATACTTCATCTATCATACCTCTTAATAAAATAAAACTAATTTCTACTAACCAGGGACTTTAGGTAGGCCAGTGGTAGGTGATAAAGGCCAGTCGCACTTTGGTTTTGGGTTCATCTCCCGCAACCTTGTCCAACATGACAGGTTGTTGCCCGTCCTATGGGTTGCCCTTTTTCTAATAATATACTATTACAACATTTCAAAAATAATATAAAAAATTTATAGCCGTAAAAACTACTATCTGATGTCAAACTTAATGCATTCCAACCATTAGGTTTATCAAAAATACAACTATCCAATCTCATAGTATAAAGAAAATGACTTCTATAAAGATCATCTACTGAACATGTGAATACCATCATTTACCCCCCGTATATCATAAGATATATCTTGTTGGTCACATTCCAAACATGTGAATACCTTAATCATGTATTCTATTAAAACATGAATTACCAAAGAATATTTTTGAAAACATGAATACGGACAAAAGTCAACTCTTTCCACATTCCAAAATCCCAATATTTCTATATACTCAAACCATGGTATCACTTTGTCCTTATGTCAGTCATGAGCTCATTAATACTATCAAACATTTCATTATCTCCTTATCCCTTCATTATGCGCATATCATCTGCTTTCCAAAAATATTTAAATCACTTTTCATGGTTAATGGTACCATACAATTATTGAAAACCACAATAAACCAATACATAGATATTCCAATATTCAATGATACTAAAAATGAGATTCCACAACACTATTTTGGAATCCCGTTACATAAAGACTTAATCATTACACCACTTCGTTTTCATATTCAACATTGCCAATAGTGATCACATGTGACTTCCCTTTGTCATTTTCCTTAAGAGGTTGTTGATTTTGATCATCATTAACCCTTGAATTAGGGCATTAGTTAGCATAATGCCCCATTTCCCTGCCCTTGTAGCATTGAAGTGCTGGTGGTGTGTTCTCTGTAGTATTTTTTCTATTCACATCATTAGCTACCTTTTGATCATTACTTTGGCACTCAGCTACTCGATGACCTTCTTTTCCACACTTAAAATATTTTCTAGTCTCTTTAATACAATCTCCACTATGATTCTTTCCACACTTAGAGAATAACGAAACAGTTGTGTTTTTTCACCATAGTTTTGAGATTTTTCCTTGAACTCCATCTTTCGTTTCTTGTCAAAACCATAAGATGGATATGTAACACCAACATCCAGTTCTACCTTGATAGCACAACGCACAATTTCTTCATAGCTACTGAAGTCTCTTATAGTTAATTCCCTTCGAAGAATTGGTTTTAAGCCACTGAAGAATCTATCAACTTTACTCTCAGGTTGGATGATAAAGCCAGATGCATACCTTGCAAGCCTTGTAAAGTTCGCCTCGTATATTCCAATAGATTCATCATCCTTTTTCTTATTCTCAAGGAACTTCTTTTCCATCTTTTTTCGAATAATACGAGGGAAGTACTTATTGAAAAACATGTTCCTGAACTCATCCCATTCCATAGATTCCATTTCATCTTGGGGCCTTGTATTCTTAATTTGAGTCCACAACTGGTCTGCTTCACCTTTTAAATAGTAAACAGTTAAAATGACTTTTTCATGTTCTGAATATCAATGTATGGAAAATATATTTTCAATGGTATAGATCCATTTCTCAGCAATAAGTGGATCAGAAGACCCATTGAAAGAAGGTGGACGTTCCCACATGAAGGACTAAGTAGAATATTGTTCCTTTCTCTGCTCATTTGGAAGTCCAGAGTAATTCATAGCTTGTGTAAGTACATGAATAATATTTTTCACTCCATCTCCCATAACATTGGTTTTTTTAGGAGGACAATCATTGCATTGTCCATTACATTGATCAACATGGTTCCTTCGGGTTCCATCCATCATCTAAAACCCAAAAAGAATAGTGTGAGAGGAAAAAATCATGATAGGAAAAAAACATAATAAAGGGGGATTACCTTCAATATATAACATCTTAGGTATAATTCTAATATTGTTACTATAATTCTAGGACTATAACCTAAACATATACCTAACCTTAGAGACATCCCTAGACATACCACATAAATATCTCTAGGGATTTCACTAAAGTGTTCGCATCCTAATTTCCACATGTTATCTAAACCTTCACTATGATACCAACTGTAGAGACACAATTCTTGACGTACATAGACATTACATTAATTTTTCAGAATACTTAATACATGACAAAGACAGACACCCAAATACCGTATTAGTTTAGTGCCTTTGGAAACTCAGAACATAATCTTCTAATCATGGTGAAAGATCTTCAACATCTCCTATAAAGATCTTCCCCTTTGGTTTTCATACCTAAAACCTTTCCTTATATCCTGTGGAAAATAAAACATAAAAAGGGTGAGCTCAAATTCTAAGTAAGGGTAAACATACATAACATAAAACAATCCATAAATATTTGAATGCAAGAACATGAACATGAAACATCAAAATCATGAGTAATGACATAAATCTTGGCAGTACAAAAGACATAGATCATAAAATAACCATAACCATGATAAAATATCTTGTGAATAAAACATTTAAGTGTGGAAACCATTAATCACATGTTATGATTTCCATAGTAGCCAAGGAATTGCTGCCAAGACCATCATGGTGGACAAATTCCATTACTGAACTGGGTTTACTTGTCATTCCATTCCTCTATTACTGAAACGGAATCAATTACCATTCCATCCATGTCTATATCAAGAGATATAAATCCTTACCCAATGCATTGGGTAGAGATATAGGTCCAACACATTTCATAATGAAATCATTCTTTCATGTGCCAAAAAATAAACATAAATCATTCATCATAACCAAAAGAATAAAATGGGTTTCATAAACATCATCCCATCATAACATAATCCATATAAAACAAATGGATATCATTTCATCATAAATAAAATCAAACCATGTAAATAAAAGAGACATTATACTTGAAACATTAGCATGCTAAATAATGTCATCTTAGATGGAATATAGTTTTGATAAAACACTTGAAATGAATTCTTGAGGAAAAAATCATTTCTTCTTCAAAATCATTTTCTTTTTCACAAAATGCCATGAGATTTTAAAATAAAAGGATTGTTTTTGAAAATAATAATGAAATATTTTATATTAATCTTCATGAAAATAAGGATTTATGAAACTATAAAAAACCATTCATTTCGTATAAGTTAAAGAAACATTCTTCCTGTATTTTTGCCGAAAAAGTCAAAAAGTACTTCGTATGGTAAATAAAAGAAAGATTACTTCCATAACACAAAGTAAAAGACAAATATGGTTAAAAATGACTTTAAACATACATGGAATAATATTAAACACTTTATGAAAAATATTTTGTGGATATGGATGAAAAATATAACCCCAGTAAATACTTACGTATAAGCAATCTCGGATAAAAATGAGATTACAAAATTATCCCTTACCTTAGGTCCAATTTCTTCCAAATGTGTCCAAAACTCCTGTATAGTGGGTTTAAACATATTATTAATTTGTAACAAAGCAATAATATTTATTATATCATATATGATTCACTTAGGACTTTATATTACCTGTTCTTTCGTCAATTCCATATTAAAGCAGCGTTTTGGGTAAAATTGTTTCATTTATCGTATGTGTTTCGACTTGTTGTTCTTGATATTATTACTAATATCCAGATTTACTTAATTACAGAATGTAAAAAATTATTTATATATAATATTTATTCATCATATAAATATATATGATACATTGATAAATGGAGTGAAATACATCGTTTATGGAGACCGTAGGTCATACGTACTCATGAACGTTGTTTTAGTTTCCTTATTGAATTGATTGAAATTATGTAAATGAAACATATATGTACATAAATAAAGTATCATTTTTATGTCATATATTTCATGATTATTTATTATATATACTTTATAATCAAACATTATGGGTTAATCATGGAGAATGAATCTCATCGCGTCATGGAGACGGTAATCCGTACGTACACATGAGTGATGATATCATTCCCATAATTATTGAATGGAATTGGACTGGATGATATAATTTATCTAAATCATTATGATTTTATAATAATCATATATAGTTGTTATTTCCACCATTATACCCATCCAAGTAAGGAGATGGTGGAAAACAGATCACACCACGTTGTGGAGACGGTATTTCATATGTACGCACGCGTGGGAATTTTATTTTCCGTAGGATGGATAGAAAGTGGAATAGGGTTGTTTTATATTTATAATAACGTATTAGTATATGATTGATACTGATGTTATTTATTTATAATTAAACAAATAAAAAAAGGAAGTAGAAGAAGAAATAAATTTGAAGGAATCGGTAAAGGATATTACCTCTTCTTCGACACACCTCTTATAAACCTCCTCTTTGGGCACAAAAGATGGTCTTTAAAGAAGACCAGGACCTCTAGTATGTTTCTAGGGAAGTGGATAAGAGAACTGGACTGGTTTTGGCTGATCTTGAACGCTTGAAATTTTGTGAGCAGGAGAGGGAGGAGGTGCCCTTTTATAAGAGAGGAGAGGGGAACTTTTGGAAACCTATAAAATATTAATTTATAATAAACTCAAAACCCATGTAAAAACTTACCAAAATGACTCAAATATGAAAATTAGATGATATAGGGTTGTAATATATATCAACCAATAAAATTTATACATTATTGAAATTTATTTTAAACCTTATCAACTTGATTTATTCATATTTAATCTATTTAATTTTATTTGTGCTAATAATATTCTAAATTTTTAATTGTTATAAATAATTACTTATGTGTTGTGAATTGTCCATAATTGGATAATTTATGACATTTTAGACCATATAAATTTCAATTTATAATTTTTAAATACTTTTTTGATTTTTAAACAATTTTATAATATGTCATTTTTATAAAATTACAATAGTGTGAATTTTTACACTATTTAATTATTTGAAATTAAATAAAATCCACACAGAGGATATATTCAAACCGAAATATTTAATTGATTCCCAAACAGTCACATTAATCTAGAAAATTTTTGGAGAACATTAATTAGTTCATATAAATTTTTTTCAGTATTTTATAACCATTTATTTGATATTTCAAAAAATAAAATAATTTCTACATCACTATTATGTCATCATTAATGATACTTATTTAATCCCTAAAAATTATAAATAAATTCTCATGATGTAGAAAATTTTATTATCTTTCTGGAGACTATTTATATTTGATGTTTTATGAGGTCTATCACTAAATTAAAATTATTACACTTATAAGATATAAGAGAGTTGCATGTTTTCACTTTCTTTGGTTTTAATAATAATTATATCATTTTCATGGTCAAAATTCCATGAAATGAGTATATTACGACCCTTAAGTGATATGGGTCTACTTTTATTCATCCAATATAATTTTTTCAGGTCTTAGGATAATTTTATAATCTTATTTTTACCCATATTTACTCGATTTACATTTAACTATAGTAAATAAAAATTACCGTAGTTACTATTCATAATATCAATAAAATACAAGTAACCTATTAACATAATTTGGATACACTGAATCCAAATATGGAATACATTTTTCAAAATTCAAAACATAGAAGTTTCAGTAATTAATTTAAAATTAATCATGTGGTTAAGAAAACGGGTTTTAAAAGTTAAAACATTGTCAAAGATTGAAATGTTTTTACTTATGAATTCAATGTAAAATTAATGATAATGACTTGCATTATATTAAATGGTAAAAATATATTATATTTATACTTTAAAACCATTCAATATTATAATTTATCGATATAAATTATCTTGATGAAAAAAGTTGTTTTTAATTAAAATTTAGCATATTTTTACTATTCGTCAAAATATGAAAGTTAACAAAATAATATAAAAAAATTATCTAAAGTAAATTTTTATATCCTTATTGCATTGAATAAGTTTATTTTATCTAATTGAACTTATAAAAATGTCAAAAACTATATTTAATATGGGTGGGCCATCAAAAGGTGGAAAACTGCATTTTTAAAAAAAAATTATTTTGTTCTCATACCATGTTCTAGAATATGTGTAAGATGAACTATTATGTAATAAAATTTAAAATGTAGTTAATACTATTAATAAAGGCTAGTTCATAACAATATGTCGTTGTTTAATGAAACTCGGTATCGTGTACAACACAAGTTATTGAGGAAAGCTTCTCTTGCGTGCAACACAAGCCATGAGTAGTATTTGTGTATAATACAAGCTAATACGGTGTTGTGTATAGCGCAACCTACTCTTGGTGAAGTTTACAACACAATATGTCAAAGAAATTAAAAAGAATATTTCTCATAAAATCTCAGGGTGTTACAACGTAGACATCCAGGGAGTCCTCCTTCCAACGGTTGGTTACCGTGAGTTTTACCCCCATTCGATTTCTTTTTTAAAGGTGAATCACAACACTTTAAGTTTAATTTGGTTGCATTAGGTTAGATTTAGCTTCATGTGGTTTCAATTGAGGTGTGGTTGACATTCCAAACTTATTTCCTGGATTTCTTAATTGGTTGAGGTAGGACCCCATTGCATAATTCCCTTTAAATTAGATTTACATTAATTTCTTGTTGTTTTCAACTCCTTTAATTGATAAATTAGTTTTCATATTGTTAAATTAGTTGTAACATGTGAAATTTGTAGTTTTTTCTATGAACTTTTTAAGAATTTTAATCCATGTGATGTTTGTTTTTTACAAATCAATTCCCAAACCATGTCTTCTACCTCTATTACAATCATAGTTAGTTATTTGTAATGATTTATCACTGGTTCAACTTTCTAAAAATGGGTTTTGAGATGTTATCCCATTTATACACATGATTTTTCCTATGAAATTGAGTTTGGATAAGTGGTAATTGGTTTTTAAAATGGTTTTGTTAAATTTTTAGGGTAGCTTTAGCCTTTATAATCATTTATTTAATGTTTTTAAAAAAAAATCGGGTGTCTTTGTGGAATTCGGTGGTTTTTCATGGAGTGGTTCATTGTGTTAACAAAATTATGTGGGTTTTTTCATCCAGTATGGATTGGAAAATAACCTCTAGTGATTTCTAATGGATGTGGGCACATCCATGGGTGCATGGAGTGCAGACATGGATGGGACTTCAAATTAATATGATATTTAGAGTGTTTCTATTATCAAGCCTTGGTTTTTTTAAAATGAATTCTTATCTTCTCTTCTTCACTCTCTATTGGATAAATAGTTTCGTGGTCTTTCATGTGGCTTGTGTGATTTCAAAATCATGTGGGAAGTGTGAATTTTTTGTGTTTGATAAGATTTTATTGTTCCTTAAAATGGTTAAATAATTTTTTCACATTCTAGTGCATTGTGTATATTTTTAACATAGTTTTTTTTATAAAGTGGATTTAAAAGAAAGGCCTGATGGGAAATTGTAATATGTTTGGGTGTGCATTTGGAACTCAATGGCTTGTTTGGAAAGGCATAGTGAAAATGAGATCTGAAATTATTGGTAATGTTTTTTTAATTTTTTTTGGTAAATGTACCTTAGATGATTAAATCCAAATGTTTGTTTTTCATTTTGAAATGGTTTTTGGAAAACCCATCTTGAGTTAGGTCTCTTACCTCGTTGGTTGATCATGATATGGAAGGTTCCTTCACATTGGACTTCCGTGAATATTAATTCTTTTGAGGTAAGAGACAAACCCTTGAGGTGGTCGGGGTAGTGCCATATTGTGTAGTGTGTGTAGTTATATATATGTGTGTGACTTGTTGTTTGAATCGTATGACACAACCCATTATGAAATATACATGGGAACCTAGAATAGCATAGAGGATTTATAATAATGTTTACTACACTAGTTTATATTTTTCACTAGCTTGTGGCTCATAGCATGGGGATGTTATATTATTATAGCTATAGGACTGGGCCCCTCGACCAGGCTTGGCTGGGAGACGATCGGGCATTAGGGAATTATGATGTCATCAAGTAGGGAATTCCTTTAATATGAGTCACATGTATAGTATGTTCTTGTCTTCCTATGAGTTCCTAGGTGTTCATGTGTTGTTCTGACACTTGTATCATTATACATTTCCCTCCTAATGTAATTTTAACCCATTTTTCTTGAATTTTCATGTCCTTTTGGGAAATTTAGAATGTTCTGTTTTATTAAAAAGGATTCAAGAAAAAAATTATGAGAAAATAAATGTTTTACCTTTTTAATAAAAATGGAAGCTTCTTATTTGGCCCTTTCTTTTTCTCACCCCTTTGAGAGCCCCACTAGACCACCTTGAACGAGACTATTTTTTAAAAATGTAATGGTAATTGGTTGGGAGTAGTTTATTTTGAAATGTAAATTATGGAAAACACTATGTTAATAGATTGTATTTAAAACTTGAAATCAATGTTTTCTTAATTTAAAGGATGTGCATTTGAGAATAGATTAGTCGGGCCTACCTGCAATGTTTTAATATTCATGACTATAGTGTTTTATTATTTTTTAGTTCCTTATATAGGTTTCATCTTGGTTCGGATCTCCTTGGGAAATATTTGGTTTCAGCATCAGAGGGTGACACACGAGGTTACATGCAGTCTTAGTCCTGGATAGGGTAGTTGTGTAGTTGATAGTCCTTTATTTTTCCTATCATTTATTATTTTTTATTTGTTCTGTTTATTTTTACTACTTAGTTTATTTTTTTGTGAGAAATAATTCCTATTTGTACTCTTTTGATTCCTTGGCACTTGTCACCTAGCTGGGAGGATCGGGAATGCTTTTGGGCCTTTCCGCGGATCGGCTCAGGTAACCAGTTCGGGGTTAACATGGGTTGCTTTGTGACACCTAATATCACACCCATCACTTCTCATTACTATGAGGATGGTTGGGATGTTTCAAATGGTATTAGTCTTGGACATTTCATCATTCATTTTGGGAAAATGGTAATATCTTGTTCGATCCTTGAGTTGGAAATGGTATCTGTTTGTCTCTTGGGATAGTTGTAACGAAATTGGATTGTTAAAAATTTAAATTTAGATCATAAAAAGGTCATAGCTAACATATTTTTACTAAACTAAATTTAACATGTCTTTATGGTACATAAGTGTTTTAAGACACTTTTTGGTGTATTTTCCCCACTTTCTTAGGGTTTTAGCTGATGAGTTATGTATGACATGAATTTATATTAAAACTTCCTAACAGGATAGTATTTTTTACCTTGAGTTTAATTTTTTATGAAATGGACAATAAGTGATCTTTTTATAAAATAGTTAAAAAAATTTGTTTCAAAATAATGATTTTAGTATTTTCAAAAATGGTTAAGATGTTTACAATGGTTGAATTTTGTAAATCTATATTGTGATATATGTTGATATGGTAATTTATAATTTCTAATCTTTTAGTTTATATTGAGTAAGACTAAAAGGATTTTTGTTCTGGTTATAGTGAATGGAATGAGTAGGAATCATAAAAATGAACTGTAAGAGGCTGCTGACAATGTGGATTCACCTAAGATATTGGTGAACCCACATTTGGTCCAAAGAGTTGTTAAAAATTATTGAGCCTTGTATAAGGGTAATAGGAATGATGAACCTTGGAATCTAGACCATTGAGTACAATTCTAAAATTATAATCCATCCATAATTTGGGGGGATTCTGATCTAGATAAAGAAGAAGAGTAGCTTAATTGGATGAATTGAATCTTTGATTTCTTTGGGATAGTTAAAGTATTAAAAGTAAATCTGGAAATGTATATGTTGGAGGATTTTTCATGCCAATGTAGGGAATTAGTGGTTCAAGAAAAATTTGACCAAGGAAAGACATGTGAGGATTTTAATGAATTTTTTAACAAGAAATTCTATCATCAAACCTTTTAGATTTATATAACAAAGGACTTATTTAGTTTAAAGCATGATAATCTCTTGGTGATAGAGTATGAGGCTAAATTTATTAATTTCATTCTCCATTCCCTAGAAGTTTCTTTATGTACATCCAAGAACGTGTTCATTTCTTAAATGGGGTTATGAGTATATATTCATTCAAATATTATTATTCCATCTATTTTGAATTATACAAAAATGTTCAATATAGTGAATATGACAGAAAGGGATATCTCATGAAATAAGGTTGTGGGAGCATTTTCATTCCTATATGAACATGTGGGAACTCTAATATTGGGAATAAAAAGAAGATGAATGCTTACTTCTAGAGTTGTGTTATACCTAATAATCATACTATAGGATTAGTAAACATTCTTCATCAATAGAAAAATTATTTAAGATGTCTTTAATGTCCTTATTTTGACTACATAATGTGAGATTTTATGACACCACCTACAGCTAGTTGTAATTTAAACCATATGGAAAATATTAAGTGTTATTGTAGTAGTGATATATAGTCAGGTGGTAGAGACACATCTCATGTTTCATATGAATCTTATGCTTCGATAGGAAGATTGTAGAATAATTATTCATGTCATCCTAACTGAGTGAGCTTAGGTGATTCTAGAAACTCCATGACTCACTAACCAATGCAATCTCCACAGGGAAACAAAGAGAAAAATCCATCAAGTAAGAAGTTTTATGAAGTTGATAAAGTGATCATGGATGATAAATCTAGTCTTCCTATATTGAGAGGTATAGTAATTGTGAATTATACCCGTATGCAATATTTTTGGATACAAGTGTGTCCCACTCATTTATTACTTCTCATATTGTTGATCATATGGGTTTTAATGTTGACATGATTCCATCTATATTGAAACATAAAACTCCTCTTCTATAAAGATAATGTCAAGATTTTATGTGTAATTCATGTTTTATAACTATGGATGGGGATGAGTTTCTTTTGAATTTACCTATTCTTGAGATAGATTTATAATACACTATTTTTTGTTGGGATTGGTTATCATCGTTTAAGGCTCACATAGAATGTTATTCCAAATTGGTTAGTTTCACATCTCTCTATGGTGATGAGAATAACTTTAGAGGATATAGGTATGTAAAGGAAAGTAGAGTAGGACTTTTTTAATTGGTGGTTTGAACAATCTCAAATAAGATGGCATTTCTAAATGTGGAGTCTATGAATGATAATGGGAATAGAAATTTCAAAACATCCTGAACCAATTTCATAATGTGTCTTTAAAAAATTTATCAAGGTTTCTACTTAAACTAGAAGTAGAGTTTATAATTGACCTCCTATTGAAAACTAGTTAGATCTCACTTATATATTATAGGATGTAACCAATAGAATTGAGGGAATTGAAATTTCTATTGGAAGGCTTGGAATGAAAAGGTTTCATTTGACTGAGTATGTCTCGGTGGGAAACATTGAATATTTTTTTGAAAAGGTGGATGGAACTATTAGGATTTGTGTAGATTATCATATTCTAATCTAAGATATGATAAATAACTAGTATCTTCTTCCATGAATTGATGATTTTTTTGATCAATTGAGGGGGTGGAATAGTTCTCTAAGTAAAGTGTGTTTAGGATATCACCAACTATGAGTTTGGAAGGAGGATATTTAGAAAATTGATTTTAGAGGAATATATAGCCACTATGAGTATGTTGTTACACCATATGGTCCTATGAATGTAGTATCCATATTTATGGCATCCATGAATTGAATCATTCAGAAATTTTTGGATTCCATTTTGGTCATGATTATTGATGATATACTAGTGTATTCTAGGACAATAGTGGATCATGATAAATACATGGATAATTTTTTTTAGTATCTTGCAAGAGAATTTTCTTTATTACGTGTTATCAAAGTGTGATTTATGGATATAATAGTTATATTTCCTTGTCTATTTCATTTATAAAAAGGATTTTTTGTGGATCCTAAAAATATATATTCTTTTATCTCTTGGAAAATACTAAATAATTTCTTTGAGATACATAGTTTCCCTAGATTATCAGTATACTACAGATGTTTAATATATTATTTTCTAGTTCTTTCAACACTAATGAAAACTTTGAGGAGGAAAGGAATGTCATTCTAATATAATTACTAAAGTAAAAAATTCTTTTCTAGAGAAATTATTTTGATTTTATATAAAAAAATATCTTTACATTTACAGAGTCTCCACAGGCCTATGTAGTATATTATGAAGCATCAAGATCTTTGTTGGGATGTGTTCTCATACATGGAGATCATTTTGTTACTTATAGTTCTCAATGAAAATGATTTAATGAGTAGAAATTCCCATAAAAAAAATTGGAATTTATTGTTGTGGTACATGCATTAAATAATTAGTTTTCTCACCTAATATTTTAAAAATTCATTGTTTTTGGATTATAATAATTTGTAACACATTTTCCCACAAAGATATTTGAATTTAATTTAGTGCATATAGACAAAGTATATATAGATGTTTGACTTCGACATGATATATAAGAAAATTTAAGGAAACTCTTTGGTGGATTCCAATAGAAATAAGTCATATTATCTCATCTCTAAATAGGTTTAAAACTACTGGAAACTAATGGAAGTCGTAACGAATATGCATCCAGAATGCAAAAACCAAGGTGGTGTTGCACTTTTCATCCTAGTTTCATTTATTCCATATTTCGTTGATCCTATGAGAGTTTCTCATAATTCTGATATTTTTTGGGTTTCTATGATGTCAAAAATCAATGGTGCGGATACCATTAAGCGTTATAAATTAGGTAGTGGTTTAGGTTTGTATTTTAGAGATTATATGGTCATTCCTTTATCTTTTTAGAAACAACTTCTTAGTGCCTACCACCATTCTATATGGGTTGTTCACCATTCGATTCATAAAATTTATAAAGCATTGAAATAAAAAAATTGGTGGTTTGGAATGAAAAGTTATGTATTGGATTACATCTATATATGCCTCATTTGTTATTGTATTAAAGAATATCCTCAAAAACCATAAGTTATATTGCAGTATTTATCGATTCCTGTGTGGAAATGGGGGTATATATCCATCAATTTTTTTAATGGTTCTACCAAGAATGGTTTGTAAACGTGATTTTGTTTGGGTAATATTGGATAAACTCACAAATTCATCTCACTTTATCATTATTTTGAAAAATAATTTTATGGAATACATGTGAAAAATCTACATTTGAGAGATTTTAAAGACGAATGGAATTCTAGTATTAATTATATATGGCAGAGACCCAAGGTTTTTGTCTTGTTTTTTGGAAATCCTTGAATAGGATCTTGGAACAAAGTTGACTATGAGTAGGGATTATCATCCTCAAACCAATAAATAGTCTAAATTAACAATCCAAACATTGTAATATATTCTTAGGCCTTGTGTAATGGATTTTAGTGGCCCTTGGGAGTATTATATACCTTTAGTGGATTGAACATACAATTAAAGTTATCAAGGCATGATACATTTGGGTCCTTTTGAATCATTTTATAGGAATCCTTTTTATTATTTGCTTTGTTGGGTTGAAATATGTGAGAAGTCACTAATTTGACCTAACCATATACAAGAGAAAATAGAGAAGGTTCAGTTGATTAGAATGAAAATGGAGATAGATCAAAGTCATTATAAATCATATGTTAATCATCATATATGACCATTTTCATTTTAGGTGAGTGATCAAGTGTTTTGATAATCTCTACAAGGTTTATACAATGTCACTTTGGTAAGTAGTTCATGTTTTATCCTTGATACATATGCCATTTTTAGGTACTTGAATAAGTTTTTCAAGTATAATATCGATTCCATTTTCTACCAAGGTTTATTTTAATAGACAATGTGTTTCATGTATTTTAGTTAAAGAAGTATGAATATAATCCGAAAAATGTGATTCAATGGGATCATTTTTACCTTGAGAAAGATGCACCATTGATTCAGGTGCTGGTATAGATATTGGATAAGAAATAAAAGATATTTCATTGAAAAATAATCAGTCTAGTGTGTGTTTTATAGAAACATGGTCAGATTCAAGAAGAAACATGGGTGTATGAGAATGAAATGTTAGTGCAGTGGCCTAGAATCTTCCAAGAAAATGGTGTTAAACTATATTCTAGTGATGAAAATTCCAATGTTGGGGAGAATGTAGAATGCTTAGTTTTAGGTACATGATCCTTTATTTATTGATTAAGACTCTATCCACTATTTGAGTTGATTTTTTTATGGTTTCTAGGAGTTTTGATATGTTTTGGAGGATATTTTAGAGAAACATGGTTTGATCACGGATAGTATAAACTATGATCCATCTCTAAGAAATCGTGAAAGGGAATATAGTAGGAACTTGGTAGGAACACAGATCCCACATGGTCTGGCCAACCCATGTGAGTGCTTAGGGGAAAACATGCTTCTTAAAATAGGGGGAAAAGAATAGTTGGCACATATTTTTTCAAAGCATGTGATCCAACCATACGAGATGTGGATTTAAGAGACTATCACTTCATGGTTAGTGCACTGTTTTCAAAAAATTTCGAAATAATCATGTGGTGTATAGTTAGAACCCCTTAAAATATGTATCCAATATAAATTAATCCCTTTAACACTTTTTTCCCCTTATCTCCTAATATCTTTTATTCCTTTTTATCCCAAATCTTAAGAATCTTTTAAATTAATTCTATAATTGATTATTAGGTGAATAAAAGTTCATTAGAGGTATGTATTCATAGTTAAGTCATCTTTATTCGTTGTTCTTCTTATATTGCTTATTTGTCACTCTCTTGAAACCATAGATTGAGTCCATTACTGATAGATCTATATTCTGGGATGTAAATCTTTATGTAATATTGTTTAATTTAGTGAAGGGGATGTGGTTTTCAATCAAATCTAGAGATCTATGTGTTGTTATCTATTTTTTCTGATGTTAGAGAGATAAGTGGTTTCCCTCTTATCTCCACTTGATTTAGAACTATAAGTATTAATTTCTATAAAAATTGTTTAAAATTGTGTTGAAATACTTATGTGATTCTTGGTAGATTTACTAATTGGTGATGTCTAGGATAATTGTGTTAAAATTGGTTAGATTTTGGAAGAACCCCTTTGGTTTAAAATTTTAAAACATTGAATTTTAAATTGTGAGTTTTTATTCATGGAAATTATTTTATAAAATCATTTAAATAGATAAAAGTTTGTGTAATGGTTTTAAATGTATTTTGTCATACATAGTTGGTATGAGTTCATTTTCATTTGATGTGAGCCTCTGGAAGGGGTGTGTGCCATTGGGGAACATAGTATTGGTCACCTTGTAACAATGGGGTGGATTGATTGGAGACCACTTATGAGTATGGAACTATCACCTGTGAATCCATGGTGTGTGTGGATACATGGTTATGGGTGTTCAAAATGATTGTAAAAAGTTTTTAGTATTTTTTTATCATTTTCCATAGAAAATTGTATTTTTATTTGATATAAACTTCTATTACTTTTTTAACTATTTTATATAAATTATGCTAACAATTTATTTCCTAGTGGCATGATATGGGAAGTCGTTAGGGAAATACTATGGAGTTTATACTCACCCCTAGTTAATGAACTATTGTGAATTTTTAGATTTCATCTATCAAGGCACGTGTAAAGGAAAGGAATATTAATTTTGTAGTGATGCTTCTTGATATTATGGGAATTGTATGTGGAGTTGAAACTTAGATAATGTTGGGTGTTTCTGGTTGATGTCACTTGGGGTTTTTAAGTTTTGTAGCCTTTTGGTTCACTTTGAGTATTTAATTAGGTTTTCACTTCTACTCTAATATGGTTTATTGGTTTGGTTATGTTTTGAGTTTGTTTTACTCATCCATCACATAGATATTTTATAGGTTATTATTTATGTAGTTTGTATGTTTTATCTTTCAAAGGAAAAATTTCCCAAAATGTTTTTATGGCCCTTGGTAGATATTGGTAGCCTTTTTCATCACTAGGATGTCTCCTAAGGCCTAGTGACACACTTGTCACTTCTCGAGACTATGTGAGGTGTGGGATGTTACAAAAGGGATGGGAGAACTAGAACATGTAACATTGGGGTGTAAGAGTGTAAAATAAATGGGAAAGTATTGAGGAGTACCCTTTATTGAAATTATTCTTTTTATGGTACAACATAGTATGCACTATTCTGTGATTATTCCATAGTGAGAATGTAATTGGTTATTTACCATATCTAGAGGCATGTTGGTTCTATTTTTTTTCAACTTGTGAATTTGTGTTCTCTTTTCACATGTGCATATGGAACTTTGGGTTTGATCCTACTGAGCATACATGTTATACTCACACTACATATATACAAACTACTTTTCAGTATTTCAAGAGAACATTGGGGACCAAGCAAGACATTACTCTCTTATATTTATAGAAATTTTTGAGTTTATATTGTAGAACATATTTTTTAATTTTCACTTTGAGACTTTTATATTTATTTTTTGAGTTTTTATATACATTAATGGGGGGTTTGGTTCCCTTTATTTTATATGATTTCATGGGTTTTGTTTTTTGTTTATATCTATCCTCTAGAAAATTCTTCATCTATTGATAGTAATTCCTTCCATATTTTAGATTTTTATGCCCATTGTTCTAGTCAACAACTCCGGGCCAATTGAATGTGGGACTCATGTTTCATTATCATTGTTCCTTAATTTTTGTCCTAGGAGGGGTACCATTGGATAGAGGGGATTATAAAAGAGTGTTATAAATGGTTTTGGTTGAGATAAAGGGTGTAAATTGAAGGTACATATACATGATAACCAAATGGGGCGTTAGAGAAATTTTTTCAGCAGAGCATGGTTCTTGATAGAGAGGAAGGAAAACATTGGGGATATAGTATTTTAGGCCCCACTATGATCCTATTAAAAGATTATAATTCTATTTAAAGATAAATTGAGGTGGTGATACTTTCAAATTAGAGATCAAGGATAAGTACATGCACCATGATTGTCTTCAATTCAGATTGAACACAGAGGTTTCAGAAAGTTAAAAATTAATTTAATAAATATCAAAATAAAAATAATGTTTCTCTAATAATTATAATGTTGTGGTTAATAATGAGCTATTATTATTTATTGATTTATTCATATAACCAAAAATTAAAGAGACAAATATTGATTCATTAGTATAATCTCTTTGTTTAAAACATTTTTGAGACTTGAATGTTTTATTCCCTTTCCTATTAAAACATTATTCTTCATGAATATAATTTTTTCCCATTTTTAAAATTAATATAATACTAACAAGTTTTTATAATGTTTGAAATTGTTGCGGATGCATGATTAGTGTATTTTGATATAAATACTTGTTGAATTTTATGAATCAAGTTACCTTGAGTTTATTTTAAGATACCATGTTGAAATGATTATTTGAAATCATTATTTAGAATATTCCAGTTCCTAGTCAAGTTGATATTCCATGCATTTATTTTTAATTTCAATATATTGGGATCATGTGTTATAAAATTATTGTAAAGCATATTTTTTGACATTTAAATTTTGTTTTTTGTAAAAAAAACTCCCATCATGATTATAGATAATTTATTTAAAAATTGAAAAAATTGACAAGAATAACTTACTCTTTCCTTTTTGGAATGATTATAATTATTTAGCATTAATTTTTTTATATGTTGTATATATGTGTAGGTAATTTATTAGAAGGCTGGATATTTTTTCATTTGATTATAAAAATTAGAAAATTATAACCATTCTTAATGATAATTGTTTACAATTTGAACTTTTTTAAAATCAACAAATCCATATAATTCCCCAAAATGGTTAAAAAATTTATTATTTTCGATTTTTTATGATCTTAAAAATGGGAATTTCATTCCATGTGTTGCCTTTATCTTCAAGTATAGATCTATATTTTTTATAGATTTCTATAAAATGATAAACATGCTTGTGGAAACCTATTTATACATGAAATTTATTACATGATTGAACCTGTTCTTCTCAATATTTAAAATTTTATAGTATTGAAATAACCAAAACTAGTAGGCTAATTCATGAGTAGTATATTATTTGGAGTATATCTAATTTTCAAATCATTTTTATAACCTATTATTAAATTTCTATCATATTGATCTTTATAATTTAATGTACCGTGTTTAGTTTTTTATAATTAGAATATTAATCTATGTGAGGTAGTAATTATTTTATATTTTAATTTTCAATAAAACTCATTTTCCCTTATTATGGGGTATAATCATATTTTCCAAAGAAATCAAATATTTAAATAATTTTTTGTTCAAACATGACATTCATGAATCAAAGTTATGCAACATGTGTTGTTTTATTTTGTGACCCAAAATAATTTCTTAATTTGAAATATGAAATCATGTCACATGTGTGATGAAATTTTTTTAAAATGAAATATGTTTCAGATGAATAACATGATGTAAGAGAACCTAAAATGTACAATTTTTGTTTTATTGGAATAATTTTTCATTAAAAATCTATTTTTAGTTTATGTATTCCAATAATAATTTTCTATACCATAACATGTGAAATTTTTCATCCAATTGGCCACATGTTGGTTTTATTAAAATAGAAGTCATGATGTTTCCCCTAAAACTAATTTATAAATTATGAATGTTATTTTTTTATCATATTTTATATTTATTTTTTCATTGAAGTGTAGACATGAATAACTAAAAATGTGTCTCTGAATTATAAGATGATGTTTTATAGAGATAATGATCTGTTATGAATATCAATACATGAACCCTTAAAATTTCTTATCATAGAGAACTGTATGATCTTTGATATTATGTTTCATTCTATTGTGAACATTTACCATGATATGATTATGTTTTGTGTTATGATTATATTGATGAAATCAAAATCACCTATAAAATGTTAACAACTTAAATTAGATAATAAATAGGTTATTTTTAGAATCTTGAAATTTATAAATATGAACTTTATTGCCACACATAAATTGTTATAAATTGATTGATTGTTTTGTCATGTTGTTTGGGTTTAGTATAATTGATTTATCAGGGTGGAATGCATTATGGATTTAAGAATATAAAGAGATATAAACCCCTTCCCTATCATGATGTTTTATATTTATGATGCATTTTTAAACCATGAAGGTGAGTTATTTCCACCCAAAGTGGACAATATATTGATATACTAGGTGTGTTTACTTTGTTTTTTGTTCTTATAGAATTATTTTTTTCTATTTGTATGAGATGAGGAGGTATTTTATGGTTTTTATGGTAGCTCTTTTAAGGGGCTCTATAGAGGATGAAATGGTGGGTTGAATGAGTATGTTTAAGAGGGGTGTCTTGTATCTAAAGTGATATGGTGTGCTGATGTTACTGGTAGAGGATAGTATTGTATATGTGTGGGGTGATTTACAGATGAGTTGTCTTGGATTTATGTGATTCATGTTATTTTATGATGTTCCATCTTCCTATATAGTAGAGAATAAGTAGTTTAGGTTAAATTTTTTTTTTCAATTTTATTATTATATTGTCAAAAATAAATCAATGTTTATGGTGTGGTAAAAATGAGGAGATCTTGGGATAAAACCCTATTGAAATTTCAAAGGTAGAAAGTGTTGATTCTCTTTGATGGGACATCTAGACCTAATTTTGAGGATTAGTTATGAGAGGTTGAGTTTTCTTTTGATTTTGTGAATACCACATATGAATTCTTATCTTCTTTGGCCACTGTCTATTTTTAGAGGGTGACTCAAAGGTGGTGGGAAATTAAGTTAGGTGAAATGGGAGAAATGTATTTGGAGATTATTTCTTGAAATATTAATGAAAATATTCCTTTCATGATTTAATATCTGTAATCATTTGAAGTAGAGTTCTAGTGAGGATCCATTTCTAATAGTTGGTATGTTGGAGTTTAATGATCTAGGTTCAATGTCTCAAGAATCTAGGATGAAGAGAGTGGTAAGGTATTATAAGGCTAGGGTGTGTCTTATCACTATGGGGTTGAGTGGTTCAAGGTGTCTTATATTTGGAGAGTGGATATATTTCTCATGTGATGTTATAGGGAACTATTATTATGACTATCCTAATATTAATCATGTTACCTGGTCTTCGGTGTAAATTTATTATATGGATAATGTCTTGGATGAGTTCTACTCCTTTCATTGAAACCATGTAGTTTTTTTTAAATTATGATGAATGGTTTGGAAATTTATGTTGCAATGTTTTTTGAAAATTTATTTAACATATCTTATCAAATGAAACTAAAAATATTAAATAATACAATGAAATTGTTTCTCAAGGTGTGGTTATCTTTAAAACTGAGTTGATGTGGAAGAATTAGTTGGATAATATTTTTCAGGAGTGATAAGTATGGTATAACACTAGAATAATTCAGTGGTGGTTCTAATTTTAGAGGTACAAATATAAGTAATGGGGGTCTATGTGAGATGTTTTATTAGAGGACTGTGGTTCAAAACTTGTAGTGGTTATTTATATAATGTCAGTTTACTTTTTGTGTAATCTCTCAAAAGATTGTTTTTTTGAGAGGTGGTGTATTAGTTAATTTTTTCCTTTTATATTGTTATGATCCTTGATATAATGTTCTCAATGGATGAACCGTTCCATTGGTTCATGTTTTCTGGATACATATTGGAGTTATGAACAATACTTGAGGAGAAATATTCACATATTCTCACATGTACCCTAAATTATTTTAATTCTTCACTTGTTCCCATTTTTATGAGATGATTTTGTTAACCTTATTAGTTATGTAAGGTTAACTCTCTTTATTAGTTGATGATATCACCTGGCTATTATTTTTATTCCCCCATGTTTGGATGGGTTATTATTATAGAGAGATCTTTTAGGGATATCTCACAGGTGGTTGATTGGTCTTCTTTTCACTTTTCTTTTGATTTTTGTTCTGATTATTAAGGATGATAATTGTTTGAGATATGTCTAATATAATTCACCTCACTCCTAAAACAATTCCCTTATGTTTTTTCTTATCATGGGGTGTCAAGGGGATGTTTACAGTCTTCTTCCCTTAGAAATTTCACATTTTTTTCATGGTCAGATAGCTTGTTATCACAGTAGCACATTCCCTTATCATGATCATAGTTTGTTCCCAATATCATATAATCCCTTATAAAAATCATTTTTTTATTTTTATTAAACATGTTCTAAAAGTTACATAACCCCTTCTCAGAATCATAGTATGTTCTCATAGTTGTATAATACCTTCTATTGGTCATACATTATTTTCACAGTCAGACAAAGTTCTCACACAGTTTCATAATCCCATCTCATAGTCATAGTTTGTTCTCGTTATCAATTTTTATCCTTATTATTGCACATCTACTTATCATGGTTGAATTGTTCTCACAGTAAAATCCTTCATGGTCATCCTGATTGTTGGAAAAATTACATATTTTTCAAAATTCCCAAATTTTCTAGAATGATGTGAAAAATGTTTTAAATGAAACTAAATTAAATAAAAGAAATAAAAAGGAATGTTTACCATGTTAATACTTGGTAAAATTTTATGTGTTATCCTAAATGTATGTGATATATTAAATTTGAGAACTTTCATATTTTATTCATCGTTCAAAAAACTATTACCTTATTCTAAAAACTTGTTAAGTTGTCTATATCCCCCTGAGGCCTCCTTGTTCGTGATTCTAGTGTTGTTGAACAACTTTTTTCTACCCTATTTTTTAAAATATTGTGTCACATTATGTAATATGTTTGTTTATTCTTTATATTACCTCTTTTATTTAAAATTTTGAAGGTTTATTTATCACTTATATTTGTGGTATCTCGGTTATGGAATCATCCTATTTTACCTCTACTTTCTATGCATCATGTTTGGGAACATCCTTTCAAGGTAGGGGATCTTTGTTCTCTTTTATTTTGTGTAATAGTTAAATTAATAATACATTGTTTTCTAGTGGGTCTATATCATAGATTATATGATAAAGATAATAAACTAGATTCAATTTATTTAATGAGAAGTGGAGATATTTCATGGGTTTTACATATTCTTGTGAATTTCTTCTATATTTCAAATAATGATTTCTCTTCATTATTATTTTTACATATGTTAATATTGATGTGTTTTTGTGACTATTGAAATTTTTTAACCTTATTGTGACTATTTGATTAAACTCACTACACATGAAAATACTAATATTTTATACCTAGATAAAAAAATATTCCCATGAAATTTCGTAATTTTTTAAGAATACCCTTACAAATAATGAAGTAATTCTGATGAAATACCTTCATTAAAACTGAGATGTGTGTGGCGGTTGTGATGTATAGTTTATTTGTGTGATAAGGATGGTTCATTTTCTGTACTATATTGGTTTCCCGATCATAATTTAAGGAGATTTCTAATGATGATATTTAAATGGAATGGATGGAATGATTAATTAACTCACAAAATTAATTTGGGGAGTGTGGATAAAGTGATTTTCAATAAATATGTACTGAAAGGTCTTAATAAATGATGATGTTTTTTAATTATAAAATTTGTAAATTTTTTAACTTGAAAAGGAAGTTAAAATTGTTTGTGAGTGATTTTTTGTGTGGTGTGATACATTTAGAGGTGGTAGTGATAGTAGTGGAGGTTGTGAGGACTTGTGGTGATGTTTTCAATATTGATGGTTCTATTTTCATTAACCTTTATATTAGTCTTATTTTTAAATATATTTATTTTATTTTTGTTTTGATTTTAAAAAACACCCAACCTAATTCCCTTCTTCACACAGATACCCCCAAGTGTTTTGGGTTTTGGGTGTTTTTTCAAAAACATCCATGATGGTGAGGATAGATGGTCGGTTACCCCACTCTTCCCCACTCCCTCTTTATAGAAATATTCTAACACATGGGTTGAGATGGATTGTAGATATAGTGAACTATTTTTGGTGATTTATGAGATGATGAGATGATTAATTGTGGGCATTTTGTCAAATAGGTGGGGCATATGAGGTTGATATACTTCAGGTTCACGATACCTTTCTATTTTAGATATATATAAGTGTTTAAGGGATTATATGGATGTGATGACATGTCATAAGTAGGTTTCATGGTACAATGTGCTTTCTTATGTGTCTTTAAGTAGGATGGGGTATAGTTTCCAAGGTGTCTTCTGTAATGATAACTGTGGAAGGGATAGGGCCACCAGGATGTGGGATATAAGGATGTGAGAATATAAAATCTTTATTAATTCACACCATTAGAACGTATAAACTCACCCTCATCACCTAACACCTTTGGCCACTAAAGAAATTAATCTTGGTTAGAACCCTAATATCATGACTAGTTATTGGTATTTGACACTCTTATGGAATAAAAATAAAACTCATAAATCATGAATCCTAGGTCTACCCCTCAAATATAAACTAATGTGTCTCTAGTATCTCACATCTAATGTATAAAACCTAATACTCAGGTAATCACTAGATAATCCCATTTATCTCATGTTAAAAACCTTTATAAACCAATCTTGTCCTACTCTACATAACTCTTTATGATCCATGATTATATCCTAAATAAACACCTCACTTGTAGGTCATCACCCAACATTTTCATACTACAACTCTCGAGTTGAGTTAAGATAAACTATCTAATAACCTATCTTACAATGTATTAGTTGTCTCACTGGATTAAAAATGACCACCCTTATATATCATTCCATAATTTGAATCACCTCTAGGGTTAATCCCAAAATATGAATTCATATTCTATTCATTAATCTCTACACTAAGACCCATTCAAAACAACTATTGGGTCATCGTCTCCATTGTATACGATGAGTAGACTGCACTTATTAGTCAAACAAAATTCTCATATAACACTCATACTATTCTCTTAGGATATAAAGGGACATAAAATATTTATCATGATTTAATTATTATTCACTGACTCAATTTATCTTTGATTTTGAAGTTTTGTCATATTTTTATTTCTTCCCCATGGTGATAATCTAAAAAATGTAATTCTAGAGTTTTAAGATGAAATCTAAAAATATATTGAGTAAATATTTCTTGGAATATTATTTTTAACATATAAAGATGTACTATATTGTTTATTTCTGAATTCATCAAAATTTGAGGATCTATGATGAGTTCATCAGAAAATGGAAAATATACTTTTTCTTTTATTTAAACTGATACCAAGAGTGATGAATTTGAATCTTGGAGTTATATACAACATTTTATATACATGAGAATATAGCCTCTTGGTTCATTAAAGGGATATACGAAAATTTACTTTTGGAATTCAAAATAAATATCTTTTATTGAACATTTTGAATTTCTAAAACTATTTTTTTCATTGAGCACTTTCAGTCAGTTTAATTTTTATTTTTGAGTGTTTTTCTAAGAGGTATAAATATGTGAGGTTTCATTGTATATCTATTTATCATTTTCTTATTGTAGTCATTCTTTTTTATTATAATTTATTGAGGTATTATTTTATAAATATAGAACTTATTTTGATCATTAAGATCTTAAGATTATGAATATTGAAGTGAGATGCATCTGACCGTCGGGATTTACCACTTCCTTTTAGAAAGAAGGATATATTCCAATACTTTGGGTTTGAGGTCTTTCAAGTAGTGATAAAATGTTTTTGGGGTTAGGATAATGATGCATTTTGAAAATTTTAAATTTTGGGGACTCCATTGTTAGGAAGATAGATATACCATCTAATGAGTTTAAAGTCGAGGGATTCAAGGGTTGGGATGATAGATACCTTCTAGTAGTTAATTTCAAAGAATTTATTTGAAAGTAGGTTACCATGTACCATATTTATGATCCTCTTTGAAATGTGGGTTAAAATTCTTTGTTTATAATGTCATTTTAAGGGGTTCTATTTTATTTTCTGGATCACTATCTCTCATTATATATGTTTTAATTTCTACTTAATTTATTTTCACTATGTGTGTATAAATATTTCTGATAGAAATTTTTCAATTTTTTTATTTTATTTACTAGGATTATTGGTTTTATTAGAAGATAATATCATTTGGTAAATTTATTACTTAAGTATGATAAAAATTGTATATTTTTTAAACTAATATTAACCCTCATCCCCTTGTAGTATGTTTTCAATATTTATCTAGGAAAACAATTGTTATTAGATAAAGTCTCTATTTTTGAGACTGGGTATTATTTTTTTCATTTTTCTTGGTCAATGGTTTTCCATTTTTCTTTGTCATTGGTTTATCAAAATTATATCAATTTCTATGAACTAATTATTATTATAAAAAACCCATCATTTCTTAACAAATGAAGATACTTTTTTTAAATTTAAAATTCATATATTTATAAATTTTCTTAGGTAAAATTAATATTATTTCTATAATCATAATTTTAAAATTATAAAATGGTGAATATTTCATTATTTTCCAAGACAGTCCAAATTTAAAGTAAATATTAAATATCATATAAATATACATTATATTTTATGGCATCATAATAATCTAAAAGTGAAGTAATAATTAAAATAAATGGTATAAACAAACAAATATATGTTTTACCATTAAAATAATGTGATTTTAATTTTATTTGATTTATTTTTTAAAGTCATTATGAATTCTCCAAATCATGTAATATATTTTAAGATTTTAAAATTATTTCTTTAAGAGTGTTAGACACCTCTAAATAAGAAAGGGAATTATTTTATTAATTTAGGACCTTGGACTTATAAAATAATGATATCCACTTCCTTTTTTCTAAAACCATGGGATAAAACCATGGTATGGTTTGTGGTTTTGGAAATATTATTTTGTAGAGTCCAAAACCTAAATAATAAAGAAATCCTCAAATTTTCAAATATAATCCCACAAAAGATCCAATTTATCTTTAATAAAACGCCTTTTATCCTAAATAAACTAATTTATTCACTCTATAGAGTCCTCCCAAGGTTCCCCCAAGATCTCAATAAGCCCCTTCTAATCTTTAGAAGTCACACACTCAAGTAAGGGACCTTCCTCTCCTTTCAAATTCAAGCGCCTTCTTTTCAATTTTTCTTCTTAATTACAATTTTTTATAATGTAATTTATTAAGAAAAATACCATAATATACTATTTATGTTATTTTAAGGATATATCCTTTATTCTCTATCATTTTTAGCCTTTCATAATCTATTACCATTCTGAAATTTAGTATAGGATCTTCCACTCTCTTCTTCTTATCAAGAACTTCTCTTTGGTATGTATCTAATTTTCTTTTTTACATATATTGGGAAGTGTTATTACATAAATAATTTAATTTCCATATTATTTATAAATGATTATGTCTCCATTTAAATCTCATTAATCCTTTCATGATCCTTTATGTACACATGTCACTATGCCAAAATTTAGTAAGGGATCCTCACCTTCCTCCCCTCTTTTCAAATTTTTGAACCTTCTTTTAAATTAGTTAATTTAAGTTAAATTGGTAATATTTTAATTCATTTATAATTATTCCCTTAATATAAAATTTATGTTATTTTAATGAGTTATCATTTATCCTCCCTCATTTGGACACTTACCTAAGCGGTTACTATGCCGAAATTATATATGGGATCCTTTCCTTCTATTATTTATTCAATTTTATTTATAATATTATGCATTAAATTTAAATTTAATAAAGTTAGGACAATTATCTACATGTCCCTATTACTAAAAAATTAATTTAAAAATGATGATAGATCTATTTTACTCTCATAAACCATTTTATTGAATTTTTTAGTAACATCATTATTCTGCTGAAATTTCACTGTGGTTTTCCATGAAAAAAAATTGTGTAGTGAATACCATACCCATTATTCTATAAAGGGTATTCTCTTTTATAAATGTATAAATATTTATTGGGGACTTACATGTATTTATTCAACATTATGTGATTTTTGAATAAATTATTTTGATGAATGAATCGGTGTTGTGTGATTTATGCCGCACACTTAAGTATGAGAAAGAAATGAATATGATGGGTGTTCCGAGTTAGTGCTCCAATGACTTGGGTAATGTTTAATATCATGATATGTCACATAGGTATAGGGATTGAACCTGATTTATTTTATTATATGTTTTCCACCATTATTTTTTTGTGTTTTAATCCTTAAACTATGTTTATGATTTGGTGTTTTAAGTTGTTGCCACATTTCCCATATTATGATTATCACGCTATATCATGTCGTATTATTCTTATTCATTTTATTCCTTATTGAAATGACTGTTGAATAACATGTACCACTTATTCCATGTTTACTCCTATACTAGGATTTATAGCTCACCCCTTTCTTATGTATTTACCTAGGTTATCCCATCTTGTTTTTTGTTCAAAGGAGTACATTGAGCATGTTAAAGATATTTTCAATAAAGATATTGTATTCTATGTTTTATGTTGTTATGTAATATAAATAATTCAAAAATAAACTACATTTAATGATAATATATGTTGTATTATGTGTATTCTTATGTAATAAATCAAGTATTAATGTGAAATAAAGATCATGGTTGTAATAGTAGGTATCAGTTAAAAAGTATAGTTATATTTTGGATTATGATTAGAAAAATCTAGATAAATATTTAGGGATAATACTAATTTCAAGAAAACACCCCTAAATTTTGGTTAGTATAGAGAATTTTTTTATCAAGATAATATATACATGTCTTGATACTACAATTGAATGTGGTTCTAGCATAGATGTAATTAGTAGTAACAACTCTAATAAGGTTTTCCAACCCTGACTCAGGGTAACCTCATACAAAACAACATGCCTTACTCTGAACCCAGTTTTACACTCCCTAAAAATATGCTTTGGTAAATTCCTAATATCATTACAAAACATTATTAAGGAAACATAAAAATCCCATAATAATATATGTTAGGAAATAAATCATGGATAAAATTTATTAAATCATAGAGATTCATTAGTTAAAGAAATAAATGTAATTTATAATTTTTTCCTTTAATTTAATTGGATTCCCCTTTATGTGATTTATAGTTTAACAATGTGCATCCCTAATTTTCTGTTTATTCTATCCAATGTCTGAAAATAGAAGTAATCGGGTAAAAATTCGATGTGACAGGAAATGTGATGAAATCCCCAATGAGACACCCAACCCAATTGGAGAAAGAATCACAAACTTTATGATGGTAATATCTTAGCTGACTTAGGTCCTAAACATAAACATGAGTCAAGAGGAGTTCCCAACCCCCCCCCCCCCCCCCCAAGAGAGAACACGCCTCAATAGTGTGCTTCTTGTGACAAAGGTATCCTACTTTCAATGGATCATCTGATCCCTTAATCATGGAACAATGGATCAACTCATTTTGAAGATCTTATCCATCGTCCAATGTTCTCAAAAACATAAGGTTTTGTTAGTTGTTTTTTGTTTGGAGGGAGAATCTGATTAGTGGTGGTCTATGATCAATAATATGAAGGCTGAGTAGGAAATCAAAGTGATAGAGTAGAAGGAATTTCAGAAAATACTTTTTGATAAATATTTGTCTAACACTCTCCGACATAAAATAGAAGGGGATTTTCATTCCCTTAAGAAAAAAGAAGAAAAATATATCAGGGAATATGAGGAAAACTTTACAAGACTCTCATGATACACCTCTGGATTTTTTGTTTCCCCTAAATAAAAGGTTGACCACATATTTGGTGGCCTAAGAACTAGTATACAAAATCCCTAGAGATCTGTGACTTTGATAGTTATGAGGAAATTGTTTTATGTTCCCTCATAGTCAAAATGGATATTGATGAATCTCAGGGGTATCATGGGGATATTAATTATGGAGTAAAATTAAATTTTGGCAGTCTGATTGAGAAATCAAATAGTGCTAAGAAATTTCAACATCACAATTTTCCAAGGTGGAGGGAGAAGCACCCAGAAAATTTATTAATGGGAACAAAGAAATATAATATGAGTGGTAAGGAAGGAAACCTTCCTAGAAATTACCAACATGAGAAACCTGCTAATGCGATGGAGAAAAGGAATTCTCTGGGAAAACCTCAGTGCATTTTCCATTTCATTTACTATAAGGAACTAGGGAACTTTTTAAACACATTCCCTAAGTGGAGGGTTTTTTTAAGACAACCAAAAACCTCTAAGGAAGCAAGGGAGATCTTTTTCCATCATAACCATTATGGTGGATCGTGACAACAAAGTGTTGCGAGTTAGTCTATTTATTCACTAAATAATTTAAAATGTAATTTTGGATTCTATTTATATTGTTTCCATCATATCACAAATGTTTTGTGTAACTATTGAAACACTACCAAAAATATTGAAAGTAGATCTGTCAGTGAAAATGTAAAATTTGGAAATTATTGCATCCTAGGTTTAAAACTCTTCCCCTATCAATTTTTTGAGATGAATGTCCTAGTTAACCTTTTCATACTCCTTTTGGTGGAATTTGAAGTAATTCTAGACAAGGATTTTTTTTCCCGATATATATCCAACATAAATTTCCATGAGAATTAAATCACTCTCTATATTGCAAATCGACCCCTAATTCTGTACAAGTGAAAGGGGGGGTGAATCTTCATTACCACCATCATCTCAAGAATGGATATTATTTCACTATGAGTAAGTATATCTAGATCAAATGATTTATTCTAAGAAAAGAACCATCCTCTAAGACATTATTATTGTGAGGGAATATGTTGATGTGTTTCTTGGGGAATTTCTTGGTCTACATCCTTGCCGATAGGTTGAATTTTAAATCGAGCTTCTTCCTGGGTCAATTCCATTTTCCAAGAATAAATATGGAATGTTTTTTTGGAACTTTGGGAACTGAAGAAAAAAACTATAGGATATCTAGATAAAGGGTTCATACACCCAAGTGCTTCACCATGGGGTGCATCATTCCTCTTCGTCCAGAAGAATGATGGGTCGATGTGCTTTTGTATTAATTATCATGAGCTCAAAAAGATCATGATAAATAAAAAGTACCCCCTACCTTGTATTTTTGACTTGTTTGATTATCTACGTAGATCACAATACTTCTCCAATGTTTATCTTCGGTTAGGATATTATCAAGTAAGGGTGAAGAAGGAAGATATCCCCAATACCTATTTTCGTACAAGGTATGGGTACTCTAAGTTCATAGTGATTCCATTTGAATGCAATAATTCTCCATCAATATTCATTGACATGATGAATAGAGTCTTTAGAGATTACCACAACAAATTTTTTGTAGTATTTATAGATGATATACTAATATACACCAAAAGAATAGAGGGTCATGAGGAGCATCTGATCATTATTCTAAAGGCCCTATGAAAGGAGAAGATTTATGCTAAGTACAGTAAATTTAATTTATAGTTGAATGAAGTCTCCTTCTTAGGGAATATAATCATAAGAAATAGTATATATATGGACCCTTCAAATATGGAAGAAATTAAAGGATTCTTAAGCCAACTTATGTGATAGATATTCGTAGTTTCCTTGGTTTAAATGGGTATTATCCTCGATTTGTGAGAAATTTCTTATGATTTTCAAAACCTCTTACCAAGAACGCTTTAAATGGAGTTAAGTTTTCTTATAATGATGAATGTGAATAGAGATTCATGGAGATAAAAAGGAGGCTCATAACTGCACCCATACTCACACTACCCAAAAGTAGAGAACTCTTCATAGTATTCATTGATTATTTAAAGAGGATATTAGGTTATGTGTTAATGAAGAATAACAATGTCATAGCCAATGCTTAAATGAAGTTGAAAGTTCTTGAGAAAAACTATCTCATTCATGATCTAGAGTTGGTAGTTGTGATCATTGCATTGAAAATATAGAGGCATTATCTCTATGGGGAGAAGTTTGAGATATAAATGGATCAAAAAAGCTTCAAGTGTATATTCACATAGAAAGAGATGAATATTCACCAATACAAATTGTTATAGTTGATAAATGACTATTACTTCTCAATCCACCACTATCCTGGTAAAGTGAATAAAGTGGAAGATGGTCTTAGTAGAAGGGATCCTACATCCTTATCAATGATGAGAATTGAAAAATATCCAATATTTACAGACATGCAAAGGATGAACATGGGAATCATAAAGGAAGGAACGTCATAAATCCTTTCACTAATGATTACTCAACCATCTCATTTGGAATGGTTAATTTAAGCTTAGAGAAATGATGTGGAAATTTAGAATAAGATGGAATCCATGATAAAGGTGAATTCCTTAAACTTTAAAATTGACAAAGAAGTAATTATGAGATTTGGATCAAGAATATGTGTCCCATTAAATCATGTATAATTAACCGGCTTGGGTTTCCCTCAAACCCGACAGCTGGCTTATTCTATTACATACATGAAGGGAATTCTAGATCCCCAAAAGGTGGAGAAAAGCACCCTGGGAATCAAACAACAGAAAAGAGGGAATGATTTCTCCCAAACTAATAAAACACATGGAATATATGTAATAGATAAAAAGTAATATCATAATATGAAAAAGATATATCTACCATAACTGTAAGAAAATTGTGGAAACAGACAGAAACTATAGTAGCTAGAAACTCCAAATTCCAAGTCCAACTACAAAGGGCCCAAATCAAAAAACTACTCCAAATTATGGAATTGGTAAACTCCCACCATCTCACCACTAGCTATCCAACCAGATGATATGAACCTTGTCTTCTCACTTTGACGCCTTGCCTTTCCCTATAAAAGAAGACAAACAAAGTTATACACGCCACTAAAGAGGTGTGTAGGGTGTATACTAACAAACCTAGTAGGATCCCACCCAGGTGTTCTATAACAAGCCTCTACATAACAATTAATGTATGCTTATTTTAAGTAAAAACATTGTATAATAAGAAATAAATCATTTTTATATAAAAAATGGTTAAAATTTCCTTTTTTCCACAACTCTAAAACAAAAGAAGGTATATAACTTTCAAAGAACGTTTTCCATATCATTTTCCACAAGCATAAACATGAATGTCATGGATAACTCAGAAATTCATGAAATAAAAAACATAAGCATAGGTATCAGAACACCAAGAAATAATATAGTACCATACTGCAGAATGCTCATAACACAATCAATCAAGTGCAAAAATTCTGACCCTAGAACAATGGGTCACGCAAGCCCCTAATGTGATCCAAAATCAATGAAATCAAACAACATAAATGAATGCCCTAGAATCAAATCCACATAAAAATTCATTCAATTTTGAAGACAAGGGTTGGTGAAATATAGGAAACCCACATACCTCAAAGACAAATGCCCGTTTCACTATGAACTACAGAATAAAAGGCCTTAAGAATGAGATCATAGAATGGATTTAGGAAGAAACCACGAAGAATCACCAACCTTAGAACAACAGATCCAAAGACTCCACCCAATGAAGATACCATGATCAAATATAATGATGGAACAAAAAGATTACTCACCTAGTGAGAATCCCTGCAACCGCAATAGATATTAAGTGTTTAATGAATCGATCTAGAAGGGTTTGAGTCTCTCAAAAATTATCTAGAACTACCTAAAGTTTATATCCATAAGAATTAGTGATTGAACTAAAACAAAACAGTCATAATTTGTTTTTAAAAATTGTATGCAGTCCGTTGCATGACGTGTAACCCCTAAGATCCACATATGCTGGAAAAAAATAATCACCTCGGATAAAAACTCTACCCTTTTAATAACCCATGTTGTGTAATTAATGGTCACATTGTGTAAAAGTTTATGGTGTGAAGTCTTCTTTCATGAATTACATCCATCACCCATTACACAGCATGAAACATTGTTATAGGGAATGTAACTGCACTAAAAAAATAAAAATGAGTAGTTATTAGTTAAATTCCAAAAAATATCTAAATTCACCATTATAGGTATCCTTCCAATCTCACTAGATGATAAAACCTTGATGAGGTTTAGTTCATACCTAATATGATGGTGACATGATTCTATAAACTCCTCACCATAAAGATGTTTAATCCCCAAGAATTCATTTGGAATATGTAATCCCCATAAAGAGATAAAACCACAACTCCCTCATCAATGATTTGAATTTCCAAGTATTATGATATTCTAATCCTTGTTTCTATATAACTCTGACCAATGGAATCAAATTCCCATGCAAGACTGTCACTTGAGAGTCAACGATATCATTCGGATTCTCCAGAATTAAAGTATCTAGCTCTAACTGAGTTTCTTCCCAACTTAGAATGTGAGTGGGATCATGGTGATATTTCCTGAGCTAAAATATATGGAAAAAATCATGAATATATATCAATCTTACATATAATTATAACTGATAATCAAATTTTATGAGCTTCTCAGTGACCTCAAATGGTCCAACATATCTTGGGGCTAACTTTCCCTGCTTTCCAAGTCGATGGAGACCCAACTGAGGGGAAACTTTCAAGAAAACACACTCAACTATAGAAAACAATAAATGTAGGTTATGTCGATCAGTATGTTATTTTTATTGACTCTATGCTTTCATCAAACATTGATGTACATTATAAATCTTCAGGGACATCTCCCGAACCAAACATGGTCCAACTAAGGATAATTTTCCCACCTCATCCCAAAAAAGAAGTGATATACAAGTGTGACCATACAATTCCTCTAATGGAGACATTATTATCAAAAATTAATAAATTTTGTTGTAAACAAACTCAAATAGTCCTAGATGGATATCCCATGATCCTCAAATATCCAAGACAAAAGTGTGGATCGTATCTTCCAATATCTAAATTACTCACTTTGTTTGACCATCTTTCTAGGGATGGTAAGTTATACTCAACTTGACCTGAGTTCCCATCACCTCTTGGAGACTCCACCATATCCTCAAGGTAAGCCTAGGATCCCTATCTAAAACAATAAAAGAAGAAATCCCATACAACCTCACAATATACTAAAAATATATCTTACCCTTATTTTTAACATTAGTGGTATCTTTGATTGGAATGAAATGAGAATAATTCTTCAACCAATCAATAACCACCCAGATAGTATTCCTCTTTTAGGGATTCCATGGAAATACTATAACCAATTCTGTAGATAACTCATCCCATTTCCAAATTGTCACTGGAAGTGGTTGAAGCAATCCAAAAGGTTTCAGGCACTCTGACTATATCCATTGGAAGGTGTAACAACAAGAAAAAAACATCACGATGTCATACTTCATACTCGGCCACTAGAATCACCTCCCCATGTCATAATACATATTTTTTGTTCCAAGATGTACATCCCATGAAGATCTATGACAATTGAACAATAATAACTCCTCACATATGCTAGGATGATAATCATATTTTGGAAATGGGGAATACCATCTGGAGATTAAGACCAACCTGAAATAGTCTCCCCACCATAAAGGATTTCTCAAACCTTTTGAAACTCGTCATTCTACTATTGACTCTTAAAAATAGACTCGATGAGAAATGATGAAAATGGAACAGTCTTTAGAACCATACTCTAAACAACCTCATGAGTATCTAGATTCAACTAAGTGAAAATCCTCATAAGGTTACACCCTTCCTTCGATTCCAAAACAGCCTGTGATATTACTTTCCTACTACATCATCTAAAATAACATTTGCCTTCTCTAGGGTGTGGGAGATATCAAATTCAAATGTATGAAGGTATTCTACCCATCGTCTCTACTTGATATCCAATTATTTCTGAGAAAATATATATCTCATACTCTTATGATTAAAAAAGACCATGAAAATTTCCCCAAAAATATATTTTCTCTAATATTTAAGTGCATGAATGACTGCAACAAGATCTAAATCATGAGTGGGGTAATTGTTTTCATGTTGATGAATCTGACGAGATCTGTAAGCTACCGCATGGTCATCCTGCATAAGAACACATCCTAAAACAACACCAAAAGCATCACAAAACACAATGTATCCCTTATAAGGCTCAAGTAATGTTAGAATAAGATCTGATGTTTAAATCCCTTTCAGTTCATTAAAATAATTCTGACACTTTGCATCCCAGGTGAATTTCACATATTTCTTAGTAAGAGTAGTCAAAGGTGATGCCGGCTTAGGTATGTCCTTGAAAACTCATCGGTAGTATCTTCAATGACCAAGGAAGCATCATATCTCAAAGACATTATGTGTTTCCTTCCATGACAAAACAATATTTACCTTCTCGAGATCAACTGATAAGCCATTCTTAGAACTTCTGTTCCCAAAGAAATTCACTTCATGAATCTAGAAAATACATTTTTGAAGCTTTCCATACTAAAGGTGATGTCTCAAGTATTACATAACTAAACATAGATAGTGCTCATGATCACTCTCATATTTTGAACAAATGAGAATATCATCCATGATCACTATAACAAAAGTGTCAATATATTGATCGAATATCAAATTCATCAAATCCAAAAAATACTATAGAAGAATTAGTCAAACCAAAATACATTACAAGATATTCATAATAAACATACTTGTTTATGAAGGATTGCTTCAGTATATCAAACTCCCAAAATCTAAGCTGATGATAATCAGACCAAAGATCGATCTTTGAAAACCACTTTTCCCCTTTTAACTGATTAAATAGACCATCCACCTGAGGAGAAGTATATTTGTTCTTAACCTTTACCTAGTTAAAATTATGATAGTACACACATAACCTAAGTGAAACATCTACATTCTTAGAAAAGAGAATAGGGGATGACCAAGGAAAAATTCTAGGGTGAATGAAACCTTTTTCCAACTAGTCATCCAACTAAATCTTGAGCTATTTCATCTATGTTGGGTCCATATGATAAGAAGGTATTAATATTGGTTGTGTACCTAGAAATAGATCAACCATAACTCTACCTCTCTCTATGGAGGAATACTAGAGAAATAATCTATGAAAGCATTAGGAAAGTATCTAAAAAATATGGGATGATCGAAAATAGAAGAGACATCATCAGAATCAAATACAACAGCAACCAAAAAACTCTTAAGCTCTTGGCAGGAAGGTCTTACATGACTAGACCTAGGGTCCCACTCCCCCTAAAACACATGAGAGCACCCATTTGTATTAAGAAATGAAACACTCTAATGATAATAATAAACCTCATCATAATAAGCGATAATATAATCCATATTGATGATGACGTCAAATAGATCCTGATTAGTAATGAGAAAATCCCAGACCGACTCTATATCTGCTATCGTTAACAAACAAGGACACCTGAACCCCCTGCTCCTTACACATACCAAGAGGTGTTGATAACTCCATTTTAAAGGAAATAAGTTCCCTTGGATTTTTAATCATATCAACAAAACATGTAGATATGAATGAGTGTGAGGTACTAGTATCAAACAAAGCAATTGCTACTGAATATGAAATAAGAAGTGTACCTGTCACTGTAGCTGGACCAAAATCAACTTCCACTGGGAACTCGTCTACTATGTGAAAATTATTCATTATTGAGTCCTATGGTTGGATACCTATAGTCCTTTAAGCATTTGACTATGTTGAAATAGTATTTGGAGATGACTAACTTTACCCATAATAAGGTGTATTCATAGCCTGATAGAAAGGTTGTAAATAATCAACATGTCCACAATTGTTGCACATCTTCACGGGAATAGGACAAGAACCTCTTATGTGTACTCCACTTCTGCACTGATAACAAGTTCGAGGAACATTTAATTCTACAACTAATGGTGCATAGGATGATCTCTACTGAAACCCACATTCACCTCCTCTATGATGATCCTGCCACTTCCCCCTCTTCTCATGAGTGACACTGAAGCTGCTACCCGATGGAAGCAAATATGTGTAAAATTCAACCTTTCCTTCCATATTCATTTATTCCATAAAATCTCTATATAACATCTCATTATAGGTTGAATGATTCAAAATGAATACCTATAATCAAATATCTGGTCGTAAACCATATAGGTACTTTTATTCCTTCAATTGATCATTCTTCACTATATCGGGTGAAAAATGGACAAGCTCAGCAAAACAGTTGGTGTATGCCAGCACTGAATTCTCTCCTTACTGTAAACATCAAAACTCTGAAGACTTTTCTAGAATTAGTGAATCTGGAAAAACAATTGAAATAATAGGTTTTTGAAACCCTTCTAATCAAATTCTTTGTGTCTGTTTTCATGGACCATAGATTCCCACCATCGCTTATCGGAACCCTTGAGTTTGATTGCAGCACACTTCACCCTAATGTTCTCAGGTGTCTCCATAAAGTTAAATATTTGATCAATAATATCATGAAAGTACTCCAACTATTGAGGATCAGTCATTCCTTTAAAGGTTGGTGGATTCTCATGAAAAAACAAATGTGATCTATCTATCTCTCCTCTAGTTCCTTTATGTACATCAACCATTGCTTTTTTGACTCATGGTACATCCTGATCATCATCATAGATTTCTCGTACAATATTATTTATGATATTATGATTTATAGGTGGATTCCCTTTAGGGTAATTTGTTTCATCGTCCTGAAGAACTCCTGAAAGACATATCGTAGGCATACTATTTCACACTGAAACACAAGAACTCTCAGACAATGGAACATATCATAGTTCAAACAAGAAATCCCATAAGAAAAAAATAGATATATTAAAACAAAAACCCAACACTAGAGACACATATCCCATAATCCCATTGAAACTTCAGTCTTGATATGAAAATATCTATCTAGTCACTTATCATAACAAACATTTCAAGTCCCGAAAATCTTATCTCATGTCTAACAAACATCCCAAGACATGGACTCTTGAGGACAGACTGCGTCTGATGCAAAATTTTAATGAACCAGCCTAAGTTTCCCTCAAAATCATCACCCAACCCATTACACTACATAATTTAATGGCATTCTTGGTCCCCAAAGTCTAGGGAGAAGCACCTCAATCATCAAAAAACACAACAGAGGAAAGTATTTCATCCAACGTTATTAAACACATGGAATATATATACTCAAAAAAAAGGAATAGCATAATATGAAAAAGATATATATTCTATGACCATTAGAAAATAGCAGGAATGGACAACAAAATAAGTTGATAAAAACTACAAAGGATAAGTCCAACTATAAATGACACAAACCAAACAGCTAATCCAAACAATGGAATGGACAAAATCCCACCATCTCACCACCAGCAAACACAAATCTCACAACTTTACTATGGTACCTTGACTTTCCCTACACTAAAAGGAAAACAAAGTTCTATGCACCAATGAATAGGTGTGCAGGGTGTGAGATAACAAGATCAGTAGGATCCCACCAAGGAGTTCTATAACAAGCCTCTATATAACAATTCATGTGTGCTCATTTTAAGTAAGAAACATGGCATGATAAGCAGTAAAGTAGTTTTATAGAAAACATGGAAAACATTCCTCTTTTTACATATCTATAAAACTAAAGTAGGTATATCAATTTCAAAGAAAAACTTCCATATCATTTTACACAAGAATAAGCATACATATCAAGGAAAACTCATATTTCCTAACAAAAAAAATAGAATCATAGTTATCATAAAACCAAAGAATACTATAGGTCCAAGATGCAGATTACCCATACCATAATCAATCTTGTTTACAAATTCCTATCCTAGAACAATGGGCCTAGGAAGAAGAGGAATACCCCAGGAGTAAACCCTCCAATATGTCAGTATCGCCACCTAAAACAAAAGGCCTAAGAAATAGAGGAAATACCCAAAATAGACCTCCTTGGTAAACACAAAGAAAATAGATGATGGACCCTATTTAAATCTTCCACCTAAGTACCCAATGTAACACTTGTACTCTTTTGCACAGTTCATTCTGATGATTTAAATTTATTTCAAAACCATTTTACACATTCCAATTTAATTCTTTGAAAATATCCATTTTATCTGCATTTATCAATTACCATGGAAAAACATTTTTCATTACAAAACCATTTTCAACACACAAAAAAAAATTCCAAATTCAACATGAATCAGTTTGTAAAGAAAAACAACAGGATCCATTGTCATAGGCTAGAGACAAAACCACCTACCTCAGAACTTAGATCACACATTCCTATAACAGTATCCAAAATCAATGAAACCCAACAACATCAATGAAGTCCCTATAATAAAATCCACATCATGATGGGTCAAATTTAGAATACAAGGGGTCATTGGAAGAGAGGAAACTTGGATACCTCAAAGATGAATGCCCACCGCACTACGACCAATGGATAAAAAGGCCTCCAGAATGATGACACTAAAAAGATCTAGGAAGAAACTAAGAAGAATCCCCAACCTTAGACCATCGGATCTGAAGATGTCACCCAATGGAGATACTGTGACCAAAGGCAATGAAGGAATTAAATGGTTACTCACCAAAGATATGCACCGCAACCACAATGGATATTGAGTGTCAAATGGATCGATCTAAAAGGGGATGAATCTCCAAAAAAAATTCCTTATAATTGCATTAGGTTGAGATCCATGAAGAACTGGTGAAGTAACTAAAACAAAATAACCACACACTATTTTTAAAAACAATAAGAAGGTCGTTACACAGTATGTAACCCAGTTACATGACGTTTAACCCCCATGATTCATATATGAAAAAAAACTTATTGCCTCAGATAAAAAATTGACCTTTTAACAACTCACATCAAGTTATTTATGATCCTAACATGTAACCTTTCACATAGTGAAGTCGCCTTTCAATAATTACATCAAGAACCCATTACACATCGTGTAACATAGTCACATGGCGTTTAACTACTCTGCAGCCTATATAAAAAATAGTTATTAGTGAATGTACAATAAATCTATGATTTCAACATTATAGGTATCCTTCCAATCTCATATGAAGGGAAAACACATAAAGAGGTTAAGGGCATACTTGATAAAATGGTAACGGGATGTTACATCCTGATATGAGAAAAAAACTCTTGGATGATGTGAATAGTTTTAATTTATCTATTAACACAGAAAGCACAAATATTTATCAAGATCTCCATAAGAATTATTTTTGGGACAATATGAATAATGATATCATTGAATATACATCAAAGTTCCTAGTATCACTACAAAAAAAGAGGATTTTATCATCGCTAAAAAAGGCCTTTATCGGTGCTAAAAAAGCGTTATTAATTGAGCCACTTTTAAAGGGGGGTTCCCTTTATCAGTTTTAAAAAGATCAGATAATGGGGGTCATTTATCAGCACTAATTTTAGTACTGATAAAGGACTTCCTTTATCACTTCTTAGAAAATCATTGATAAAGGACCCCCTTTATCATCTTTATTCAAAGTGCTTATAAATTCTCAATATATTAGTGCTTCAACTTGCGCTGGTAAAGGATTCCCTGTTTGGGCATGCTATTTATATAATAGCACACCCAGTAACCCGAAAAAAAATAAACATCCAACCAAAATAATCAAACTAGCAAAAATAACCAGCACAAACAAAAAATAACCTTCTAAAAACCATTCATAGTATATATATACCAAATAATTACATACATGATGAAAATGATGAAAAAACAAGAAACACACACAAAAGTATGGCAAACAATGCTTTATACATTTTATTGACATTATTAATGAAAAAAATCACTCATTTTATATACCCAAAAAACACTTTTATATACATTTTGAACAATGTATTATAAAATTACATTTAAAAATATCCATCAAATAGTTAAAAACCTTAATGTTTTCTCTTTTGACGTATGTGGTCCCCTATAAAAAATGTCCTCTAATGGCTAGTAATAGTTGCCGAAAAAATCATTCGAACTAAAGAAAAAGGTTCCACCTATATAAGAAAACAAATATTACATTATTAATACTATAAATAAATAAATTAAACATTAATATTAAGAATACATTAAAAAATGTCAATTTTTAATAAAAATGACACATTTGGAGTCATACCAAGGACATCGTGCATCGTATTGAGGTGTGGTTGATTCTTAAATGTCGCAAATGAATAATGGGTCATTTTCCAAAAGTATTAAAACAATCGTAATGCGTTTCTTCAGTTTTTAGTATGTCAGCTCTGTTTTTTTACTAAAATGTCATTTCAAAACAAAAACATGCAATTTGAGTCATACCAGTTGTATCATGCATCAGTTTGATGTGATACTACTTCATACATGTCAAAAATTACTTATGAATCTCTTTTCTTAATTTGGAAGAAAATCTGAGATTGTTTTCTTAGTTTACAGTGAGTGACATTTTTCGAGTGAAAATGTCAATTTTAAACTGATAGCGAACACTTTTAGTCAAACTAGTCACGCCATTCATTGGATTGAAGTGGGTTTGATTCCTATACATCACAACTGACTCATGGATAATTTTCCTGAAGTATCAAAACAATCCTATTTTTTTTTTCTTGGTTTTCCATATGCCAGTTGTGTTTTTTTACTAAAATGCCATTTCGAACTGAAAACATGCAATTTGAGTCATACCGGTCACATAATGCATCAATTTAACATGAGACTATTTTATAAATTTCACAAAGGACTTACAAATAGTTGTCCTTAATTTTGAATAAAATCAGAGCATTTTGCATTATTTTCAGTTTGTGACACGTTTTGAACTAAAATGTCAATTTTAAACAGATAACAGACAATTTTAGTCACACTGGTCACACTATTCATCAGATTGTGGTGGAGTTGATTTTGAAATGTCATAACTAAATCATGGATCATTTTCCTAAAGTATAAAATCAATACGAATGCATTTTCTTAGTTTTCAGTATGTCAGATGTGTTTTTTTACATGAATTAATGTCAATTTTAAATAATAAGACATATTTGGAGTCATATCGGTGGAATTGTGAATCGGATTGAAGTGAAGTTGATTCCTACATGTCATAAATAACTTATATATAATTTTCTTAAAGTATCAAAATAGTAAAAAGGCATTTACTCTATTTTCTGTATGTCAGTTGTGTTATTTTAATAAACGGTCATTTCGAACTGAAAACAATCGATTTGAGTCATACCAGTCGCATCTCGTGTCGGTTTGATGTGAGGATTATTCATACATGTCAAAAAGGAATTAAAAATCAATATCATTAATTTAGAAGACGATCAGAGCATGTTTTCTTGGTTTTTAGTGACTGACACGTTTTGAGTTTAAATGTCTATTTTAAACTAATAGCAGAAACTTTTAGTCATACTGGTCACATCGTTCATTGAATTGATGTGGGGTTGATTCCGAAACATCACAACTGACTCATGGATCATTTTCCTAAAGTATAAAAACAATATCAATGCATTTTCCAGGTTTTTAGTATGTCAGTTGTGTTTTTTTACTTGAATTAATGTCAATTTTAAATAACAATATAAAGTTAGAGCCATATCAGTTACACCATGTGTCGGATTGAGGTGGGGATGATTCCTAAATGTCACGAATGACTGATTAATCATTTTCCTAAATTATCAAAACTATCTTAATTCCTTTTCTTTGTTTTTTAGTATGTTAGTTGTATTTTTTTACTAAAGTGTCATTTCAAAACTAAAATATGATATTTGAGTCATACTGATCGCATCGTGTGTTGGTTAGACATGAGACTGCTTCATACATGTCCCAAAGGACTTAAGAATTATAGTCCTTTATTTTGAAGAAAATTGGAGTTCATTTCCTTGGTTTTCAGTGAGAGACATGTTTTGATTTAAAATTTCAATTATAAACTGATCGCAGACACTTTTAATCATACCAGTCACACCATTCGTTAGATTGAGGCATGGTTGATTCCTACATGTCAAAACTGACTCATTAATTATTTTCCTAAAGTATCAAAACAATCTGAATGTGTATGCTCAATTTTTAGTATTTCAGTTGTTTTTTTATAAAATGTCATTTCAAACTGAAAACATGCAATTTGTGTCATATGGATCTCATCGTGGGTCAATTTGACCTGAGCCTGCTTCTTACATTTCACAAAGGACATATGAACCATTTTCTTTAATTTATAAGACAATCGTAGTGCATTTTTTTCATTGAGTGACATTTTTTTAACTAAAATGTCAATTTTAAACTAATAGTAGACCCTTTTAGTCATACCTATCACACCATTCATTGTATTAAGGTGGGGTTGATTCATACATGTCACAACTAACTCATGGATCGTTTTCCAAAAGTATCAAAACAATCCAAATGTTTTTTCTCAGTTTTTATTATTTCATTTGTGTTTTTTAGCTGAATTAGTGTCAATTTTAAATAACAAGACACATTTGGATTCATACCAGTGACATCATACATCAGATTTAGGTGAGGTTTATTCCTACACATCACAAATGACTGATAGATCATTGTTCTAAAGTATCAAAATAATAGGAAATAATTTGATCCATTTTCAGTATTTTAGTTGTGTTTTTTACTAAATTAATTTCATTTTGATGGGTTTTTTAAAAGAAATTGGTGCTCCTAATTTACAAGTTATGTGTGTTTTTGATAGAACAAAAAAGATAATGAGTATATAGAAGGGGTTTCCCCATCCATTGAGTTTTTTGTGACATCTTTGATCCATGTATGGTTGACCCAGAATAACATCATCCTTATGCCACATAGCTTTAGGTATCCTAGTGAAGAACCAACTGTCATAAATTCAAGACCTTCGAATGAATATATGGAAATTGGTTCTTCACCAGGTTGACTGAAGAGTGGATTAATCTCTTGTGCCTGTTATGTCTCAAGACGTCTGAACAAACTGAAGGGATGGGGAAACTGTTTCTGGATACTCATTATCTTTTGTGGTCTATCAACAACACACATACCGTATAAATGAGGACCACCAATTTCTTTTAAAAAACTAATCAACATGCAATTCATTTAGTGTGAAAACAAGGACCACAAATGGAGATGGTTTTCATTGGGGCATTTATCCCATACAAATCATAACATTACCATCAAATAAAGAGAAATATAAGGAAAAAAATATAATTAAAGTAGAAATTATTTGAGATGATTACCATCTTCATTTTATATTTGTACATTCTTCCATTTAGTATGCTTACCATTTTTTGTCTAATCATGTCTATATCATCTTGTGAATATGAATGATTTTGGAAGTCATGGTAGTACTGAAATGATATAAATACAAAATTTATTATTATGTATTTTAAATGAAATAGAAATTATCTTCAAAAATACAACTTCAGGGATGCTGGTTTCTTCATGTAATGTGATCTCTTTCATTAATTTACAAACATAATAACAATAGTCTTTACTGTTTGTTTGTTTCAAGCACTGCAGAAACATTGATAAAAATAAATAATTTTTTTATATGTGTTTGGATAATAAAATATTACTATATATACCCTAATAATTATCCAGTCGTAGTACTAGTCAAGTTTCTTGTCCTTTTCCCCTAGCCTCATTCCATGATGTAGACGATATTCACACACCACCCTATCCAAATATAATCCTAATTAAAAGACAATATAAATTATATAATTGGATGTTTAGTTCTAAAATGTTGGATTTAGTGTATTAAAAATTGAGAATTTTCAACATTTGTGGTCGGTTTGTTGGATATCCATGCATTGAATCCAAAAAATAAATTTTTGGCGTATCCAAATTGACTGCAATGAGAATCCAATAATGCCTTAGAACACAAAAAAGAATAATTAATGAAAATAATTAAAATATATTTGATATTATTAAATTGTAGAGTTTTACCCCTAAATCGTTGGTACTAAGAAAATTTTTTCATCCATAATTTTTTTGTTAAACTATTTCGTCAGTCCTGCCCCTATTTCACCTTGTTTCTTGGAAGTTATGTCTTTTTGTACTATACATGTGACATGAGGACTAATGAGTCCAAAATTTTGTTCACAGGAAAATACTTTCCATTATTTTTCATATATACACCTTCAAAAAATATCAAATTTATTTAGTTATAATTATCATAGTATATCATCCTTTGTAAAATCAAATCATGATAACAAACCTCATGTAAACATTTACAACTGATCTGCCTAACCAATTATAGTTGAGGATTTCAGTTTCAATCTCAACACCAATGGTGTCTACATCTTACCCTCCGTACATATTTTCTTCAAAATCAATTATGTTGTTACCGCCATCTTTCAACTTCTTATCCACATGAGCCTTCAATGATAATAAATGTAGATATAGAACGGGTGGGGTTAAGGAGCATTGGGTTGATCATTTTGATTGGTTGGTTGAACCATGAGATGGTTTCGAATCGGCCTTTCCTTTCACTCTCTTCTCTTTTTCTGTCTATAATAATATACATTAGTTCAGATATTTTTTCATTAAAGTTTTATGGTTAACTTGAAAATTAAATTGGAAATTAATACCTCATTGTCAACATGTTTTTTTACAAGATTTAATGGCCATACGATGAATGTTCCTAGAGCTTGTTCAACTGTAAGAATATATGCAGCATCATTTGGAAAAGGTATCTTGGAAATCATATCTAGGGATACAGTAATCGACACTCTAACATGATCTGTCAAAAGTTGTCTATTGTAAAGAATATCATTCTAGATATTTAACACTTTATCCCTGCTATAAGGCGATAGGTGGGTGTTGATAGATATAAATCACATTCATTTTCACATTATAGAATATTGATACAGGAAAGGTATCAGTGTCTAGTGTATATCTACTTCACATTTCATAGAAAAAATTATTAGAAAATTTACTACCTCAGTTAAGAATTATTTTTTAGGGGAATGGCTCACCTAAAAACTGGTGGGGGTGGGGAGGGATATTCAAGCACGGGTTGTTCTTGAGTTGTTTCTTCTCCTTTCCTCCCCCCATCAAACTTTCTATCATATCTCTCAGGTATTTTAATTCTTCTTAAAACATGGCTAATGTTTCTCTCATATTTTTCATTTCCTCAGTTTGATCCTCCTCTTGTTTTTTCTCAAAATATGTTTTGGTATCACCCCAAAACCCGCACTTCTGATGTGGCCATACTTTTCTGGATACTTCAAGGCTATTGAATGTATGTCTAAATATGGTGTGGAAGTTGTTGATTCTTGTGACTATGTTATATTGAAAATATAGGAAAATAACTAATAATTTTTATGTAATAGTGATTTAAAGGAAAACAAATTTTTATTATATTATACTTACACATGTTTCTCATGCTCTTGATATGCTTTCATCTATTAGTTTTCCATATTTAGTTACATGTTCCTCCATCCATATCACATGGAATGGGATGGAAGTAGATGTGGAATTGGACTCTTCAAGATACATATCAAAAAAATAACATAGCTATTGTTTTTTTTAATATCACATAAAAGTATTATGGTATATTTAAAATATGTACCAAATTTTTTTAAAGTGATGCATACCCCATCCATGATTTATGGTAGGAAAATGTTGGTTCTGATTCCCATTGTTTATTTTCAACACTCAGTTGTTGTTTCATAAATAAAACATTGTCAATAAGGTTATGAATACATGTACCATCAAACAATGTATTACCAAACACATTGTACCCAAAAATATTGCTTCGCATGACGACCAGTAAACACATCCTACTATGCATGGGTTATCAAGTGTTAATAAATAAGAGGTGGGTGAGTTTTTATTTTCCCATCAGCATCTTTAAGATTATATTTCATTAAAATTGTGTGAAAACCCCCCTTGAATCCTTCTAAAAACCCTGAAGACATATTCTTTCTATGATTCATCTACTATAAATGCACTCTGCAAGAGATGATGAAGTGTAAGTCAATGTTTCATTATTTAATTTTTATTAAATTAAAAAAATGATATAACAATGTTACCATAATATCTCCCCACATCTGTTTCTTAATCTCAGCCACAACATGGTTCCATGAAATTAAATCAATCGTCACACATTTTTCATGTGATGATTCCAATGTAACTACTGAACATGGCCATGTTGGGGTTAGCATGTTCTCCCCTCTTATTCCCTCAAATATCGAGTTTGATTCCTTTCCCTTTAGCCTTAATGATTTTTTATAATACCGTCAAACTATGATGCTCCTATTTTTTCTGTGTCATTGGTGTTTCATCACCTTTAATTTCCTTGGATCCACCATCATCAATAAGTTGCTCCATCTCTGGGGAGATAGCATCGGCATGTGAAGATGGTGGTTATACCTCTACACTAGGAGAAACAACAGGTTGAGAAACAGGTTGGTCATCTACACCACGAGTAGTAGCAGGTTGAGAAAACAATTGTGCCTCGGGATTGGGAGAATCATCACATGTAGAGGTCATTATCTATCAAATTTGTATAGAATTTAATTTATATAACATATAAGAAACAACGAGGTGTTATTAACATAATGCAGTAGGTTGATAAACATGTTGTTAGTCTGCACTGTGAGCAACAGTAGGTTGAGAAACATGTTGTACCTGGGGATTGGGAGTATCATCACGTGTAGAAGTTAATATATTCAAAAGTGTTTTAACATTTAATTTAGATAACATAAAATAAGAAATGAATAGATATTACCATAAGGCAATAGGTTGAGAAACATGTTGTTTTCTACACTATGAGCAGCAGTAAGTTGATAAACCTGTTGTACATGGGGATTGAGAGCGTCATCACGTGAAAAAATAATTATCTAGAAAATTTGTTTAACATTTAATTTAGATAACATAAAATCAGAAGTTAATAGATATTAACATAAAGTAACACGATGTATATTAGAAAACAAATATATAACCTGATTATTGAACTCTCTTTTTTTAATGGTTTAAGGTATTTGACCCCTCTATCATCTATCCAAATCCATTCATTGTGGTCTCCTATGACATACAAAATTTCATCTACACTGGACCACTTTAAAATTATTATGAATTCCTAGTGGAAGGATCATCCTACCTTTAATTTTCATCTAAATATTCAGTGGTTTAGGTCGATAACAGAACAATTGACCAGTTTTGGTTTACAGGATCTGGAATATAAAATAAATGTACTGCCTGTGATTCCATTATAAATAGTTCTCCTTTAGACCCTTCCATATTAAAATCAACTTTCACAAATCCCAACTCATTTATTTTAACAGCAATTCTGTTATCAACCTAGTTTCATTGAAAAATTAGAACTTGGAATGTCGTATAATCCAACTCCCATATTTTTTTGAAAATACCAAAAGATGAAATATTCGCGTAAATTGGATTTCTTTCCTTAGTACCAAAAACATGCATCACTTCATCCAAAAATTTAACTCCGCTATTTTGTCTAGTATTGTCTTCATCATGTTCATTATTATATAATTTAAGCCATTAATTACATAAGTATTGTAAGATAATACATACACACTTGGTCCTCTAGCTAGCCATCAAAGTCATTCTGAAATTGAATCAGAATTTTCGTTTAAATCTTTTAAAATATGCTCCTAAAACCATCCTATAAACTATTGATGATGTTTATTTAATAGAAATATTTCATCACTTGATGGATTCGAATGCCTAATAATTTTTTTGTGGGTTTCAACATATGGGTCAACATCCAAACTGTTATGAAAAATGTAAATTTGGGTATAATCCCGTTCTGTAATATTGATTATGATGACCTCCTTTCCAGAAATCCCTTCACCAACAAGTCACCCAGTGTGATGAGATTTCTTTAGACCAGTTCTTTTAACATTAGATAGGTATTGGGTACAAAATTCAATGGCTTCCTCAACAATATATTGCTCTACAATACAACCATCTGTTCGACTTCAATTTTTGACCTAAACTTTCAAAATAATCATGTATCATTCAATGGAGTACATCCATCTATATTACATAGGACCACGTAGAAAAATCTCTTTCACCAACTGAACCATCAAATTAACCATCATATCAAAGACTTTCGGCGGGAAAAACATTTCCAATTAACATAATAGGATGATAATTTCTGTTTCCATAGTTGGAAATATCGGTGGGTCTAAAAATTTTCTACCTATAGATTTGAATAAGAAATAGAGCTTCATTAATGTATGATGTACATTCTTGGGAAAGATGAAACATAAACCTATAATAATTAGATCTTTCATCAAAACATGATAGTCATGTGATTTCAGACATTTTAACGTCAAATCATGCATTAAAATGATGTTCTTGATATTCTATGAATACCCCTCTGGAACCTTTACATCATTAAATAAGTTGAAAAACTAATATCTCTCCTACCTGGAAATTGTTTACGTAGTAGGTGGAAGAAATTTTCATTTTTCACCCTTCACTGATTCCAAGTATTCTCGTATTCCCATGTCAACCATGTCCAACCTAGCCTTAATTCCATCCTTTGTTTTCTGGTTGCATTTAGAAATGTGATGATAAGACTATCACATATATTTTTTTCAACATGCATAACATCAAGAAATTTTTTGACTGATAGACAATTCCAATATGGTAATTCAAAAAAAACTAATTTCTTTTTTCAACTAGTTTCGTAAGGTTTTTCGAAAATGGTTTAACAAAAGTAGTGTTTATTTATTTAACTTTCTCAAATTATTGATCACCCATTAGTGGAGACAGTGGTGTACGCTCTTCTAAAATTCCATCGAATTATGTCATCCAAGATTGGTACTTATGGTTTTGGGGTAGAAATATGGAATGTCTAAGAAAGATAGTTTTCGATGAATGTTTCAACCAAATTGATTGCGTACCTTGTTCGTAGATGGGGCACCCAAGAGTTCCTTTAATACTATATCCTGATAAATTTACATAAGAAGGAAAGTCATATATTGTCCAGTACAACCTAGATCTTATCTTGGAATCTTCATTTCTATAAGAATCATACATCGTAACACCTGAATCCTATAATAATTGTAAATCCTTGATCAATGGAGCCAAATAAACATCAATATCATTACCTGATTGTTTTGGTATTTATATAATAATAGATAACATTATGTGATTTCATTTCATGTTTAACAATGGTGTAAAGTTATAATTTACCAACATAATCGGCCATGTACTGTGAGTGTTGCTTTAAAAACCAAAAGGATTCACTACATCTATAGATTACACTAGATGAAGGTTTCTCAGCTCATTTCAAAAGTCAGGAAACTCATGATCAATTCTCTTCCACTGAGTAGAGTCTAATGGAGGTTGTAGTTTTCTATATTTATTTCTTCTGTATGCATGCCATGTCAATTTCTTGGTATTATCCTCCCTTTAATTTATCCGCCTAAACTTGGAATTATTGGAATGTACCATGCAACTTTCATAAAACCTCATTCATATTTCTTCTATCGAGAAGCACCACACTTTGGGCATTCTCTATGTAATTTTTAATCCTTGAAAAATAGTATATGGTCGTTTAAGAATTCTTATATTCTTTTAGAGATCATGCCCATTGAGTGTTGCATTCTTTTGGCGTCGTAGGTTCGGATCGGGACCTCAATATCTTTTGGGAATCTGTCATTCAAGAGATCATGTAATTCTGTAAAATTGGCATCACTCCATTTTTTTCTTCCATTCAAATTAAACAGCTTCAGTATGGCTGATAATGCTATATATTTAGTGAAACCATCATACAATGGAATCTTTTCCCAACTCTTTAATTGCTCAAACAATATTGGTAAATCACAAATTTCATCTTCAACTGTCCTTGTCATTTCCTTAATACGATCTTCATCATCATGTACATTTGTAATCCCATCCATAATACGGTCTTATTCATTTTCCACACTTTTAATCATATAAAATGGTCCATAAAATGAAGTGTTATCCCAGTCACTAGATACATTCTCCTTTTCCCTGTATTTATTCCAACATTTATAACTTTGATATATTCCATGAAAGATCAAGTGTTCTTCCAACTCCTCTATACTAATTCTTCTTGAATAACAACAGCATAAACATGGACAAAGGATTTGAGAAGGATCATATGCATGATGTTTTGTAAACATTATTAACTCTTTTACTCTATCTTCATACTCTTTTGTTAGACGATGAGCATCCATCCATTCTTTATTTATATCCATCCTATTTGATTCGGTGATATTAATATTTATCAAAATAAATACACAAAACATTTATATAAAAAATTACCAAGGGTAAAAAATTTATATAATTTAAATATCCTTTGAAATCTATTTATAAAATCATAGTTGAAATACCATTAAAATCATCAATTTACACAAATTCTTCTTTAAAATAACAAACCCTTTTTAAAAAAAACCAATTAGTTCCAAAAAACATTTATCAAAAACCCAACTCTTTTTTTGAACTATTTTAAAGAAATTTAATACCAAAAAAGGTTTTTTGAAAACATATAATTTTTTAAGAAACATTTCAAAATGCTTAAATCATTTTAAAATAGAACCCCTAATAGAATCATTATTTGTCCTTATCACTTCCCTCAGTCTAGCCAATGAAAATCGTTGAATTATGTAGACGTTATATGTTTCATGACACCCCCTAAGTCATGGTGTTGTAGGTATTTGAGACAATCAGTTCGTTTGGGGAACAATCTATAACCTATCAAGGGATGAGTAGTGTGGTGATGAAATCCAAATTTAGAAATTTGTTGTGGGTGTTATCTCATCATGATAGTTTGTAATTTGAGTAATAATTAGTTGTGGTTCATGAAAATCCTATAATTTTTTTTTACTAACAATACCATGTTAGGATGTGGAGAGTCAAACTATAAGAGTCATTCCAAGGTAATTGGAAGGCTCCTTGAGTTATTCCATTGGGTTCAGTGATGTGAGCATGTATGGCAGTTGTTGGAAATGATTGTGAGTATCAATATTTAGCTGATAATGAGATATATTCATGCTTATGTTTTGGTAGTGATGGAATTTCTTAGTTCACATTTGGAGTGTTGTGTAGGTTAACCTATCCAGTAGGTATATGTGGATGGTTTTGTGTGTAAAGATAAGTGGGCGAGTTGAACTGGTAGATGATAGATACTCATCTAAGGGTATTGATCAGAGGAGATCAAGAATTAATCAATGGTTTCAACCTATAGAGTAGGGATTGGGTTGTTAGGAAAACTTGGTGATGGTATCTAGTATGGTTTTTCACATAGTTCATGGGTTGAATCATGTGACAAATCATAATGATGTTTTATTTAGACATATACACTTGGGAAAGTAAGAAAACATGGTATTATTTAGTCAACGTTTGAGAAACACTCATTTTTTATATACTTTTTAAAGAACACCAATTCATGAGACTTTAAGATACAAAATATATTTTCACACACATATTTTAAAGAGCATTTTCAATGAAAAATAACCCAAAACCCCAGGGTTGAGCACAACAAGTAAGAACCACACATCATGAGCATATAACAATGAAAAATAAACCAGAAAGGTTCCATCATGATGAAACCATGGGAAATTATATAATCAAACACTATAAAAAAAAACTCACCTCAAACACTAAATAACCATGTAATTGAGTGTGTCATGGGATCTACCCTAGAAATATTAATATTCCAAGAATCACACCATATAAGGGTATAACCACTCAAACTAGCTACTAGCATGAGCTAATTTCATACTATCGTCTCACTAGCCCACACAAGAATCCTTTTAATGAAAAGACTCTACCTATACCTTATTCCTAGCCCAAATTATGGGGAACTAGTGATGTGTGAACCAAATAGTGGAACAATCTAGATACTTTTAAAATAATTCCCATTCATGAGACATAAAAATACAAAAAATCTTTTCACACACATATTTGAAAGCTCGTTTTCAAAGGAAAACAACCCAACACACCAGGGTTAAGCACTTAAAGTATGAACTACATATTAAGAGCATATAACATTGAAAAATAAACAAGAAAGTTTCCATGATGATGAAACCAAGGGAAATGATATAATCAAGCACTAGATAAAACTCCACTCAAATGATAACCAACCATAAAATTGAATGTGTCATGGGATCTACCCAAGAAATCCAAATATGCCAAGAATCGAACCATATAAGGGTATAACCACTCAAACTAGACACTAGCATGCGCTAAGTTCATACTATCATCTCACTAACCCACACAAGAATCATTGTAATGACAAGACTCTACCTAGACCTTATTATTAGCCTGAATGATGGGAAACTGGTGATGTGTGAACAAAATAGAGGAACAAGCTAGATATTTCACTTAGTACCTAGCCTCACATGACCAATAAGAAAGTGAGGTGTAGAATCAACAATCCAAGTCTACCCACAAGGCATAACCATAACTAACCCCACCCCTTACACCAAATAAAGAAAATCATCATATATATGAAACACGCACTCAAGGAATAATAAGTTCATTTCTACACAAGGTGAAAAACAAGCATCACATAGGGATCAAGAACCCACATAAGGAATAATAAACCAAGGGAAAATTAACGGGTTCCTTCCACATCCATCATCTAAAAAACAAAATTATAATCAGTCCATTAACACTAAAATGTGTCTTAGGGTTCCAATCCCTTTCATTTTTCCCAAAACACATTTCCAAACATATTTTGGAATAATGATTGAAAACACCAAATCATTTAAAACATTTCAAAATCACTCTTACATAAGATATATATTCTTGGAAAATCTAAAACATGGTCAAGGTCCTTAATTTCCATCACACTTTTTCTAAATCCCCACATAAAAAAATTTTAATAGGTCCAATGAAACCAACAATTTCATTAAAAATTCTTAAAATCCACCCTTCAATAATGTTCTTCCTCTTTAAAAACCAAAACAAGGCCAAAAGGCTATTCATTTCCATTAAAGTATTTAAGAAAAGATACCATATCATTTCATAATGTGTAAACCACACACAAATTTCCAATAACCATTTAAAACCCAAAATAGAACAGCTTTTAAATCTATTTTGACAATAATACCCCAATTTAAAACCAAATTCCCTTTAAAACCTTTATTTTCACTCATTTTCACCCACTTAAATTCATAAGTTTCCAGAAATAACTATATTTATATTCTACCATGATGAAAATAAACTTTTAATTAATGATTTTTAAATCATCCAATTCAAAATATGGTATATGAAAATTGAATTTTACCAAATATAACAAGTGCGCAAATAAGGACCACAAACAGCCACAATTTTCAGCGGGGAGTTTTGCCTATACAATTCACAAATCACTATCAATATAAAATTGTAATCATTGAACCTAATGATAAAGATGAACAAAATAACTGCATATGTGTGGTTAAGAACACGGTGGAGGTGCGTTCGTAGTGTAGGAGAGTCACAGAGGAGGAGAGGCACTGCAGATGAGAGGCAATAATGTAGGAGAGCCCTGGTGAAGGAGAGATGCAGTGAAGAAGAGCTACTAGTGGAGGAGAGGCACAGCATAAGAAAACCATGCAGGGAAGCTCGGTTCACAATAGTGGAGGAGTTGGTGGTTGAGGAGGAGGAGGAGGCAGGAGAGGAGAGAGGAGGGGAGGAGCGGAGGGGGGAGAGAACAACAGCAACAATAGGGGCAGCAGTGGTAGCGGTGGAAGCGACGACAGCGGTAGGGATCCTCTTCTATTTGATCTCGAGGTGTGTGAGGAAGGATGAGAAAATTAGGGTTTATTTATAAAACCCGGCGATATTTTTATCAGCGCTAGATAAAATATGCTGATAAAACTTTGTTTTATCAATGCTAAAATTGAAAGTGCTGATAAAGCATGCCTTTATCATTGCTTTTCTAGCACTGATAAAGGACCATCTTTATTGGTGTTAAAAAAGTGCGGATTAATGTATGTTTTATCAGTGCAACAATTGAAACCACTGATAAAACATGCCTTTATCAGTGCTTTTGTAGCGCTCATTAATACTGATCTTTATCATAGTTAAGAAAACCACTGATAAATGGATGTTTTATCAGCAATTTTTAATTAGTGTTGATAAAACATACCATTTATTCATAATTATAAAATTATAACCAATATATTTATTACATATATAATTTTATAAATATATATAACTAATATATTTATTGTAATTTAATAATTTAAATTATAATTATATATATATGGTGTTTGTGTATAAATTATAATTAATTTTTATATAATTTTATAATTTAAATTACAATTAAATATATATAAATATAAATTGATATATTGTTTTTAATTTTAATTCCATAAGTATTTAAATATATAAATATATATGTGTGTGTTTGTGTGTGTTTGTGTGTTTGTGTGTTTGTCTATGTAAATATTCATTGAAGACATATATTTATAAATAAATATATTCCAAAGGTATTCATAAATATATATTTATCATTTAAAAAAATATTTTGTAATTTTATAATTATTTAAAAATATTTATATTTAATTAGTATATATAATTATAATTTAACATAATATATTTCAAAAGTAAATAATTATATATAACTAAATATTTATATTATTAAATATTATAAATAAATTTATTGTTTATTTAAAAATATTTATCATGATTTTAAGTATTTATGAGAATATAAAGCTTCATATATATAGAAAATGAATGAATACACCAAGTATATATAGGACTACAGTATATATGGCCAAAATTAGAGGTAATAAACATATATTCATTAGAAGAATATATGCATCAATTGACACATTTATTTGGAAACATAAATTTATTTAAGTATATATATATATAATAAGTATTTGTATATATATATATTAAAAGGTATTTATGTATGATATTATAATCATATAATATAATAAATACATAATAAAGATATAACTAAAACAAATGAACATAATAAACATAAATAAAACATACACAAAATACACATAATAAACATGCGTTTTTATTTAATGTATACAAATAAACATTATATTTTAATATAATTAAAATATTTTTATATAAATTAATAATATATTCTGTTAAAAACTTTTATCAGTTCTATTATTAGCATTGATAAAGTATCCTTTTTATCAGTTCTTTTTGTTTTCACTAATAAAGGGGGGACTTTATTCGTGTTTATATTAGCATTGATAAAGAATAGATTTATCAGTTCTTTTTTCTAACATTGATAAAATTCCCCCTTTTTTTAGTGCTTTTTTATTAGCGCTGAAAAAAACCTAAGCGCTTCCCTTTCCCTCATTGGTTGTATTCTGTGAAAGAAAGTTAAGGCTAAAAGGCACAATTCTAAGGGGATGATGCAACCATTACCCATACCAACATGGAAATGGGAGAACATTACCATAGAAATTGTCACCAAACTTCCAAAGACATTAAGGGAAAACAATGCTATATGGGTTATTGGGGATCATCTTATAAAGACAGCTCACATTATTTCAACTCGAGAGGACTTCTCATTGGATCAACTTTCATGGATATACATCAAATAAGTTTTAAGGAAACATTGAGTACCATTATTGATTATATCTAATCAAGATCTAAGATTCCCCCTCCTTGTTCTGGAATAGTCTCCAACATGCTCTAAACAATGAGGTAAACTTTATTAGGTCCTATCATCCTCAAACTAATGGAACATCCTATAAGACTATTCAAACACTAGAAGACATGTTGTGAGCATGTTCTACGGACTTCAAAAGAGGTTGGGACCAACATCTTCCACTGGTAATGATTTCATACAACAATAGTTTCCAATAAAGCATCCAAGTGGCTATTTATGAAGATATTTACAGGAATAGGTGATGAACACCTACATGTTTGGATGAAGATGGGGAACACAAAATGCTTGGTCCTGAAATAGTTGAATAAATAGTGGAGAAGGTTAAAACCCTTCAGTAACACATCAAAACTACTTAGAGTTGAAAAATGTGTTATTCTAACAATCTTTGAATATAAATATATTTTGATGTTGGATACATGTAATTCCACTACATATCTCCATCGAAGAAGGTGAGGAGATTTAGTAATAAGGGAAAGCATATTCCAAGGTACATCGGCCCTTTTGATGTCATCGATCGCATCAGAACGATGGCCAATTGACTAAAACTCCCATGAAACCTATCTCAAGTACATGATGTATTTTCTGTATCCCTCTTGATGAAGTACATAGAATAACCCTCACATTTACTCAATCTAGAGGTGTTACCATTGGATAATGATATTTCTTATGAAGAGCAGTCATTGAAGATCTCAGATCATTAAGAAAAAGTTCTACGAAATAAGAAAATGCACCTACTCAAAGTGTTGTGGACAAATAACATGTTTAAAGAAGTAATGTGGGAACTAAAGGATGTGACACAGCTGAGATACCCTCATCTTTTTTAGTGTGGTAAAAGAAAATTATGGGGGAAAATTTTCTAAAGGGGAGAAGATTGTAATGACCCAAAGTGTTATAAATAAAATTCCACTATTGAATTAAATAAATGTATTGGTATATATGGTTATAGAAAACACATGAACTTATAATATCTAATTTAATTTATAATATTGTTAAGTATCATTACCATTGATAACATAGTCATTGAACAGTGCTCTCATGAATAGTATAAATATAGGGTTTTAACAAATACAATTGACACAAGCAACAGAAGTGATGGCCTCGACCAGTAGGATCATACATAATGAGGCCTGTTTCTTAGAGCTTCCTATGGAGATAACATTTCTAGTATTTTACTTTGTCCAATACCGATTTTATATCCAAAAACATAAGCATGATCAAAACTTTTTACGGGTGAATTTCAAACTCATCGAGATCGCAGCACAAACCATGTTAGTCAAACCACCCCATTGAAGTCTCACCATCATGTGCTTTACTCTTAGGGAATTTTCTTGTTTACTAAAGGAATATTTATAAATAGCCTATCAATATCAATATGTCCATAATTTTTATATAATAATGAATAAATTTTTATCCTATTATTGTTGATTTTTATTTTGATTAAATAATGAAAAAATTGTATTTTTTGATAATATTAAAATTCAATTAATAAAGTTATGAATTAATATATTTTTTAAATAAATAAAACTTTAATATCATTAAATATTTTTTTTCATATATAAATGATCAAATAATTTTTATGAAGTCAAATTTGATTTTTATAAGGGTTCAAAAACTGTTATTATAAAAAAACACAGCATTTCGTAATAAATGTCAATTTTATTTTAAAAGTAAAAATTCACATATTTATAAAATTATTTAAATAAAATGAATATTATTTTTTGAATAAAAATTTTTAAATTATCAAATAGTTAATTTTTTATAATTTTCTGAGACTATCGAATTTTTGGGTAAAAAATAAATATTGTATAAATATACTTTATATTTTATGACATCCTAATTACTTAAACGTGATATAATAACTAAAATAAATGGGATCTCCGACCAATTATATATTTTCCATTTAAAATAATTTAATTTTATTTATTTTTAAAACCAATTTAGAATCCTCTAAAACTTATAATATATTTTAAGGTTTTAAAATCCATTATTTAAGAGTGAGACTTACCTCCACATAAGAAAGTAAATTATTTCAATTATTTCCACCCTTGGACTTATAAAATAATAATAAACACTTCCTTTTGGAAGAAACCATAGTAAAAACCATGGGATGGTTTTTTTTTATATTTTATTTTGTAGAGTCCAAAATCTAAATAATAAACAAATCTTTCTATTTCCTATATAAACCTATCCAAGATCCCATTTATCTTCACTCAAAATACAATAAGAAATATCATACTCTTCCTTACACTCTCTATAGTCCCCCAAAGGCATCCCCAATCTCTCACGAATTTCATCCCAATATTTTCAAGTCACACACTCAAGTTAGGTACTTTTCTCTCCTCCTTTCAAATTCAAGCACCTTCTTTGGAATTTGTCTTCTTAATTGAAATTTTTTATAATTTCATTTATTTAATTATAGGTATTCAACTTTATGAACATATACTTATTTATTGGGTACTTAAATTTATATATTTCACATTCCTTGATCATTGAAAAAATTATTACGATGACTGAATCCATGTTGTATGATCTATTTGACACACTTAAGCATGAGAATGAAATGAATAAGATGGGTGTGCCCAAATAGTGCTCCAAATACATTGGGTAATTTTTAGTATCATGATACTCCATATTGGGATATGGAGTGAACCTGATTCCTTCATGGGAATTTTTCTACCAAGATGTCTTGGAAGGTTTATCCTTGACCTATGTTTATGATTCATCTTTTTAAATTATTACCACATTTCCCATATTATGATTATAATTCTACATCATGCCTTATTTTTCATGTTACTTTTATTCCTCATTGATATTCTTATTGTATAAAATGTATCACTTATTCCATTTTTATTCCCTTAGTGGTATTTATAGCTCATCAATTTCTTAGTTATATCCCTAGGTTATCCCATGCGGTTTTAATTTTAAAGGAGTAATTTGAGCATGTTAAATAAGTTTCTATAAAGTTGTTATATTCCATGTTTTACATTGTTATGTAATTTACCTAATTCCAAAATAAACTAGACTTATTGATAATCTAGGTTGTTTTAGTTATATCCTTATGTAATAAATCAATTATTAATGTGAGATAAATAGAAGGGTTGTTATAATAAATATCGATAGGAAATGTTCAATATAAATACTAGAGTGGAAAAGTATTTTATGTAGAATAATATTTTCAAAATTATAAACAAAAAAACATCATATTTTAAATGAGAAGAATGAAATTAATTTCAATAGAAATTTCATGTGAGGAATACTATTTTATTCTCAATTCAACATAACATATATATTCATGTTTTATTTTGTAGAATAACATGTGGTATATGGAAAAATTAAGATGTTACACACTTCAAAAATCAAAAACATCATAAAAACATAAAGATATAACAATAGGGTTGATTATTTGATTGTATGCCTATATTGAGTGTTTGATAGATGCGTTAATAGCAGATGAAAATTGTGAATAGTTTATAATATCTTAGAAAAAATAAATTTTAGATGACTAACTCTTGGACAAGAAAATTGATATCTTACCTAAAGTGATGGAAATAAGGATAACAGTTATAAATGATACAAAAAAATTACTCTACTAATATTAGATGATATTATCATAACTCTCATGCAGTATGAGAGTAGATTAAATAAATATGAAGAAAATGAAAACAAAATATTCCATTTACATCTATTATAAGTTTATATTCTAGATCCTATAATGAAATATAGAGTACATCTAAAGTAAATATTTGTGATGATTAAATTGAAGGTGAGATAGTTCAATTTTAAAAAATATAAATTATTATATGGTAAGTAATGATTACAAGAGGGATAAATATGGAAAAAATGAAAATACAAAAAAGATGAACTTACTAAGAAAATATGATATGTATGCCCAAAAAATAGGTTATATTCAACTTTATTATCCATCATTAAAAATAAGATAAATAAAAACTTCAATGAAATATTCTATGGAGAAAATTAAGAATGGTATGAAGGTTATGGACTCATTCTTTTCCAGTTCTGCTGAAAATATTTCTAAAATTTCATAGGATGATAGAGATAGTAACCATAAAATTATAGGATTATTTACTAATTTTAAAAAGGATGAGAAATGTTTGATGGATAGAGTAACTAGAGATTTTTTTAACAATTTAATTATACATTTATAATATTTTTAGGTTTATGTGGAAAGTTATAATGAATAATATATTATAACTCATAAAAAATGGATTTATAAGTGAAAAATCTTGAGAAGAGAGATAAAATAATTAAATAATAATTTTAGTAAGCTAAATTTCATCTCAATAAATATTAATAAATTATTATGAGATTAAAACTGAATCATGTTAATGGATGGAAGAAATTTTGAAGTGTATATGTGAGGTAGATAATGTGAAGAATATAAATGAAAAATTATACTTTGGTTCTAAAAATTTAAAGCTTCTAATATTTATACTGACAAAAAAGTTAAAGGAATTGTAAATTCATTAAAAGTTCATTTTAAGGTAAATGACCAAAAAAATTGGAATTCATAGAATAAACAGAATATTGTTTCATTTATTGAAAATAAGAATGAGGTTAATATATTAAAGTCAATAATTAAAATCTTTAAGATTTTTTTGGAAAACTTTACTATAGGGAAAAAACTCTACAGAAAAATGTTTGTTTAACTATGATCTAAAATGAAACTTTTGGACTTGGAAGTAAAACCATCAAAATATATAAAGTTTATAATTAAAAATATTTTTAAACTATAAGAGCTCCCTTTGTGATTAAATTTTATTGTGGTGGGAATTGAAGGAATAAATGATCATTGAATACTCTTCAATATTCTAGAAGTCAAATATATTATTTCTCTAAGGAACTAGTTTCATTTGAACATCAAAAAAATGTGGATTCCTAATGATATTTTTTCTAATATGTATAACCTAAAAAGGTCTATATATCGAAAACCTTGTTTTATGTATTTAATTACATTGTGTACCGACTGCAAAATTTATATATCTAGTATCTATTAACAATAATATTTTAATTCTATTGAAACTTAAATCCATTTTGAAATGGTTTTTTATAGAAATTTTTTAACTTTTAAATATTTATTCATCATCTTTCTAAAATTCCAATTGAGTATGATTTTTTTATTATTTATACCTAAAATTTCCAGTAGATAAATATTTATTTCCCTAGAGTTTATGTGTTTTTAATATAGAATATTTCTAAAATAATATTAAAAATAATAAGATCAAAATGACTCATTGGTAGGTAACTTACCAAAAGTTATATCATTATTTTTTGAAAAACTAAAAAATTTACACTGATTTATTCTATTTTATGCTTTGGGAAATTTCCTATCTCAATATTTTTGAAATTTTTTTATTTTATTATAAATTAATAGATCACATTAAAGAAAAGAAAAACATATCAGGGGGATACACTAGATGGGAAACAAAAATATAATAAGAATATAAAACACATGATTAGAAAATTTTTGATGAAATATTACATTTTCAGTTTCCAATTAACATGTAATTTAAATAATATTTACTATAATATAAATTAATCGTTGATTGTTTTGTACAAAGTAATAATTCATTAAAAATGTAAATGATTATCTTTTTTATTTGAACTTATTTCATTTACATTATTTGAATGATTTTATTTTCCTATGCATGAATATTTTAATTTCTAAATAATATTAAAAATGTAAATAATATTATTTCTCCCAAAATGAGAGAAGTTTTATCTTTATTCTAGGATAATATATTGAAATTTTATGGTGATATACAATTACAAAATGGTGCCTTCCAAAGAGGGTTCATTCCTTAAGATCAATATAATCGAATTTTAAGATGGATTTTCCTTCTAAAATCACAATAAATTTTCTATTTACTACTTTGGTTGTATTTATTTATATTTATTTTTTTATTTATTTTAGAAAATGAAAAAGGGGTGAATTTTGAGAAAAAATATTTAATATTTTCATTTCTATTTAACAATGGGAGATAATTTTGAAAAACTGTATAAGTGCTTACCAGTTCATTAATTTATAAATAGGGAGACTGAATCATATAAAACCCAATTTTCATAAAAAATAGGTGATATTTAATTTATATTTATATGACTTGGTTTTTTAAATGATTTATTTTCATGAGATTTTTTTTCATTGAAACCTACATGGAGTTTTATTTTTAAAATAATTTAAAATCTGAATTTTTCCTTCTTGTGTTTTCTTTTCAAAAAGGGGGTGATTTTGACTTATAGGCTCACATTAAATTTTATTTTTGTAAAACATAATAAATTCAAGTTTTATTTTACTTACCTTAACATTTAGTTGTATTTTTATTTATTTATATTGTATTAAAAACTAATAAATTTATTTATGAAGGTTTAATATGAAAAATGAAAAACCTTTTATCAAAGGATTAATGATAGGTTCACTTTATCAGAAGTAGAATAGCATTAGATATGCCATATGACTTCATCAGAATATGAGGATATATGCTATGTTTACCATAAGAAGTTGAAGAATCCATTGATGTTATTGTAACTGACCTGAAAGAGTATAGAATTTGAACATTAGAGTTAGTAACAACATCATCTATAAATGGAATCAAAGTCTCATAAATAATAATAAAAATACAACAATACAGTTTTGTAATTAAAATGAAACATAATTTATTTATAATTTTAATGTTATATCAATTATTTCTATAATGGGATCTTTAATTTAATGTAATTTTTCTTTCTTAGTGTTTTCAAAAATTAGTCATTGTGTGGTTATTAATTTTAAAATCACTTTTTTCCTTTCTGATTATATTTCTTCTTTTCATTATTATATTATCATTAGATTACATGAGGAAGATAAACCTTTTTATAATCATTAATATTGTGAGATTCCTGCCATAAAAGCAATTTGGTTCTATTCATCTAGATTAGGTGATTCTCGAATAAAGATATAGTTATGTTAATATTTCAAGTTTGAGGTATCCTGAGGAGGAAGAGAGAGTGTTCAATGTTAAGACACTGATACCTTATGATAGGTTCAAATTCATGTGATTCTATGTTTACAAATATATATATATACATTTTGAAAGTTTTCTATTTGATAGATTCCAAGATTTAAAATACATATATCTTCGGGCAGGTTAATTTTATTGAATTTTTTTAAAATCAGGATTCCTTATATTAGGTTTGTGATCTTATTTTTAAATTTGTATTATAAGTTTGATTTTTTAATATCCTTTTAAGGGGTTCTGGATAATTATGTGAAACACAGTGTCCTATTAATAATTATTTTATTTCTATTTTTTTATGCTGGTATTTCTGATAGAAAAAAATCAATTACATTTAATGTTTTTTACTATTTTTATATGATTTATTGTATGATCAAATATTCTAGTACAATTTTTACTAATGGGGGATAAAAATTATAGTTTTTTTAGTATAAATTTACCCCTATTATATATTGTTTCCTATTTTTATTTGGTAAAACACTAACCTATGATATGAAATTAAGTCACCACTAAGGTGATTTATAATGTCCAAATAGCGTACTGCATCCTTTACATAAACTATAATAAGAAATTTAATCCTATCATCGATCCATAAATCACATAATTCTTTCTAAGTAGAAACCGCTTTATGTATTTATAAGAGGCTATCTAAAGGCCCTCATTTTCAAAATCACTCATGGACACTCACTAAAAAAATTCATTCCTTATCATGATTATTTTATAGAGACACAGTTAACAATAAATCCTTAAGAAACATCCCATCCTATGAAAAATACATTCTTCTATCATAATTGGTTCTACCAAACTATCATACTAGCAGGAACCTTATTAGTTCCCAACTGAGTAGCCTTAACTCAAGTACCTATCCCCACATATAAAATAACACATAAAACACATATAATACATTGATTAATAATTTTGGGACCACATAATGGTTTTTGGATGGGATAACACTTATCCAAATACAATAGAAAAGTGTAACCAAAACCGATTATTGCACAAGATCTATCTATTCATTTAGACTAAATAAAAAAATAATTAAAAAACCCTTTTCATTATTAATATAAATTTATATAATATTTTCACAGTGATTTTGATTGTGATCCCTGAGAAAAATTCAATAGACTCCCTCCACCAAGGTTATCCATAGGCGATCTAAATCTCAAAATGCTTGGAAAATAACCCCTCTTCCTCAAGGATTTCTAAAGACATGTTGTTAGATGTAAATAGAATGAGATATAAACATCTTATGATGAAAGTGTTTTTAGTGATAGAATTATGGTATCACACTAAAACCACAAACTAATAAGCTATTTATATAGGACATTCAAGGATACTCCTTGAAAAACAATATTTTAACAAATTAATTGAATGTTTTCATAAACATTTCTTAGGTTATAACACTTTATAACCATAATATTAGAAATTTTTCAAATTGAAACATCCTTTTACTTTGTTTAAAATTATACAATAATTTTTATATGATGATCCAACCAGTCATTGTAGCGTGCAGTAAGAGTATGATACACAAAAAATTATAAGAAATTAAAATTATTATAGCTTGGGTTACATGTAAATATGAATGAAATTTAACCACTTTATAATTATAGACATTGAAATATAGTCATTGAATTAGAATCTATAAATAAAATTAACTAAATTATTAAATCGATATGAAAAAAGAAACAGAATCAAGTATTATAGTTCTTCCTTATGAGGCCCATTTTTTCATGCCTAAGATGGAGGTAGCTTCACTAGGGTTATCCCTAAACCAAACCTAAATAAAACTACAAAAAGTAATGTTTGAGAGAAATTGATTATTTGAGAAGTTTAATCTCATAGAAATCACTATGAGATCCATTCTTGAGAAATATCCACAATTGAAAACTACCACTTCTTATCTTATCTTAATTTTTTGCATATATTTATTGAGGGTTTATATAACCAGACGTCGGGTTAAAATAGTATTTCCATTTCAAGGTAATAAATTATATATATATATAATTTAATTTCATAAATTTATACCTTTATAGAAAATGAAATGTTATTTTTAATGAATATGTATAGATAAAAAAATTATATAGGTAAAAAAATTTGTTTTTAAAAAATTATTTTGGTAAAAATTATTTTTATATGTAATTCACTCTTATATTAAATTTAATTCTCAACATATATATAATATTTTTTTAATAAAATGGTTTTCATATTTTAAATAATCACTTTCAAATTATTTAATAATGTAAAAATAATTTTTATGTTCCAAAATAAGTTATTGGGTTAAAATGTTAATTACCACAGTAGTGGTAAAATGGTTAATTTCAAAAAAATTGTTAAGAGATGTGAAATTTTATTTAAATATATTAGATTGATACCTTTTAAATTATTAATCTAATTTAGTTTTTGTGTATATATATATATAAACATATTAAAAATCTTTTAATTTGTATTTGACATGAAATTAGGTTGAGAAAAATTTAAAATTTAAAATGCATTTTTCTAAAAAAATAAGTTTTTCTATAGATTATAAATCATATTAAAATTTTGATTTTGTAATATTTAGAAATTAAATGAGAAAAAAAATATTTTATGTTCATATTCAACACATTTATATTTGGTAAAAGGGTTCATATTATATTTTTTGTAAAATAATAATTTCCATAGTAAGAATTTCATGAAGGATAATTATTGTAAAAATGGGAAACATAAAGTGGCTCAAATTTTATAATGTTTCATGACACTTATACCTTATAGAAAACATTTTTTAGTTTTAAAATTCAATCATACATATATAACCAACATTTCCTCACCCAAATATTTAAACTCTTACACAATTCAATTCTTACACCTAACCCACCATTCAGTTTCAAGGAATGGTGCCTTTATTTCAAATATAAATATATCTCACTTCCACCCATCTCACACCACAACTCTATATTGAAGTTTCCTTCAAACACTACCCATTTTAACTATACTATAATCCCTTTACAAGTAATATAACCCTTGTTTATAATAAATTCTCTAATTTCCACTAATTCCAATAATTCCTCTAATACAATGATTACATTTTCAATTAGGTTGACGAGATTTTGTGAAGTTGTTAGTTAAAGTTAAGGGTTATAATCTCAATTTTATATCTTTTAGATATATTCCATATTCAATAATTTTTTTATTTTATTTGGTGTATATACATCTTATTTGATGTATAATATCATGATTCACATTAAACTCAAGGTATTTAAAGTTCTATTTCATGTTAAATTGCCCTGAAAATACCTGAATACCCTAGTACACTGATACTCAATCCAAACTTGACATAGTGTGAAGGGTTTTCGAAATCCTCATGGTTTGGATACAAGAACCTAGAATAATTAATTATAAAAGTGGGAATGAATTTTACAAAAATAGAGTGGAATAAATTGATACATATTAGTATACTCAAAACTCAAAAGGTAGATAGTGATAGAAAAAAATAGGTATATCAAAAACCCTTATAAATAAATCATCAGTGTACTATATTTCTGACAATACAACCTCCACATCCCAAAGGACATGTCACTCAAATCCCCAATGGATCAAGAATATCCTCCCCCTCAAAGAATAATCTTCCTTTTACTCAAACCTAGTAGGAGGAAATCTACAAAATTTTGAAGGAAAATGTAGGGTGTGAGGTAAATATACAAGTAGGTTATCACTAAGTATTCAGTTATGATATTCCACTATAATAAACCAAATCATGCTTTCAATTATAATCAAAACAGGTGTAACAATTCATTAGAATATTTAAAACAAAACCTAATTTTCATTTCAAATGGTGGAATACATTTAAAAAATGGATTAAATAGGCACTTTATATAAAATAATTTATATAAATCATTAAGAATTAGTAAAATAGTTTCACAATCAATGGAATTTATAATCCAAATAATCACACGAATCACCATGGTCATATTCCCAAAGGTACAATAGTTACAAGTTATGGGATCCTCACACATCTCATATATGTGATCATAGAAACGTGCACACTTGTCCCTCGGGATCAGGCCTAGTATGACACATCAATATATCAATGGGGATATGATCTACCAAGTTAGTTTTTTTAGTGTTATAAATAATTAATTTGGTTCTAGGGTCGTACCATCCTAGCGTGTTTGTCCTAAATAATCCACTAACTACCCAGGTTCACATGTGCTCAATAAATAAATAGAAAAAGGAAAAATCGTTTCATTTCAAAATAATTTATAGTTTCCCACTTTTACCTTTTATAAATGAAAATTCACTTTCAAAAATACTTCATAGATCTTTCATAATTCATGAAAATTTCAAATAAAAAATCATAGGTTTTCATCATTCTAATTTCAATCCATCTTCCAAAAAAATCAATTCTCAAATTATTTCACAACTTCCATCAATTTCTTTATACACCCCAATATCCAATTCCATTTGAAATAGAGGTTTTTCCTAAACTCTATACCATATTATAATTCCAATTCTATGTGAATTAGGTTTCACCATCCAATTGAAGGAAATCTCAAATTAAGAAATTAAACATTTAATCATTTTCACAATCTTAAAATGAATCACCTACAATTTCCATGAAAACAAAATGCCCCAACAAGACTTTAAAATGAAGAAAAAAGCCATAGAATGTATAGTAAATCAACCAATAAACTAAATTAAAAAACATGAAGTTTAAATCCATAAATCCCTTGATGATATATAGCACCCCAAGAGGAAAAGTGACAGATATATATTAGACTAAGAGACCGCTTACCGAGAAAGAAGAATTAAAACTAACATGATGAATAATAACCTAATAGATGATCCAGATGGATTTTATATCGCCAAAATCACCTCATAATATCTATAGTTCAAGATAAAGGAAACGTAGAGGAAATGGAATGGAAATTTCATATAAATTTCCTGCTTAAACATCGACACTCGGTATTTTACATGGAATGTAACCCAATTACAAATCATGTAATTTATGAGTACCATATATGTATAAAGGTGAATCACCTTTTTATTATAATTATATTGTTAATATTTAAATAGAGTAAAAACTATATAGAGAGAATAACCCTTCTCATTGTGTACCCATTTCACAAAATCTCTCGGGAAATAATTATACATCATGGTACACTATTACACGGTGTGAAAATCCCCAATAGACTATAGAAACAGAAGGTTTTTTGCTAAAAAATCCAAAAAATACTTGACTTCACCATTATAGGTATCCTCCCAATTTCATCATAGAATTACCCAACCCCCAAAAAAGAGAAATTCAAAAAAAAATCTTAAAACATTCCCCAAAGCATAACGGGATGTTACAACCTTTCCACCATAGAAACTTTTTATCCCCAGAAATCCTCTCAAGAAGCATCAATATCGAAAAGGTATGGACATTATTTTATCATCAGTGCCTCACACTCCCATGTCTCATTCAAATCATAATTGTGTTTTCATTTCTCTTGGACCAAAGGTATATTCCTCCCATTATGTACCTTGTCATATGAATCAACAATATTGATCGGATGCTCAGTCATGGACAAATCAAGTCCAACATCAAGATCACACTAGCGTAAAACATGAGATAAATTGGAATGATAATTTCACAACTGTGATACTTGGAACATGTTATGTATCAATGAAGAATATAGAGGAAGTAATAAATTTTCATCCAATTTACCCACATCCTAAACAACCTCAAATGGTTCTAAATAATAAGTAGTAATATTCCCTTACCTCCCATGCCATTTATAAACTAAACGAGGTGAAACTTTCAAGAACACATGGTCACCCACTAAAAGCTCTAATGGATTGTGATGAAATCAGCATAAGATTTGTATCATCTCTATGATGGTATCAACCTATCAAAAATCAATAGAATATTTGATGTCATCTCCTGAACCAAGTAGACCAACTAAGTAAATTTCAATGACCTCCAACCAAAAAATAGTGATTTAAATGGTAAGTCATACAAGGCTTCAAATGGATTCATTTAGATCATGAACTAGTAACTATTGTTAAATAAAAACTCAACCAGTCCCAAATGGACATCTCAAGATCCACCAAAATCAAAGAATTAAGAATGAATATTACCATTAATAATTTTTTTATCCCTATTTTTTTGTCCATCCCTCTATGAATGGTATTTTATACAAAATTGAAATTGAGATCTTAGTGCCCCTGGATTCCTCTCTAAAAGTGATAAGTAAAATTGGTATCTCTATCATAGACTATATTAGATATTACTCCATGTAAAGGAACAATCCCTCTCACATAGATATTTCCTAGCCCCTCATTTTGGTTTTTTCTTAAATGTGTAAGAAGTGAGATGATTTGGTCAGCCTACCAATTATAACCCATATCACATTCTTATTTCTCTAGGTATGTGGAAACAAAATGTTGAAGTCTATAGAGATCTCATCCCACTTCCACGTTGGCATAGTAAGAGTCTAAAGAAACCCCAAGGTCTCTAGTGGTTGACCTTGACCTGTTGGTAAGTATAACAATTAGAGAAAAATGTACAGTTTACCATATCATACCTAGAATCCAAAATTATCACCGCATATCATAAAAAATTATTTTTTTATTAGGTTCATAGGCCACTAAAAATTATGGTTATCCCCCATCACATATTTACTTACTTGAAAAGGTACAATATTCCATTTTCAAAAACACATAATACCCTCCTTGGAGAAAGACCACTAAAAATAGTCTTCACACCATAAAAAGAGTCTATAATGATACATAATTCATCATCAAGTTGTGGTTCCTAATGAAAAATCCCGAGAATATTGAAGGATAACTAAACACTTTTGAAATTAACCTGGGCCCTTATTTACTAAACTCTAATATGTGATAGTGTAAAAGGATCCAACAAGTTCAACTCTTCCAATGATTATTTTATATCCTAGAATGGATGTTTCTTACTCAATGAATTAGAAATGACATTACCTTTCCCTAAGGTATAGGAAATATCAGAATACAAAGATTATAGGCACCCCACCCAACACCTCTAGTAGATATTCAAATATTTTTTGAGAGAAGATATAACTCAAACTCTTAAGTTCAGAATACATGGAAAACCTTTCGTTGAAAAGTTAATTATGTCAACTCTTAAGTGAATACATCATATTTTCAAGTTCAAGTCCATGTTCTGGATAATTCTTCTCATGTGGCCTAAGTTTCAAACATCCATAGGTGACAACATGATCACCTTACATAATAACACAACCCAAACCTGAATATGATGCATTACAGAAGACCACATAGTCTTGTCTAGCCTCTAGAAGAGTCAACACCAATAAAAAAGTCAAAATATGTTTCAACTCAACAAAATAACTCTGAAATTCCTTATCAAAAGTGAACTTCACTCCCTTATGAGTAAGCTTGGTCATCAAAGAATCCAAATTTTAGAAATAATTTATAAATCAGCGATAATATGTAGCTAAACCCAAGAAGCTCAGAATCTTAAAAACATTACATGGTTACTCCCATGTAATGATAGATTTCACATTCTTAAGAGCAACTGAAATACCATGTTGTGAGACCTTGTGTCCCAAGAACTTCACTTACCGATTCTAGAAATCACATTTTTATATCTTGGAATAAATTTAGTGGTTTCTCATTAATTATATAAGTGCTCTTAAATGACACGCATGATCCTCCCCAAACATTTTGTAAACTAGGATGTCATCAACAAAGACCAACATGAACGTATCAATATACTAATGGAAAATATATTCCATTAAATACATAAATCCTATAGGAGAATTTTTTAGACCAAATGGCATTACAAGATACTCATAATGGCCATACCTTCTCCAAAAGGTGGTTTTATAAATTTTAGGTTCTTTTATTCTCAATTGTTGATAACCAGATTGAAGATAAATCATCGAGAACCACTTCACTACTTTAAACAGGTCAAATAAAAAATTAATCTGTGGAAATAGATACTTTTTTTAATCATGGCTAGATTGAGCTTCTAGTAATCAAAACATAGGTAAGGTTACCCAAAAAATTTCTTCACAAAGAGTATATGTATTGATCAAGGTGACACACTCGGACATATGATGAATTTCTATAATAAATAATCTAACTATGTCATAAATTATTTCATTTTAGTTAGTTCTGTGTGGTAATAGGTAATATATATTGGTTCAATATCAGGTACTAAATCAATAGAAAACATTAACACCCATAATAGTGGAAAATTGGAGAATTCAAAATGAAAAACATAGGGAATCTTGATAACCACTGGTGGGAGATCATAACTCAAAAAATCTAATTCTAGATCAAAATAAAACACGGATATAAATTTACAAAAATCTATATAAGAAGGGCTGGATATTCATGACTTTGGGTCCCATTTTCCCTAAAATATATAGAATGCTCTGTCAGTAATAGTAAAGGATATCAGTTGAAAAATAACAATCAAGTTGGTATTTATTATAAATTAGCCAATCCATCCCAAATATGATGTCAAGAGTTTTCATATCAATAAAAACAAAATTAAAAAAGTAATCTTGATATATAATAATGATAAAACAAAGGTAGAAAAATGATTACTAAGATCTCACTTCATTCTAAGGGGTGTGGTAATATCCATAACATAAGATTAAATCTCTATAGAAAGATTTTGTAGATTCAAAATATGATTTAATATAAACAAGTTAGATGAACTAGTATAAAATGAATAATTAATTAAAGATGAATATATAATGATGGTACCTCTCACAGTTGTTAGCACCATATCTGCTTACTCTAGAGACTCTTCTATTACATGAAGAAGCTTCATTCTGGATACATGTGTTTAGAACCCCTTAAATGTTGAAGCATCTAATTACACCATAGTACTTTTTGTTTTTGATAACCCCATGACACTATGAGGAGTAGGTAAGATATAACAAAAATTCTACAAGTGTCCTGAATGACCAACATAACTAAATATCTTTGGGGCTCAGTACAATCCTATTTTAAATGCCCAGACTTTCCAAACTGGTAACAAGTCCAAGTTCTTATACTATACACTCTAAGAGGTCTATAAATACTCTAATATTGAGATCCATAATAAGACTCAATATACATTCTCTTTCCTCTATGGCAACTCACATAACTTCCACTACAAGACAAAGTAACACCTTTCAAACCTTTTTTACCAACCATATCAAGTTTGTCCATTGGAACCTTATCAAGCACACCACCATAAGAAGAAAATTTCAATAAGAAAAATTGATAGTGAATATCATATAAAAGTACCATATCAAACCATAAAGTCTTCATATTCTTATTCAATATAATATTATGTGAAAACTGTATAAGCTTAGTGAATTGATTCATATATTCTATCATGGTTCAATCAGCCTCTTTGAGTTTGAAAGACTCCACATTCATGGGTAGCACTAAAGATTCTGGATAGAACTGCTCTATGAATAAAACCTTGGAGTCCTTCCAAACTAAACCATTATTCTTCTTCACAGTCATAATCATTTTTCACCATATCCATCTATTTACTTAATGATTAAAGGTAGCACATTTTACCATAACAGCTCCAGGTATTTCTAAGAAGTTAGTGTGAAGTTATATCATTCTTATCCAGTATTTAGCCTCTTAAGGATCATTTGAGCCTTGGAAAACTCCTATGAAATATTTTAAGATCCATCACTCTGAGGTTCCAAAACTATATCATGAATGGGAATAGGTTTCGGTGCTTATCCAAGAGCTTGGATAACACAAACAATAACCTCCACTAGATTTGGGTCCATGAGAGGATTTTCTCTCTATATTTCATTATAAAATTCTTATTAGATCTTATTCACATATCTTCTTAAAGGAATGATTGAACATATCATCATAAAAAAAACATTTAAGACATTATTAAATTACTCAAATCAATATCTCAAATAAGTGAAACATGGAAATTAATCCCATCATATAAATAAACAAGATTTATAGCTCAACATATCCAAATCAAAATAAGGTAAAATACAAGAACTAATCCTCAATATTTCTTTCCCCAACCCAAAATGGTGACTTAAGGCTCATTACGATGAGAGGGGGCTAGTAACTCACTGGAAACTACCTTTTATATCTAATAAGATAAATATGATTGACCTAAAACATTGATACCACTATGTCACAAACCATATCGAATACCCTTGTAACATGATACCTAAGCTGATCTTGAAATAACTCAAAGGAAATTCTTGATGCCCACGAGATGATGACTAGAACCTGGCATCATAGAATATAAAATTGGGAATGAATTTTCTATAGATTCAGTGGATGAAAAAGATGCATATCAATATGATCAAAACTCTAAAGGGAGATAGTACCAAAACCAAACAAGTATATCAAAAACCCAATAAAATTCCTAATCAATGTACTAGAAGTATAATTAGAAAAAATCTACATACTAAAGGAAGATGGACTCTAAAACCCAGGGGATCATAGATATCCGACTCATCTAATAGGAACCCTCCCTTTACTCAGACCTAGTAGGAGAAAATCTAAAAATTCACAAAGGAAAAGGAAGAGTGTGATCTAAAAATCTGATTAGGGTGTCACCAAGTGTTATATAATAATATTACACAACAATAAACCAAATCATGATTTCAATTTTATTCAAAACAGTGATGGCAGTACATTTTCATATTTAAAACAAAACATGCTCTTCATTCAAATTGATGGAAAACATTTCAAATATGGATTAAAAACACTTTATATAAAATAGTTTATATAAATATCTAGGAATGAGTAAAAAAGTTTCATAATCATTGTAATTTATAATCAAAACAATCACGATAATCACCGTTGTCATAATCCTCGATGTAGGATAGTTCTATGTAATGGAAAACTCACACATATCTTATATGTGATCATGTAAATGTTTACACACATTCCTCGGGTTAGGCTGAGTATGACCCATAAACATCTCAATAGGTATAAGATCTTCTAAAATAGGTTTTGGTTAGAGTTTTATAGTGTTAATAAATTTCTAGGGAATTAACATCCTAGCGTGTTTTTCTAAATAACCCATTAACTACCTAGGATCACATTCTCTCAATCAATCAATAGAAAAGGTTAAATCATTTAATTTCAAAATACTTCCCAATCAACTAATTTTTCCTTTTCAAAATTCCATTTCACTTTCCAAACTACATCTTGTGTATTTCATAATTTTGTTAATTTTTCAAATAAAACCAATCATAGGTTTTAATTGGTTCAATTTAATCAATTTTTCAAAAATCAATTCTCATATCATTTCACAATTCCCATCAATTTCAAAATACAACCCAATCTCTAATTCCATTGGAATTTAGGGGTTTTCTCCAAAATTCATACCATATCAATTTCAATTATAATTCTCAACAATTTGGTTTTTCACAATCCAATTGAAATTAATTTCTAACAAATCAATTAATGTTTTAATAAATTGGTAAATCTTGAATAGAACCATTTGTATTTTGCATAAAAACACAATGCCCACAATAAGACTTTCCAATGAAGATCGAAGGTGAAAAATATCTAATAACTAAACATAGAAACAATATTCAATAACAAAAATTTTAGATCCATCAATCACTTGATGATATATTAAAATCCAAGAGGAAAATAGAGAGAGATGGAGTATATAGAGAGACCACTTATTAGGAAAGAAGAACTACAACCAACATGATGAATAATCACTTAATGGATGATCTAGATGGATTGTAGCTCACCAAAATCACATAAAAATGTCTCTGTGTCAAGATGATGGAATCTTGGAGGAAAGGTAATGAAAAATTTTGATGAGCCTCCACTTAAAACCGATACTTGTTATTTTACACAGCGTGTAACCCAATTACAAGTCGAGTAATTATCGAGTCCCTTATACACTAAAAATCCTATTTACTTTTTATTAAACTCAGTTTTTTAATATTTACACAGTGTATAAATTCTACATGGTGTGTAACCCTTCACGCTATGTACCCATTTCATGAAATCTTCAAGGAAATGATTATACATTGTGTAACACCATTACACGCCATGTAAATCCCTAGAAAACTAGTGAAATGGTGGGTTTTATGCTTAAAATTCTAAAAAATATTTAACTTCACCATTATAGGTATCATACCAATTACTTTTCCGAATTATCTAGCCAATGAAAAAGGTAAATCTAAAAAAATATTAAAATATACCTAATATCATAATTTGAGGTTACAAATATCTTTAAAAAGTATTGGATTAAAAAGTTACCAAATTAATAAGGGTTTTTCCAACTAAATTTCCATTTATTATTTTGTAATCATTATTTTTGAATTTTATTCTTATAGCATTGGTACATTATACCTTATGACAGAATTTTATTTTACTTTAACTCAATTTTTAGGGATTTATGTTTATTTCTCATAGACTTATTTTCAAATTATGGTTACGTCAATTATTCTTATATGATTCCTTTCTTCATAAAATTGCAACATTATTAACAATAATCCCCATCATCTTGAATATTTGTTTCTATTCCATGTACATATTCCTAATTTACACAAATTGTTTCATTTATTATCTTGAAATTCAAACATTTACTATCTCATATGATCATTTATTCCAACTTACCTATTTTTAAAATAAATTTTAATACTCTTTTCTAATATATGGGTATTAATAAATGTATTTTAAAATTTTAAAATAAAATTTTCCTTTCATGATCTTATATTTTATCTTCCACTCCACATTTACCTACTCAACCTTTATTCATTTTCAAAATTTCATTTTTCATGATTTAAATTATGAAATAATGTTGTAAAATTAACCTGATTATCTTTTTTAAAATGATATTTAAAAGTGACTTGTGGCTTTATTCTTTATTATCTTTTACTTTTTAAAAAATAATAAAGGAATCCATTTTTATATTTTTTTAAAATTTAATTTTTCATATCATATTTTACAATTTTATTTAATAAATTTAACTTCAAAATGTCCATGCTTTTATAAAGAATTTTATATTCCATTGGTTTTATAAAAAAAATTCTTAAAATGCTTTCAAAAATCTAATGGGAATTTCTATTTATTTCTATAAATTAATTTTTAATTATATTTATATGTTTTATTAATATATTCCAACACATTTTAAACATTTTTATACTCATTGAGGTTAATCTATCATGATATCATCCATTTTCTTTCTATAGATTGGTGGTGATCATGTTATTCTATTTAATGGCGAGGGATAGTATTGAAATATCTTATGTTTGTTATTCCAATATGGATGTTTATTTATTACTAAGGTGAGATGATTATTTATTATATTTATAATTTAATAGATGATTAAATAATTGGAAATATGTAAGTGACAAGAGGGGTGTGAAATAATATAGACCCTTGGCTCCTCGGTAAGACCCATGATACAAACAAGTTTGGGTATTTAGTATAAACCTACACATTTATTAATGATTTCTTATTTATGGTCATGATGATAAGAATAATTACTTATCTATGATTATAATGGTAATAATAATATCTTGGGTGAGTTCATAATGGTAGGAACGGTGTTTTGGCTATGGTCATGACAGAAAGAATATTGTATTGGTTGTAGTCATGATGGAAAGAATAATGTCTTTGTTGTAGTCATGGTGGTAATAATAATTTCTCAACTATTTTCATGATGGTAAGACTAATTTCATGGTTGTGTTCATTGAGTTAATAATAATGTCTTGGTTTTAGTGATGATAAGAGGAATAATGTCTTGGCCATGGTCTTAGTGGGTAGAATGATGTCTTAACTATGGTCATGATAGTAAGAATAAAATATTTGTAGCAATGAAAATGGTATGAATTATGCCTTTTATATAGTCAAGATGGAATGATTATTTACTTGGTTTTTATCCTAATGATAATTATAATTTATTTACGCTGGCCTTGATAGTAATATTAAGATGATCAACATTAAGTATTTCATCACTATGAAATCTACTATTGTTATTCATGTTATTGTTTACATTGAGTTTTAATCCATGGATCTATTTTAAGTTTATGTGATCAATTGTATTTAATTATTCAATTTATTTATTCCTTATATATTATTCATTCCTTTTTTATTTCATGATGTATTCCCATATACGTTATATCACACCGAGTGTTCAACCTCTCCCGTAACACCCAATGTTTTTATGAACCATTTTTTCAAATAAATTAAATTTATTTAATTAATTACATTGAATTATACACCAAGTTATTATTTCATTATATTATAAACTGATTTCATATTACACTACATGCAAAACTATCTTAGCTTGTATTACATGCAACATTGTGTTTCTATGAAACAGCGTTTTATTATTATAATTATTTAAACAATATAGTTATAACATAAATAATAAAAATAATGTGAATATTAATAACTAATTTTTAATTATTATTTATTATGTTTCTATATAAATAAAACATATTTACAATAAAATACATAACTTTTGATAAAGGATTTGTATGTTTTGAAAATACTAATATCTCAAAAAAGTTTCTTTTTATATCCAATTATGAAAAAAGTTAATTTTTTTCACTTTGGAAAAATTAATTTGATAAAATAAAATTACTTTTTTAATTCATAATTTAAAAATTTATCTTAAGTTTAATTTTTTAAATATTTCTGAAATATTTTATTTTTTGATGAATAGTGTAAAATACTGAATTTTAATTGAAAACTACATTTTTATATAATTTATTTAATAGTTTAATTATATTATAATTTGATTTAAAAGTATAATTATTTAAATTATAAATCAATAATTTCAATTTATTTCATTTTAATCAATTTCACATTGAAAATGTTTATAAAAAAAATCAACCTTTTGAAATTTTTCTGTTTAAAAACACGTCGTCTCATCCCGTCTACATGATTAATTTAAAATTAATTTAAAAAAATTATATGATTTTAATTTGGAAAATTTGATTCAATATTTTTAATTATATTAATATTTTTTTCTAATAATTTCAACTTAATATTTCATCAAAGTAATTATTGAATTAAATTTAAATTAATTACAATGATTGAGGTAAATACAAGATTATTTAGTCGTTAACTTCTAACATAATGTTTAAAAATGACCCTAAACATTTAAAAAACCTATTGGGTGGTAATATTTACTACATAAAACCTATTTTATCTCAAATATATCATTATTTTTGGCACATTATGTAAGGAATACCCCCAATAGTGTTTACCTTTTTGGTATTTACAAGTTTGACACTCACCTCACCTGTAAAAGGGAACTCACCCCTATCACTTATTCACACAACTCAATACCATTTTTTCCCATCCAAGACTGACCCAAATATATTCCAAAAATCCATCCTCTAATAATACAATACTAAATTTGGTAATAAATTGAACCAATGATGTCCTTCAGTGAAAACCAAAAGGACTTACCCAAAGAACAGGTAACATTCTTCAATGAGAACATTTGTTTTATTTCTTTCTCCACACATTCAAATATTTTTATATCATGCTTATATAATAACCTCGTTATCTTAAATATACTTAATATTTTTTTTAAGGTTATTACCTAAAATTTCACATACTTCCATAAAATGTGATATGAAATCATTGTTCATGTGTACGGTAGGTTATTGCCTCATGAAATGATGTCACTCATTCTTCCATTACCACCTTTTATGGTTTTGTATAATGATGGGTTTATAGTTTATATGTGATATTTTTTTTATAACATATTTATTTTTATTTTAATATTATATAACAAATAAATTTACTCTTTCCATTTTTTGGGAATATGATAATGTTGTTTGTGGACTACCGTCTCCTCAAAGCAATGTGATTCATTCATGCTTTACATGGAAGGTATTAGGGATGGGTTTAATAAATATATTTGATATATAAAAAAATAATAATTTTACTATAATGATAATATAAATGTATCTATATTTCATTTACTTTCTTTCTTTTAATCCAATAAGAAAATGGGAACAATGTTCATGTGTATGTATGACCTACCATCTCCATGAATGGTGTAGTTCATTTCTACTCCTATATTTTATAGATTATTAAAAATTATTATATAATGAATATATATGATATTTATATCATTTTTATCATTATTTAGATTATTAAACACGTGATTAAATTAAAGGTATCAAGAATATAATAAATCAAAACATATAAGAAAAACAAAGCGGTTATTACCTGAAGTGTAACTTTATCATGGAATTGGTAATAAATGGGTAATAAATGGTACTGATAAAATAATATTTGGAATTATATATATTAATATGGTTCTTTTTTATGTGTATAATATACTTATATTTATTATACAAGAGTTTTGAAAATGTATGAAGAATTTCAAGACATAAGGTAATGGGATTTCTAGTCTAACTTTAATTTTTGTGAGACTTTTGTCATATTCATTAATCGTTTATTTTGGGTATTTCATATACTTACCATTAATTTATTATATGATACTTATAATTAAATTTAGTGGTATATACATATCCATTTTGTTATCTCTATTTCATAGGGTTTATGGTTCAAAAGTTACAAAATCAGTAATGTATTTTTGTCGCAATTTACCTTCATTGAGAAACATGTTATATTACGAACCTATATTCTCTTAAAAGTGTATATATTACCTCTTTGAAAATTTACCTCATGAATATAATTATTCTGGTTATATTTTACGTTTCTTGAAATTTTATTATTTCATGGGGATTGTGATTGAAATTTACCAATGTGGTAAGAGTTTATTGTTACAATATCATCATTTATATAGATTGTTTATAATTATGCCTACATTAATAAAATATGATGATAAATATCTCAAAAAATATCATTAATTTTAGTATCATATATTTATTCATTATATCATCATTTAATGGTATCATTTAACCCCTATTTGGAACTTAATATAATTAATAAAATGTTTTTAAGAAAAAAAGACTTTATTTATTTCTTCGGTTGGAAATCTGTTTTATCCAAAAACCTTGTTTTCTAAAAATGTTTAAAAAAATGCTATTAAATTATATTTTGATCTAATTTTTCAGGAAATATTTTTCAAAAAAAATATAAAAAGGTGCTTAAAATTGTTTTTAAATCTTCCTTTATAAGTTTTCAAGGTTACTTTAAAAGAAAAAGGTTTTCAAAAAAATATGATTTAAAAGGATTTATTCGAATAGAAATGTATATTTTCCTAAAGAAATTATTTTAACAGATCTTTAAAAATAATTTCCATATAATATGGCATCCATTTTGGTTACTCATTTCTTACTAATGATATGATCTTAGGGTACCATTCATATTCTTTACTTGAATTGTATATATTTTTAAGGAATTATATTTATGAAACTTGTATCTCATTCATGGGTTATGTATCTATGATACCTATTTTTACATAAAATGTTATATTTTTATGAAACCTATTTCTATTTCATAGGGGATATTATTTTTATACCCGCTTATTTTCATGGTTTATTCTTTTTTGAATTGATTTTGAAACTTTTCTCTTTTCCACAAGTAATGATATGATAAAATGTTTAGGATACCCATTTCAATTAATCGGTTATGATATGATGAATTTTTATTATATTAAGGAATGTTTATTTATGATTAAATTATGTAAAAGTTGGGAACTATAACCCTCTTTAATTAATTGTGTACAGATTTATATCTCATGTGATAGACATAGATGGATTGGGGAGTAAAATCGATTCAATAAAGAAATTTTTCCACTAAGATAGTCTTGGTAGTTAAACTTGACTACTAATATGGTTTTGGGAGTGAACCCATTATAATAATATATAATTTTAAGTTCTTCTTGAATACTATGGAAATAAATTTACATTATTAATTTTATATCGCAATTCTATCTTTTATTTATATGTTAACCTTTCATGGATTATAATATTGATTAACTTTTGATTAATGTCTAATAGAGTGCCAATATTTATTCCATGACTCTTGATTATGATATTTTATATGCATGGTATGATTTTCTAGTGTTATTATCATGTTCTCATACCCTTATTCTCATGATTATGCTTATATATATTCCTTTTTTTGACTTACTAAGAATCTGAGATCACAGTTTCTTATGTTTCTTTTCCCCAAGTTACGAAGATATGTAATATGTATGATGTGTATACTAAGTTTGGTAGTCATGGATAACTTAGTGGGAGATAATGTCACTCTTCTATATACTGGTATTTGTATTTCCATGTTTCCAAAGTCACTGAACTAATATGGCCTTTGGAAATGTGTTTATATAATGTATTAAATGTTTTGAAAAAATGGGTAATTTATTTCTATGAAAAGAAAGGGTCACTATAGTTTTTATCAAGAAAAACTTTAGTTAAAATTTTGAAACTAGTATTAGAAAACATTAGTAATATCCCTAAGGATGTGTCTCTAAGGATAAGTCTAAGTACGAGTCAATGTATAAAAAATGTATTGGAAATTTGGTAAAGGATAGAGTGAGTGGTGTCCTAGAAATACATCCCTCTCTAGATACTACGAATGGATGGGGCTCTGAAACATATGTACCTAGGGATAACAACACAAAAAACACTAAAATGTGCTAGACTCGATAGACAACATTTCATGAAAATGGACCTTACTGCAAACCTAGTTTGGATCTATTAGTGGATATTCATTGGGAACTCACAAACTATTTATGAACCATCATGAAGGATTTAAATACAATTTAGATATGAATAGCCTAAGGTGTCATAGATTAAAGAATGTTTCATAACTTAGACATCCTATAAGTGTTTTTTCATTATTATATAGTTTTACGCTATGATTATTATTTCTTACTCTATTTTTTTTATTTAGTCAACTAATGGAACATAAAGGAACTACATAAATGTGTAGTGTGATAGGAAATGAGATAAATTTCCTTCTAAGAATCCAAATTATATTGGAGATGGAATGAAAAAACCCATTCTTATTATCACACATATTTCTCCGGCTATGAATCGTGATGAATGTCCAAAAGAGAAAATTAGGGAATAACATTTTGTTGAGTCCTTCATGAGGTAATGTCCACTTTATTTCAGTGGGTATTTTGATCCACTTATTACTAAAAAATAGATTTTCACCATTAAAAATTTATTTCTCATTCTTCAATGTTCAGAACATGGATTTTTTTTTTGATATTTATCCTTTAGAATTCGAAGCATACTGGTGGTGGAATTTAATAAATAACACTAGGAAACAACATGAAATTGAATTTCTATATTGGGATGAGTTCAAGAGTATATTCTTCAATTAGTATTTTCCCTGTGTTCTGCATAAAAATATGGATAAAGTGGTTCCTTTAGATAATTTAAGGGGGGGGGGAATCTATTGGTACCTATGAGGCTAATTTTAAAAGATTTATGAGCCATACTTCTGGTATTATAATCCAACCTGAAAGTAAAATTGATAGATTCTTCAGTGCCTTAGAACCAGGTCTCCAAAGGAAGTTAGCTATAGGAGACATTAGTAGCTATAAAGATACTCTATATTTTGATATCAATGTATAAATAGAGGCTGGATTTACTTATCAATCTCAATTTTTTTTACAAGAAAAGGAATATAGTGTTCAATGGAAAAATATAAAAAAACATGGAGATAAGAAGATGAACATTACTCTATGTTCTAAGTGTAGGAAGAAGCATTGAGAAAATTGTCTTAAGGGGTATCATAAATTTTCTAATTTTATAAAGGAAGTTCATCGTACATTATATTTCTAATGTTATGGGAATATATTTGTGAACATTGTGAATAGAGATAAATCTACACATAATTCACCTCTTAAGTGCTTTAGGTGTAAGGAGAATGGGAATTATGCTAGCCAATGCCCAAACCGTAGGGTTATTGATGATGATCAATGTTAGAAACCTCTAAAGATGAAGGATAAGTGAAAATATCATATAATACCTTTTTATGACAAGGGGTGAAATAACGATATGGTGAAATGTACACTTACCATCCACTCTAGAACTGGTAATGTATTGTTTTATTCTAGATCTAACCAATTTTTCACATCTATTGGATTTTCTAAGGATATTAAGTTTCTGCCTAAATTATTTCATGTGTAATCAATAGTGAAAATCCCTAGTGGTATGATAATATAATCTAAAGTGTATGATTCCTCCCCAACTGAATGTTGTGGGAATTTTCTTCCTATAAATATTATCATTCTTCTTATGGTTGAATTTGATGTCATCTTGGGCATAGATTGGATTTCTCAGCCTAAATCCCACATCAATTGTCATGGAAGCGAAATTACATTGGATATTACGAGCCAACCTTTGATCATCTATTAATATGATGATAAGTATGAAATTATAATGTATATTATATCTAGTGTATTGGTGATAATTCCAATTAAGATGGTGTGTTTATCTCAAATGTTCTCGGAGAAAATCTACATTGATGATATTCCAATTGTTCAAGAATTTTTTGATGCCTTTATGAAATAATTTCTCAGTCTTCTAAAAAAATTGGAATTTGAGTTATCAATATAATTCATACCTACTTCCTCACATATTTTGAACAATCCTTATAGAATGTCCTTGATTGAGTTTCAGGAATTGAAGAAGAAACTCCCAGAAAACCTTGACAAGGGATCCATTAGACCAAGTGTGTCACCTTGGGGTGAACCTACTATTTTCATTAAAAATAAATATGGATCAATGATAATATTATCTGACTATCAGGATTTGAAAAAGATGATGATCAAGAAAAAGTATCATCTTACCCATATTGATGAATTTTTTGTTCAACAATGTGTAGCTCCATTCTTTTCCAAGATTGACCTTCATTATATATTTTATAAAATGAGGGTTAAGAAGAAGGATATACCCAAGGTGGAATTTCATACATGGTGTAGAAAATATGAATATATAGTGATTCATTTTGGTCTTATTAATACCCCTACTATCTTTCTGAATTTTATGAATAGAGTATTTAAATATTTTCTTGATATATTTAAGATAGACTTTATAGATGATATTATTATCTACTCAAAGAGAAAGGAAGAACATGAAGACGACTTGATAATTGAACTAAATACCCTAACAAAGGAGAAACTATATGAAAAAATTACAAAGTGTTAATTTTGGTTGAAAAAGGTTTCATTTTTTGGTTATATAATCTCAATAGACATTATAGTAGTAGATCCATCAATAATAGAGTCTATTTAATGTGTTCTTGGACCAACCATAGTGGCTGAGATCCATAGTGTTCTCTATATTGTATGATATTTTCAATAGTTTGTGAATAATTTTTCATGAATATCTAATCCTCTATCCAAGTTAACTTATAAGGGATCCAAGATCCTCTAGACATATGAATGTGAGGAAAATTTCAAGGAACTGAATAGAAGGATTGTCAGTGCACCTACTCTTGCGTTACCCTATAGTAGAGATGGGTTGGCAGTCTATAACGATAAATCCAAGAAGGAATTGGGATGTGTTCATATTAAGAATAATATGGTTATATCCTATTCCTCAAGAAAATTGATGATTCATGAGAAAAAGTAACCAAATAACGATTTTGGATTATCCATGGCATTTTTTTCATTAATAATATGGAGTAATTATCTTTATGTAGAAAATTTTTATATATATACCAATCTAAAAAGTTTGAATTATATATTCACATAGAAGGAGTTCAAAATGTTCCAAATAAGATGGTCAGTGATGATTAATGTTTATAATTTCTCAATACATTACCACCCTAGGAAAGTGAACAAGGTGGTTGATGCTTTGAGTTGAAAGGATCATGATAGCTTATCCTTGATTAGGATCACAAAAGATCTAATATTTATGTATTTTCAAAGGATGAATCTATAAATTCGGAATGAAATTGGAAAGAATTATCATCCTTAATTTGATGTTCAAGTATAACTACAAAAGAAGGTTAAAACTGTTCCTTGGTTTAACCTTGATCTGGATGTAATGATACAGTTCAGGAACAAAGTATATGTTCCTTCTATACCATATATAAAGAAAGATGTGTTATTGGAAACTTATAGTTATTCATTCTATATTCATCATACAATCATGAATATGTATAGATATTTGAAATAATATTTTTGGTGGAATGGAATGAAGAGGGATATCATAAAGTTTATATCATAGTGCTTGGTATACCAAGAAGTTAAGTTAGAAAGAGAAAATTCTAAGGGGATGTTACATCCATTACCCATACCATAATGGAATTGGGCTAACTTAACAATGGATTTTTTCATTGTACTTCCCAAAACCTATAAAAGTAATAATGTTATATGGGTGGTAGTCAATCACCTTACTAATTCAACACACTTCATCAATATCATAGAATAATTATCTCAGGTATAGCTTACTAGGATATACATTAAGGAAGTGGTAATTTTGTATGGAGTACCACATTTCAATTTATCTTATTATAATTTTATTGTTACCTCAATGTTATGGGGATGTATTCAGTATTCCCTTTACATATAATTTAGTTTAATCACTACATATCATCCACAAACATATGGTCAGTCTAAAAGAACAATTAAAACTGTAAAGGATATGCTGATATATTTTTATTTGGATTTCATATGTGCTTTGGATCAACACCTTCCTCTAGTTGAGTTTTCTTATAATAATAGCTTTTACTCAAGAATTAAGATGGATCCTTATGAAGTTTTATATGGGAGGAAATGTATAGATCCACTGTGTTGGAATTATGTTGGAGAAATATAGCTATTGGGACCAAAGATCAATAAAAATGGTAGGGAAGGTTAGATCCATTCAACCGCTCAGAGTCAGAAGAAAAAAGTTATCTTGATAACAGTCAACATGATATAGAATTTGAATTTTGGGAAAAGGTGTTTCTAATAATTTATCCATGGAATAAGTTTATGAGATTCAAGAATAAAGGAAAATTAAGACCTAGGTATATCGGTCCCTTTCAGATTCTTGATCATATTAGAATGGTTCTTTATCACTTGGAAATTCACATTATGTATTCTATGTATCTCTTCTATGAAAAGTACATACCTGACACTTCACATATACTGAATTCATAGGTAATACTACAGGATCAATATCCTTTTTATGAGGACCAACCATTTGAAATTTTGGATTGCACAGATAATTTTCTACAAAAAACACCAATGACTTGGTCAAATTTTTGAGAAAAATCACTAGTTCGAGGATGATACATGGGATCTTGATGATGTGATAAGGTATAATTATCTGCATTTTTGTGTATTAGAGTTGTAAAATTTGAGGGCAAAATTCATTTTAAGGGGGTAGAATTTTAGGCCCCGAATTTTAATGAACATTTTTTTAATAAATTAAAATTATTTGACGTTTTTTTCATGATACATAAATATAATAATTATTTATACGATACATTAATTTCATCATGTGCTACACACAACACTATATTATTTTGTGTTACATGTGACATAGAGTTTCTACAAAACGATATTTTATTATTGTAATTATTTATAAAAGATAATTGTAACATAGTTGTTAAAATTTATAATATGAATGGTAATAAAAACTTTTCAAATATTATATATAATGGTTATATATGTAATAGATTTATAATAAAATACATAACTTTTGGTAAAGTCTTTATATGTTTCAAAAATATTATTTTCTCACAAAACAAGTTTCATTTTATATATCTTTGTGAAACAATAATAAAATTAATTGTTTACACTTTAATAAATTAAAGTTGATAAAATAAACTTCATTTTTTAATTCATAATTTAAATATTATATTAGGGTTAATTTTTGGTATTTTTCTGAAATGTTTAATTTTTTGATTAATAGTGAAAAATACTAAATTTTAACTAGAAACTTCATTTTTGTAAAATTTATTTATATAATTAAATTATATTTTCATTTTTTATTAGACTATAATTTGTTAAATTATTTATAATTAAATATTATTAAGTTCATTTTAATTAATTTCACATTGAAATTAGATATAAAAACAATTCATACTTTTGAACTTTTTTACTTTTAAAACTCATCATCTCATCCCATTTGTGGGATTAAATTTAAATTAATTTTAGACACTTCTATTATTATAATTTGAAAAAATGAATTAAATAATTTTAATAATCATAATTTTTAATTTCTAACACGTTCAACATAATTTTGGACCAAAGTAATTACTGAAATAAATTTAAATTAACTACAATGATTAATGTAAACCATGATTATTTAGTGGTTAACCTAAAACATAAGGTTTAAAAATGACCCTAAACATGTAAAAACCCATTTTATTTCAATATTTAGAAAAAGGAAAATAATATCCTCACATATTAACACCTATAATTCCCTTTTGGATCATAAAAACCCAACCTATATATCCTAAAAACATCCCTCATCTCATCCTAGAATCCTCAATTTAGGAATAAATCAAATAAAGTAAGTCCTTTGGTGCAAACCAAAAGGAGTTACCTAGAGAAGAGTTAACCTTCTTCAATGAGCACTTTTTTCAGTTCCTTATCTACCCCTTAATTTATTTTTATATCAGGGTTATATAATAACCATATTATCTTCTATATAGTTATATTTCATTGTGTCAATGGTATGACCTATACATTCATGCACTTCCATAAAATAAGATATGCATTTATCGCTCATGTGTATGGTGGACTACCACCTCACAAACAGAAGTCTTTCTTTCTTCCATTACCACCTTTAATGGTTTGGAAAAATGATGGATTTTTTGTTTATATAATATATTTAGTATTTTTATAATGTATTTATTCATATTGAGATATTATATAAAATATACAATCATTATTTCTATTTTGTGGGAATATGATACATCATTTGTGTACGTGTGGACTACAGCCTCCTCAAAGAGATGTGATTCGTTCAGGCTTTATATTGAATGTGTTAAGGATTCATTTAATAAAAATATGTGATATATATTTCATAATAATTATACATTAATGATAATATATATATTGTGTCATTTACTTTATTTCTTTTAATCCTATAAGAAAATGAAAAAAGTGTTCATGCGTACGTACGACCTACCATCTCTATGAATGGTGTATTTGTTTTCCTACTTCAATATTTTATATATTATTATAAATTCTTATATAATTAATATATATGATATTTAAATCATTTTTATCATTATAGATATGATTAAACTCATGATTTAATTAATAGGAACAAGAATATAAAAAAAGAAAAACATATATTAAAAACAAAGAGGTTATTACCTGAAGCATAACTTTAACTTGGAATTATTAATAAACGGATAATATATAGTAACAATAAAATAATATATGGTATTATATATATTAATATTGTTATTTTTAGGTTTACAATAATCTTATATTTATTATACATGAGTTAAAAACTTTTACAAAGAAATATAGTACTTAAGGTTCAGGGATTTATCGTCTCGCTGTTATTTCTGTGAGACTTAGGCCATATTCACAACTTGTTTCATTTCTGTGGTGTATATAATATCCCTAAATTAATTAAATAAATCTTATGAATAAATTTATTCTTATTTACATATCTAATTTTATATCTCTCTTTCATGGGGTTTATGGTTAAAAAATTACAAAATAGGTAAAGTATTTTTTTCTCAATTTTCTTTCTTTGAGACACATGTTATGTTATGTACCTATGTTATTTTATGAGGTCAATATACTACCCAGTTGACATGTTATATCATGAATACACATATTCTCATGATATTTTATGTTTCATTTAATGTTATTATTTTATGGGGATTTTGATTCAACATTACCAAAGTGGTAAACATTTATTTCTACAATCTCATTGTTTGAGAAGATTGTTTACGATTATGCTTCCATTGATGAAATATTATGATAAATCTCTCAAAAACTTAATTAATTTTATTTTAAAATTGTTATTCAGGATATATTCATGTAATGGTAACATATTCTTATGCTTTGGTACTTAATAAAATTAAGAAAAAAAATTAATAAAATTCAACTTTATTTCTCTCTTCTCTCAAAAATCTATTTTATTCAAAAACCAAGGTTTCTAAAAATGTTATCAAAAATGTTTTAAATGATATTTTAATATATTTTTTATGGGATTTTTTCCAATAAAAGTTAATTATGTTTTTAAAATGGTTTTAAAATCTTCTTTTATAAGGTTTCAAGGTTATTTTAAAAGAAAAATGTTTTCAAAATGTTTTATGATATAAAAATAATTTTTCAAAGTGGAAAGTATATTATCCTAAAGAAATTTTTTAAAAATATATTTCAGAATTATTTTACATATAATATAGAATATTTTTGTCTTACTCATTCCTTAATAGGGATATGATCCAAGGGTGTCATTCATATTCTTTCTCTAAATGGTTTATTTTTTTAGGGAATTGTTTTTATAAAACCTATTTCTCTTTCATGGGTTATATGTTTATGAAACATGTTTATATTTCATGGGTTATATATTCATGAAACCTATTTATATATCATGGGTTATAGACTTATGAATCCTTATTCTCTTCATGGGTTATTATTTAATTAAATGATTATAAAACCTCTCTCTTTTCCACATCTTATGATATGATGACATGTTTGTGATACCTATTTCATTACAAGGGTTATGATATGATGATTGTTTATAATATTTTGGATCACATATTTATGATATCAATATATGATGGTTGGTACCTATATCTTCATCTAATGAATTTGGTAAATATTTATATCTCAAGAGATATACATGGTTGGAAGGGGATTGAACTCAGTTTAGTAACAAACTTTTTCTACTAAGATGGTCTTGGGAGTGAACCGTGACTACTAATATGGTTTGATGAGTGAATATATTCTAAAAATATTTCCTTTTTAGTGATAATTGAATACTATGGATATCATTTTACATGTTTATGTGTCTACCACAATTCCATGTTTTATTTCTATGTTATGATTTTATGGATTATGCTTCTGATTCCCATTTGATTCATGTCTCATGAACTACAAATATTTATTCTATGACTCTTGATTGTGCTCTTTGATATGTAGGGTATGATATTATAGTGTTATTTTCATGTTCTTATATCCTTATTCTCATGATTATGCTTACATATCTCTCTTGTTTACCATTACTGAGCATCTGAGCCCACCCTTTCTTTTTCTCCTTTCCACAGTTTATGAAGATATATATTATGTAATATGTTTCTAAGAAGGGTCATATTCATGGAGAAACTAGTGGTAGATAATTTTCCTCACTTATATACAAGTTTCTATGTTTCAATTTTTTGAAAAAAAACTAAACTAATATGGTATTTGGGGATTTTTTTATAATATATTAATTGTTCTAGAAAAATGTTTAATGTTTTTGTATGAAAAGTGAGGATCATTATATAACCCTTCTTATATTTCAATTTACCCAGGTTAATAAGAAGAGTAATAATTATGATATGTCAATAAGATTATTTTGGGTGGAGAAATTTATGGGATATTTGGAAGAATTATTTAAGAATAATAAAATATTAATTTAAAGGAACAAATTTCTATTGGATGGGAAAGATATGGGTTTTTAGATATATTTTTTACTTAACACTCTCTAAATATAAACCAAAACTTCCTTTTGTGTGTATGTGACTTGATATTTGTTTTTAGTATTCTAAAAATGAATGTTTATGTTTTGTTTACTTCAGTTTTTTGTCAAAGATGATAAGTAAAAGAATATTTTTTTTGTATTGGATCCCAGGAGTGCAGGTCTTAGGTGCCTCAGTTGGTATTAAAGAAGGCTTTAGATAAATTTAGAGGTTAGGAAGAGTGAATTATCATGGTATAGGTATCCCTTAATGTTAGTATATGATTTAATTTCAAATAAATTTACGATATATTAGGAAAATATTATTACATTTTGATAATATACATGATTAAGGTATATATTGATTGGAATTTGATTTTATGTTATTTGGGAATTAGGACTACATAACATTAGTGAAAGCCATATGGATAATCCTAAATGTAGTAAAACATTATAAAATGTTAATAAAGTAGATATTTTGTGTCTTTCTAGCAATTAAATACATTCCTGGATGAAAATAAATGAATACAAGATATATAATAGATTCACGTAGGGTTAATAACCCTAAAAAGGTTGATTGAGTATTAACAAGATCTCACCTGGTGCATGAAAACAAGTTCTAACTACACATTCGGTTTGAGCCTAGAGATATTCTTTAGTTAAATTTTATTATCTTTATTAACTATTATAATGGATTTAAATTAAATATTTATATAGAATATAACTAGTTATTTTATGAAACATAATAGGAAATTGACCATATATAAACTAGTTTAAAATGAAGGAGTTATAGTTTTAGTAGATTATATCATAGTATAACTGAAAGTATCCTAGGTTTAAATGGAGGTTTAATAGGAGAAAACAACTTAGGATTGAGTTTTAATTTTCATATAATCATTTTTATTTGAATTTATTTTATATTATAATAACCATTTTGGATATATTATTTGGTTCGAAACATGATCATGAAAATAAATTTGTTAAAGTTATGTCTCTAGAAACCTCTACTACTTATAGGTAGATAAGGATGCATACTTGTCAAAAATGTATGAGAATTTAAATATAGGACTATTATAAAGAAAATAGGAGTTTTATAGTCTTAACCACTATAGTTAGTTGGAAATTATATATTAAGTCATGAATATCTTATAGACACCCATAGTAATATTCATTTTTAAGTGAGAATTAAACATTACATGGGAACAATTTATTTATGGGTGTATAATGTGACACCCAATAAATTATGAATATTTAAGGTTATTATAGATTATTTTATATGTATAAATGAATGAAAATGAACCACATTATAATTATGATAACTTCAACATATTTGTCAAATTTTTAGGTATAAATAGATGTAACCATATCATGAATTTATTGAGAAAAAAATTAAATCATATAGTGTAATTCTTTCTAATGAGGATAATTTTTCTAAGCTTGGTAAGGAGGTATTTTCACTAGGATATTACATGGAAAAAGCCAAACCCAAACTCCAAAACATGAAACATGATATAAATCAATTATGGGATAAGTTAAAACTTGTGGAAATCGGTATCATATTCATGATAGTTGAATCTCAACCTATAAATACTACTAGTTAATATCACATCATTTGGACTTACACAGAACATTTGAGGGGTTATGTAAGTATAATATAGAATAATATGAACATGTAATTATCAACATAATAAATTATATATTAATCAGATGTATTTATATAAATTTAGAACTTTAAAGTAAATGAAAGGTAATTTTGAATGAATATTTATTGACAATATTTAAATAAAATATCTAAATGACCAATATAATAATTTTTATGTTTAAAAATGTATTTTACTAAAAAAATTATTCAAAATGAATTCTTATATAAAAATCAATTTATAATAAATTTTGAAATTGATTTCTATAAAAAAAATAACATTTTGAATAAAAATACTCAAATTATGTAATAAGGTAAAATACATATTTTGGCATAAAAAAATTTACTAAGGTTAAAAATTAATTACCATAATAGTGGTACAAGGGTTAATTTCAATTAATTTCTTATATAATTTATGTTTTTTATATAAAAAAATAAATTAATCCCTTTTAAATTTTTAATCTAATGTAATTTATTTATATATATATACATATATATTAACACTAATTTAATTATTATTTTACATGAAGTTGTTTTTTTCAGTTTTTAAGAGGTAATTCCCCGGTGTGGCCTTTTCGAACCCTCCTCACAGAGAAACCCCCTTCCCCACGAAGGGGTAGTACCTATAGGCAGCTCCCCCAGCTGGGGAAGGAGTCGTTGCTAGCCGAGATGGCTGAGCGTCCCAGAGGATAACAGCCCGGCAGTGATGGTTCATTATAGTGATCTGCCAGCAATTGGGTCGCGCCTCATTTTTCCCACCTAGAGGAGTCCGGGTGGCCCGGCAAGGTGGGTGGATCCCGGGGGAGAGGCTCGCCCCGAAAGCGGACTCCCAAGATTAGAACCCTAAACCTCCCAAAGAACGACCTCTTTTGGCAACTCACCTTCATCACCGCACCACCATAGAAGTGGCCATGAAGTTATATTAAAAACACCTAAATATTAAAAATGTATCTTTAATTAAAATAGTTTTTCAAAATATTATATGTTTTAAAATAAAATATTACTTTCTCATATTTAGAAATTGAATTCGATTAAATTAAGTCAAAATTAGGATTCCACATGTTATAATTTTGTAATATGGCTTATATTTTAGTTTTAGTAAAAAAATAATTTCCATGGTTAAAATTTAATGAAGATTAATTAGGGTAAAATGGATAACTTACTGTGGATTGAATTTTGTTTACTTTACATTACACATAGACCATTAAAATTTATACCAACATATATCACCAACCATTCCTCACCTAACTCACCTAAAACTATTCAAATTCCAATATTACCTCTCATATACAATTTAATTCTATGTAAAAGTACCTCTTTTATACCAATAAAAGTACCTCACATCCACCCACACCAATCCTCACCTCTAATTCAAAATTTCATTCAATACACACTTCTTCTTCCTCCCCTATAATCCATTTACATGTTTTATGTCCCTTGTTTGCAATAATTTTTCTTGGAAACTCCAATTACATGAATTCCCACCAATGATGTTTTAAATTATCAATGTGGTTAAAAATATTTCAAGATTTTTGGGAGAAAAAGGTAAGGGTTCTCGTTTTAATTTTCATTCCTTGAGAAATATTCAATATTCACTAATAGTTTTATTTTCTTAGTGTATATACTACTACTTTGAGATGTTATATATGGATTTATTTATATTAATTTAATTTTAAATTAAATTTCATGTTCTCTCTTTAAAGTCCACTCAATTAAAAAAGTCACCAAATCCATAATCATTTTTTCCAACTCAATTTATTTTCATTTAGTTATGGTCATTCTTCTGGAATTTTATTCTTATAAGATAGGTACATATTAACATATAATTGAATAATTCTATAATTCATCTTAATTTTTAGTTATTTACATTTCTTTTTCATAAATTCTTTTTGGAATGATTTTTATGTCAATTTTCATTCTATTATGGATTCCTTTCTTTATAAAAATGTTGTTTGGTTAAGGATAATCATCATCTTATTTAAATGTTTTTTCTCTTCCACAACCATATTATTTCATTAAAAATATGTTTTTCTTTTCTTATTTTGTAACCTAAATATGTATTATCCCATGATATCTTCTTATTTTTCATTACCTCTTTTCAATAAAAAGTTTTACCATCCTTTTTACAATGTGGGTTATAATAATGATATTTTAAAATATTAAAAAAACATTTTGGGATTATATATTTTATCTTCCACTCTAAAATTATTACATTGCCTTTATTCCTTTTAAAAAATTACCTTTATGTATTTCTCTTTTTATTTAATGTTTAAAAATTTATTTTGGTCATATACTTGAAAATGATATTTAAAAGTTACTTTTTACTACATTTTCTATTTATTTTTACTTTCTTTACATGATATGAGGGGAATCACTTTTTAAAATTTTCTATACAAATTAATTTTTATCATCTCCTTTGTCCATTTTATTTATTAAACTTCCCCTCCATGTTTCGATGTTTTTATAAATAAATTCATGTTCCCTTTGTTTTATAAAATGTTTTCTTATAAGGGTAAAAAACTAAAGTTTTTTTCTTATTCCTTCTCCAAGTAAATATTTAATGTTTATTAAATTAAATATTGGTTAACATATACGAATGATACCATTAAATTTATTTCTATATATGTATTAAGATATTGATATTCCATTTATTGGCTGTGGAAATTATTGTTATCTCGTTTGTTCATTATTTATATATGAGTTTTTATTGAATACTAAAGAAATTTGATTGTGAATTGAATTTATTATATAATATTTGAGGAAATTATAGGACATGTGTCAGTGATTGGTGGGGTCTATAGTTATATATCCCCTCGATACATCAATAGGTTTAATAATACAAATGGGTTTGTGTATTTTTTATCATCCTTACAATTTATTAATGATTTATGGGTTAAAGTAATGTTGGTAAGAATAATGTCTTAGTTGTGACTGTGATGGTAAGAATATTTTCTTGGTTGTGGTCATGATGTTAGTAATAATTTCTTGTATGTGATCATGATGGTAATAATAATTTCTTGGATTTGATCATGATGGTAAAAATAATGTCCATTTGTGGTCATGATTACAAGAATAATGTATTGGATACATTCATGATGGAAAGATTAATTCTTTTGTTGCATTCATGATGGTGAGAATAATGTATTGGATGTGGTCATGATGGTAATAATAATTCCTTGGCTATAGTCATGAAGGCAATAATGATGTCTTGAATATATTCATGACTTTAATAATGATGTATTAAATGTAATAATGATGGTAAGAATGATTTATTGGATATGATATTGATTATAAGAATGATTTCTTTGTTAAGGTCTTGAAAACATGCTTATGATTCATAGAATTATGTATTCAATCACTGTGGAATTATTAATTATTTTTCATGTGATTATTTACATTGATTTTTTATCCATAGATCAATTTCAAGATATTGTGGTCAATTATATGGAATTACTCAATTTATTTATTCCTACCATATTATTTTTCCCTTTTTTATTAAATGAATGCTTCCAATATATGATAACCCTTATAAATAATTCAATCTCGCATTTATAATGTTTTTATTTCCCTATGTTATGAAGAACATTAGCACACATGATATTTATAAAAGATTATCATGTGTGGATAATTATTTTGGGATGTTCAAGTATTATTATAGAATAAATAGTTCTTATTATAAATGTAAAATTTTTAACTGGATGAGAATTTTATGGGTTTTGTTAGATAAATTTTTTTTCATAACCCTCTAAAACTCTAAACATAAAGGGTCTTTGGTGTGTATGTGACTCAACATTTTTTTTGGAATTGTAATAATGAATGGTTATGTTTGGGTCACATAATTTGGTTTCAAAGTTGATATGTAAAATTATATATTATTCACATCATATTCTTGGATTGTGGGTTCAGGGTGTCTCGAGGATAAGAAGGTCAAGCCATACATTATCACATAATGTGTAAAATTCTATGTATAACACTATGATGTGGTGACATTCATCAAGAAGTAATCTATCCCATCACTGATCATGATATATTTTAGGCTACCAAATGATGGTATTTCCTTTAGTGTATATTTCTAACATTCTCTCACTTTCACTAAAGCCTCATAGAATTAATGCAATTTCATCTCTATGTCACATCATATGTAATAACTTATGAAACAATATGTAAAACAGTCACAAACCAGCCCGATTACCCTGGTAACCCGATAACCGAGCTGGCCCTGACATAGCCATAATGGCGTTCCCGATCCCAATGGGTTGGTGACTAGCACCTGGCATCACAGAACATGAAATTGGGAACGATTTTTCCACCAACAATGTGGAAGAAAAGAAAAAAGACAGTATGTACAACAAAAAGAAAAATCCACTGGGAGTAATGTACCAGAATACAAAGAGGCATAAAAAGCCCAAAGTACTACAAACCAAGTACTAAAAATGGGAAAACATCCCCAAGGTCCCTAAGGACACAACTCACCAAGTCCAAAGATCAACATCTGGATCCACCTCCAAGAGATCCCTTCCCTTTTCTCGAACCTAGAAGAAGAAAGTCTACAAAAACCCAAAGGAAAAAAGTAGGGTGTGATCCTAAGCCTAGTATGATACCACAAAATATTCCATAATAGATGCAGAATATCGATTATCCAAGGAAAATATTTTAATTTTCAAATCAAAAGGTTTGGAAATTCAAAATCGTATTTAAACGAAACATGATATACATTTTCAAATGATGGAAATAAATATTTTAAAAGCATTGGCATACATTTATATAAAGGAATTGGCATAAATTTATATTTCAAATATAAATAAACAAGCGATCAATATGGTAATCTAGAAAAAGGAATGATAGTATTAACCAGTTATAGGATTCGACACTCTCTATGTGAACTCAGCAAAATGTGTATACACACATCCCTATGAAACTGGCCAAAGGGGACTCACCACCAACCCGTAGGGGATGTGACCCGCTTCAAGTCTGTTTTAGAACATTGTCATAGCATAAAGTGTATCCGAATAACTCACTAACTTCTTAAGGATTGCATGCTCTCTTACATGACAGGAAAACTATTTTAAAAACTGCATAAAAATACGAAAAATCCCATTATTCCATTTCAAATTTTCCAATTTCTTTCTATTTAAAACTGAAATAGGTTTTATTCAAAAACATTCCTTTTTCACAAGATAAAACCAATGGGTTTCTATCAAATCATATTAATCCATTTTCACCAGTTTGAAATCCAATCAAAACTAATTCCATCATCACATAATTTATTTCCAAAATTAAATTCAACAATTTAATTGAAATCATTTCCATCAAATCCACAATTTAAATTAAATAATTTAAATCAGAAAATTTCTATAAACACACCCAATTCAATGGAATTGGTGGTTTTCAAAATTTTCATGCCAAAACCATTTAAAATACCTTGATTCACTGGAATCAAAATTTTTATCAATTTAATTAATAGCAAATTTGAGCAATTGAATTTAAATCAACAATTGAAATAAATCTAGAAATACAAGGGTGATCAATTTGGAAATTTGGGACGGAATGACCTACCTCGATTTATTGACGGGAGTTAGCCTAATGAGAAACCCCAAAAACCGAGCGGCACAACGTCGTCGATCATGTTCTGGATCTAAATCCTTAAAACCAAAAAAAAGAACCATGGTAGCAAGATCATTTAAAATTAGATCTAGATCCACAATCCTAGATCTAGATCTCAACTCGTAGGTTTAAATCCATGGAAAACGGTGGAAATATCCCATGTAAAGATTAAGGAAGGATAGAGGAAAGAATGGGAGAAGTAATAGGTTGAAATCCACTTACCAGGAGGAGAGCGGATTATCAATCCGAACCTTCAATCTTGAAGGAAGAAGTTCAGATCACCTTGTATTCTCTCCAGGAGGATTTGGAAACACCTAGAATGTTTCAAGCCCATGCCAAGGTCATAAATATGGAAGTCCTGGAGGTTCATGTGGCTTTAAGAAGGATTTTCAGAATTAAAAAAATTGCATGCACGATTTCCTGGACAGAGGAACATAGTCAGGCAAACCATGCACAAACCGTGCGGAACCCACTGTACAGGTTTCCAAGGTTGGCACGGTTTGGTCGCATGGTCTGTCAAACTGTGCGAAAACCGTGCAGGCCTATATGTCCAGTTCTTCATGGTTGGCATGGTTTGGTCGTACGACTTGTCAAACCGTGTGCAAACGTGCACAACTCATTGTCCTTTATTTTTCCTTAAAATTTCACCCAAATTCACCCTAAGTCACTACTCCAAAACAAAGGTACTTAGAAACATCAAAAGTACCTGAAAACGTAACGTGATGTCACAACCTCCCCACCATAAGGTCTTTCTATACCCAGAAATCCTATGACGAAACCTCCACATCAAAAAGATGAGGCCACTACTCTCTCATTAGTGACTCTCTTTCCCGTTTCTCATGAGAATCATAACCATGTTTCCATACTACACGGACCAGAGGTATCATTCTCCCATGAATTAACTTGGTCTCTGAATCAACAACCCTGACTGGTCATTCAGTCACAGATAAATCTTGTTCAATCTCAAGATCACCCCAGCTCAAAACATGAGATGGATCAGAGAGATACTTTCGCAGCTGCGATACATGGAACACATTATGTATCGATGTCAACTGTGGTGGTAGATCTATACAGTAAGCAACTTTACCCACATGACCAAAAACCTCTAAAGGTCCCACAAAATGAGGAGCAAGATTCTCTTGCCTCTCAAGTCGTCGATTACCTAATCTGGGTGAAACTTTCATAAACACCTTGACACCAACTAAGAACTCTAAAGTTCTACGGTGATGATCAGCATAAGACTTGTACCGAATCTATGTTGTCATTATTCTCTGATGAATCAACTGGATCTTAGTTGTCATCTCTTAGACCAAACTCGGTTTTACCAAGGAACATTCACCAATCTCCAACCAACATAAAAGTGATTTACAAGGAAGGCCATAAAATGACTCAAAATGATCCATTTTGATCTAAGACTGATAAATTTTGTTATAAGAAAAATCAAATATCCTTAGATGATCATCCCAAGACCCACCAGAGTCGAGAACACGTGCACAGAGTATATCCTCAAGGATCTAAATAGCTCTCTCTGTCTGGATGTCTGACTATGGATTGTAGGTCGTGCTCAAACGGACCTAAGATCCTAGTGCCTCCTAAAGTCCTCTTCAAAAGTGATAAGTAAAATGAGGATCCCTATCAGAGACTATAGCAGACAGAACTCCGTGCAAACGAACAATTTCTTTCACATAGATATTTCCCAACTCCTTAACTTTGATTGTATCTTGAATACGTATAAAGTGAGCCGACATGGTCAGCCTATCGATCACAACCCATATCACATTCTTCTTCCTATGGTTTTGAGGTATCCCAACCACAAAGTCCATAGAGATTTCATCCCACTTCCATGTAGGGACTAGAAGTGGTTTAAGTAAACCTAAAGGTTTCTGGTACTCAACTTTCACCTGCTGGCATGTATAGCAACAAGATACAAACTCAGCAATATCTCATCTCATACCTATCCACCTGAACTATCACCTCATGTCATAGAATATCTTCATGGTTATCGAGTGCACAGCCCACTGAGAGTTATGGAAATCCCCCCATCACATCCTTCCTTTCCGCTAACGGCTCAACGTAACAGTTTCGATAACATAGAACTCCCTCTTTGGAGAATGACCGTTGGGTGTCGGTATCCCCACCATAAAGAGAGTCCCTAATTCTATGGAATTCATCATTCATTTGCTGTTCCAGAAGAATTAACTTGAGAAGAGCAGATGTCAACTGAACACTGGCTAAAGAAACTCCATTCCCCTTCCACTGAACTCCAATATTCAACTGAGAAAAAATAGCCATCAAACTCTACTCTTATGAAGATTCTTTCACAGCCTGTGATGGTAGTTTCTTGCTTAATGCATTTTCAACTACCTTCCCTTTCCCCAGGTTATAGGCAATGTCAAAGTTGAAATATTGAAGGTACTCCACCCAACGCCTTTTGCGGAGATTCAAATCTTTTTGAGAGAAGATATAACTCAAGCTCTTGTGGTCTCAATACACAGTAAACCTTTCTCCATAAGTGTAATGTCTCTAACACTTAATTGCGTGCATTAAAGCTGAAAGTTTAGGTTCATGGGTAGGATAGTTCTTCTCATAAGGCTTAAGATGACGAGATCCATAGGCAACAACATGATTACCTTGCATAAGGACACATCCCAAACCTGAACCTGATGCATCACAGAAGACCACGTAACCTATCCCAACCTTAGGAAAAGTTAACACCAGCGTAGTAGTCAAAATATTCTTTAGCTCAACAAAATAACCCTAAAATTTATAATTCCAGGAAAACTTCACTCCCTTTCGAGTCAGAGCAGTCATTGGAGAAGCTAACTGTCAGAAGTCTTTCACAAATTGGCAATAATAACCTACTAAGCCCAAGAAGCTCCAAATCACGAAAACATTTCATGGATGTCCCCAAGTCATTACAGCCTTCACATTATCAGGATGAACTGATATTCCTTGTTCTGACATGACATGTCCCATGAAATTTACTTCCCGAATCCATAAATCTCACTTTGAAAGCTTGGCATAAAGTCAATGATTCCTTAGAAGACTTAGAACTGTTCTCCGATGAAGCACATGATCCTCCTAAAACATGGAGTAGACAAGAATATCATCCACAAAGACTACCAAAAAAGTATTTAGATACTCATGGAAAACTTTGTTCATCAAAGACATGAAAACTGTAGGAGAATTTGTTAGGCTGAAGGGCATAACTAGGTACTCATAATGGCCATACCTACTCCGAAAAGTGGTCTTATTAATGTCAGATTCTTTTATCATCAACTAATGGTAACCAAAACGAAGATAAATTTTTGAAAACCACTTTTCCCCTTTCAATTGATCAAACAAATTATCAATTCATGCTAACAAATATTTTTTCTTTATTGTAAATCAATTGAGATTTCGATAATCAATACATAAGAGAAGAGAATCATCATCCTTCTTGGAGAAGAGAACTGGTGATGCCCAAAGTGACACACTCGGGCATATAAAACCTTTCTTAAGAAGATTGTCTAACTGAGACTTCAATTATTTTAGTTCTGATAGATCCATTCGGTAAGTGGGAATAGAAACTGGTTGAGTACCAGACATTAAGTCAATAGAAAAATCAACCTCCCTTACTAGTGGAAAACTAGAGAAGTCAGAAAAAAAACGTCGGTAAACTCAGCAACGACTAGAGGAAGATCACCACACATTGAATCTCTCTCTAGATCAAAATAAAAAACTGATATAACTTTCCCCAACTCTGGATAAGAGGGTATAGCTCTGCTTGACCTTGGGTCCCATTCTCCTCAAAAAACAAGAGGTGCACCGCTGGGTGTAGTAAGGTAGACCTGTCGAAGATAAAAATCAATCTGGGATTTATTGGCAATGATCAAATCCATCCCAATTATGACGTCAAAAGATTTCATGTCAAGAATCAAAAATCTCAGAGCATGATCAACATATGATAGAGAGAAGACACAAGAAGGTCTACGGAGACCCTTCTCTCTCATTGTATTAAGGGGTGTAGTAATATCCATAGCATAAGATAAAATCTCCATAGGTAGATTAAGCATATTAGCAATATGGGTTGAAATAAATGAGTGAGATGCACCAGTATCAAAAAGAGCGATCACTAAAGATGAAGCTATAGTAATGGTACCTCTCACAGTTGCAGGACATGTATCATCAACCTCTGGAGACTCTTCCACTGTGTGAAGAAGCTTCTTTCCGGATGCTTGTGGCTGGAACCTTTTTGTACGTGAAGAATTTGTTTTCCCCACACTTTTTGGAGGTGTTGATGATCCTTTTTCACTAAGTGGAGTAGAGAAGTGATGGAAGAATCTCTGTAAGTTCCCTAAAAGTCCACAAGAGCTATAGTTATTGGGTGCCTTAGTCCAAACCCTCTTAGAATTTCTTGGCTTTCCACACTAATAACATGTGAATAAATCCCCTCCTGGTGCTACCGGAGGTCTGGAATGACTCTGTTGTCGAGAACTACCCTGATAAATGTCACACTTCTGTTTTCCTTTAAAGGAACCAATGCTTCCACTAGGAGGAAATAGAAATCCCTTCAACCTTGACTTTCCTACTAGTTCCATCTCAACCATCATCGCCCTATCCATCACAACATCATAAGTGGGTATCTTTAGTAAGAAAACCTTAGAACTTATATCTGATCGAAGTCCCAACTCAAATCGTCAAGCTTTCATCTTCTCATTAGATAAAATATTAGGAGAAAACCATACCAACTAAGAAAAGAAATTTCAGTACTCAGTCACAGTTTTGTTGGCCTGCTCAAGATTGAAAAACTCCACAGCCTTGGCCAACACCATTGATTTTGGATAGAACTGGTTAGTGAAAAGAACCCTAAAGTCTTTCCACTCCAAACCCTCATGTTTCCCAACTGTCACCATCGTGTCCCCTCATATCCTACTTGGTCCATCTAGCATGAAGGTGGAACACTTCACATTGATCTCACCAGGTACCTCCAAGAACAAAAACAGATGTTCAATCTTACTCAACCATTCCTCAGCATGTTGAGGGTCAGTGGAGCTTTTGAAACCTGGTGGCTTCTGGCATAGGAACTCTTGAGAATGATTTTGGAGAATATAACTATGATAATCTATAGTTGGAGCCTAAACAGGAACTGGAGGTGGTTCCTGTCCTAGATCTTGGACAGTGCGAACAATCACCTCACCCAGACTCAGATCCACAACAGGACTCGCTTGCTGAGATTCAGCAGCAGACACTTTTTGGATCTAATTCCCATGTCTTCTCGGAGGCATGATTCCACACAACATAGAAAGACATTAGATTAACACTCAAACAGCTTAACAAGGAAAACTATTCTTAATAGAAGGGATAACAAGATTTGTATTCCACTCTATCCAAATCAAAATAGGGAAAATATTAGAACTAATCCACATGTCATATTTCCCTAACCAACCCTGGTGACTTAAGGTTCATTATGGTGAGAGTTGTCTAGGCACTCAATCACAACTACCTCCTAAGTCCCGACAAGAATACTAAAATTCATACTGTAATCAAGGAAAAATATTTAACCTACCCTCTGATACCATTTTTTCAAGAACCATCCTGGGTACCCTGGTAACCCGATAACCGATCCGGCCCTAACATAGCCCTAAGGGCATTCCTGATCCCCATGGGTCGGCGAATAGAACCTGGCATCACATAACATGCAAGTGGGAATGATTTTTCCACCAACAATATAGAAGAAAAGAAACAATACAATATTCATAACAAAAAGAAACTCCACTAGGAGTAATGTACCAAAATACAAAGAGGCATAAAAAGCCCAAAGTACTACAACCCAAGTACTAAAAATGGGAGAACAGCCCCAAGTTACCTAAGGACACAACTCACCAAGACCAAAGATCAATATCTGGATCCACCTCCAAGAGATCCCTTCCCTTTGCTCGAACCTAGAAGAAGAACGTCTACAAATGCTCGAAGGCAAAAGTAGGGTGTGAGCCTAATCCTGGTAGGATACCACCAAATATTCTGTAACATATACAAAATATATATTATCCAAAGAAAATCTTTCAATTTTCAAATAAAAATGTTTGGCAATTCAAAAGCATATTTTAACAAAACATGCTATACATTTTCAAATGATGGAAATAAATATTTTAAGTAACGATTTTACAAATGATGGAATATTTCTAAAACAATGGCTTATGTAAAACATTTATATAAAACAGTTCATATAAATTCAGCAGGAATTTAAAGTAGTTCAAAATCATTGGCATACATTTATATCTCAAATATAAATAAACAAGCAAGAAACATGGTCATCTATCAAAAGGTACAATAGTATTAACCAGTTATAGGATTCCACACTCTCTATGTGAACTCAGCAAAATTTGTATACACACGTCCCTATGACACTAGCCAAATGAGACTCATCACCAACCCGTCAGAGACGTGACCCGCCGCAAGTATGTTTTAAAACATTGTCGTAGGGTAGAGTGTATCAAAATAACTCACTAACTACATATGGATTGCATGCACTCTTACATGATGGGTGAACTATTTTAAGAATGATTAAAAATAAAATCAATCCCATTCATCCATTTAAAATGTTCAAATTTCTTTCCATTTAAAACCAAAACAGGTTTTATTCAAAAACATGCCTTTTTACAAGATAAAACCAATGGGTTTCTATCAAATCATTTAAATACATTTTCACCAGTTTGAAATCCAATCAAAACTAATTCCATCATCACACAATTTATTTCCACAATTAAATTCAACAATTTAATTGAAATCATTTCCATCAAATCCAAATTTAAATTAAACAATTTAAATCAGAAAATTTCCATAAACACACCCAGTTCAATGGAATTGGAGGTTTTCCAAATTTTCATGCCAAAACCATTTCAAATACCTCGATTCAATGGAATCGAATTTTTTATCAATTTAATTGAAATAAAATTTGAGCAATTGAAATTAAATCAACAATCGAAATAAATCCAGAAATACAAGGATGATCAATTTGGAAAGTTGGGATGGAACCACCTACCTTGATTTATTGACGGGTGTTAGACCAACAAGAAACCCCAAAAACTGAGTGGCACAACATCATAAATTAGGTTCTGGATCTAAATCCATAAAACCAAAAAAAGAACAATGGTAGCAAGATCTTGTAAAAATAGATCTAGATCCACAACACTAGATCTAGATCTCAAATCATAGGTTTAAATCCATGGAAAACATTCGAAATATCCCATGAAAAGATCATGAAAAGATAAAGGAAAGAATGGGAGAAGTAACATGTTGAAATCCACTTACCAGGAGGAGAGCATATCCTCAATATGAGCATTCAATATCAAAGGAAGAAGTTCAGATCACCTTGGAATATCTCTGGGAGGCTTTGGAAACACCTAGAATGTTTCAATCCCATGAAAAGTTTGAAAATATGGAATTCATGGGGGTTCTGGTGGTTTCAAGAAGGATTTTCGGAATTAAAAAAAAGTGTTCATGGTTTCCTGGAAAGAGGTGCATAGTCAGGAAAACCGTGCACCAACTGTGTGGAGCCCACTATCTAGGTTTCCAAGGTTGGAATAGTTTGGTCGCACGGTCTGTCAAACCGTGCACATACTATGAAGACCTCTCTATCCAGTTCTTCATGGTTGGCACAATTTCTCAAACCGTGCACAACTCATTGTCCTTTATTTTTCCATAAAAGTTCACCCAAACGCACCCCAAGTCCCTACTCAAAAACTGAGGTACTTAGAAACATCAAAAGTACCTGAAAACATAATGTGATGTTAAAAATAAATGTAACACCCCTGGAAAAGTGATACCTAAAAGGCTAAATGTTACTACCCATGTCAACAAGGTTCACCTTTCTTTTTGGGAGCCTACCCGATTAGAACTCCATAGTTAATCATGTTTGGCATGAAGTAGTAATTAGGATGGGTGACCTTATGGGAAGTTTCCCAGGGTGTGTGTGAGTGAGGAAAAAACACACTAAAAGAACATGTGTTAGCCTGTGGGGACAGTCATTAGTCTGATAAGCGACCCTAGTGAGTAATAGACTATGGTGTGCTGGTAAGGAAACCAAGGTATTACAGGAGACCCATGGGGTCAGATGAAAAGTTTCATGTCTCGGGGATGTGGGCCGTAACAAATTTTATCAGAGGCAATACCCAGCCGGAAGTGCTTAGGCACTATCTGGGTTTGAGGCTTGGGGTAAAAAATGAGGGCATTGTGCTTTAAAGGGGTGGATAATGTAACACCCCTAGAAAATTGAGACTTAGTAGGCTAAATGTTACTACCCATGTCAACAAGGTGCACCTTTCTTTTCAAGAGCCTACTTAATTAGAACTCCGCAGTTAAGCATGTTTGGCATGGAGTAGTAATCAGGATGGGTGACCTTCTGGGAAGTTTCCTAGGGTGTGTGTGAGTGAGGAAAAATCACATTGAAAGAACATGTGTTGGCCTGTGCGGATAGTTATTAGTCTGATAAGTGACCATAGTGAGTAATAGTCTATGGTGTGCTAGGAAGGAAACCAAGGTATTACAAGAGACCCATTGGGTCATATGACAAGGTTCATGGCCCGGGGAGGCAGGTCGTGAAAAAAACACTTTTTTAGTATCATATAAAACTCATTTAACAACTTCATTCATTAATCTTTAGCACACATTAAATAATATGTAAAAAATGTCCAAATGCATCCAAAACATCATTTGGATATCCTTAAAATTACTTTTGGGATAGCTATCAAAGTTTTATACAAACACATTATAAAAACAAACTGAAAGAACATGTGTTGGACTGTGGGGACAATAATTAGTATGATAAGCAACCCTAGTGAGTAATAGCCTATGGTGTGCTGGGAAGGCAACCAAGGTATTAAAGGAGACCCATGGGGTCAGATGACAAGGTTCATGGCCCGAGGATACGGGTTTTGACCAAAACTCTTTTATAATATCAAATGAAACTCATTTAACAAATTCATTCATTCATCTTTATCACGCATTAAATAATATGTAAAAAATATAAAAATGCATCCAAAACATCATTTAGATATCCATCAAAATACCTTTTGGATAACTATCCAAGTTTTATACAAACACATTATAAAAACATAATCATCATTCATAAAACCATTAAGTATGATCCTATATTCCTTTATATAATTTTAAATAATTATTTATTTCCTAACCGATATATGTATGAATATATAATATCTAGAAAATAATCAAGAATACTCCATCTATAAAGGTATTTAGCATGATATCTTTGTAACACGTGTATTTTTAAGTCTTTTTCTACCAGCTATACCATATAAAAGTATGTATAATTGTATAGTCCCTTTATCTAATATATCTAGTTGTTATGGGTCACATAATATTTCAATATTGTATATCATACTCATATGTCATTGGTTCATTAAGTATAGACTAACTATACAGATAAACACATCAAATTTAATTCACCTAGATCAATGATCACATCAAATGATCATCAACCAAATTGATAATCAAATAATATGTTACCTATCATGGTGGTCCATACACTTCCTCATCCTATCTCAATTGAGGGACCATGTGTTATCTTCATCATATGAGAGGAAAAATAACCATCTTAGTAAATCCTTAATCAAGGATATGGTCATAATCATTCAAAACCAACCCATGATTAGCTTATCCTAAGGGATTCAGTAATAAAGTTATGAAATTATGGAGGTCCTCTTACTAGGTTACTTTCCAAACATTGATAAATGGATTTAATAAGAATTTGTATCCCTGATATATCAATGAAATAGTTTATAACACTCCATGTTTTATACTTGGGGAGTTATCCAAAGAAAAAAACATTTAATGCCTCAATGATATATAAAACCAAACTCATACCAACATTAACATTTTATCATAAACTATATTACTCTATGAAAAATAATGATTTGGGTTAACTCAATATTATGGCCTGAAAGGTTAATTACCATTTCTATTCATATAATATATACAATGTATATGAAATAATGATAAAATGGAGACATAATTTTGTATAACATGGTACATTTTATATTCTTAAAATCATATAAGAATACTAATAAAAACCATGCATAAGTTCATGTATAATCATATGATATATGATAAAACACTTAGAGGATGTATGGTTGCTTTACATTTAAGGTTTTATTAATCTCATAACCTATTTATGTAATTATTACCTCATCACCATGTGAATATATGATAAAACCACCCACTAAACTCCTTTAGTTAATAAAATCTATAAATAATTATTTTTAAATAATAATGATACTAGGAATCAAATTCATAATTTTTAACACCCTAAAAATAGTATTCAATGTATTCACTACACAACATAAAATTTTATATTGTTAACAACATTTATTGTCTAAATAGAACATTTTCATAATACATTATCATTATCATGGAACATTTCCATTAAACATATCTTTGATATCACTTTGGTAACAATGATTACCTCTATAAAATAACATATTTCTTCACCAACACATCCTAAACTATTTCATGATATGAATTTACTTTTAATTTGAATTAAACTAGTTTAATAATTTATATATTACACTTCCAACATCTATAATTCCAAATATAAACCCTCTATACACTTGTAAAATATATTTTCTATAAAATATATTTCTATGAAATAAAATATTTTCTATTAGGAAATAACACTAAATTATTTTAATAATAATATTTAACAAATAAATTATTAATAACCTTATCTTATATTTCATTCCATGTGTTTAGTTTAATATTATGAAAAAGAATATTTTATTCTTCATATACATTATTTATAACAACCATTATATACTAAATCCCCACATATCTTATAAAAAATAAAATAAGATTAAGACTAGATGATATTTATTTTTATCCCCAGGAGATTTATGGTAATCCACTACACCAAACTCCTCAATGTATCAAACCCTTCCTTTATCACTTGCATGTATGTCCATGACCATAAATACCTTTTTAGTTTTTAACACTTGTATATATTTAGAATATACATATAATTTACAATAAGTTTCTTATAACCTTCAAAGAGACATAACTGAATTATATAACATTAATACATCATTTGTACACTCCCTATGTCTTCTTGAAACCATTTTGGTCTTTTAGCTCCTCTATTGACCAGTTTCACCACAATTTAATAATTTCCAATCCATAATGAGACCTACCTAAGATTTTAATGACCCAAGATTAAGAGTAGATCACCTAATATTGTTATTTTAGCTTAAAACTTTCCCTTTATTATTTTCAATACAAAACCAGAGCATAGACCTCACACGTCTCACTTATCTATCCTTGACATATCTAAGAGACAGAGTAAACATTTTCTAAAGTCAATCATATTATAATATAAAATAAAAACATTAATTCTTTTCTATTGGGATTTTAGAATTAATTGTACATCTGGATCAAGTCTTCCAGGAAACCTAGACCTCACCTAATTATTTTCAAACCCAATCATGTTGAGTATATGAGAAATAATTGAAGTTCATTTGGATATATTGTATATAAACAATTCCTTTGAAACCTCATAACTCTTTTAACTGGCCTATTATTGATAGAGCCTTTTAAGGTTATCTACCATCTTAAATGAATACTTATACTCATGCTTCTTTTTTTCAACTTAGATTCTATGGATATAAGAGTGAGAGTTAATATATCAATAAATTAATTCAAGTTGTTATTATAGAAATATAGATCTAATTATTGAAAGGATTCAATAAACAGACACTGAATAAGGGGTTTCTCTAACATATAAAATTATTAGTCTTGATTATGAATTATTCTCAAGTTCCTATATCATTATAAAAAGATTATTCTATTAAGAATATCATTTTTTATTATTGATATCAAAGTCTGGTTTGGTGATTATGATTCCATTATATATATAATATAAATTTTTATCAAATGGGTATCATGTTATAATATAATTTAATAAATAATTTTATTAAATATTATAAAACTAAAATTATGACCCAGTTTAAATTTAAATAAAATACATTAGTGAGAAACAATCTATATTTACCTATATAATGAGTCTACATTATTATTTCTCTCATCACATAGCTAGTTATTTAGGCCATAAATATAATTATATTATATATAACTCTTATTTAGTTGAGTAAAAAAATACCTAATCCATATTATATATAATCCAAACTCTATTCCTATGGTAACCTAAAAAAATTGTTATCAACTAAGTAAATCATACACCAAACAAGTGAATAAAATCTTATTAAGGTCACCCATAACATTATTTCCTTGTATATTATAATCTATGGGTATTCAACTTTATCATAAACCTACCATGTTAGATAATTGAGATCTTGATAATTGTCCCTTTAGAAGGAATCAAACAATTACTATATTTAAATAGGATTTAAAATCTCAATATCTTATCCCATTTATTACCTTTAAATATATTTATAATTTTAAATATTTTGTTTTAAATTCACATTACTTTCCCCAAATCAATATAATCAGATTATTCTGATGTGTAACACTTTACACAACTCGTATCATCTAAGACTTACCTAAATTAAAAAAACAAATATATTTATACATATATGAATTCATCATATTTGTAAAGAACATGAATCCATTTCATGTAAAATAATAGAATCATTTAAAACTAAAATCCATACAAGATCAATAATGCATGTATTCAACCTAAAAATTTTTAAACATAAACTATGCTCCCAGGTCAATAAAAAGTCTAACCAAAATTCCTACAACCCTTGTTTCATCACTTAAGATATACATAAATTACATAATAATTCTAACATCTAATATGTATAAACTATAATTAACCTCTAAATTTATGTTCAAAACCACTGAATAAGAATAAATAAAGGTATATTAAAACTAAGTCAATTATCACACCTATCATGTAACTGTTTAAATTCATGTACTTATTTTTATGTTGAGATACCCTATCCATAGATTCCAATGCTATTATTAAATAATCAATGGTTTAAAATAGTCTAAAGTATTTAGAACTATAATGGTCTCTTTTAAAGAGATAAACAAGTCAAGACATAACAGATCAGATAGTAAAAGATAATCATGGGTCACTACTTTATTTGATATATGATCGGAAAAAAAACTAGCCTCCAAATAAGTTTGAGTGATAATAAAATTTTTGGAAGTAAGTAAGTCTAATCACTCGATCTATCATGTTGTTAAGCACTATAAAAGATGAAAAATGTTTCTTTTAAAGGATTGAATAAGGGTGGTGGTATCACTCTCTATATAAATGTTAAGACATCCTTTTTTATTATAAAATATCATTCTTTGATTACATTGATAATCTATGATTTAAGTTGGAAGGAGTTACCACAAGAACTATAAATTAATCCAAGCACCCCCTTATTATTGTCCCTACAGATAGAACTTTAACCTGGGGGACTAGGATTTCCTTTCAATGCTCCATCCATATTGAATTAAATCCATCCAATAATGAAGGAATCCAAGCCACATAAAACAAAATAGTAGGGGTCTTGTAATTACCAGTAATACAAAGTTTCATTAAGATCATGAATTCATAAATTGTATTGTCACAATTAATATATTAGAGGGAATTTAAATCTATGAACCCTAAAAATATTTGAGTGAGATCCACCTATAAATTGAAATGTGTTTGTTGGTGCAAGAGAAAATTACATCCATACCAAAGAGTGTGCAAGAGCTCCTCAATAGCCTTATATAATAGGTTTCCAAGCTGATGAGAAAATATAAAACCAATATAGTGATGGAGAAGATGAGAGAAATAAATATATCCACTAAAATATTCATAAATTTTTTAATGAGATAAACATTTATAAAAAATCCAAAAAATACAAAATTATAAATAATTTTTAATTAAGTAATGATCTTATAGATATTATATAAAATATAAACATGATCATTTAAAATTTATTTTAATATTTACTATTTTATATAATTAATTGACATAGAATTTAGTATGAAATCCTTTATATTTCAAAATATTAGATTTTTTATAAACACTTTTATGATCAAAAAACTATTTAATATTTTATGCAAACACATTAAAAGGTGGGTTTAGTCACACAGGCATGCTAAAAAGAAGTATTAGGGACTCAACCTCATGACTAGAGCCCCATACCCCAACCCCCTAGCCACCCCATCCACCTATGGGGTGATTTTTTGTAAACACTTTACATATATTAAATATCACATTTTTTATTTAATTTAAACCATTTATCAAATAAACTAAAAATAATTTTATCACAGATGAAATATTTTTTAAAATAATTTATTGATATATAAATATTTTTTATTCTAATTTATGAATAGTTCATAAATAAACTTAAAAAAAATTTATATTTCCCTTATTCTATATTTTATAAACACTTTATAATTTATCATTCCATGTGAACGCTCTTCATAACATGATCACATCTACACACCATGTAAATTTTAATATAGTCCATGGTTTAGTCTACCCCTGGATGAAAACTCATTCCAAAGGGAAAACTATGGTCATTTTCCTTGAAACTAAGACGTTTTAAGGAAGTTGTTTTTTATTTGGTCATTACCTAACAATAACTACTTTATACATAACCAAACCATTTTTGTTTTATATTCATAATATAAAAAACATTATATAAATACCTACCATGGCATGTGGAACACCCCTATATTTTATGAAATCATTTTCTTTCAAATAAATTTAATTTCATCCACAACTTGTGATGCACGCAACATCAAGTTTGAATGAACTGTGATATACTATTAAAATATTATTATTTAATGTGATAGTTATCATCAATAAAATGGATTGGAGGGTGTGAATAGAACTATGTTAGGAAAAATATGTGGTTTGTAGATGAATAAAAAATAAATTATTTATTTATCAATTAATTGGAAATGATAATAAAAAACATTTAAAAATAAAGGATTTTTTTCTAAAAGAATGTTTTTATTCTCACAATGGGTTTTTATATTAATAAATTAAATTTATAAGTATTAGTGAGTGATTATAATGAAATATTTTTATATATAATATATTAAAAAAATTGACCTTTATATATTTTTTTCTACGAATGAGAGAATAACATATATCCAATTTTAAGTTTAAAAATACATATCTCTAAAAACTCTTTTCATCTCGTTTTACGAAATTATTTTAAAATATATTTCGAAAACTTATAGAAATTGAATCATGAAAAATTTATTCCATATTTGAAATCAGGAGGATCGAATTTGGTAAATATTTCCATTTTACTTTTGGTCAAAATGAATAGTAACCACAGTAAATTTTTGTCACTCAGGTAAGGGTAAAATGGGTAAAATATGGTTAAAATGTTTGGATAATGCTTGAAAATTTATATAACGCATAAAATTATTATATTTTATGAGTTTATTTTCGTCCATTACATCAAAATATATAATATATGGAGTCTTTTCTACATATTTATTTGAATATGACCTTTATATTAATTTAAGAAAAAAAATAAAAAATGTCACTCTCTTACATTTAAATATCTTAAATGTGTTCACATAGGGACAAGAGAAACATGGGGAATGATATTAATGTTTATTTTGAATATAATTAAAAAAGATTCATTATGGTAATTTATTATTAATATTTAGTGATCATATAAATACCATACATTCTTATGCAACGCCGAAATAATATTTCGTCAATTAATGGAATAAATATGATTACTGATTTTGAAAATAATAAAAGTGATATAATTTGAGAGATTTATATTGTTCCATGAATGTATTTTATATATATTTATATGAAATATTATGGATTTTTTAAAATATTATATTCAAATTTAATAATTTTCCTGGTTTCATTAAATTCAAATTAAATGAATAGTTCGAAAATTAATATTAATGTATTTCAAAATAAATAATATATTGTTAAATGTTTTTAAATTAATAAAAATATTATATTTTTTCCAGTTAATGGATTATGGTTAAAAATATATATCATTTACCATTAATGAGTTATTTTCTCATTTATTGTAACATTATTAACCCTTTATGATTTAAATGGTTGTTATAGTTGTTAAAGTAGAAAATGGTTAACGAAAGGGATAATCAAAATGATATGGTTTAAAATGACACAAAAACCAATCTAAATTTAATTATATGAGGTTTTTTACCCTATAATAATTTTTTAGAATTCATTTCCACTAGGAATTATTTTTCTTTAGAATTACTTTATTATATTTTAGTATTTAAAGAAATTCCAAATGTATCTTCTCCCTCCCTTATAAAAGAACACCCATCCTTTCTCTTCTTCACAAACATTGAGATTTATATTTTGAAAAATCCATATAAAATTATCTTATAAACATACCTATAAATATTTTTGAGGTTCTAGTGTTTCTAAAATACAAACCCTTCGGTCCTTAAGTAGAAATCCAAAGGTGTTATTTCAAAGAATAGGTAATCACCATAATCAATCACTTTATTTATTTGATTTTTATTTTACATACTCTAAATATATGGTATTTCTCATAAAATAATAAAATTAGTATCATAAATATACTGAATTTTTATTATTAAATCAAATTTATATTCCCTCTTTCCCCTCAAATGAGATGTGAACGTATCACTCGTGCATAATTATAGCTTATTGTCCCTACGTAAAGATACAATTAATTTTCCATAACCATATTTTATGGATGGGTATTATAATGGGTATGATATTTATATATGGTATTTATGAAATAATTATTCTTATTTATGGATAAAATCATATATATTCTTACCATCTAATCTGTTAGAAAATGATAATGTTGCTCGTGTTTACGTGTGGACTACCACCACCACGAAGCGATGTGATTCATTATTTATTTCTATTTTACTTGGATGGTAATAAGGATTTATTTAATGAATTTATATGATATATATGATATAATAATGATTATTTAATTGTGAATTATCATTTATTTTTCTTTCTTTACATCTGTTAAAAAATTATTACAGTGTTTATGCGTACATATAGCCCACTGTCTCCATGAATAGTGTAATTCATTTTTTGTTTCCTAAAAAGTATGGATGACTATAAATATGTATGTAATGAATATATATTTTTTTATATAACTATTAATTTTATATTTAATATGGAACCATGATCAAAATTAATTACCAAAACTAATAAACCAAAACATACATAAAAATAAAACATTTACCACACTGAACAATGAATTTTTTAAGGAATTGTTAATTAAAAAATGGAAAAAGTTTATATGTAAATCATATATGATATGATATATATGAATATATTTTTGGAATAGTTTTATAATAAATCTCTATTTATTATATAGCAGGTTAGAATACGTACGAAGGAAGTAGGTCCTGAGGTAAGGGTTTGATGATACAATCTCATTATTTATTGGGACTGTTTATGATTATGTTTCAAATGATGAAATTCCATGATATACCTCTATAAAAACTATTTAAATTTATATCCTAAATAAATTTATTTATAATAAATTTATTCCTTTCATTTTCTTCAATTTAATAACTCAAGATACTAAAAAACATTTTTAAGAAAAACCAACATTACTCCACTCTTATGTAGAAAAAAATATTCTATATCCATGTTTTCTAAAATTATTTTCAAGAATCTTATTAAAATTATCTTGTGATTGTTTAAATTCATTTTCAAAATGATTTAATTATTTAACATTCTTTATTTCCATCCTTTGAAAAATTAAATCATCATTCATATGTGCATACGGCCTACCATCTCTACGAATGGTGTAATTCATTTATCTATCTATAAATTTTACAAATGAATCTCAAAATGTATATAATGAATATATATGACATTAATATATTTATTAAAAAAATATACTATTTAACTATTACCAAAGTACATGTATTAAAACTAACGAACCAAAAACAATCATGAAAAATGAAGTAGTAATCACCCAGAACAGTGATTTTAATAAAGAATTGTTAATAAATTAGTGATAAAATGTTATAGGTAAATAATATAAGTAATTATATAGACTACTATGGTTATTTAATAGATTTATAAAAAATATATATTTATTATATAGGATTTTATAACATGTATAATAAAATTCATACCTAAGTCAATGGTTTTATGTTACAATCTCATTGTTTATTACGATTTTTTATAATTAAGTTTCTATTGATAATTTTTCATGATCTTCCTCTCAAAAAACTCGTGAAATTTATTCTCCTCTATATATTTAATGGGAATACATGTTTTCCTTTAATTTCCTTTATTTATGTACTCAAAATACTAAAAGAAAATTTTTAATAAAACTAATTTTATTTCATTATTTGGTAGAAAACCATTTTTCTTCCATATCCATGTTTTCTTAAAGTGTTGTCAAAAATGTTTTTTAAATTTTTGTATGATTTTTTAACTTAACTTTAAGCCATGATTTAATATTTTAAAAATGGTTTAAAATTGAATCTCCTTTTCATTTTTTAAATATGATACTTTTTAAATTTTTTTGAAGTTTTGAAATGAATTTTTCATTTAACTGGTATCTAATGAATTAAATTTCCCATCTCTAAGACCCCTCAATGATTTGAATCATAATTTAAAAGTTCCCAAGGAAATTTTCAAATAAAATTGATTCTTTACTATTTATTAAATTTTTTTATTTCAATATGTGACTTAAAATTTAAAAGTGTATTTTCCTCGAGATATATTCCAAATGGGAATTTAAAAGAATTTTCCATCTAATATGACATTGTTTGGTGTTTCATAATATTTAATGGATATATTATTTAGGTATACAATCATTATTCTCTCTTAATATGGATTATTATTGTTATTATATTTTTTTGAAATCAATTCCATTTACATGGGTTGTGATAGGATGAATTGAGGAAATTTTTATGAAACCCATTTCATTTTCATGGGTTGTTCCATGATGAAATGATTAAGAAAACATTTTCTTTTAACATGTTATGATACGATTAATTTTTTATGATCATGTGTAACAAATCTGTATGATTATCATTCTGTGATGGGTGGATTGGGATTTATATATCCTTCAAATTCATAAGGTAAAAATGAATTTCTAATGAGATAAACATAACTAGAATATTGAGTTAACCTAGTTTAGTAAAGGAATCCATCCACTAAGATAGTATTGGTAGTGAAACTTGACTAATATCATGGTTTGGGTAGTGACCCCAATCCACAATGATAGTCTTGGAAATGATATTTTAATACTCAGGAACTTATTTTCTATTCTTATGTGTATGCTGAAAATATATGTCTTATTCCAATGTTATTACCTCATGGTTTATGTTCTTCAATTCCATTATGATTCATGTTTTATGATCATTCATGATTTGTTCCATGACTAAAGATTTTTATCTATGATATGCAAGGTATGGTATTGAAATTTTAGGCTCATTTTATTATACCACTATGCTCATGTTAAGTTCATGTGATCATTGATGTCACCCTTGTCTACCCTTAGTGAGCATTAAAGCTCACCAATTATTATTTTTCCATTCCCATTGTCATGATGAAATTTATTAAGTGTGATATGTATAAGAAGGGTGTTAGTTATGAAGAACTTAATGGGATATGATGTAGTTCACATATGAATAAGTTTTCCATGTATCCAAGTTTTAAAATATATTATACCTATATGATTTTGGAAGGATCTTAATGTTTTGTATTCAATATTCATCAAATAAGATATGATATTTATGTATGAAAAGTATGGGTCACTATAACATATTTGATCCTTATGGTGTAAATTTAATTCTCATAACCATGATATAGTGATTAGTTAACCTAGAGATGGTCAAGTTGAAAAAATAATTTTTTATTTATCTTAAGAATTTTCAAGGTTATTTTCAATAAATCGTGATTTGGTTTCATGAAAATAATAAAACCACACCTATCTTACATTAAAATTAAATTACGGTTATAAATAATTCTATGAATCATGTCCATTTTGAATATAACACGCCACTAATTTTAAAAATATCACTTTTCCAATTTATTCATTAACATTAATATAAAATTAAAATGATAGGGATGTGGCTCTGATACCACTGAAGGGTTTTAGAGGGGAAAGTAATTACCCAAAAACAACAAAAACCTAAAAAAATTATTATACAATGGATATGACAAATAATTTCTACTGAATAAAATAAAATTAAGTAATAGTATACCATTTCATTGTCAATACAAAACATTCCAAGTCCTTCACCATAGGATTGATAGTGATCATTTAGTAAAAAAATAGACTCCTTCCTAGAAGGTTATTCATGTGTTATGAAAACCATATGATTATTTGGAAGGATACCCAATTCCCTATAGTTTTCTAGAACCTTTGGGTTAAGAAAAAAGCTGAATGAGTTAGAAAGAGATTCATTTTATAGAATTTTTGGTGATTAAAGAATTATTACACACAAAAATTTTACAAAACAAGAACCTATTTATATATTTTACCTAAGGATATTACATGGAAACTAAACATTCAACTTAACAAATCGTGCATTTCATAAATGTTTCATTGGTTACAACTCCTAGCAACTATTATCTCTTAAACATTTAAATTTTAAATAATTACTTGGGATGTTCAAACTCTTTTAATAATAATAACATGTTAATAAAGAAATCCTTATATAATAGAGAAAAATAAGAAGTATAAGCCATGTGTTATTTCATTACACATAAACTTCCATGTACAGAACCACATCCTGGTCTATACGAGAGGAAAACATGATATGGTCAAAACCACCATGTCAATATCTTTCCTCTAGTACACATTTCCAACACCACCAACCACATTTTTAGAGTTATCCCCCTTTTTCATACTCTCCAAATTCATTAAAATCTAGTATTGAAAATCCTCAAGCATATTAACCCCAATATTGTGATGAAAGAATAAATTAATTAATTATAAAAAATTATAATAAGTTTACCATAATCAAATAATCTTAGAATAATCACATAAAACTCAATACATGGTACAAATATGTAAAAACAATTACCAAAGGTATATAAATGGTACATGTAATTCTCTAAATAATCCTACATGAAATGGAATAATGATTCACAATCCAGTTCATCACTTTATAATGAAATTGAAAAAATCCCAAAAAAAAGACACATGTGTAGTATCCCAAACCGAGATCACTAAAAAGACACCTAATACTGAGACCCATTGATCTTAAGTGTGCCTCCCCATATGCTATAGGCTTCCAACTAGTAACAATGATCTAAGGGATGATAGGTGGTATACTATACCCTCTCATAATATAGACATTGATAAATTTAATATGTATAAATAAATATAAAAATGAAATATATCAATCAAAACACTTCTAGAGTATATTCCATGCTAAGAAAAATATATATATATATATAATTTTATTCCATAAATACTAAAACAACTCATATTTCTCATAGTATAATCATACAAAGACATAATCAAAGTGTCTAAAACAACCCCTGCTTAAGATTGAGGAACCACTCGGTCTAACTTTAAAATCAATTTTCAACCTAATCATGCAACCATTAGACCCCCATAATATATGCATTGGTCACAGGTCCACTACCATTACCCATGTCAATAACTATAAAATATATACACATCTTGGAGGTTCCATGATGGGTGCGAGTAAAAACACAGAATCCCATAACTATTAATGAACCAAGATTGTATCCACATGCATACGAGTGTATAAAAAGTAGAATAAATGGAAACCAAATCAAATATTATCATGTTACATAACATTCTCGATCGATTGTGGGTGATTGTATTTATTTTCTTTATCGATATATATAGTGGAATGAAATACCCATGATTATTCACACTAGAATCACCCTAATCTTTCTAACCAATTTTATATCATAAAATGTCACAAGATAACATATATCCCATAAAACTATCTTGAACCATTTTTGAAAATTCTCTTGAGGTACACCCACATAAATACCACATGTTTTCTGGTTAATTGATTCTTATTTCAACTACCATCTCAAAGTCTTAGCAAATAACAATAATTGTGAGCCTTCACTCCTATCTAGTGATCTCAATCCCACTTTTATCTGTTGGTTATCCCTATGATGTATCCCTCCTCAGAATCAATGGTCTGCATCATTATCTTAATACCCTCAACTATAAATGACACTAATTAACAACTAGTGTCCATCCCTACCACTTGGGACTAATCATATGTCTACACGGACCCAATAGATCCTACCTCATTTTGATTGAAAATCAAAAATAACCTACAACCACAAAAAAATGGTTAACCTGGATCAAAAAAAATAATAGTGGTCATCACCACTCATTTCACATTGGTAAATCCACTTCACCCCATAGGACATAGTAAATATGCTCATAAGTAACCACATGGTGAAAGGAAACAAAAGAATAATCATTTAATTTCATGTAGTGACTTTACACACAAACCTCAAATAAAATAATGTTTACAAGACACAAACATGGAATAAACTATTAATAACCACACAACATCACCCCTTAACATCACACATGGAAAAAAACCATAAGAGGTTCTATACATGATTTCACATGTGACCAACCCCATTCCAATAAATCACATGATTCATAAACACCCATATAACACTAAAATAATATCATTACCACATATCTGGTACTAGTAATGTCATGCATGTCATATACCATAAGGTGATTTAACTATGATTTTAAGAAATCCTAAAACCATAAAATCCCCTAAAATAAAGAAATTATTTGAAACTGTCCACAATAGTGAAAAAATCCAAAATAAATTGATAAAGGATAATGTGCTTTACAAGTGGAAACTCACTATGAAATATGGATTGAATAACCACCAAATGAAAAATACCCCACTTTGGAAGAGAGGGTAATGATAGAAGAGTCTTCGATGAGATCCTCATATGCTAGATAAAAAATTTTACTAGCCCCTCATTTTAATAATTAATTATTTAATTAACTAATCTGGAAAACAATATGGGAAAAAGTACATTGTGGTGTGTCTCATAGGGCTTATGATGTAATTCATATACTATCCCACACCACAACATGGACCTTTAGGTCATAGTGAGGTGCATCTATCCTAGAGTCAAACTTGAAACTCATCTCACCTTCCCAAGGTCACATTGTGGCATGAACCTACCCTCTACATATAAATCACCTTCCCCAGCCATTATTTTTTTGTAACCTTATGGTTTATAGTTCAAACCACTACTAACCCAAAAAATTACTCTTAAATATGAATTTTTCAATCCCATGCAAGCACCCACCACAACACAATTCCCTTAGCTATAGTATGATAAAACACTATCCCCAAAAACTATTTTTACATAACCAAACACCACATTTTAATTCAATTGGTTATGGTTTAATCGACTACCCACCCTCAAATTTAAAATTTCATACCCACTCACAACACCACAATTCCCTTGTTTGTGGAATGTTCTTCTACATACTATCAAATTCCAACACCAAACCTTGGATTAATTCCTAAATATACACTTTTGGGCCTTATCAAACCCCTTCAACACCTTAAAAACACCTAATTATACATGGTTAGGACACTTTAGGAGCCAAATTAAATCACATGAATATTCATGTTGTCACGGCCTCCATCCCTACAGCCCCATATGAAAACTCATACTCAAGCAGTCTCATGTTACATACTAACCAACCTCTACCAAACCTTTAGTACCCCACTCAGTACACTCCTAAAATTCCATGAAAATGTGGAATTTATCTATCTATGTCTTATTAACACAACAAAAAAACATAATAAAACTAAATCCAACTGCAAGAACTCACTACCATAGGAGTCACTTAGCTTCTAATACTATAACCAAGCTACCAAACACACAAATTATATCATACCCAACAACTATCTTCAATTATACATGTATCAACCACCATAAAAATTAATGCATCAAACTCAATTTAAATACCTAAACCAGAACATTTACATTCCATTTACACATAATGCACATAGTATAAAATTACAAATCATGAAAAATCAAAAACTAATGTGCTCATGATGCCCATATGGAAGTTAATATCTCATTATCTATCTTTTAGTAATTAGGATCAACTACATGCAACTAACCAAAAGCCTCAATCCCTGATTCTCCCCGTCCTTATTGAGTCACACTTAGTTTTAGCTATATCCTCCACTATTGGGTATTTTATCCACTTTCATAATATAATTATATAGATGAATCCAGAATACTACGCCCCAATATAGCTATTGGTTTATCCGTAGATTCTAGAGTATAACTAAATCCATAAAAATATAGTGATTATAATGTCATCTAAAAACAATATTAGATAAAATTTATGACCACAAACCCATTAATACTTAGGGAAGTGATCACATTGGTCCTAAATATTACTCATCTCCAAACACTAGAACCACCTCACTAATGACCCACTTTATAGTGGAATAGTTTCTCCTCTACTCTAACAGCCAAGATGGGTCTCCTCATATTACTTTTTATGGCTACCTAAAGCTCCAATACTCATCCCATAGAACACAAATTCTCGAAATGGAATACTGACATTATCATGGGTCATCTCTATTATCAACACTTGGTTCTCCACATCTGAAAATAGTTTCAAACTGAATATGTTTACTTGTACCATGATAGTATGTTGAAGACCATCCTGAAATAACCACACCTTAGTGATCTAATCCTCATAATCAATCCATCTTAAACTAAATAAATTCTATAAACCTCATATAATTATCCATAATTGATATCTCCCCCTAAACCAAGTGTCACGACCCGTCCCCCGGGGCCCGTGTCGTAACTACCCCAAACCCGCCTTCCATAGGCCAGGGGCTAGCGATTAGCACCAAAGGAGTATAACCTGATAACTGGAAAGGAATTTCCTTTATAAAAGTAAAAAAACACCAATTAGAGTACATGTGGAAGTAATACACTAAGTACAAAAGGAAGTGCTGAAAAGTAAATGTAACAGGCCAAGATTTTATGAAAAATATTCTTTTTAATTTCACTAATGTCTTGTGTTGTACGCTACACCAAAAGGAGCTTTCACAACATGCATCCTTGACTTGCCTTCCATTACAGGCAATCGCGACCTTCCTCAATAGTGTGTGTAGTACGCAATAACGAGTTTCACTAAACAGCAATATGCTATTAAAATATTATTAAAACTAGCCGTTATGAATAGTAATAACAACTTTTTGAAATTTTGTAAATTTTATTTTTTTCAAAATGGACTTTATATTTGGAATTGTAATATCGAAATTAGATTAGGGTGAAATTTTGGTACTTTTCGGATAACTTTCATTTTCTGATGAATAGTGAAAATTACTAAATTTTAATTAAAAACAACTTTTTTCATCGAAATAATTAATAGTGATAAATTATTAATTTTAGTGGTTTTAAAGTATATTTAGAATATATTTTTACAATTCAATACAATTTGGTCATTGGATTTAATTTCACATTTACACCAGACATAAACAACTGTTAATCTTTTGATAATTATTATCTCTTAAAAACATGCTATTTGTTGTGACAGCGAAAATTAATTATAAAATTAATTAATGCAGCTTATATGTTGGGAATTTTGTAAAATAGAAATCATTTTCGAATTCGGAATATCAATTATAGATTAGGGTGAAATTTTGGCATTTTTCTGAAAAACTTCAATTTTTTATGAATAGTGAAACTACTAAGTGGTAGTTAAAAAAATTAATTTTTTCATAAATCTTAATTTTACCACTTCTATGAATGGAATTTCAAAAATTCAAGAGACACGGTTGATGTCAGTAAGTAAAATGTGGTTCAATGAGATGAAAATAATTTTTTGATGAATAGTAACTTTTTACTTTTATTTACCACGGTTAAAAGTAAATAGGGTAATTAAGGGTAAAAATGATATTAATATTACCCTAACACATATCCTAATCCTATTGTACAAGTTTATCTCGACCAAAAACAACCTTAAGTGTAAAATATTATTATTTAGGCCCACTTGGATTAGATTAGGACATTTATTATTATTTAATTCAAAGAAGAGTTGAAAGAGTTAAAATCAATGTTTATTTGATAAAACATTTTTAATATAGGGTTATACATAATATAATTTAGACTATAAATATTCATTAGAAAGATAAAAATATTTCCTATATAATGATATTTTATTTGTAATTTTTAGACTTTAAATAATTTAATTTATGTATGAAACAATGATGATGCAGTAATTACCATAATAGTAAAAAAATAGAATAATTGATATTATAAATACCTAAATAAGTATAATTTGAGACTTTTTATGAATTCAAATAATTTTCTAGGTTAATATGACATGTTAGTATTGAGTTAATTAACTTTTTTCGAACTTATCATTCTGTTATGATTTTCACAAAAATCAATTACTAAATAGTGTCAAAATTGACATAAATTAGTTTTTAAAACAAATATTATATTATTAATTTTTATTTAATTCCTAAAAATCTAAGGTTTGGAAAAATTACTTATATAAGGATAAATATATTAATAATAAACAACTTGGGGTTCTTTTGGCTTCATATAGTAAGTTTATTAACCATATAGTGTAAGAAAACAAAAAGACACGGTAAAAGTTAAATTATTTAACTTAGAGTTAAATCTAATTGATAAGGTTAAAATAATAACATAAACTTGTCTAAATTCTATTGGATGAGAGTATTTCGACCCATCCCCACTTTATTTTCTAAATAAGACCATTTGGAACCATTATAAACCGAATTTGACCTTAATATAAAATAATATTTTGAGATTTTCCTAAGATGCCCCTCTCCTCCCTTATAAAAGGGCACCTCCTCCCTCTCCTCCTCACACCACTTTGAGCATTCAAGCTCGTCCAAACCATGCCAAAATCTCTTCTCCACTTCCCTAGTATCATCCTATAGGTTCTTGTCTTCCTCAAAGACCAATTTTAGTTCCCTAAAAGGAGTTCTCAAAGAGGCACTTCAAAGAAGAGGTAATACCCGTTACCGATTCTTTCATCTTTATTTCTTCTTCCACTTATTCTTCTTTAGTTGTTTCATCATGAAGTAATAACATCAGTATCACTCATATACTGATATGTTATTATAAGTATGAAACAACCCTATTTCACTATCTATCCATCCTACGGAAAAAGAAATCACGGCGCGTGCGTGCGTACGGAATACCGTCTCCACGCCGTGGTGTAATCTATTTTTTGCCACCACCTTAATTGGATGGGTATAATGGTGTAATGAGTAACTATATATGATTATTATAAAGTTATATTGATACTGAAAGAGTATACATACACTTCAACACAATTCCACGACCAGGAGAACGATATCATCGCTCGTGCGTACGTACGGACTACCGTCTCCACGACGCGATGAGATTCATTATCCATGTTTACCATTCCAGAATGATTATAAAGTATATATAATGAATAATAATGGAATATATGACATGTTAAATCTACTGTATTTATGTATATATATATATATATGTCATCTACTTACTTCCATTCAAGACAATATGGAAAAGAAAACAGCGTTCATGCGTATGTACGGACTACCGTCTCCATGAACGGTGTGTTTCATTTCATTTATCTATCTATTATATATATATATATATATATACTGAATATATATGAGATATAAATCATATTATGGAAGTATGTAAATCATGATATAAGTAATAATAATTTCAAGAACAACAAGTCCAAACACCTACGATAAATGAAACGATTTTACCCAAAACGCTTCTTTAACATAGAATTTACAAAAGAACGGGTAATATAAAGTCATAAGTGAACCATATATGATATCATAACTATGAATATGATTCTGTAATAAGTCAATAACATTATTTAAATCATTATACAGTAGGTTTGGACACTTACAAAGCAAGTCGGACCTAAGGTAAGGAAAATATCACAATCTCATTTTTATCCGAGATTGTTTATACTTTGGCATTTACTGGGGTGTATTTTATCATCCACATCCATGTTTCCTCCATATGTAATATCATTTAAATCCACAAAAAATTGTTTAAATCCAATTTTACCCTTCTGTGAGTTTTTAGTAAAGGATATGAAAGGAATCTTTTGTCGTTTTTCGTACGAGGTACTTTTTGACTTTTCCGACAAAAGTACGAAGAATGTTTTTTTTAACTTATACGACATGAATGGATTTTTAAAACATTATTTCTAAGAAGATTCCTTTAAAAGTTTTCAAGTTTATTTTTAATCAAATTCTTTAGTTTAAAATCTTATGACATGTTAAAAAAAGGAAAATGTTTTTTTGAATTTGAAAGGATATTTTCCTCAAGAATGGAGTTCAAGTGTTTTATCAAAATTATTTTACATCTAAGATAATAAAGGGTTCTGTTTTTATCCCTATTATTACATTGATTTGATTATGTTGTGATGGAATTATATTTATGAATTCCTTTATCTTATATGAATTGTTTTATGATGTCATGGTGTTTAAGATTCCCATTTTTATTACATGGTTTATGCAATGATGTATGATTTATGATTTTGTGGCACACATAATAATGGTATCATTATAAGATGGGTGGGACCTATATCTCCCTCCAATGCATTGGGAAAAGATTTTATATCTCATGAGATAGACATGGCTGGAACGGTAGGTTATACCGGTTTAGTGAAACAGGACTGAAACGAGGGTGACTCGATTCAGAAATGGACTTTGTCCACTAAGATAGTCTTGGAAATGAGTCTTGACTAATAAGATATGATTCTCTATGATTATGTGTGTATGCCACAAAGTTTCATGTTTTAAGTTGTGATTATTGGGATTACATTTCACTTCTATGATTTATCCCATGTTACGATATTATGAGCTCTCTTGCAGGTTAAGATTTCCAAAATATATATTCTTATGTATATGATGTGATTGATATTTCTTTTGTTTACCCTTACTGAGCATTTGAGCTCACCCTTTTATGTTTTCTTTTCCCCAGGATATAAAGAAAGGTTTTAGGTATAAAAAAAGGAAGATCTTTATGGGAGATATTGAAGATCTTTCACCACGATTAGAAGATTTTTTTCCGAGTTTCCAAAGACACTAAACTATTACGGTCCTTGTGTGTGTGTTTTGTTATGTACTAAGTATTCCGCAAAAGTAATGTAATATCTATGTACGTTAAGCTTCGGGTCTCTACAGTTGGTATCATAGGAAAGGTTTAGTCAACCTTTGGAAACTAGGATGCGAAAACGTTAGTGAGATCCCTAGAGATATTTCTAAGGTATGTCTAGGGATGTCTCTAAGGTTAAGTATACGTATAGGTTATAGTCCTAGAATTGCGCTAACGATCTTATAATTTAACCTAAGATGTTAGATATTGAAGGTACTCCCCCTTTATTATGTTGTTTTCCCTAACATGATTTTTGCCTCTCACACTATTATTTTTGGGTTTTAGACGATGGTTGGAACCCGAAGGAACTGTGTTGATCAATGCAATGGACAATGCAATGAGTGTCCTCCTGAACAAACAAATGTTATGGGAGATGGAGTGCAAAATCTTATTGCTATACTTACACAAGCTATGAATCATTCTGGACTTCCAAATGAGCAGAGAAGGGAACAATATTCTATTGAGTCCTTTATGAGGCAACGTCCACCTTCTTTCAGTGGGTCTTCTGATCCACTTGTTGCTGAACAATGGATCAGTACTACTGAAAAGATATTTTCAGTTCTTCAATGTTCTGAACATGATAAATTCATCTTAGCAGTATATCGTTTGGAAGGTGAAGTTGATCAATGGTGGGATCTTATCAAGAATACGAGGAAAAGAGATGAAATTGAGTCAATGGAATGGGACGAGTTCAAGAACTTATTTTTCAATAAGTACTTCCCTCATATTCTTCGGACAATGATGGAGAAAGAGTTTCTTGAACTAAAGCAAAAGGATGATGAATCTGTTGGTATATACGAAGCGAATTTTACAAGTCTTGCAAGGTATGCATCTGGATTTATCATCCAATCTGAAAGTAAAGTTGATCGATTTTTCAGTGGATTAAAACCAAGTCTTCGAAGGGAATTAGCTATAAGAGACTTCAGTAGCTATGAAGAAATTGTGCGTTGTGCTGTCAAGGTAGAAATGGAACTTGGTGTTACGTATCCATCTCATGGTTTGGACAAGAAACGAAAGATGGAGTTCAAGGAGAAATCTCAGAATAATGTTGAAAAGAAGATGATTGTTTCCTTATGCATAAAGTGTGGAAAGAAGCATGGTGGAGATTGTCTTAAAGGGACTAGAAAATGTTTTAAGTGTGGAAAAGAAGTTCATCAAGCAGCTGAGTGTCGAAGTAATGGAAAAAGGGTTTCTAATGATGTGAATAAAGCAAACACTGCAGAGAACGCACCACCAACACTTCAATGCTTCAAGTGCAAGGAAATGGGGCATTATGCTAATAAATGACCTAATCCAAGGGTTAGTGATGATCGACACGAGCAACCGCTTAAGGCAAAGGACAAAGGGAAGTCACATGCGATCACTATTGGCAATGTTTAATATGACAACGATGTGGTGGAATGATTAAGTGTTTATGTAATGGGATTCCAAAATAATGTTGTATCATGGAGTATTGGAATATTTATGTATTGGTCTAATGTGGTATTCAATGTGATTGAGATATTATGCGTATAATGAAGGGAAAATGAGAAAATGAAATTTTTAACAGCATTCATGAGCTCATGATTGATATAAGGACTAAGTGATATCATGGTTTGAGTATATAGAATTTTGAGGATTTTGGTATGTGGAAAGTGTTAACTTTTAACTGCATTCATGTTTTCACTAAGGTTCAATGGGTATTCATTCTTCAAGAGAATACATGATTAAGGTATTCACATGTTTGTAATTTGACCAACAAGATATATCTTATGATATATGGGGGATAAATGATGGAATTCACATGATTGTTCTGTGACATTTCAAGTAATCATTTTCTTTATACTATGAGCTTGGACCGAAGTATTTTGGATAAGCCTAAAGATTAGAATGGATTATGTTGGACATAAGTTAAGATAATACGTTTTTCGATATTATTGATGGGATGTTATAGTAATATAGCTTTAGAAAAAGGACAACCTGCAGGACGGGCGACAGCCCATCGCATCGGACAAGGCTGTGGGAATCGAACCCACAACCGAAGTGAGACTGGCCTTTATCGCCTACCACTGGCCTACAGGAAGTCCCTGTTTAGTAGAAACTAGTTTTATTATATTAATCAGTATAATATATGAAGTATAAAATCCATTTTAGGAACCATATATGATTATTCTCACTATATAATTACTTATGTATATTTAATAACTTTTTCTTGAGACAGATGGAATGACCCGTCATTCTATCACATGATCTTCTAACACTTCATGAATAACAAATTCAAATTCATTTATTTGAGAGACGAAGTGGGAATTGTTCAAGGCATGAACAACAGTGAGATTTTACCAAAATAAAGTAAGTATTTATTCTAATTCAAATTCTTCAACTTTAGGGAAACGATCTTGAAAACCAAAAATGTTGTCCTAGTGATCTTATATCTGATGAATCAGATGGTACCTTAGATCGTCACAAATTTATGGCTTTGTGATTGTTGGCTTTTCCATAGCCATGTTCTCTACCACTCCCCATCAGAACATGATGGTTAGATTTCTCTTCCATATCCATATTTTCACCTATGTGGAAACCCAGTGATTAGTTTATTTGGGTAACCGTTAAGTTGCATACTTTTGTTTTTAAAGATTGGTTTTGGTATTACTTTTTACGATGTGGGTTTATATTAAAGAAACTTTCGAATAGTAAACCATTTATAACCCCGACGAATTTCGAGGGCGAAATTCATTTTATGGGGGGTAGAATGTAACAGCCCAAGATTTTATGAAAAATATTCTTTTTAATTTCACTAATGTCTTGTGTTGTACGCTACACCAAAAGGATCTTGCACAACACGCATCCTTGACTTGCCTTCCATTACATGCAATCGCGACCTTCCTCGATAGCGTGTGTAGTACGCAATAACGAGTTTCACTAAACAACAATATGCTATTAAAATATTATTAAAACTAGCCGTTATGAATAGTAATAACCACTTTTTGAAATTTTGTAAATTTTATTTTTTCAAAATGGAATTTATTTTTGGATTTGTAATATCGAAATTAGCTTAGGGTGAAATTTTGGTACTTTTCGGATAACTTTCATTTTCTGATGAATAGTGAAAATTACTAAATTTTAATTAAAAACAACTTTTTTAATCGAAATAATTAATAGTGATAAATTATTAATTTGAGTGGTTTTAAAGTATATTTAGAATATATTTTTACAATTCAATACAATTTTGGTCATTGGATGTAATTTCACATTTACACCAGACATAAACAAGTGTTAATCTTTTGATAGTTATTATCTCTTAAAAACACGCTATTTGTTGTGACAGCAGAAATTAATTATAAAATTAATTAATGCAACTTATATGTTGGGAATTTTTTAAAATAGAAATCATTTTTGAATTGGGAATATCAATTATAGCTTAGGGTGAAATTTTGGCATTTTTCTGAAAAACTTCAATTTTTTATGAATAGTGAAACTACTAAGTGGTAGTTAAAAAAATTAATTTTTTCATAAATCTTAATTTTACCGCTTCTGTGAATGGAATTTCAAAAATCCGAGAGACACGGTTGATGTCAGTAAATAAAATGTGGTTCAATGAGATGAAAATAATTTTTTGATGAATAGTAACTTTGTACTTTTATTTACCACGGTTAAAAGTAAATAGGGTAATTAAGGGTAAAAATGATATTAATATTACCCTAACACATGTCCTAATCCTATTGGACAAGTGTATCTCGACGAAAAACAAATTTAAGTGTAAAATATTATCATTTAGGCCCACTTGGATTAGATTAGGACATTTATTTTTATTTAATTCAAAGAAGAGTTAAAATAGTTAAAATCAAAGTTTATTTACTAAAACATTTTTAATATAGGGTTATACATAATATAATTTCTACTATAAATATTCATTAGAAATATAAAAAGATTTCCTACATAATTATATTTTATTTGTAATTTTTAGACTTTAAATAATTTAATTTATGTATGACACAATGATGATGTAGTAATTACCATAATATTAAAAAAATAGAATAATTGATATTATAAATACCTAAATAAGTATAATTTGAGACTTTTAATGAATTCCAATAATTTTCTAGGTTAATATTACATGTTATTATTGAGTTAATTAACTTTGTTCGAACTTATAATTCTGTTATGATTTTCACAAAAATCAATTACTAAATAGTGTCAAAATTGACATAAATTAGTTTTTAAAAACAAATATTATATTATTAATTTTTATTTAATTCCTAAAAATCTATGTTTCGGCCAAATGACTTATATAAGGATAGATATATTAATAATAAACAACTTGGGGTTCTTTTGGCTTTATATAGTAAGTTTATTAACCTTATAGTGTAAGAAAACAAAAAGACACGGTAAAAGTTAAATTATTTAACTTAGAGTTAAATCTAATTGATAAGGTTAAAATAATAACCTAAACTTGTCTAAATCCTACTGGATGAGAGTATTACGACCCATCCCCACTTTAGCTTCGAAATAATACCATTTGGAACCATTATAAACCGAATTTGACCTTAATATAAAATAATATTTTGAGATTTTCCTAAGATGCCTCTCTCCTCCCTTATAAAAGGGCACCACCTCCCTCTCCTCCTCACACCAATTTGAGCATTCAAGCTCGGCCAAGCCCTGCCAAAATCTCTTCTCCACTTCCCTAGTATCATCCTAGATGTTCTGGTCTTCCTCAAAGACCAATTTTAGTGCCCTAAAAGGAGGTCTCAAAGAGGCACTTCAAAGAAGAGGTAATACCCGTTACCGATTCTTTCATCTTTATTTCTTCTTCCACTTCTTTTTCTTTAGTTTTTTCATCATGAAGTAATAAAATCATTATCACTCATATAATTATATGTTATTATAAGTATTAAACAACCCTATTTCACCATCTATCCATCCTACGGAAAAATAAATCACCGCGCATGCGTGCGTACGGAATACCGTCTCCACGCTGTGGTGTAATCTATTTTTCGCCACCACCTTAATTGGATGGGTATAATGGTGTAATGAGTAAATATATATGATTATTATAAATTATATTAATACTGAAATAGTATACATACACTTCAACACAATTCCACGACCATGGGAATGATATCATCGCTCGTGCGTACGTACGGACTACCGTCTCCACGACGCGATGAGATTCATTATCCATGTTTACCATTCCAGAATGATTATAAAGTATATATAATGAATAATAATGGAATATATGACATGTTAGATCTACTGGATTTATGTATATATGTATATATGTCATCTACTTACTTCCATTCATGACAATAAGGAAAGGAAAACAGCATTCATGTGTACGTACGGACTGCCGTCTCCATGAATGGTGTGTTTCATTTCATTTATCTATCTATTATATATATATATATAATGAATATATATGAGATATTAATCATATTATAGAAGTATGTAAATCATGATATAAGTAATAATAATGTCAAGAACAACAAGTCCAAACACCTACGATAAATGAAACGATTTTACACAAAATGCTTCTTTAACATGGAATTTACAAAAGAACGGGTAATATAAAGTCATAAGTGAACCATATATGATATCATAACAATTAATATTATTCTTTAATAAGTCAATAACATTATTTAAGTCATTATACAGGAGGTTCGGACACTTAGAAAGCAAGTCGGACCTAAGGTAAGGAAAATATCAAATCTCATTTTTATCCGAGATTGTTTATACTTTGGCATTTACTGGGGTGTATTTTATCATCCACATACATGTTTCCTCAATATGTAATATCATTTACATCCACCTACAATTGTTTAAATCCAATTTTACCCTTCTGTGAGTTTTTAGTAAAGGATATGAAAGGAATCTTTTGTCATTTTTTGTACGAGGTACTTTTTTACTTTTCCGACAAAAGTACGAAGAATGTTTTTTTTAACTTATACGACATGAATCGATTTTTAAAAAATTATTTCCAAGAAGCTTAATTTACAAGTTTTCAAGTTTATTTTTAATCAACTTCTTTGGTTTAAAATTTTATGGCATGTTAAAAAAAGGAAAATGTTTTTTTGAATTTGAAAGGATATTTTCCTCAAGAATGGAGTTCAAGTGTTTTATCAAAATTATTTTCCATCTAAGATAATAAAGGGTTCTGTTTTTATCCCTATTATTACATTGATTTGATTATTTTGTGATGAAATTATTTTTATGAATTCCTTTATCTTATATGAATTGTTTTATGATGTCATGATGTTTAAGATTCCCATTTTTATTACATGGGTTATGCAATGATGTATGATTTATGATTTTGTGGCACACATAATAATGGTATCATTATAAGATGGGTGGGACCTATATCTCCCTCCAATGCATTGGGTAAAGATTTTATATCTCATGAGATAGACATGGCTGGAACGGTAGGTTATACCGGTTCAGTGAAACAGGACTGAAACGAGGGTGACTCAATTCAGAAATGGACTTTGTTCACTAAGATAGTCTTGGAAATGAGTCTTGACTAATAAGATATGATTCTCTATGATTATGTGTGTATGCCACAAAGTTTCATGTTTTAAGTTGTGATTATTGGGATTACATTTCACTTCTATGATTTATCCCATGTTATGATATTATGAGCTCTTTTGCAGGTTAAGATTTCCAAAATCTATATTCTTATGTATATGATGTGATTGATATTTCTTTTGTTTACCCTTACTGAGCATTTGAGCTCACCCTTTTATGTTTTCTTTTCCCCAGGATATAAATAATGGTTTTAGGTATAAAAAAGGAAGATCTTTATGGAAGATATTGAAGATCTTTCACCACGATTAGAATATTTTTTTCCGAGTTTCCAAAGACACTAAACTATTACGGTCCTTGTGTGTGTGTTTTTTTATGTACTAAGTATTCCACAAAAGTAATTTAATATCTATGTACGTTAAGCTTCGGGTCTCTATAGTTGGTATCAGAGGAAAGGTTTAGTCAACCTTTGGAAACTAGGATGCGAAAAAGTTAGTGAGATCCCTAGAGATATTTCTAAGTTATGTCTAGGGATGTCTCTAAGGTTAAGTATACATATAGGTTATAGTCCTAGAATTGCACTAAAGATCTTAGAATTTAACCTAAGATGTTAGATATTGAAGGTACTCCCCCTTTATTATGTTGTTTTCCCTAACATGATTTTTGCCTCTCACACTACTATTTTTGGGTTTTAGACAATGGTTGGAACCCGAAGGAACTGTGTTGATCAATGCAATGGACAATTCAATGATTGTCCTCCGGAACAAACAAATGTTATGGGAGATGGAGTGCAAAATCTTATTGCTATACTTACACAAGCTATGAATCATTCTGGACTTCCAAATGAGCAGAGAAGGGAACAATATTCTATTGAGTCCTTCATGAGGCAACGTCCACCTTCTTTCAGTGGGTCTTCTGATCCACTTGTTGCTGAACAATGGATCAATATTACTGAAAAGATATTTTCAGTTCTTCAATGTTCTGAACATGATAAATTCATCTTAGCAGTATATCGTATGGAAGGTGAAGCTGATCAATGGTGGAATCTTATCAAGAATACGAGGCAAAGAGATGAAATTGAGTCAATGGAATGGGACGAATTCAAGAACTTAATTTTCAATAAGTACTTCCCTCGTATTCTTTGGAAAAAGATGGAGAAGGAGTTTCTTGAACTAAAGCAAAAGGATGATGAATCTGTTGGTATATATGAAGCGAATTTTACAAGGCTTGCAAGGTATGCATCTGAATTTATCATCCAACCTGAAAGTAAAGTTGATCGATTTTTCAGTGGCTTAAAACCAAGTCTTCGAAGGGCATTAGATATAAGAGACTTCAGTAGCTATGAAGAAATTGTGCATTGTGCTGTCAAGGTAGAAATGGAAGTTGGTGTTATGTATCCATATCATGGTTTGGAAAAGAAACGAAAGATGGAGTTCAAGGAGAAATCTCAGAATAATGGTGAAAAGAAGATGAATGTTTCCTTATGCATAAAGTGTGGAAAGAAGCATGGTGGAGATTGTCTTAAAGGGACTAGAAAATGTTTTTAAGTGTGGAAAAGAAGGTCATCGAGCAGCTGAGTGTCGAAGTAATGGAAAAAGGGTTTCTAATGATGTGAATAAAAGCAAACACTGCAGAGAACGCACCACCAACACTTCAATGCTTCAAGTGCAAGGAAATGGGGCATTGTGCTAATAAATTCCCTAATCCAAGGGTTAGTGATGATCGACACGAGAAACCGCTTAAGGCAAAGGACAAAGGGAAGTCACATGCGATCACTATTGGCAATGTTGAATATGACAATGATGTGGTGGAATGATTAAGTGTTTATGTAATGGGATTCCAAAATAATGTTGTATCATGGATTATTTGAATATTTATGTATTGGTCTAATGTGGTATTCAAAGTGATTGAGATATTATGCGTATAATGAAGGGAAAACGAGAAAATGAAATGTTTAACAGCATTTATGAGCTCATGATTGATATAAGGACTAAGTCATATCATGGTTTGAGTATATAGAATTTTGAGGATTTTGGTATGTGGAAAGTGTTAACTTTTAACTACATTCATGTTTTCACTAAGGTTCAATGGGTATTCATTCTTCAAGAGAATAAATGATTAAGGTATTCACATGTTTGTAATTTGACCAACAAGATATATCTTATGATATATGGGGGATAAATGATGGCATTCACATGATTGTTCTGTGACATTTCAAGTAATCATTTTCTTTATACTATGAGCTTGGACCGAAGTATTTTAGATAAGCCTAAAGATTAGAATGGATTATGTTGGACATAAGTTAGGATAAAACGTTTTTCGATATTATTGATGGGATGTTATAGTAATATAGCTTTAGAAAAAGGACAACCTGTAGGACGGGCGACAGCCCATCGCGTCGGACAAGGCTGTGGGAATCGAACCCACAACCGAAGTGCGACTGGCCTTTATCGCCTACCACTGGCCTACAGGAAGTCCCTGTTTAGTAGAAACTAGTTTTATTATATTAATCAGTATAATATATGAAGTATAAAGTCCATTTTAGGAACCATATATGATTAATCTCACTATATAATGACTTATGTATATTTAATAACTTTTTCTTGAGACAGATGGAATGACCTGTGATTCTATCACATGATCTGCTAACACTTCATGAATAACAAATTCAAATTCATTTATTTAAGAGATGAAGTGGAAATTGTTCAAGGCATGAACAACAGTGAGATTGTACCAAAATAAAGAAAGTATTTATTCTAATTCAAATTCTTCAACTTTAGGGAAACGATCTTGAAAACCAAAAATGTTGTCCTAGTGATCTTATATCTGATGAATCAGATGGTACCTTAGATCGTCACAAATTTATGGCTTTATGATTGCTGGCTTTTCCATAGCCAGGTTCTCTACCACTCCCCATCAGAACATGATGGTTATATTTCACTTCCATATCCATATTTTCATTTATGTTGAAACCCAGTGATTAGTTTATTTGGGTAACCGTTAAGTTTCATACTTTTGTTTTTAAAGATTGGTTTTGGTATTCCTTTTTACGATGTGGGTTTCTATTAAAGAAACTTTCGAATAGTAAACCATTTATAACCCCGACGAATTTTGAGGGCGAAATTCATTTTAAGGGGGGTAGAATGTAACAGCCCAAGATTTTATGAAAAATATTCTTTTTAATTTCACTAATGTCTTGTGTTGTACGCTACACCAAAAGGAGCTTGCACAACATGCATCCTTGACTTGCCTTCCATTACACGCAATCGCGACCTTCCTCGATAGCGTGTGTAGTACGCAATAACGAGTTTCACTGAACAGCAATATGCTATTAAAATATTATTAAAACTAGCTATTATGAATAGTAATAACTACTTTTTGAAATTTTGTAAATTTTATTTTTTCAAAATGGAATTTATTCTTGGATTCGTAATATCGAAATTAGCTTAGGGTGAAATTTTGGTACTTTTCGGATAACTTTCATTTTCTGATGAATAGTGAAAATTACTAAATTTTAATTAAAAACAACTTTTTTAATCGAAATAATTAATAGTGATAAATTATTAATTTGAGTGGTTTTAAATTATACTTAGAATATATTTTTACAATTCAATACAATGTTGGTCATTGGATGTAATTTCACATTTACACCAGACATAAACAAGTGTTAATCTTTTGATAGTTATTATCTCTTAAAAACACGCTATTTGTTGTGACAGCGGAAATTAATTATAAAATTAATTAATGCAACTTATATGTTGGGAATTTTGTAAAATAGAAATCATTTTTGAATTCGGAATATCAATTATAGCTTAGGGTGAAATTTTTTCATTTTTCTAAAAAACTTCAATTTTTTATGAATAGTGAAACTACTAAGTGGTAGTTAAAAAAATTAAATTTTTCATAAATCTTAAATTTACCGCTTCTGTGAATGGAATTTCAAAAATCCGATAGACACGGTTGATGTCAGTAAGTAAAATGTGGTTCAATGAGATGAAAATAATTTTTTGGTGAATAGTAACTTTTTACTTTTATTTACCACGGTTAAAAGTAAATAGGGTAATTAAGGGTAAAAATGATATTAATATTACCCTAACACATGTCCTAATCCTATTGTACAAATGTATCTCGACCAAAAACAACCTTAAGTGTAAAATATTATCATTTAGGCCCACTTGGATTAGATTAGGACATTTATTATTATTTAATTCAAAGAAGAGTTAAAAGAGTTAAAATCAAAGTTTATTTACTAAAACATTTTTAATATAGGGTTATAAATAATATAATTTCGACTATAAATATTAATTAGAAATCTAAAAAGATTTTCTACATAATGATATTTTATTTGTAATTTTTAGACTTTAAAAAATTTAATTTATGTATGACACAATGATGATGCAGTAATTACCATAATAGTAAAAAAATAGAATAATTGATATTATAAATACCTAAATAAGTATAATATGAGACTTTTTATGAATTACAATAATTTTATAGGTTAATATGACATGTTAGTATTGAGTTAATTAACTTTTTTCTAACTTATAATTCTGTTATGATTTTCACAAAAATCAATTACTAAATAGTGTCAAAATTGACATAAATTAGTTTTTAAAACAAATAATATATTATTAATTGTTATTTAATTCCTAAAAATATAAGGTTCAGCCAAATGACTTATATAAGGATATATATATTAATAATAAATAACTTGGGGTTCGTTTGGCTTCATATAGTAAGTTTATTAACCTTATAGTGTAAGAAAACAAAAAGACACGGTAAAAGTTAAATTATTTAACTTAGAGTTAAATCTAATTGATAAGGTTAAAATAATAAACTAAACTTGTCTAAATCCTATTGTATGAGAGGATTTCGACCCATCCCCACTTTATCTTCGAAATAAGACCATTTGGAACCATTATAAACTGAATTTGACCTTAATATAAAATAATATTTTGAGATTTTCCTAAGATGCCCCTCTCCTCCCTTATAAAAGGGCACCTCCTCCCTCTCCTCCTCACACCAATTTGAGCATTCAAGCTCGGCAAACCCCTGCCAAAATCTCTTCTCTACTTCCCTAGTATCATCCTAGAGGTTCTGGCCTTCCTCAAAGACCAATTTTAGTGCCCTAAAAGGAGGTCTCAAAGAGGCACTTCAAAGAAGAGGTAATACCCGTTACCGATTCTTTCGTCTTTATTTCTTCTTCCACTTCTTCTTCTTTAGTTGTTTCATCATGAAGTAATAACATCAGTATCAATTATATACTGATATGTTATAATAAGTATGAAACAACCCTATTTCACCATCTATCCATCCTATGGAAAAAGAAATCACCGCACGTGCTTGCGTACGGAATACCGTCTCCACGCTGTGGTGTAATCTATTTTCCGCCACCACCTTAATTGGATGGGTATAATGGTGTAATGAGTAACTATATATTATTATTATAAAGTGATATTAATACTGAAATAGTATACATACACTTCAACACAATTCCACTACCATGGGAACGATATCATCGCTCGTGCGTACGTACGGACTACCGTCTCCACGACGCGATGAGATTCATTATCCATGTTAACCATTCCAGAATGATTATAATGTATATATAATGAATAATAATGGAATATATGACATGTTAAATCTACTGGATTTATTTATATATATATATATGTCATCTACTTACTTCCATTCAAGACAATAAGGAAAGGAAAATAGCATTCATGCGTACGTACGGACTACCGTCTCCATGAACGGTGTGTTTCATTTCATTTATCTATCTATTATATATATATATATACTGAATATATATGAGATATAAATCATATTATTGAAGTATGTAAATCATGATATAAGTAATAATAATTTCAAGAACAAAAAGTCCAAACACCTACGATAAATGAAACGATTTTACCCAAAACGCTTCTTTAACATGGAATTTACAAAAGAACGGGTAATATAAAGTCATAAGTGAACCATATATGATATCATAACAATGAATATTATTCTTTTATAAGTCAATAACATTATTTATATCATTATATAGGAGGTTCGGACACTTACAAAGCAAGTCGGACCTAAGGTAAGGGAAAATATCACAATCTCATTTTTATCTGAGATTGTTTATACGTTGGTATTTACATCTGGAAGAATGGTAGCAGCTCCTGGGTTTTCCTCCTCAGATCCTACCTGAATGGTAGGTATAGATAGTGAAGCTCCTAGATCATCCACCATGAATCCTACCTGAAGGGTAGGTACAGATAGCCTCCACAGCGCACTTGCCCATCAACGTCCTCCGAGTATCATCTCGCCGTGAAGTCCACCTCCGGATACCGTCCAGTCTTCGAACACTCGTCCTCCGTCAGCACTGCCTATCATCTACAACCAACACAATGAGGTGCAGGCATAGCCCGTGCAGGGGTGAGTATAACGATAATCAGTAGGGACCTCGAGACGCTCAAGGTCTCTCTAAATACAACATAGATAACCACAAATCAGAAACATTACAGATAACCCTTCTTAGGTATAATCCCATACTTATACCTAAGTTATCACGTAACCCATCTCAATCATGAGGAAACACAAAGATTATGAAATCAACGGATAACCACTACCCAGGTATATGCCCATACATATACCTAAGTTATCAAGTGGCCCATCTCAATCATGAGGTAAACACAATGATCAATGACTCAGCTCAAACCAGGATTTTCAATATCGAAACCGTAACTCCTAAACAGCCTCATCTCTGGAGTGTACAGTGATCCTGTCTCGACTCCAAGGTACTGCTCACTAACCTAATACTGCTGAGGTACTCCTCCGGTTGAGTATCGCGGGTCATCCACCCAAACACAGTAGTCCTTCCCACCGGGGTATGCCACCCAAACACAGTAGTGCACACCCCATAATAGCCTGCATAGGTACTCTCCAAACGAGTACCACGGGTCTATACTGTCACACAGTAGTGCTCCATCCGCCATGGGTCTGCACCCAAACAAAGTTGTGCTCCGTCCACTGGGCTATTCGACTCACTCCAAGTCGAGTCGGTCAAGCAGTTGTCAGGCCTTAGTCGGCTACACAGTCTCTATACTCCACACGATCGCCTCCAGGAGGGTCCACTCCACGAGCTACAGGTCGATACTCCAAGTATCTTAAATTCCCACGAAGAAGTATCTCAAAGGAATGCCTCGTCATAGGGTTCTCAACTCAATAGACGGCACGTCCATCGGGCATCCGGTCTGTGAGTTATTAGCCTTTTCGTCCCACGGGCCCGGTTGGTTTTGTGTACGAACCAACCTGACCATATCTCAATTGTACCCCGAAATCTCATAGGGTATACTCATAGGGACCGTTTCTCAACATGACCACCAACGCTGCTGACGGTTCGTCAAACGGACGTCCAGTATGAAAGTTATCATCTTCTCCGTTCTACGGGCCCGGTTGGATTTCGGGTACAATCCAACCCAGCCATACTCCAATTGCGTCCAAATCTTAGGAGAAGTATGCCAAAAGTTCTGTCTCATCAAGATAAATCCAAAAAAGTCGAGGGCATGTCAATCGGACGTCCGGAGCACGAGATATAAGCGTTTCCGCTCCAAGGGCCCGGTTGGTTTCGTGTTCGAACCAACCTGGATATACTAAAAGTTCTCTGAAACCATGAGTGTAATATTCCGAAACGACCGTCTTGATCCAAGGATTGCATCGCAACTGACGGTGCATCGATCGGAGGTCTGTATCCCATGTTAGGGGAAAAAGACTGAAGACAGTCCGAAATGGGGGGTCTGGGCCCGGCTCGGCCCAACCCCCCCCCCCCCCCCCACTGGGTCGACCGAACCGGGTTCGGGTCCCGCCCGGTTGGGTGCAGCCTGGCCCGGCCTGGCTTGGGCAGCTAGCTGGCCTAGCGCTGGCGCGACGCAGCGCCCGCGTGGCCAGCGGGTGCGGGGGGTTACAAACCCCCGCGGTCGACGATCCGGCGCGGCTTAAAGTTGCGCCACCCCCAAATCCAGGACGGTCGTAGGCCATTCTGGTTCACATTCCACAGCTGCGGCTCAGCCACTTCAGTTTTCTCCAGTGGCGCGCCACCGCCGCCGGTCGCCGGCGCCACCGCCGCCTTCTGCGGACCACCGGACGCGCTCTGGTGGTCCGTTTCGCCTGCCGCCTTCGCCAACTATCCTCCCGGGACCCGATCTTTACAACTATGGAATTAAAACGCCAATTCGGCCCGATTCGTTGTCGCCCGTCGATCCACGCGTCAATTAAACAACTTCGGAGTCTTTGATTCACCTCTATGGCCCCGACTCCGGCCGCGGTTTCGTTCGGCCTCTACGGCGCGGCGCAATTGCGCCGCACTTCTTCGCCGATGATCCTCCTTGTTTCTGTGTGGTGCCCATGCACCGCGCCACCCCCTTTCGTACAGCAATATCAAAACAAAAAATGGGTGAGGAGAGTCGGTCGTGTTCGTGTGGTCCGACCTCCTTCCGTTAGGTTGATATCAAGCGGCCAAAATACACAGACAAAGAACGGAAAAGTTTAAATCATGGACAAAAGCAATTAACCCCTACCTCAAAAAGACGCCACATGTCATTGATTCGCAGAAGTCGATCATCACGGTAGAACGGTATCGATTCCGTCAACGTCGGAGTGACCCGAGGAAGTGACATCTCCTCTCTTGTTGTGGAGGAAGAAGAGGATGAAGAACAGTTATCACCGAGTCATTCCATGTCGAGGGGTCGATGTTCTTCGTCGGAGAAGAACCGTTCTTCACGGAGAGGATGATGTTCTTCCACCCAAGAGGAACTTCCTCCTTCCTTTACACAAGAGCTCTCTCCCTTTTCTTCCAACACAAAGGTGCCAAAATAAAATAATAGGTTCATGCTATTATTTTATTTAGAAAAGTAATTTCAACTTTTCAAAATTCAAACTCTTAGTTAATTAATTGAGTAGGTTCAATTAATTAATTAAGTTCTGTGTTGGCAAGAGTTAAAGAGGGAGAGAGAGAGAAAGTGAAGGGTCACTCCATTAAAGATGAGTCTACCAAACTATAGAGGGAGTTAGGGAGTTTAAGAGGAATGTTAAGGGGTTGGGGTTCTTGTGGGCCCCACCTCTCCTTTATTCTCTCATTCATCCTCACATGGGTAGTTAGGTGTCACCCCAACTTCCCCATGTATGATAAAACCACCTTAGACTTAAAAATAAAATTGTTTCATAATTTTATTCATGCCTCATTTAATCCACAAATTTAACTTCTCCATCCGCACAAACGCAACTCCCGAATAGGTGTTCCTAAGCAATTATCGGCGCTGCGGTTTCATCGGTGCCCTCATATTTTTATTTCGTGCACCGGTTCAAAAGTTAGAAAAACTCACTCGTTCTTTCACTGAATGTACCCAAGATAAACTTCAGAAAATGATTTCGGGCTCACTGGACCTCAGAATCAGGTTCCATCAGCAACTGCGTTCTTGTAAAATCCCAAAGAAAATTAAGAAAAAATTTCCCTTGAATTTTACGGGTCTTTAAATTACTCCCACCTTAGGGCTTTACGTCCCCGTAAAGATTTAATATAAACTAGGGAAACAAAAGTGGTATTGAGCATGCACCTGAGCCTTCCACTCCCATGTGGTCACCTGGAGGTTCCCGTACTGCCAGTGAAGCGCACCCAAGGAATCGACCGTCCTCGTAGGATCTGCTCCTGTCGATACTCAACCTCTACTGGAACTCTGCAAATGTCACCCCATCACCAAAGTCTAGTTCCCCATGGTTGATGACATGCATCGGGTCAAGCACGTATCTCCTCAGTTGAGATACGTGGAAGTTGTCGTGCACTCGGTGCAACTGAGGTGGATGGGTCAAGCGGTAAACCACCTCACCTACCCTACTGAGGACCTTAAAAGGTCCGCTGAACCTCATAGATTACTTATCTCCTCAGCCACGTCTCCATAGACCTCGTCGAGGTGAGACCCGTAAGAAAACGTGTTCGCCATCCTCAAATTCTAGTGGTTCTGTCTCCTATCAACATAAGACTTCTGTCATCTCGGAGTTGTCCTCATCCGCTCCTGGATGACCTGGACCTTCGCTGTCGTGGCCTGGACCGTCTCTGGTCCCACAAGAGCTGCTAAGATTTCTTCTTTGTCGATAAGAGAAATCTTGTCTCATCCCATGGATGAACCATGTTCTTTGCCTAAAACAGTCAATACGGTCATTAATGTCACTAATCCATGCCATGGATGACATCGTATGGCCTTGACGCTACTACCAAGAGATCCAACTGTTACTCTCAGCTCCAAGGGTTGAGTCACACTGTCGGCATCAGTGTGTGGTCACTGGGTCTCCTCCAATAAGAATCTCAAAAGTGAGGGTCAAGTAAATAGTTTTTAACCGTAACCTCTTAATATCAATCAAAACAAAAAGGGTAGGTAAGTTAATGTCACAAAGATAAGTGTCTTTTATTACTGTAGCTCATAGTACAAGTCACACAACAACCACAAACAACAACATCAACAACAAGGAAGCTGGTATCACAAAGATCAAAGGCCTCTATGCCTGGAACTAGTCCACTCCTGATTAGAACTGAAACTCAAAACTCTTGCTGCCACGTGGGTGAAGTTGGCCGATTCAAGAGTGATCAGATACACCTTCCTATGAAAGAGTTAATCCTGTGCTGCCTGGGGTTTCTTTTTTCCCTGACCAAGGAAAACCCATCCCGACGTTTGCCTAATACCATCAATTTGTGTATGAACTGTGGATCCAATCCATACTCAGACCAACATCGTAAGGCCTCGACGCTTCCACCAAGAGATTCCAACCGAAACTCTCGCCTCGTGGGTCAGATCACACTATCGGCGTAAGTATGATTATCGAGTCTCCTTCCAAGGTATCTCCAGACGTGAGGGTCAAGTCTACGGCTTACCGGAAACTCTAGTTCTGGGACAATATTCATGGAAGGAAGGAATGATTCATATCAAATTTTTCTTTTACGGCAGCTAGTAATGGACACAGACTGTCCCTTGAATCATTCTTGGATCCATTGGGTCACACTCCTTGAATGCATGCACCTACTCTCTTCCCCTTCCCTCCAGCTCCCGGAGCCTAGCGGGGAATACAAAGGCGGGTGAGTGTAACATATCAAGATGTACACCACCTCTTTCTTCTCTCCTAGCTATGCCTCCACGTTTGCTGCTTCGGAGACTCATCTGTCCTTAACATTTCCTCATCTTGAAACATTCGCACACCCAAGTCTCTGAGACTAGAACCAGCTCGCTGAGTTCCAACTTCTAACATTCTCTAGCTGTATTCGTTCAGCCAAAGAACATTCAACCTCATGGTTCTCTCTAGCACCCTAATGTGAGTAGGTATGCATATAGGAAAAAGTGATGGCTCGAATATCCTTAAATACACCACGCTCATAGGTACGAGCTCTATAGCACTGATCGAATCGTATTCATCGAGTACCTAGAATGTTCGGTACGCCTCGATGAATTCTCAGCTACCAACCCATCGTCCTGCCGAAGCTGTAAAAGCTCTAGAAAACTCTCATCCACTTCCTCAAGACAGCCCTCAGCCACCTGTGAGTCGGGCTCACCTCGGAACTTGAGGGTATCTGATGTTGGAACATGTGTAAGGCAGTAAGCCTACATGTGTCACCTATTGGTACCACTGGTTGTAACTGCTGACCAACGGGTAGTGATGTATAGCTGACACATTACCCGAAGGCACTATCTCAGGCATCGGTCCACGTATCGAAGCCTCATCACTATGTGGACCATCCTCAGGGCCACTCACTAGAAAACACTAGAAATCGCCTCCAGTCAGTCCTCTACTATTTGGGAATCTGCCTCGCCTCATAACCTTGGAGGCCTCTGCTACTGGAACTCGTGAAACGCGCTTTGCCAGCGTGCACCGTCCACTAGTACGATTGGTGGCATCTGCAACCCAACAGGTGGTGGTGTTGCTGGTACACCACCCGAGGGTTCCAACATAGTAAAAAGGGGCCCGCACCGGAGCCTCGTCGCTCGGTGAGCCGTCATCGAGTACTCTCTCGAAAACTCCAACTGACTATCTGCATGGAGACATCCTGAACAGATGCGACATGGTCAACGATTTATTCTTGGTCAGCTGACTTGATTTGAGATAACTTTAAAACTTTTGGAAACACACACGCAATTAGTGTTTTCGTGCACAAAGCCAGAAATCAGAAGTCAAGGTCCTAGTGTACGGATACGTCGGCCACCGCACCAACACTGGACTCCCTAAACAAAAAACAACACGTGGTACCCTTAACATTATTTCTTCATAGAAAGAAAATATCAGAGTCTTAAGTTCTGCAGTAGAACTGACTCCTTTGATACCAATTTGTCACGACCCGTCCCCCGGGGCCCATGTCGTAACTACCCCAAGCCCGCCTTCCATAGGCCAGGGGTTGGCGACTAGCACCAAAGACGTATAACCAGATAACTAGGAATGCATTGCCTTTATAAAAGTAAACAAACACCAATCAGAGTACAAGAGGAAGTAATAAACTAAGTACAAAAGGAAGTGCTGAAATGTAAATGAGCCAGAATACAAACCCAATCGAAAGTATAGCTACAACTGAACAAAAGTACAACAGAAAAAGACAACAGCTAGAAGAATGGTAGCAGCACCTAGGTCGACCTCCTCGGATCCTACCTGAAGGGTAGGTACAGATAGTGCAGCTCCTGAATCATCCACCACGGATCCTACCTGAAGGGTAGGTATAGATAGACTCCACAACGCTCTTTCCCGTCAACCTCCTCTGGGTATCGTCTCACCGTGAAGTCCACCTCCGGATACCGTCTAGTCTTCGAACACTCGGCCTCCGTCAGTACTACCCGTCATCTCCAACCAACACAATGAGGTGCGGGCATAGCCCGTGCAGGGGTGAGTATAACGATACACAGTAGGGACCCCGAGACCCTCAAGGTCTCTCTAAATCCCATAAGGATAACCACAAATCAGAAACACAACAGATAACCATTCTTAAGTATAAGCCCATAATTATACCTAAGTTATCAAGTAACTCATCTCAATCATGAGGAAACACAAAGATTAGGAAATCAATGGATAAACACTACCCAGGTATATTCCCATACATATACCTAAGTTATCAAGTGACCCATCTCAATCATGAGGTAAACACAAGGATCAAAGAATCAGCTCAAACCAAGATTTTCATTATCGAAAACGTAACTGCTGAAGAGCCCCATCTCTGGAGTGTACAGTGATCCTGTCACGACTCTGAGGTACTGCTCACTAACCTAAGACTGCTAAGGTACTCCTCCTGTCGAGTACCGCGGGTCAGCCACCCAAACACAGTAGTGCTTCCCTCCGGGGTATGCCACCCAAACACAGTAGTGCACACCCCCTAATAACCTGCAGAGGTACTCTCCAGACAAGTACCACGGGTCTACACTGTCACACAGTAGTGCTCCATCTGCTATGGGTCTTCACCCAAACAAAGTAATGCTCCATCCACTGGGCTAGTCGACTCACTCCAAGTTTAGTCGGTCAAGCAGTCATCAGGTCTCAGCCGGCTACACGGTCTCCGTACTCTGTACGCTCATCTCTGAGAGGGTCCGCTCCATGAGCTACAGGTTGATACTCCAAGTATCTCAAAGTCCCATGAAGAAGTATCTCAAAGGACCGCCTCGTCATAGGGGTCTCAACTCAACAGACGGCGCGTCAATTGGGCGTCCGGTCTGTGAGTTATTAGCCTTTTCATCCCAGGGGCCCGGTTGGTTTCGTGTACGAACCAACCCAGCCATATCTCAACTGTACCCTGAACTCTCATAGGGTATACTCATAGGGACTGTTTCTCAACATGATCACCAATGCCGCTGACGGTTCGTCAAACGGACGTCCAGTCTGAAAGTTATCAGCTTTTCCGTTCCAGGGGCCCGGTTGGATTTCGGGTACAATCCAACCCGTCCATACTCCAACTACATCCAAATATTAGGAGAAGTATTCCAAAAGTTCCATCTCATCAAGAGTAATCCAACTAAGTTGATGGCACATCAATCGGACATCCAGAGCATGAGATATAAGCGTTTCCGCTCTGAGGGCCCAGTTGGTTTCGTGTTCGAACCAACCCGGCTGTACCCAAAGTTCTCGGAAACCCTGAGTGTAATATTCTTATACTACCTTCTCAATCCAAGGATCACATCTCAACTAACGGTGCGTCGATCGGAGGTCTGTAGCCCAGGTTATGGGCAAAAGACTGAAGACAGTCCGAAATGGGGGGTCTGGGCCCGGCCCGGCCCGGCTGCGCGGCCCGGCCCGGCCCGGCCAGGGCTGCCAGCTAGCCTGGCGCTGGCGCGGCGCGGTGCCCGCGTGGCTAGTGGGTGTGGGGGGTTACAAACCCCCGTGGTCGACGATCTGGCACGGCTTAACGCCGCGCCGCCCCAAATCTAGAATGGTCGTAGGCCGTTCTGGTTCACTTTCCACCGTCGTGGCTCAGCCGCAGAGGTCTGCTTCGGTGGCACGCCGCCGCCTTCTGCGGACCACCGGACGTGCTACGGTGGTCCGTTTTGCCTGCCGCCTTCACCAACAGTCCTCCCGGGACCCGATCTTTACTGCGAAGTAATTCAAACGCCAATTCGGCCAGATTCTTCATCGCTCGTCGATCCGCATGTCAATTAAACAACTGTGGAGTCTTTGATTCACCTCTATGGCCCCGACTCTAGTGGTGGTTTCATTCGGCCTCTACGGCGTGGTGCAATTGCGCCGCGTTTCTTCACCGATGATCTTCCTTGTTTCCGCTTGGTGCCCATGCACCACGCCGCCTCCTTTCGAACCGAAATATCACAACAAAAAATGGGGGAGGAGAGTCGGTCGTGTTCGTGTGGTCCAACCTCCTACTGTTAAGTTGATATCAAGCGGCCAAAATACACAGACGAAGAACGGAAAAGGATAACCCATGAACAAAAGCAATTAACCCCTACCTCGAAATGACGTCGCATATCGCTGAGTCGCGGAAGTCGATTGTCACGGTAGAACGGTATTGATTCCGTCGTCTTCGGAGTGACCCGAGGAAGTGACATCTCCTCTCTTGTCATGGTGGAAGAAGAGGATGAAGAACCGTGATCGCCGAGTTGTTCCATGTCGAGGTGTCCATTTTCTTCGTCGGAGAAGAACTGTTCTTCACGGAGAGGACGATGTTCTCCCACCTAAGAGGAACTTCCTCCTTCCTTTACACAAGAGCTCCTTCCCTTTTCATCCAACACAAAGGTGCCAAAATAAAATAATAGGTTCATGCTATTATTTTATTATGACAAGTAATTTCAACTTTTCAAAATTCGAACTCTTAGTTAATTAATTGAATAGGTTCAATTAATTAATTAAGGTGTGTGTTGGCGAGAGTTAAAGAGGGATAGAGAGAGAAAGTGAAGGGTTACTCCATTAAAGATGAGTTTACCAAACTTAAGAGGGAGTTAGGGAGTTTAAGAGGAATGTGAAGGGGTTGGGGTTAGTGTGGGACCCACCCCTCCTTTATTCTCTCATTCATCCTTACATGGGTAGTTAGGTGTCACCCCAACTTCCCCATGTAGGATAAAACCACCTTAGACTTAAAAATAAAATTGTTTCATAATTTTATTCATGCCTCATTTAATCCACAAATTTAACTTCTCCATCCTCACAAACACAACTCCGGAATAGGTGTTCCTAAGAAATTACCGGCGCTGTGGTTTCATCGGTGCCCTCGGATTTTGATTCCGAGCACCGGTTAAAAAGTTATAAAAATCGGCTCGTTCGTTCACTGAACGTACCCGTTCTAAACTTCAGAAAATGATTCCGGGCTCACCGGGCCTCAGAATCAGGTGCTGTCAGACACTGCGTTCTTGTATAATCCCAATGAAAATTAAGAAAAAATTTCCCTTGAATTTTACGGGTCTTTACACCAAGTGCATGAAATCATGGTGTAGGTTTACCCTTAGTATCCCATGGAAGAAATTTTCAATGAAAATAACTACAGAAACCTTCCAAGTCATCGACTCTTGACAACCATCCCAGACATTAACATTCTACAAGTGTTTCATATCTTTTTAGAGTATGTAATTTTATAGAATTACCCTCCATCTTTATGGTGTATTAATTTAATCTAAGATAAACTATACCAACATGATCTCATACTCATCTACCTAGGTTCTACACTATCTTTTAAATGAGAGATAATTAGAAACTGGAATGCCCTCATGAAATATTCAATTGAATGATCAGCTCTTAGAGTCCGCATATCAGTGATCTATGTAACCAAGACTAAACCCTCCCTTATTCAATAATAAAATCACTCTCTTATATTCTTAAGATGTATTGGATATCCTACATTCCTAAAAACATCTACCTTATGTATCATCCTTTTCTATACCCTCAGGGTCTCTAACGTGTGCACACATTAGTATCACCACATCCCCTCCCACCTGATTCTCCAATGATGTTATTCAATGTGTCATGACCCTATGAAATAAATACCATTATAAAGAAATTCTTGACAATAAAAAATATTCAAAATATAGAATGTTTCAATAGGTAGTGCATCTCACCCGATATTACACTTTCCTACCTGAATCCAAGTCTCATATAACTTGGCCTCACAGCCCCATATACTTGTGTCTGGGTCAGGTGTCACACACCACACATTCATAGTATCCAAATATTCAATAAAACTAGTTACCATAACCTAGTTTGGATAAGTATAATGTCACCATGAAGATATATGGGAAAACACCATATATTTTATTATTAACACTTAAAATATCCAAAGCCTTCTTAACTATTGGATAGAAATCACTAGTAGAAACATGCATGTCATGTGAGTCCAATATGTATATCATGATGAATGAGAATGAACACTTTACTCCTAATGTCTAGAGTCCCACTATAAATCTACAACCTCAAATATCACATTCATCTAAGTTAAATAACTCAACTGTAATCATGAAAATCAAAATAAAAATTCCAAGTTCCTCTAGAGAATTATACTTTATCATATTATAGTTCATATCTTGATCAAAACATAATGTTTATCCCAAGTATTGATATATCCATTAACCATCACCTTAATTTTACCAAATAAAAAACAATTCCCACTTTTTCCACTTTGTACTAAATTACTCTGACCCACTATAATATCACATTGTATCATCCCCAACCAAGTTCACTAAAATTGAAATCGAGCTATAGATCCACTGAACTTTGATGTGCCTCTTCATATCCCATAGTTTTTTTACTATAATTAAGGGTATAATGAGTAATATATGAGAGACTATACCCTTTGATAATAAAAACATAAAATAAGAATACAGGTATAAATAAATACCCAAAAAAACATATCAACTAGCATATTTATTTTTATCCACTAGAGATTTATGGTAATCCACAACACCAAACTCCTCAATATATCAACACCTTCCTTTATCACTTTTATGTATGGAACTAACAATCAATATCTTTTTAGTTTTAAATACTTGTATATAATTAAAAATATATATATAATTTACAATAAGTATCATATAACCTTCAAAGAGACATAATAAAATTATATAACATAAATACATGATTTGTACACTCCCTATATCTTCTTGAAACCATTTAGGTATTTTAGCTCCTCCATTGACCAGGTTTACCGCAATTAAATAATTTCCCCTCCATACTGAGACCTCCCTAAGATTTTAATGACCAAAGATAAAGATTTTATCATCCAATCTTTTAATTTTAGCTTAAAAATTCCCTTTATTATTTTCAATACAAAACCAGAGCATAGACCTCACACATCACACTTAGCTATCCTAAACATATTGAGGAGACAGAGTAAAAATTTTCTAAACTCATTCATATTGTAATATATAATAAAAACATTAATCCATTCCTATAGTGATTACAGAATCAAGTCTATATCTAGATTAAGTCTTCTAGAAAACCTTGACCTCTCCTGATTATTTTCAAACCCAATTATGTTGAGTATGTGAGAAAAAATGAAGTTCATTTGGAAATATTATATATAAACAGTTCCATTGAAACCTTATAACTCTTATAACTTTCCTTTTATTGATAGATTCTTTTAAGGTTATCTACCATCTTGAATGAATCTGTATACTCATGTTTTTTCATCATAGATTCTATGGATGTAAGCATAAGAGTGAATATATCAATAAAATACTTCAAGTGGTTATTATAGACATATAGATCTAATTATTTAAATGATTCAATAATCAGACACTAAATAAGGGGTTTCTCTGACATACAATATTTTTCTTCTTGATTTTGAAATATTTTAAAGTTCCTATATCAGTCTAAAAATATTATTACAATAAGATTGTAATTTTTTATTATTGATATCAAAGTTAGGTTCGGTGATTATAATTCAATTTTATCTATAAAATAAATTTTTATCAAATTATTATCATGTTATAATATCATTTAATAAGGAATTTTATTAAATATTCTAAAACTAAAATTATAACCCAGTTTAAATTTTAATAAAATCCATTAGTGAGCCCCAATATATATTTAACTTTATAATTAGTCTACTTTATTATTTCTCTCATAACATAGCTATTTATTTAAGCCATGAAGCTAATTATATTATATATAAATCTTATATAGTTGAGTGAAAACATAATTACTTAATCCATAATATATATAATCCAAACTCTCTTCCTATGGTAACATAAAAAAGTTAATTATAAACGATGTTTAACATAAACCATACAACAAACATTGGAAAAAATCTTATTAGGGTCACCCATAACATGATTTCCTTGTATATGATAATCTATGAGTATCCAGCTTTAATATAAACCTATCGTGTTAGATAATTGAGATCTTCATAAATTTTACATTACAATGAATCAAACAATGACTATTTTTAAATAGGATTTAAAATCTCAATATCTTATACCATGTATTATCTTTAAATGTATTCATGATTTTAATTATTTGGTTTTAAATCCATATTCCTTTCCCCAAATCAATATGATAAAATTATATTGATGCTTAACTCTTTACATAACTCATATCTTCTGTTACTTACCAAAATTAAAAACCAACTATATTTATACATATTTGAATTCATCATATTTATAAATAGAATGAATCCCATTCATTAAAAATCATAGAATCATATAAAACAAAAATCCGTACAAGTAAAATAATGCATTTAGTAAACCCAAAAAAAATTTAGAGAGAAACTAAGCTCCTTGGTCAGTAAGAAGTCTGACCAAAAGTCCCACAACCCTTGTTTCCTCACTTAAGATATATGTAAATTACATCTTAATTCTAACACCTAATATGTATAAAAGATAATTAAACAAAAAAATTATGTTAAAACCCCCTGAATAAGAAAAACTAAATGTAAAATAAAACTATTTTAGTTATCACACCTAGCATGTAATTTATTAAATGCATGTATTTTTTTAAGTTGAGATACCCTATCCATAGAGGAAAAGGATATTATTAAATAATGAATGGGTTAAAATATTCTAAAGGAATGAGTATTATAACGATCTCATTCAAAGAGATAAAAAATTCAAGACATAACACATCAGATAGTACAAGATCATAATGGGTCGCTACTTCATTATAAATATTATCGGCAACAAAACCAGACTCCAAATAAGTGTGAGTGATAATAAAATCTATGGAAGTAAGTAAGAACGATCACTCTATCTATCATGCTATTAAGCACCATAAAAGATGAAAAATGTTTCTTTTTTATGTATTGAATAAGGGCGGTGGTATCACTCTCCATCTAAATGTTAAGACATAATTTGTTTTCTTATAAAATTTTGTTAATTGATTACATAGATAATCTGTTATTTTAGTGTGAAGGAGTAACCCCAAGAACTATAAATGAATCCAAGAAGCCTCATATTTTGGCCTCTAAAGATAGAACTATAGCCCGAGGGAATGGGATTTCCTTTCAAATATCCATCCATATTGACTTGAATCCGTCCCACAATGAGTTAATCAAAGACACATCAAACATACCAGCAGGGATTATAATTACCAGTAACATAATGTTGCATTAAGACCATGAATTCATAAATTTTATTGTCACAATTAATATATTGGAGGTAATATAAATCCATGACTACTAAAAATATTTGAGTGAGATCCACCTATAAATTGAAATGTGTTTGGTGGTGCAAGAGAGAATTACATCCATACAAAATAGTGTCCACGAGATCCTCAATAGCCTTATAGAAGAGGTTTCCCAGATAATGAGAAAATGTCCAACCAATATAGTGATGGAGAAGATGAGGGAAATAAATAGCTCCACTAAAATATTCATAAATTTTGAGATGAGATAAAAATTAATAAAAATTCCCAAAATAAAAAATTATAAATAATTTTCAATAAATAAATGAACTTATAAATATTATATAAAATATAAACATGATCATTTAATATTTATTTTAATACTTAATCTTTTATATAATTAATTGAAAAAGAATTTAGTATGAAGTCATTTATATTTCAAAATATGTGATTTTTTATGAACACTTTTATAATCATATAAATATTTCATATTTTATGTAAACATGTTAAAATGTGGGTTTATTCACACATGCATGCTACAAATATGTCCTAGGGACTCGACCCCATGACCGGCTCCCCATACCCCAAACCCCCAGCCACCCCAGCCATCTGCGGGGGGCTTTTTTGTAAACACTTTACATATATTAAATATCACATATTTCTTTTAATTTAAAACATTTATCAAATCAGCTAAAAATAATTTTATCATATATGAAATAATTTTTATAAATAATTTATTTAAATATAAGTATTTTTTACTCTAATTTATGAATAGTTCATAAATAAACATGAAAACTTTTATATTTTTCTTATTCTATATTTTATAAAACACTTTATAATTTAACCTTTCATGTGAATCTACTTCAAATCATGGTCATATCTAAAAACCATTTAAATTTAATATAGGACATGTTGTGTTCTATCCCTAGAGGAAAACTCATTCCAAAGTGAAAACTACTGTAATTTTCCTTTAAACTAAGATTTTTTAAGGAAGTTGTTTTGTTATATAGTCATTCCCTAATAATAAATACTTTAGACATAACCAAACCATTTTTTATATTCAAAATATAAACAAATTTATATCAACACCTACCATGGCATATGTAACACCCCTATATTTTATGAAATCATTTTTTAATAAAATATATTTTATTTTATCAACAGATTTCGATGCACGCAAATTCGATAATGAATGAACTGTGATATACTATTAAAATATTATTATTTAATTTGATAGTTATCACTGATAAAATGTATTAGAGTGTGTTAATAAGACTATGTTATGAAAAATATATGGTTTTGACAGGCATAAAAATTAATTAATTATTTATCAATTAATTTGAAATGAGAATAAAAAAAACATTTAAAAATAAAGGGTTTTTTTCTATAAAAAATTATGCTCACAATGGTTTTTTTATATTAATAAATTAAATTAATAAGTATAGGATAATTATTTGAATAAAATATTTTTATATATAATATATTAAAAAAATTAACCTATGTCAATTTTTTTCTACGAATGAGAGAATAATGTATGTACATTTTCATGTTTAAAAAGATATTTTTCTAAAAGCAGTTTTCATCTCATTTTACAAAATTATTGTAAGTTGAATTTCTGAAACTTATAGAAATTGAATCTTGAAAAATGGATTCCATATTTGGAGTTAGGAATATCAAATTTGGTAAATATTTCCATTTTATTTTTTGTCAAAATAAATGGTAACCATAGTAAATTTTTGTAACTCATGTAAGGGTAAAACAGGTAAAATATAGTTAAAACTTTGGGATAAGGCTTCAAATTTATATAAAACGTTCCATTATTCTATTTTATGACTGTATAATGGTCAATTACATCAAAATATATAATATATGGACATTTTTTCATATTTTTAGAATATGACCTTTATATTAATTTAAGAAAAAAATACAAAATATCACCCTCTTACATTTAAATATCTCAGATGTTTTCACATATAGATAAAAGAAACACGGGACAAGATATACATGTTTATTTTAAAGATAATTAAAAAAAAATTATTATTTTAATTTATTCCAAATCTTTAGTAATCATATAAATGTTGTATATTCTTATGCAACGGGGAAATAAGATTTCTTCAACAAATGGAATAAATATGATTAATGATTTTGAAAATAAATAAAAGTGATATAATTTGAGATATTTGTATTGTTACATGAATGAATTATATATATATATATATATGAAATATTATGTATTTTTTAAAATATTATATTCAAATTTAATCTTTTTCTTGGTTTCTTTAAATTCAAATTAGATAAATAGTTCGAAAATTAATATTAATTATATTTCAAAATAAATAATATATTATTAAATGTTTTTAAATTCAGAAAAATATTTTCTTTTTTCAGGTGAATGGATTATGGTTTAAAATATATACCATGGTCCATTAATGAGTTATTTTTTCATTTACTATAACACTATTAACCCTTTAAGATTTAAATAGTTGTTATAATTGTTAAAGTAAAAAATAGTTAACGAAGGGGTTAATCAAAATGATATGGTTTAAAATGACACAAAAACCTATATAAATTTCATTAGATGATGCTTTTAACCCTATAATATTTTGTTAAAATTACTTTCCACTAGGAATTATTTTTCTTTAGAATTACTTTGTTATATTTTAATCTTTAAAGAAATCCCATGTATATCATCTCCCTCCCTTTTAAAATAACACCCCTCCTTTCTCTTTTACACAAACATTGAGCTTTATATTTTGATAAAACCATATAAATTTATCTTTTAAATATCCATATAAATATTTTTGAGGTTCTGGTGTTCCTAAAATACTAACCATTTGGTTTTTAAGTGGAAATCCAAATGAGTTCTTTCAAAGAAGAGGTAATCACCTTAATCAATCATTTTCTTTATTTACTTACTCATTTAAATACTCTAAATATATGGTATTTTTCATAAAATAATTACATCTGTATCATAAATATAGTGAAATTTTATTATTAAACTGAATTTCTATGCCCTCTTTCCCCTCAAATGAGATAAGAAAGTATCGCTCGTGAATAAGTATGGCTTATCATCTCCACATAGAGATACAATTAATTTTTCATCACCATATTATATGGATTGGTATTATGATGGGTATAATTTTTATATATGATATTTATGATATAATAATTCTTATTTATGGATAAAATCATATATATATTCTTACCTTACAATCTGTTGGAAAATGATAACATCGCTCGTGCGTATGTGTGGACTACCACCACCACAAAGTGATGTGATTCATTATTCAATTATATTTTACTTTGATTGTAATATGGATATATTTAATGAATTTATATGATATATATGATATAATTATATTTATTTAATGGTAAATTATTATTTATTTTTCTTTCATTATATCTGTTAAAAAATGATAACAGTGTTCATGAGTACATATATCCCACCGTCTTTATGAATTGTGTCATTAATTTTTCTATATAAAAAATTATGAATGACTATAAATATTAATATAATGAATATATATTATATTTATCTCATTATTAATTTTTTGTAGATAATGGAACCATGAATAAAGATAAGTACCAAAACCATTGAACCAAAACATACATAAAAATGAAACATTTATCATAATGAACAATGAATTTAATAAAAAAGTGTTAATAAAAACTGAAAAAATTTTATAATTAAATATTATAGGATATGACATATATGAATATATTTTTGGAATATATTTATAATAAATCTCTATTTATCATATGTCAGGTTATAACATGTACAAAGAGAGTTGGTCCTAAGGTAAAGGTTTGATGTTACAATCTTCTAATTTATTGGGACTATTTATGATTATGTTTCTAATGATGAAATTACATGACCTACCTCTATAAAAACTCACTAAATTAATATACTATGGTTATTTATTTATAATAAATTTTTTCCTTTCAATTTCCTCAATTTAATAACTCAGGATACTGAAAGAACATTTTTAAGGAAAATCAACATTACATCATTCTTCATTAGAAAAAAAATTCTACATCTATGTTTTCTAAAATTATTTTCAAGAATGTTCTTAATATTGTCTTGTGATTGTTCAAATTAATTTTTATCAATGATTTAATTATTTAAATTTATTTATTTCCAACCTTTGAAAAATGAAAACATCATTCATGAATGAGTATGTCATTCCATCTCTATGAACAGTATAATTCATTTATCTATCTATAACTTTTACAAATGAATATATATGAAATTAATAAAATTATTAAAATTATTTATAATATTTAGCTATTATAAAATTAGTTGTATTAAAAATAACAAACCAAAACATGCATGAAAAATGTAGAAGTAGTCACCCAAATATTTATTTTAATAAATAACTGTTAATAAACATGTAATAAAAGGTTATGGGTAAATAATATAAGGTATTATATAGTTTATTATGGTTATGTAATATATTTATAAAAAATATATATTTATTATATAGTATTTTACAACATTTATAATGTAATTCAGACCTAAGGCAAGGGTTTTATGTTACAATCTCATTGTTTATCAGGATTTTTTATGATTAAGTTTCTATGGATTAATTTTCATGATATTCCTCTCAAAAAACCCATTAAATTTATTCTCCTATATATATTAAATGGGAATACACGTTTTCCTTTCTTTTTCCTTTATTTATGTACTTAAGAGACTGAAATACCATTTTTAATAAAACCATATTTATATCATTATTTGGTAGAAAAACCATTTTTCTTCTATATCATTGTTTCTAAAAAAATTCAAAAAAAATTTTAACATCAGCGTATGATTTTTTAAATTAACTTTTATCTGTTATTTAGTTTTTAAAAAATGGTTTAAAATTGAATCTTCTTTTCATTTTTTCAATATAGTACTTTTTGATTTTTTACAAAATTGTGAAATGAATTTTTTTTAAATATTATGTAATGAATGGAATTTCCCATATTTAAAACCAATCAATGATTTGAAAAATAATTTACAGGTTTCCAAGGCCATTTTAAAATAAAATTGTTTATTTAATATTTATTAAATATTTATATTTCAAAGAAGTGACTTAAAAGTGAAAAGTGTATATTCCTCAAGATATATTCCAAGTTTTATTTTTAAAGAATATAAAATCTAATGTGAAATACTTTGATGTTAAATAATATTTATTGTGGATATGATTTAATGATACCATCCTTATTCATTTTTAATATGGTTTATTATGATAATATGTTTATGAAAGCCATTCCATTTTCATGGGTTGTGATATGATGAATTAATGAAATTTTTATGAACCCCATTTCATTTTCATGGGCCATGCCATGATGAAATGCTTAATAAACCCATTTCTTTTCACATGTTATGATATAATGAATTTTGTATGATCTTGTGGAACAAATCTATATGATTTTCATTCTGTGATAGGTGGATTCAGATTTATATATCCCTTGAATTCATAGCATAAATATGGATATCTAATGAGATAAACATAACTATAATATTGAGTGAACCCAATTTCGTAATGGACTCTATCAACTAAGATAGTATTGGTAGTGAAACTTCACTAATATCATGGTTTGGGGAGTGACCCCAATCCACTATTATAGTCTTGTAAATGATCCTTGACTACTAAGAAAATTATTTCCTATGTTTATGTGTATGCCAAAAATATATGTCTTACACCAATGTTATGCTCTCATGGATTATGTTCTTTGATTATATTATGATTCGTGTTATATGATCATCCATGATTTATTCCATGAATAAGTATTGTGATCTATGATATTCAAGGTGTGGTATTTAAATTTTAGGCTCATTGTATCATACCACTATGCTCATGTTATGTTCACATGATCATTGATGTCTCTCTTGTCTACCCTTAGTGTCTATTAGAGCTCACCCTTTATTATGTTTCCTTTCCCCATGTTATGATGAAAGTTTTTATTGGTTATATATATATATATATATGAATGGTGTTAGTTATGAAGAATTTAATGGTATATGATATAGTTCACATAAGAATGAGTTTTCCATGTATCCAAATTTCAAAAGATACTATACCTATATGATTTTGGAAGGATCGTAATGTTTTGTATTGAATATTCATCTAATAAGATGTGATATTTATGTATAAAAAGTATGGGTAAATATTACATGTTTGATCCTTGTGGTGTAAATTTAATTCACATAACCATGATATTGTGATTAGTTAACCTAGATATGGTTATGTTGGAAAATAATTTTTCATTTATCATAATCATTTTCAAGGTTATTTTCAATAAATCATGATGTGGTTTCATGAAAATAATAAAACCACAACTATATTACATTAAAAATAAATTATGTTTATAAAAAATTCCATGAATCATTTCCATTTTGAATATAACATGCCACTATTTTTAAAAATATCACTTCCAATTTCTTTATTCACTCTAATATAAAATTAAAATGATAAGGATCTGTCTTAAATACCACTGAAGGCTTTTAGAGGGGAAAATACTTACCCAAAAACAATAAAAATATCAACAAAAAATTATTATACCATGAAATATAACAAATAATTTCTACTGAATAAAATAAAATAAAGAATAGTGTACCATTTAATTGTCAATTCAAAACATTCCAAGTCCTTCACCATAGGATTTATAGTGACCATTTAGTATAAAAATGAGACTATTTTTTGTAAGGTTATTCATGGGTTATGAAAACCATATGATTATTTGGATGGATCCCCTATTCCTCATGGTTTTCTAGAACCTTTACGTTAAGGAAAAGGTGAATGAGTGAGAAAGAGCTTCATCTAATAGATTTTTTGGTGATTAAAGAATTATTAAACACACTAAATTCAAAAAACAGGAACCTATTTATATATTCTCCATAAGTTTATTCCATGGAAACTAAACATTTAACCTAATAAATGGTGCATTTAATAAAAGTTACATTGGTTACAACTCCTTGAAACTATTAGATATTAAACATTTAAATTTTAAATAATTACATGGGATGTTCAAAATATTTTAATCAAAATAACATGGTAATCAAACTATTACTTATAGCATAGAGAATAACAAGAAGTCTAAGCCATGTGTTATTTCATTACACATAAACTTCAATTTATAGAACTATAACATGGTCTATACAAGAGGAAAACATGATGTGGTCAAAACCAAAATGCCATTGTCTTTCATCTAGTAAACATTTCCAACACCGCCAACCTCATTCATAGAGATATCCCCCTTGATTCATTCTATCCCAATTATTTAAAATCCAATATTTATCATACTCAATCATATTTTTCCCAATATTGTGATGAAAGAAAAATTAATTAACTAAAAATTATAATTAAATTACCATAACTAAATCACCTTAGAATAATCACAAAAAAAACTCACTAAATGGTATAAATATGTCAAAACCATTACCAAAGGTATATAAATGATAAATTTAATTCTCTAAACACTCCTACATGAAAATTAATCAGGATTCACAATCCAATTTGTCACTTTATAATGAAGTTGAAAAATCCCAAAAAAAGACACAAATGTAGCATCCCAAACCTAGATCACTCAAATAACACCTAATAATGAGACCCATTGACCATAGGTGTACCTCCCCATATGCTATATGTTTCCTACTAGAAAAAAGGATCTAAGGGATGATAGGTGGGATACTATACCCTCTCATAATATGGACATAGATAAATATAATAAGTATAAATAAATATCCAAAAGAAATATATCAACCAAAACACTTCTAGTGTATATTTCATGCTAAGAAAATTAAAAATATATAATATTATTCCATAAATACAAAAACAACTCATATTTATCATAGGATGATCATAAAAATATATAATCAATGTTTCTAAAACAACTCTATATTAAGATTGAGGAACCACCCGATCTAGCATTAAAATCCATTTTCAACCTAATCATGTAACCATTAGACCCCCATTAGTTATGCCCAAGTCAAAGTTCCTCTACCAATACACATGCGAAGAACTATAAAATATATACACATCTTGGAGGTTCCATGATGGGTGTGATAAAAACTTAGAATGTCGCAAATATTAATGTCCCATGATTGTATCCATGTGCATATGAGTGTTTGAAAAGTGAAATAAATGGAAACCAAATAAAATATTAACCTATTACATTACATTCTCGATCGATCATGGGTGAGATTTTTTATTTTCATTAACCATTGTTAGAGTGGAATGAAATAATCATGATTATTCACACTGGAATCACCCTAAGCTTTTCAACCAATTTTATACCATAAAGTGTCACATGCCAACATATATCCCATAAAACTATCCTAAACCATTTCTGGAAATTTCCAAGAGGTACACCCACATAAAATAACCCATTTTTCATTCTTAATTGATTCTAATTGAAACTACCATCTCAAAATCTTGACAAATAACAAGAACTGTGAGCCTTCAATCCTATCTAGTGATCTCAATCACCACTTGTATCTCTTGGCCATCCCTATGATGTATCCATCCTCAAAATCATTGGTCAACACCATTATCCTAAGAACCTCGACTATAAAGGACAATAGTAAATGACTATTGGTCAACCCCACCTCTTAGGACTAATCATATGTTCACACGACCCTAATGGAACCAACCCCATTTTGATTGAAAAACAGCAATAACCTAAAACCAAAAAAAATGGTGAACCTCAATAAAAAAACATAATAGTGGTCATCACCACTCATTTCACATTGGTAAAGCCACTTCACCCCAAAGACTCCTAAGATACAAGAAATATTCCCCTAATAAACCACATGGTGTAAGGAACCAAAATAATAATTATTTTATTTCATGTAGTGACTTTGTGCACAAACCTCAAAGAAAATAATTTTAACAAGACACAAACACGGAATAAACTATCAATAACCACACAAGATCACCCCTTAACATCACAAATTAAAGATAAAAACAAAAACTGGTTCTATAAATGATAGAACACATAAACCAACCCATTATTATAAATCACATGATTCATAAACACACATATTAAAATAAAATAATATCATTACCACATATTTGGTACTATTTATTTCATGCAAATCATATACTATAAGTAAATTTAACTCTGATTTGTAGAAATCCTAAAACCATAAAATCCCCTAAAATAAATATATTATTTGAAAATGTCCACAATAATTAAAAACCCAAAATAAATCGATAAAGGATGATGTGTTTTACCTGTGGAAACTCCCTAGGAAATATGGATTGAATAACAACCAACAAATGAAAAATATCCCACTAGGGAAGAGAGGGAAATGAGAGATGAGTCTAGGGTGATCTCCCTGTACGCTAAAAAGAAAATTTAACTAACCCCTCATTTTAATAATTAATTATTTAATTAATTAATCTAGAAGAAAATATTGACAAAATTACATTTTGGTATATCTCATAGGGCTCATGATGCAATGGATCTACTATCTCACATCACAATATGGACCTTTGGGTCATAGTGAGGTGCATCTCTCCTAGATCCAAACTTGAAACTCATCTCACCTTCACAGGGTCACATTGTGCCATGAACCTACCCTATGAATATAAATCACCTTCCCCCAACCATATTTTTTTGAAAACTTATAGTTTATAGTACAACCCACTACTAACCCAGAAAATTAATCCTAAATAAGAATTTTTCAATCCCATGCAAGAACCCACCACAACACAATTCCCTTAGCTATAGTATGATAAATCACTATCCCCAAAACTATTTTTACATAACCAAACACCACATTTTAATTCACTTGGTTGTGGTTTAATCGACTAACCACCCTCAAATTTAATATTACATACCCACTCACCACACCACAATTCCCTTGGTTGTGGCATGTTCTTCTACATACTATAAAATTCCAACATCAAATCTAGGATGCCTTCCTAAATATAAAATTTTAGGCCTTATATAACCCTTTCAACACCTTAAAAACACCTAATTACACATGGTTAGGACACTTTAGGAGCCAAATTAAATCACATGAATAATCATGTTGTCACAACATCCACCCCTACACCCCCATATGAAAACTAATCCTCAAGCTATCTTGGGTTACATACAAACCAACCTCTAATAAAACTTTAGTACCCCATTAGGTACACTCTTGAAATTCCAAGATAATGTGGAATTTATGTATCTCTCTCCTATAAACACAACAAATATACATAATAAAACTAAATCCAACTACAAGAAATCCCCACCGTAGGAGTCACTTGGCTGGTCATACTACAACCATGCTACCTAACACACAAACGGTATCATACCCAACCACTGTCCTTAATTATCTATGTATCAATCATCATAAAAATTAATGCATCATACTCAATTTATATACCTAAACCAGAACTTTTACATTCTAGTTACATATAATCCACATAGTATAATATTATAAATCATGAAAAATAAAAAACTAATGTGCTCAATATTCCCATATGGAAGTTAATAGGTATTTATCCTTATCTTAGTAAGTAGGCTCAACTACATGAAACTGAGCCAAATCCTCAATCCATCATTCTCCCCATTCTTATAGAGTCACACTTAGTTTTATCTATTTCCTCCAATATTGGGTTTTTTTCAACTTCCATAATATAAGCATATAGATGAATCCAGAATACTACATCCTAATAGAGCTCCTAGATTATCCTTAGATTCTAGAGTATAAATAAATCCCCAAAAATCTAGTGACTAGAATGTCATATTAAAACAATATTAGATGAACTTTATGACCAAAATCTGATTAATACTTAGGTAAGTGATCACATTGGGCCAAAATATTCCTCATATTTACACACTGGAATAACCTCACTAATGACCCACTTCGTAGTGGGAAATTTTCTTCTCTACTCTAACTTTCTATATGGATATCCGCATATTCCTTTTTATGGCTACCTAAATCTCTACTACTTATCCCACATAACGCAAATTCTTAACTTGGAATACTCACATCATCATGGTTCTTATCTATTATCAACACTTGGTTCTCCACCTCTAAAAATAGTATCAACCTGAATATGTTTACATGTACCATGGTAGTATGTTGAAGTCCATCCTCAAATAACCACACCTTAGTGATCTAATCCTCATACCCACACCGTATAAAACCAAATAAATTATAGAAAACTCATATAATTATCCATAATTGATTTCTTACCCTACACCAAGTTCCCAAACTCATGGTATAGGTCTACCCTTAGTTTCCCATGGAGTAAATGTTCAATGAAAATCACTAAACAATCCTTCCATGTCATCTACTCATGCCAACCTTCCCAAACCTTCACATTCCACAAGTGTTTCATAGCTTTATAGAGTATATAATTTTTAAGAATTACCCTCCACAATTATGGTTTATTAATTTAATCTAAGATAAACTATTCCAAAAATGATCTATTAATCATCTACCTAGGGTCTACACAATCTTTTAAATGAGGGGGGATTTTCAACTGGAACTCCCTCGTCAAATATTCAATTAAAGGATCATCTATTAGATCTCCCAGACCAGTGATCTATGTATCCAAGACTAAACTCTCCCTAATTGGATCATCAAACCACTCTCCTAGATTCTTAATATGTTTTTGATATCCTGACTTCATCAAAACATCTACATATGGATCATCCTTTTCTATACCCTTAGGGCCCCCACCGTGTGCACACATTAGTAGCACCACATCCCCTCCCACCAGATTCTCCAATGAAGGTATTCAAGGTATCATAGCCCTGATAAATAAATACAATTTTCAATAAATTCCTAAATATATGAATATTCAAAATACAGAATGTTTTAATTGGAGGTGCATTAGACTCGATATTACACTTTCTTACCTAGATCCAAGTCTTATATCACCTAGCCTCACAACCCCATATACTTGTGTTTGGGTCAGGTTTCACACACCACACATTCATAGTATCCATATATTCAATAAAACTAGGTACCATAACCTATTTTAGATAAGTAGAATTTCACCTAGAATCTATATGTGAAAACACCATATATGTTATTATTAACACATAAAATATCCAAACCCTTATTAATTATTGGATAGAAATCACATGTAGGAACATGCATGTCACGTTGATTCCTATATATCCATCATGATATATGAGAATAAACACTTTATTCTTAGTTTTGAGAGTCACACTATAAATCCAAAACCTCAAATAAAATATTCATCTATGTCAAATAAATCGATTTTAATCATAAACAGCAAAAAAAACATAGTTCCTCTAGAGAATTATACTTTATCATATTCTAGTTCATCTTATTATCACAACATAACATCTATCCCAAGTATTGATATATCCCTTAACCCTCACCTTACTTATTCCAAATAAAAAACAACTCCCACTCTTTCCACTTTGTACTAACTTTCTTTGACACACTATAATACCACTTTGTATCATCCCCAACCAAGTTCACTAAAATGGAAATTGATCTAGAGATCCACTAACCTTTGATGTTCCTCTTTATATCCCATAGTTTATCGACTATAAGTAAGTGATAAGGGGTGATAGTGGGGTGACTATACCCTTTGATAATAAAAACATAAAATAAGAATAAAGGTATAAATAAATACCCAAAAAACATATCAACTAGAACCATACCGAATTACATCTCATGCAAATTAAAATAAACATCAATGACTCTATTCCATAAAAAAGAAATATAGATCAAATCCATTATTATCATAAATAAATATAATAAAAATTTCAAAAAAAACTCCCTATATTAACACCAATGAACCACTTAGTATAGCTCTAAGCTCCATTTCTAACCCTCTTATGCAACCTTTGTTGACCCACTCATTATACACCAGTCCTAGGGCCCTTTCTCTTACCTATGTCAAAAACTATAATATTTTTTCATATATTGGAGGGATTATATAATGTGTGAGAAAAAGCACACTTTGAAACCATAAATGGTATCCCTAGATAATATTAATATGTATATGATTGTATGAAAAGTGTAATAAGTGACAACCAAATCAAATATCATCCTACTCCACTCTATTATCAACCAACCATGGTTGATATATTTAACCTTCTTCTACCAATGTTGTATTGGGATAATGCACCCAAGGTCCTTCACACCGTGTGCATCTTTATCTTTACAAAAAATATTTATACCACATGGTATTACATTCCAATAAAAATCTCATTTAAATATATTGAACCATTTGTGAAATGTCCCTAAAGTCACACCCATATATAAAACACTATGTTTCATGGTATATAGATTCTAGTTCAAACTATCATCTTAATAGCACTATGAATCCCAATAATGGTGGCTCTATAATCTTATACAATGCTCCCAATCACCACCCTGATCCCATTAAAATCTCTATGGAGAATCCCTCCTTCAAATAAATGGAAAACATTATCATCAAAAGTCACTCAAATATGAATAATACCACTAAACAACCTATGGTCAACACCACCTCATCATCCCTATCTTATGTTCATAGAAACAAAACTATCTTATCCTCATTATGAGCGTAAAAGACCAATATCTTATAAATACAACACAAACGGTGAACCTATATCATAGCCCATATAAGATTTCATCACTAAACAGTCAACACTGGTAAAGTCAGAGCACCACGTAACCTCAGAAATTGTATAAAACATGTCTCTAAGGAACTCAATCAAGACATAAACCACAATAATAACTATTCTCCAACTCATGGTTACTTGACACACAATCCCATAATCTAACAAGGTGTTTATGAATCAATCATATAATAACCTACCAATATGTAAATGAGAACACCCCTTGATATGACACATGAACAAAAAAACCACATGTGTTTCTATACATGTTCTCACATGTGTCCTTACACATACCCATAAATAACATGACTTATAAACACATATATAACTCTAATAACCTCAATCCTTATACTAAAATAATTAATTACATTGAATATTATCTTCTAATTCAACTATGATTCAAAGAAACCAAGAAACTAGAGAAAATCCCTAAAATTGATATTTTAGTCAAAATGCACTACAATAGGGGGGAAACCAGATACACTTGATATAGTATATCAAGAATTTCCTATGATGAATCAATAAAATAGAATAATCTAAGAATAACCCACAAATTATGAATACTCTACTCATTAAGGGATGGGAATAAGAGTAGTAGTTAGTGTGGGCTACTTGCATACTATAAAAAAATTAGGCAAACCCCTCTTTAAAATTAATTTAAAATAAAAAAACTGGGCAAATCCTCATTAAGGCATGAACCATAGGGATTATAGAACAATTCCTATACCTATCCTTATCATGATATGGTCTATTAGGTCATGGAATGTCATATATCTTATATATCCAACCTAGAAACCTAACTCCCTTGTCGATGGCCACATTACAGCATCACCCTACCCTCTATGTTGTAGTCACATCCCCTAGACTCCCATTAATGATATAACCAAATGAGTTGTGGAAAAAACCACTAATACCATATACAATTAATCTTACTAGTGAATTTTTTAATTTCATGCATGCACCCATCACATTACAATTCCCTTGGTTGCGGTCTGGTTAACCACCATCCCAAAAAAATAATCTTACACAATAAATCACCATTCCACAATGCCCTTGATTGTAGAATGAATAGCTTATGTCACTCTAATTTAATCATATATAACCACTAAACACACAACAAATCCATTTTATATAGAATGGCCTTTAGCCTATAGTTGAATTTCAGCCTCGAACTTGCACCAACTTTCTAAAACTTGACCTACAAACATTGTTTGACCCCTCAAACACATCAATTGTGTCTATGAAAATCATTAAATAAATTCAACTCACATTAATACTTGGTTCATCACAACCACCCCACTATATGACAAATAATCCTCGATATTTCTAAGTCTACACATTGACCATCATCTATTGCAACCCAAGTGTCCCACTCAGTACACTCCCAAAATAAAGAAATGTCGTTGAGTTCATCCATACACTTTAGATCACCATGAACAATAAACATAAGGAAATGAACTCAAAACTCATGCACTCCCTATATCTAGACTCACCTACCAGATCACAAGAAAAATAATTTACTCGATACACTAATGGTATTGTACTGAACCACCATCCAAAAGTCTACTTGTATCAGTCATCACACACATTCATACATAATACTTTATGACGATACCTAATCCTACACTTTGATATTTCTTTTACACATAACATACATCATATAATAGAATACACAGTATAAAATAAAAAATCAATATGCTCACACCATTCCTACGACGGTTAGTGGATCCATATCTCTCTAAGATAATGTCTACTAGAACATGTGAAGTTGTCCCATAACTCAACTACCAAATACTTATCCTTTATATGGAGTCACACTAAGAGATGGTGACTTCCCTGACTATTTGTTATCTTATACACTACCATGACCTATGTGTGCAGTTGGATCAATGTTATTGTCACATGATATTTCTCCCAGTCCAACCTCAGATACTTGAGTCTGACAAAATATCTAACCAATCAGAAACTATGAGGTCACCTGGAAAACTTGTTCTAGAATCCCCATCTAGACATACTTCTAAAACTCATTATAAATGGATAAAATTTTTCTCAAAAAATATGTCTCTTTCAACACTAGTAACACCATAGATATGACCCACTCTATGGTAGCAACATCAATTGTTTACTCAAACTCTCCTATTGATTCTCCTCATACACCCACTTCCAGCTACATGAAGATCTATTAATAATCTAACCACATATCATTACAGATATGGGAATACTGAAATCATTCAAGTCCCACTCTACTATAAACACCCAGTTCCCTATATCAAAAAACAATGTCAACCAGAATATATTCACATGTACCATGATAACATTATGAAGTTCATCCTCAAATAGTCATTCCTTAGTGATCTCAAAACCTAAAAAAAATTATATAAACCATAATAGATCTATAAAACAAACTACATAATCCAAAAAAATCTCCACTAACACTAAGTATATGAACTCATAAACATGGTCCACCTTCACTGTCTTATGGATGAAATTCTAAAAGAACATCACCTCAAACTCCTTACAAATAATTACCTCATTCCTATCATCCTATACTTGAACATCCATCTATCATTTTAGTAGTATATTGATCATATATACTACTAACTTTACTATCGTCTGTAGTGGAATCTCAAACTAATTGAATATCATTTTTACTAACTCAATAAGGTACTCAAATACCTATGGTCCTCCATCTATCAAGAAAAAGGTTGATGTGGTAATGGGTACACCCTCATAAAATATTCTAAGGATAGATCAACTCCATGAAAACCCCAATAAATTGTATCTATAACCCACACTAAACTCATAATAATGTGATCAACAAAACACTTCCATAGCTATTATTTACATTGTGATAGACCTGCTAATCTTAGAACCTCTACCCACAACTCAGGCTTGTCTCCATCATTAGGGGCCACATCTCCTGCCTGCTTCCATGGAACCAATTTTTTGCTATTGTGATGCTCTAACAAAGACCATTGAGGTGGAATTACACTAATAAAAAAATACCATTCTAAAAGTATATATAATAGTCTTGATATCAATAATTGGGAAGCTATAAAAGGAAGAACATCTCACCAGCCCTTACAATTCCCAACACATAAACAAGTCCCATATCATCCATTATCATGGACCCACCAACTTATTTTAGGTTCATGTATCACACACACACTACAAACATATTATATACACATGTATAATAATATTATGAACTATGAATTATTTAAGTTAAGTATAATCCCACAAAAAAAATATTTTTTAAAAAAACCATATAGGTTTTTTGACACATTAAAATTACAAACCCTTCCCATATTAAAAATAAAAACAAAAAGGCCCATTAATTCCAGGTGAGACCAACATCTTTTTCATGATGCATCAGTACCACATTTTTCCTCTTAAGGATAAGTGTCTCACTATAAATACATATAATTAAATACTATATTTATCCACATAAAGTAAATTGAATATAATAATTTAAACATAAAACAAAAATTCTAGTTTCCTTGATGACTTGGACTTTGAACTATAGTTATACTAGCCAGGGACATAAAAAATATCCAATAAAATTCTAAAAATATCCCTAAAATTGCACCCACATTTCCCAAAATAAGAAAAAATCCACTCATTCCACTTTGTACCAACATTTTATGGCCCAATAAAATAACACATTTTAAAATTACAAAACAAGATCACCTCAACAAAACTGATCTAGATACACACTGATCTCAATAATGGATCCTCATACACTAGAGGTTACTAACTAGAATTAAGGGTCTAAGTCCTAATAGTAGGAAGACTATACCCTCTTTTAATAAGAACAACTAACAAAATTAAAAGATTAAATAAATATCCAAATAAAACATATCAAAAAAACACTTCTATATTTTATTATATACTAAGGAAAATAAACATCTTCAATGTTAGTCTAGACATGAAAAGGTAAATTGGATCACTTGTAGGATGATTATGCATATACATAATAAAAAGGGAAAAACTCTATATCAGAACTAAATATCCAAATGGTTTAGTTCCAACACCCAATTCCATCTAGATCATGAAACTATTAAACCCTAATCATATATATATCAGTCACATGGCCCTCTCCCTTTTCTATGTGATGAACCATAAAAGCTTCACACATCCTAAAGGGACTATGCAATGTGTGAGTAAGAACTCAATAGGCAACCACCAATAGTGTCCAAAGATATTATTAATATATATATATATATATATATGAGTGTATTGAAAGTGAAGTAAATGGTAACCAAATCAAACGACAACCTCCTTCACACTATGCTCGACTATCCATGGGTGATCTCCTCTATCTAGTTTAGCTAGTGCCACAGTAGGACAGTACACCCATAGTTTATCACAATAGAATTGATCTTATCTTTCCAACCAATACCAAACCATATTATATTATATGCCAACACATAGTCCATATAACTATCTTGAACCATTTTTTATAACACCCTGAAGGCACACCCACATAGTGTGATACAAGTGCCAAGGTATATCCATTATTATTCTAACAATCTGTACAACAATCTAACAAATCCCAAAAACAGTGAGCCTTAAATCCCATTTAATGATCTTAATCACAACCTATATCTCATGGTCATACCTAAAGTGTATCCCTTCACCAAATAAATGGTCAACTCCATGATCTTAAGATTCTCAATTAGGGAGGATATCATTAAATAACCAGGGGTTAAGACCACTGATTCTAATTTTTCATATTTTCACATGACCCATCAACCTTATCTTGAGGGTGAGATATAATCAGGAACATCCTAGGGTTGGAACAAAAATAGTGGACCTCGATCATCACCCATGGTAGTGGTCATCACCATCTATGTCACACCAGCAAAACCACATCACCCTAAGGCCTCACAAGCCACTTCAAACATGTACCTTGGGAACCATATTGAGAAAAAAATTATAAGAATAACCATTTTCATCTTGAAATATCCTTTCATACAATCATTCGGGACAATAACAAGAAAAATACACAAACAAGACATAACCTACCCATACTAAATAGATATCACCACTTAGTATGCCACATGAACAATGAAAAACATAAATGGTCCCAAACTTTTCTTCACATATAACCCTTCCCATTCTAGTAAATCGCTTCATCCATAAAAACACATACAACGTAGTAAGAATCAATAAACCAAATACACAGTATTAACAAGAGAATCCATGTTGACAACCATCGACTGATTCAACATCAATTTGAATAATTCCTTAAATAAATGAAAAATATCTACAATAGATATTTTTTAACTTGCCACAGTAATGAAAAAACTAGAAAAAATTAATATAAGATATCAATAATTTTCCATGGTTACTCATTACAACATATTCCTTAAAGAACGATCCAAAAAAATAAACATCCTACATAAAGATAAATGATAAATAAAGAAAAAGATAATGTGATATCTCTACATTCTAGATAAAAAATGAGGCCAACTACTCCATTTGAAAATTAATAAAATTAATTAACTCAAACTAAAACAATAGAAAAGGGAAAATTTGGAATTTCCCATAAGGCTCAGAGTGTAATGTATCATCTATGACACGTCATGGAGCTACCCTTAAGGTCATGACAAGATACATCTCTCCCATAGACAATTTAAAAACCCGAATCCCCTTCCCAATGTCAGATTGTAGTGTGTCCCTGACCACTTTGGTGCAACCACAACGGTTCTGAAAAAACAAACTACTTCCCTACAAAATTAAAATTACATTATAATTTTTTAATGACATGAAACAATATTCCATGCCAAAAATCCATTATCTATGGTGTGGTTAACAAGAAGCCCCAAAAACTACTCTTACACAACCACTATATATGTCATAATTCCTTTGGAAATAGTATGGTCAGCTTCTTACCCGTAAATTTAATCTTACATACCCAACCACCAAGTCACATTTACCTTGGATGTAAAATTGTTTTTGGCCTACTATAGAATATTAATGATGAACCTCATCTAATATATAAAAACTCAACCTCCAAGACTTCAATGACCCCTCCAACACCGAAAATTATCTTAATTAGAAATTTATATGATCATCATAATAGGTAAATGAACCTGTATTAGAATAATGATAAATAGGGTGTGTTCATCATATAATTCCCCCATATTCCCATTACATGTAAAAGAACCCTTATTTATAGTATATTATACTATGATCTAGAGAAATATGACATAAATCCCTAACATAGAACCACTAAAATCATAGATAAACCAAGAATAAGAGAAATTAAAGAAGAAGATAGATGACTCTGCCTACTTTTTCATAAAAAATAAAATCAAAAATACTTCCAATAAATAAGAAACCTAAAGGGAATTTAGATGGGAAATAGAGAGTTCCACCCCTCTATACAGATGTCTCTATAAGAGACAGGCTAAAGGGGGTATAAAAATAGACCAAAACTCTCTAATATAAAGGGGGTATTATATCCAACCCCCCCCCCATTAAACTACCATTTTACCCTTATTGGGAGTCAAGTGGATTATGGATGACTTAGTAGATTGAAACTAAGAACTTGGTTGTAGGGGCAGGGGTAAGATTTTCCTACTCAACCTACAAGACTCCTAGTAGGCTCTAATGGATCCCACAAAGGACCAACCATTTACACGACCAGTAAAGTTTGTCTCCATGTCTTTTATACCTAATTTTCCAATATTAAAACTATAATTTAAACATAAAAACACAATAAAAACCTCCTTCCCTCTATTTTAATTCTAAACATTCAAATTCACCTATATCCCAATCCACCAAGGGCCTACCTTTTACTGATTTTTCTAACATTCAATTGTGTGGAATTTTATAAACTCATTTCCATGTGACTTATTTTCCATGATAATGTAATTTTGTATCTCTCATAAAACACCTAGTATAATAATAACATTTGTTTTATTTTTTACCTAAGAGTTAGTACTAGAAATGGGAATGGATTCATTGCACACAATATAAATCATCTATATTTTATCCAAATATTATTACATAGATTCATCACACACACTGAATGTTCCTAAAATAACAATTATGAAACCAATCCCACATTTTTTATAATTAACCATGCATGAATAATTCCATTCATGACTTAATTATAACAAATTCCTCCAAAATATCCATGGTTCTTATAGAGAAACATCAACTATTTATAACATATCAATTTGTGATATATCATACTAAATAAAATCAGATAAAAATTTTATTTTATTACTCAAACTCCTATATTCAATATTTCTAACTTGTGTAAGATAGATACCCAGTTTGGGTTTTTTATTAATCTTTATTTACGCAACTCTGATTATTCACACCTAACTCATAGTCTCCCACTTGAGACTCAGTTTATAGTGTAAAATCCTAATTTTCTAAATTGTATTATTTTAATTTCTTTATGAGTAACAATATTTTATAAAACTAAAATCATTCTCTGTCCAATCATCAAACTCCCCTACGTTTATTGGAAATATGAACTGAATCCTCATGATATCAAGGGTAAATCTCTATATCAATTTTTTCTTAAAAACTACTATAATTTACCCATTATATTTGTATATCCATCATTTTTCCTTATTTAACAACTCCCTATGTTCATAACCCACATCATTATAGATAGTAATAATATTTCACTAGAAAAAAGGTTTATATTCTAGGTTATTGATAGAAAATACCCCACTATAGGATTTCTAATATCATTTTCTAGTTAATGGTAACTCGATTTAATTTTAATATTCTTTACGTACAATAGATCACTATATTCTATTTAAAAATTCCATTAAATCCATCATGTGATAATTTCTCTAGGACCTTAAAACATATTAGTGCCGTGAAAATCCACTATCCATTATCAAAAAAACCTCACTCATTAACACTGAAGTCCCTATACACACTATTCATATAGGTTTAACAGGTGAAAACTGAGTTATCATCTAGGAATAATTTCAAAACTCTCATATTCATATAGGTATTTTAGTTATATCAAAAACATTGACCTTTGATTGCTCTTAATAAAACCTTATCGGTGACCCATAAAAGAATTTCAAACTCCCTCTAAAAAGTTTTTCTAAAATTTCATTAATTCCCCATCTTATTATGGCTTCTACATCCCATCCCTCCACTTCCAAATCGGTGGTCTTATACATCATAGAAGCATTTCATTCTAGATTCATGACAACCCATAGAACATCAATTTCCACTATAATACCAACTCTCTTTACCGTGGATTGAATATTCTGATATAATTATATGTATCCTATAATCCAATAATTGTTTTTTTTTTTGAAGAAATCATTTAAATATATTAATAACATTCATTTTAATTACTTTTTCCATAATTAACCCTTATCAATATTTCTAAAGGATCAAAATATACTCACAGTAGAGGTTGTCCTTTATTGGGAACAACTCATTAAAGATATTTTATATCCCTTTCATCAATAGTTATTCCTTAAACATCTGACTATAAAACTAAATTACTCACCTGATGGTAATTTTCCAATGACCCATCCATCTCACTTAATCCAAGTATTTATGATTTAAGTTCATTCACTATCCAATATGACCCTAAGGTTTTTGTACCACTTATAAACATCAATATGGGACGAGATTCCCATATGAATCATCTATCCCAAGAAGATTTTTCATCTTCCATGAGAATAACTCACTCCCATTCACATAATGAACATTTATATATATATATATATCATCAAAATTAAATGAAAACCACCTAAATCACCATTACATGGAAAACCACTTCATGTATTATCCCACGTACCCCACATATTGTCTAACCTAACACTCTCTTATCCCTAAGGTAAGAGTGAGTCTATAGTTCCCCTACTCATGATAATATATAATCCTTCTACACACCTGATAAATTTAATAAACCCATCCTCAATTATCCACCTGGAAAGAAATAAGTAAACAAAACAAAATAAAAATGGTTTTTTCTAATTTCACCTATAGATATAGGTGTATCCTCTCACAATACCATAATTTTAACCTATAATCATCATAAAATGATTCCTATTACACCAACCCTAACCTATCAAGATTAATAAACAAGATTACATATAAAATTAATATCACTCACTGCACAACATTTCCATATATTATAATGAACTACTTTTTCTCTCATTACCAAACATAACTAAGTCATACCACATTACTTACTCTACCCACTCTAATGTTTTTAATCCAATAATAAATCCAATTCATATACTATTCCATACCCCATACCTATATTGTTTATACAAATCCACACCCAATACATCAAATTCCATTATCAAACTATACCTTATGCTTAAAATTATTGTACAAACCCCTCCCTAAGTATCCCATTTCTAAACCAAACATATCTTTCTTAGGTTTTTTATAATGAAAATTAAACATTACATATTCATAATTAATGTGGTTACATATTGCAAAACCATTGCTATTGGTTTCATTATTTAACACACTGTAATAAATTATTTAGGAAAATACCAAATATTTTATTACTATTCTTTTATTTAACCAAATATTTTTCTCCAAACCTTTTTTCAAAAATAGCATTTCCTTAAAAATATTTTTTCATAAAACCTTTTTCCAAAATTCTATTTACTAATCACATGCAATAATTCCCAAGTCATGTGAACTTATATACAACGCATGATGCATGAACACATTCTTGTTTCCTTGTCAGGCTAAGAATAAAATTACAAAAACATAAAAATGATATTTTTTTCAAAACTACACAAATTTTACAACAAAACCAATAAAATCATATCTCATCACCCTAACAACTTAGACATACACAATAAATTTGGTGTCCATAAATGTTCACAAATAACATTATGAATTTTAATCGTTTTTATCCATTGACTAGTACCAAATAATAAATAAATTAAATTAAATTATTTGAAACCATTTTATAACATCCTTGACCTTGTTTACCCAAATAGTACCTGAGTTAGGTCACAACATTGTATTTGTAATTATTTCTTGTACTTTGGAGGGAACTTAGGGTGAGATTCAATGATCATCATATGGGGATAATATAACCATAATAACATATAAACATTAATAATAGTAAATAATAAAACATATATACACATTATCCTAAAAATATATAGATCTATTTTTTAAGGAAAACAATAGTCAATAAAATACACATGATATATCTAAATAAATACTTACTAAGTCATAAATTAGACATACTTAGTGGGTTACTCATATAAAAGTTATAAATTTAAGAAAAATTAACATCTCTATCACTAACTAGGTTATCAACCTAACCTTTGAGCTGACTACCATCCTCACTATGATAATAAAGTATAAATTTCAATCACCAACCCAATATCTTGACATATATATCATGTGTGAGAATTTCACATCCACTGATTTTCACATACATGGTGTGAGTATGAAACTCAATAGGGCACCACAAACGAGAACCCTACAATATTCCTATATATATATATATTAATTCATATATAAATAAATATAAAAAATCAGATCACTTGGAATGAAACACACATTTCAATACATCATGTGATAACTACGCTTTCATGATGTCTAAAACTATGCACTTTACCAAATTACAATAAGTTTTACAATATGTACTAAAACTACACTATGATGGTGCCTCGGTTTTCCTACCATTCTTGAGACTAATATATTAAAGTCTGAATATTTGAAGGGGAATATAATAGAAAAATCCCCTATGAATTAACTACACCATGGGGTACCATGAATCATTATTGATATTATAGCAACCAAAAAAATTCAGGAAGTGCATCTAATTCATAGGATGGGTATATCATGACTCACTTACCCAGGAAGAACCATATCATGGGGATCTCCTATAATCTGAATCAATAAAAAATAATTTGTACTATGAGTGTATCAACACACACCATTATAACCATGAATCCAATTCCACATGGAAAATAAATATTATAGGAACCCTAGAATCCCACTTGGATCATACAATCCAACAAATTTTGGAGAATAATCTATAAAATCAGGAATCACACAGCCTACACCTAGTCCCTAGATATACACTAACATGCCTCAAGAATATAAAAACTAATGTGAACTACCTATCACTAATCTTGTCAAAAATACATCATATTAATCTTATGGTCTAATTATGAATTTGAAAATTCAACCTACTCAAAATAACAATTCATTCTCTATGATCATATATTATATGAGAACATTGACCATAAGCCTTCACCTTCCACTTCCACACCTCAACTCTCAAGTTCAGTAAATCTAAATAGTCAAATAACATATCCCACCATATATTGGTCATTTCATCTGGTTAATAAGGAATACCATCATATATTATTCTCTCTAAATAGTCATTATCAAGGTGAATCTCAAACCCCAAGTTATTATTCCTTTCTTCCATTTACACCCCAATCCGTATGGAGAACCACTCATTTGGAATTAACTCTATGGTCCACCATGATTGGCTTTCCATAATTAGTATGTGTCCAATTATTATAACCCAATGACTATTACCTTATTCTATATTATATTTCAAAAGGATTCCCATAATATAACCTAATATATACTAGCCAATTACCTTTAAGGTGATTTCTAAGGTCTAAGTAATGTACCTTATCCTCCTCAAAAACCACAACCTACATGAAAAACTCATCACCAAGCCATCAATCACTCAATTGAATCATATTAGAAACCCCTACATGAAACTATAAGATTATATAAATAGGCCATTTTATCCAACCTTTTCACTAAAACATCATCATGGAATCTAATTTAATCATCTTACAAAATATCAAAAGGAAAAATCCCATAAAAAATACTAAAACATAATCCCATCCTATGTCAAATATCTTCTCTATTCCGAAAGGTTCTAATTATCATACTAGACTAAGGACTCTTAGTTCTCACTCTTCCCACCTTGAATCGATAAATCAATCCCATATATCACATCTCACATAAAACACATGCAATAGATGTCTTAATAATTTAATAACCACATCCCTCATTCTCATAGTTTAACTCCATAAGTTATGCTGATTAAATTCTATACAATATTATATAAATAATTATAAATAATAAAATCTCATATCTTAATATACAATAATTAATTAATTAAATAAATTCATTTATAATTAATTTCTCATAATTATTTTAACTTCCCATAATCTAATAAAACTCACTAAAGTGTGTGGTTATTGAAAACTGGTAATAAAAACATATATGTGATTTATAGAAATATTTTTATACACTTACAAGGAAAATTACCCTCATTTTTTATCTAATTGATCATTAATTTCAAATCAAATTGAGGGAATCCCTTGAAAAACTCACTATGTGATAAAACCATATCAAAATGGTGATAAAAGGTGTGGGATCATCATATCCTAACGTATTACAACTATTGCATTCAAAATACCTGTCATTTTGGATATATTTTACCATTGATAAGTAAAAATTGAAATAAATTCTAGTATTATAACAACATAAAGTAGAGAAAATCTGTGAACAATAGAAAAAATTTATGAGGATGGAATACTTTACCTCCTTCAATGTGAGAAATCAAACCCAAAATACTTCAGATCAATAAGGTACCAAATAGGTTAGAAGTGTGGAATGGGGGAGTCTCATCCATCTATTTGGAAATATCAAGATAAAATAACATAAAGGGGGTTTTAAAAAATAACGTAATAAAATACTAAAAGGATCCCGTTAAAAAGGGGGGGTTCATGCCTCTCACTAGGGTCTAGGTGGATTTCTACTAGGATCCCAGTGGTTGGGGAAGGGGTACTATTACATTTACCAACCCACCAATCTCTTTGTGGGATATATTAAAGCCCAATAAGTCTATATCATTTACATAACCCTTGAAATTACAACCTATTTCTTATTTAACAACTTTTTTAACATTGAATCCATTAAACAAACATCAAAACATGTCCAAAATATCTTTCCTCCAGTCTAAATTCAAAAAATTTAAATCAAGTAGGTTCTTTATCCACTAATATAGGACTTTTTTATTACACCAAAATGTAATGGTGTAGTTCATTTCACATATCTATTAAATATATTGTCATGTTTTTTATTATTTTCAAGTGAATATAATATTCTTAAGAGAAATGTGTCCTTGATCCACGATCTTAAAACAATATTCCAAGTGTAAATTATACCGGAACATCTTACACTATAACCATAATCTATAATGATTGAGTTGAATGGGAGTGATATTAAATATTATTGTAAATTAAATTAGTAATTTCTTGGGAAAGTGTAAAATTTTAAGTAAACTTCTTTGAATTTTGAACCTCTTATTCCTTAAGTCCATGATATTAAAGATGGGGTTGTTTTTTGGAAAAATATAATTCTTTTATTCCAAATAGTGAAATAAAGTCATACCATGTATCAAATTATTTAATAATGATAATTAATGGGATAAATAGAATTATTAACATGTAATATAAATATTACTCATGAATTTCTTCTAGTAAATTTTCACCAGTGATATTAAAATAAATTTCAAAATAATATTAAAATATAGGATCTTATCATGATTATAAAATAAAATCATAAATATAAAATGAAATAATAAGTATTACTAGGATCCACTATGGTTTATTCCTTTACCTAATACTCACCAAGATCATTCCATGAGATGGTATGATTATCATTTAATATATTCTCCTTAAAAGTATAACCCCCCCCCAATTTCACATGATGATCTTCATCCATGTCCATGGATTTTATAGGAGCATAATTATTTTCTATGGGTAATAGGGAAATATTATAGTGTGGATAGAGGTCAACACATGCATTAGTTATGGAGATGATGGGTTAGGATTCGTAAATAGACATATAAATAGTCTTTTTCATCAGAATAATTGATTGTGCCACAGGAATGATGGGTGGTTTCACCTCTAAAAAATATAAAACTGGACCAATAGGTTCTATAATAAGTGGTTTTACCATTAATAATAGGTTTAAATAGTGATTTTAATAGGTTGGATAACCACTATAACTAACAAAACTAGCTCAACAAGTGTTGTGAGGTAGTTGATATAGGCTGAGAAATGGGATTATGAATAATCATTATATTCTATCTCTTCTGATTTGGGTTAATCATAATATCTCATTTGTTAAATTCTTCTAGATATCTATTTTCCTTTTTTTATTAACATTATTATTCCTCAATCCACCTCTACATTATTTTTTATTCCCCTTACACAACCCTCTTTCTATCTAAAGTCAAACCAGCTTGTATAAAAAAACTCTTTGATTTTATTAGCCTTTACATCTTATATATTTATAATAGTTGTTGGAGGTTCAATAGAAGGATAATAATGTAGAATTTACTCAATGGTTGTACCATCAGAGTGTGTTACCATAATTTTTGGAATGGTATAATGTTTTGGACATAAAATACATTGATTAAAAAAGTTATAAGAGATCCACTAAATTAATCATCTATTTGGAAAAATTACATTGTGAAATATCATTTTCCAGTAATAGAGAGGGTGTATTTGGCTCACGAATAGAGAAATACCTGAATATTATATAGGTGAATATAGGGCCTCCACTATATTCACTTTTATCGCGTTCATATAGTTAATTTTTAACATAAATTTATAGAAATTTATATCAATGGTATCATCCTACTGTTCTCTTGTAAAAATATATTTGAATTGACTAAAAAGGTATCATGTATCTTTGTAATGGGAGCATAGGATTTCTTTTCTTTCTTCTATATATCTGAAACAATTAAATATATCTTGGATAAATATGTGATAGGCTGGTAAATATTAAAAACATTTAATTCATTCATCATCCTTAGAATGAAATGTACTCCTATAATTATACTCATAATCTTGGTTCTTTATTCCTTGAAAGTATATGGTAAAAATATGAGACTTGTTAAAATACTTCCTTTTAATAATACTCTTCTCAAAAAACTCAATTGGAATCTTATAACATCTGATGGTTTTATTTTGAATTTTTTTAAATAGGTTTTTTGAAAATCCAGTCGATGGATATTCCCACTACATTGCTTTATCTATCTAACATCTGTCAAAAATTCCTTCAATGAAATTATATGAAACTCTAAATATATGTTTCTCAAGGAATACATCATGAATTTATAAATAAACACTTGGAATTTTACACCCCTTTAAGATATTATGGTTATTCACATAATCCTACAACACATATTTATTGTTGATTTCATCTGCAACTATAACAACATGAATGAATAAGTCCCTTCTCAAGACTCTCTTGAGCTATAAAAAATGTTATTATAGATAGAAACATGATAATTTTGAAGTTGAATAGATTTTAAACACTAATAAGCACTACATGTTGAATTATGGTAGTAGTATAACCATTCCCTCATGGTTTTAGTAGTTCATAACTCCCATCAACCATCCCTCAAGATATATACTACTCTGTAAAATTGAAAGAAACCACCTTCCTACACATGATTGACTCCAAGGAATTGGTATCCAGCCCTATTATTCCTTCCATATATGTCTGAGATCTATGAAAAATGAATAGTATGTCTTAATCAGTTTTGAAAATTGCTTCCAGATTATGGGATCATTTATAGATTATTTTTGGATTCATCATTTTCAAAGATAATCATTTAGAGGACCCAATTAATTCCATCATCGATTTTGTCTAGAGTGAGCATATATATGATAAGTTACTTTCATTCACAACCTCCATCATTTCGTAAATTTATAAATCCTAGAATTCACTAATCTTTGATAATCAAAATCCATCCATTCATAGAGAAGTTATAGACATGCATAGGGATGTCTTCACTAAATCCAATATCCAAACATGTGAAATAGAAAATTCCATTTATGATCTTAATATATTGTGTCTATTGGGTGTAAATGGCATGCCCAAAATACCTTTATTTCTTAAATCCTTTCACCGGATTCCCCCAATTCCATTGAATATCAAAGTTAATGTTCATGGTGTGGCTTTTCGCATAATGGGGTGCTCTGAATATGGAGGTTTATTTTTTATCCATCGTGGATTCATAAAAGGAAGCTTCTACCACTACTGTGGAATTTTAAGTACTAATGAGGCTTAATTATGGGATATAATTCATGAAATTAAGTGATCTTTTCATCCAAAATGTAATTCCCTGTAGATCAATTCAGACACACAACTTGTGACTGAATCCCTTAAAACCAGAACTAGGAGTTTTCCAGGGAATTTACTTCCCCAATGGATTGAATTCCTTCATATCGCTGCTCATATCAACATGGTTTTCTCACATGAATATAAGGAAGGACATCATGTTTCTGATGTCATGTCTATGAGATTTATTATGGGGATGAGCTTAATGTGGTCCTTTTAGACCCATAATTTTTTTACATCCCTAGTGAATTTAGATATGTGGGGTGATATCCACTAATTCTTTTAGAAAACCCCTTGTAATGTCAAAATTGTTTATTTATTTTTTTTAATAAATTCTAGGATCAGGTTCTCCTAGATCTATAACCCTTTAAAATATAATGGATATACATGTATAATAAATTTAACACTCCTTAGGTATCCCCTTTGGGCAGCTATGAAGTGTGATATCTCCTTGTATCACTCATATCATAAAATCTTATAGTTTATATATTGTAAAAGCAGTCAGGTCTTGATTGGATTTTCTATCAATAGTTATCTTCCCTTACTTTGAAAATTTAATATGCTTTAGAGGATCAAGTAAAATGTTATTATAATCTTTATATAAAACATATGGATTAGAAAAAAAATCCATTACTAATCATATATTTTATCTTTCTAATCTTCCATGATCTAGAACCCAATCATCACTTAACCATCGATTGATCATAGGATAAGGTATTAAAAATATTTAAGGTTTTTTCTCTATATATTTCCCCCAAAAAATCATCACTATATTCTAAATTTATCTTCTTCATTTTATAGCATACAGTTGGCTCAAATATAATTGATGATGGGGTTAAGAAGTTTACCTATTTATGTATTCCAAGTAGCGAGTCATTCCAATTATTTTTGCTTCCATAACTCCTTAAAAATTAATCTTGGAAACACTAATAATGTTTTTGATTCAATGTAAATAGAATATTAATCCCTTTTTGTTAATGATGGTCAGGGAGCAAGGTGGGTGTGGATTTATTGAAAAGGGAAAATATTTATTTAAGATTTTTTAATAGGGGTGGTTCTAATAGTTAGTAGGAAAGTAAATATTTATTATTATTAGGGGTGACTTTGTTAAGTTCAAATATTCATTGGGGTTATTGAACTTTCATGGATCCACTAGTTTGGGATATAAGGAAGGAATGAATGGGTTTTATTAAAAAATATATTTTAATAAGATTTTAATATGAAAGGGTTACATGAAATGGTGATGTAATGGATCATGGGAGATGAGGGATTTAAAAGAATAAAAAGGTATAAGGATGCTTAATAGAAGCAAAAGGGTGATGGATATGTTACTTTTAAGTTCTTATATGGAAATAAATGTTGGGGATTATAAATCATTGATTATGGTCTATGTTTGAAATGGGAATGGTCCTATGGCTCCTTGAAATAATTTTTATATCCTTTGAAAAAGACATCATGGTTTTATCAATGACTTCATGGATTAGTTTAATATTAAATTAGGGATTTAAACATTTTTATTTCAAGGAGGAAAACTACAACATTGTTTTTTGGTTATATTTTTGGATAGAAAAATCACTGTGTGATTTTTGATCTAGGATATGGTGAAGTTGAGTTATAAGGAAAATTTTAAATATATCAGTATCACACATAATTTGTCGGATCTAATTTTCTAATAAAAATTAATAATTTCATAAGAAATTTGGGTTAATGGAAAATAGGAATTTTTAGAAGTCATGGTTTAGATGGGTTTTAAAAAATTGTCTCATGGGGGATCTATAGTGTGGTTAGAAGTTTTGGTTTGATGTGAAAATTTAGTGTATCTATTGGTTAAAAGGTATAAGGAGAATGGGGTTGACTGTGGTTTGGTTTTCATAGAGTTTCAAAAAAAATATTTAAAACCACATCATAGACTTATGAGCATTGCAATGAGTAAATAGATTTTAAATAATAATTTTTTATCATGGTTTGATGAAGCCATGACATTTTGTGATGGATTTAACCATTTTATATTTTTATTGAGTAAAAATTCTAGAAAAATTGTAGGATTATGTGGGTGGTGGTTCCTATGTTAGAGATACAAAAAATGTTGTGAGAATCCATGGGGTTATCAAAATCAAGGTTAACTTATATATTGTTTAACATAATAAAAATTTAATATTTATAATTTAATTTATAAATATGAAATTTTCATATTTGATACTAAAAAACCTATATAACTATATTTTTTGGATAATAAATTGTTTATATTCATGTTATATTAAATATTCATATATGGTTAAATTAAATTATGATTTTTCTTATAAATATGATGTTTAAATTTATTAATTATTTATTAATTTATTTTTTTCTTATTTAAATATTTATAAATGTGAAATATTTATGTTACAAATAATTTTATGTTAATTAAATTGCTTTTATATATGTCATATTGTGCATTTAAGGTGTTTTATACTATGTATTACATAATATTTAATTTACTTTATCCTCAATTAATATTTTCTTGTCAAAATTCAAATGTGACTATTTTTCTATAATTATTTCTATATATTTTAAACTAAAATAATTATTGAAACTTTAAATAACTATTTAGTAATGATAAATGGGTAATGGGGCTTTGGATCAAATTTATTAGTCATCTGGGAACTTTCTACCTATATAGAAATGTGGTACTTGACTACCAGTTTCACCATATATTCCATTAAGTGGTATTTTTGTTTCATAGGATTTTGATACGAAACATTAAAGAATTTTTAGATACCATTTTCATGTGATGCATATATTTTTCATTGAATATTTTAATTAAGTTTTTATAGTATATGTGTAACACTAATCCTTATTTTTATAAGTTTTATACCTTAACATGATTAAAGTGTGTTACATTAGTCAAAAAGTATGAGATTCGTGAATTAAATAGTTATAATCATGTATATACTTCGGGAGTTCAATCGAAAAAATGTGCATGAGATGTATAAAAAAATAGATGGTGAGAGATTTAGAACCGTCAAAAAATATCATGGTTTAGATATATTTATAAGTAATCTCCCATAAATATATTTATTTTTTTGAAAAGAGACCATGATAAGATTAATTAGACGTGATTTATATTTTTATGGCTTGAAATATATGGATAAACCAAATATATAGGTAAATATATTTAACTATAATCTTTTTAATAGAGTTTCAGTTTCTTAGTAATTTTTTATTGAGGCTAGAATTAAGAAGTTAATGAATAACTACTTGCACATGGTGATGTGGTTATGGTTTTATATTTTGTTATAATTAATAATTAAAGTAATTAGGTAATGAAATGTAAAAACTAGTGTGGTAAAATTGAAATATAAGTATAGTTATGAAATGACAAAGGCAGTAATAAACATGGTTAATGAAAAATTAAATCTTCATGATACTTGAAAATAATGTGTATGGTTCTAGTATCATTACTAGTGATTTTTTTAATATTGACTAATGTGGTTTAATTATAAATAATTATTGAATGATTAATAATTTCAATATTTATAAATATTTAGAGGTATTTTGATTAAAATATAGGCACTTTTCACTATAAAGGGTGTTTTCATGGTGTGGCCAAGGTAAAGATAGTCTGAGAGCTAAGTGAAGTTCCCATGGGTTGATGATTACTTTTTTAATCACTTTTTCATTTAATTACTATCCAAATAATTATGAGAAGGGGTTAAATAGTTTATGGATTGAGTATCCACCAGTTACATGGATATTTAAGGTGTTACCTGTATTACACTACAAAAAAAGTGACTTTTACCAATAGAAAATTACTGATAGATAATATATCTGCTGGTAAAAATGATCAATTCCAACAGATATTAATTTTTGTTGATACTGATTATAGGTACCAACAATTATTTTTACCAACAAATAAATCTGTTTAAATTATTAGTTCAATACCAGCAATTCTTTTACTACCATTTAAATCTATTGTCTTATCATATTAATACAAACAATTGATTTATCAATAAATGAGTCATTTGTTCTTAGTTATTGTTACCAACAAATCTTTTACCATTAAAAATATTATGTAACACTAAATTATTAAATAATATCAAATAATTTACCAAAAAATGAATATATATATATATATATAATACCAATTACATGCATATTGTTTTGATAATAAAAATATATTATAAATTAAAATATCATTAATTTAGTAATAATTACACAATATAAGTGCTTTATATAAATTCATGGATTTTATCTTTATATATACAAATAAATAAATAAATAGTAAAAAACCAAAGATAACACAAAAGGACCCCCCCTAGTTGTGATATCCCTCCCCAAACCCTACCTCACCGTGGATGGCGTTCATCGCGGCCAGTGTTCCCCGCGACGGGTGTTCCCTATGGACAAAGTTCCCCACAGACCTCCTCGTAGGAACCCCTTCACTCTTCCCGGCTAGTTTTCATCATTGAAAAATTCTCAAGAACACCCCTCTATGTTCCCAGTCGGCTCCACCCAAGGACACATCATGCGAACCCCCTCCCTGTTCATGATCAGCTTCCTCGTGAAAAATCCCCCTTTTGGAATCACCCCCTTGTAGAATACCCAATATCCCCATGTCAACATCGTTCATTCAACGGTTCTATCTCGCATCTCACTTCTCTACTTAGGTTCCCCAATCATCCTCTAGTAGAATTTGCAGTATCTTATTTCATTTTGGTTCTTCATGTTCATAATTTTATATAGTGTTCGTGTTAGGAATACAATCTATACTGATCTAGTATTTTTCATCCTTGCCATGTTTTTTTTGATTGATTTTGTTACTATGTGCTGGGAATGGTTGCTTATGTTTATTTATCTTGATACATTGATTTTGCATAGCTGCACTTTAGGTGTTCTTTGTATTTCCTCAAGAAGGGGCTAGCTCAAAGGAAATTGGGCATGTTTCCTGTGACTTTTTGGTTCATGAGGATTGTACTATGTAGGAAACTATCTGGCCGGGCGCTGTGGATTTGGGGTCATTTATGGGGGCCTTAGCATGCAATATGTGAGAGTTTAGCAGATGTACTCCCCGAGGTTAGCTAAGGATCTTAATCCTTCTCAAGGATTAGTTATTGTGTTGTTTCTATTGAGATTCGAGTAAATATGGGAATTCAGGATGGGGAGTATTTTTTTCAGGAACAAGGGAACCTCCTTGGTTATTTTTCTCATCTGTAGGAGGCTGATCATTCTAACTATCATCCTGAAGAATCTGATTTTCAAGTGTGATCATGTATGTGTGATTATAAATCTCTAGGTGATGTTTCTTCTAATTCAATGCAGTTTTCCTATGCCCAGAAGGATATGCAGCAGATGTTACTGTTGTAACATGAAGTTGTTTCTTAATAGGAATTTGGTTTCATAGATGTTCATACTCAATAGGAAATTATTTTATCTTATCATGATGTGGGTAGTGGATGGTAATGCTCGTAGAAGTGGTTATGCTTACAGTGAAGCATCTGCTAAAGGAATGAGGCAGGATGACGAGTACTTATTAGCTATTCCAAAAAAAGTCCAGATATAGGAAGGATTATTCCTACCTAAAATCCACTATGAGTTCTAGAACCTTCTATATATGAAGGGAGGAGGACTAAACCTAAATATTTCAACTTTTTTTAATAAAGGGGTCTCTGATCTCAACCTGTTTAAATTATTATTATTTCATTTCTATAATGTTTTTAGGAACTCTAGAACAATTACCAGCATTTTTTCTATTCGCAGTGCTGCGTTGTTTGGGGTGGTCTTATAGTTCATAGTTAAAATCTATCTTAGCTCTTTATATCCTATTCGCGTTAAGAATAAATTCTATAAATATATATTTTTATCCCTCCACCAGTAGGGATATAGTATGGATACATTATATAATCAGTAGATTATGGGGTTTGTAAGGAAGGCATAGAGTATTAAGAACCACCCCACCATAAGAAGTGTTATCGTGTTCTAAATACTATTATAGAGGAAGGGATGACAATTACACCATTTTATCTTAATTATTTCTCTAATGAAGAAAATTGGTGGCAAGAAGCTGTTGTGATGGCTGGACAAAGAGGATAGCATTATTTGGATATGTGGTAAATGTTGACTGAAAGCACTTGTTCAGATATTGAGCATTGTGACAATGATCTATGAGAGACAAATCTAATAGGTGAAATTTTTTTTGATGTTTGAACAGTTTTTCTATAAAAGTATGAAAAGAAATGATATGGAAGATAAAATAATAAAATAGTAGGAAATACACCTTTTGAAGTAGTAGCTACTATTAAAGAGTAATGTGGTCTTCCTTGCACAACTGATGGACTTGACATAGAAATTGTTCCAACGGATACAATATTAAGTCCTTACACTGATCAGTGGTGCAACATTAATTCCATTATGGGTGCTTACTGATTGACTAAACATTTGAGAAATCATGGTGTACCAGTGGAATTGACTTTGAACTCTTTAGAGGTGGCATAAAAGCAAAAATATATTATCACGAGGACAGAAAGGAATGCTTTTCTACGGGAAGAAAATTTGTCTTGGGTTTCTTTTTTCTGAATGAAAAGATTCTACATTTTTTAGATTTGGGAAAGAAATTGAATGTTATTGCTATATTACAGTGTACATAAAATCTTAATATATTTAAACAACAGAAAATTTACATAAACCTGTACAACTTGTAGATTCAATATAGGAAGACTAACGTGTAATTCACTTCATGCTTTACATTGATAATTACAGAGCATGTCCCTATTGAAGATACATTATTCTTTTTTACCTACACCATTATCTTTTCTTTTGGACCATTGATTGGATGTTTGAAGGAACTTCTTATAAAACTTATGTGTTCTATATTGATATATGGTGATTCTTGGAGATGCGTGGAATATGTTTTATTGATCTGACAGGTCATTGAAGATTGGTTTTTTATAATGTGTTTCCGATAGCAGAGTGTTTTTTGGATTCAAACAAATGCTGTAAATTATTTCCTGATGACTCTTTTTTAGTTTCTTTCTTTAATTCTGCAATCTGTGGAGTGCAATGTTGCTGCACATTGTTTAGAAGATATTTTATTCAATGCATTTCAGCGTGTTTTTTCTGTACTAAGGTTCTGTACTTGATGTGTGTTGGATTTTTGCAGGCATTTTAGCATTTAGTTTTTTTTCTGGGTAGTTTTTTCACTCGTGATGCTTTCTATCCATCCTTACTAAGATGGAAAATTCTTTGAGTTGATGATATCTTTGATGATCTGGTTGATGCATCTCAGCACGATGGGTTTTTTCCAAGAAACAAATATGTGGAACAAGAAGCATGAGCTTTGTGCATGGTTAGCTAAAGTGAATTCAGTCAATCTTGAAAGCCTTCCCAACTTAGAGAAAATCATATGTTCATGAAGTTTATGGACTATCATAACACAACTACTTTTACTACAAGAGCGATAATGATTTCAGGAAGGTTTGATGCATTGTGAGATTTAGTATGTGTTTTTTTGTAATCTCAAAATGTATCTCCCTCAATTACTAATCTTGTTACACCTTGTTCTTGTATTGTAAAAAAAATTAATGGAAAAGGTGATTTTTTCTATTTTAATCTTAGTTATATGCTTCCAATTGTTCAGATTTTTGTTTCATTGAGCCTGCACTTGATCTATCTAATTCACTATTTGAATATTAATTTGCAGAAGTTTTATCTTTTTTTTAATTCTTGAGATCTCAATAAGGATGATGAAAAGTGTTCACTATGAAAGTCATTTTTTATACATCTATTTTTTCTATTTTGGTTTCAATTCATGGAGATATTTTTCACTAATTTGTGGGTATGATTTTTGGTTGTTTGTGATGTAGATATTGGAGTTGAAGGGTGTTTCATAGCATGGACATAAGGTTTCTCACAGGTATTAGAGCTTTCTCAATTTTTTTCTCACTGGTACTAGAGCTAACTTATTTTTTGTATGCTTTTTGGTTGTGTGTGGTAGAGATCATGGAGCTGAAGGTTGTGGTGTAGCGGTTACTTGAGGTTTCTCGCCGGTGTTGGAGATGAATCATTGGTCTTGGTGCATGGATGGGTCACTGGTGTTGGTGTGTTGGTGCTGATGCATTGAAGGTTTTGGTATAGTTGGATTTGGCTCGCTAGTCTTGAGGCATGGATGAGTCATTGGTGTTGGAGCTGGCTCGCTGGTATTGAGGAATGAATGGGTCCTTGGGTGGTTGGTACTTTGGGGGGTGGATCTTGTTGGGTGATGAATCATGTATTTTTGTATTTCTTTTTGTATTGAATTTCATTATTAATATAATAAAAAAAATCTAAGTTTGAACATTCTTGTAAATCGTCTTTGGTTTAATAATTAAACTAGATAATTTAAATATTATAAATTAATAAATATAATATGAAAATTTTCTCGTAATAATTTTTTTTAATTTTTATTCAAATATAATTTATAAATAGATATTGTATGTTGGTAATATTATTACCAATAGAAAAATTTGGCTTGATAATCTGTTGCTAAACACATTAACCAACATATATATTATCTGTTGGTATTATTATTATTGTAACAGAACTATTTTATCTATCGCAAAAACATTTAGCGATAGAGTTTTTACCAACAATTTAGTGACAGTAACATATGTGTTGGTAAAACATTTTACCAACAAAAAATGTTCTTTTACCAACAGATATGTACCTGTTGGAAAAAGTTAAATATTCTATAGTGTTATTTGGGTAATAAAGAAAAGCTTATGCTACCATTGTTATATAGAGGATGTTTCATATGGTGAAAGGAAGTTGAAATTTTCAGCAACATTGAAACATATGGATGGAATCATTCAAAGGGAAGCCCCTAAATCAGATTATTCTTTGTACTGATCTTCATGTATGAACAACAAAAGTGTGTAAGAATGATTTTCATTCATATCTACAAATGTATTGAATAAAGTAAGTTCTATTTACTATGAAAATATTGAAGGTTTTTTATTAATACTGTGAAGAGGCTATGTGATTAAATATTTTAAAGACCAAATAGTTTCAATAAGACCATTTTTTTATTATACTACATATAAATACTGAAATCTGTGTTATTGTCACTTGGTTAAAGGATTTATGTGACTAAAAGGAGGTTGAAGTTTAAAGTGTGGTGGAATCTCATTGATACTCTAGGTTGATTATATTTGATTCAAGTAATTGGGAAGAGTGAAGAAGAATTTGAGGAAGTTCCATAACTTCCCAGAGGTGATTTGGTGTTTTTGGAAGTGATTGAGAATGTTGGAGGTATTTTGAAAAATATCTGGAGTTTATTGAAGGAATTATGGTTATTAGCTAAGTTTGTAAGTTTAAGGTCGATCGAATCACTGCAAACTCATGTGGTTGATTGTTATACTTGTGGTTAATCTTCACGGTCATATGGTATATCCACTTATTTAATAGTTTATTAGCTATATTGTTGATCTATTAAGTAATTTGGTTGATACACTACCTCCTGATCAATGAAAGTTTATTCATTTGGTCGATCCATTAACCATAATGTAGATCTCCACTGTAAGTACTTTATCTATACAGCCGATCCAATAAGATGTGGTAGATCTATAATATCTGCCATTGGAAAATTTGTTTGATCCATCTATGATCACTTTCCTACAATAACATATGTTCAATCCAATACTTAGTGAAATTTTTTATGAATCTTTAGACTGAAAATTTGATATTTCTATATTGTATATCTGAAGATGAAATTTAATGCAATGATTCATGATTCAGTTTTAAATTATCAAAATACCACTAAAAATTGTAATACATTCCTATAAATATTGGGTGATGATATTCAAGGTGATTTAAGGAAGACAAAATCAATAGTTATTGTAGAATAAATTAAAATTTTTTCAATAAATAAGTACAAGAAAAAAGTGTAAATGATATTTTCTTTATTTTGTAATTAACTGAATTTAACATCATGATGTTATTATAAGATATTATCCAAGACTTAATTTGTTGAAGATGAGTGAAGAGTATTATGTGGAGATTGTTACTCCATTTGTTTGATGATTTGAAAATGGAATATTTGGAAATCATTATTTTTTGATTAAAGATGAAGAAAAATATAAAGATTCTAGAGTTGTGTTGTAATGTACTAAATATCACAATGAAGAATCCAATTCAAGCTTGATATGTTTTAAGATATGTTAACATGTTCTACTACCAAAAATTATAGAACATTTGAAATTTCATATAGTGGTATTATTTGAAGCATCCAACCGATAATATTTTTAATAAATATATAAATAAGTGTTGTGTATTTTATATAGTTGTCTTGTATGTTAGTTATAGATTAAAAATGTGTCAAATTAATGGAAAAGGGAGATATCGAATCCAAAATTCATAGATCAAATTATACATCTAGTAAAGTCTATAATGCAAGTAAAAGGACATATGACGTCAATAGACTCCTGTAAAGAGTAGAAAATTTTTAAAGGTTGAATGTGAAAAGATCGAGTTGGATTAGTGGGAATGAAGATGATTAATAATAAAGGAAGAATAAATCTTGATCCTACTAGAAGAATATAAAATACAATATCAAGTGAAGAAAAAAAAATTGAGAAATTAAAAAAGAAAGGGAACTCCTATCTTTATATAAGAGACGATGGTTGGCTGCAATGATAATATAAAGAAAGTGGGGGATTCCCAAGTACAAAAAAATTGATGAAATTAATTATATGATCATTTTTAGGAAATTAATTGTGGATATTGTCTATTAAGAAATGTAAAAAAAGATTTCCTAGTTTCCTACATATAAAAATAAAACAAGGTGAGAGGTGTTATGTTATACATTCAAGAATTCAATATATTTTTCTAGTATTGTGTGAAACATAAAAGTGATCTCTCGAGGGGGAATAACTAGCATATATGTCTATATTGAAGATGATTATCAATTGAGTAACAAACCTTACGTAAAAAAATAAGATTTTCCAATAATATTAATCATTTAAAAGGATTGGTAAGATGAAAATAGGGAGGGACGCTAATCTGTATTGAGATTTTTATCTTATATTTGTTGAGAATTAAAAGAGAGATAAAGACCTAGTGATTTTGAAGATCACAGGAGCTCAATGAGTGAAGAAACTAGATAAACGTTTTCTAAAGATATATTAAGATAAGTATCAAGTAGTGGTTGAGTTATAGATAATTCCTTGAAATATGATGGCATTATAAGATGCTGCAATTGAGAATAAGTGGATCAATTTCCTTAGTAATAGATCATCATATGCAGACCCAGATATCTACTTCCTTTAATAACTCTAAATCAAAACTTGTATATATGCATTAGGACTCCATATAACTTGTGTAACTTAGGGTATTAATTGAGATCATAGTTTGAAGCTATGAAAATAGTGTGAGTTAGATGAGATAATTCCAATACAATTCTAAAAAAAGAAACCCTATGAGAGAAAAAACATGTGTAAACACTATGAGACTTAGTGTTGGTGTGGGAAACACCGCACATTATAATAAAACCTTATAAAAATACCAAATTGTGTTTTAATTCTTTAATTTTATGCATGTATTAGATATTTTCATGGTAAAACACTTAAATAGATCAATATTCACTAACTTATATCTTGTATTAAATTCTAAAGTGGTTACAAGATAATTTAGAATTTGGTAAAAAAAATAGGGAGCACCGAATTCACCTATCCTCACTATCAGGTGTCTACACTGATTATATAAGGAATTTCACTTAATAACATGAGAATATTGATCATGAACTTGGTCTTATATGCTAAAAAAGGGATATTTGTAGAGAGAAAATATTTAAAGATGATAGGGATTTACACTATAACAGAGGATGTTGATCTATGATATGAAATTTAAGAAATTGATAAGTTTAGAAAAGTTCATAAGGTTATTTGGGGACATTATAATGTCATTTTGTGAGGTTGGTAGGTTCATATCACTCCATGAATAGTATTATCCCACTATGACCCATGAATCAAATGAATGAGTAAGATGACATTATTCACATAAGATATTTGAATTTTCCAAATTACCAACATTCATTGGAGGGTATAATGTATGCAAACTATGTTGTAATATTTTTCACTATTGAGGTCACTTTTTATGTTTAATCTCATTGTTCAAAAGACTAATTCATTATGTGATACAAGTTTTCATGTCATGACTGTTGAATTGTGGAATTCTATCCAAGTCATTATCTATATGGATATGGTGCTTACAATGATTTTGGGGATGTTTATAAAATATTTTGGGCCCCTTTACATGTGTAATTTTTTTTTAGAAACTAGAGAATAAATTATGGCCACACCATAAATCATGAAGTCACGTCACAGTAAGAATTCAAACAAATCAATAAGGATGCTCCTACAATATGGTGTAGCACATTAAAGGATTAATCATCATGGTGATGTAAATGATTTTTTAATATAATAAATAGTAGTGTGTGTGACATTTTTCTTAGAAAAATTTTATGAAATGTATTCCCTTCATGATCATGTCTTCCATGTTGTGATGTTATGAAAAATTATTCAAGGGAAATATATCAAATATGATATAATGAAGATATTTTATGGTGATCTTCATAGGGAATTCAATCTTCAAAAATATTAATGATCTAGTCCTTTTATTATGATACTAGTCACATCAGGACATTATCTAAGGAAGGAATGAAGATGAAAATATTTTCAAGGATTGAGGGATTCACGTTGTGACACTTATTGATGTATTGTGACCTGTGTTTGACTATTTAAATAGGACTTGAATAAGTTCATGGGGGACCCATAATTTTCCAAATAAATACACTTTCCCTAGTTTCCTTTTAGATGCTTTGTTTCCCTGGAGTTATTTATTTTTATAGTCATCAATAGTCATTTAAGTAAGTTCTGTTCTCATTTGAATATTCTTATTGTGATTTGATTACTTATTTATTTGAATCATTATTAAAGATTAATTATTCACATGTGATAGGGTACTTTCTAATCATGCTATAAAAGTCACTTGAAGGGGTGGTGATAGATACTATAGGGACATGAGCACTAATTAATTGTTATCATTATTCAAGAAAGGTTGTTTTGATTAGGAATTAGGATAGATCTCTAATTTATATTATACTTCCACATGAGTCTAACCAAGAGGAGTGTAAAATTATGAACCCCAACCCCATTGATTATATTGTTCCATGATTACTAGCTTCAATTTGTATTTTAATTTAAGTGTCGAGATTAATGTGTATTGGCTTAGTGGATTTCCACAACCAAGGGATCATAATTAATTTAGATATAATCAATGGATTTGAACATAAAAAGTTGGTGAATTTGGAATAAATTTTATTCCAATTAATCCAACTAATCCATGAGTGATAAAGTTAATGTATTTGGAAATAATCCTTTGAAATTAATCTTGAACCCCTATTTTAATTAACTTTTTTCATCATAATAAACATAGTTTTCATTAAGATTAATCCTAACCATTTTTTTAGTTGATTATAGAGTAAAATTACTCCAAGGGCTCACTATTTTTACTCTTCATGGTATGACCTCTGACATTTTCTATCTATATTCAGTAGTAGTAAGGATCAAGCAACTCTTATAAATTCTAAACTTTCATCCAGCCATGGGGAGGTAACGATGCCCCAGGGATAGTAAGTTTGATAATAATTATATCTAATAAAATGAAAAGTGGTGTAAATAGAAAATATATAATTTAATAAATACATGATAAATTGGAAATTTTTTATCTTATTATGTGGTTGTTTGGTGTAGTTGAGTATGGTGGCCTGGTAGTGAATTAGGGGATGTTAGTGAGAGGTAGTTGGGATACTAGTGTTAAAGTGGGTATGGTATTGAGTCTAACAATATATTTATAATTTTTTTTATTATTAAATAAATGTATTTTTTTATTTCTTATTAACTAACACCCAAGTAATATTAACTTACTGATGGAAACATTGTTTTTAAGGTGTTTTCCCTAATATCCAGGTAGTAGTGTAACACCCTATGATTTTGTGAAATATTTTTTAAAAAAAATTAATACTTTTGGTATTTTTTGGTATATGAAACACTAATTTTATATAACATTACACACAAAACTAATTTTAGATTTCATTACATGTATAATTGAGTGTAGGTTTCATTACACCCATCATCGAGTTTAAACAGAATCTTACATACTATTGAAATATTATTATTTAATATGATTGTCATCACCTAGCCATTTGAGTGGTGGGTATAAATAGGATTAACTAAATTATGAAAATATATGGTTTAACAAAGTATATATAATTAATTATTTGGTAACCAATTAATTATAAATGAAGATAAAAAATATTTTAAAATAAAGGAAACTTTTTTTCTAAAAAACAATTTTCATACACACAAATGTGTTTAATCTCAATAAATTAAAAAAATTAATTTTGTGAATTATTTCAAAGAAATGTATATATTATATATTCAATAAAAAAAATTCATTCATATTATATATTTTCTATTCATAATATTAGAAAAAATCTAATTTTATGCTTAATAAAATATGCTTTTAAAAAAAGGTATTCCATCGCATTTTGTGTACTTATTTTGATGATAAACATTTACAATTATAGAAAATAAATTTTAGAAAATAAATTTAATTTTTTCAATAAAAATTTTTAAATTATCTTGGAGTGAATTTTTTAGAATTTTCTGAAAAGATAAACTTTTTATCAAATAGTTAAAAATACTAGGTTTTATTAAGAATTGTCATTTATTTTAAAGAATTTAAAAACAAAAAAAATATTTTAATATGGTTTTATAAGAAAAAATTAATCCAATAATACATATATTGATACAATTTTGGTTATTAGAATCATTTTGATATTTAATTTTTATGTAAAAACCATTAAAACTTTTTAATCTTTTCTCTTTAGAAAACCACTTTTTCATCGTGTATGTGGGTCTATTTTTAAATTAAATTTTTCTACTTATATGAATGTAATTTGAAAAAATGGGTTTAATATTTGTAATAATAATTATTTTTATTTTATAAAAATTCCAACTTAAATTTTTACCATTATGGATAGTAAATGTAGTAAAAATTAATTATTGATGTTAAGGTGGAAATAGGTTTACCTGTGGTTAAAATAAATAGATAAGGGTTAAATTGAGCTATAAACTTTTAAAGACCATATTTTATAGATCTGTTTAGACCTTATAGTCTATAATTTTCAATAATGGTCCATTTTTAGCCTTATTTCATGTGAAAAATGTGTCTATGCCTTTTTCTTTTCAAAAATTACAAGTATATGCTCACCTAACTTATAAAAGCCCTCCCCCTTTACTATCCTATTTAAACTTAAAAACACTTTATTTCAGCCAATAACTAACTAAATTACTACCTTAATTCCATAATATCATACTTTAATCATTATTTTTGTTATAAATCCATCCTTTTATGGATTTTAATGAAAACCAAAATAATTTCTCTAAAAAGGAGGTAATGTATCTAACCGAGAATTTTATTTTATTTCTTCCTCCACCACCTTAAATTATTATTAAAACATAATTATATAATAACCCCATTATATCCCATATAATATACTGTTTTTATTTTAAATTTATAACCTAAAACCATCTCAACTTCCATCAAATGGGATATGAAATCAGCATTCACGTATACAATAGACTTCCACATTGCGAATCGATATTATTCATTTTCTATCACCACCTCACATGTTTTCATAAAATAATGGATTTAATTTTTATTTAGAATATATATTATATCATTATAAATCTTTAACTATAATACCACATCTAACTTATTTCTTCCTAACACATTGGAAAACAATAGCATCACTCCTGTGTACGGCTTATGACCGCCCCACGAACCAATGTGATATATTTTTCATTTCTATTTTACATGGAGAGTAATAAGGATAAATTTAATTAATATATATGGTATATGTAAAATAAATATACTTATATAATTATTATATCATATACACCTTCTTACTTTGAATTTTGTGGGGGATACGATAACATCGTTCGTGTGTACGGTAGACTACCACCTCACGAATAGATGTGATTCATTCATGCTTTACATGGATGTTAAATAAGGATGGGTTTATTAAACATATTTTATATTTGTGAAATAAAATTGAATCTATAATTTTAATATATCACTTACATTATTTTCTTAAAATCTGTTAATAAAATTGAAATTGTGTTCATGCATATGTACGACCTACCGTCTCCATAAACGGTGTATTTTAATTTCTATATCTGACTTTTATGGATTACTCTAAATAAATATATTCTCAATATATATTATATTTATATCATGGTTAATATTATATATATGATTGAACCTTGATCAAATTAATTGGACTAAAAATAAAAAATCAAAACTTACATGAAAAATGAAGCAGTTATTGCCTAAAACGTGACTTTAACATGGAACTGTTAATAAATGGGTAATAAAAGGTAAAAGTAAATCTTATATTTTATGATATATATAATTACGGATTAATAATAAATTTATAATAGACATCAATTTATTATATATGATTTTTTAACATGTATGAAGGGATTTTCATCTCACTTTTATTTTCTGTGAGACACATTCCATATTCACATCATGTTTCTTTTATGTGGTTTATATACTTCCAATGAATTTATTTTATTATTATTATCCAGAAAAGTTTTGTTATTTATATATAAATTTTATGTTATTTATTTCACAAGGCTTATTATTTAATATTACCAAATTTTAATGGTATTATGATACAATATCATTATGTATTGGGATTGCTTGTGATTATGTTTCTAATGATGAAATTTGATGATCCATATCTAAATAAACTCATGAATTTTATTCTCCACTAGTTATTTCATGTGAATACAAGTTTTACCATAATTTTACTCTATTTATGTATTCAATATTGAAAAATAATTTTTTTAATGTAAACCACCATTATTTCTCTCATCGGTTGAAAAATCCATTTTTCTTCCATAACCATGTTTTCTAAAAATGTGTTCAAAAAATGTTTTCAAATTATCTAAAAGATTTATTACAAATATTTTTACCAATTTTTTCCTACTAAAAAGTGTTTTAAAATAAATCATTATGTCATTATCAAAAAAACAATGTCTGTTAGGATTTTACCAAAAATGTGAAAAGAATATTTTATTTAACGTATACATAATGAATGATATTTTCTATAATTATAACCATATCACTATTTTAAGGATTACTTTATAATTTTCTATTTTTATTTTCTATTAAAATTATTTCCAAAATATTTTTTGATTTTTTAGTTTTAAAAAGTTATTTTAAAAAATGGAAAGGATATTTTCGTCAAGAAATGTTTTAAATTATTTTTAAAGATTTCTTCATAAGTTTCCAAGGTAATTTTTAAAGAAAAGTATTTGAAAATTATTTATCTTTTAAAAAGTGTTTTGAGAAGTTCAAAGCCTATTTTCATCAAGAAATGATACAATTTATCTTTCAAAATCATTTTTCATATATGATGAAATCCTTTGATGTTACTTATGCTTTACCAGAGATATGATCCTAAGATACCATTATGTTTCTTTATTTGGATGGTTTATGTTTATGATGACAATATATTTATGAAACCCATTTCTCTTCCACATGATATATACTGATAAAATGATTATGTAACCCACTTCTTTTTCCATGGGTTATGATTTAATGAAATGATGAAATGATTATGAAACCTATTTCTTTTTCCCAGATTCTATTATGATAAAATGTTTATGAAACCCATTTCTTATCATTGATTAAAATATGATTTATATTTTATGATCATATTTCACAAATATTTATGATTTTCATTATGTGATAGTGGTTACTGTATAACCAAGGATGGTGGTTACATTATAACCAAGGACAGTGGTTACATTATAACCAAGAAGGGTGGGACATATATATCCCTCCAATGCATTAGGTAATGATTAATGTTATATGAGCTTAAAGGGTACAAGAGATATTATCCCAAGATCTAAATAGGGTACATGAGAGGTTATAATAATCCCAATAGAGGGTACATGAAAGGATATCCCAATCCGAAAGCACCTACATGAGTGGTTAGACCAAGCCTAACATGTTATGAATGTCTTTGTGGGTATCCTAACATGTTATGAATTTATTGGTGGGTATCCTAGTCATAAAATATTATATGCTTTATGTGTATACCATAGATCGTTTTATTATGATATTTATATGCTCTCATGGATCATTTTCTTTGATTACATTATGATTCATGTCTTATGAACTACTGATATTTACATTATGACTCGTGTTTATGAACTATGATATGAAAGGTATGGTTTTAATATTTTATTCTACGGTTTTCATACCAATTTTTTCATGTTATATTGATATATTAATTTTTACCCATATTGGGAATCTGAGCACACCCTTTCTTATGATTCCCTTTCACAGGATGTGAAGAACTGTATTATGTATGATATTTCAAGGAAGGGTGATTGTTATGAAGAACTTAGTGGGAGATGGACTAGCTCACTTATGGACCAATTTTTTCTGTGTATAATTTTCCATAGGCACTAGACTGAAATGATTTTGGCATAGATTGTTATGTTATGTAATGGATATTTGTCTACTAATATGTAATATCTATGTATGAGAATTTTGGGTCTTTGTAGTTGATATTAGAGAAAGGTTTAGTTAACCTTTGGAATCTTGGATGAGAAAACTTTAGTGATATCCCTATGGATATTTCTAAGGATAGTTCTTAGTGTAGGAAATTATTTTAGAATACTAGGGAAGGATAGAGAAAATGGTTTCTAAGAAATTAAATCCCTTTCTAGATACTAAAAGTAGACATGGTTCTAGTGCTAATGTATATAGGGGTAAAAAATATGAAAATTTGGGTCGGGCTTAACTTGAGTGTTTCCTGGTACATGAAAACAGTTCTTACTGCATGCCTATTTTGACACTCATAGAAGACATGATTTTGAAATTCATAAAAACTTCTTCAACCATCTTGAATGATTTTAATAATGACCATGAATGACCTAGGTTAAGCCTAAAGTTTCAATGATTTAAAGGGTGTCATGATTTAGACATTAGATAAGTGATTGTTCATGATTATATGGTTTCCTTCTATAATTTTTAATGCTCAAAATATGATTTGTGGTTTTTTTCATTGGATAGAACCTTGAGAAATCAAGTTAACACTAAATGTGATAAGAAATTTAATTATTTTAGAAACCAAATTTGGATATGATGAGAGAAAGAGATATTCTAATAATTTCAAATCAGATACAATGATATATGATTAATAATGAGAACTTCAGTGAGATTTTTAATCTTTAAAATAAGAGTAAAATAGAATTTTATAAAAGTTAAAGTGGTAACAAACCTAAAATAATGAAGATTCAGTTATCTACATGTCAATAAGGTGGGAAGAATAACCTATAATAATATCTCAAATGGAGGGGAAGATATTTTCTATGTGTAAATTAAGTTCATAGAGAAATGAGTTTCTAATAAATTGAATGTATTATATGAGGATAATTTGGGAATTATCTGGTTCATTTCCCTAAACTAAGTATTATCCTGAAGACTATGGTAATACATATTTTATTCTAACCAATGAAGTTAAAGGATTTAAGTATATATGTATTTGGATTCAAGAATTATGTTATGGAAGTGTTTTAGCAATGGAATTTAGAATATAATAATCAATAAACATATAAGTATTATGTTAATTTTTAAATTATATATGTCTTCATGTATTGTTAACTTAAGAGTTATAGATATAATCATGGGTTTATCATTTTATGTTTTATCAAAATCAAAAAGTAGTAAACACCCATTTTGAGGATTTGTGTGATGAGAGTTTATCAATATTAAGGATATTCTAAGAGGTGTTTATGGAAATACAACCCTTTTGTTTCAATGAGGAATTCATTTTTATAGAAATATGATTAAAGATATTGGTAACCATTAGGTTTTAAATTATCTTTGATATTAAGTTAATTATGGTTTATTTCAATTTCTGAACTTCTTTATTAATATTGTCTTGGAAAAAGGATAACTCACAAGCTGGGCGACAACATGTTGCATCTGGTAAGGCTACAGGGCTCTAACCCCCCCCCCCCCCCGCTAAAGGGTAACAAGGGTATATCACATATCATAAGACTACGTGAAATATTATTTGTTGTGTAAAAACATTAATAGATATATTTATGAGTATGTGCCTTGATGATTAGTATGTCAACAAGTAAAGTCTGAGATAAAAAGGTTTAAAATTATAGTACAAACATTATCCATACTAGAGAGTAAATGAGAAGGTATCACCATGGGTTTTATCATTAGACTCCCTAAAACATATTAAGGGAATAATTTTACATGGGTTTTAGTCAGTTTCCTTATAAAATCAGCACACTTTATCTCTGTCAAAGAATATTTATCTTTGGATAAGTTTTTATAGATATACATTAATGCAGTTTTAAGGATTTTATAGAGTACCATATTCAATTGTATCTGATTGCGATCCAAGGATTACAATAAATTTCTGGTGAAGTATTCATCTGGACCTAGATATAGATCTAAGTTTCAACACTACATATCATCCCCGGATAGATTTTCAGTTTGAGAGAACAATTCAAATCCTATAGTATGTTCTAAGATATTGTTCTATGTATTAAAAATGTGGTTGGGATCAACACCTTAATTTAGTTGAGTTTTCTTATAACAATAGCTTTCACTCAAGTATTGAGATGTATCTTTATGAACCCCCTTATAGAATAAAGTTTATAACTTCAATATATTATAATGAAGTTGAATAAAAAATTATTCTGACCTAAGTTAACTAATTAAATGGAAAATAATATTAGATCTATTCAGCATCATGTAAGGGAAACACGAAGTTTGTTGAAATTTTATGCTGATATTTTTTGATATGATCTAGACATGGAATATTTTGAGAAATTTTTTCTATGAATTTATCCAATTAAGAAGGGAAAACTATTACAAAGGTATATTGGTCCCTTTTAAAATCTTGATCATATCAGGACCATAGTTTATCATTTGGTGCGTCCACAAAACCTCTATCAAGTTCATGGTAGATTCCATGTATATTTCATAAGGATGTAGATACTCAATCCATCACATGTACTGAACTCAAAGGTCATACCAATTAAGCATGATCGTTCTACAAGGAATAATTAGTTGATATTCTAGATCATACAGAGAATATTCTATGAAATAAAATCACTCACATGGTCAAAAAAATTTGGAAAATCCACAATATTTAGTAATTCATATAGAAATCTAAATATTTAATTAGGTATAATTATCCTCACCTGCTGGTACCAAAGGGATGAATTTTAAGGGTAAAATACATTTCAAGGGGGTAGGATGTAACACCTTGAGATTTTATGAAATATTTTTTTTCAAATAATTTTAATAATTTTTATATTTTGAATTACACAAAACACTGAGATTATCATGTGTTACATTCAATAATGAATATAGTTTACATACTTACAATACTAAGTTTAAACGAAAATGGAATCTTATTAAAATATTATTATTTAATATGACAGTTATCACCAAAAAGTTGGAATGGAGGATATTAATATTATAAACTAAATTATGGAGATATACAGTTTAAAAATTTATATATAATTAATTATATTGTTACCAATTAATTAGAAATTAAAATAAATACATCTTTAAAATAACGGAAATTTTTTTCTGAAAAAAAAAATTAGGTACTCAAATATGTTTTACCTCAACAAATTTAAAAAAACTTTTTCTGAATTATTTTAAGGAAAATTATATATTATATATTCAATAAAATTTAAATATTTAGCACATATTATTTTTAATAATAATATAACAATAAATCCAATTTTACACTTAAAAATAATGTTTTTATAAAAAGGTAATTTTATCAAATTTTGCATACTTCTTATAAAATTAATTTTTTTCACTTATGAAAAATATATTTAAATAATAGAAACTTAATTTTTTGAATCATCCAATCAAAATAATCTTGTAGTAATTTCTTAAGAATTCTGTTAAAGATAAATTTCTCGATGAATAGTGAAAAATACTAGTTTCATTAAGAATTTTAGTTTATTTGAAAACATTTAAAACGTAAAATTTATTTTTATAGAATTTTAAAAGTAAAATTAGTTAAATAATATATCTTTTAATTCAATTAATTTTATTTTAATCAATTTTATATTTAATTATTATGTAAACACTTAACAAAATTGAAACTTTTCTCTTTGGAAAACCGCTTTTTCGTTGCATATGTGAGTTTTATTTTAAATTAAATTTTTTAACTTATATGAATGGAATTTTGAAAATTATTTCAATATTTTAAATAATAATAATTTATAGTTTATAATAATTTAGACATCATTTTTTACTATTGTAAATATTAAAATGAGTAAAAATTAATTACTGCAGTTAAGGAGAAAATGGGTTTACTGGGGGTTAAACTAAGAGGATAAAGTTTACAATGACCTAAAACATTTACCAAACCCATTGTATAGTCATATGTTGACATTATAACCTATAATATTTGATAATGTACAATTTTGGAGAATTATTTCATGTGAAAAATATGGGTATACCTTTTTCTTTTCAAAAAATACAAGTGTTCCACTCACCTCACTTATAAAATATCACCCAATATAATATTATATACACACTTCAAAAACTCTTAAGTTTAACCAATACCTTACCAAATCACTTATTTAATTATCTCAACTCATCCTAGAAGCCCTATTTGGGTTATATGGATATCTTAGGATGTATTTTGGTGCAAACCAAAAGTAGTTTTCAGAAAAAGATGTAACATCATTAACCGAGTTATTTATTTATTTTCTTCATCCAACTCCTTCCGTTATTATTAAAACATGATTATATAATAACATAATTATATTTTATATACTAAGATATTGTTATGTTTAGATAATTACCTACAACCATCTCTACTACTATCAAATGGGATATGAAATGATCATTCATCTGTATGGAGGACTACCACCTCATGAAATGATGTTATTAATTTTCCATCATCACCTCTCATGACTGGATATAATTATGGATTTTATGTTTATATATTATATTTATGATATTATTATAAATTTTTAATTATAATACCACATATATTTTCTCACCTCCTAACCCATTGGAAAATAATAATGTCACTCATGTGTATAGAGATAAGGATATATTAAATGAATATATATGATATATGTAACATAAATATACTTTTGGAATTATTTTATCACATATATATTGTTACTTTCCATTATGTGGAGGATGTGATAATGTCGTTCATGTGTACGGTGGACTACTTCCTCGTGAAGTTATGTGATTTGTTCATACTTTTCATATAAGGTAATAAGGATCAGTTTAATGAACATATGTCATATATGTGACATAAAAATGATTCTATATTGGTAATATATTATTTATCATTATTTCTTTCAATATTTAATGAAAATGGAAACAGCATTCAAGCGTATGTAAGAAAGACCATCTCAATGAATGGTGTATTTCATTTTCTATATCTAACTTATATATATTAATTAAAATAAATATATAATGAATATATATCATTTTTATATCATTTTTAACATATTATATGTGGTGGAACCATGATCAAAGTAAGAGGACCAAAAAAACAAAATATCAAAGAAAAAAATCCATTATTTCATAAAATGTGACTTTGACATGGAATCTTTAATAAATGGGTAATTAAAGGTCAAAGTAAACATCATATGTTATTATATATATAATAATTGTTACAGAATAGATGTATAATAAACCTATATTTATTATATAAGATGTTTGTATGTGTATGAAGTAATTTGATTGTTAAGTTAAGAGATTTTTGTCTTACTTTTATTTAATGTGAGACACATGCCATATTCACCACATGTTTTTTTATGTTGTGTTTATACTTCCAAAGAATTTATTTTATGATGCTTATCATGAAAATTATTGGGATTTACAAATCCAATTAAGGATTTTTCTTTCATCGGGCTTACAATTCAATGTTACCAAATTGGTAAAAGGTTTATGATACAATATCATCATTTATCAAGATTGTTTATAATAATGTTTCCAATGATGATATCTAATGATCCATCTCTCAAAAAAACTCATGAATTTTTCTCTAATATTGTTATATAATTTGAATACATGTTTTCTCTTCATTTTTCTCTCTTTATGAAGTTATGATTCAAAAATAATTGATGTAAACTAGCTTTATTTCTCTCTTCGGTCAAAAACCCCTTTTGATTCCATATCCTTATTTTCTAAAAAATCAAAAAATGATTTATCATTCTTAAAAATATTTATTGAAGAATTTTTTACTGATTTTTATCATTTAGAAATCATTTTAAAGATAATATTCATTTCCATTTCAAGAAAATAATTCAGGTTTGGATTTTATCAAAAATGTAAAAGGAATCTTTGTTTTAACATGTATCACATGAACAATATTTTCTTCTATCATGACCAACTCATTGTTTTAAGGATTCCTTTATATTTTTAAATTTTTATTTTTTAAATAAAAGGATTTCAAAAAGATTGAATTATTTTGTTTTAAAAGTGACTTTCAATAATGGAAAGGATGATTTCCTCGATAAATATTTTAAATGTTTTTAAATATTATTTTATAATTTTCCAAGTCTATATTTAAATAAAAACTTTATGAAATTTTTTTTTGTTTTAAAAAGTTTTTTCCATTTCGAAACTGTTATTTTCCCTAAGAAAAGAAACATGTGATCTTTCAAAATAATCTTTCATCTAGGATTACATCCTTTTATGTTTCTTATGTTTTACTGAAGATATGATCCAAGGATACCATTCATATTATATCTTTGGATGTTTTATGTTTATGAGTAAAATATTTTTATTAAATATTTTTCTCTTCCATGGGTTATACCATGACAAAATGTTTATGAAACCCACTTATTTTTCCATGGGTTATGCCTTGATGAAATAATTAAATGATTATGAAACCAATTTATTTTCCAAAAGTTATGTTATGATAAAATGGTTATGAAATTCATTTCTTTTCATGGTTCTAATATGATGAATTTTTTTGATCTTATGGAACACATATGAATGATTTTCATTATGGTACAATGGTTATGGAATTACCAAGGATGGTGGTTACATTATAACCAAGGACTATTATTTATGTGTCCAAGTTTTAAGAGGTAATATAACTAAATGATTCTATAATGGATCATTATGTTATGTAATGAATATTCATATATTAATATATAATATCTATGTATGAGAAGTTTAGGTCTTTGCAAGTAAAGGGAATAGATGGATCATTATTTCTACAATTCTCTCCCTTCTAGACATAGTATTGGATATAATGGAATGATATTATGTTTAAGGGGTTATAATGGCTTGAGTTTAGATTTCCTATTATGTAGTGATGATAATGTGATATTGGTTGAGCATGTGATGCATATTGGGGGATATGCATGATATAATGCGGGAACTAGGTATATGTTCTTCATGTCCATGTAACCCCTATTGTGATGAAGATATAAAGTGTGGTTTTGATGTGGTAGTTGGGCTAGGATGTTTTTTTATTATATAGTATGTGGTTATGAATATGTGGTTGTGGTTATGATGTGGTTATATAGATATGGATGGTATTGGGAGCATTGAGTTGTATGATGTCGGGGTGTGAGAGTTAATAGATTAGTGGAAAATGGATAAAATTTACCTTTATAGATATATTCAATTCCTCCAAATCAATTTTTTTGTTATTTTCTAAAGTCCACTTTATGGTTAAGTGGAAACCACACATTTCACTAAATTCAAACAAATCCTCCAAATTACAATATTCAAATTCAAGAGTCAACATAAACTAAAGATCACGCATATGTAATTCAAAAGGTTATTCCATCAAACCCACCACCTCATAATCACCTCAGGTCATGAAATATTGAGTGTAAAACCACCTCGAGTTACTCAACCTAGTATATTAGAACACCTTCATCATGACAACATCACCGGTAAAAACCCACTCAGATCATTATCTCATCATCATTATAGACAACACTGATGGCTTCCACGACAACCAGAAATGAACATCACCCAAAACCAGACACAAATAAAAATCTTAACCAAATAATAATCAAAGTGGTCAGGCTCTCATAGAAAAAAAACCCAAAAAAACCATCCTTTATGGTTTTAAATAAACACAAAAAAATATGAAAAACTAGTAACTTCTTCATTGACATTATCATTGCTAACTCCGACTTTCACCATCGTCAAAGGTCTCACACATGGAACACCAACTGCTGATAAACCACACATCCCAAAACCTATTTTTTACCACTGATCCTGATCTGACTAGGAGTGGAGCATAGTAACGTGATGTCAAAGTAGGTATTTGAGAAGGTGTGGGCTCTGAACGTCAGCATTGTCGATGAGAAAAAAAACCAGTAGTCATCAAAACAGGATAAAGCAGAGTCATGTAGCACATTTAATATTATAGAACTCCAAACCAAAAATCCCAAAACAGATTTTTTATCACTGTTCCAGATCTAGTTTATATATCAATAAAGAAACGTGAGGTTAGATCCGGGGTTAGAGAGGCCAATGAATTCGATAAAAAAAACTTCATTGAGACCCCAAAATCTCCCTTGAAAGTAGTCATCGTCATCGAGGATGAAACCTATAGCTTCTTCACCTGAGTGTTCCATGATTATCTTCAGTCCATCATCCCATCACAAACTCTGAACATTCTTCATCAAGTTTAAAACTCATGGTCATCTATAATATAGTGAACTTTGACCATTACCAAAACCATTAACCCCTTCTTACGGAGCACCATCGTGATAGTGAAATTGGAGTTTCAGGGACCATAATCAGGGATAATTTATAGAAAGAGGAAAATATAGGAGAAGATAAAAGGAAAATATTGTAGTGGAAGGCATCTAAGAGGATTAGTTCCTCCCCCCTCCAAATTTACACTGGGGAGAATCCTAGAATGAGAAGGAGAGGAGACAGACACCCCTCAGAGGCTTCCTAAGGCTATATTATGATAATTTTATATTATTACACTTAGATTTTTTTATTTTATGAGGGAGATATAGTGAGTATTTGTGATAGTGCACTAGTTTTAGGTGATATTTTGTTTTGTTATTTATTTACTATCATATTATAATTCTTCTTTTACATTTTAACTAGAGGTTTTGGGGATGATTCTACTAAGTATGTATAACAACCCTGCTTTTTATTACACACTTAAACATGATTTACTACATAAACTCTTCACTTGATATTACAAGGAATATCGATAGGCCTAGTGTCTGTGGGGATTAGTAACATTACATAACAACATAAAACATACAACATATTTATTGAAAACATCCTTTACATAACCAAGACATTCCCTCATACTTAGCATGCATGGAATAACCTGAGGACATACATGTGAAACAAGTGATCTATAAAGCCTAGTAAGGGAGAAAACAGGGAATAACATGAAGAGTACAATACATGTAAGGAAATAGGAATATCAATTGAGCTTAAAAGAAACATGAACATAAAGGCATGATGTAGCATGATTATCATAACATGGAAATGTGGCAACAACACTTAACATGGAAGTAGCATGAGTCAAGGCTCATTGCAATGGAGCATGAGTAAACCCTCATTGAATGTTAATTAGCATGAGTAAATTATAATTTCACTTGAATTATCATGAGTAAATCCTCATTGCACTTGGCGTATCAAGATACTAATATTTACCCAATGCATTGGAGCCCTATCAGGGTCCACCCTTCTTAAACCTTTCATTTCATGCATAAGTGTGCCACATATATCATAAAACATGGATTCATCATCATTTATTCCATGATAAAGGAATGTAGAATTCATAAATGAAACTCTATAATCAATAAGTAACTTTTAATAAATTTGAATACCCCTGATAGAAAAATGGTCATGGTATTCACTACACAATGACTTTGGATCGGAAAAACACGGTGCAATTTCGGCAGCATAACATGATGACATAATAATTCCTAAAAATGAATTTTAAGAGAGAAAGGGGAGTCTCATCATATGTACATGAAATTTAAAGTAATGGGGGTCATATATATACATTTCCCAACATATTTAATGGAATTTAGATTCATAATACAAAATAATTTCTTGAATGTTAATGAGGAGAGAGAAATTCCTTACGGAATTTCAGCATAGTAACGAGTGTACATGGAAGGAATTAATGAGAGAGAAAGGCATCTACCATAATTAAAACATAAATAGGGAAGTATGGTAGATGTGATAAACCATACACCAACATTTATAATTGAAAATAAAATGGCATAAAAATATTAAGAGACTTGGATAAAATGAGAATGGAAGGGATCCCTTACTTGGAAGTGTGATCCCAAAGAGTTGGGAGGGGATTGAGAGAATCTTATTGGGAGCTTAGAGTACCTTGGGAGTATTCTAGATAGAGGATGGAAGAGGTTTTATCAAAAGGCTTTGAATGAAGATGAAGTTGGATATTGGGTGGGTTTATATTGGAAAGGAGAGAGAATTCTTTATTATTTAGGTTTGGGACACCACACATTAAACTAATCAAAACCATAAACCAACCTATGGTTCTTTCCCATGGTTTTTTCCAAAGTGGAGTAGAAAAAAATATTTTGTAATTCCAATGGCCGAACTTCTTAAAATAATAGGGTTGCTTATGTGGAGGTGAGTCACACTCTCATGGAAATCAATTTAAAAAGCTAAAATGTTTTATAAGTCTTGGAGGGTCCAATGTGGCTTTGTAAAATAAATCAATCAAACCTAAAATCACATTATTTAAAGGGTAAAACATAAATCATCCAAAAATAATATTTATAGTATTTTATTACATCACTATTGGGTCATTATGATGTTATAAAACACATTATATATTTAAATAGTATTTAATTTTTACCCAAAAATTCGACTACCTCAGAAAATTATGAAAGATTCACCGTGGGATAATTTAAAAATCCTTATTCCAAAAATAATATTAATTTTATCCAAATAATTTTCTAAATATGTTAAATTTAACTTTTAAAATGAAAACTGACATTTATCGAAAATTCATGGGTTTTGACAAAAACATCTTTCAAACCATAATAAGAATTACAGTTGTATTCATAAAAATTATACAATCATTTATACTAAATAAAAATTAATTTAATAATAATAATATTTTATTAAAATATTATTTAATTCAAAAATCCATTAATTTATCAAAATATATTTCTTAGTTGAAAATTAACTAAAAATACTATTTATGCTTAAAACTATTTACAACGTAATAATAATAAAATGAATGTATATTAGTTATTATATACAAAAATAAAGCACATAATCGTAGTGTTAAGGTCTTATTACATAACCCCTTATAACACCCACATAAGACCAAAGGGTAAGGTGTGTGATGGTGATAGACTCTTGGGGTGGCTCGGATAACATCGCTCGGGTGGAAATCTCTATCAACTTCTACTTATTGCATAGGTAATTCAGTTTGATCTTAATATGTTGAAGCTCATCTTGGAATTTGTCAAGAGCGAATCCCAATGACACCACCTCCTTTCATAGCTCCGACAAATGGGCTTCATACGGGGTAAATCTACTCGATGAGGTCATCGCTTCCTTTATCTAAGTAAATTGAATTTGTTAAAGCCCTATATTTATATTAATCATGTGATCACTATTCAATAGCTATATTAGAAATGGTACAATTCTTAATGGTATTTTAAAAATTCAAAATCATAAAACCAAAGAAGTGTATAGGTTATATAACCATTTCACATAATAATAAATTTAATTATATCAAGAGGAATTTTCATTATTAAAGGATTGGGTCGTTACAGTATGCATGTATGATCACACCTTTATATTTATATATATTAGATTTATAGGATATATTATGTGACTAATATATAAATTAATAGCTCATATATATTTTTGTTCTTGTTTATGAGTTGTAATCATTGGATTTACTATTGGTATCGCATTCTAGATATTATATTCATGTTTGAGATTACCTATCTTGATGGGATATTGGTTGTGTTAATATTTTGTGTAGTTTACTAGTGGATATTTATAAATTCTATGGATTAGGAGGGTAATTACTCATATTTGTTTTACATTATACCCTTGGTGCTTGTAACTTCCCAAAAATTCTAAAAGAATAACCTTTTATTCAATAGCATGTATGGAAAGAAACACCAATCATAGAAGGGAATATAACATCCTGAAACTTTAAAATATATTTATTATTTTAAAAAAATAAATCTATGATATATCTTTCAACTCATACAACACAGATCTATATTGTATTACATGCAACAATGACTTTCTTCGATATCTTAGGTTACACGCAAGACTGAGTTTTTTCCAATTACAATTAATAATATTATTTAATATGATAGCTATCACCTAGCCTTTGGAATGGAGGATAAAAATATAATTTGACTAATATATAAAAATATATAGTTTGCAAAAATATAAAATGAAATCATTAGTTACCAATTAATTAGAGATGAATATAAAAACAATTGAATATAACACAAATGTTTTAAAAAAACTATTTTCATGTGCCAAAGTAATTTTAACCTAATTAATAAAATTAGCTACTATTATTGAATTATATTACTTAAATATATATATTATATATTCAATCTAATTTTTTTACAATAATATAATATATTTGACATGCATTAGATAAGAACAAATCCAATTTTATGCATAAAAAGCTGTATTTTTTTAAAGGTAGTTTTGTTGCCTTTTAATGGCACACTTGTTTTAAAACAAAGTTTTGATCATTTTATAAATTTTATATGAAAAAATAAAATTCATTTTTGAAATATTAATATCAAAATTATCTTAGGTTTATTTTTTTATTATTTCTGATAAAATTTTTTTATGAATAGTGAAAAATTCAAGATTTTAATTAGAAACTGACTTTTTCTAAATAATTTATAATTATAAATTATATTTTAAAATGGTTGTACAGAAAAAAGTAGATTAATTATAAATATATTAAACTAATTTAGTTTATTAGAACCATTTTTAAATTTAGTTTAGTTATAAAAACATTGTAAACTTTTGACCATTTTCACTTTAAAAACATGTTTTCTCGTCCCTTCTATGTGATTAATATTAAATTAATTTCTGCCACATCGGTAATTTGAATTTAGAAAATGGATTCTATATTTTAAATAATAATAATTTATAATGTATAATAATGTCATCTTAATTTTTTACTAAAGTAATTAGAACAAATAGTAGATGTTAATTACAACAGTTAAGGTAAAAAATAGTTTACTTAGTGGTTAAACTTTAATCTTAATGGGAAAATGACCTAGAATATTTTAAAAAAACCATTTTATATCCATATTTAGACCATATAACCTATTTAATAGAAAATTATTAACTATTGGAGTCACATTATGTAAGTTAGACTTCCTAGTAGTGTTTTATTTTTTGGAGTTTATAAGAATATCACTCCACCACCACTATATAAAGGTACTCACCTTTTGCACTTATTTACACTTATAAATCCTTTTGGATTATCAAAAATATGCCAAAATTAATTCCAAACATAAATAATATCATCCTAGAATCCTAATATTTTTCATAAATCAAACCAAGGAATCCCTTTGGTGTAAACCAAAAAGAGTTACCCAAAAAAGTGGTAACATTCACCAACGATCACTTTTGTTTTATTTATTTCTCCACCCATTAAATTATTTTTATATCATTATTATATAATAAAATCAATATCATAAATATTATTTCATGTTTTTATGTAAATATTATGTCCTAAAATATCACAAACTTATATCAAATAGGATATGCAATCATTTTTTGTGTGTTCGGTAGACTACCGTCTCGTGAACCGATGTCATTCGTTCTTCTAATATCACCCTTCAAGGATGGGAATAATGTTGTATATATAGTTTATATAATATATATAAATATATTATAATGTATTTATGATTATATAACTATTATATAACACATACCTTCATGATTTCTATCTTGTGTATTATGATAACGTTCTTCGTGTGTACGGCAATCTACCGCCTCATGAAACAATGTGATTCATTCACACATTACATAAAATGTATTATGGATGGTTTTAATAAAGATATTTTTTATATATATTATATATTAATAATACTGTAATAATATATATATATCATTTAATTTTCTTTCATTCAATACGACAAGAAAATAGAAACAATGTTCCTGCGTACGTATGGTCTACCGTCCCCATGAACGGTGCATTTCATTTCTTATTACTAAATTTTATGGAATACTATAAATACATATATACTAAATATATATTATATTTATATGCTTTCATAAATTCTTGATATGGTTAAATTATAATCTAATTAAGACGAACAAAAAAATAACAAGTCTAAACATACTCAAAAAACAGGGCAATTAACACCCGAAACAATGAAAATAAAGAAATATTATTAACCAACGGGTGATAAGATGTTATAAAATTATCATATATGATATTATAAATATTATTATAGTTCATAAATAAGTTAATAACATTATTAAAACCATTATAAATGAGATTAAATAGAATTCAACCAAAATAGATTGAAAGTTAAGGGATTTCATCTCAATTTCATTTCATTGAAAAATATTATAATGTTGTTCACCTAGTTTCTTTTATATAGTGTACATAATAAAAATTTGAAATTTAATATCATGAATACTTTAATATTCATGGTATTTTTTAGTTCAAATTTAAATTATTTCATATATTAGTATTTTAATTGAAATTTACCAAGAAGAAAATAATTTTATAGCTCAATTTCTTTTCATTGGGTTATATTACTTCCTCATTATCATTCATATTATATGATTATTTGTATAATAAATTTTTAATTTATATTAATTTATTACCACTTTTTTATGTGGATTTATACTTGATACGCATAATCAATTCATCAATTAATTCTCACTTCAATTTTATGACTATTTTAAGGGTTTATTTCACATTCTCATTCTAATCTAGATTGTTTATTCTAAAATTTACATTAAAGGAAATTATATGATAATTTTTTAATATACCCTTTAATTTTATTCTCTTATGGTTATTCATGATATGTTTCAATTAATAGAACCATTTTTACACTCTTTGGTACTTAAATTGATTTAGAAAATGTTTTCAAAATATTTCAAACTCAGTTCTTTTTCGGTTGCAAATCTATTTTCTTAAAAAAATATGTTTTCTAAAAAAATCATTGAAATTTTAAAAATGATTAATTAAATGAAAATTTTACCCATTTATTATTTTTTACAAAAAAAATCAAATGAATCTTTTCTTCTCTTTCTGAACAAGGCACTTTTCTAATATTTTACCATGTAAAAGGAATATTCTTTATGAAATATACACAATTACACTCTATTATAACTTCCATTTCTCTAAAATTTCTTCTATAAGTTTATGAGGTTCTTTTAAAAGAAAGTTTTTCTAAAAAAATTCAAAGCAAATTTTTTTCACAAATTTTTTTCAAAATGAAAAGCATATTTTCCTCAAAAACATTTTTAAAGGTCTTCTTATGGTATTTTTATTTCATCAATGATAATAACCCTTATTCATAATCCAATGATTATATGTTTTATTTATACCATCATTATTATTTATTTGGACAGATTAGAACTATTTTTATCAAGGATAGTATTTAAATTCACTTACTTGATTCAGTTTTTTAATCATTAACTTCCCCTTGAATTAGTCACCTTCTAGTGATCATTGAACATTAAATTTCCCATAAATATACATATCATTTATTATGGATATGATTATTTCCTAATCCATTTACAATTTTTATATGTGGTGTGTACTTGAAAGTTATTTTATAAATGGAGAAATATTGAAAATCTGTATCTTTTACTCAATATGAATATTTGATAAGGCACATTTTTCATGAATTAAATCGATTATTTGATATAAAATGAATGATTTTGACAGGTACAACATGGATGGGCCCGATTATAGATATACCCTTGATGCATAGGTAGTATCATGGGATGAGTCAGTTGGATAGACTTAGTGGGTTTTTCACCAAGTATATTTTTAACTACCTTTTGAATGGTCTTTATGGTAAAGGTATCATATACCTTGGAAACTTTGAATCCAACAATTAAGAATTTCCTTCTTTCGGATTTGGTTATCATTATGTAAAGGATTTTCACTATGAAAAAATCTATAGATTTTATGACCCAGATTTACCCAGGCCTTTCCTTTTTGAAAATATAGTGCTTGTGCTATTATTGAGCGTTGTAGGGGTATTGTTTTGGGGGTTTTCCAAAAATCATGTTTCACCAAACGGTTTCATAAAAAAAGTGGCACAAAAATGGTAACACACTAAAACGGTGGCACTATAATGGTGGAACACCGAAATAGTGGCACTATAATGATGGAACACCGAAATAGTGGCACCGTAATAGTGGCACACCGAAATGGTGGTGATGTGATTGTGCCACACCAAAACGGAGCCACATCGAAGTGGTGTCTCACTATTTTCTAAATATCCAGTTTCCCTAGTTTTCCTTATTTCTCCTCTCTTAAATTTTATTTGATGTAAACCAAGTTTCAAACCTTCCTTGGGTGTTTTTAAGGGAATTTCAAAGGATATTAATTATACCTTTAATATACTTACATCTTAAGGGATTTGAGATAATCAAACTACATGATCTTGACCACGATTCCATATTAATAAATTGAAAACCATTATTCCTTTAATATAGGATTTAGATCTTCAATGTTGGGATCTTACCTTTCTATTGTGTTTTTCATTTCCCCTTGGTGCGTCAATATACTTCCTCTCTAGAAAAGTTGTGATCCTGTGCTAGATCCCCTCCTGGTTAGTTTTCCTAGAGTTCCTACTACTCACACGATCCCATGTTCTTCTTGCAAGGAGGAACTTCTATCCATTGATCATCCAAGTATAGATTTCTTCTAGCTCTCTTTATTTGTGCATCATGTGGGTTGGTTTTACTAATGATTCATTGTAATGACTGACTGAAACCGTTTCTTTAACAATTAATAAATATGGGACAGGGAAGTTAATGAAAAAAAGATAACAATACATGTTATAATAACAGGTAGGAACTTAAATATGGGTTGACATTGATCACTTTTTTTATTTGTTATCTTTGGTTCTTTTATGGTTGTTATAGTTGTATTTATTCTAAAGATCTTAGTTTTTGATGGTATTTTCTTGCAAACTGGTGATGTTATGTTTGTTTGAGATGCGTAATAAATGGTTGTGACATAAAATCTTCTTAATCACACACACTTGGTTAATTTAATTAAATTACCTAGGATAAAAACACTTGTGTGATCAACCTTATTTATTAAGTGGACTTAAAGAAACATGTTTATCAAATATGAATATATCAAGTTTAATAGGTGTCTTTGTGTGTTGTGTTCTATTGGGTTTTGTGCCCATGTGTGAGTTGTGTGGTGCAACTGTTGGGAGCACGGTTATGGGTATTGGGGTGGACGAAGGAGTTGGTTCTGTGAGATGGGTGTGGGATATGTGTGCATCAGGGATTTGGTTTAATGGTAGTTTTGTGGGTTTGGTGTGTGGGGTGGTACGTGTGGGGTGTTAGAGTCTTAGGTTGACAGATTGATTGATTTTGGAATGGATGGACTTATAGGTAATGTGATTACCTTTTTGTGTTGTGGCTACAGAGTGACATTGGTAAGTAGGACTTCGGTGTGTTTATGAACATTTTATTTAGTGGTAATTCATCTAGGAATTGTTTGTGTATCCAGGAAGTAGGGATGGGATTTGAAAGAATGATTGTGAGATATAACTTCAAAGAATTATATTTGGATATGGTTGAATTGGTGTGTACAATGGGACTGCAAATCTGGTTTTGTTGTAGTGTTGGTATGGTTATGGTTAGTAGTTTTTTAGTAGTGATAGAATAAATTAAGTTGAATAGCCTTAAATAAATAAATGTAGAGATGTTAAATGAAATTGGGTTGGGTTTATGCTTGGTAGTGGGTGTTGTGTGGCTGTGTATATATGGGTAGCAACAAAAGTGGTACTGGTGGGATCATTTTTTTGGTTGTTTGAAACTCGTAGGTTGGGATGAGTGTTTTATTACCTATATGTATAAATTTTAGTTCTTTTTTATTTCTATACATACCCCACCCTTTTTGATAACCATATATTGGACACCCCCATTTCATGGGGGAGGGTGTCTTTCCCAACATCCAGGTGCGAGGATGGATGGCTGGTTATTGACTTTCTTCCTCGCACCCTCATTCAGGTTCTTACGGCTCAAGCGTATCCGTGTAGGCTATAGTGGATTTAGACTTACCATAGTGCCAGATACTTCAGGTAGTTTTGTTGTGGATCATAGGCCTAGGTTATTGTGGGATAGTATTATTTTCTTAAGTATCATTGGGATGAGTCCTAGGTGTCTTCAAATGAGAGGCGTGGATATTGTGGCCCAGGTGACTGTGGGTAGGATTTTGTGTAGCTTGAGGCCTAGGTGTGTGCGGGAAGGTTGTGGAAGTGATAATTCATATGGGAAGAGTTGTAGTGTCATGATGTTAGCCATTAGGGATGAGAAGTTAACTAGTGTAAAAGGGGTGTAGGGTACCAAAATGTTGATGTTCTTATACTACTACCTTACTTGACTTGCGTTATTTGGTGAGCATTCCTTGGTGAGGCTAGGCTAGTTAGTATTCCTTGGAAGGTTATTTGAGGTTCTACTATTTTCTCATAGTGACATTAGTATGTTCCCCCACTTGTGCATGGGTATATTTAGTTTCCCTACTGAGTATACTCATATCCTCACCCTATATATATACAACTATTTTTAGGATTCCAGGAGGACATTGAGGACTATGCTAGAATTTACTAGCTCGTGCGTTGGGATTAGTTATTGTTCCCACTTAATATCTTTTATATTAGGACTTTACCTTGTAGTTTTTTTTTACTTTGTATTAGCTTTAATTTTGAACAAGCATATGGGAATGTATTTTGAATTTACTTTTACTCTTAGTGTTTGGATTTTCTTGGGATTGACCACCTTATCTTCCAATCTTGTTCAATAAAAATGGTAATTCCATCAACCTTGTGTGATATTCTCTACCCTTGGTGCTAGTTGCCACTCTGGGGCCTATTAAAGGTGGGACATGAGGGATAATTATCTCTCCTTCATCTTGAAGAAGTAAGGGCATGGAATTTTCCTATCCCTTCCTTTATCTTGAAGAAGGTGGGTCGTGAAAAAACAATATCAAAGGGAAGTTGAGGGATATGATGGATTTAGGAGTTACGAACAGTTATAATTGCATGGGATGGTAGGGAAATAGTGTTAGGTGACCTTGGATCATGAAAAAGGTTAGGGAAGACCAGCTAGGACATGGGATTTTAGGGCCCCCTATGATCCGATGCAAGGACTCTGGACCTACTGAATGACCACGTGAGGCTACAATGATTATAGGGTAGAGACCCTAGGAAAAGTACATGAATCATAATTACTTGTGTTATTTTTTGAGTTGGTTGTTATGGTAAATAAAATAAAAATGAATATTTACAATGAAAAAGAAAAAAACTATACTACCCAAGCTTATAAGTTCCTTGTTTACTTTTCAGTTATGGAACCCGAATGTCACCCATGTGAGGTACAAGAAGTTGGATCCCAACAGGTTGACCTGGTTGATCAGTAGAGTTCCGATCAAGAGGAGAAGGATGACCAGTGGTAGAAGACGCTTCATGCCTTCCAATGGTAGAATCTGGGAAAGTACAGGGGTAGCGTCTCGGACATGTAGATGGATAGTTGTATAGAGGAGCTGGTAATTGCTTTTAGTTTGATCCAGGCTCCGATAGTGTACTGGGTTCCTCTGGCAGTGATCCAGATTCAAGAATTGTCATGTCAGTGGTGGACACTTTACCTCGAGGAGAAGAAAGATACTGATGTCTCATGCACTGACTTTGAAAATGAGTTCCGGGAGGAATTCTTTTCTTCCATGATGAAGGTTGATAAGAGGAAGAAAATGCTCTCCCTACAATAGGGGAGTATATCAGTGAGGGAACTAGGGATAAAGTTTAAGGATCTCATACTCTTTTCTCTAGATCTCTTTCTGGATGAGGAGTCACGAGAAAGATGCTTGGAGGAGGCACTTTGAACTTCTATTCAGTATGTCGTTACTCCCTTTACTCTACCGACATACTTGAAAGTTTTGAAGAAGGATTAAGTAGTGGATTGGATGCACTCATAGGGAGGTGTACCATGAGAAGGTAGCCATCCGAGTTTGTCTAAGGGAAAGGCAGTCAGTAGTAGGTCTTCGGTGTCAGGACCTTCCAGGTTTCAGCCAACAAGGAGTAGGCATCAGCTATTCCAATTCCGATATCTTGGTCCTATACCTTTCCTCATGGGAATGAGATTGAGGTTATTTGCTTATGGAAGTTGTGGGAAATATTTGAATTAGTGATCAATTCCAACTCAGTATGGTGGGGGTGGGCAGGTTCAACACCCACCTCAACAGTAGCATCTTTCAGTCGGGCCTTTCCAGCAGAAGGGGTAGTAAGATCTCGCTCCACTGAGGGAAGATGATGCCAGAGGATGATGACCTCAGGGTGCTCCTTAGGGACCTCTAACAAGGCATGGTTGAGGATGCGGTTGATAGCTGAGGGGAAGAGGAGCTGGGTGTGGGCAGTTTCACACCATAGAGACAGCAGTTCCAGTGGGGTCGGAGGTAGTTTGTGGTATAATCAGTATGTTTAGTACTCTTTTGTGTTATTAGTTTGATTCATGATATTAGAACTCCTTTGTTTCACCTAGTCTAACCCATGCTCGGGGTATGGACATGGAGATTCTTTTTCTTCCCATGGTGTTTAGTACGCCAGTTAGATGTTATACTAGTCTGTTTGATGTTTGTTAGGGATGTAAACTGATGTTGGGACCACATCAGTTTAGTGGGGATATTCTTCTACTATAAATGTATCCATATGATATCATCTGAGTCATCGAATGTTTGTTCTTTGTGAAATCCATTATTGACTACTTCCAAAGAAGGGTCGTGTTCTTAGATTTGAGTAGACAACACGTAGCTTTCATTTTCGAGTGGAGTTTTCAGGTGGGAATCCAACATGTAGAGACTCTTCTCTATTTGTTAGCTGAGTTGTAAGTGGAATCAGAATATAGAGAGATGGTAGAAGTTCTATGGGTTGTTGGTGATATCTTGGGTGTCTTCCCTGAAGAGGTTGTGACTCTGCCACCTCAGAATGATGTTGAGTTTGGGATAGACTTGAAACATGGAGCCCGTTCGATTTTGATGGATCCCTATTGAATGGAACCTTTTGAGTTGTAGGAGTTACAAATTCAGGTTGGAGACCTGATGAAGAATGTTTTTATCCATCTAAGTGTGTTACCATGGGATGCTCCAATGTTGTTTGTAAATGAGGCATAAAGTGGCATAATATTATTCATATATTACCAATGACTGAATTAGGTGATGGTCAAGAACTGTTACCCCCTTATAAGGATCGAATATCTTTTAGACCAGTCAAAGGGACCAGGTTGGTTCTCTAAGATCGATCTGTGGTATGGGTATCAGCAGTTGAGAGTAAAAGAGGATGACATCCTGACGACTGCTTTTTGGTGATGTTATGGGAACTTTGAGTTTGTTTTTATACCATTCTGCGTTATGAATGTGCCAGTTGTGTTCATAGGGATCATGAACTCCATTTTCTATGAATTTTGGGACTGTTTCATCATCATTTTCATCAATGAAATCCTGATCTACTCAAGTTTAAAGGAGGATCATGTCGAGCATCTGAGGATAGTCATGAAGGTCTTCTAACACCACCATCTCTACGGAAATTTGTCCAAGTGAAAGTTTTGTACATGATAGGTGTACTTCCATGGACATGTGGTGTCCTAGCAAGGGATTTCAGTAGACCCTTCAAAGGATAAAATAGTTGTTTCTTGGGAAGCACCCAAGAATGTGGTAGAGGTTTGTAGTTTCCTTAGTATTGAATCCTACTACTAGAGTTTTGTACCAAAATTCTCTCTATTTGTAGCTCCATTGACAGTGTTGACCAGAAAGGGTCAGACCTTTATATGGATTCAGCGGTGTCCGGAAGCCTTCACCTATCTTAAGGGGAAGCTGGTCAGTTTTCCATTGATCAGGTCTCTAGAAGGAGTGTTGTTTGAGTTGTTTTGTGACGCTTCTGGTCTAGGATTAGGGTCTGTGTTGTTGCAGATGTGGAGACTGGTCTCTTATGGTTCTAGGTAGTTATGTCCTCACAAACATAATTATGCCACCCATGACCTGGATATTGTAGCGGTCATGTTTGCACTGAAATTTTAGTGACATTACCTTATCTAGGAGAGCTTTGTGGTCTTCACAAATCACAATATCTTGAGGTATATATTTTCCCAGTGAGACTTGAACTTTTGGAAACAAAGGTGGGTGGAGTTCCTCTAAGACTATGAATTCAAGATCTCTTACACCTCCAGAAAGGGGAATTTTTTGGCTAATGCTTTGAGTACGGAGTCATTGAATGAGGTAGTTTAGAAATCCACGGATTCTTGGAATGAAATGAAGGATTTGGTATCTTTGCACCTAGATTTTGGGGAGGATAGTGGTAGAGGATATCTATTTCATATGATAGTGAAATATTACTTGGTTCGATAGGTGTAGGAGTCTTAGTGGGGAGAATTAGAGGCTAAAGTGATGCCCGATCACATTGTCCAGGGTGATTCTCTGGAAGTATGGTCAGAATATAGTCAAGAATCGGATGTTATTATATGGGAAGTTGTTTGTCCCAATGGAAATGCACGAGTGAGTTCTTAGTGATTTCTATAGACCACCCTTGGCAGTACATCTATGAGTTTCTGAAATGTATCACCACTTGAGGGAACAGTTTTGGTGGCCCAAGATGAAGCAGGAAATGGCGGAGTTTGTGTCCAGCTACCTAGTGTGTTAATCGGTGAAGGCTGAGCACCATGTTCTTGGTGGTTTGTTGCAGCACTTAGACACTCATAAGTGAAAGTGGTATGACATCTCGATGGATTTCATCATAAGAATACCCAGGGCTCAAGGATTTTTTGATGCTATTCAGGTAGTGGTGGATCGATTGAAAAAATCATCTCACTTCCTGGAAATCAAGGATTCGAGTAAAATGGATTCCTTATCAAGGAGGTATGTAGGAAAGGTGGTGCAGCTTCATGGAGTTCTAAGATCCATTTTCTCATATTGAGACACAGGTTTTACCTCATGATTATAGAGGGGATTACAACATGATTTTATAACTCAGTTACACCTCAACACTGCCTTCCACCCTCAGATAGATGGGAAAACATAGAATATCATCCATACATTAGAGGATATGTTGCGATCATGTGTTCTAGAATTTGGTGGATCGTGGGTATGACATGTGCCTCTGATAAATTTTTCTTACAATAATATGTATCACTCTACCATTAGAATGGAACTATTTAAATCCTTGTACGGAATATTGTGTTGTTCACCCGTATGTTGCACAGAGGTTGGGGAGGTAGGTGTTCTTGACCTAGAGGTATTGTTGAGCACAACAGAGAAGGTTCAGCTTGTATGTGAGAGGATGAAGGCATATCAGGATAGACATAAGTCATATGCCAATCATAGGAGGAGGACCTTGGAGTTTGAGGTTGGGGACCATGTTTTCTTGAAGGTTCCCCCTCTACATGTGCAGTGGAGGTTTGGTAGTGGAATCATGCTTTCTCCTAGGTTCATCGGACCTTTTGAGGTGTTGGGTCAATTAATCAAGGTGGCATATCAACTAGTATTTCCACCACAGTTGGAGAGGATCCTTGACATCTTCCATGTAGCTCAGCTCTGTCGTTATCTACGTGATGAATCTCATATCATTGACCGGGGAGAGTTGGATATCGAGAAAGATGTTATGTTCATGGAGTGTTTAGTAAGAATCAAGGGTCGTGGAGAGAAGGTGCTTTTTTGGATAGACCATTCCTCTGTTTCATGTTCTCTAGAGGCATAGTGGCCTCAAGGAGAGTACTTGGGAGTGGGAGGCATAGATGTGTGCCTAGTACCCAAAGTTTTTCTGTGTTGTTCTTCTCTGTTTTACATTTTTTATTTTCCTTGTGATGTAATTCTTGACCTCATTTTATATTAGATGATTTCATTCCCTATTTTTTGAATGGGTTTGAAAAATACTGACATGTGGAGAAGGGAGGACCTAATCCCTAATCAAGACTCATTAATGTGGATGTGATTAAACCTATGTGGGTGAGTCAGTTCTTCCCAAAGAGGATAGTATCCTAACATGGGGGGAGGAGATCCCTAATCCATGTATCTGAATTGTGTTACCTTTGGTGCTTGTTTGATTGCTTGGGGTAGTGGAGCTTTAATATTTCTGTAGTTTTTCAGGAGATAGATGTCAAGGAGTTGTTATTGGTTGTCAAGGTTTTCTCTCCAGTTTTCGAATAATGTAGGGTGGTTTTTCACTGAGAGATATCTTACAGGGTGATTGTTTTAACCCCTCTTATTTTTGAGTTTAGTTTTAAATTCTCAGATAAAAGAAGATTTTTAGGGGTATCTTATGTAATTAATTATATTTCCCTAGTCCTTTAATTTTTGAAAATATAGTTTTTGTGGTTTTCTTCAGGTTTGTGGTGGTATTGTTTTAGGGGTTTCCAAAAATCCCGTTTCACCAGACGTTTTCACGAAAATAGTGGCACCAAAATAGTAACACGCCAAAACGGTGGCACCATAATAGTGGAACCACGATGGTGGCACTATAATGGTGGAACCATAATGGTGGAACACCAAAAAAGTGGCACCGTGATGGTGCCACACTGAAACGGTGGCACACCAAAGCGGTGTCTCACCCTTTGCCGAATGTCTAGTTTCCCGAGTTTTCCCTGTTTCGCCCCTCTTACATCTTATTTGACTTAAACCATGTTCCAAGCCTTAATTGTGATATTTAAATTGATTTTGAAAGGATATTAATAATATCATTAATATTCTAATGTCCCATGGGGTTTGAGATACTCAAACAATGTTATCTTGACAATGATTTCACATTAATGACTTTTGGAAACTGTTCTTCCTTTAATATAGGAACTGGATCTTCAATGTTGGGATATTCCCTTCCTAGTATTTTTTACTTTTCCCCTTGGTGAATCTAGATCCTTCCTCCCTAGACAGGTCATGCTCTTGTGCTAGATCCCATCCAATATAGTTTTCTTAGAGTTTATGCTGCTGGTGTGATCCCTTGTTCTTGGTGTAAGGAGGAACTTCGATTCTTTGATCATACAAGTGGGGATTTCATTTAATTATCTTTTTTTTTGCATCATGTGGGGTGGGTGTACTAATGATTCCTTGTGAATAACCACTTAATCCTTCTATTTAACAAGTAAAAAATAAGGGATGGGGAAGTTGAAGATAAAAATATAACAAAACATGTTATAATAAAAGATAGGAAATTGAAGATAGGTTGACATTGATCACTTGTTTAATTTGTTATATTTGGTTCTTTTATGGTTTTTATGACTGTATGCCTTCTAAAAATCATGTTTTTGGTGTTATTTTCTTGCGCACCGGTGATGTTTTGTTTTGTTGAGATGCTTAATAAATGGTTGTGACATGAAATTTTATTAATCACGTACACTTGGTTAATTGAAATGGATCCTTATGATAAAAAACCTTGTGTGATCACCCATATTTATCAATTGGACTTAAGGAATAGTGTTTACTGAATCTAGATATGTCCAGTTTAATAGGTGTGGCTGAGTTTTGTGTTCTGTTGGGTTTTGTGCCCTTGTGTGAGTTGTGTAGTGCTACTATAGGGAGCATGATTTTGGGTACAGGGCTAGATGGAGGAGTTGGTTCTATGAGAGGGGTGTGGGATGTGTGTGCAGTGGGGTTTGGTTTAATAGTAGTTTTATTGACTTGGTGTTTGGGGTGGTATGTGTGGTTTTTTGGAGTCTCCTTTTGAGAGACTAGTTGATTATGGAATGGATGGACTTGTAGGCAGTGGGACTACCTTTGTTTGTGTTGTGGCCAAGTAGTGACATTGGGAAGTAGGACTATGGTGTAGTTATGAACTTTTTATGTAGTGGGACTAAATCTGAGAATTTTATGGGTAGTGGGGATATAGGACTGGGTTTTTAGAGAAGTATTGTATGGTGTAATTTTGAGGAATCATAGTTGGCAGTGGTTAAATGGGGGTGTGTAGTGGGACTGAAAATCTGGTTTTGTCTTTTTTTTGTTATAGTTATGGTTGGTAGTTTCCCAGTAGTGCTGGAATAAATTAAGGTGAATCTTCTTAAATAAATAAATAGAAAGTGGTTAAATGAAAAGGGTTTGGGTTTATTCTTGGCAGTGGGTGTTGTTTGGTTGTGCATATAGGGGTAGTAGTAAAAGTGGTACTGGTGGGATCGTTTGTTTGGTTATTTGAAACATGTAGGTCTGGCTGAGTATTTGATTATCAATATATATAAATTGTAGTTACTTGTGATTTCTATATGCACCCCACTATTTTTTATCACCATGGGATGAACACCCCCATTTCATGGGGGAGGGTGTCTTTCCCAACATCCCAGTGGGAAGAAGGATGGATGGTTACTGACTTTCTTCCTCACACCCTCTTTAGGGTTCTTACCACTCGAGCATGTCTGAGTAGGCTATAATGGCTTGAGGATTACCATGGTCTCAGATCCTTCATGAAGGTTTGTTATCGATGATATTCCAAGGTTCTTAATGTCTAGTATTTTTTCCCCTAGTGTCTTCGTGATAAGGAATTTGTGTCTTCGGGTGAGAGGCATGGTTGTTGTGGCCCAAGTGTCTACAGGGGGGGATTGTGTGTCATTTGAGGCCTAGGTGTTTGCAAGAAGGTTGTGGTAGTGGGACTGCATATAAGAAGAGTGGTACCATCAAGATGTTATCTGTAGGGATGAGCATTTAACTAATGGAAAATTGTTGTGGGGTACCCAAATGTCGATGTTCTTATACCACTACCTTACTTGACTTGTGTTATTTAGTGAGTGTGAATTGGTTAGGTTGGGCTGGTTAGTATTCCTTGGTAGGTGCATTGGGGTTCTACTACTTTCTCATAGAGATATTAGTATGTCCACCCCCCCCCCCCCCCCTTGTGCATGGGTAGATTTAGTTTCCCTACTGAGTATACTCATATTCTCACCCTACATATATAAAAAAATTATTTTTCTAGGAGGACTTTAAAGACCATGATGGACTTTACTAGCTCGGGTTTTAGGATAAGTTATTGTTGCTTCTTAGTCTCTTTTCTATTGGTACTTTACCTTGGAGTTATTTTCTACTTTGTATCATCTTTACTTTTGAACATGCATATGGGAATTTATTTTGGATTTACTTTTACTTTTAGTATTTGGAGTTGCTTAGAATTTACCATTTTATCTCCTAATCTTGTTCTATAAAAATTGAAATCCCTTCCACCTTGTGTGAGATTCTATACCCTTGGTGATAGTCACTACTCCAGGGTATATTTAAGGAAGGACTCAAGGGGTCATTATCTCTCCTTCATCTTGAAAAAAGAAGGAAGTGGCAGTTTTCTATCCCTTCCCTCATCTTGAATAAAGCATGTCATGAAAATAAATGCATTTAATTTTCATATTATTATTTAAATGGAATTTGTGTTCATTTATTTTTTTTCCATATTATTTTTTTCTTATCTATCCATGCAGTGAATTCATTTTAATGGTATGTGTTTCCAGTTATTTACCTTTCCATATTGTTTATGCACTTCCTTATCTATTTATTGATTATATGGAATGTGTGTTTAGTTATTTACCTAACCATATATTTTATGAACATTCTTCTCAGTTTATTGATTATATGGAATGTGTGTTCATTTATTACGTTTCTATATTAATTGTGATCATTGGTTCATTATTACATCCGCTGTATTTTACCCTTACTAAGAATTTGAACTCATCCATATTTTGGTTTATTTCCCCAAGATTCCATAAAGTGTACTAAGAAAGATATTTTGGGATATTATATAAGGAATAAAGTTATTCTTGAAAAGGAAAAGAAAAAATCATGTTTTAATTGGTGTATTCAATTATAATTCAAGATTCATGTATGTATCTCGTTTACCAAAACTACTAAACTAAATGGTCCTTTGGAAAAAAAATCCTTGTATCTTATGAAAATATAATGGTAGTAGGAATTGGCTTCAGGATACTAGGTCCAGGTACCTATAGTTATATTAGAGTAAGTTTAGTAGAAACCTTATAAAATAGATTTAGGAAAACATATATTAGGGAACATAACCCTAGGATATAATTTGAGTATAAGTATAGAATAACATCCAAATGATTTTTTATAGTAGAGATTATGTGGTCCTTTTAAGGAATATATCCCTTTTTGGATAGTATCATGGGTTTAAGAGTATTCAATTTAAGTTAAGTTCAAATTATTAATCACCTTTTTTAGGTTTTATGTAATGAAATTCTACCGAGATTAAGGACATTTTGGGAGAAATCTAGTGTAAGTATATATATTTTAGTGGAAAATTTATTTTAGGAATAATTTATTTACATTTTATAGAAAAAAGTTTAAAGTTATTGATAAACATTAAGGTTTATATACAAATAAAAATATTAAATTGTGGAAATTAATAAGTTTTATTGAAAACCAAAAGAAAATGATATTTAATGATTAATTTCATTTCACATATTTCCATCATATTTTTTGTGAATTTTATAGAAATTATGTTGATGTTGTTTAAAAAATGAAAACCTATATGTAGGGTAATAACCTATCACATCCGGCGAGGTGGTGGGGCTGGAACCCATGACCGAAGGATAATAAGGGTTTTACGCAAACCACTAGCCTACATTTTGTCTAGGTTATTATGTAATTTTTTAGTTAAACAATTTGATGAAAAAAATTTAATGATTAACCAATAGTATTAATTTTTTGTTTTAGATATTAATGTAATAACCAAATTGGTTATGGAAAATAGTTAGAGACATATGGAAAAACTTTTCACTTTTTTGGATCTTACAGTCCGTTAAAAGTAAATTTTAGTGCTTCAGGCATAAAAAATCATTTTTTGATATTTATTTCTCAGAATAAGAAATAAGATAGAAATTGATTGAATAAAAATAAAAGGATGAAGTTATTTTTATTTAATAAAAATATATCAAGTAAGTATATTTCCTTATATTCTTAGATAGTAAAATAATTCCTCAACATTAGAAAAAGGATCATGGATTAAAATTTTATCATATTACTATCATTTATGAAGATATCAATGACATTTTCACATATATTATATTTAAGTTTTTGATCCCCTCAAATTTCCATCGATCACTCACTTATTTGTGATCAAACACTTTAATCACTCTCTATAAATATTTACACTTTTATTCCATGTTCATATCTTCACTTGTCACCGATGTTCTATTACTTTGAAACCTAGTTATTTGTTGTTTCATATGACCTTGGTACTACCCATTCTCTCTTATCAAGAGGATGTTTTACCAACCCTTCTCATGAAGTGGGATTTCAATGGAGTAATTTTTAAATTATAAACCCTTGACTATCAAGATCAATTTTAAATTGTGAGGATGAAATTTATTTAAAGTGGGGAGAATATAACACCCAAAAAATTATAAAATAATAAAATTTTATTCAATGGAATGTATGAAATGAAACACAGAGTGTATAAAGGAATATATCATCCCGATAATTTATAATATATTTTATATTTTAAATATATTAAATCTATAATATAGATTTCAATGCAGGAGACACCATGTTAGCTTACATTACATGCAAAAACGAATTTCTTTGATAGCTTGTGTTACACAAAAGACCAAGTTTTACTGAATACTATTAATATTATTAGTTAATATGGTATTTATTTTATAGTCATTAGAATGGTGGGTAAAAATATGATTAAATAACTTATGAAAATATATGTTTTAGAAAAATATATAATTAATTCATTAGTAACCAATTAATTAGAGATTAATAGAAAAACCAATTTAATATAAAGTAAATGTTTTCATTAAAAAAATTATGCCCCAAATTACTTTTATCATAATAAATTAAGTTTATTTTTAGAGACCCTGTTTTTTCCATATTAATCTCTGAAAATATTCTATATATATTTCTAGAGTTAGGTGCTGAGAGGGTGTGCGAATCTGAGGCCCAGTGTGCCCAGAATTAATTTTATAAAAACAGTAAATATATTTTATATTTTGAACACATATTTTTCTAAAGAAATAGTATAACTCTTAATAAATCTCAGATCACAAATACAAGACTACTATTGAGTTCAGAACATATTTTTTACCCTATGAGTGACCTAAAATAGGTCAGTTTAGGGAATTAATACCCCTCACTAGTTGGAGAAACCTTAATTGGATTAATTGATTAATTCATTCATGAATTAATTCGTTTTTCTACCTAAAAAATTTTACAAATATACTATCATGGAGATTCACCTGGGGTTGGCCTCATAATTCTAAGATATTCCGAGAGCTTATCCTTCCTCCTTTGTTAGAGAATCACCTAAGACAATGATGAAAGTTCAGATTAGTCCATATTGGAGCATAAAAAATGAAACAACGGCTTCCAATAGTTGGAAATCACATTCTTCAATGAATATTGATCCAATCTCTAGGTAAGACTCATTAATTTGTATTTTATTCCCTCTTTGATTAAATAGATTGAGCAGATCAATCTCTATTCTTGGATCTACACCAATTATAGCCAATTGCATGAGCATGTATACATAAGTATAATTAAATTTCAATATTTTCTAACCTTAAATTCCCATTCATGATCATTAGACTTGAACTATTGTCCAATTATGTTTAAACTTTTTTTCTTGTGATTTTTCCTAATCATTTTCTTTGTGTTCGCCACTAGTTTGACCCTGCGGTCCTAGTGCGACATTTTTGGGCAGTACGAAGCCCGATCAGACCTCAGAGTCACAATAGTTTCATGAAAGATGGTTGGATCAATGAAGTATGGATAGATATAGGATATTTATTTGTTTTGGATTATCATTTCAATGGTTAGAGGAAAGATCTTCAACAGTAGAAGGATCAAAATGTATGGTGGCATATCGGTTCAAAATAACTCAATTGAAGATTGATTTTCAGCCACAGGATGGCCGGAAATGATATATCCAGACTAGATCCAACATTTATGGATGGAATCATGGTAGAAATCAATGTAAAATATCATATTCGAGTAGTTAAAAGTGGATTTGGAAAATCTAGAGAAAACCAAACTACACATCATGTATAGGGATGAACACATGGCATATAAACCCTTGAGTATGATGACTAGGGTTTTGGAAATCATGGAGATTAAATGGTGTATAATCCTCCTACACATCATGTACCCCATCCCCAGGTGGACAATCCATGTGATGAGTCACATGGGCAGGGCTCTGTGTGGGAGTGCATGTATAAGTTTACAGTCATATCCCAAAGTACACTGACATGGCTAGGTCACATGATCAACACCCCATGTGAAACAACACATCATGTACCGAAGTATAAAAACATGGGGTCAACCCACAAACATGACCAAAAGTATATGGCCTAGTCCCAGTTAGACTGCAAACTCCATGTAGTCTACCTACACTACATGTACTACTATATGGGTTGGGATTTGTGTGCCTTCTAGGGACATGACTAGGTGGTGGAGTGGGACCATATGTCATGTGGTTCCCCTTACACATCGTGTACCACTAGAATCATTTTTAGGAAACATTAAAATTATGTATCTCTTTATTTTGGACTTGGATTTTGGACAATGAGTAGCCTATCTGGGGGGTTTTTCGCATAGAACGTGATGGTTCTCTCCATTATGGATTTTGAGATATGATGTGGAATTTTCTGGGAATGGTTCTTGTTTCAGACAACACACTATGATGGTAGTGATCAAGAAGAATCACCAGAGGTATCTTTTAGAGTATAAACTCCCATCAACATGGGTGCAGGTCCTCTACATCTACCTTATGAGTGGTACCCTCTAGTTGAAATGGGAAGTGGGTCCTCGATGCCTACCAAGTGTTACCCTCTAGTAGAGTTGGGAAGTGGTTCTTTGATGCCTTCTGAGTGGTACCCTCCAATTGAGCTCAACAGTGGGTCCTTGACACTTTTTGAGTGGTACCTTCCAGTAGAGCTGGGCAGTGGGTCCTCAAAGACTAATGAGTGGTACCCTCTAGTAAATTATGGAAGTGGTTCCTCAACAACTATTATGTGATACCCTCTATTGTAGCTAAGTAGTGGGTCCTATATTCCTTCCAAGTGGTACCCTCCAGTTTGGATGGGTAGTGGCTCCTCAACGCCATCTGAGTGGTACCCTCCAGTTGAGCTGGGCAGTGAGTCCATGAAGAATTTATAGTGGAACCCTTCTATTTTACAATGGCATGGTTCCTTTACCTATACTTGTGACCCCTCGAGAGTTAAATATAGTGAATAGATATGGTCTAACTTGGACTATTACTTTTGGGTAGACACATGAGATGTCAGGCTTCATTGATGTAGTTTTTGAATTATTGGAGACTCTTCTTCCTGGAATGAGATTTAAGATTGATACCCCCTTACTCTATCATTGTAGATTCTTTTGACTGAGAATATATATATTCTTATGTATCCATGCCTTGTATTTGGTTACTCTCTTCCCATGGGAGGCAAATATGTGTGCATTATACCACATGATTTCTATGTTTAGCTTATCATGGTTAGATGAGTCTACTCTCCTGCTATAGGTGGAAAAGAATAAATGTGTAGTTTATCTACTCAATATTTTGAGCCCCTTGTGTTTGGATGAGGTTATTATCTCTCTCTCTCTCTTGGATGGGTTGAGTTTTTCTCTTTCATTGTATCTTGAATCTTATGTATTATCTACTATATTTCCTTCATATTGTAACTCTTAATACTCCCCCTTTACATTTCAGGGTGTCTTACTAGGTATTTTTATACTCACCCCTACATGGTTATTTCCCACATGTGTCGCATCTTATGCAGATGATGAACAGGTCGGTGGTGACTTCAAAGGAGCTTCGGGATAGCTGGTATTTTTCGACTGCGTATGATGGTCACAGCTTGGGATTCCAAAACTAGGCTCTCTCAATAGTTTAAATTTCCAGTTTTTTCATATTGGGACATATTTCTAGTTTGGACTTTATGTGACTCCTTTACTTTCCATTTTTCACTTTAGTACTCTTATACATACTAGAGGTTATGCATGATTGGTTTACTTTCAAGCTGCATTTCGTCTTTTACTCTTTTACTATCCACTTTCGCATTAATATGGTCGGGTGTGTTCATACTGTTAATTAAGAAAAGGCCTCCCCATGTTAGATATGTCTTTCATTTATTTTCATCAGCCCTTGGGAAAAGGATGTGGGCTTGTAGTAGTTGCATCTTGATCCCCTTATTGGTTCGGGTCATGAAATATTGGGATTAGAGAAAGTTAATTCATTGGGATGTTGTTTGGACTAGTCCCCTTGTGAGGATTTTTGTGAGTTTAGAACAGAAATGTCAAAGTGTATCAAGTGTGTCTCTTAGGATAGGTAATTCAGTGATGGTGTGGGTGGCCAACATATCCATTCACCAATACCCTAAATACCTTCTTATCAACTCGGTATAATGAGACATTTTTTGTAGGGATAAATGGTACATGCATTATATAGGTTTGATTCTTTGACTTTATTTATTGAGTCATCTCCACATTGTTGATATATATATATATATATTCTCATTTGAACATGGTACATCTTGATAAATCTCAGTATGCCTTCACAATGATAGCCAACTAGGATACCAATTTTGGATCATGAATAATATCCAATGAGTGGTGAGTCCTCTATTCGGGATCCATCCCATGATTTTATCCCTCAAGGTGGGTAGGTAGAAATACCTCCACCTATCAAGTAGAAAATCATTCCAGTAGAGTAGGCTAAGGATGTGTGTATTCTTAGAACACTCTGCGAGTTCCAGCACCAGATACCACTGAGGTTCCGCAACGATACCGATCCTCATGCAGTAGAGGATTGGCTAGAGTCGATGGTTTGTATCTTTAGGATTTTCCAAACCCCAATGGATCAGGTGATTTCATTGGAAGATATCCTTCTCCATAGACTAGCTAGGCCATCGTGGATCCTTGATACACAAATGCACAATGATTTGAAAATCTCATGGACCAACTTACAATAGTTTTCCCATGAGGATCACTACCCCACCTTCTCTCATTCTAGATATAAGAGATTCTATAGATTCATAAGGGAGGGATAATGGTGGATGAGTATGAATTGAGATTTATAGACTTTACCTGGTACTCCCTTGACATGATCTATGATGGCTACATCCAAAAAACGGAAGTTTGATAAGGGACTCTACATAGATATCTATACCAGTGTGGTTACAAATATATTATAGACAGCTAGAGATGGCAGTGGGAGCCATAGAGTCGAGTTTTCTGTAGTAGCTAACAGGTGCCAGTCATCCATATCTCAGTTCTGGAGGCCCTTTTACGAACAGACTCAGGTGTGTCATCATGTGGTAAAGGGAAAACATAGATTAATAGGGAAACCTAGAGAGGTATTTTTATTTTATTATGAAGGGAGATTCCACATAGTGTGATACTGCATGACCAGATGTGTTGATCAGCTCCGACAAATAGCTGACAGAACACCATAGTACAGGCAGTTCCATGATCAAGCATCTCCCAAGAGAGGGAAGGGTATCCCCAATGGATTCAAAGCTATCATATGAGTAGGAGGAGATATGGGTATTGGATGACACTATGATATCCTTCCACCACCACCCCCTAGTGGCCCACATCGGGCTTAGGGATCTAGCTGTTGAGGCCATTGAAAAATAGTGGCTTTAGAGTTATTTGATCTCATGGCACATGAGATGATTAGAGTTATGATCTATGTTTATTCTACTTTTGATTCAATATTAATAGACACATGTTCCAGTCATTATATTATCTCTATACTCATGGTGTGGGAGATGTATCACCCAATTGAGTCACTATCCCAGAAGAATCTTCTTGAGGTTCCTACAGGGAATTCTTCTTCTGTATATTTTATCTATTGGTAGTGCGACATATATCTTGGTGGATAGAGGTGCATGTGGGACCTTTTAGTCATGAAAATAAAACCCAATGATGTCATATTAGGTATTTATTAGTTTAATGTGGTATGAACCCATATTGATGGTCATTACAGATGATTTTGATTCCATCGCACTGATGATACGATATTCTCCTTTATGGGTGAGAGAGATCTCATAGAGAGATGAGTGGGTTCTGTGAGTAGGAGGTTGCGTCCCATTACCCATCAGTTAGTGATTATAGCCCTTGGTGTAATAGGCTCTTCAGAAATATTGATTCCATTAGTTGTGGAGGATTATATGGACATCTTCATAGAGAACATTCTAGGACTACCTTTGTGGCGAGACATGGAGTTTTGCATTGACTTGCATCTTGGAACTGCTCTGATATCTTATGGAATATATCGTATTTTCCTTACCAAACTTCAAGATCTATAGTAGTAGTTGGAGGACCTTTGATAGAAATTTAACATCAAACCCATTTTTTCCCCCTAGGTGTCTCAAGTCTTGTTCATGAAAAAGGTGGATGGGAGATTGTGACCTTTCATGGATTGTCCTCGCATAAACCTAACTATGATAAAGAATAAGTATCTATTTCCAAGGATTGATGACCTCATTGAATTGTTTTAAGGTGTAGGATGGTTCTTGATGATCGATCTCTGGTATGGATATCACCATTTAAGGGTTCAAATGCATATATTCTAAAGTTTTCATTTTGATGTCTCTATAGACACTATGGGTTCCAAGTGATTTCCTTTGGTGTAATGAATTCCCCCATCAGGTTTATTTCTGTGATGAATCAGGTCTTCCAACTCTAATTGGACCAGTTTTTGGTTTTCTTCATCGATGACATACTCGTACACTATTCATTAGAGGAGGAACATGCAGATCACTTAGGAATGGTTCTTTATTTTCTTCGAGAGAACCAACTTTATAGAAATATCTCAAAGTTCTAGTTCTAGATTCATGAGGTTCACTTTTTAGGGAATTTAATTTCTTAACATGTTTTATCCATGAACTCAAAAAAATGTCGATGTAGTGCTTTCTTGGGAGGCACCCAAGATCTTATCAAAGGTGTAGATCTTTCCTGGTTTTTAGGGGTACTATAAGATGTTTTTGGCAGACTTATCTAGAGTTGTAGCCCCATTGACCACACTAAAGTGGAAAGGGAATTCATTTACCTAGTCTAAGTAGTTCCAAAAGGCCTTTGAGTATTTAAGGATGAGACTGAAAAGTGCTCTTATGGTGAGACTACTGGAGGAGGTTGTAGAGTATGTAGTGTATTGCGATGCCTCAAGATCTAGTATCGAATGTGTGTTGATGAAAAAATAGATAGTTATCACATACGGGTTGAGGTAGTTGAGACCCCATGATCAGAAATATGTGAATAATGAACTAGAGGTGGTATCAGTAGTCTTATCCTTGAAGATGTGGAGGCACTACCTTCTAGGGGAGCTCTTTGTGGTTTACTCATACCATCAAAGTCTCAGGTATGCCTTCATATAGAGATACATGAACCTAATACACTGACACTGGTAAGATTTCATATAGTACTATGACTTCAAGATAGTATATACTCCAAGGAAGTGCAATTTTGTAGCCAATGCCCTTAGCAGGAAGTATCAGGCTCACTTAGTGTAAGAGGCTTCAGAGTAGTTGGAGTCCTTACAACTGACCCTGGTAGAGCAAGAGGATACATTATTTCTTCAATCAATGGTGTTGAATCATTTTATTCTCAAGCGTGTGAGAGATTCTTAGCTATAATAAATCGATTGTGAGGTCTTGTGTGACCAGATATCCATGGGGGAATCACTGGGTGAATATTTTGAAGGAGGTATTCAAAGCATCTATTTCCAAGTATGGATGGTGGTTCTGGTCATGATGTTGGAGGAGGTGATGAAATATTTATTTAATTCTCTCATATCTATACATATTGGTGTTGGAAATATGTATAGAGACATTTGGCAGTAGTTTTGGTGGTCTGGTGTGAGATGAAGTGTAGCTGATTTCATCTCTTGGAGCCTCACCTATCAGTGGGTAAAGGTTGAGCACCACGTTCTGGTGGTTTTATTGCATCCCCTTGTGATCTTGGAGTGTAAGTTGGATAGAATATCTATAGACTTTATGATAATTCTTCCACACAAAGTGAAGGTCCATGGTTCCATTTGAGTGATACTTGAATGACTCACGAAGTTAGCACACTTCCTTTCCCTCAATGAGTAGAGTCAAGTGGAGAGTTAGGAGTTGTTGTGCATACAAGATATCATTCACCTTCATGGTTTTCCCTTGATGACTTTCTACAACTGTGATGGATGATTTACATCATGATTATGGAGAGGCCTGCATGAGGGATTCGGGACCCAAATGGGGATGAGTATGGCCTTTCACCCCCAAACCAAGAGGAAAACCAAGTACATAATCCAGTTTTTGAAGGATATACTAAGGGATTGTTTGATAGACTTTGTCCAAACCTAATAGGATCACCTAACCTTAGTAGATTTTGCGTACAATAACAGCTCCCACTTTACTATCAGTATAGAACCATTTGAGGACTTGTATGGGAGACCCTATAGGTCACCCTCGTACTGGACAGAGATCGGTGATACATATCTTAATGGAAAATAGATGGTGCAGGTGATGATGGAGATGTTCTAGGTATCTGTGAGTGGAAAACAATAGCCTAGATAATACATAAATCTTCTATTGATTTCCATCATAGGCTTTCAGAGTTCAAGAAGGGAGACCATGTTTTCCTAAGAGTCTCCCCATAATAAGGGTTTTGAAAATTTGTATAGGGAGGAAAGCTATCTGTGAGGTTCATTGGGCCATTCTAGATCGTTCAAAGAGTTGGAGAGGTTGATTATCACCTCGCCTTACCCCCACAGCTAGATCGGGTGCACGACATCTTCCACATGTCGCAGCTAAGGAGACACATGCATGACCCCATGAATATCATCAATTGGGGCGAGCTAGAAATCGAGGATGGATACACCTTTTCTGATCACCCAGTGGTGATCAAGATCAATAGGAAAGGACTATTTGTGGATAGTCCATCCCCTGGGTTCATATGTTGTGTTAGCATGAGAATATGTAGGAGAGTTACTGAGAGTGGTAGATCCAAGTGCAAGCTCAGTATCCTGAGTTGTTTTTTTTAGTTTTATTTTTTAGGGATGAAATGATTTAAGGAGGGAATAATGTAGAGACCTCGTTTTTTCCATGAAATAATTTGAAGTATTTCTATATATATTTCTAAATCTAGGTACTGAAATGGAATGTAATTTTAACGATCGGTGTGCCCATAATTAATTTTATAAAAATATTAAATTTTTTTTATATTTCACTTGCATAGTTTCTTAAATAAAATTTGATGATTATTAAATGGAAGATCAGATTAGAAATATGAGACCACATTTGAGTTTTGAATGCATTTTTTAACTTAGGCATGACCTAAAATTGGTTTGAGTGGGGAATTCGGACCCCTTGCTCAATAATGGTTTTTTCAGTGGATTAATTCATTCATTCATTCATTCATTCATTCATTTATTAATTCATTCATTCATTCATTTTTTACCTAAAAGAAATATTTATAAATATACTAACATGTATATTATCATAGGGTTAGTCTCATAATCTTGGTATATACCAAGGTCTTCTTTTTCCTCCTTTATTGGTGAATCAACTCAGACGACAAAGAAAGTCTAGATCGGGTCATATCAGAGCATAATGAATGCAGAAATGTTTTACAATTGTTGGTGAGCAAGTTCTTCAATGAAGAATGATCCAATATCCAGGTAAGACTCAACAATTTTTTGTTTACACCTTCTTTGATTAAATAGATTGAGAAAATCAATCCTTGTTTTTGTATTTGTGCAAATTGTATCCAATTGTATGTGATTGTGAATAGAAAATTAATTAAATTTCAATGTATTCAAACCTCAAATTCTCATTCTTGATCATTGGCTAAGAAAGATTGGCCAATAATGTTTAAATATTTTCCCTTGTGATTTTTCCCCTCATTTTCTTTGTATTAATCACTGGTTGGACCCCATGGTCCATATTCGATATTTTCAGGCAGTACCAAGCCTGATCAGACCCCAAAAATCATAATGGTTTCACAAAAAAAATAAATGGATCAATGAATTATGGATAGATATTGAATTTTTACGGGTCATGGTTGATTGTCTCAATGATCAGAGGCCAGATCTTCAATAGTGGAAGCATTTGGATCTGTGATGGTGTACAGGTTCATAGATACTCAATCGGAGATCGATTTTCAGCCACCAAAGCGCCAAAAATGATAGATATGGACAAGAACCGATGTTTACAAATGGAATCATTGATTAATTCAAGGAATAATATTTTATTTGAACAAAGGAAAGATGATTTGTAAAATATGGAGAAAACCTGAATAGATGTCGTGTACAGGTATGAACACATTGTGTATAGTCCCTTGAGTGTAGTGGCTAGGGTTTTGGAAATCATAAGGATGGAATGGCGTGTAGTCCTCCTACACACTGTGTACCCTATCCCTAGTTGGATGAGTTGTGTGATGATTCACATGAGAAGTGATTTTTGTGGGAATACACGGGAAGACACATGACCATTTACCAAAGTACACATACATGTTTAGGTCACACAGGTAGCACCTTGTGTGAAGCATCATGTGATGTACTTAAGTACATGAACATGCGATCAATACAACAACATAGCCAACAGGACACAACCTAGTCTCAATAAATTTAGACACACTGTGTAATACACCTACATGGAATGTACTACTACATGGGTTGGGATATGTGTGTTGGCCAATGACACATCCATGCGGTGGACTGCGACTATGTGTTGTGTGGGTCCCTTCACACGTCATGTACTCCTTGGTTCCTTTTTTTAAAATTTCATGTTTTTGCATCTCCTTCATTTGGACTAGTATTTTATCCAATAAGTATCTTATCCTGAGTGTTTTTTCACGTGCAACATGATGGTTCCCTTTGTTTGGGATTTTGAGATATGATGTATAATGTTCTAAGAACAGTGCTTTTTCGAGGCGATTCTTGACGATAGGAGTGATCAAGAGGAATCAATAGAGGCTTATTTTAGAGAGGAACCCCCCCCCCCCATTAGTGTGGGTGTGGGTCCTCTATAGCTACCTTCTAAGTGGTTCCCTATAGTTTATTTGATCAGTTGGTCCCTGATTCCTACCAAGTGGTACCCTTTAGTTGAGCTGGGTAGTGGGTCATCATTACTTTTTGAGTGGTACCCTCCAGTTGAGTTGGGCAGTGGGTCATTGATGCCTTCTGAGTGGTACCCTTCTGTAGATATAGACAATGATTCCTGGAAAACTATAGATTGGTGCCCTCCAATAGTGTCAGGTTTTAGGTCCTTGATGACTTCCGAGTGGTACCCTTCAGTAGAGCTGGGCAATGGGTCATTGATTCATTTTGGGTGGTACCCTTTAATTGAGCTAGGTAGTGGGTCCTCAAAGACTTCTAATTGTTACCCTCTAGTAGATCTTGGAAGAGGTTACCCGAAGACTTTATAGTGGAGCCCAAATATTGTACCAGGACATGGGTCCTTTAACTAGAGTTGTTACCCCTTGATTGTGTGGCATAGTGATGGGGTGTTTCTTGACATGGATGGTTACTTATGGGCATATTCATAAGATGTTGGGAATCATTGATGGATTTTTTGTAACTTTTGGTGAATTTTTTTCCTTGTTTAAGTTGTGATATGGAAATATCATTACTCTCTCATTTGAGATTATTTTGACTAAGCATATATATATTCTTCTATATATACACCTTGGATTTGGTTACTCTTTTTCCACAAAAGACGAAGACATGTGGGGTATGCCATGAATTTTTCGTGCTTATATTCTCATGGTTGGATGAGTATATTATCCTATTATTGGTGTTAAAGACTCAATGTGTAGTCCATCTACTCACCATGTTGAGACATTTTGTGTTTGAATAAGGTTTCTCTCTCTCTCTCTCTCTCTCTTGGTTGGGTTGAGCAGTTCTCTTTCACTATATTTTTCATCATGGGAACTATATATTATCTTTATTTAATTTTTTATCTATTAATACTTCATATTCAACTTCTAGGGCATCCTACTAGGTATTTTTATACTCACCAATTCATGTACGTTTCTCACATGTGTCATGTCTTATGAAAACAATTGACAGGGTGGTGGTGACTTTAGAAGAGATTAGGGATACCTAGTATGTTTGGACTGCATATGGTGGTTGCAGCCTGGGTTTAAAGAGCTGGGATCTCTTAGTAGTTTACTTTTCCAATTTTTTCATGTTGGGATATATTCATGGTTGTTTTTGTATTTTTCTCTTTTACTTTTTTTCACTGTCGTACTCTTGTACACCCTAGAAGTTATGCATGCTTGGTTTACTTTCTAGTTGTGTTTCATCTTTTACTCTTTTCATATGAACTTATTTATAGATATGGTTAGTTGTGTGCATACAGGTACTTATTTAAAGGCATACCCATGTAAGATATGCCTTTCACTCCTTGTTTCCACCACCTGGCCTTTAGAGGCAGGCTTGGGGTAGTTGCAGCTCGAGCCCCGATATGGTTCGGGTCATGACATAATTACAATTAGTGAATGATATTAATGAAATTTATATATTATATATTCAATAAAAATTTACATTCATCCAATATATATATATATATATATTCATTATATAAGAGAAAATCCAATTTTATGCACAAAGAAAAGCAATAATTTTCTAAAAGCAGTTTTTCTGCATTTTAATGGTGCACTTATTTTAAAACTAAATTTTATAAATTTTATAAATTTTATTTCAAAAAATAAAATTCATTTTTATAATATTTATTTCAAAATTATATTACAGTGAATTTTTTTTATTTTCTTAGAAGTTTCATTTTTAATGAATAGTGAAAAATACTGAATTTTAATTGAAAATTGACTTTTGGTGTAAATAATTTATAATGTTAAATTATATTTTTAATTGGTTTTAAGGAAAAAATAGATAAGTTATAAATATATTAATACAATTTATTTCATTGGAATCATTTTTATATTGAATTTATATATTAAACATAGTAACCTTTTAAACATTTTCACTTTATAACCCCGCTTTTTCATCCCATTTATGAGATTGATTTTAAATTAATTTCTACCAATTATATGATTTTAATTTGGAAAAATGGATTAAATATTTGGAATCAGTATAATTTATAATTTCTAATATGGTAAAATTAATTCTTGACCAATTTTATTGGAGGAAATAGTTAATGTTAATTACAGTGATTAAGGTATAAATGAGTTTACTTAGTGGTCAAACAATAATATCAAGGGTCAAAATAATCTATAAAATTGTCTAAACCCCATTTTACTACCATATTTAAAACATATCACCTATTTTATTGAGTATGGTCTATTATTAGAGGCACATGATGTAAGGGAGGCTTTCTAATAGTGTTTTCTATTTGTTATTTACAAGAATACCATCTCTCCTCCACTTTATAAAGTCACTCACCCTCCCCACTTATTCACACCTATCAAGCCTTTTGGATCATCCAAAATATGCCCAAATTATTTTAAAGCATCCATAATCTCATCCTATAATCCTAAATTTTGGAACAAATCAGACCAAGGAACTCCTTTAGTGCAAACTAATAGGAGTTACCCGAAGAAGAGGTAACGTTTATCAATAAGCACTTTTGTTTTATTTATTTCTCCACCCATTCAATTATTTTTATATAATTATTATATAAAAACCTTATTATATTCAATATAATAATATTTTTTTATATCAATGGTGTGATATAAAACGTCACCTGCTTCCATAAAATGGGATACACAATAATTGTTCATTTGTACGTCGGACTACCGCCTCACGAACAGATGTCGTTCATCCATCCATTACCACCTTTCATGTTTGGGAATAATGATGGATATATATTATATATATGATATATATATATATGATATATATATATGATATTTACAATTTATTTATGCTTATTTAATTATTATATAACACAAAACTTCATGATTTCCATTTTTTGGAATACGATAACGTCGTTCATGTATACAGCGGACTACCACCTCACGAAGCGATGTGATTTGTTCACATGTTACATGGAATTTATTAAGGATGTTTTTAAAAAACATATATGATATATATAAAATAATAATTATACTATAATAATATATATATATATATATAGTATTTAATTTTCTTTCTCTCAATATGACAAGAAAAAGGAAGCATTATTCATGTGTTCGTACAGTCTATCATCTCCATGAACGGTGCATTTCATTTCCTATCACTAAATTTTATGTATTTATATAAATACATATATAATAAATATATATGATATTTAAATAATTTTTTAAATTATTTATATGTTAAAATCGTGATCTATTTAAGATGAATAAAAAAATTATAAGTCAAAACATACTAGAAAAACAAAGCAATTTACACCTAAAACAATGAAAATAATGAAATATTATTAATAAATAGGTGATTAAATGTATAAAAGGATAATATATGATATTATAAATATTATTATGGTTCTTTTATAAGTCAGTAACTTTATTAAAACCATTATATAATAGGTTAAATATAATTCAACCAAAAGGGAGCGTAAGGTAAGGGATTTCATCTCAATTTCATTTCATTGTGACATATTGTAATTTTATGCGCCTAGTTTATTTTATATGGTGTATATACTAACCCTTTGATATTAAATATCCTGAATAATTAATTTTTAATCCAATTTTTAGTTTCAATTTAAATTATTACATCTATGGGGATTTGAATTAAATGTTACTAAGTGGTAAATAATTTCATAGATCAATTTCTTTTCATTGGGTAATATTACTTCCTCATTGTAGTTAATATTATATGATTATGTGTATAATGAATTTTAATTCTATATTTATTTATTTAAAAAAATTATGATTATTTTTTTTGATGCACATAATCAATTCATTAATTAATTCTTACATCAACATTATGATTATTTTATATATTTATTTCAAAATCCTATTTTAATCAAGATTGTTTATTCTTGAATTTCCATTAGAGAAGATTATTTGAACCTTGTTTAATAAAACGTTTAATTTTCTTATAATCTTGTTATTCATGATATTTTTCAAGTAATAGTACCATTTTTTCACTCTTTCTACTTAAATGTTTTTATAAAATGTTTTCAGTAAATTCCGACCTCAATTCTCTCTTCGGCCACAAATCTATTTACTTACAAAATTGGGTTTTCTAAAAATGTTTAAAAATTGTTTTATTTAACTATTTAAAAATTATTTATTAAAATACATGTTTGACCATTTTATATTTTTTAAAAAAATCAAAGGAATCTTCTAATCGCTTTCCAAAAAGATAACTTTTCCAACCTTTTACCGTGTAAAAGGAATGATTTTTACAGCACGTATAGAATTACCTTCCATTATGACTATCATTTATTTGAATATTCCTTTTCACGTTTATGAGTTTATTTTAAAATAAAATTTTTCTAAAAGTTATTTTCAATGAAAATGATTTTAATAATGTAAGTGATATTTTTCTCATGAGCATTTTAAAGATCCTTTTTATTGTATTTTAATTTCATCAATGAAAATAACCCTTATTTTTACACCAATTAGTATGTGTCATATTAATGCCATCATTATTCTTTCTTTGGATGTATAATGACTATTTTGACAAATTATGTTGTTGATATTCACTTCCTTGAATAATTATTTTCATCATTAACTTCCCCTTGAATTATTCACCTTCTAGTAATCATTAAAAATTAAATTTCCTTTAAATATCTATATAATTTATCATGGATATGATTATTTCCTAAATAATATACCATTTTTACATATGGTGTGTAATTGATGGTTATTTAATTAACTAGGTAAATATTTATAAATCCATATCTTTTACTAAATATGGATATTTGACAAGGCACATTGTTCGTGAATTAAATAGACTTTTCATTATATAAGGAATGATTTGAATAGGTATAACATAGACGGGGCATGGTTATAGATTTTCCCTTCATGTGTGAGTAGTATCATATGACGAGTCAGTTGGCTTTCCTTAATGGGTTTTTCACCCAATATGTTTTAAACTATCTTATGAAAGGTCCCAGCAGTAAAGATATTTTGTACCTTGGAAACATGGCATCCAATAATTAAGAATTGCCTTAATTTAAATATAGTTATTATTATCCATAGTATTTTCACTATAAAAAATATATATTTATTCAATTCATTCTCATATTATTGTTTAAATGGAATGTGTTTTCAGTTATTTTCCATGCCATATTTATTTTTCTTTATCTATTCATGAAGCCAAGTTATTTGAATGGAATGTGTTTCTAGTTATTTACTTTGGAGTATTTTTTATTCTCTACCTTCTTAGTTTATTGATTATATGGACTGTGTGTTCAGTCATTTACCTTTCTATGTTTTTTATTCACTTCCTTAATTTTTTATTGATTATATATCAAGTGTGTTCAATTATTACCTTTCCATATTGATTATTCTCATTGATTAAGTATTACTTTTAATGTATTTTACAATTACTGAGCATTTGAGATCACCCATATTTTTTTCCATTTCCCCATATTCCATAAAGTTTACTATAAAAGATAAACAGTAATATGATATATGAAATAAATTTATTATTGAAAAATAAAATAAAAAAATATGTTGTAATTTGTGTATTCAATTGTAATTTAAGACTCATATATGTATCTAGTTTACCAAGAATAATAAACTAAATTATCCTTTATGATTCAACTATTTATATCTTATTTCAATGTAAAGGTAGAAATCACTGACTCTGGGTAGCTAGGGTCAGGTCTCTATAGTGATATTCGTTGACATATGGCCTATTGGGGTTGGATTTAGGGGAAACCCTCATCTTCACTTCCATCATAAGAGGAGTTTAAATGGGGTTTGGTTATGATGGAGTGGTATCAAGGAAATGTTTGGGTATTAGGATGGTGTTTTAAGTAAGTAACTAGGGTGGATTACATGGGTTTTTTAGGGAAAAAATATCAGTTAAACTTAGCATGTGGTGTAACATGTAAGACCGACTAGGACATAAGATTTTAGGACCCCTATGATATGATAAAAGTTCCTTATGATTAATGAACATTCTAGGTAAGATGATTTTTCTTACAAGGTAGAGACCTAGGTATCATACATGATTAATGTTGTACATGTTTGCGTTTAAATTCAGATAATTTTTGAAAAATGAAGTGAACTAATATTAAATGATCTTGAAATAAATTTTATATTTATTTGTTTAGAATTTTCATTATTTTTCATTATATTGATGTATGGTTCTCATTTTTTACATGTGATTTAGGGTGTTGACATGTATCACAATAATGTGTTCGACCATAGGAGGGTTGACCAAGATGGGGAGGATGAGTCTTAGAGGAAGATGTTGCATGTGTTCTAGCATTAGAGCTTAGTGATGTATGAGGGGTTTTTCTCTGATTAAGATATAATGTAGTGGTTGGAAGATCTTGATATTAATTTTAGTTTGATCTATGCTAGAAGGATTAGGGACCCTATTAGAGGTCTATCAACTAATAATATCTTCTCATCAGTGTTGGTGTGACATGCTACATATCACTATTTTTTATATTTTATATTATTTTCTGGTTTTTTTAATTTTTGAGAGTTTAGGTTTGAAATTTTTATTTTTTTAGAAATTTTCTCTCTATTTTGCAGTTAGTGTGCATGGTTTAGGAGGAATTTCATGAAACCCAAGTGATTCGGCCTTCCAATTTAATTTTATTAGTGCATGGTTTATATGAAAGGGTAGAAAAAGGTTAGATATAAATAATGAGATTTATAGGGGAAACCATTTGGTCCCTTTTTTTATTGGAGTGTGTGCTTATTACTTTCTAATGGTTGGGGGAAACCATGTGGTTAGTCATGTGGCAATGCAATAGTTTTTAGTAGTGTGGATTCCCATGGTTGGTGCATGTTTTGGAAAACCATATGAAAAAAATCATGTGAGGGGGTTGTGAATGTCTAGTTTCAGTTTCATAGTTGGAACATGGTTTAGAAAATCATGCAGCCTAACCAGTCGAGTTATCTAGTTTTATATGAAATTTGAAAATATGCATTTAAAATCCTTGATTTTGAGGATTGAGGCCTCCCACTTATACCTTATCATTTAGCTGACCCCCTTTTCATGTAATACGTAGGTATACCTCCTTTATTTAACAATTTTGACCCACTTCCGCCTAGATTTTAACTGAAATTATTAAGGTAATCATTCCTTTTCTCCTTTATTTTTCCTCTAACCTTATCCTTACACCCATTATCTCTTACTTTTTCTTTACCCAATGAACTAAAGGGAGTGTTTGTATGATATTAAGGTTTGGTATGGTTTCTAATTAATGTATTTAGTGTCTATGGATTGTATATTATGTGTTCTTTCTTGTTTTTGTGTTCCCCATCAAAGGTGATGCATTGTAGTTTTCTCCCACTTGATTCATGGTAGGTGTTTTATGGATTTCCATTAAATGGAACATCATTGAGTTCTTAATGATTTTTAATTTTTTTTTTGGGAAATTAAAATTATAAATAATTATCATGATGGGATTTCATTACTGTTTTAAGGGTTTTATCACTTTTGAAAAAGGAGATCTATGGTTTTAAAGCTTTATAAAGTGTGGTTTTAAATGTCACAATATTTAAAAGATAACTGAGAGACTTATTTAAAGTTAATGTGATTATTAATGGAATATGAGCATATTTGAGACTTGGAATGGTCAAAGGTGAGGTTTTTAGGGAATCTTTTAAATATAAGGTGGTTTTGGGTACTTTCAATGGTTTTGAATAAAAAGGGTAAATGATAATTCAATTCATTTTAAATGTGGTTTTTTTGTTGTTTTTTTAAGATATGTTAAAAAGTGGACATAGAAATGGATTTTAAATTATTTTTACCATGATTTAGTTTCTAAAGTTATAGAAAATGGATTTTCATCTTGAGATTATTTTGAATGGAAGGCATATTTGGCACTTTTATAAAAGTTGTTTTAAAAACATATGAAACCCTCAATCGATCCCCTTGTATTGGATATGACCATTGGAGATTGTGACCCCTTTTGAGGGATGATTTAAATTTCGATAACTATATATGTTAATTATGAATGTTAAAAGGGGTTGTTTTATGTGAGTATGTTGAAGGTGATATGTGGTATTTATTGATTCTTTTATTGAATTGATCAAGTGATAATTCTTTGTATTTCCTATGTGCTCAACTAAATTTTTAGATTTATTATGGGAATATTGGGAGTTATTATGAGACCTGAATAAACGGAATACCTAGTGTATATTGTGCACTAACTAGGTAACATTTGACCATTAGATAGGATGAGTTATAATAGGATTTATTTTGTATACCACGGTATGGATTATATTGGATGGCTAGTTATGTAGGACTATTAGGACACTAACAGATTCTTCAGTGTTATACTAGGGTTTCAATCACTAGTTCGGGTCAGTATTACTTAAGTACTAGGGATTTTCCCATGATACCAAGTTACTATTTAGGATTATTTATGGTATTTCATTATATAACTTATTTTTATGCCCTATCTCTTCAGTTGATTTTAGGGAACCATTCATTTCGTTGTTTATTTTGTTTTGATTCGTTGATTTCATGGTGCCTTGTATTATATTTCATTCCTTTTATGGTTATTGATTGTTTTTTAATTTTATTTATTAAATTTTTTGTAATGTGTTTTAAAAAATTAATGTGGTATGTATTTTACAAAAGTCGTTTGGAAATTGTAATTTTATTTGGGATGGTTTTTATAAATATAATGAAGCATACTCTTTCTGTGGTATAAATCATTTCAATAAAGTGTTTTGATTCCATGCATGGTTTCTCTCAAAAAGGGAATATTTTATAAAATTTATTATGGCATGTTTTTTTCCTTTCACTTGAATTAGAAAATACTATTTTTTCTATTTTTATTAAATCTAGTATTAATGTAATATATTTTGAATGTAAAGTACACAAACTATTTTGTGAAATCCTACTAGACTTGTTTATCTCACACCCTATATACAAGAATGGATGTATTCATCACTCATTTTTTCCTTTAGGTGCCCAAAATATAAAATTTTTGGGTTTTATTTGGGTTAATAAAGTGATGGATGAAGTTTGGGTGTTATGAGTGACAATGGATCAAATGAAGATGGTTGGTGTTGGTTTTTGTATTTGTTTTATTTTTTGGTATGGTTATGTATCAAAAAATTCATCCAAATTTTTTCATATTTTTTTCTTCCATTTTATCTATATTTATTGATCATGTATTTTGTTATTATTGTGATATTTATTTACTAATTTTATTACTTCTATGTGTTACCCAGTTTAGTTGTATTATTTTATTATAGAATTATTTATTTTATTCATGGTAATGTGGTATACATATGGGTCATTCAATATTCTCTATAGTTTACTAACCTATTTTATATTATATATAGAGGATGAAACCATTCCCATGTTTGTGTTTTCAATACCCAACCACTAGTTTTCCACTTGTACGGATTGAGAATTCCCTTTAGGTCTAGTGATAGGTTAGGTCGGGTGATTTTTTGGATCATCCCATGATAACATATTATAAATGGTATTCGAATTTAGGTTCTTTAGAGTTCCTAGGTTCTATAAGCACTCTATTTTTTAATTTTTTTTTATAAGGGGGATAGGATTGTGTGACTCAATAGGTAAGTGAGGGGATAGTCAAGATAATAATTTCTCAAACTAATACTTGAGTTTCTAAGAGTAGTGGATTTTGGTTTCTTCTTTTATTATTATTATTAGATATAGGTTTGATATGATAGTATTTTTTATCCTTGTTATAACTATATGAGTTTAATAGGGATTTTTTATTTTTTATTTTGAATGAAATGTAAAATAATCATGTATATGAGTTTGGATTGTATGGACCGAAAAACCATGTAGTAAGAAAGTGATTTATTTTATAAAACTTTCTAAAAAAAATTCCTGATTGGTGCATGGATTCTCAAATCATGTGTTCGATTCAAAAATAATTAGTATCCAATTGGGATTTTCTATTTAGATACCTTTATTTTTTGTGGTTTTGAGAGATTATAAGTAATGGTAAAATAATCAAGTTGGTTCTTATGATATTTTTATATTGTTAGAAGAAATTTTAGTTCATATTATTGTGTGAACCCTTTTCATTTGTTAGTTGTGAAATTTATATTATGTTAAAAACTTGTATATTATAAAAAAATTAGTTTTAATGAGTATTTGGGGATGGTTTGTAAAAAAATTAGTTTTCCTGAAATTATTTTGGAATTAGTTTTTTCATCATGAAATCCAAAACATGTTTTGATCTTAAAACTAGTTTTAAATTTATTTAAAAATAAGTTTTACCCTCTTATGATATGTTTCTAAGAGTGTTCGGGTTTAAAATGGAAAATTATATATAATTTTAGAGTGTTTTAATAGGGGAAAGGTGTTTCGAAATAAAGAAAAACTTTTGAACATTGAGTGGGTTTTTTATCTAAAAGAATGGTTTATGGTTTTCAAAACCCTATCTTATAGATTTTTTTGGATTTTGACCTTTCTTGGTTTTTTAAATGAGGTATATTTTTTGAAATTTTTTAAAGGTGAAGAATTTTAAGGGGGGCTGGATTTTATATAAATGGTTTAAATTAATAATGCTGGGATTTAAACTTATTTTTGAATTTTTGAAAGTGATTTTTTTGTTTTCTAAAATATTTGTAATGTTTAAAAGTTAAATTGTTTTATCAAATTTTTTTCCATTTGAAGTGAGTTTTTTGAATCCTTTATAAGGGTTCATGGCTTAAAAATAACGGTATTTTAAAGTGATTTTCATGTTTTAGTGAATTGTGAATTTTGATTTTCCATTAGTTTATATTGGGAATATTTGATATGATTTATGATACATAACAAGGTTGGATTAATTCTTCCATGATATTTAAAGTAATCTTATAAAAAAGTTTATGATTAAAGGTATGGTGTTTATCCTTAATGGTGGTATCTTTTCTAGTTCTTTTCTATTCCCAAATGTTCAATTGGGTGTAATGTGTTGTTTATTTTCTTGGTAGTATGGTGGTGATAAATCTGAGAATTATCCATGATGGAATTTTTTTTCCTGGAATATTATTTTGGATTCTTGTACATTGGTTTGGGTAGTCTAGAATCGTAATCCTTTTTTAGATGGTTGAAATATTGGTGATCTATTTTGGTTGTTGTACTCATTGTGTTTGGAGTGGATTGAGCCTCTTAAATTAATTTATAATGGTTGTGTTCTATAGTGACTTTATGGTTCCCCATTGGTGGGGTGTTGATTTTGGTAGTCTTTTTTAGGCCACATTATTTTATCTTTCCATCTTGGGTTATTTTAGATTCTTATTATGGTTTTTTTTGACGTTTTATCCATGGGAAGTCCTTGGGTGTATTTCAGGTGTCTAATATATTAGTTGAATAAGTTATGAGTATGCACTAGATGGTGGTGGTTTCATTATAATTGGATTCACCATGTTATTGTGTTCTATATATGTTGTCTTAGATCACCCCTTCCATTTAGTTCTATGATCCACGATTAGATCCCTTATCGATTATCATTGATTCATGTTTTTATTTAAGGTGCCTTATCCTATTTTGATGATGTGGTATGTAGTTGATTTGGTGATTTTATTTTATAAATATTAAATGTTTTGTGTTTTGTGCTTTTTTTAGGAGCATTGAATCGATTCTTGGATGGTTTTTGTGGATTATGGAGGATTATTTTTACCATTATGTTCTTGGAGGTAGCATAGTTTTCATGGTGTTTTATTGTGCTGGTTGAATTTTTTGGTTCCCTTTGTTAACTTGTGGAATCATAGTTATCTTAGTGGAATTCCTCTTATAGATAGGTTTTTTATTTCTCCCACTACTTTAGAGTAATTATAAATGATGGGGAAACCTATAGTATGGATCTATAATCTTAAATATTTTTGTTTTTATTGAGTTCATGGTTTTGAGTTGTTTTGTATTAATTTGGTGCTTTGTTCTCTTTAGGCCTCATTATGTTTTCCCCACCCCATCCACCTATTAAGTACTTATCGAGGATTTTAGTTTTTCATTTACTTTTACATTCACTGATGACCTTATAGGGCTGTAAAATGGCATATTTGGAAGAATTTTGACACCCCCATGTCACTATTGTTTTATATTTTACATTATTTAAGGTTTAAAATTTTTTAGAGTTCTAATTTTAAATATTTATTTTCTATAAAATTTCCATCTATTTACTGATTATTAGGAACAGTTTTAGAGTAACCATGAAGAATATCAAGAGATTAGACCTTCCCAGTTCATTTTTTTAGTGCATGGGTAGTTCATGGTTGGGTTAAACCCATATGATTTCCAATTAAAGCCATGATATAGCTTTTTAGATTGGATTGTTGGTGTACTACTTGAACACATCTAGGATAAAACATATGGGATGTCATGTAGTATAGTTATTGTATTTAGAAATTGGTTTATACATAGCAGGGGTAAGGTATAGTAAATAATACAACTGAACCATGAAATTATATTGTGTTTTATAATTCCAACTACATGGATGCATCACAATTTTCAAAAACCATATGCCTTACCCATGTGAGTTGCATATATTTACTTAAAATATGAAAATTTCATTTTACCCTCTTTGATTTTAAGGCTTTGGGGCCTCCCTCATATTCCCCTCTATTCAGATAACCACCTTTCATGACTTAGGGATATATCCCTCCATATTTTTGAAATTTTGAGCCTCCTATACCTTTATTTCAAGAAACATTCTTAAGGTAATACTTTATTTTTTCTTTTTCATCCTTTTCCCATCCCACTACACCCATTATGTCTTAGTTTCACATTCTCCCTAAAACCCTAGGGGGGTTTTCAACCAATATTGGGGCTCAGGGTAGGTTTTAAAACAAGTTTTGGGTGTCTAAGGATTATGGGGAATGTTTTCCTTCTTGGTTTGGAATTCTCTATCGATGTAGATCCATTACAGTTTGGTTCTCATTGATATAAGGTAGGTGTTTTAGTGAATTTCATTTAAATAACATGTTATCGAGTTATTGATTATTTATAAATCCATTTTTATGAAATAAACACTATATATAAAATTCATTATGGGATTTAATAAATATTTAAAAGGTTTTATAACATAGCATAAAAGGGATCCATGGTTTTCATGTTTTCTAAAGTTTATTTTTAAATAACAAGGGACATACAAGATTCCTCAGAGTATTTTTTAATGTGATTTTTATTATTAAATTAATTTTTCATAGTTTGGGTATTATAATGGTAAAACATGAGGTTTTCAAAGAATGTTTTAAATGTAAAGTTGTGTTGGGGACTTTCAAAGGTTTTGAATAAAAAGGGGAGTTGATCATTTAATTGATTTTATATGTGGCTGTTCATGGTTTAGGTTTTCTAAATAGATATTAAAACAACTGTTTTAAAATGTATTTCAAATTAATGTTTCCTTTATTGAGTTTCCAAAATTATGGGAAATAGCTTGGAATCTCAAGAAGGTTTTGAATGGAACACCTATTTGGAACATCAAAAATGTTTAGTTTTAAAATATTTTTGGACCTAAATTGATCCCATCATAAAAGATATTCCAATTTTGGATTGTTTCCCCCATTAGGGGAATTATACCTTTATGCTACCCATATTATTGTGAAGAGTAGTTGTATCATGTGATGGTATTGGAGATGAGATATGGGATTTATCTATTTTTCTATATTGATTAGGTTATGATTCCTTGTATTTCACGTATGATCACCTCCATTTTGTGATTTTTCTTTGGAATAATTTGTTTTAATAAATGAACTGGATAAGTGAAATCCTTAGTGTAGATTTTGTGCTGACAAGTGAATGTTTTCTGGTTAGACAGGATGAGTTCTGAAGGGATGGATTATGTTTCTTGCAAAAGCATCAGCACTCCTAGGATGGATAATATAGACTAAGTAGTTTTGTACGACTACTAGGATGTTTATGGATTCATTAGTTCCATATTAGGATTATATGAAACCATTTAGGTCAGTATTACATAATACCTATATAATTTCCATTGAAATTTTTTTCATCTTAGATAGTATTTAGGGGATTTCATAGTATACCTTTTTTTTATCCCCTAGATCTTTAGTTGACTTCATGAAACTATTTATTTAATTTTTTATTTTGTTTTTATCCATCAATATAAATATGCATGTGTTTTTTTATATTTTATTACAATTATTTATTTTGTTTTCTTTTAAAATTTATTTATAAAATCATTTAGAAACTGATTTAAAAAGGAGAGTGTTATATATTTTATAAAAGGTGTCTTCATAGAGAATAAAAATAACAAAGGTATTTGGGTTGGTTTTTTATAAATTTAATGAAGGATACTCTTTAAATGGTATCAAATCATTTTAATAAAAAGATTTTATTCTGACCTTACTTCCTCTAATAAGGGGATATTTTATAAAAGTAATTATAGAACATTATTTGGTTTCATTTCACATAAATGAGTAAAAACTATTCTTATATTTATTATTCAATTTAGTATCAATGAAATGGTTTTTGAGAGAAAATTTCCCAAACTATTTAGTGAAATAATATTGGGAATTTTAATCTCAGATCACATACACCAATGGGTGTATGCAACCCTCATGTTTTCTTTCAATCTCCTCGAATACGGTCTTTTTAGGTTTTGTTAAGTCTAGTATGGATATGTATGGTGTTGGGATGTTGTGATTGATCATGGGTCACATGGAGATGGTTAGTACTAGCTTTGGTTTTAGATTTATTTTGGGGATGGTTATGTTTTAGAAAATTCCCCATGAAGTTTTTTTTGTTCTCTTACTCCTTGGTATATGTATTTATTGAGTAAGTTATTTGTTATTATTATTATTATCAGTAATTCATTTTATTATTACTCCATTTTACTTTATATGGTAGTTTTCTTTTATTCTATGACTATTTATTTTATACTTGGGAGTAAAATATACATATGGTTCATGATAGATTCTTGGTATTTAACATTACTGGTTTATATCATATATTAAGGGTGAAGCGATTCTCATGTATACCTTTTTGATATGCAGGAACTAGTTTCCATCCCATGGGGATAAATAATGTTTTTCGGGCTCAGTGGTAGTTTGGTTCAGGTGACATCTTTGGATATCCTAGTCTGATTCGTTAAAAGTAGTCTTTGTATTTTATTTATCATGAGGACTTGGTGGTATCATGTGATGATTGAAAGAATTAATTCCATCTAGGGTTTAATTATTCAAAAATAAAGGTATCTAAATGGGAAATTTTGGCTTAGGGGTAGGCCATATGGATCCCTTATTTACCTTATAACCTCTTCTCAAGTTTATTAGTGTATGGGGTGAGTGTTCCTCCTCAACTGGTATGTGTGTATCTATATGGTTATACCACAGAATAAATTTATTTATAAGTGGGTTGTTGGAGGTAAAAACTAGCTTGAATTTGAATGTGTGATAGTTTATGTTCCTTTCCTTTTGTGTTTTTATTATATTTTAATAATTATGTCTCCATTAAGGCAATCATATTATCATAGATTTTTTTGAGGGATAATATACCCCTTGAATGATAGGATATGACCCTAGTGTTTGGAAATGGATTAAAGGAATCACTGAGGCTTTCCTCACTATGAAGTGGTTTAATAGACCATGTAGGTAACTTAGTCTCATTATATAAATGGTGGTAATAATGAAAGTAGGCTAACATTGTAGTATCCATGAATGAAATAGAAGTTGTAATAGGCTAATTACTTGAGAGGAAAACATATAATAGATTATATCCAAACATTGGGTGAGGTTCCTACCCATTCACCTCGTGTTAAATGTGTTTTGGTCAACCTATTTTATTTCTTTTGGGTTTACATATGAAATGGTTAAAAGTATATGAATTCTTGTTCTTGATATGTTTTATGGTTAGGTATTATATGATAGGTGGGTTTTCCTGCCAATCATGGTTGTGATATGTTCTAGATATGACGGTTGGGTGCCATGCCGACCATAGATGTGAAAAATATAATGGATACATACTTTTTGTATGAGTTATATAGTAACCCAGGGTTTTTATAAGTAGATATTATATCTTTGTAGATGAATATTCATTACATTATACAAATACAATCCTAATGATCGTAAATTTATAGTGCCTTTGGAACCATGGAAACATAACCAACTAGTTCATAAGTGAACTACATCATCTCCCACTATGTTCTTCATAACTAGCACCCTTCTTAGACATATTATACATAATAAATTTCATCATAACTTGTAGAAAGGAAAAATAAGAATGGGTGAGCTCAAATTCTTGATAAGGTAAAAAACAGAGATATGTAAGCATAATATGAGCATAAGGGTATGAGAACATGAGTGCAGCATATGAAAACCATACCTTTCATATCAAAGATAAAAATCTTGAGTCATGGAATAAATATTGGAAGTTCATAAGACATGAATCATAATAAAATCTATGAACATAATTCATGAGAGTATAACATTGGCATAAGACCTAGAATTATGTCATACACATAAGAATATAAAATAATTTCCATAGTAGTCAAAAATCACTACCATGGCTATCATGGTGGAATGGGTTCACTCCCCAAACCATCATAGTAGTAAAGGTTCACTCCCAAGACCATCATGGAAGACAAAGTACCTTACTAAACTGGTTTCACTCCCCATTCTAGACTTGTCTATATCATGAGATATAAATCTTTACCGAATGAATTGGAGGAGATATAGGTCCCACCCATCATATAATAAAAATAATATGTTTGTGTTTCCCAAGATCATAAAACATTAATCATATTATAACCCATGAAATGAAATGTATTTTATAAACATTTCATCATATCGTAACATGTGGAAAATATACAGGTTTCATAATCAATTCATCATTTCATCATAGTATAGCCTGTGAAAAGAAGTGGGTTTCATAAGCATTTTATCATGTTATAACCCATGGAATAGAAATGGGTTTCCTAAAAATATTGGTATAATAAACATAAACCATCCAGAGAAAGAATAAGAATGATATCCTTGGATTATATCCCTAGTAAAGCATAAGTATCACTAAAGTATGTCATATTAGATAGAAAAATATATTGTAAGATCATAGTAAATATTTATTGGGGAAAATAATTTTTCTTTGAAAATCCATTTTTAAAACTAAATATTCAAAAAATATTTCAGAAATTATTTTCTTTGAAAATATCATTGAAAACTTATAAAGGAATCATTAAAAATAAGTTAAAACATTTCTTTAGGAAAATATTATTTCTTCTTAAAAAAATTAAAACATAAAACATTTTAAAAATCCTTTTATTTTAAAATAACCATGAAAGATTAAAAAATAAGGTTCAAATAAATTATTGTTCATGATGTTGGAGAATTATTTTCAAGCCCTATATATTCAAATGAAGATTACATTAACATTTTCAGTAAATGACAAACAGACATTGTTTGGAAAATGGCATGAAGATTCATTTCAAAAAAAATGTAAAATTTAAAATATGGATAAAAATATATTTAATATATCATTTTTATAATGTAAAAAATGTGAATTTTTTTTAGAAAACATGATTTTGGAAGAAAATGGTTTTTTGACCAAAGAGAGAAATATAGTTGATTTTTCTTAAAAAATCGTTTAAAATATGGAGTACATAAAAAGAGTAAAATAAAAGGAAAAAATTTATTCTCATGAAATAATAATAGTAGAGGAAAATTAATGGTTTTATTGAGAGATGGATTGTAAGAACCTGGATCTTCTTTTCAGGTTTTCTTTCTTTTATGGTTGTTTTTGATAAAAAGAAGTGTTCTTGGAAATTTTAGGAGTACACGCCATGTACTTGTAAGTACACATCGTGTACTCGGTTTCCACGGGTAGCCTTGTGTAAGCTGTGTAATGGAAGAACACAAGTAAATGTGGGGTGACCTAGATATTGCCTAAAATGGAGGCAATTTAAAGTAAGTACACATCATGTACCCTTGAAGAAAACGTTCTGTACTTTCTTTTTATTTCATTAAACGGGCTGGGGTTGCGTCTAATCGACAGAACACCATTCTTCTCCATTTATCTCATCCAAGAGCGTATGTGGCTAGTGATTCTTCTCTGATCCCCAGACTCGTCATCCGTTCTCTGAATTAACCATTGTCGATTTGTAGCGACCCAAAGTTTTTCAATGAAAATTCCATTCTTATATTTAAGTCATAAAATAACATGAAATCACAAAATAATGAAATACTAAGTGATAAGTGACCATTAAACCTAAGTTTTTCACTTCTGTGTTTGAAATTTTGAAAATCTGACATACACGGTTGTGTTCAAGATGTTTTTTGGAGTCTAATGAAACAAAAATAATTTTTAATGAATAGTAACCTACCCTTATGAATAGTAACATACCCTTACGAATAGTAATATGACCCTTATGAATAGTAAATCATCCAACATAATAGTAACATTACCTATGAATAATTAAATAAAATTTAGACATCTTAGAAAGTGACAATTTGACCTTAGTAAATGTTTTGGTATTTTGTAAGTCATAAATAATTAATTATAATTAATTAATTAATTTAAAGGAAAATTTATTTTCTTAAAATGTTTTCATTAATTATTGAATCAATGTATTATAGATTTTAGTTAATTTTATAAGACCCTACGTAATTTTTGAAAGCACTATAAAATCAGTTTTAAAATTAAAAACTATTTTTTTAAGTAAATTATTATTTTAATTAAATATTAAATTAATAATATTTAGAAAATTATTTTTGAAAAATGGAATTAATTTTTGGATTCTAAACGTTGAAAAATGGTTGGGGACAATTTTTTGGATTTTCTGAGTTACTTGAATTTTTGATGAATAGTAGAATCTGATAATTCACAATAAATGCTAAATAATGGATTAATTGAGTCATCAATGATGTTCTGATGATGTAAGCCCACTTGGTTCAGTATCACATGATAAAATTACTATTCTTGTTCATTCAATACTCACTATTCTTTGTCTTAGGGGAAATTAATAAACTAATGAATTTTATATTAAAGAAACCCCTCTCCCCTCCACTATAAAAGCCACCCTTCACACCCTCATTTCCTCACACCTCTCAAGCTCCAAGACTTCTCTAAACTCTTCCCAAACACATTATTTATCCCCTCCCCCACGTCCAAGAGCTTCGGGTATCATCAAAATACCAAGCTTAGGCCCTTAAGGAGGTTCTCAAGATGAGGATTCTAGAGGTAATTTCCCTCCCTCTTCTCTTTTAATTTCCTTTAAAGTTCAAATTCATTTCTTGATCTCTCCCCACATATATTCATAAAAATTGTATTGTAACTCCATTATTATAAATATAATGTAATTTTATGATTCTAATGGTATATTATATCATCCAACCCCCTATCCCTCTTCCTTTTATTTTATTAAAGAGAACGTTGTTCGTGAGGTGTTAATTTATCACCTTCAAGAACGACATGCTTTCTTCTTCCATTTCTACCTTCATATCAGGTAATGAAACCATTTTTATGTTTGAAACATAATATTTTTTATGTATTTTTTTCTATTTAAAGTTCAGGAAATAATCTATGGCCATATTACTAAGTGATAAGTTAAAACAAGTTCGTTGTGATCCAAAAACCGCCCAAATTGACCCTAATAACCATAAATTAATTATTATCTAATGATTCATCCACATGGATATAATATAATTCATTATAAGATCATTAAAACTCATGTAATATAATTAATGACATGTAATATCATTTCTGGATGTTTACTCATGTTTCTACCCAAACCTCAATTTAAGAATACAAGTGAACCACCCAAGAAAAACCATAAAAATGAACATCCTCGAACAATGTTTTTAAACTCTATAAGTCATCCAAAGGAACATAATATGAAATAATGAAACTATAATGAACCCTATTGATGTAAAAATGGTTCTGGATTTCTAATTAATTACTATAATGTCATTATACAGGACATTAAAGAGAAGGAATCATTCAGGTACAAGGTAAGGGGAAATTCTCGAACGCAACTTTCATCATTCAGGTTCTCCCTATTTCACTCCATTTTTTATATGGTTACTACTATAAAATCATTTTCTCATCATTTTCTTTCATTTTATGAGATATACATGTTTTCCACTACTATTTATGTCAATAAAAATGTTTTCTAAAAGAACTCTTCTTTTAAGAACACCCCTTTTACTTCTCACTCAAAGTGGACGGTTCTTGTAACATATATGTTATTCCCTCCTTTTGAGAACCCAAAGCTTATGAATGAGTTATTATGATATGAAACCCATTCTATTACATGGGTTAGTTATGTACATTTTTTATATGTGTTCTATGTGGCAATCATGATGATGATAATTTTATGATGCGATGAGTGCGCCCGGAATTATATAGCGCAATATGAATGTTTCAATGTGATGGGTGCGCTCGGAATTATACAGCGCTCCAATGCATTGGGTAAAGTGATGAATCTCATGAGTGAATGTGAAATGATGTGTGAACAAGATTCTATCTTGGTTCACAAGTATGTGTGGTAGTTAACCACTAAGACATGATGTTTCATTTTTATGCATTGCCACATTTCAAGTCTTATATTTATGCTTCCTCTCATGTTCATGATCTTTTGCCTATGTTATGATTATGCTCAACCCATGATATATTGTTCTTATCTATCCTCTTACTGGGCTTCTAGCTCACCCATTTTTATTTATATCCTCAGGTGGATACATGTACTAAGGAGAGGACAAGTTCCAATAAAAAGCTAGAGAAGAAGAAATTAAATAAATGTTTATGCTAGATGTTGTATTTGTTATATTTGGTCCTAGATTTCCCAAGACACTAAACCTTTTGATCCTCTTTGTGTAATAATATTATTTTTTTTATCTTTGAAATTATGTAATTTTAATGTAAGAAATGGTTCGGGTCACTATACGATAGTGTTGGAATCGCCATAATAAGCTCTTCCTTCCTCTAGAGCCTTGTTTCCTGATTCCCCTTCTTTCCTGAGTTATCTTCGGTTGAACTTTTTTATAATTTTTGTAGATATATGGATTTCTAGGGTGATTCTAGGACTGAGTTTCACATATATTTATTGTACAATTATGAGGTAGGTGGTTTGTGCCTTTCCGTAGTTAGTCTTTGAGTTATATGTGCAAATGTTCCCAATACCCTTGTTCAGGGTATTTTGTGATTATGGTTTTTTGCACTGTTATTTATGGTTGTGTCTTGTGTGATTTCATAGAGGATTTATGATTGTAAATAGGGTTATTTACCTTTCTATGGATGTGTTTCCCCTGGTTTATTTATTATGACCATTTGGTCAAGCTTTTCTAGTTAGGCTGCTTTGTTTTCCATGCCTAGTATTGTTAGGATGGAGTGAATTTTATCTGACATACTGTGATATGTTGTAGAATATTTAGTCAAGTAGTTCTTGAGGTTTAATTTGGCTGAAATATACCATTTTTGCATGATTTATTTACACAGGGTTGTGGGAACCTGGTGTAGTATACCATAGGGAGAATGGACATTGAGGGCTTCTCCAGAGTGTCTATTTACTTTTACGTTGTGAGACCATAGGGGGTGGAATTTTTTTCCCCTTAGAGTATTTTTAGCTCCTCGTTACGAGAACACAAGGGGAATTGGACATTGAGTGCTTCCCCAGAGTGTCCATAGTTACCAATACGAGACCATAGGGGGAATTTATGGTGAGTTCTTTCTCAGAGAGTCTTTTTCTAAAGCTGAACCAGAGGGCTTAGATTATGAGTACTTCCTAGAGCGTTACCTGTGTTGTTTTTTGAACTAGAGGGGTTAGGCTGTGAGTACTTCCTAGAGGGTTGCTTATGATTGTTGTTTTCTTAAAAAATAAATGAAAATGAATGTAATTGAATGGTAGGATTGTTTAATTTTGAGTACTTCCTTGTTTACTGCTTCATTTTTTCTTATTGTCTGTCATATATATTCACTGACTGTTAGGCACAGATCTTTGGGTGTTTTCCTACTGGGATTCTTCTCACATCCTATCGGGGTCATACTTTTGGGCCTAAAAAGATTATATTATTGCAGGTGTATATAAGGTAAAGTTCCCTTCTACATAAGGTACTTTATTGCTGTGGAGCTGGAGAGCATGGGACGAAGCTGAGGATTGCGATGCTGCAGAAGTTTAATAGTATTCTTTGTGATTTTTTTTGTACTGTATTTCAGAATTGTGACTTGTTTGGATAATTTCTTAGACATATGTATCATGCATAATTCATATATGTGATCCAATTGTTTATTTCTTCAGTATTTCTTTGTTTATTGTTGAATGGTATTATTACTATTTCTGCTATTGTTATCTGTTTATTTCTGTTGTGTTACTCTGCCAATAAAGGCATAGTTTCCCCAATATCACACCTAAGGCCCTCATTGCTAGTCGTCAGCCTCTGGCATTTGGTGAAATGCGCTTGAGGACATGTGACCAACTAGGTACGGGGCACCTTTGGGCGGTTTCTGAAACCGGGATGTTACAAATTGGTATCAGAGGAGGTTCTTTTCTTCTTGACTTACTGTTTGGAGCCTATATCCAGGGATAGGAAGGAATAGGTACTTAGTAATAAGTTGTGAGTAGGAGTGATAACCCGTGTACAGAAAAAATCCAATTTACCTCGATTAATTATATTTTTATGGTTTTTCAATTATTACAGTTGATTTGATTTCATAGTTGGGTGATTCGCATGTTTTGTTTTGTTATAGTTTATACTATTGAGGTTCTATTTCTATTGAAACCTGATGATATGAGGGTATTCCATCTCATGCATCATATAGGCACTTGTTATAGATCACATGTCATGCAATATTTCCATGCCACTTAGAGTTTATTACTGATTGCATGTTGTTGTGATAGATATCGTACTAGATATGCATGTTGTTGTGATAGATGCTTTAATAAAATACCTTCTATTTGATAGGGTATTGCTAATTTTTAAAGTTCACTTGAATAAATTCTAAACTTTGGTCCTTGAGGTGTTATGGGCTCTCATGGATCATAATTTGGTGGATCATTTCACTTTTATGCTTCTATATGACATGTATAAGATGTCAAGATTTGATTCGTGGAGAGTATGGGCCCTCATGGATCGGAATTTGGGACTTTAATGTTCGTTTCAGTGTTTTTCTAGTTTATAGAGTAGTTTCTGAGGCTTATTGTCTAGAAAAACCCATAATACACAGCATGTAATGATAAATACATGCCATGTATCCTTTTATTCAGGGAGGAAAAACTTTTCTTAATTACATGTTGTGTCCTGTATGTACATGTCATGTAATCCTTAATCGTGTGACTGGATATGTGGGCAGAGACACGGGGTTGGAAAATCTTTGGTGGAACATGTCGTGTAACGGAATTACACGATGTGTGTTTAGACCATGTGTCCAACTGTGTGACCAACGACATGGGTGGATTATGGGTTGTTAGTACACGTTGTGTTTGGCACAAACATGCCATGTAGATTCATCCATGTAACAGGTCGTGTGACTAACAAAACGGGTCGGTGATCTTCATCTAAATACACACTGTGTCTGGCACAAATATGTTGTGTAGTCTTATTCTAGGGGAACCGTGTGGGTTAGTCATGTAGAAGAACTCGGGTGGGGGAACATGATTCAAGTACACGCCATGTGTTAGGAAAACACGTTGTGTGCATGGGGTGCTACACGACCAGGGTTGGAAGGAGTACATGCCCATGTAAAGGATTAAAGGAACATGTCGTGTAGGGGATATACACACCGTGTAACCATGTTTTGAAAAAAAAACGCGAATTATTTCTTTCTCCTATTCCCTTTTTACATTATAAGTTTCAGTCCTTGTTAATATTGATCTAAGGTGTGCATTTGACATTGCAGAGTCATGCCACCGAGACTTCCTTTGGTTGTATGCCAGTTATAGGGCAGTTATTAGAAACCAGACATAGCTAATCAGAGACTACCGGTAGATCCTCCTGTAGTGCCAGTCTTGGAACCAGCCATCATTCCGAATATAGGTGCTGATGCACAGTTCCGAGAAGGTTTCATGAGGTTCATGCAGACCTTTAGGGGTGCACTGAATACTGCCCTGTCTATGGTATAATTCATGTGGGTTTTTCAACAACAGCATCCTCCTGCCTTTACAGGGGAAGGAGGACATCAGGCTTCAGATTCATAGGTAGAAGCCATGATATCTATCTTCGATCATCTGGAGACACCTCTAGAGAGGAGGGTGAACTCGCTACATATATGCTTCATGATTCTGACAAGAGATGGTGGGATTTCATCTCTCAAGCGGGATGTCAGCATGTTATGGCTTGGGAAGAGTTCCAATGTGCCTTCTATGACTACTTTTACCCAGATACTTTGAGGGATGATTGATCTCAAGAGTTCATGAGTCTATAGAAGGGTACTCTTTCAGTTATGGATTATTCTTCTCACTTCACAAAGTTGCAGTGCTTCACACTCATTCTAGGGAGTGATGAGTTATTCATGGTGAGAAAGTTTGAGGATGGTCTCAGGCACAATATCCTATATCAGGTGATTATATTCAAGTTGAATTCGATCACCTCTATAGTCAACTAAGTACTGATCACGAAGTGAAATATAAGGGATTCTGGAGCTATGAGCCAAGGAGGATCGGCATCCGGAGTTGGTACCACTCATACTGATAGTAGGAAGCACTGTAGGGAGTCTATGCATGGAGATTCGAGTAGGTGGAATACTTCCTCTAGTGGCCAGGTGGTGTGATACCAGTGCAGGAAAAGTAGGCATAAGAGGCCACATTTCCCAAGATACCCAGTCAAGTTATGATATTGCAGTAAGATGGTCCATCTTCAGCAATTCTATTAGTTTGTCTCACTAGTAGCTGGTGATAGAGGTTTTGTTTCAACTCCTCATTCAGGAGTAGGACCACCAGTTTCTCATCAGTCTGGGAACTGGAGTTCTTTAGGACATTCAGGACGAGATGGATTTCATGGACACAGTGGTTTTACATAGGGTTTTCGATAGCCACGTGGTGGATCAGTTCAGGGATCACAGGTCCATGGTGCAGGTCAAGATTTTGTAGTAGAGTGACCCAGCAAGAGCAAGATCTCGGACCCTCTACATTTCGAGGTACAATTCTAGTTGCCTCAGTTTTAGCTTCTGCACTTTTTGATATAGGGGATTCCCATAGTTTCATATCTATTGCTATTGTGGAGATCCTTGGGCTCTGTATCTTTTCTTCTTCTAATGTCTTGACATTGGACACTCTGTTGGGGACTAGAATGGATAGTGTACGTTAGTTCAAGGAGTTCCCTCTTGAGGTTGGTGGGTGTCACTTTTTATGGGACCTCTATCGTCGTATAGTGAGTTTCACATTTCCATAGGGCATATCGTTTCTTCACAAGGGTGAATGGGATGTCTAGGTGAGCAGAGAAGGACCCAAGCATCATGGGTTGGGAGGAGTTACAGATCAAATTGCTAGTCTATGTTTGGATGACCAGGGTACTTCACAGTTGGACTTTCCTCCAGTAGTGGATTGTTTCAGAGATTACTTTCTAGAGGAATTTTTAGGTTTTTCTTTCGGAGCAAGAGGTAGACTTTTCTTTTGAGCTCATTCCAGGAGCGACACTGGTGTCCATTCCTTCTTATAATATGGCTACACTATAGTTACAGGAGATCAAGAAGTAGTTATAGGAGTTACAGGAAAAGGGTTTCATCTAACCCAGTACTTCTCCTTGGGGTTTGTCTGTCCTATTTTCGAAGAAGGCAGATGGTACCCTCATACTTTTCATGGATTATCGGAAGCTGAACTGGTTGATGGTCAAGAACCGATATCCCTTGCTGAGGATTGATGATCTCTTTGATCAACTTCGAGGAGCTCGGATGTTCTCAAAGATTTAATTGAGATCCAGTTATCATCAGTTGCACATTAGACCTTCTGATATACCTCTTATAGGCTTTCAGAGTAGGTATAGTCTATAATAGTATGTGGTTATGTCATTCGGTCTCACGAACACGCCTGAAGTTTTCCTAGCACTGATGAACCGAGTGTTCCATCTATACTTGGATTCTTTTGTGTTTGTCTTTTTGGATGATATCTTGGTGTACTCTCACACTCGACAGGACCATTCCACACATCTTGATATAATTTTATGTACACTAAGAGAGCATTATTTATATGATGATCTCTCAAAATTCTATTTCTGGATGGACTGGATTCACTTATTGGGTAATGTTATCTCAGAGACAAGAGTGTTAGTAGACCCAGAGAAAGTGAGAGCGGTAGTTTCCTAGGATCATTTGAAGATCGTCTTTGAGGTATAGAGTTTTATAGGGTTTTATGATTACTACAGACATTTCATAAAGGATTTTTCATTCTTAGTTGCGCCACTGACGGGCCTGACTAAGAAGGGTGTGAAGTACTTGTGGTCAGATTCTTATGAGTCCGCCTTTCAAGAGATAAAAGGGAGGTTGACTTCATCACTGATATTAGTATTTACAGAGCCGGGAAAGATCTATATAGTTTACAGTGATGCATTAGGTATCGGGCTGGGAGTAGTGCTTAGGAAGGGGAAGGAGTCATTGTGTACGAGTCTTGGAAATTGAATCCACATGAGAGGAACTATGATAACCCTACTTTTATTACAAAGTTAAACATGATTTATTTCATAAACTATTCACTTGATACAACATGGAAGATCGAGAGGTATAGTGTCTTTTGGGATTAGGATCATTACATAAAAACTTAAAACATGAAATACAACATCTTTATTGAAAACTTCCTTTATATGACCACTACATTCCCTCGTACATAGCATTGCATGGGATAACCTGAGGACATGCATAAGAAAAGAGGTGAGCTATAAATCCCAGTAAGGGAATAAACATAGAATACATGAGGAGTACAATACATGTTAGAAAATAGGCATATCAATAGAGCACAAGAGAAACATGAACATAAAGGCATGATAAAGCATGATAATCATCACATGGAAATGTGGCAACAACACTTAACATGGAATTAGCATGAGCCAAGGCTCATTACACATGGAGCATGTGTAAATTCTCATTGCACATAAAGCACGAGTAAACACTATTTGCACTTGAATTATCATGATTCAACACTCATTTCACATGACTTATCATGATACTATACTTTACCCAATGCATTGTAGCGCTATAAGGGCGCACCCTTCTAAAACATTTCATTTCATGCATAAGTGTGCCACATGGATCATAAAACATGGATTCATAAAACATAATAATTTATTCCACGACAAAGGAATGTACAATGAAAATTTATAATTAATAAGTAAATTTTCATGAAGGTTAATACCCTTGATGGATAAATAGGCATGGTATTCACTACAGAATGGCATTGGCTTAGAAAATTGGTGCAATTTTGGCAGCGTAACGGCATGATATAAGAATTCATAAAAAAAGGTTGATGATAGATAAAGGGGTGTCTCATCATATCTACATGAAATGGACAGTAAGGAGTTCATATAGATACATTTCCCAACAATTGTAATGGAATTTAGATTCATGATACAAAAGTATTTCTTGAATGTAAATGAGGAGAGAGAAGTTCCTTTTGGAATTTCAGCATAGTAACGGGTGTACATGGGAGGAATTTAATGAGAGAGAAATGGGTATCCCATCATTAAAACAATAATATGGAAGTATGGGGTATGTTCAAAACCATACCCCATCATTTATAATTGAAATTAAAAGGGCATAACAATATTAAGAAAATTGGACAAAAAAGTGGAAGGAAGAAAAACCCTTACTTGGAAGTGTGCTTCCAAGGCTTGAGATAGGCTTTAGAGAGGCTTATTGGGAGCTTGGGGCACATTGGGAGGATTATAGAGAGATTAGGGAAGAGTTTGGAAGAACTAAAAAGGATTTGAGTGAGGAGTAAGTGGGAGATTAGGTGGGTTTATATAGGAATGGTGAGTGAATTCTTTATTATTTTGGTTTGGGACCCCTTACATTAAACTAATCCAAACCACAAATCAGCTCATGGTTTTTTCCCATGGTTTTGGTAAAAGGTAAGAGTAAAACAATATTTTATAAGGAAAAAGTCTGAACTTCTTAAAATAATTTGGTTTTTATATGGAGGTGAGTCACACTCCCATGGAAAATATTTTAAAAAGACAAGATGTTTAATAAGTCTTGAGGGGTCCATTATTGCTTTGAAAATTGAGTCAAATAGACCCAAAATCACATTATTTTAATGTTAAAACATATATTGGCCAAACATAAAGCTTATAGTATTTTATTACATCACTATTGGGTCATTATGATGTCATAAAACACATTATATATTTAAACGGTATTTAATTTTTACCCAAAAATTTGACTGTCTCAGAAAATTATGAAAAATTCACCATTGGATAATTTCGACATCCTGATTCCAGAAATAACATTTATTTTATCTAAATAATTTTCTAAATATGTTAATTTTCCCTTTTAAAATAAAAACTGACATTTATCAAAAATTCACGGGTTTTGACAAAAATGGCTTTCAAACCTTAATAAAAATTACAATCGCATTCATAAAATTATAAGATCATTTATATTTAATAAAAAATAATTTATTAATAACAATAATTTTTTGTTAAAATATTATTTAATTCAAAAATACCTTAATTTAATAAAATATAATTCTTAATTAAATAATAACTAAAAACACTATTTGTACTTTAAATACTATGTAAAATGTATCAATAATGACAAGAAAGCATATTCATTATTATAGACAAAAATAATGTACATGAACATAGTACTAGCGATTTGTTACATAACCCCTTAAAACAGCCGCATAAGACCTAAGGGTAAGGTGTGCGATGGTGAAAGACTCTTGGGGTGGCTCAGATAACATTGTTCGAGTGGTAATCTCTATCAACTTCCACTTTTCCCGTAGACGGTCTCGTTCAAGCTTGACATGATGAAGCTCAGATTAGGCTTGGTCAAGAGCGAAGCCCAAAGATGCCACTTCTTTTCCGATCTCTAAAAAATGGACTTCATATGGAGAAATTCTACTGGATGAGGTCATCGCTTCCTTTGTCTGAGTAAATTGGATTTGTTAAAGCCCTATATTTATACTAATCATGTGATCACTGTTCAACAGCTATAAAAGAAACGGTCACAATTCTTAACATAAAACCAAAGAAGTTGACATTTAATTAGATCAAGTGGGATTTCTATTAATGAAACTTTGGGTTGTTACAATATTCCCCCCTTAAGAAATTTTACCCTCAAAATTTCCTTTTCCCACACTAAAACAGATGTGGGTAACTCAGCTTCATCATTTCCTCCAATTCCCAAGTCGCTTCTTCAAACTTGTGGTTTCTCCACAACACCTTGACGAGGGGAATTGTCTTATTTCGTAGAACTTTTTCTCTATAATCTAATATCTTCATCGGTTGGTCCTCATAAGAAAGATCATCATCCAACTATACCACCTCATAAGAGAGTACATGTGAAGGGTCTGGTATGTACTTCCTTAAGAGGGATACATGAAAGACATCATGTACTTTGTCCATGGTAGGTGGAAGTGTTAGTCGATAGTCCACATCCCCAACACGATCAAGAATCTAGAAGGGGCCGATGTACATTGGACTTAACTTACCTTTCTTTCCAAACCTCATGACCTTATTCCATGGAGATATGCGTAGAAAAACCATCTCCAACTTTAAACTCAAGGTCTCATCGACAATTATTTGCATAACTATTCTGTCAACTCTGGGCTTCCTTGATATTCTAATGAATGGTTTTCTCCTTCTCCACCATTTCCTTGACCATTTCTGGTTCAAGCATCTTACGTTCACCAACATCATCCCAACAAACCGGTGTTCTGCACCTTTTCCCATAAAGGGCTTCATATGGTGTCATTTGGATGCTTGAGTGGAAACTGTTATTATAAGAGAACTCAACCAGAGGAAGATGTTGATCTCATCCTCCTTTAATGTTCATTGAGCATGATCTCAACATGTCCTAAATTTTTTGGATAGTTCGCTCGGATTGGCCATCAGTTTGAGGATGATAGGAAGTACTGAAGTTCAGTTCAGTATCCAGAGCATGTTGATGACTCTTCCAAAACTTAGAGGTGAATCTTGGATCTCAGTCAGACACAATATATAGTGGTACTCCATGCGGCCTTACGACTTCCCTGATATATATCTGTGCCATTTGATCCAATGAGAAATATTTCGGAATAGCAATGAAGTGTGCAATCTTTGTAAGACGATCCACCACAACTCAGATTGCATTGTTGCCTTTGGATGTCCTCGGAAGTCCGGTGACAAAGTCCATAGTGATGTTCTCCCATTTCCATTCTGGTATGGGAAATTGTTGCATCATCCCCTTAGAATTCTGCCTCTCTGCCTTCACTTTCTGGCACACCATGCACTTTGATGTATATACAGCGATCTCCTTCTGTAACACCCCGAGATTTTATGAGAAGTATTTTTTTTAATTTATTTGATGTCTTGTGGTGTATGCTACACCAAGATTAGTTTGCGCTATATGCAATACCGTATTATCTTAGAGTATACGCAAACACTATTCTAAGCTTGTGTTGCATGCCATAGCAACCTTCCTCGATAGCATGTGTTGTACGCAATACCGAGTTTCACTAAACGAGATATTATTATAATATTATTATGAACTAGCCGTTATGAATAGTAATACCCACTTTTTGAAATTTTATAAATTTTATTTTTCAAAATGGACTTCTTTTTTGGATTCGGAATATTAAAATTAGCCTAGGGTGAATTTTTGGTATTTTTCTAAAAACTTTCAATTTTTGATGAATAGTGAAAACACTGGGTTACTATTTAAAAACTGACTTTTTATTTAAATAATTATTTATTTTAATTAAATTTATTTTAGGTAAAAACTTGATTCATAATACCTATATAAGTTCAATGTAATTCATTGGAGTCATTTTATAATAATTTTAGATATATAAAATTTTTATTGAACTTTTCACCATCATTTACCCACCTCCAGGGAGAATTTGAAATTTTACATAAAACTTAATTTTACCGCTTCTGTGAGTGGAATTTCGAAAATCCAAGAGATGCGGTTAATATCAAGGAGTAAAATGTGTTTCAATAAGATAAAAATAATTTTTGGTGAATAGTAACTTTTTACTTTTATTTACCACGGTTAAAAGTAAATAGGGTAATTAAGGGTAAAACTGATATTATTATTACCCTAACACATGTCCTAATTCTATTGGATAAGTGTAATTCGACCAAAAACAACCTTAGGAATAAAATATTACCCTTTGGGTCCACTTGGATTAGATTAGGACATTTATTATTATTTTATTTAAAGAAGAGTTAAAATAGTTAAAATCAAAGTTTAATAACTAAAATATTTTTAATATAGGGTTGTACATAAGATAAATTAGACTATATATATTCATTAGATATCTAAAAAAATTCCTACATAATGGTATTTTATTTATAATTTTGAGAGATTAAATAATTTAATTTATTTATGACACAATAATGATGCAGTAATTACCTTATTAATGAAATATTAACATAATTAATGTTATAAATACGCAAATAAATGTAATTTGAGACTTTTTATTAATTAAACTAATTTTATAGGTTAATATTACTTGTTATTATATATTAAATTAACATTTTTCGAACTAATCATGTTGTTATAATTTTCACAAAAATCAATTACCAAATAGTGTCAAAATTGACATAAAATACTTTTTAAAATAGATATTATATTATTAATTGTTATTCTATTCCTAAAAATTTATGGTTCGGACAAATGACTTAGATAAGGTTATATATATTAATAATGAACCACTTGGGGTTAATTTGTCTTGTTATAGTAAGTTTATTAACCATATAGTGTAAAAAAACAAGAAGACACGGTAAAAGTTAAATTATTTAACTTAGAGTTAAATATAAATGATAAGGTTAAAATAGTAACCTAAACTTGTCTAAAACCTATTGTTTGAGATTATTTAGACCCATACCCACTTTAACTTTGAAATAAATAAATTTGGAGTTATTATAAACCGAATATGACTTTATTATAAAATAATATTTTAAGTTTTTTCAAAGGTGCCCCTCTCCTCCCTTATAAAAAGGGCACCCCTTCCCTCTTATCTTTACACCCTTTTGAGCCTTGAAGATCAGACAACCCCTGAAAATTTATCTTCTCAACCTCTCTAGTTATATCATATAGGTTCTTTTCTTCTCAGAAGACCAACTCTAGTGCCCTAAGAAGAAGTTTAAAGGAGGTGCGTCGAGGAAGAGGTAATCTCTTCTACCAACTCTTTCAAGTTTATTTCTTCTTATACTTCATCTTCATTAGTTGTTTCATTATAAATTAATAAAAAAGTATTACTTATATACTGATATATTTTTATAAATATGAAACAACCCTATTTCACTTCTATCCATCCTATGGAAAACGAAATCACTGCGCGTGCGTACGTACGGAATACCGTCTCCACGCCGTGGTGTAATCAGTTTTTCCACCACCAACTTACTTGGATGGGTATAATGGTGTAAAGAATAACTATATATGATTATTATAACATCATACTGATTATAAGATATTATATCATCCACTCCAACTCCATTCAATAAATATGGGAATGATATCATCGCTTGTGCGTATGTACGGATTACCGTCTCCACAATGCGATGAGATTCATTTTCCATGTTCAAAATTCAAGAATGATTATAAAGTATATATAATAAGTAATCATGAAATATATGAAATAATAATGTTACTGGATTTATGTATATATATATATATTTATGTCATCTACTTAATTCCATTCAATTCAATAAGGAAACAAAAAACAGCGTTCATGCGTATGTACGGCCTACTGTCTCCATGAACGGTGTATTTATTTCCATTTATTGATCTATTATATATATGTATATTCGGAATATATATTATATATAAATCATTTTTTATATTCTGTAATTAAGTAATCATGATCTAAGTAATCTTATTAATAATTACAAGTCAAAACACGGACGATAAATGAAACGATTTTACCCAAAACGCTGCTTTAAAATAGAATTTACAAAATAACGAGTAATATAAAGTCATAAGTGAACCATATATGATATCATAATAAAGTATATGATTCTGTAATAATTCAATGACATCATTTAAATCATTATACAGGAGTTTCGGATACATACGAAGCCTATCGGACATAAGGTAAGGGATAATTTTGAAAATCTCATTTTTATCTGAGATTGCTTATACAAAAGTATTTACTGGGGTATATTTTTCATCCATGTTAATAAAAATGTTTTTCATAAAGTGTTTAATATTCTTCCATGTATTTTTAAAGTAATTTTTAACCCTCTTTGACTTTTACTTTGTGTTATGGATAGAATCATTCTTTTGTTTACCATACGTTGTACTTTTTGACTTTTCCATTAAAAGTATGAGGAGAATGTTTTTTTAACTTATACGGCATGAACGGATTTTTACGGTTTTATAACGCCTTATTTTCATGAAGCTTACTCTACAAGATTTCATGAATATTTTCAACAAAATAATTTTATTTTAAAATTGCATGGCATTTTGTGAAAATAAAATGATTTTTAAGAAGAAAGTATATTTTTCCTCAAGAATTATTTTCAAGTGTTTTATCAAAACCATTTTCCATCTAAGATTACATTATTTCATATGTGTATGTTTCAAGTATAATATCTCTATGGTTTACATGGTTTCACTTTTCTTATGATGAAATTATATCCATTTGTTTTATATAGATTATGTTATGATGGGATGATGTTTATGAAACCCATTTTATACTTTAGGTAATGATGAATGATTTATGTTCATGTTGTGGCACAAGTAAGAATGATTTAATTATGAGATGGGTGGGACCTATATCTCCCTCTAATGCATTGGGTAATGATTTATATCTCATGAGATAGGCATGGCTGGAATGACAAGTTAATCTGGTTTAGTGATACAGGACTGGAACGAGGAGTGAACTCGATTCAGAAAGGGACTTTGTCCACTAATATTGTCTTGGAAGAAATTCCTTGGCTGCTATGGAAATCATAACATGGGATTAATGGTTTCCACAATTACATGTTTTATTCCCATGCTATTTTATCAAGATTAATGTTTCTTTATGATATATGTCTTACGTACTACCATGTTTTATGTCATTTCTCAAGATCTTGATGTTTAAACATAATGTTCATGTTATTAAGTTCAAATGTATATGATTTGTTTTATTTTCCCCATGCTTACCCTTATTGAGAATTTGAGCTCACCCTTTTATATTTTTTCTTTTCCCTAGTATTTAAAGAAAGGTTTTAGGTAAGAAAACAAAAAGGTGAAGATCTTTATGGGAGATGTTGAAGATCTTTCACAATGATTAGAATATTATGTTTTAAGTTTCCAAAGACACTAAACTATTACAGTCCTTGAGTGTTGGTTCTTGTTATTTATTAATTATTCCGAAAAAGTAATTTTATGTCCATGTACATCAAGCTTTGGGTCTCTACACCTTCTTCATATTATCCCACCAAATATTTTCTCAGAGATCTCGATACATCTTTGTGATCCCTGGGTGAATAGAGAAATTTGAACTATGTGCATCATCCAAAAGTTCCTTTTTCAGATCCGGACTTGACGGAACACATATTCCTTTCCCAAATCACACAATTACTTCTTCATTAACATTAAACTCCAAGGATTTCCCTTCTTAGATATCTTTCACTTTTTCCTGAATTCACACATCATCCTTTTGAGCATCCTTTAACCTTTCCAAAAGTGACGGTTGAGAAATCATTTATGAAAGGATTGATGATTTTCCCTTCTTTATGATTCTCATGTCCATATTCATCATGTCTAAGAAGATTGGATCCTTCTCAATTCTCATCATTGATAGAATCACTGGGTCCTTTCTACTTAGGGCATCTGCCACCTTTTTCTCTTTCCCAGGGTGGTAATGTATTGAACAGTCATAATCCTTGATGATATCTATCCATCTTCTCTGGCACATATTAAGCTCTTTCTGTGTGAATATATATTTAATACTCTTGTGGTCAGTATATATCTCACATTTCTCCCCATAGAGATAATGCCACCAGATTTTCAAGGCAAAGATCACCGCTGCCAACTCCAGATCATGCGTTGGATAGTTTCGCTCATGGATTTTCAACTGTCTTTAGGCATAGGATATCACTTTATCATTTTGCATTAGTGCACAGCCTAATCCCTTCTTCGAAGCATCACTGAATATCACAAAAGGTTCCCCACTTATGGATAAAGTAAGCACGGGAGCAGTGATAAGCCTCCTTTTCAACTCCTTGAAGCTTTCTTTGCATTCATCACTCCAAGAAAACTTTACTCCCTTTGGAGTTAGCTTGGTAAGAGGGTTGGACAATCATGAGAAATTTCTCACAAATCGTCAAAAATATCCAGTTAACCCCAAGAAGATACGGATATCTGTTATCGATGTTGGCCTCGGCCATCCCTCAATTGCATCTATTTTGGAGGGATCCACAGATATCCCATTGCTTGTGATGATATGGCCAAAGAATGAGACCTCCTTCAACCAGAACTCACAATTTCTTTACTTTACATAGATCTTCTCCTTGTGAAAAGTCTCTAGTACAATTCTTAAATGCTCCTCATGATCCTCCTTGGTTTTGGATTATATTATAATATCATCTATAAATACTACCACAAATTTGTCTAGGTAATCTCTAAAGACTCTATTCATCAAGTCCATGAGGATTTATGGAGAATTAGTGAGTCTGAAAGGCATTACTATGAATTCATAGTGCCCCTATCTTGTACGAAAAGTAGTCTTGGGGACATCTCCCTTCTTCACCCTTACTTGATAATATCCTGGCCGCAAATCTACCTTGGAGAAGTATTGTGCTCCACACAGCTGATCGAACAAGTCATCGATCTGTGGCAAAGGATACTTGTTATTTATCATGATTTTGTTAAGCTCACGATAATAGATGCAAAGGCACATTGTCCCATCCTTATTCTTGACGAAGAGGACTGGTGCACCCCATGGTGAACCACTTGGGTGTATAAACCCTTTATCCAGATTCTCCTGTAGTTGTTTCTTCAGCTCTTCAAGCTCCACGACAGCCATTCTATATGGAGTATTAGATATTGGTAGAGCCCCTGGTATAAGTTCAATTGAGAATTCAACATCTCTTCTAGGAGGAAGACCAGGTAGTTCCTCGGGAAACACTTCAGCGAATTTCCTCACAATAGGCATTTCTTCAAGGATGGTTTCTTCCTTGGACTCAATCATCTGAGCCAGATACACATGCTCATAGGGCAGTAATATCCATGCTTGATATGATGGAGCTAAAGGAGATTCATCTTCCTCCTTACACTTGTAAAGAATCGGGGGTCGATTCTCTATATGGAGTGTGATTTCCCTCTCCCGACAATTTATGTTGGCTCTATATAAGGAAAGATAATCCATGCCAAGAATTGCATAAAATTCCACCAGAGGGAGTATGACAAGGTTCGCTGGGAAATTCAATCCACAAAATATAATAGGGGAGGACTTGTATTCATGGGATGCAATGATTGCCCCATTTTCCGTACTCACCGACATCTTCACTTCCATGATTTGTGGTGGTGTTGGGATTGTTCTACTAAACTTTTTAGATATAAAATAATGCGTAGAACCTGAATCAAAAAGTACGTTATCTATTCTTGAATGAATAACCAGCGTACCTATCACCACTTCATTATCGGGGTTCACTTCGGCAGAAGTGACGGAAAAAGATTTTCCTTGTTCCCTTGGAGGTTGTTGGTTGCCGCCGAAAACCCTTGGATTAGGGCACTGATTTTCAAAATACCCTGGTTCTTTGCAATTGTAGCAATGAACAACACATTGAGGTTTGAACAGAGCGTTCCTCTCCTCTGTCGTAGCCGCGAGTCTTTCTTTCCAATAGTTAACAGCTAGGTGCCCTTCTCTTCCACACCTAAAGCATTTCCTCGTCCCCTTGAGGAAATTTCCAGGGTGCTTCTTTCTACACTTTTGGAAAGTGGGGTGCTGGATCTTCTTAGCACCGTTGGATTTATCCATCGGACCACCATCATTGAATTCCACCTTACGCTACCTATCCCCATGATACCCCTGTGATTCCCTGATCTCCATTTCGACCTTGAGGGAACATTGGTCAATTTCCTCATAGCTGTTGAATTCACGGATCGCTAATGCTTTCCATAGGATAGGCTTCAGCCCACCAAAGAAGCTGTCAACTTTGCATTCAGGGGTAACGATAAAGCCAGAATCATATCGTGCAAGCCTTGTGAAGTTTTCCTCGTACGCTTCAATAGATTATTCATATTTTTGCTTGAGGGAAAGGAATTCCCTTTCCATCTTAAGCCAAAGGGTGCATGGAAAATATTTATCGAAAAAAATCTTCTGGAAATCCTTCCATTCCAACGCCTCGATCTCCTCCTCAAGATTTATATTTTTTATCAACGTTCACCATTGATCAGCTTCACCCTCCATACGATAAGCTGCTAGGAGGACCTTCTCTTGTTCAGAACATTGAAGGATTGAGAAGATCTCTTCAATGGAGTTGATCCATTGTTCAGCGATCATGGGATCAGATGATCCACTAAAATTAGGAGGCCTTTGTCTCATGAAGCTCTCGATAGCGACTTGTTCTTTTTTAGGGGGGTTGAACGTTCCTCTTGACCTGTGTTTCTATTCAAATATTGAGTTAGATGATAGAGAAGCATGAAAAAGTTCGCGATTCCCGCTCCCATTGGATTTGGAATCTCATTAGTACAGTCATCACACTGATCTTCACATCGGTTGTTAGTCGGAGTCCTCCTATTACCATCCATTGGATAGAATAAAAGGAAAGTTAGGGGTAACACATAAAGGGTAATCCAAAGAAAAAAGGTGATGACTTATAAATAAACATTTATTTCCTTAACTCATGAGTCTATAGGCTTCAATATAGGCTTCTCATGATCTACTTTCTAACATATATTCTTAGGGGAATTTTTTTAATTCCCTTAATAAGGGTTCATACTAAGCTTGTAAATTTATCAAAACATATCCCCCAGGAGTGTCGTAACCAAGAGTTCAACAAGGCCCGTTTTTGTGCACCAGTTCTCGTTCGAGTCTATCTGAAAGTGGGGTTTTCGGGTTTTACCCCTAGGATACATATGTGCCAGAGCCACCTCTACCTGCTCGTATCCAGACAAGGATGTATTTGCTTAATAAAACACTCACTCACTACTTACCAAAACGTAGGGATGTTTTTATTATACTTAGTCTTGTCTCTAAGGCTTTACTGGGGTTTTCTAATCCTAATCCCAAAAATAACTAAACCTATCCTCTGATACCAACTATGACAACCCTGCTTTTATTAGAAACTTAAACATGATTTATTTCATAAAATATTCACTTGATACAACATGGAAGATCGAGAGGTCTAGTGTCTTTGGGGCATAGGATCATTACATAACAACTTAAAACATGAAATATAATATCTTTATTGAAAACTTCCTTTACATGTCCACTACATGCCCTCATACTTAGCATTGCATGGGATAACCTGTGGACATGCATAAGAAAAGGTGTGAGCTATAAAGCCCAGTAAGGGAATAAACATGGAATAAATGAGGAGTACAATACATGTTAGACAATAGGAATATAAATAGAGCACAAGAGAAACATGAACATAAAGGCATGATAAATCATGATAATCATAACATGGAAATGTGGCAACAACACTTAACATGGAATTAACATGAGCCAAGGTTCATTGCACATGGAGCATGAGTAAATTCTCATTTCACATGAAGCATGAGTAAACCCTCATTGCACTTGAATTATAATGAGTCAAAACTCATTGCACATGATGTATCATGATACTATACTTTACGCAATGCAATGGAGCGCTATAAGGGTGCACCCTTCGTAAACATTTCATTTCATGCATAAGTGTTCCACATGGATCATAAAACATGGATTCATAAAACTTAATATTTTATTCCACGACAAAGGAATGTGGAATGAAACATTATAATTAATAAGAAAATTTGAATGAAGGTGAATACCCTTGATGGAGAAATGGGCATGGTATTCACTACACAATGGCATTGGCTTAGAAAATTGGTGCAATTTCTGCAGCGTAACGGCGTGATATAAGAATTCATAAAAAAGGTTGATGAGAGAGAAAGGGGTGTCTCATCATATATACATGAAATGGACAGTAAGGTGGTCATATATATACATGTCCCAACAATTTTAATGGAATTTAGATTCATGATACAAAAGTATTGCTTGAATGTAAATGAGGAGAGAGAAGTTCTTTTCAGAATTTCGGCATAGTAATGGGTGTACATGGGAGGAATTTAATGAGATATAAAGGGGTATCCCATCATTAAAACAATAATAGGGAAGTATGGGGGAGGTTAGAAACCATATCCCAGTATTTATAATTGAAATTAAAAGGGCATAACAATATTAAGAAAATTGGACAAAAAAGTGAAAGGAATAAAAACCCTTACATGGAAGTGTGCTTCCAAGGCTTGAGAGAGGCTTGAGAGAGGCTTCTTGGGAGGTTGGGGAGCCTTGGGAGGATTCTAGAGAGAGTAGGGCAGATGTTGGACGAACTCCAAAGGCTTTGAGAGAGGAGGAAGTGGGAGCTTGGGTGGGTTTATATAGAAAAGGTGAGTGAATTCTTTATTATTTAGGTTTGGGACCCCTAACATTAAACTAATACAAAACACAAATCAGATCATGGTTTTTGACCATGGTTTTCGGAAAAGGGAATATGAAAAAAAATATTTTATAAGGACAAAGTCCTATCTTCTTAAAATAATGGGGTTGCTTATTTGGAGGTGAGTCACACTTTCATAGAAAATAATTTAAAAAGACAAGATGTTTAATAAGTCTTGAGGGGTCCATTAATGCTTTGAAAAGTAAGTCAAACAAACCCAAAATGACATTATTTTAATTGTAAAACAAATATTGTCCTAACATAAAGCTTATAGTATTTTATTACTTCACTATTGGGTCATTATGATGTCATAAAACACATTATATATGTAAACGGTATTTAATTTTTACCCAAAAAATTGATTGTCTCAGAAAATTATGAAAAATTCACCACTGGATAATTTCGACATCCTGATTACAAAGATAACATTTATTTTATATAAATAATTTTCTAAATATGTTAATTTTCACTTTTAAAATAAAAACCGACATTTATCGAAAATTCACGGGTTTTGACAAAAATGGCTTTCAAACCTTAATAAAAATTACAATTGCATTCATAAAAGTATAAGATCATTTATATTTAATAAAAATAAATTTAATAATATTATTATTATTTTATTAAAATATTATTTAATTCAAAAATCCATTAATTTAATAAAATATAATTCTTAATTAAATAATAACTAAAAACACTATTTGTACTTTAAAAACTATTTACAATGTATCAATAATGACCAGAAAGAATATTCATTATTATATAAAAAAATAATGTACATGAACATAGTACTAGCGATTTGTTATATAACCCCTTAAAACAGCCGCATAAGACCTAAGGGTAAGGTGTGTGATGGTGACAGACACTTGGGGTGGCTCAGATAACATTGCTCGAGTGGTAATTTCTATCAACTTCCACTTTTCCCATAGATGGTCTCATTCGAGCTTGACATGATGAAGCTCGGCTTGGGCTTGGTCAAGAGCGAAGCCCAAATACACCACCTCTTTTCTAAGCTCCGAAAAATGCGCTTCGTATGGAGCAATTCTACTGGATGAGGTCATCGCTTCCTTTGTCTGAGTAAATTGGATTTGTTAAAGCCCTATATTTATAATAATCATGTGATCACTGTTCAATGGCTATAAAATCAATGGTCATAATTCTTAACATAAAACCAAATAAGTTTACATTTAATTAGATCAAGTTGGATTTCCATTAATGAAACTTTGGGTCGTTACAGGAACTACCCGACGCACGATATTGAGTTGGTTGTAGTTGTTCATGATTTATGATGTTGGAGACATTATCTTTTAGGATAGAATTTTGTGGTTTTCACTGAACAAAAAAGTCTCAAGTATATCTTCACTCAGTGTGATCTGAATCTGAGACAGTGAAGGTGGGTTGAGTGTCATCACTCCTTTGACTTGGAGCTTGCCTACACGCCTAGGAAAGGCAATGAAGTGGCTGATGCGTTGAGCAGAAGGACTCAGATACAGGAATTTCAGGAGGCCATTAGTGAGTGGAAGCTTATGGCTCTGTACTCTGAGATGCATTTGGAGGTACACGACAGATAGGGGAAGACTTTTCTTTCTTCTGTGGTTGTTACCTCTACTCTACTTGATCGAGTGAAAATGAGGCAGCTATCATATCCTGAAGGCCTAGTTCTACAGGATATTGTATCAAGGGAGGACCCTATTTCTGGATGGACAGTAGGTGAGGATGAGATCGTGCACTTTCATCGGCGTGTATGGGTGTCAGCAGACATACGCGAGGAGCTGATGCGAGACTTTCATTCCTCAGTTTGGGCATTTCATCCTAGTGTCACCAAGATGTATCAATATCTTCACTATCAGTATTGGTGGCTAGGTATGAAAAGAGATATTTTTGGTTTTTCCATGAGATGTTCCACCTATCAGCAAGTGAAGGTGAAGCATCAGCGACTAGCAGGGATTTTTCAGCAGTTACCCATTCCCGAGTGGAAGTAGAACGATGTTGGGATGGACTTCATGATAGGGTTACCAAGGTCTTCTCAAAAGAATTATGTAGTATGGATTGTCATTGATAGACTCACGAATGTTTCTCATTTCTTACCAATCAAGGATACCTTCAGTGTAGATGAGCTAGTAAGGTTGTAAATCCAAGATATTATACGTCTACATGGGGTTCCACACTCTATTGTTTCAGATAGGGATGCTCGTTTTACTTCTTGGGTATGGCAGGGACTACATAGGGCTTTGGGTACATAGGTACTTTTGAGTATAACTTACCATCCCTAGATAGATGGTCAGTCCAAGTGTATGATTCAGGTGCTTAAGGAAAAGCATTGAGCATGCGTCCTAGATTTTGGAGGTTCTTGGGATAAGCACATACCTCTTGTGGAGTTTTCCTACAATAATAGTTTTCAAGAAACTATTCAGATGTCACCTTATGAGGCTTGATACGATAGGTCATACCAATCACCCATATGTTGGCTGGAGGCAGGAGAGGCAGCTATGATGGGACCTCTCTTGTCTAGGAGACCACAGAGCAGATAGAGATGATTTGAAAGAGGATGGATACTGCACAGTCATGACGGAAGTCTTATACTGATAGATAGAGATGACCTCTGGAGTTTGAGTTTAGAGATCTAGCTTTTCTACATATCACACCGAGGTTGGGACATAGGAGGATTAAGAGAAAGGGAAAACTTTTGTTGAGATATGTTGGACCATTTGTGGTTTTGGAGAGAGTCGGTCTGGTTGCCTATCGGTTGCATTTACCTCAGAGATATCAGGCTATGCATGACGTCTTCCATGTTTCTCAGGTACGTTGTTACTTCTCAGACTTGTCTCATGTTTTTTAACCAGAGGAGGTTAAGCTGGATGTGGTTGCATCAATTGAGGAGCATCCTATCCAGATTGTTTATTGCAATGAAACAGTTCTATGTGGTCATTCTATCCCTATGGTAAGAGTTATATGGTAGCACGGGCGAGTATAGGATGAGACATGGGAGAGGGAGGTCGATGTATGATCACAGAGGACAGAGTCGTTCGAGGTTTCTTCGTCTACGCTTCCAAGAAAGGGAAATTTGGGGATGAATTTATTTAATGGGGGAAGTTCATAAGAACCTGAATCTTCTTTTCAAGTATGTATTTATTTTCTAGTTGTTTTGTGAAAAAAAGGAGTTCCTGGAAATTTCAGGAGTACACGTCATATAACTATAAGTACACATCGTGTACGCAGTTGCCGTGGGTAGCTATGTTCTGGTCATGTAATGGCCAAACACATGGTCGTGTGGGGTGACCTGGAGACCACCTAAAGCAGATTCTGGTTAAAGAAATTACACTCTATTTACCCTTGAAGAACATGTCATTTAATTTATTTTTTATTTTATTAAATAGATGAGGGTTGCGTCTAATCAACAGAACACCCTTCTTCTTCATTCATCTCATCCAGGAGCATCCATGGCTGGTGATTCTTCTCCGAGCCCCTGACTCTCCATCCATTCTTCAAATTGACCACCGTCAATTGCATTAGAATTTCAATGGTAAGCTTTTCCTTCTTCTAGAGCATTTTTCCTGATTCCCCTTTTTTTTGTTATCTTCAGTTGAACGTTTTTAGCGTTTTTGTAGATCTATGAAGTTCTAGGGAAATTCAAGTCCTAAGGTTCACTTATATTGATATTAAAATGCTGAGGTAGGTGTTTTTTTCCTTTCTGTAGTTATTCTTTGAGTTATATGTGAAAAAGTTCCCAATACCCTTGTTCGGGGTATTACGTGTTTATGGTTTTTAGTCCTTTTATTTCCCGTTATGCCTTGCATTCTTGAGTAGAGGATTTATGATTCTAAATAGGGTTATTTACCTTATTATGGATGTGTTACCCCTGTTTTCTTGATTCTGACCATTTGGTCTATCTTTTCCTGTTAGGTTGCTTTGTTTTCCATGACAAGTATAGTTAGGATAGATTGAATTTTATCTAACATGTTGTGATATGTTGTAGACTATTTAGCCAAGTATTTCTTGAGGTTTACTTTGGATTCCATATACCAGTTTTGCATGATTGATTTACATTGGGTTGTGTAGGGAGAATGGACACTAAGGGCTTCTCCAGAGTGTCTGTTTACTTTTACATTACAAGATGATAGGGGGGGTGGACTTTGTGCTTCCTCATAGTGTTTGTAGTTCCTTGTTATGAGACCACGGGGGGGGGGGGATTGTATATTTAGTGCTTCCCCATAGTGTTTATAGTTACTAATACGAGACCATAGGTGGGATTGACAGTGATTTCTTCCTCAGAGAGTCTTTTGCTAAAGCTAGACCAGAGTGGTCATATTGTGGGTACTTCCCAAAGGGTTGCATGTGTTGTTGTTTGAACCAGAGGGGTTAGGATGTGAGTACTTCCCAGAGGGTTACTTATGATTGTTGGTTTCTTAACTAATAAATGAAAATGAATGTAATTGAACTGTAAGATTGTTTAATTTTGAGTAATTCCCTATTTACTGCTTCATTTTTGCTTATTGCCTACCATATATATTCACTAACTGTTAAGCACATATCATTGGGTGGTTGCCTACTGGGATTCTTCTCACACCCTATTTGGGTCATGCTTTTGGGACTGAAAATATTATATTTTTGTAGGTATAGATAAGGTAAATCATCTGTCTACTTTAGGTACTTGATTATTGTGGAGCTGGAGAACATGGGACCAAGCTGATGCTGGAGATGCTACTGGATTTTATTTGTTTTCTTTGTACTTTGGTTTAGTACTTTATTTAATCATTGTGACTTGTTTGGATGCTTTACTAGACATATGTATCATGCATCATATATATATGTGCTCTAGTTTTTCATATATTCAGTCTTCCACTATTTATTTTTGTATGGTATTATTATTGATCCCGCTATTTTTATCTATTTATTTCCACTGCGTTACTCTACCAATGAGGGCATAGTTTCCCCACTATCACACCTAAGGCCCTCGCTACTAGTCAGAAGCCTCTGGAATTTGGAGAAATTCACTTGAGGCCATGTGACCAACCGAGTACAGGGCACCACTATGTGGATTATAGAGTCGGTATATGACATGGATCATAATATATTATCATCAGAAATATAATCATAAACAATATCGATAAACAATGAGATTGTAACATAAAATATTTACCACTTTGATAACATTGAATTGTAATCCTAGTGAAGGAATGAAATTAAGTTAAACTTAAAATACCATGATATTAAATGTAAAAGGGGTTTTATATACCCCTCATAAAAGAAGATAGATTCATAACATAACATATGTCTCAAAGAAAGAAAAATTGAGACAAAAATCCCTTACTACTTTGGTAAATTTTGAACAATAAACATCATGAAAGATAGATATTAAAATGGACATGAATTTCCCCATTATTTTCAGGTTAAAAATCATAAAATACATTAATGGTAATTATATACACCACATCAAAAAATAGATGGTGAATATTGCATGTGTCATATAGAAGTAAAAAGTGAGATGAAAATCTCTTACCTTAAGTCTCGACTTCCTTCATACACGTTAAAAAATAATGTATAATAAATATAATTTTCTTATAAATCTATTAAATAAAAATTATTATATATAATATAATATATTATTTTCTTATGATCTTTTATTATCTATTTATTAATAATTTTATGTTAAAGTCACGTTTCAGGCAATAACTGCTTTGTTTTTCATGTATGTTTTAATTTATTATTTTTAGTCCACTTACATTGATCATGGTTATATAACATCAAAAAATTTAACCATGATATAAATATCATATATAATCATTGTATATATTTTTAGAGTAATCTATATGATTTATAGATAGAAAATGAAATACATTGTTCATGGAGATGGTAACCCGTAAGTACGCGTGAACGTTGTTTCCGTTTTCTCGATGGATTGAAATAAATAAAGGTAAATAATATATTACCATTATGGAATCATTCTTATTTCATATATATCACATATTTTCATTAAAACTATCTTTATTTTCTTATGTGTAAAGCATGAATGAATCACATCACTTCACGAGGCGATAGTTTTCCATACGCACGAGAGACGTTATCGTATTCTCACAGAATGGGAAGTATGAAGGTATATGTAATATAATAATTCCACAAGTATAATAATATCATAAATATAATATATAAAAATTTAATCCATCATTATATCCATATCAGATAGGTTGTGATGGAAAATGAATAACATCAGTTCCCGAGGCAGTAGTCCACCGTACACATGAATACAGATTTTGTATCCCATTTGATGGAAGAGGAGATAGTTTTAGGTAATTACCTTAAAATTAAAACATCTAAGTATATATAATATAATTGGGTTATTATATCATAAGTTTTTAATAATAATTCAAGGAATTGGATGATGAAATTAAATAATATTCTCAGTTAGGGGTGTTACCTTTTCTTCGGATAACGTCTTTTTGTTTACAACAAAAGGATTATTCAGTTGGATTTCTAATTAAAATAAGGCTTCCAAGATGGGATGAGTGAATTAAAGAAGTTATGTTTTCAAGTATTGTCTGAACCAAATTGGTTTTTAAGTGTGAAGAAGAGAGTATAATTGGTGGCCTTTTATAAGTGTGGTGAGTGGAATACTTTTAATTCTTTGAAAAGAAAAGGGTTTACCCATGTTTTTCATAACCAAAAATGGCTAAAAAATGGTCCATTATTGATAATAAAAGATATGAGCCTGAAATATGGCCACAAAATGGGTTTTTTACAAGTTTTAGTTCATTTTTAACACTTATTAATATATTTTAACAACTTATTAAACCCATTTTAACCTTAATTGTGGTAAATAATTTTAATTTTTTTACTATTAATTATGCTCAAAAATTAAGTTAAAATTATTAGAAAAAATATATTTTTACGATTTAAAATATGGAATCTATTTTTCTAAATTTGATTCGCATAAGTGGAAAATTTTACTTTAAAATTAAACACACAAATACAACGAGAAAGCTGTTTTCCAAAGAGAAAATGTTCAAAGGTTTAAAATGTTTTAATATCAAAATTAAATATGAAAAAGATTAAATTGATGTAAATTGGATTAATTAATATAAATTTGTGGTAATTTTACTTTTAGACCAATTTTTTTAAAAAAATTAACCTTATAAATTCATTAAATAAAAAGGCAGTTTTCAATACAAACCAGTATTTTTCACTATTCACTAAAAATAATCTTTTCAGAAAAATCCAAAAATTTCACCAAAATATAATTTTGAAATTATGATTAAAAAAATAATTTTATTTTATCAAATTAATTTTCTAAAAAAAATTTAAAATTAATTTTATTATTATTCATAAAAATAAATAAATACATTTTTTTAAATAGTATTTTCAAAATATATACATAATTTCAGAAAATTATGTACTTTATTATCAATATGATTTCATTATATAAAACCATTATAATTTATATTTAAAAATTATCTATTAATATTCATATTACTAAGTTTAATGATATTTTTTTAATGGTCACATTTAAATAATACAATTAATAATATATCAAGGTTTGTTAAAACATGGAATTTCTTGTAATGCAAGATATCAAAGAAATATAATTTATTAGAAATAAATAATAATTCATAAAAACTAGGGGTGTTACATTATAACCCACTTAAAATGAATTTATCCTTCAAAATTCATCACTCTAATACAAACAAATCAGGATACTTTTACCTCATAATTTCCTCAGGCTCCTACATAGCTTCGTTAAACTGGCAATTTAGCCACACAACTTTGACTAGGGGAGTGGTCTGGTTTAATATAACGTTATATCTATGATCCATAATCTCTACTAGGTATTCCTCATATAAAATATATTACTCCAATGGTACTACCTCTAAGTTCAGTACATGTGAAGGATCATATTTGTACTTCCTTAGGAGAGACACATGGAACATGTCATGAACTTGAGAGAGGTTTGGTGAAAGCTCCAACTGATATGCTACCATCCCGATAAAATCAATAATTTATAAAGGACCAAAATACCTAGGGATTATTATCCCTTTCTTCCTAAATCTCATAACATTATTACTTGGAGAAATTCTTAGCAACACCTTGTCACCAACTTTAAATTCTATATCACGCTAGTATTTTTCAGTATAACTTATATTCCAACTCTGAGTTACCTTAATGTGTTTTTGAATGGATATAGCCTTATATTCCATTTATTATTCTATCTCTGGTCTCAAAAGATTTATTTCTCCAATATCATTCTAGCATGTTGGATATCTACACTTCTTTCCATATAGGGATTCATTAGGAGCCAATGAATGCTCGAGTGAAATCTATTATTGTATGAAAACTCAACTAGAGAAAGGTTTTGATCCCAACTACATTTTAAATCCATAGAATAAGATCTCATAATATCCCCTATAGTTTAAATTATTCTCTTAGACTGACCATATTTCTGAAGATGATATACAGTAATAAAATATAACTTCATATCCAGAGCCTGTTGAAGACTTTACTAGAACTTCAAGGTAAATCTCATATCTTGATCAGACGCAATGGAATGTGGTACTTCATGAAACCTTAAAACATTCTTAATTTATATTCTATATATATGATCAAGATATAATTATTCTCTGATGGTGATAAGTTTTGATGACTTTATAAGGAGATCGATAACAACCCATATAGAATTTTTCTCATTAGACGTTTTCCGTAGTCTGATGAAAAAATCTATGGTGATGTATTCCTATTTCCATTTTGGTATGGGTAATTGATGTAACATCACCATAAACATTTTTCTCCCAAAATTTAATTTCTAACATACTAAGAACTGAGATACAAACTCTACGATATCTCTCTTCATTCTATCCCACCATAAATACTTTTTCAAATCTCTATTCATCTTCATACTTCTAGCATGAATAGATAATGAATAACTATGAACATAATCTAAAAAATCCTTCTTAAAATATGGTATATAGGGAATGCATACATGATTTATGAACCTTATCATTCCATCATGATCAAGGTTAAACTCAGTAACATTTCTAACCTTCTTTTGTATCTCTATATCTTCCTTCTATGCCTCTTTAATATTTACTTGGATAGATGGTTTAACATTCAATTGAGAAATATAATATTTATCCACTTAATTAAATATTTCCATATCCATCCTTTGAAAATATAGAAATATTATATTCCTTTTTATCCTCTTCATGGATAAGCTATCATAATCTTTTTGAATCAAAGCATTGGTCACCATGTTTTCTTTGAGAGGGTGATAATTTATTGAGAACTCGAAATCTTTAACCAGATCTAACCATCTTCTATAGCACAAATTCAACTCCTTTTGTGTAAATATATACTTTTTTGTGTGTGGTGGTGGATTTTTTGAGACCGCAGGTTGAATCGGTGTAAAAAACCAGTGGTCTTTGATCATTGGGTGGAGTTTTTCTCTTCTTGTAGTAGACTGAGTCATGCAGCCACCATTTGTAAACGAAGTGGAAATCAGGCGAAGGTGACAGTTTGGGTGAGTAAGGGGAATGATGATATCCAGACTAAACTCTTTACAAGAAAGGCAGTGTAGAATAGTTGTATGGAAAAACAATTTGAGGAACCCTCTGTATTGGGGATTTTTTATCAGCTTAAGGAGTATTTGAGGGACCTGGACCTGGGTAATTCAATGTGGATTGATGAATCCTCTTTATAGTCGACTTAAGATGAAGGTATGAATTTAGCTGGGAAGGAAATCGAGGTGTGGTTGGAAGGGGTGGCAATGGAACCTCAACTCTAGCTGAGTATTTTAGGGGTCAACAATCAAACAGTGGGAAAGACTTCGGTTCAAAATGGTGTGCAGACTCAAAAACTCATTTGAGTGTTTGGATACCTATGATTTTGTTCAAGATATTCCCTATAACCTGAATGGAGGAATTATATAATATGTGGAGTATGAGGAGTATCCTAAGGCTCATGATGATGGGAAAACCCCAAAGAAGAAGAAGGGGAAAGGACGCAAGGACTACTCACATTTACCAAAACTGATGGAAACACGATCCGGTAAAAACTCAAAAACATGTGAGAAGGAGATTTCTTCAGCTCTAATGGTTATTATCTAGGAGAAGAACCAAGTTACAGTTCAGGAAAACAACAACAATGCAAACTATAATGGAATGGAGAAGGATTCTAAAGAACCTATCCTTCACTCTAAGGAGGAGATGGTGGAGGAAGTTCTTTATGTCAACATCCCACAGGAAGAGACTGAGATGATGGGAAGACCTATTCAAGTGGAGGTCAATAGCGAGTAGGAAGATTGGATTAACAAACAAGATATGATTCTTATGAAAGTATTCAATTATGGGAAAACCAGCAAAGAAGAGTATATTAGAACTTGGAAAAAAATGCCGTGTCGTGTTGAAGATGTTATTGTCAATGACCCTACTGCTAAGGTATGACTTATGAACTGGAATATTTATAGAGAATAAAGCACTAATGGGTTGAGGCTTTGCTTGGATGGATTTTCTTTATCTTATGAGACTTCACCTCCATATTTTCTGGGACTATTTTCTCACATTTCCTAAAAAGTTATTTTATAATAAAAAGTTAATTTTCAGTTAGTCAGTGTAAATATATACTTTAAAATATTGTGATCAGTATATATATCACACCTTTCTCTGTAAATATAATGTATCTATATTTTTAATTCAAAAAAAATGTATCTAACTTCAAATAATGAGTTGGGTAATCTTGATCATGAAGCTTCAATTCTCATATAGAATAATCTATAACCATTTCATTTTGCATAGGAACCCATCTCAATACCTTCTTCGATGCATCACTCTATATTATAAACCCTTCTCTATAATAGAGAAATGTAATTATAGTTTTCTTGACTAATTTTTCTTCAGTTCCATGAATTTTCCTCACATTTATTTATCTAGAGGAACTTGTCTCCCTTTTGTGTTACTTAATGAGTGGATTATATAGTCATGATAAATTATATATAAACCATCAATAATATCTACATAAACCAATAAAATTATAGATCTTTGTCATCATTATTGGTCTAGGTGAACATGCAATAGCCTTCATCTTTGATGGATCTATTGATATACCCTCTATTGAGATTAGATGACCCAAAAATGAAACCATTTTCATCCAAAATTATCACTTTGTAAATTTTTTATATAGTTTATACTTCCTTAGGGTCTTTATTGAAATTATAAAGTGATATTAATTCTCTTACATACTATTTTAATATATAATAATATCATCAATAAAGACTACCATAAACTAATCAACTTAATATCTAAATATTATATTCATTAAATCAATAAAGAGAGTGGGGGATTAGTAAGACCAAATGGAATCACTATATATTCATAGTGTCTATACCTTGTATGGAATGTTTTATTGGTTATATCCTCCTTATTAACCCTCAATTGATGATATCCAAAATGAAGTTCAATCATGGAAAAGTATTGAACTCCATACTGTTGATCAAATTGGTCATCAATATAGGGTAGAGGATACTTGTTCATGATCATGATCTTGTTCATCTCTCAATAATCAATAAATATTCTCACCAATCCATCTTTCTTTTTAACAAAAAATAATAGTTTCACCACAAGGTGGCACACTTTTCCAAATTAATCCCTTGTTAAGTTTCTCTTAGAGTATCATTTTAAATTCCTAAAACTAAATTGAGGCCATTCTATAGGTGGCCTTTAAAATTATTGTGTAACCAAGTAAGAGTTTTATTGATAGATCAACATCATCTTTTGGTATAAGGTTTGAAAAATATTCTAGAAATACATAAAAGAACTCCCTCACAATAAGTATATAATCAATGTTTAGTTTCTCCCTAACCATATGAGATAAGTACCCCACTTTAATAGGAATAAAACCCCATAAAATGGGTATGATTTCCATTAGAATTTCATATTTATCATCGCACAGATATAAGATCATAGGTTGGTTTCTAATATCAAACGAGACTTCCATTAGTCAACAATTGATGTTGGATTTATATTAATAAAGTCAATCAATGCTTAAACATCAAATTCAACAAAACACTGGTGGAAATCCAACCTATACCAACACTTATTTCCCAATGGTTTGAAAAAACTAGTGGGATAAAGAACCTATACCAACGGTTAGATTAAAATCTTGGCATTACTAATATAAGTTGGGTTTTCCCATCATTTTAACAAAATAATTTGGAAAGGTATAGAATTTTCCAATGGTTTGATAAAATCATTTGGAAGGTTTATATTAAATGGATTTATTTCTGTAGTTTTTCAAACCATTGGAATATAGAACCTTTACCTACAGTTTTTAATAATCGTTGGGGAAAACCCCTCAATTATCACCACTTCCTGATAAATTCTCCAGTAGATCTATACTCCTCTAATATAAACCTACTTCCCAACCAATTCCTGAGTAGATATCTCATCCTCCTCCGATAGATATCTCCTCGAACACTACTTCCTAGCCAATTAGCAAGAATATATCTCCTTCTCCTCCAACATAGATCTCCTTGAACCCTACTTCCTGGCCAATTCATGTGCAGATCTCTCCTCCTCTAACAGAGATCTCCTCTAACCCTACTTCCCAACCAATTCGCGAGTCACTTCCTCCCAAACAGATATCTCCAAGGTGTCAACCCTAATTCCCGAGTGCACATCCTCCAAAACTCATCTCTAACATTTTTCCCTAAATGAGACTAATCTAGGCTGTGAACCCTACTTCCCAACCAATGATCTATCTTTGATTCAAGTTATTTTTGTTCTTTCACTTCAAATCAGTATGTTGTAATTGAGTTATCCCTTATACCTCCATTTATTTTAGCTTTTTTCATTGTGCTTGGTGATTTCGATGTGATGGGTTGGTCCATATGTATGTGACATAACACTAATAAGGTTGATATGGATATTAGAATGGGAATGAGGCATGGGGCTAGATCCCAAATGATTAATTACCAGGTTAAGAGTCAGTGTGTTGTGAAATAGGATTTGTTACATGTTCTTTGTTTCTTGAATGTGTCGAATTGATTCTTATAGTAGGAGACAGATCATGGTGTGAGGGTATTGATTTTGAGACCAGGACTCAACTTGAGTGATAAGTAACTAGGGATATATCCATAATATAACTAGGGTCTTAGTTTTTTTATGTGAATCCTCCCTTGATTGAAAGGGTTGTCTATGGTACATCATGTAGGTCATCCCTTGAGTGAGAATGGATGACTAGGATATATCACTACTTATTTGAAATTAGGGTCATACTCAAATATCTGATAAACCATGAAGATCATCATTCCATATACATTCCTGAATTATCCTGTGATAACTATTCCAAGAACCTTACTCTAAGGTATAAATACAAAATTCTTCATTTACTAACATAGATCAATATATGATCATCCTCATCGCATTCTACATTGGTATGGTTCACAATCCCTATCAAATTTATATCATATACATCTAGTATGATTCAAAATTTATTAACCTAGCATGAATAATCTATGATGACTTAGTAAATAACCTAAAACCATAATAATTATTTGGTTTTATATTTCAACCATTCCTAAATCAATTTTCACCACATCTATTCTAAATCATGGCTCAAACACTTTACCTATTTATGGTGTGATCCCTACAATTGGACTAGACTCAACAAATATCCTTGGGAACCAACTAGTATAGATTTCTATCATCACCCAAGCATTTCCACCCATTGAATATTCTAATTTCATACTCATATATTCATCCCAAACTCTATAATTGGGTCTGAACTTCATGATATCCCAAGCTTCTTCTACCCCATACTATCAAAATTTCATCACCAAGGCCACATACCACTTCCCACTATAGAACCACACTATCCCTTAGGATGTATTGTAATTCCATTTATTTTCTATTCCTCACCTAAGGGTAAGACCATCCCCAATTCACATTTTTACACAGTTCCACCTATCCCATTGAGATTGAAAAAGGTCTATAAGCTCATCCCAATAAATTTAAATGAGATAACTCTAGACTATTGGGAAACTAAGAATCAAGGATCCTTGTCCAAACATAATGTATTTTACTAGTTCCCAATGCAATAAATTTTTCTTGGACAAGAACATGAAATTCATCAAATCCACCCACCTATCATAGTGGTAATTAGTAACAATGACATGGACCACTAAATTATGTACAAGGTATAGCAATTACATAGGATAATTACCTTATGAATTCTGAATTCAATTATTTATGTGTTATACATAATTAAATTTTTTATGTATTTAATTATAAATTCAATACATTGTAGATAATTCAAAATTATGTATGTATTCATAATTTTGTATAACACATAAATAATTATGTACTCAATTTTGTATGTATTGTATTCAAAATTCATAATTCAATTCTGTGTGTATTAAATTTAGAGTTCAATTCAGAATTCTGTATTGCACAGGGTAATTGACTTCTAAATTCAAAATTGAATTCTGGATTCAATTCTGAATTCAATTCTGTATGTGTTTAATTACCTTATAAATTATGTGTTATACTTGCAGATAATTTCTGAATTCTACATGTGTATGAGAGATGTGAGGGATACTTTGGAGAATTAGATATTTTTTCATTTCATCAAGTAGGAAATTAATTGTACTTATGGTTTATTAAGTTGTGTCTAAAAGGGTAGTAATTCAGAATTATATATTCTTTAAATGATATACTCAAGTTAAATTTCATCTAATGGTAGAAGGATTTTTCACTTTTACTTTTGATTATACTTGTATTTTCTTTCTTTTTTATTTTGTGTCCATTGATTGTTAAATAGTGGACATTGTTGATTATAATGAGTAATTTATTATCATTTTTTAAAGTCATAGTATACATTATTTTGATGTTATATTAACATGAGGATTTTATAATTTCTATCTATATGTTTTTAACAGAATATTCTATGTTTTTGTGAATGGAATGATCCATATAATTTCCAAAGAATTATAGTTTCATGCTAAAACATCCAATAGAGAAATACTCATTGATTTTGATTCTTTAATAAATGAACATTATGTTCTTGGAAACTACCCTTTTAACATTGTTACAGCATCATCAATAAAACTGACCAAGATTTGATTAATGGAAGATACATAAAAATTATATGAGATACATTTAATTGTGAAGATATAAATAATCTTGTTTCTTGTAGTACATATTATTATAGTATTTTTCAATGTGATTACTAACAGCTTCCATTTAGTGAGTAATATTTGTAAAGGATCATTATTTTGTACATATAATTATTTCTTCTTATCTTAGTGATCATAGTGATTCTAGGTGTGAAGTCTATTTCTTTCGAACTATATAGTTTGAAAAAGGTTGGTGATAAATTTTTCATCAATCATACATATTAAATAGAATATGAGTAATAGGGATTTATATTATTGATTTATTATTGATGAATATTTGGGTTTGAAATATGTTTATTCATATCATTGAAATCAATTAGGTTCCTTTTTTGGAGATTTTATACCATGGATCTAGTTACTAATCCTTATACTACTCTTGGGTAAAATGAGATATTTTTTATGAATTGGAACGAGTATGTTATAATATCCCTTTTGGACATTTCATGCTTTTATCTAAATCACCATGCACTATTTTTACATTTTTATTTTTTTCAAATTGTAATTTCTGTTTAATTGTGAAGATATAAATAATCTTGTTTCTTGTAGTGCATACTATTATAGCCTTTTTCAATGTGATTACTAACAGCTTCCATTTAGTGAGTAATATTTGTAAAGGATCATTATTTTCTACATATAATTATTTATCTTATCTTAGTGATCATAGTTATTCTAGGTGTGAAGTTTATTTCTTTCGAACTATGTAGTTTGAAAAAGGTTGGTGATAATGGTTTCATCAATCATACATATTAAATAGAATATGAGGAATAGGGATTTATATTATTTATTTATTATTGATGAATATTTGGGTTTGAAACATGTTTATACATATCATTGAAATCAATTAGGTTCTTTTTTTGGAGATTTTATACCATGGATCTAGTTACTGATCCTTATACTACTCTTAGGTAAAAGGAGATATTTTTTATGAATTGGAACGGGTATGTTATAATATCCCTTTTTGGACATTTCATGCTTTTATCTAAATCTCCATGCACTGTTTTTACATTTTTATTTTTTTCAAATTGTAATTTCTGTTTAGTTCTGTTTCATTTTTTAACATCAAATAGTTTTTATGTTGTTTTTTCATTTTTTTACTATGTTATACTTTGATTTTTCATAGTTTATAACACCTAAACCAATAAAACTATAGAGTGGGTAGAAAATTTGAGTATACTTTTTTGAATTTTTCTAACATCACTTTCTAATAATGTATTATCACTCTACTATGAGACCATAACTCATCCAATCTCAGCACACTTCTCTTCAATTTTGACTCCATAACTTAGTCAGATGCACCACTATTTCTCAGGCATGTGAACTACTCACAATATTTCCTAAGATATCCAATATTCCCATATCTTTGAAATGTGCATTGTGTATTTGGGAAAAATGTATTTTGATGCCCCATATCCCTATACTAAATACACTATAGTGATCCTCTTACATTAGAATCCTAAAATGACACCTCAAACAATTTCCCATGGAGGTGCTTATACTTCATCTTCAAACTTCTAAATGAAGTATTCCCTCCACCAAATCAGGAAGTAAAGAACTCACCTTCCATGTTCATGCAAAATATATATTTTCCAAATACATAATATTAACCACATATATATAGGTGGGAAAAATCAGAAGATTAGTCCATGATAACATCATTAGTCATAGATTCATCACAAATCTTCATACCTTAAGCCTTATATTAATCATATGATTTGACATATACTTACCAGATCAGTGAATGTTGATTCATATTCAATCACTAACAATTTTTCCTACTCAATATCTAAGAGATATCAAGATCTAGCTTTTTTAATATCATCTAGGAAGTTTTGGTCATTGAAGATCAATTAGAATCACTTCTAATAATGTTTTCATCCTTCCATTACACAATAACTTTACACCACAACATATCTAGACCCTTTAGTAAGAAAAAACCAAACCCATATTTTTAAGTCTCTAGGTTCTATAAAAAATTAAGATAAATATGTTTTTCATCAACAATTCATATGCCTTATTCAACCCCATAATTTAGTATTTTCAATGAATTATATATGACCCATCCTTTCCACAACCATCCCCATCATCAAAACTCCAATCACTCACAAGCTAGGTTTGCTATACAGGTCAATATACACATTCATTACCACTTATCTAACATTAGGGGCATACTAAAATACCTGATGAAAGGGGGACTCATGAACACTATACATAATAGTGGAGGTACCAATCAATGGAACAATATCAAGAATCCTATATGACTCATAATAGGGGGTAGTATCTAAAGGAATATCAACATTAATGAGGTCTCCAAAGGAATATCAACATTAATGAGGTCAGTGGATTCAAATAAAATTTCCACCTAATCATTTTTTGTTCCATTTTCATCCCCGTAATGTTGTGTTCAAGGAATTGGGTTGTCACCAGGATTACCATCATACACTTTGAGGGTTTTTACCTGACTAGCTTTCTAGATCGGTTATGCATCCTGCATCTCCTTATACAAATTATGGATGTCATCACATGTATGGTTGTCACTAGAGTGACCATGAGAGTCACCCTCATGCGAGTTATCAATAGAATGTGTTATATATCCTATAAAGATGTTTAGATGTCATCAGTAGAGGTGGTGGTCTGCCTAGTTTTTTATTCATTTTCCATAGAGAATTCCCATATCTTATCAGCATATGATGGGCCAGCAATGTCCCAACTCTTCCAATCAAGGACTGTAATATTCTCATTTCCATTCCTCTTTCATCATTTAGAATATTAAATTCCTTTATTGTGGAAAATGAAACAATCCTTTTCCCTATTACATAATGTGGAAAAATGACAAAAACAACATGTAATTAATATAAAACATTACCTTCCTTTTATATTGGATGAAGAGTTTGATGATTTCATTCCTTCTGTTTAATACCACTTCTTCCAAAATAATTTTGGACATCTAAACATCTACAATAATTATCATATGGTTCTCAAACCATGGGTTGTCAGTCTGTCTATCATCATAACTAGATGCTATCCAAAATCACAAATTTTGGAAATAATTGAGGTACTTGGAATGATGATATCCCACTGAAACTCATCCTTAGTGACGTTAAGGAAATTTTTATACTTTTCTCTAACTCATTAGTCTATCTATAGACTCATTAAGAGTCCAAATATCCTTACATAGATATCTTTTGTGAAAATTATGATATTTTGATGATCATTACCATAGAGTCAAATCCCCTGAAATGATACACATGATTAAAATATGGATTTTCCTTTCATTTGATTTAGCATAGTCCAAGACCACATCTTTAGTATAGTTTCACATGTGATAATAAAACTCCTACTTAGACATACCTGAAGTACCTTTCATGTTGAGTTTTATTATTTTCCATTATTGTATGATTATGATTAGAAAATAACATTTTTTGAACAAATTAATATATTTTCTACAGAAAAATAATCAAATATGAAATAATGTACACTGTAATTGAAATTTAGAAAATATATGTGTCCAAAATGTTGCACTTCTCGTGGATAGGTATAAAATTTGATCTCAAGTGGAATGTTGTGATTTCCAATGTGGTGTTTTTTGATAATGATACCATGAATAATTAGATATGAATGACTTCTAAACATCTGAATTCATCCTAAAGTATTCAGTATATTTCAAGAATAAGTTTTTTTGAATTACATATGTTGTATTATAGTGTATTTCTAGGTTTTTTATTGTGAAATGGATGGGGAAAATAGTGGAAAAAATTGCGGGAGTTTTGTGAATTCTGTAGGAAATAGTGGAATTCCATGTATTCTATGGGAAATAGAAGATAGTGGAAAATAGTTGAATTCTGTGTGAATTATGTGTATTCTTTTATTTGTTCTTTGTGTATGGAAAACAGTATATTTTTATGTATTACATAGTGAGGGAATTATGTGTATTCCATGTTTGTGCTTTGTGTTTGTTATTGTATTGTTTTCATGTGTTGTATTAGTTTTTTAAATTCTGGGTATGGTATTTACTGTTTTCAAAGTGGTTTTGAATGGTATTGTTTGTTGTATGTAATATTGGAGATGGTATTGTCTAATGTATTTAATTTTGGACCTACTCTGGGAAAAATAGTGGGGGTCTGATGTACTGAATTTCACAGGAACTCTATACCATGTTGGAGCTACACTGGGAAAAACAGTAGGGGTCTTGTGTACTAAATTTTATAGGAACTCAATACCAACGGTTCATAAACCGTTGGTATAGTTTGAAGAGGAATTTATACCAATGGTTATTATTAAACCGTTGGTAGAACTCTATACCAATGGTTGCTAACCATTGGTAGAGTTTTCAGACATATGCTCTACACCAAAGGTTGACAAACTGTTGACATATATTTATACCAACAGTTCTCAATAAACCATTATTATGGTTCAATTTGAAGTGTCATATACCAACAGTTGAGTTATAACTGTTGGTAAAGAGATATACCCATAGCATTACATCCAAAAGTTATTGAAACCATTGGTATAAAATATACCAACAGTTTTATGGTCTATACCAATGGTTTACAACCATTGGTGTAACTTCCGTTTCCAGCAGTGAAATGTATAATTATAATATTTGCAAGAATCATATTCTCACATACATTAATTGAAGAAGAATCATAAACTTGAGATGTGGTCATCTTACCATTAGGGGTTTTCACCATTAATTATATATCTAATTGTTTGATTAGAATCTTGATACCCTTATAAAATTAATCAGATATGAAAGAATGGGTAGATCCATATTCAAATAAGACATTAATCATTCTATATTGGATGGTAAGTTTTCCTTTCACCATGTCATTATTATATCCCTCATTAGAAATAGTTATCAAAATATATTTTACATTGTCTCTTGTCTTAAGAGGTTATTGATGTCGATCATCATCATTATCTTTTATATTTGGGCACTAGTTAGCATAATTCTCAAAATCCTTTCATTTGAAACACTAGAGTGTGGGTGGTTCATTCTATGGTTATTTATCTATATTTTAATCATTACCTAACTTCTTCGCATCACTTCAAAATTTTATTTCCTTATGACCTTCCCTTATGCACTTAAATCATTTACTATTCCCCTTAAGATAATTTACTTCATGTTTATTCCCAAACTCTGAGCATAAAGGAAAAATATTCTTCTTCTCTTCATGGTTTTTATATTTTCCATTGAATCCCATTTTTATATTCTTATTAAATACATGAGATTGATATATAACTTTGACCAACATTTCCACCTTGATAGAACATCAAATGATCTCTTCATATCTACTGAAGTATCTTATGGATAACACCATTTTTATAATTTCTTTTAACCCACTAAAGAATCAATCAACCTTACTTTCAAGTTGGATGGTAATACCTAAATCCTAACTCACAAGTCTTGTAAAATTTTCCTAATAGATACCAAAATTTTCATCATCCTTTTTCTTTATCTCAAAGAACTCCTTCTTCATCTTCATACAAAGAATATTAGGAAATTACTTATTGAAAAATTAGTTATTGAACTCATCCCAATCCATGGAGTTAATTTCATAATGTTCCCTTGTATTCTTGATGAGAGTATACCATCGATCCACTTCACCTTCCAAAAAATAGCAATCCAAAATAAAATTTTCAAGTTCCAAACACTTGAGAATAGAAAATATCTTTTCAATATTACTGATCCATTTCTCATTAACTATAAAATCAGCAGATCTATTAAAGGAAGGTGGAAATTTCCTTATGAATGACTCATTAGAACATTATTCCTTCTTTTTCTTGTTTGAAATCTCAACTTGATTCATGGATTGAGAATGTTTTGTAAGAATAGTAATGATATTTTACATTCTATATCCCATTAACATTGGATTCTCAAGAGGATAATCATTTCATTTTCCATCATACTCTTTATTAACATGGTTCCTTTGGGTTCCATCCATTGACTAAAACGAAAAATCATAGTGTAGGAAATAATAATCATAGTGAGGAACCATATAATCATGAAAAATCAATTATAGAATGTCTAAATTATGACACCTTATTTTTTATCTATGAAATATTAGGTTTATACTAGGCCATTCATATCCATCATATATTTAAACCCTTTATGATGGTTTATAAAGAGTGTGTGAATTTCCAAAGAATATCCCATGTGAGTGTCGGACTAGGTTTGCAGCAAGGATCGTTGTCATGAACCAAGTCACAATCGATTCCAAATCAATGCACCCTTTTCAAAGTTCTTACCCCTTAGTAACTAAATTCTAGAGCCATATCCACTTATAGTATCCAGATAGAAATTTAATTTTTTGGAAAACACCCACTCTATCCTTTATTAAAATTCAAGAAATTTTATCTATACTTTGAATCATTCATATACTTATCCTTGGAAATTTAATTAGGGATATCACTAAATATTTCTCAAACTAGTATCCACATTTTAACTAAACCTATACTTTGATACCAACTATAGTGACCCAGGTTTTTAAAACAAAGATATTATATCTTTTTAGATAAAAATTAATTAAATTATATAAAAACATTCCTAATTATTATAAAGGTATAGTGACTTTAGTAACATGGAAACATAAAAAACTAGTTCATATGTGAACTACATCATCTCCCACTATGTTCTTCACAACTCATACCCTTATTATACATATCATACATAAGAATTTTCTTTATAACTTGGGGAAATTAGATATAATAATTGGTGATCTTAGATTCTTATTAAGGGTGAATAATGGTGATATGTATTCATGACATGAAAATAAGGGTATGAGAACATGAGAATAACATATGAAAACCATACCTTGAATATCATAGATCAAAATCTTGATTTATGGAATAAATATTGGCAGTTTCTAAGAAATGAATCAGGAGGAAATCAAAGAACATGAGCCATGATAGAATAACATTGGAATAAAACCTATAATTGTGGTATAAACATAAGTATAAAAAAGTTCCATAGTATTCAAGGATCACTACCAAGGTTATCATAGTGGAATGGGTTCACTCTACAAACCATTGTAGTAGTCAATGTTCACTCCCAAGACCATCATAGTAGACAAAGTCCCTTACTGAACTGGATTCACTCCCCATTATAGTCATCTCTTTCTCATTAGATATAAATATTTACCTAATTCATTGAAGGGAGATATAGGTCCCACCCATCATATAATGAAAATCATATGTAATTATTCCAAAATATTATAAAACATTTATCATATCATAACCCGTGAAATTGAATGGGTTTTATAAAAATTCCATTATATCATAAAATGTAGAAAAGATGCATTCTTCATAATCATTTCATCATTTCATCATAACATGAACCATGAAAAGAACCTGGTTTTATAAGTATTATATCATGGTATAAACCATGGAAGATAAATGGGTTTTGTAAACATGTTTTCATCATAAACACAAACCATCCATAAAAAGAATAATAATGGTATCCTTGGATCATATCCCTATTAAATTATAAGTAGCATCAAAGGATGTCATATTAGATAGAAAGTGATTATTAAATATCACATGGAACATATTTTGAAGAAAATAAATTTTCATTAAAAATAAATTTTTAAAATTAAAAAATTATAAAATATTTTGGAAATCGTTTTCTTTGAAAATAACCTTGAAAACTTATAAAGAAATCATTGTAAATCATTTAAAACATTTCATGATAAAAATATAACTTCCACTTTTAAAAAATATAAAAGAGAAAACATTTTCAAAATCTTTTTATTTAAAAATAACCTTGGAATTTTATAAAGGAATATTCAAAGTAATGATTGGACATGACAACAAAGAATTTTTTTTTATATCGTACATGTTAAAACATAGATTCATTTAAAATTTTTAATAAATTCCAAACATGAATTGTTTGGAAAATGACATGAATATTCATTTCAAAAAATTGAAAAGTCAAACATGGGTAAAAATTTCTTTAATAAATAATTTAGATAATGTTAATACAATTTTTGATGTCACGAACCAGCTTGGGTACCCTGGTAACCCAATAACCAAGCCAGCCCTGACATAGCCTAAAGGGAGTTCCCAATCCCCATGGTTCAGCGACTAGCACCTGGAATCATACAATATACAAGTGGGAATGATTTTTTCACAAAAATGCAGAAGAAAGAGTAAAACAAATAGTATGCATAACAAAAGAAACTCCACTGGGATTGATGTACCAGAATACAAAGAGGCATAAAATGCCAAAGTACTACAATCCAAGTACTGAAAAGGGAAAAACCTTCCCAATGTCCCTAAGGACACAACTCACCAAGACAAGATATCGACAACTGGATCCACCTCCAAGAGGTACCTTCCCTTTGCTCGATCCAGGAAGAGGAAAGTCTACAAACACCTGAAGGAAAAAATTGGGTGTGAGCCTAGGCCCAATAGGATACCACCAAAGATTCCATAACAGATTCCAAATATAGATTATCCAAAGAAAAGATTCCAATTTTCAAATAAATAGGTTTGGAAATTCAAAAGCATATTCTAAAAAAATATGTTGAACATTTTCAAATGATCAGAATAAATATTTCAAGCAAAGGCTTTACAAATGATAGAATATTTATAAAACAATGGATTATGTAAAACATTTATATAAAACAGTTTATATAAATTCAGCAGGCATGTAAAGAAGTTCACAAGCATTGGCATACATTTATAGCTAAAATATAAATAAACAAGTGAGCAACATGGTCATCTGCCAAAAGGTACAATAGTATTAACCAGTTATAGGATTCCAGACTCTCTATATGAACTCAGAAAAATGTGCATACACACGTCCCTATGACACTGGCCAAAGGAGACTAGTCACGAACTCGTCGGGGATGTGACCCACCGCAAGTATGTTTTAGAACGCTGTTGTAGCGTAGAGTGTATCCAAATAACTAACTAACTACCTAAGGCTTGCATACACTCTTATATGATGGGCGAACTATTTTAAGAATGCTTAAAATACGATCAATCCCATTATCCCATTTCAAATAAATTCCAATTTCATTCCATTTAAAACCAAAACAGGTTTTATTCAAAACATGCTTTTCCACAAGAAAAACCCAATGGGTTTCTATCAAATCCTTTTTAAGCCATTTTCATAAGTTTTAAATCCATTCAAAATCAAGTCCATCATTACACAATTAATTTCACAATTAAATTCAACAATTTAATTGAAATCATTTCCATAAAATCCACAATTTCAATTTAAACAATTTAAATTAGCCAATTTCCATAAACATGACCAATTAAATGGAATTGGGGTTTTCCCAAATTTCTATGCCAAAACCATTTCAAATATCTCAATTCAATGGAATCGAGTTTTTATCAATTAATTGAAAGCAAATTTGATCAATTCAATTTAAATCAAAAATTGAAATAAATCAAGAAAATACACTGATAAACAATATGGAAAGTTGGGACAGAACCACCTACCTCAATTTATTGATGGGAGTTAACCCAAAAAACCCCCCAACCACCAAGCGTCACAACGACGTCGATCAAAAACTAGATCTAAATCCTTAAAACCAAAATTAAGATCAAAGAGATCAAGATCTTGAAAAACTAGATCTAGATTCACAATCCTAGATCTATACCTCAACTCATAGGTATAGATCCATGGAAAAAAAGGAAATATTCCATGAAAAGATCAAGGAAAGATAGAGGAATAAACGAGATATGCAACGGGATGAAATCCACTTACTGGGAGGAGAGCGGATCTTCAATCCAAGCCTTCAATATCGAAGAAAGCTGTTCGGATCACCTTGGAATCTCTCTAGGAGGATTTTGAAAGACCTAAAAAGAGATAATCCTGAGCCAAGATCAAAAATATGGAAGACCTGGGAGTTTGGGTGGTTTTAAAAAAAAATCGGAATTAAAAACCGCGTGCATGGTTTACCTAGGCAGAGGCGCACGGTTTTTCAAACCGTGTGCACACTATGCGGACCTCACTATCCAGAGATACACGGTCTGCACAGTTTGGTCGCACGGTTTGTCAAACTGTGCGCACACCGTGCATACCTCTTTATCCAGTGCTGCTTGGTTGGCACGGTTTGGTCGCACGGTTTTTCAAACTGTGTGCAAACCATGCACAAGCCATTGCCCTTTTGTTTTACTTAAAAGTTCACCCAAACGCACCCCCAAGTCACTACTCCAAAACAGAGGTGCTTAAAAACATCAAAAGTACCTAGAAACGTAATGTGATGTTACAAGCTCCCCACCATAAGATCTTTTTGTCCCCAGAAAGCCTATGAAGAAACCTCCACATAAAAAATATGAGGCCACTGATCTCTCATTAGTGCCTTGCTTTCCCACGTCTCATGAGAATCAGAACCATGCTACCATAGTACATAGACCAGAGGTATCATTCTCCCATGAAGTTCCTTGGTCTCTGAATCAACAAGCCTGACTGGTCATTCAATAACAGATAAATCTGGTTCAATCTCAAGATCACTCCACCTCACAACATGGGATGGATCAGAGAGATACTTTTGTAGTTGCGATACATGGAACACGTTATGTATCGATGTCAGTTGTGGTGGTAGAGATAAATAGTAAGAAATTTTCCCTATAAGACCAATAACCTCAAAAGGTCCCACAAAATGAGGAGCAAGCTTCCCTTGCCTCCCAAGCCGTCGATGACCTAATCGGGGTGAGACTTTCAAGAACACCCGGTCACCAACTAAGAAGTCTAAAGGTTTATAATGACGATCAGCATAAGACTTGTACCGACTCTGTGTTGTCAACATTCTTTGATGAATCAACTGGATCTTAGTTGTCGTCTCTTGGACCAAACTCAGTCCTACCGAAGAACTTCCACCAATCTCCGACCAACATAAAGGAGATTTACATGGACGGCCATACAAATCCTCAAAAGGATCCATTTTGATTGCAGACTGATAACTGTAATAATAAGAGAAATCAACTAGCCCCATATGATAATCCCAAGAGCCACCAAAATCAATAACACAAGCATGGAGCATATCCTCAAGGATCTGAATAGCTCTCTCTATCTGGCCATCTGACTGTGGATGGTAGGTCGTGCTCAAACGGACCTGAGATCCCAGTGCATCTTGAAGGCCTCACCAAAAGCGAGAAGTAAACCAAGGATCCCTATCAAATACTATAGCAGATGGAACTCCGTGCAATCGAACAACTTATTTCACATAGATATTTCCCAACTCATCAACTTTGGTTGTATTCTGAATAGGTATAAAGTGAGCCGACTTGGTCAGCCAGTCGATCACAACCCATATCACGTTATTCTTCCTCTGGGTTTGAGGTAACCCAACCACAAATTCCATCGAGATTTCATCCCACTTCCATGTAGGGACAGGAAGTTTTTTAAGCAAACCCGAAGGTTTCTGGTGCTCGTCTTTCACCTGCTGGCATGTATAGAAACGGGATACAAACTCGTAAATGTCTCGTCTCATACTTTTCCACCAGAACTACCACCGCATGTCATAAAACATTTTCTTGGTTCCTGGGTGCACAGTCCACTGAGAGTTGTGGAAATACCTCATCACATCCTTCCTTTCCGATAACGGCACAACGTAATGGTTTCTATAACACAAAACACCCTCTTTGGAGAATGACCACTGGGTGTCGGTCTCCCCACCATAAAGAGAGTCCCTAATGCTATGGAATTCATCATCCAGTTGTTGTTCCTGAAGAATCAATTCGATGAGAGCATAAGTCAACTGAACACTGGCTAAAGAAACTTCATTCCCCTTCCACTGAACTCCAATATGCAATTGAGCAAAAATAGCCATCAAACTCCACTCTTCTGAAGATTATTTCACAGACTGAGTTGGAAGTTTCCTGCTTAACGCATCTGCAACGACATTCCCTTTACCCAGGGTATAGACAATGTCAAAGTCAAAAGATTACAGGTACTCCACCCAACACCTTTGGCGAGGATTCAAATATTTTTGAGAGAAGATAAAACTCAAGCTCTTGTGATCTGAATACACAGTAAACCTTTCTCCATAAAATTAATGTCTCCAACACTTAAGTGTGTGCATTACAGCTGCAAGTTCAAGATCATGGGTAGGATAGTTCTTCTCATGAGGCTTAAGCTAACGAGATCCATAGGCAACAACATGATTACCCTGCATGAGGATACATCCCAAACCTGAACCTGATGCATCACATAAGACCACATAACCTATCCCAGCATCAGGAAGAGTTAACACCGACACAATAGTCAAAAGACGCTTTAGCTCAACAAAATAACTCTGACATTTTTCATTCCAGGAAAACTTCACTCCCTTTCGAGTCAGAGCAGTCATTGGAGAAGCTAACTTTGAGAAGTCATTAACAAACCGGTGATAATATCCTGCTAAGCCAAAGAAGCTCCAAATCTCAAAAACATTTTGTGGTTGTTCCCAAGTCATAAAAGCCCTCACCTTATCAGGATCGACTAATATTCCTTGTTCTGACACCACATGTCCCAAGAATTTCACTTCCTGAATCCAAAAATCGCACTTTGAAAGCTTCGAATAAATTCGGTGATTCCTTAGAAGACTCAGAACTGTTCTCAGATGATTCACATGATCCTCCTCAGACTTGGAGTAGACAAGAATGTCATCCAAAAATACTACCATGAAAGTATCTAAGTACTCACGGAAAAGCATGTTCATCAAAGCCATGAAAATTGCAGGAGCATTTGTTAGGCCGAAGGGCATAACAAGGTACTCATAATGGCCATACCTGCTCCAAAAAGAGGTCTTAGGAATGTCAGATTCCTTTATCCTCAACTGAGGGTAACTGGATTGAAGATCTATTTTTTAAAACCACTTTTCTCCTTTCAATTGATCAAAAAAATCATCAATTTGTTGTAACGGATATTTTTTCTTTATCGTAACTCGATTGATCTTTCGATAATCAACACATAAGCAAAGAGAACCATCATCCTTCTTGGAAAAGAGAACTGGTTCTGCCCAAGGTGGCACACTCGGGCGTATAAATCCTTTCTCAAGAAGATCTTCTAACTGAGACTTCAGTTCTTTTAGTTCAGCTGGAACCATTCGGTAAGAGGGAATAGAAACCAGTTGAGTACCAAGAATTAAGTCCATAGAAAATTCAACCTCTCTTACTAGTGGAAAACTAGAGAAATCAGAAGGAAACACGTTTGGAAACTCAGCGACGACTAGGGAAATATCACCACACATTGAATCTCTCTCTAGATCAAAAGCAAAAGATGATATAACTTTCCCCAAATCTGGATAAGAGGGTCTAACTCTGCTTGACCTTGGGTCCCATTCTCCTTGAAAAACATGGGGAACACCACTAGGCGTAGTAAGATAGACCCATCTAAGATAACAATCGATTCGGGCTTTATTGGAAATGAGCCAATCCATCCCAAAAATTACATCAAAAGATTTCATGTCGAGAACCAAGAAATTCCAAGAATGATTGACATGTGATAGAGAGAAGACACAAGCAGGACAACGGAGACCCTTCTCTCTCATTATACCAAGGGGTATAGTAATATCCATTGCATAGTATAAAAGTTACATAGGTAGATTAAGCAGATTAACAAGAGGGGTTGAAATAAAAGAGTGAGATGCACCAGTATTAAAAAGAGTTGTCACTAAAGACGAATCTATAGTAATGGTACCTCTCACAGTTGCAGGACCTGTATCAGCTACCTCTGGAAACTCTTCCACTGCGTGAAGAAGCTTCGTTCTGGATGCCTATGGATGGAACCCTTTTTTACTTGAAACATTAGATTGCCCCACAGTTTCTGGAGGTGCTGATGATCCTGTTCTAGCACGTGGAGTAGAGAAGTGATAGAAGAATCTCTGTAAGTTCCCTAAACGTCCGCAAGAGCTACAGTTCTTGGGTGCCTCAGTGCAAACCCTCTTAGAATTTCCTGGATTTCAACACTAATAGCAAGTCAAAGAATCCCCTACCGTTGTTACCGGAGGTCTAGAATGACTCTGTTTTCGAGAACTGCCATAAGAAACGTCTCGCTTCCCCTTAAAGGAATCGACACTACCACTATGAGGGAAAAGAACCTCCTTCAACCCTGACTTTTCTGCCCGGTCAATCTCAACCATCATGGCCCTATCTAGCACATCAGCATAAGTAGGTAACTTCAGTAAGAAAACCTAAGAATGAATATCTGATCGAAGTCCCAACTCGGATCATCGCACCTTCATCCTCTCATTAGATACAATCTCAGGAGAAAACTGTACCAACTCAGAAAATCGATTTGAGTACTCAGTCATGGTTTTTTTTGGCCTGCTCAAACATGAAAAACTACACAGCCTTGGCCAACACCATTGATTCTGGATAGAACTGGTTAGTGAAAGGAACCCTAAAGTCTTTCCACTCCAGACCCTCATGTTTCCCAACCGTCACCATCGTGTCCCGCCATCTCCTACTTGGTCCCTCTAGTACGAAGGTGGAACACTTCACCTTGATCACATCAGGTGTCTCCAAGAACCCAAATAGACGTTCAATCTTACTCAACCATTCCTCAGAATGTTGAGGATTAGTGGAGCCTTTGAAAATTTGTGGCTTCTGGTGTAGGAATTCTTGATAACGACTTCAGAGAATATCACTATGAGGATCTATAGCTAGAGTCTGAATAGGAACTAGAGGTGTTGCATGTCCTAGAGCTTGGACAGTGCGAACAATCACCTCGACCAGACTCGGATCCACAATAGGACTTGCTTGTTGAGGTTCAGCAGTAGCCTCTTTTTGGATCTGAGCTCCATGTCTTCTCGGAGGCATGATGCTTCACAGTATAGAAAGACATATATTAACACCCAAACTGAGCAACAAGGAAATCTATTCTTAAAATAAGGGATAATAGGATCTGGATTCCACTATATCCAAATAAAAATAGAGAAAATACTAGAACTAATCCACATGTTGTATTTCCCTAACCAACCCTGGTGACTTAAGGTTCATTGTGGTGAGAGCTGGCTAGGCACTCAATCACAACTACCTCCTAAGTCCTGACAAGAATACTCAATGCATATTATCATCAAGGCAAGATGCTTAACCTGCCTCTAATACCACTTTGTCACGAACCAGCCCGGGTACCCTGGTAACCCGATAACCGAGCCGGCCCTGACATAGCCTGAAAGGCGTTCTCGATCCCCACGGGTTGGCGACTAGCACCTGGCATCGTACAACATATAAGTGGGAACGATTTTTCCACAAGAATGCGGAAGCAAGAGTAAAACAAATAGTATGCATAACAAAAGAAACTCCATTGGGAGTGATGTACCAGAATACAAAGAGGAATTAAATGTCAAAGTACTACAACCCAAGTACTGAAAAGGGAAAAAAAGTACCAAAGTCCCTAAGGACACAACTCACCAAGACTAGAGATCAACAAATGGATCCACCTCCAAGAGGTCCCTTCCCTTTTCTCGATCATGGAAGAAGAAAGTCTACAAGCACCTGAAGGCAAAAGTAGGGTGTGAGCCTAATCCTAGTAGGATACCACCAAAGATTCCATAACAGATGCCAAATATAGATTATCCAAAGAAAATCTTTCAATTTTTAAATAAACAGGTTTGGCAATTCAAAATCATATTCTAACAAAATATGTTGAACATTTTCAAATGATCGGAATAAATATTTCATGAAAAGGCTTTAAAAATGATGAAATATTTCTAAAATAATGGCTTACGTAAAACATTTATATAAAACTGTTTATATAAATTCAGAAGGCATGTAAAGTAGTTCACAAGCATTGGCATACATTTATATCTCAAATATAAATAAACAAGCGAGCAACATGGTCATCTTCCAAAAGGTACGATAGTATTAACTAGTTATAGGATTCCGCACTCTCTATGTGAACTCAGAAAAATGTGTATACACACATCCCTATGACACTGGCCAAAGGAGACTAGTCACCAACCCGTCGAGGATGTGACCCGCCACAAGTATGTTTTAGAACGTTGTCATAGCGTATAGTGTATCCAAATAACTCACTAACTACCTAAGGCTTTCATGAACTCTTACATGATGGGTGAACTATTTGAAGAATTCTTAAAATACGATCAATCCCATTCTCCCATTTCAAAAAAATGTGAATTTCCTTCCATTTAAAACCAAAACAAGTTTTATTCAAAACATGCCTTTCCACAAGATAAAACCAATGGGTTTCTATCAAATCCTTTTTAATCCATTTTCATAAGTTTAAAATCCATTCAAAATCAATTCCATCATTACACAATTCATTTCACAATTAAATTCAACAATTTAATTGAAATCATTTCCATCAAATCCAAAATTTAAATTTAAACAATTTAAATTGGCCAATTTCCATAAACACACCTAATTCAATGTAATTGGGGGTTTTCCCAAATTTTTATGCCAAAACCATTTCAAATATCTCAATTCAATGGAATCGAGTTTTTATCAATTAATTGAAAGAAAATTTGAGCAATTGAATTTAAATCAACAATTGAAATAAATCAAGAAAATATAATGATAAACAATTTGGAAATTCAGGACGGAACCACCTACCTCAATTTATTTACGGGAGTTAACCCAACGAGAAACATCAACCACTGAGCGGCACAATGACGTTGATCAAAAACTGGATCTAAATCCTTAAAACCAAAATTAAGATCAAAGGGATCAAGATCTTGAAAAACTAGATCTAGATTCACAATCCTAGATCTATATCTCAACTCATAGGTATAGATCCCTGGAAACAAAGGAAATCATCCATGAAAAGATCAAGGAAAGATAGAGGAATAAACGAGATACGCAACGGGATGAAATCCACTTACCGGGAGGAGATCATATCTTCAATCCAAGCCTTCAATCTCGAAGAAAGATGTTAGGATCGCCTAGTAATATCTATAGGAGGCTTTAGAGAGACCTAAAAAGAGATAAGCCTGAGCCAAGGTCGAAAATATGGAAGACCCGGGGGTTCGGGTGGTTTTAAAAGAAATTTTCAGAATTAAAAACTGTGTGCACTATTTACCTGGGTAGAGGCATACGATTTGTCAAACTGTGGGCACACCATGCGGACCTCACTATCCAGAGATACACAGTCTGCACGGTTTGGTCACATGGTTTTTTAAACCATGCACACACCGTGCGTACCTCTCTATCCAGTGATGCTTGGTTGGCACGGTTTGGTCCCATGATTTGTCAAACCGTTTTCAAACCGTGCACAAGACGTTTCCCTTTTTTTACTTAAAAGTTCTCCCAAACGCACCCCAAAGTCACTAATCCAAAATAGAGGTGCTTAGATACATCAAAATTACCTGGAAACGTAACGTGATGTTACATTTCAAACATTTTTTTAAAAACATGGTTTTGGAAGAGAAATGGATTTTCGATCGAAGAGAGAAATAAAAATGATTTTTTTTTAAAACATTCTTTTGAAATCATGAGTATATGAAGAGAGTAAAATTAATATAAAACATGTATTATCATGACACAACCATATTAGAATAAAATTAATTACTTTCTTGAGGTATGGATCATAAGATTTTATCATCAGAAACATAAAAAAAATCTTGATAAATAATGAGACTATAACATAAAATGGATATTTATATCCCCATGATTTTTAGAAGAATAATCATAAAATATATTCATGGGAATTATATACACCACATAAAAGAAATAGGTGGTGAATATGTCATGTGTCTCATAAAAGTAAAAATTGAGATAGAAATCCCTTACCTTAAGTCTTGAATTCCTTCATACATATTAAAACCTCTGGTATCAAAAATATAATTTTTTAATAAATATATTAAATAAAAATAATTATATATATAATAAAATATATTATTTTCTTATGAACTTTTATTACCTGTTTATTAACAATTTTATGTTAAAGTCACATTTTGGGAAATAACATCTTTGTTTTTCATGTATGTTTTGATTTTTTATTTTTGGTATAATTAATTTGATCATGGTTAGATAATATATATAATTTTAACCATGATATTAATTTCAAATCTATTAATTATATAACTTTTTATAGAAACCCATAATATTTAGATATATAAAATGAAATACACCATTCATGGAGATGGAAGGTCATATGTACGAATGAACGTTGTTTCCATTTTCTTGACAGATTGAATAAAATAAAGGTAAATAATATATTAACATTATAGTATACTTTTTATTTCATATATATCAAATATTATCATTAAAATCATCTTTATTACTCTCCACTTAAAGCATGAACAAATCACATTGTTTCGTGAGGTGGTAGTCCGCTATACACAAGAGTGACATTGTCATATTCCCAAAGAATGGAAAGTAAAAATTTATATGTGATAAAATAATTCGTACAGTATAATAATATCATAAATATAATATATAAACATTTAATCAATAATTATATCTATCTATGAGAGTTGGTGATGGGAGATGAATAACATCAGTTCATGAGGCGGTAGTCGGTTGTACACACAAATGATGATTTTTTATCCTATTTGATGTAAGAGTAGATAGTTGTAGGTCATGAACTTAACATAAATACATATTATTATATTTATAATTATTTTATTATATAATAATGATATAATAATAATTTAAGGATTTTTAGGATGGGATAAAATAAAACACTTGGTTTGGGGTGTTACCTCTTCTTCAGAAAACTTATTTTAGTTTGAAACAAAAGGTTTCTTAGGTTGTATTTATGAAAAAAATAAGTATTATATGATTTTAAGAGGGATTTAAGGAATTTATTTTGGTATTTAAGTTCTGAAACAAATGCTTTTGTAAGTGTTAAGAGGATAGTATAGGTGGTGTCCTTTTATAAGTGAGATGAGTGGCATACTAGTAATTTTTTGAAAAGAAAAGGGTATACCCATGTTATTCCCATGTACCAAGGCTCTAAAACGAACCATTATAAATAATAGAAGAAATAAGGACAAAATATAGTTATTAAATGGATTTTGTACATGTTTTTTATCTTATTTAAACATTATTTTTTTAGTTAAGCCCATGGTAAACTCATTTTTTCTTTAACTATGGTAAATATATTTTTAATATTTTTATGATTCATTATAGTAAAAAATTAAGTTTAAATTATTATATAATATAAATTATTATGATTAAAAATATTTAATCCATTTTTTAAAATTAAATTCACATAGGTGGAAATTTTTAATTTAAAAATAAACACGAAAACTCGACGAGAAAGCAGTTTTCCAAACAGAAAATGTTCAGAAGCTTAAAAAGTTTTCATATCAAATTTCAATATAAAAAAATATTCTGTTTACATAAATTGAATTAATTGATATAAAATATATTTAATTTTAATTTTAAACCCATTTTAAATAAAATTAACATTATTAATTCTTTAAATTAAAAGGTAGTTTTCAATAAAAACAAGTGTTTTTCACTATTCATTAAAAATTTAATCTTTTCAAAAAAAATCCAAAACATTCACCTAAAGATAATTTTGAAATTATTATTTAAAAAATTAAGTTTATATTATCAAAATAATTTTACAAAGTTCTCAAAAATAAATTTTATTATTGGTCACAAAAATAAATAAAAAACATTTTTTTAGAAAAATTGTATTTTCAAGCAGATAAACTTTTCTAAAAATTAAGTACTTTTTTATTAATATGTTTTATTTATATAATACAATTAAAATTAATATTTGATATTATTCATTACTATTCATATTTAAATTTTTTATGGAAATGTTATAATGATCATGTTTAAATAATATTATTAATAATATATCAATGTTTGTTAAAACTCAGTGTTACGTATAACACAAGCTATAAAAGAAATTTAGTTTATTAAAATAATAATAAAAACTTGGGGTGTTATAGGTTTGGAACCATTCTGACCATCATGGTATTATGTTATGGGTTATATAATCAACCCAATAATGGGTATTTTCATATGGTATGAGTTTGTATCCATTCCAACTATCATTGGATATATATTTTTTGTAGGCATTAATTTCAACCATAGAAGTACGTGTTACTATGAAATAGGTATGAGGGATGCGTTAGGAACCATAATAACTATTATAGATGGAAAATTCAAAGGGTTTTCACTACACTAGCCCTAAGTTTTGATTGTTGAGATGTTATCAAGGGAAGGTTCCATTCTGACCCTTAGTATTGATTATTTGTGATGATATCAAGGGTAAGTACAATTCCGACCCATTAGATTCATGATACAAATGAGAATCCTAGATTGGCTATAATAGTAATAAATTTTCTTATTTATATCTTAGACCGAGTTTGGATGTTTCTCCATGATCTATGACCTATTAGGGTATGGTTTAGAGAGTGGGTGATTAGGATAAGTGATGTATTAACATGAATCGCGATATTAGTGATTTGAGTGATATAATTAGGTATTAAGTAATTTTCCTATTATTGTTTGATATGATTCATGATGAAAGAGGGTAACTCGAAAGAGAGGGGTTAGACTAGATATGTTGATGACTTAAAATCTATAGACATGGGTAAATTATTTAAGTTATAGAAATGAAATGTAAGTAGTGTGTGATCATGTATCTAGTTAGGCATAGAGATTCCATAATATTTATGAAGAAAAAATAAAGGGTAGTGCTTAATTTATGTTTAGTTTGACATGTAGGTAGCCATGTTTAGATGTTAGTTAGGCTTGGGGGACACAGACTTTATGATGTAGCTTGTGGTGTTATGAGTTGAGTTGTTTAGTGGGGAAGCACAAGAGTGTATATCTGCCATGTTGTGAGATGTTATCATCAACATGGACAGTTATGCACTATTGAGAGAGTGGGGTTTTTCTTGACCTATATTATATGATGATAGGTAAAACCTATTCTTGTAATAAGGTAGGTAATATTGGTGTTTGATAAGGAATTACTTGCCTTGGATAACATATTGTGCATGATGATGATTGGATTTTGAGAAATCCCTATGATAGGTACATTGTGTTTTATTGGCCATGTAACTATTAGGTGAGGTCATGATAATAGATGAAAATTAATGTTGGTTAAATATGACACCTTTCTATATTGTGGGTTAGTCCATTTTTATATGCACGTGTTAGGTCCCTTGAGACTTATTATAGGTAGGACTTTGATTGGTGTCTATGTGTTGTTGTGGGGTTATGACTCCTTAGTTTCCATAATTTTATGAAGTTATGTCATGGGGTTCTGATGGAATTTAATGAGTAATAAATCTACGGTTTTGAGAAAGTACGACATGATAGTATAAATGTGTGATATGCCTTTTTTTGGTTGAGGAATGGGTAAGGGTAGTGTCCCTTGACATTGTATCGTGCATTGATCATAGCTAGGGTTTCTCTGTGGATAGAAAAGTGTGTTAGAATGGTTAAAACCTATGCACTTTCATATAACTAATGAGTGGGATTAAATATCTATGGTGTGACAATATAATGAAAAAGGGGTCATGAGATTGTGGATATGTCAAGATAATCTTCTCAAATGAGTTATGAGTAATGATCCTTTTTGAAAATTTAAATATGGTTTGATTAATGTTGAGACCAATGAGATGTTGATGGGTTGAGTAGCCTAACATGATGATTAAGGAATTAGTATAGTTCCTTAACTATTGTGAGTATGGATCCATATATATTGGGAGTTTTTTGTGAGACTTGGTGGAGTTCTCAATGTATTGGAATAAAAGAGTCGTGTGATTGTGAGAAAGGTTGTGAATTTGGGGATACATTTTCTGAGTAATAGTGTTGTGATGAGTGATTTTATATAGAATTGGATAGTGGTTTCATGAGGTTTTATTGTATCCTTATACCCTAGAGTCAGTCTTGGGATGCATACTTACTCTAGAAACACAATAAGGGCTCATGAGTTTCACATTTATATTGATGGGGGTGCTAAGTAGAATCATCCTCATTGATCGATGAAAAAAAGAAATTCTTTTATATGGATAACACCATGGATGGTATATGTGTATAGTTCTTATTTTTATTTTTTTAGTAAAAAAATTAGTGAAATTTTATTGAATCCAACCAAAAATTTGTTGTGGTTATGAATCAATTCTTGGATGAAAGAAGTTGTGTTATTTTAATAAATGGGTAATGCCTAAATATGCTTATTAAATGATTAGTATTGAGTAGGTTGAATACATTTAATATCTAAAAAATTATCTTGTGATTCTCAATATAGGGGAAAGACCAAGAATATGTTTAAAAATGATCTGGTATGGTGACTAGACCTATGGGATGTCAGTTCTCATGAAAAATTATGTTGACATGTATGTCGGAGAGAGGTTTTGGGTTATGAGTAGAGTCTTGGGTATGAGACTATGGTTTCTCATGATAATAGTCAAGGGTTTCTTAGCTATATCATTATGTGGTTTATGGTATGGTTTGTACCAATGAAATCCTCTATTAGTTTATGGAATCAATTAATTTTGAAATCATTAATTCCATAAAGAGTGTATCGTCATCATGGAGTTAGTGGGGTATGTCAGTTCTGTAGTGTGTGGGGTGTTGGGTTTTTCAAAGGAAGTTAGTGTAGTGGGTTTCCTACTAATTTGTTTCATATGTGAGCCATATTAATGGTGTAGACAAGGATAAATTCACTTCAATGTAGGTATGAATAGTATTATAATGGTTTGTAGTAAGATGCATTTAGAATTTGGGTTATACCATTGGTTTGGGTGTGGGTTTTCCCTGACTATGACCATTCAAATATCAGAAATTAGACTATGCTTCATGTTGTAGTAACCAATTCAGTCCAAGGGGTGATATTGTGGATAATTTTTTGGGATTAAAAGTATTATGATGGAAAGTTTTTAATGAGTTAATTCATTAAGGGTTTGTATTCAAAAAGAATTTTAACTTTTTTGGTCCTGAAGTAGAGGATATTTTGAGAGTTATGATTCAAATCAAAATTATGAGAGTTAGATAATCTATAAAAAAAATTAAATTTTTTTGGGGTTATCATATATGTATCAAGTGTTTTAGTGAGTGTTGGATTAGGTTTTAGGTTTCTCTATTATAGTTTTCAAATATAGGTAAAAAATTACAATTTAACCAAGGGTGTTTCAGCATGGGGTGTATAGCGTGAGATTAAATTTTGAAGGAATGGAGAGTGTTTCACTCTAATGAATGGTATTAAACCATAAAACCTCTATGTAAGAATAAATTTTTAAAGTCCAGGGAAACCCATGAAGTATCATACAGATTTCCATCATGGGAAAGGTTATGTAAGAGTATCTCTTGAGATAGGTGAGATTAAATATTTTTCTATGTGGATCATCATATTATAGTATGGTAGATTATATTCTAAGGGGTTATCATGAGGGGGAGATCATTCCAAAACCTAAGGGGTTATGACAAGAGTGTTTTTCAATGGATAATCATTTCACTGTTATGGGTGGTTTTCATCCTAGGGGTTTTTTAGAGGTAGTAGGATTGAGATATTATAGTTGGTTTGCCACACTATGGAGCATTGGGATATTACATAGTGGGTGTTAAAGGGTAGGATCTATTCCATTACTTAGTCATCCATTCCACTATGAGGGGTTCTCGTGAGGGGGGTCATGCTAAAACCTAAGGGGTTATTCTAAGAGTGTTTCTCGAGGGAAATTCCTTCACTACTATGGGTGGTTTTTTATAATGGGGGTTATTTATTGGTAGTAGTATCAAGATACTATATTTGGTTAGCCACATTTTGGAGCATTGGGATATTCTATAGTGGGTGTTCAGGGGTAGTATTTATGCCACAACCTAGTCGACCATGACATAGTGCAACCCTAGATGAGGGGATTTTTACTTTTACCCCTTTAGATCATGTTGTAATGGCTAGTTGTGTTATATTTTAAAATGTGGGAAAACCAATTTTTTATGGTCATCCTTGATCATGATTTTAAGAAAATTTAGGGCTCATAATATTTCCAATTGGTTAAATCCCCTCCTGATTATACTATGTTTTATTTCCATTGATTTGGGGTGGATTTTGAGGAATTTTTTATGGTGACTTAAGATATAGTTCTCCCATTATTCCCTGTTTTGTATTCTCTTGTATAGGCCAATAATTTTTTTTATTTGATCTGGGTTTTGAGTTATGATACCATCATATAATAATGGAATCATTCTGAATATTGTGGATTTTTCATGGGTTGGATAAAGGATTTATTGGGTGGATGAGAACTCTAGGTTTTACTTAAGTTAATTTATTTCTCTTATTTATTTTTGGTATTTCATAAAAAAATTAGGGAATTTATTATTAGATTTATAATGGATGCTACGTATTTTTTTATTATGGTATTGAGAATGTTTTGAGGGTTAATCATACTATGTTTCTTAAGGTTTTAGAATCTTTGTGTTTTCTAGTGAGTTATTAATTTAGTATTTATATATGAATTAATCATGGGAATAATTTTTTGATTAATTATAATAGTATATGATTAATTAAAATGGTTATTTATGGAGTTATTTCCATGTAATTTATGGATGGTGGTTTATCACACTTGGTCAACAATGATGGTTGCTCTTTTATAAATGAAATAACTCTATTACTTGATATTGGTGGTCCCTATTTATTTCCTGGAGGTATAAAAATTTCTTTATGATTCATGTGGTATGTGATCACACAAAATGTGTGTTATTTCTATATATTAAGTTAATGTGGTTGTTTCCTTACCAATTTATAATTTATATGTCTTAAAAATGACTCTTTCTAACTTCCCATGTGGTGGGAGATGATTCCATAGACAACAGGGTCCATGAGGGTTTTCTTAAGTAATATGAATCATGATAACTAAAACCTAGTGGTTTCCCCTTTGTAAAAAAACATAGTAGACCTTACGATAGGTTCCATTATTTGTCTCCAAATAGGGAAGTGGGATAGATTTAGAATGGTTGTCTTATGGGTATACCATATAGAAAGATGAGTTTCTATATAGCCACATAAACAGTTGATTAGTGAGTGGGGTGAGTGTTCCTTATCCACTAGTATGTGTGTATATAGGTGTGTATTAGATGGAATGGATTTATATATAGGTTGGGTTTAAGGTAAAATATATTGCTTAACTTTGAAAGTGAGATGGTCATTATTACATCCTTTTATATTTTATTTATATTATATTACCTATATATCCATTTTGAATATGATGTGATCATGGATTTTTATTATGGACGTTACTTCCATTGGGAGATCGGATTTGAACCTGGTGTTTAGAAATGGGATAAGTGAGTATATGAGGGGTTTCCAGAATATAATGGGACATTGTAGACATTGAAGGTACCTTGGTATTTTTTTTAACCAATGGAATAATTCAATTAGGCTAACATAGTGGTTTACATAAATGAATTGGATATTGGAATAGGTTGAGTAAATGGGATACCAACCTAAAATGGATTACATATTGGTGTTTAGGTGAGTTTCCAACCCATATGAACATGTGATATATGTGTGTTTATTGATCTAATTTATTACTTATAGGTTTATATAAAAGAATTGTTATATTATATGACTTATTTTTATTAATATGTTAAATGTTATGGATTGTGTGATGGGATGGGTGTTTTTCCCAACTATGGTTGTGAGATGTGTTGAAAAGATGCATTTGGAACCATGCCAACCATGAATATGCGTGATATGATGAAACAAGTTATGTAGGATGGGTTGGGTGGTATTCTAATCATCGGGGTATTTTTTATGGGATGGGTGGAAAAAAATCATCGAGGGATTTTTTATATGGGTTTGGAATCATTCCAACCATTTTTATATGAATGTTATATGGGTTTGGAACTACTCTAAATATCATTAAATGGATATTTAGGTTGGTAATTCATGCCAACCACAGATGTATGTGTTGTTATGTAATGGGTATGTGAGATGATTTGGGCACCACACCAACTATCACAAGTGAATGGTATAAAAGTTATTCACTATTATAAACCTCGGTAATGATAAATGGGATGGTATTAAGGACTGAAAACATTATAACCCATGGTATTGAATATGTTTTTATAGTATCAAGGGAGGATACTATTCTGACCCTTAATGTTTATCTATATGATATGATGTCAAGGGAGATCATTATTCTAACACTTAAAATTGATTACTTAAGGTGGTTTCATGGGTGGACACCATTCCAACCCTTGTTAATGATTGTATGAGTTGGTATCATGGGTGTATGCCATTATAAACATTGGTGTTGGTCATTTGAGTTGGAGTTATGGGTGGGTTCCAATCTGACCATTGATATGGTATTATGGGCGGTCACCATTCTGAACCTTGAGAGTGTTTATGGGTGGGTACCATTCTGACCCTTAGTATTGATACATGACCTATTTATACTCATCATTGACTGTGTCTAAAGCATACATGATTTTTCTCTAGTGTCATAGTGGAACCTAGGGATCATTGGTAGTTTATTTTGTTATTATTTATTTTTATATATCATATCATCTGGTTCATGCACTATACATATTGGATATATTAGAGACACTGTTGGAAGTGAACTACAGATTTGTACTCACACGCTACTCAGGAGGACCTATAACATTGGTACTTGCGAAGATTTCATGATTTTAGGCATAAGTAGAGATAAGTCCCAATATTTCATGTTTGATAGAGAAATCTTGGATGGAGTTATGAGAAGGGACCAGGTTAGTTCTTAAGAATAGGTGGTGGTTGTAATTATTAGTATTTTGGCATGATTTTTATGTGATCTTCCCATGGGGGTATCATTTGTGTCTCCATGACTCGTGATACATTTAGATAGTTAATTTTGTTAGTATATGGTATGTAATTTTCTTATGGATGTCTATGTAGAAATGTTGGTTCCTTTTATATCTATTGGATATTGGGATCACTGGTTTTTTTTCCTTCTATTCTGGTATGGGGTTAAATTCTCTTCACTGTATCACCATACACCATCACTACTAGTTGACAGTTTATAATATATAATGAGGAACTCTTGATAGCATGTGGCGCTTCGGTCTAGTTACTGTTGAGTGATATGTGATAGAACATTACACTAGTAAAAAATTATCCATAATTTCACCACACTAGAACCCCTTCTAGACATATAATATGTTATAATCTTCATCATTACCTGGGAAATGTAAAAATAATAAATTCTTAGATAAAACACTCATTAATTGGTAAAACATATTATATAATAATTGTAAAAAAACATTAGATGCAATAATGAGGATCATAAGTGACTACAACATAGAAATGATGAATAATGTAGAAATGTAGCACATGAATAATCAAAGAAAATTATTTCTTATGCTAAGTTTCACTATTAATACCATCATCACATAGTGGATGAGCATGTCCTATAACATAGTGGACAAAGATAACCTTCCATATCCTATAATGTAAAATCTCATGTGATATAATCATTAAAAAAATTATTAAAGGGACATAAAATTTTGGACACACCAGTCGGAAAATATGTGTGTCACATGAATATGAAAACATTATAAATCCATCATAGCATAATTAACACATTATAATGAGAGGATGTATGAAAATATCTAAAAACATGAAAAAAATCTATCATGATAAATAAAGTGGATGGATTCATGAAAACATACCCTATTGATCCATGGTAACTTTTAAATTATTATAATAGAAAAACGCATTGACATTTACTAAAAACCTTTATAAGATGATAATAATCATCTAAAAATTAAAAAAAAAATAACACTTTTAATTTTATCCTTTTATACCTTTAAAAAAATATGAATAAGTTTTCAAAATTGAAAAGATAAATTTAATAAAAAATACTTTTAAAAAAATAATTGACATAATAATACAACAAAGGGAATATCAGTAATGAATATTTATGAAAATAGAAGGAGAAAGTAACCATACAAAACACATTAAAGAAGAGTTAAAAAGATTCCTTTCATAATTTCTTAATTGAATGAAAAAGTAAAAAAATACCTTATTCAATTATAAATGTGAAGATAAATATAGATAATAAATTCATGACACATAATAGAGAACATAGATAGGGATGAAAAATATTAGAACTAGAAATAAGTGATAAAAACAATTCAATTTATAAGCCTCGTTTTGGGTGAATTTCAAATCAGTGAGAGAGGAAATGGTGAGAGGAATTGTAAAACCCAAAAATTAATAAATGAGAAGAAAATATATGGGTTTTTAGAGATAAATTACATATAATAAACCTCAATATAAATTTATACATATAAAATATTTATTTTAAAGTGATATTGGAAAAGAAAATCTTACCTTTACTCATGAATCCCAAAAAAGGGATTTGAACTTCTATACAATAAACATAAGAATTTCAATTACTTATCTAAAATCCTTATTCATATATATTAAATTTTATAATATTAAATTATATTCATTTATTATATATATATATATATATTAGTTAGTTATATTTTATTTTAATTATCATATTTTAGTATATTTGGTTGTCTCGTACAAGTTCAAATATAGTAACTTCAATACTTTTTATTTGATAACAAATTAATAATTAATATATCAGTCAAAGTATTTAGATAATTATGTTAAAATTATTTTATATAGTATTTTGATCTATTTAAGGAATATATGGGTATGGTTCCCAATAATGAAATTTACAATGCTTACTTTTTAAGTGATGTTATCATTAGAAATGACACAGAAAGGTAGTGATGTTGACATGAAGTAGACATGACATAGGTAGAATGATGAAGGTATGATAATACATTAGGATTTTAGGCCATGTTATGGGCTTCATGCCCACAGGGATTACGGTCCATATAATAAATAAATAAGTCTTTATGGGTAGGCTATCCCTTTGGAGGCTATGGTTTGCCTCTCTGGCATGTGTCTGTGTTGTGTGTGTGTGTCTGACTATAATTATAACCCCAAGAACCTAATATATATATATATATAATTCATTTTAGTCTCACTCTTATATAACCATAATCATTAAAAAAATACTCTTTAATATCTAATATTTCCTATATTAATTTTTTGATACTCATCCATGAATAAATTTTTGGTGTTGTTATAGAATTGTTCATGTAGGGGGATAGATCAACCCAACAAGAACATGTTATACTAAAGAATAGGTAAGATTAGGGTTATATTATAGTAATATCATTTTTATATAAGAATAATTATGTTAATATAAGATAATTAAAATGGATAATTAGAATTATTAATAGTGGACATGATAAGGCAATTGAAAAAGATGATGAAGAAATAGGTACTTTATTTGTTGAATTCGCTCCTTAAAGCAGGTTCCTTCATAATGAATGATATGGGGCTTCTTATTAGTACCAAAGGCAACCAAATGTGTAATTTTACTTTATCTTAGATAATTTGGGTAGATATTCAAAATTTAACTAAAGTAAACATGTGGTTTAAAGTGGGTATTAGAGGGTTCCTATAATAGGTGAGTGATAGAGCTAAAATTCTCATTATTTTTTATATTTATTTAAATTATTTCATCCATAAAAATTTATTAATTTGAGTTATTTCATCAATTATAGATTTATGGTGTGTATTGGGATAAAATGTTAAAATTTCTTAATTATGGAATTTTAATAGATTTCAATCACTTGGATAGTTTGTGAATTACATTTAACGTATATTCCAATTTGAGTGATTATTTTTTTATATAATTCCTTGATATATGCTATTCAACTTTCTCTTCTGTAACAAGAGTTAATTCAAACATATAGAGTCCCAAAAAACTAACCAAGGCGAAAAATTGTTCAGGTGGATAGAGTAGAACCCACCTTCAAAAATGAGGCATAACTCAGGCTACACACCTCCAATTGAGTTGATTATAGCTTCCATTAAAATATAACTCACAATATCATTTCACCATTAAATTAAATGGAATTATAAACTCATTAAGGTGGTAATTGGATGCTCAACATTGAAGGATTATTTTTTTAATTCTCATCTAGAAAAAGTAATACTCATTAATAATTCCATAAATTCCGCAACATGCATCCAATTAATGTGAAATTTGGAAGTGATAAAGGAAATTAAATTTGGAACAACCTATAATAAAGTCCCTTTGACTGATTTTTAATGTCTTGGATTTTCTATTTATTATTTTTAAATATTATATGGAATTATTTCGAGACCAGGCGTGAAGACGGCACATCATTCTGAGATCCAGTGAGCCCGGAATGGTGATTTGAACTTTTTTTAGTTAAGTGAGTTGGCACTTGTGCGCGGTTGTGGCAGTTTCCAAATGGATTCCTGGATTAAAAATCTGAGCACATCGTTGCGTCTGGGATGACGAATTTACCTAAGAATGAGGCTAACCTCAACCAGCGCGGTTCGAGGGAAAAAGTTAATTTTTGGACGTTTTAAGTAAAATAAAATAAATTAAATTAACCAGTTTATTTTATTTCATTTAAGGAAACATCCTCTATAGCATGGAGACGGTGCAACTGTTTCCTAAATTAATGGCACATCTTAATGACTTCGAAATGTAAAGTCATTTCCATTAATACTTCCATGTAATTAAATGCCAACTTGTTTCCCCTTTTTAATGGGTTAAGAATTTATACGTCCTGGGAAACATAGAGAGAGGAACCTCTGTAGAATCTGCGGCGCGTTGGATAAAATTCTCGACGACGAACGACAATAGATCGAAACCAAGGATCGTTGCACCGACGTTGAAGGATCTCAATGACAACGGTCGCACGACGCCTTCATCAATGATTGATCCTTTCGAAAGGTAGGGGTGGTTATTTCAATTTTCTTTCCCCATATTTATGTTTAAACGATGAACGCAGATCAACCACGAACAAGTTGATCTGTGGATTCATACATTCTTGCAGGAGAGATTTTTTTTTGGGAAGATTATAGGGAATTGATCCATGCTTTAAGTTATTGATAATTCTTTTCCCTTTTAATCCTATTAACGAGAGCGGATCAACGCCGTGACGAATGACGGCGGAGGGTCATTCCTCAATTTGTTTATTTGGATTTCTTCCTCCTTTTTCCCCGCGCGTTCTTCGTGTTCTTCATGGGGCGACGAACAATGGATTTTGGTGCATCCATTCTACAACGTAACGATCCCAAATCAAAGTTTCGACATCACAATGACATTGTGGAGGTGCGGCAATGATGGCGGATGATGAATCAGACTAGATTGGAAAGAGAATTCTTCAAGAGTTCTTCATGCGGGAAGATCAGAATGCGTTTTCAGAGCTGATAGGAGGCCCGAAAATGACAGAAGCAGCTTCGTGGGGTTGGGGAAACCGGAACCTGGAAGTTTTGTGGAGATCGGACAGTCGGATTGATGATCGGAGCAGCATGGGAGGCGCACCGACAAAGAGCGTCATTTTTGGAAATTTCCACAATACACGACGTGTACTTCCGAAGAACACGCCGTGTAGTTCCGGCGGTGGTGGATAGGGTTTCGGGGTTAGAGAAGAATCACATGGCATGTGACCCTAGTCACACAGCGTGTTGGACATTCCCCAAAGCTTGGTGTGTACTTTGGGTAGTACACAGACACGGGATGCTCTACACAGCTTCAGGCGGCACGGCGTGTACAGCTCGGCAGAGGCAGCTACGCGGAGCTCGGCATGTATCCCAGGGATACACGGACACAGGATGGAGTACACGATCGTGTACTCCATCACCCGGCCAGGCGAGGTCAACAGCACGGGTCACCCCATGTGCAGGTTACACGGTTTGGAGTACATGGGTTGGTAACCATGTACGGGCACATGGCCAGAGTACACGGAGCCAACCATAGTTACCCAGACACGGTGTGTACACCGTACTACATGTCGTGTACTAAGTTTTTCTACATGACCAGCCTCACACCATGGGCTGTGGTACACGGGAAGTATCTGGGGTTGGACAACACGACGTGTATCATTTCTACACGCCGTGTACTTTTTGGAAAACGGCTTGGTCCTTTTGTTCATCGTTCCTTGAACATCTTTTGTTTGGGTTAGTGCCCCTTCTTCTTGTTCCCCTGAAGGTCAGGAATATTTCCCTCATGAAGGATTATGATCCCTTCGGCAGTACATTCTGTGATAGAATCATGCATCCATCTGAGAGGCCTGGATCGAGATCCTCTATCCATTCCAGACCCTAGGTAGAGTCAGGCATCGGCGTGACCAACTTTACCGGGCGTTGATCCTCTACCTAACAGGTTAATTCCGGATGAGTCGCGGTATCCGCCATCACCCTGGCAGTGATCCTCATCTGTGTATCGAAATCTTTCCCACTCATGAGTGTGTCTCCCATAATGAGTGTAGCTATCTCTCGTGACGGTTCCCGACGAACAGCACTTCTCAGATGGATGTCATCAGAGCTATAAGACTCGTGGAGTTTGTTCTCCCAGAATGAGTGCATCAAAGAATCTTCAAATAGAATCCCTAACGGGGGTATGCGAATCGTGTGACTTGTTTCTAGACCACGGGTCTGGGTTTTGAGTATATCTGGTTTTTTCTATATGTTCTGTAGACATATACTGTGCATAGATGACCGTACCTTGACTTTGTGTACTGCTTTGTGGTTTTCGGGGTCCTCTACTGAGTATTGTTATACTCACCCCTGCACGGGATTTTCCCGAACGTCTAGTGTCTTGTGCAGATGAGCAGCCTTTTTACAGAGTCCAGGGCGTACCAAGATAGGACTGAGCTTTCTGAGTTCCCTACAGGCCGAGGCATTCCTACAGCTACGAGCGGCAGTCCCAGTACCTTTGTGCTTACAGTTTGGACTTTGAAGTTTTTCAGACTCTTTCTTTTGGTGGGCTTGTATTCTGGACGAGTTTACTTTTACAGTACTCTACCTTTCGTCGTACTCTGTTGGTTGGGTTTATTTGTATGCATGTATTTTTGTTCCTTAGTGTTTTACATTTCAGCATTTGTGGGCTTGGTGATGTGTGTGTGTGTGTGTACAGGTACTTAGGCAATGCCTCCCATGTTAGTGATATGCCTACTCGGTGCAAGTCACCATCCCCTGGCCTATTAGAGGCGGGCTTGGAGAGTCATGGCGCGGGCCCCACTGGGATGGGTCGTGACAGAGTGGTATCAGAGCTGGTCGGTTCTACCTTAGGACCAAGAGTCTGTGAGTTTGGTTTGGGGCAACAGTGTTAAGTGTTTTGGGTTTGGATTTCAGGCCAGGGACCCCAGTGTTGGTGCAGCGGCCAACGTATCCATACACTAGGAATCTGATAACCTGCTTTTCAACCCGGTTCACGAAAACACTAGTTGTGGGGAAATAAAAGGTACATGCATCATATAGGAATGGGTTGTGTCTTCCATGTCCTTGGTGTCAGCTATCCACATATACTCATTGACCGTGAAACATCTTGTTTATTTACAGGATGCCTCTGTGACACGTACCCGCTAGGATTCAGCAGCACGATCATGAGGATGACCCCCTTAGTGACGAGGCTTCGATACAGGGACCAGCTCCCCAGATGTTGCCACCAGGTGGGGCACCTGCTATACCACCAGTGGAGCAGCCAGTGGTACCTGCAGTACCAACCGGCGAGGAGCACAGGCTTAGCGCACTCCATGAGTTTCAGAGACAGAGACCCCTCAGGTTCCGAGGCGAGCCCGACCCTTAGGCGGGTAAGGACTGGCTTGAGGCAGTGACCATAGTTTTCGGTCTAGTGAGGACACCAGCAGAGCAGATGGTGGTCCTAGGAGCGATCCTTCTTCAGGGTTCGGTGGGATGATGGTGGAGTCTGACCACGCAGACTCACGATGAGGAGACTCTTTCATGGATGGAGTTTGAGCGACTCTTCAGGGAGGAGTTCTCTCCAGTTACGCTGAGAGATGTGCGCATCTAGGAGCTTCTTCAGCTCTAGCAGGGCAGTATGACGGTGGCTGACTATTCATCGAGGTTCACCAACCTCACCAGGTACTCGATGGATATGGTCAGAGATCAGTACATCAGAGCTCGGACCTTCGAGTGAGTTCTACAGTAATACATCCGAGCTAGTGTCAGACCTCTATGCATATCGACCTATGTTGGAGTTCTCAAGTAGGCATTGGTGATTGAGAGCTTCTTGGTGGAGCAGAGACAGCCACCGGCAGTCAACAGCAGGCAGACAGGTGCGGAGACACCGGCAGCAGGGAGCTGACGTCAGACGCAGGGATCAGGATGTGGGAGATGTCATAGGAGGACCCAGGATACGGGATCGACAGTCTAGGGCTCTCAGGATGGATCCAATCAGCCTAGGGAGAAGCGATGCTATGCATGCGACGATAGGGGGCATCTCGCTAGAGATTGCCCGAAACGTTGAGCTGCTGACAGGGAAGTGGTGGATGGAACACTGAGGCAGAGGCAGAGAATGGAGTAGGAAAATCCTCCAGGTGGCAGACATGGCAGAGGAGCAGGGAGAGCTGCGGGTAGTGGCAGACGCTTCGACTTACTTCCACCACCACCCCCAGGAGGTCCGCACCAGGCTCAGGGAGCTGGGGGACCGGGATGGGGACAGTTGTATGCGATCGAGGAATACGACCCAGGGGCTCCAGGGATGATTCGAGGTATGATCTGTGTCTTTTCTACCTTAGTTGTCATACTCATAGACACAGGTTCCAGTCATTCCCTTATAGCCACATGTCTTGTACAAAACCTTGAGATTCCAGTAGAACCGTTGACTCAATCCTTATTCTTGGAGACACCTACGGGAGGAGACTCGACGACCACAAACCTTTTCAGACAGTGTGATCTTACCTTTGGAGGCGAGAGATTCTGTTGGAACCTCTTGGTGGTAGCGTCGAGGCCTTACGATGTCATTCTCGGTATGGATTGGTTATCTTCGGTCCATGCCCAGATTGACTGTTTTAGGCGAAGATTGTGGTGTGTCTGCTGTGATGGAACAAGGTTTTCCTTTGTCGGAGAAAAGGAAACCTAGGCAGCACAAAATGGGATCATGCATAGGAGGGTGCAGCCGATCACTTATGAGTTGTCTAGCCTTACCCTCGGAGCAGTAGATGTTGTGAGCTCTCAGTTCCCAGCAGTGGTGGAGGAGTATGAGGACATCTTTCCAGAATATGTTCCAGGGTTACCTCCTCGCCAGGAAATTGACTTCTGCATCGACTTACACCCCGGGATGACACCGATTTCCTCATTAGCTTATCGGATGGCTCTTGCGGAGCTTCGGGAGTTAAGGGTGCAGTTGGAGGATTTGCAGAGAAAGGGTTTCGTAAGACCCAACGTCTCACCCTGGGTAGCTCCGGTCTTGTTTTCCAAGAAGGCAGACGGGAGTCTGAGGTTGTGCGTGGATTACCGGTGCCTGAACCAGGTGATGGTGAAGAACAAGTATCCACTGCCGAGAATTGATGACCTCTTCGATCATCTAAGAAGGGAACAATGGTTCTCGAAGGTTGACCTTCGATCAGGCTATCACCAGCTACGAGTGCGGGATGAGGATATACCGAAGACGGCTTTTAGATGTCGCTACGGTCACTATGAGTACTTGGTGATGCCCTTTGGCATGACAAAATCCCCCACAGTGTTCATGGGGTTGATGAAATGGATCTTCTAGCCGTACTTGGACCGGTTCGTAGTGGTCTTCATCGAAGACATCATTGTGTACTCAGCATCAGAGGAGGAGCACGCGAGACACCTGCAGATGGTTCTGGACGTACTTCGGGAGCACCATATTTATGGGAAGCTCTCAAAGTGTCAGTTCTGGATTCGGTAGGTCCACTTTCTGGGACATGTCATCTCAGCAGATGGATTAGATGTGGACCCATCCAAGGTGGAGGTTGTGTTAGTATTGGATCCACCTCGGAGCATGACAGAGGTGCGGAGCTTTCTTGGGTTGGTAGGATATTACCAGAGATTCATCCCTAATTTCTCCTGGATATCAGCACCGATGATAGCCTTGACTAGGAAGGGGAAACCCTTCGTGTGGATAGAAAAGTGTCAGCAGGCTTTCGATAAGTTGAGACAGAGTTTAATGAGCGCCCTAGTCTTGAGATTTCTGGAGGAGGGTGTCGAGTACATAGTTTTCTGCGACGCATCAGGGACCGGGCTCAGCTGTGTCCTGATGCAGCAGCATGCAGTGATTGCTTATATTTCATGCCATCTTAGGCCACATGATCAGAACTATGCGACCCATGATCTCGAGTTGGCAGTCATAGTCTTCGTATTGAAGATGTGGTGACACTACCTTATGGGCGAGTGGTTCAATGTCTACTCTGACCACAAGAGGCTCAAGTACATCTTCTCACAGAAGGATCTGAATCTGAGGTAGAGGAATTGGCTGGAGTTCCTCCAGGACTATGATTTTGAGATTATCTATACTCCTGAGAAGGGGAACAAGGTGGAAGATTCCCTTAGCAGAAGGTCGATCTCACAGTTGTTGAGTTAGGCAACACAGTAGTTAGCCGCGTTATAGTTATCCTTCATGTATGGAGAGGATATAGCTTCCCTACAGTCAATGGTTGTCACCCCTCCACTCTTACAGCGAGTTAGGGAGGCACAGCTTGGGGATGTCGACTGTGTGGCCTTATGTGCTCAGTTATCAATAGGACATGCTCTTGATGGATATTCACAAGGTGGGGAGCACATACTTCTTTTCAGAGGACACACTGTTGTACCAGTGGAGTTGCAGGAGGAGGTCTTGAGGGAGTTCCATACATCCCCTTTGGCAGTACATCCTGGAGTGGCAAAGATGTACCAGGACCTCTGACGACAGTTCTGGTGGTCAGGCATGAAGAAGGCAGTAGCAGAGTTCGTTTCTTGATGCCTCGCATGCCAGCAGGTGAAGGCTGAGCACCAGGTTCCAGCAGGGTTAGCTCACCCCCTAGAAGTTCCAGAGTGTAAGTGGGATGTAATATCGATAGACTTTGTGACAGGATTACCATGGATGTCCAAGGGGCACGATTCCATATGGGTGATCGTTGACTGACTCACCAAGTCAGCCCACTTCCTATTTATCAAGGAGCAGAGTTCCGTAGAGAGATTGGGGTGCCTCTACGTGTAGGAGATAGTTTGGATTCATGTCATCCCCTCGACTATAGTCTCAGACCGAGACGCACGCTTCACATCTCGGTTATGGAAGGGATTGCAGGAGGCTTTTGGGACTCAGCTACGTTTGAGCACAGTGTTTCATCCCCAGACGGATGGTCAGACAGAGAGGACCATTCAGGTTCTGGAGGATATGTTGCGAGGTTATACCTTGGATTTTGGTCGTAGTTGGGAGGACCACCTACCACTGGTGGAGTTTGCGTACAACAATAGCTACCACTCCACCATCGGTATGGCACCGTTCGAGGACTTGTATGGGAGACCCTTCCGGTCACCGCTTTGCTGGACTGACCCTGGAGAGTCAGCACTCATGGGTCCAGAGTTAGTACAAGCTACCACAGAGAAGGTGCAGGTCATCTGAGAGTGGATGAAGACTGCCTAGATCCGGCAGAAATCTTATGTTGGCAGGCGATGGAGACCTCTGGAGTTCGAGGATGGAGACCACATCTTTCTCCGGGTCTCACCTCGACGAGGGTTGCAGAGATTTGGTCAAGGCGGAGAGCTATCTCCAAGGTTCATCAGACCTTTCTAGATCCTGGGCAGAGTTATCAAGGTGGCGTAACTCCTGGCTCTACCGCCATAGTTGCATCGGGTACATGATGTCTTCCACGTGTCGTAGCTGAGGAGGTACGTGCATGACCCATTGCACGTCATCGACTAGGGTGAGCTGGACATCGAGGATGGAGTGACCTTTGCTGAGTACCCGGTGGAGATTGAGGATCGGCAGGAGAGGATAATTCGTGGGTGATCGATGCCCTTAGTGTGCATCTGGTGGCAGCACGGGAATCTTTAGAAGAGCACGTGGGAGCAGGAGGCTCAGATCCGTGCCCATTATCCTCATCTTTTTTAGTAGACTTTGTTTTGGCTTTTCAGGGACGTAAAGCCCCAAGGTGGGGAGAATGTAATGTATTAGATTTTCCATTTATTATTTTTAAATATTATATGGAATTATTTCGAGACCGGACGCGAAGACGCCACATCATTCCGAGATCCAGTGAGCCCGAAATGGTGGTTTGAACTTTTTTAGTTAAGTGAGTCGGCACTTGTGCGCGGTTGTGGCAGTTTCCAAATGGATGCCCTGATTAAAAATCTGAGTGCACTGTTGCGTCCGAGATGATGACTTTATCTAAGAATGAGGCTAACCTCGATTGGCGCGGGTCGAGGGAAAAAGTTAATATTCAGATGTTTTAAGTAAAATAAAATAAAATAATTTAACCAGTTTATTTTATTTCATTTAAGGAAACATCTGGTGCAGCGTGACGACGGCGCAGCTATTTCATAAATTAATGGAACATCTTGATGACTTCGAAATGGCAAGTCAATTCCATTAATACTGCTATGTAATTAAATGCCAACTTGTTTCCCCTTTTTAATGGGTTAAGAAATTGTACGTCCTGGGAAACGTAGAGAGAGGAACCTCTGCAGAATCTGCGGTGCATTGGAGCAAATTCTTGATGACGAACGACAAAAAATTGAAACTAAGGATCATTGCAATGACGTTGAAGTATCTTGACGACAATGACAGCACGACTCCTTCATCAACAATCAATCCTTTCAAAAGGTAGGGTTTGTTATTTCAATTTTCTTTCCCCGTATTTATGTTTAAACGATGAACGCAGATCAACCACGAACAAGTTGATCTGTGGATTCGTACGTTCTTGTGGGAGGGATTTTCTTTGGGAAGATTATGAAGAGTTGATCTATACTTTAAGTTGTTGATGATTCTTTCCCCGTTTAAGCCTATTAACGGGAGCGGATCAACACCGTGAAAAATGACGACGAAGGTTCGTTCCTCAATTTGTTTATTTGGATTTTTTCCCCTTTTTCCCCGCGCATTCTTTGCGTTCTTCGCGGGGTGACAAACAACGGATTGTGGTGCATCCGTTCTATGACGTAACGATCCCAAATCAAAGGTTCTACATCGCAATGACCATGTGGAGGTGCGGCGACGATGGAGGACGACGAATCAGACCGGATCGGAAAGAGTGTTCTTCGTGCGGGAAGATCAGAATGCATTTTCAAAGCCGATCATAGGCCCAAAAATGACAGAAGCGGCTTTGTGGGGTCAGTGTGACTGGAACCTAGAAGTTTTGAGGCTATCGGACGGCCGGATTGATGATCGGAGCAGCACGGGAGGCGCGCCGGTGAAGAGCGTCGTTTCTGGAAATTTCCAGAATACACGGCACGTACATCCGAAGAACACACCGTGTAGTTCCGGCGGTGGCGTCTAGGGTTTCGGAGTTAGAGAATAATCACACGGCATGTGACCCCGGTCACACGGCGTGTTGGACCTTCCCCGAAGCTCGGCATGTACTTTGGGTAGTACACGGACACAGGATGCTCTACACGACTTCAGGTGGCACGGCGTGTACAGCTCGGCAGAGGCGGCTACACGGAGCTCGGTGTGTATCCCGGGGATACACGGACACAGGATGGAGTACACGGTCATGTACTCCATCACCCGGCCAGGTGAGGTCAAAAGCACGGGTCACCCCGTGTGCAGGTTACACGGTTTGGAGTACACGGGTTGGTGACCGTGTACGGGCACATGGCCAGAGTACACGGAGCCAACCACAGTTACCCAGACACGGTGTGTACTCCGTACTACACATTGTGTACTAAGTTTTTTTAAATTACCAGCCTCACGACACGGGTCGTGGTACACGGGCAGTACCTGGGGTCGGACAACACAGCGTGTATCATTTCTACACGTTGTGTACTTTTTAGAAAACGGCTTGGCCCTTTTGTTCACTGTGCCTTGAACATATTTCGTTTGGGTTAGTGCCCCTTATTCTTGTTCCCCTGAAGGTTAAGCATCTTTCCCTCATGCAGGATTATGATCCCTTCGGCAATACTTTCTTCGATAGATTCAGGCATCCATCCGAGAGGCCCGGATCGAGATCATTTATCCATTCCAGACCCTAGGTAGAGTCAGGCATCGGTGTGACCAGCTTTACCGGGCGTTGATCCTCTACCTAAAAGGTGAATTCCGGATGAGTCGTGATATCCTCCATGGCCCTGGCAGTGATCCTTATCTGTGTATCGAAATCTTTCCCACTCAAAAGTGTGTCTCCCGTAATGAGTGTAGTTTTCTCTCGTGACGGTTCCCGACGAACAGCACTTCTCAGACGGATGTCATCAAATATATAAGACTCATGGAGTGTGTCCTCTCGAAATGAGTGCATCAAAGAATCTTCAAATAGAATCCCTAACGGGGGTATGTGAATCGTGTGACTTGTTTCTAGACCACGGGTCTGGGTTTTGAGTATATCTGGTCTGTTCTATATGTTCTGTAGACATATACTGTGCATAGCTAACCGTACCTTTACTTTTTGTAATGCTTTGTGGTTTTCGGGGTCCTCTACTGAGCATTGTTATACTCACCCCTGCACAGGCTTTGCCCTCACGTCTGGTGTCTTGTGCAGATGAGCATCCTTTTTACAGAGTCTGAGGCAGACCAGGACAGGACTAAGCTTTCTGAGTTCCCTACAGGCTGAGGCGTTCCTACGACTATGAGTGGCAGTCCCAGTACCTTTGTGCTTACAGGTTGGACTTTACAGTTTTTCAGACTCTTTCTTTTGGTGGGCTTGTATTCTGTCCCAGTTTACTTTAAAGTAATCTACCTTTCATCGTACTCTGTTGGTTGGGTTTAGTTGTATGCATGCATTTTTGTTCCGTAGTGTTTTACATTTCAGCATTTGTGGGCTTGGAGATGTGTGTGTGTGTAAAGGTACTTAGGCAATGCCTCCCATGTTAGTGATATGCCTACTCGGTGCTAGTCACCAGCCCCTGTCCTATTAGAGGCGGGCTTGGGGAGTCACGGCGCGGGCCCCACTGGGATGGGTCGTGACATGATTAAAATATATAGTAGATGAAACAGGACCCTTATTTTGGAGTATAGATTTTGGAGGGGAAGTTGTAGCACCCGTTTCTTTTCTTCTTTTATTTATTATATTTATTATTTTTTATTTTAATTTATTTAAAATTTATTTTTAATTTATTTTATTTTATATAAAATATAATTCATACATTTTTTATTTTTTTGTCGTCTTCCACCCATACACCCTCTTTTCTTCTCCTTCTTCATCTCATTCTCCTCTTATTTTCTTCTATTTTATTTTTGTGATTTCATGTGTGTATTTTTATTCTTCATTTCTCATCTTTATTATTTTTATTTTTATTATTTTCTTTTCTTATTCTATTATTTCTCATTATACCACCATGAACACTTACCATAAAAAACAAGGTGATAACCTGAGGCTTCTCTTGAGGGAGGTAAGTGGTAATTTCATTTATTATGTTCTTAAATTCTTATGTTTTCTTAAGTTTGTGATGAGAAATAGATATGTGTATGGGTGTGGTGATTTTCCACCAAGACACTAATCCCAAATGCATTTATATTCTTTTATTAATTCATTTCCCTCCCTTCTTATGGATACAGTCTATTCATACGATGGAGTTGAGCAATTTAGTGGATGAAATGGCATACAATGGAACCTGGACTTAAAAGATGCCACACTCTTGATTGAGGTGTGCCATCAACATTGATTATAGTAGGAGTTGGAATTTATATTTATAAAAAAAATTACTATTCCACAAAAAATAATAAAATAATAATAATTCATGAATTAGATCTTAGAATTGAATTATCAAACTTAATCTAATCACCAATAAGGAGGATCATGGAACCCAAGCAGTAAACCAAAATGTTGAAGTCCTTTCATTAATAATCGATCGATCGATAATTGGCTTTTTTATTATTTTGGAAGCAGATCAACTGCCCAAAAAGAGATTGTTACGGGGGTCTAAAGTGATGTATCCCGAGTGCATCCCCCCACACAAAATTATTACACTCCCGGGGCAAAGATCCCAAACTAGAAAACACAATTAACGGTACCTCCGGACTGCCTCCCTGAGAAAGCGCGTCCGCCGCGAAGTTAGCCTCCCTTTTCACATGATGAACCGAGCAAACCTGTCCAAGTTCCAAAATGAAACTATGGACTACGTAAATTAGCTGCCAAGGGGGGTCCACCTGTCCGTTGATAGCTCGTACCACAATTTCAGAGTCTGACTCCACTTCAGAACACCTCAAGTTCATGTCTTTGCAGAGCTTAATAATCACACTCTATAATTTCATGTAAGTTTAAATTATTTTATAATTTCATTTATCTTCATAAGTCCAATTTCTTTCATAAAACATAAAAAAACAAAAAAAATAGTTATAAGGTGAATTATTTTAAGTAGGTGAACAGATTGAGAATGACCCTCAAGTGAGACGAACATAGTCAACCACAGTGTTTCACTAGGAAAACATAAAAATTTCTTTTAACACAGCCTATGAAAATCATGATTCATACTTTGAACCCTTTATGGGAAGGCAGTGCATCAGAAAAATAGATTTTTTAAAAATTTAATGACCCACATCTCAAAAGAACTATTAATTGAATTTGATCTAAAAAATGAAAACCCATTAACCCAAATACGAAAAAGAAACCTAATAGGAAACTTTCAGGAAATAAAACTCTAATATTCAAGTGAAACTCTTAGTGTTCACACTGAACCTGAAATCATGTCTAGAAATCCCAACCAAACCCTGGTTGATCTATATACGTCTCAATTTTCTATTCAAAATAACCAACTTATTGTTCCTACTACCAAGAATTATTTTGAATTTCATGTCAATATGATTCATGTGCTTCTAAAATTTCATTGTCTTGCAGGAGAAGACCCAAATAGACACATGCGTGAATTCAACTTCACTTTATCAAGCTTTAGGCCAATAGGATCACCTGAAGGCCAATTTTAGTAAAAGGGCATTCTCCTTCTCACTCGGAGGATTGGTGAATGAATGGTTGTAAAATCTAGAACCTGGGTTGATCAATGATTGGGATGACCTAAAAATATTATTTATGAAGAGATTCATTCCCACATATAGGAAAACCTCCATCAAAAAAGATATTTATTTTATAGGTAAATCAACTATATATCCCCTCTACGAATAATGGGAGCATTTCAAGAAGCTATTCTACTATCTTCCCACATCATGAAATAGAGGAACACAAATTCTTTGTGTTATTATACCAAGGACTTCTCTAAAATGATCAAAATCATATATATGCCTCATCTAGAGGAGATATGATCAACAAGTCACCTAAAGATGTTAGAGGTATGATTGAGAAGATTTCAAAAAACTCACAACAATTTATAATGAGAAGTATGGGCACCATGGGGATACAAGAGGTTTGAACATATGATTAATCTTTGGAGATTGAAACCAATGTTGATGACCTCACAAGGTTAGTACATCAAATAGTTATAACTCAATAAATTGGACAACAAGATTCATCTTAGGTATGTGGTATATGTTCTTCTTTCACTCATTATACTGACCAGTGTCCTGAGATGTAGGGAATAGAATACTGTGATGTGACCTTTCATCCATGAAAATTCTAGGAAAATCAACCAGGTTAAGACCAATCCTATAAAGGATATGGAATCCAACAAAACAAGGCAAGATCATTTAATCATAACCAATACCCCAATCAACCTCCCTACCAGCAGCAAAAATATCAGAATCCCCCACATTCCAACAACCCCACAAACAGACATACCAATATCAAAACTTTTAACCACCAAAATTTTAGAGATCCTATAAACAATTGTCCACTAGTGCACAACCATAAATTGAGAACAAACAGTAACAACCATATGTTGAGGGGCTTAAAGAAAATTTCAAAGACCTATTAAACCAATTAAAAAGTATTTTGGATATTCTAACCAAGAATTCATGGAATATTCCATCCCTGATAGGCTTGTGTTAAAAGAAGGTCCCTTGGGGTGATTTGAAGATATGTTGGATGAAATAAGAGACAACTTTAGGAGTATATATTCTGTAGGGGAATCCGCGACACCTGTTTCTTTTCTTCTTTTATTTTTTATTTTTTTTTTCTTTTTACTTTAGCTTTATTTCAAATGTAATTTAAATTTAGTTTATTTTAAATAAAATATAATTCATGAAAGGTTTTTATTTTTATTTTTTGACTTTTTCCACCCATCCTCCCTCTTTTCTTCTCTATATTATTCTCTCTCTTCTCTTATTTTCTTCTATTTCTAGTTTTTTATTTCATGTGTGCATTTTTATTCTTCTTTTATAATCCTTATTCTTTTTATTTTAATTATTTTCTTTTCTTATTCTCTTCTTTCTCATCATACTGCCATGAACACTTACCCTCAAAAATGAGGTGATAACCCAATGCTTAGCTCGAGGGAGGTAAGTAGCAATTTCATTTATTATTCACCTAAATCTTTATGTTTTATTAAGTTTGGGATAAGTAAGAGAGATGTACAGGGGTGCGGTGATCGTTCACCATGAAACTGATATCAAAATCATTTATATTCTTTTATTAAATCTTTTCCCATATCCTCTACTAGAAATAATCAATTCATATGGTAGAGTTGAATAATTTAGTGGGTGAAAAGGAATATGATGGAGTTGGATCTTGAAAGATTCCACACTCTCGATTGAGGTGTGAAATCAACCTTGATTATAGGATGAGGTGGAATTGGGATTTCTAAAAGGCATTTAGGATTTCAAAAAAAATAAAAGAATAGTAATTCATGAATGAGATCTCATAATTGAATTATCAAACTTAATCCAAACACCAATAAGGAGAATAATGGAATCTATGAACCAAAACAAAATTTTATGTCCTTTATTTACTAATCACATTCTATCATTTCATGTTAGGTTACTTTTTTTAGAATTTAATTTATCCTCATAAATACCATTTCTTTCATAAAACATAAAAAAATTAATTATTAGGTTATTTATATTAAGTAGGAGAACAAACTGAGAAAGATCCTTAATTGAGATAACCTTGGATAGCCACTGTGTTTCACTAGGAAAACATAGAAATTTGTTTTTTCCACGCCCTACGATAGGCGTGTGTCAAACTTGGCACCGTTTCCAGGGAGGCAGTGCAATAAAAAAGAGATTTTTTTTAAATTGAATGACCCACAACTAAAAGAACCATTAATTGAATTTGATTTATAAATTGAAAAAACATTGACCCAACAAAGAAAAAGAAACCTAATAGGAAACTTTGAGAAAATAAACCTCTCAAATTATATTAATGTTTTTATTGTTCACTCTAAACCTGAAATCATGGCTGGAAATCCCATCCAAACCCCATGTGATCATTTCACGCCTCTATTTTCTATTCAAAATAACCAACCATTAAACCTATTATTCCATATGATTTTGAATTTCTTGTCAATATGAATCCTATGCTTTTTAAATGCCATGATCTTGCAAAAGAATACCCAAATTGGAACATGCACGAATTCAGTTTCACTTTCTCAATCCTTAGGCCAAGAGGATCACTTGAAGACCAATTTCAGCAGAGGGAATTCCCCTTCTCGCTCAAAGGAGAGGTGAAGGAATGGTTGTACAATCTACAACCCAGGGAGATCAATGATCGAGAGGATCTAAAAAGATTCTTCATGAAGATATTATTTCCCACATCTAAGAGAACTGCCATCAAAATTTAGATTTATTTCATATGGTAATCAGTAGGAAAGTCCCTCTATGAATACTATGCGATTTTCAAGAAGCTAAGTGTTATATTTCCACATCATGAAATAGAGAAACACATATTCCTTGTGTTCTTATACCATGAACTTCCCTACAATAATAAAAATGTGACAGATGCCCCGTCTGGAGAATCCCTGATCTAAAAAGTCACATATAGATGTTATACGTATGATTGAGAAGATTTCACAAAACTCGCAAAAATTTGGAATTAGGGGTTTAGGAACTAGGGGATACTTGAGGTATTAACATCTGATTCATCTTAATTGATTGAAACCAAATTTGATGAACTCATAGGGTTAGTCCATAAAATAGTTGTAACTCAAGTAAATGAACAACAAGATTTATCTCAAGTATGTGGTTTATGTTCTTCTGCCACTCATTATACTGATCAGTGTCCTGAGATACAAGGGAAAGAATAATTTGATGTGGACTTTCAGCCAAGAAAATTCTAGCATAATCAACTGCGTCAACCCCAAACCTAGAAAGGATATGGAAACCAACAATACTAGGTTAGATCATTAAATCCTAACCAATACCCCAATCAACCTACATATTAGAGAAACAATATCAAAAAAACCCACCATTCTAATAACCCTACAAAAAACCAAACCAATAGCAAAAAATTCAACCACCAACATTCCATAGATCCTATGAATAAACATCCACCAGTTCACAACCATCAATTGAGAACCAACAACTACAGTTAGATGTTAAGGGGATTAAAGAAAATGTGGAAGACTTATCCAAATAGTTAAAAACCATTTTTTATATTCTAACCAATAATCTAGAGAATTTTCCATCCTTGGAAGGCATTCTTCAAAAGAAGGTCCCTTGGGGTGATTCAAATAATAGGTGGATGAAATAGGATCCAACTTTCAGAGTATAGATTCTAGAGGGGAAGATGTGGCACCTATTTATTTTATTCTTTTATTTTTTATTTTTATTCTTTTTAACATTAGTTTTATTTAAAATTTAGTTTCAATTTAGTTTATTTTAAATAAAATATAATTCATGCATGGTTTTTATTTTTGTGTCTTCTTCCACCCATCTACCCTCTTTTCTTATCCATCTTCTTCTCCTTATTCTCTTCTATTCTTCTATTTTTAGTTTTTGAATTCATGTGTGTGTTTTTATTCTTCTTTTATCATCCCCATTATTTTTTTATTATTTTCATTTCTTATTATATTATTTCTCATCATACCACTGTGACCACTTACACTAAAAAAATGAGGTGATAACCCGATGCTTGGCTTGGGGGAGGTAAGTGGCATTTTCAATTATTCTTATCTTAAATTATTATGTTTTATTAAGTTTGTGATGAGAAATAGAGATATTCTTGGGTGAGATGATCATCCACCATGAAAATGATCTCAAACTCATTTCTATTCTTTTATTAAATATTTTCCCTTCCTTCTACTGGATACAATCTCTTTATATGATGGAGTTGAGAAATTCAGTGGATGAAATGGCATATGATGGAGCCAGGACTTGGAAGATGTCACACTCTCAATAAAGGTATTCCCAACCTTGATTATAAGATGATGTGGAATTGAAATTGGTAAAAGGAATTCAGGATTTCACACAAATAAATAAAATAATAGTAATTCGTGAATGAGATCTCTGAATTTAAATATCAAACTTAATCTATACACTAACAATGATAATGATGAAACCCCTAAACCAAACCACAATAACCAAGTCCTTTCTTTATTAATCATATTCAATCATTTCATGTTATTTTTCTTTTTTTAGAATTTCATTTTTCTTCATAGATACCATTTATTTTAAAAAAAACATAAACCAATAAAAATAATTAGTTATTAAGTGAATTTGGTTAAGTATGTAAACATACTAAGAAATATAATCAAGTGAGGTGACCTAGGTTATCCACTGTGCTACATTAGGAAAACATAGAAATTTTATTTGCAATTCCCTATGACAGGAATGCATCAAACATGGTATTATTTTTAGGAAGGCAGTGTAACAACAACAAAAATAGATTTTTTTTAAAATTCAATGAATCGCAACTAAAAAGAACCTTTAATTGAATTTAATCCTGAAATTTAAAGAACATTAACCCAACTAAGAAAAAGAAACCAAACATAAAACTTTGAGGAAATAAACATATCATATTCAAGTGAAACTCTTAGTGTTCACTCTGAAACTAAAATCATGGCTGGAAATCCCAACCAAACCCTATGTGATCTATACACGCCTCAATTTTCTATTCAAAATAACCAACTCATTGCACCTACTACTCCTTTTACACATACTAACGATCATTAAGTACTTAACCACTAATCCATGGTCTATTCCATCATATATAAACCAGAACCTAGTGTAGGTAGATAATGATCATTGACCAAATAAAAAATAAATAACAGAATCAAAAACTAAATACAATCGTACTTGATAATAAAATCCACTATATAAAATTTAAAACAATGTCACATAAGAGATAAATATATTTCATTCAATTAAGTCCAAGAACTCAAGAATTTCAAAATAGAAAACTAACCCATCCGCAATTACTCAAATGTTTACCCCACTATTATAAGGGTAATAGAGATGAATGGGGAATAAGAAGGCATTACAAAACTGAGGGGAAAAAAAGAAAGAAAAGAAAATCCTAAAAGTATAGAAAAATTCAAGAAGGTGAACATCATTCATTATGATTTCATTATTCAGGACATTTTCTTTAAATGTTTGGGAAGTAGGAGTTTCTACTTTGAAGGGGAGAATTTTATTAATATTTTAATTTTGATATCATGCACATTACTTAAGAGATTAATCTCCAATTTGAGCTTTAATTTTTAATTCCTACCAACCTTAAGCCTCAAATTCATTTGAACCTTTAATGAAATCCCTCATTATTTTATGTAACTTTTGACTTTACAGAGTGGATAAAGTAGTTCATTTACAAGCCTATGGATAAGGATCACGTTATCATGATATGATAATAACTCTACTTGAATTGTATCATGATATATGAGAGAAAATAGTGAAAACAGATGTAGATCATGATTTGGCATGTTTAATAATAATGAATTGGGGAACTTGAATGAATGAGAAGAGAAGTTCCACAATTTCCAAAAGGGAGAAATTAAAATACAATATTTTATTTTTTCTTTGAAAATTATGAAATTAATTTTATATTTTATGTGGATTTTTTAGAATTTGGTCTTACAATGAAAATTGTTTTATTTTATTTCTCTGGAATTCGAATATTGGTAACATTAATGCCCTCTAATTTTCAAGGTTGAGATTTTATACTTGAGGACAAGCATGGTTTAAGTGTGGGGAATTTATAGAGAAAATACTTTCATCATTTTTTATATTTATTTCAATTATTTAATCCATAAAAATTTATAAATTTTAGTTATTTGCCTAAATTTTGGATTTATGGTGTGTTTTGGGATAAAATGTCAAAATTTATTAATTATGGAATTTTAACATATTTTAATCACTTAGATAGTTTGAGCATAACTTTTAAAATATTATTCCAATTTGAGTGATTTCTTTTTATAGGATTCCTTGATGTATTGGTTTCAACTTTTTCTTCTGGACTAAGAGATGATTCGAACATATGTAGGCCTGAGAAAATAAATCAAGGTAACAATTTGTTCAGGAGAACAGAGTGGACCCCACATCCATAAATGAGGTATAACTAGGGATACATAGCTAAAAGTGAGTTGATTCTAGCTATAATTTTAATAGGACTAAAAATCACATTTCACCATTAAATTCAATGGAGTTATACACTCATTAAGGTGGACAATGGATGCTCAACATTGAAGGATGATTTATGGAATTCACATCTAGAAAAAATCAAACTCGTTAATAGTTATATAACATCCTCAATATGAATCCAATAAATATGAAATTTGGTGGGGTGATAGAAAATTATATTTTGAATAATATATAAGAAGGGAACTTAGGGTGATTTGAAGATATTGTGGACAAAACAGGAGCCAAATTTCAAAGTATAGTTTCTGGAAGGGAAGTTGTGGCACCCGTGTCTTTTCTTCTTTTACTTTTTATTTTTATTCTTTTTACTTTAGTTTTATTTAAAATTTAATTTAAATTTAATTTATTTTAAATAAAATATAATTAATTCATGGTTTATATTTTTGTGTCTTCTTCCACCCATCTACCCTCTTTTCTTCTCTATCTTCTCCTCCTTCTTCTCTTCTTTTCTTATATTTTTAGTTTGTGATTTCAAGCATGTTTTTTTCTTCTTCATTTGTCATCATCATTATTTTAATTTTTATTATTTTATATTCTTATTCTCTTATTTATCATAATACCACCATGACCTCTAACCCTCAAAAATGATGTGACAACCCAAGGATCGTCCTTAGGGAGGTAAGTGGAAATTTCGTTTCTTTTGCACTTAAATTCTACTGTTTTATTGAGTTTTTGATGAGTAAGAAAGATGTGCATGAGTGTAGAAATCATCAATAATGACAATGATATCAAAATAATTTCTATTATTTTATTTAATATTTTCTTTCCCTTCTACTGGATATAAGCTCTTTATACAATAGAGTTGAGAAATTCAGTGAATAAAAGGGCATACGATGGAGCCAGGTCTTGGATAATGTCACACTCTCAATCGAGGTGTTCCATCATCCTTTATTATAGGAAGAGGTGGAATTGAGATTGCTAAAAATTATTCAGTATTTCACACAAAGAAATAAAATTATAGTAATTAATGAATGAGATCTCATAATGGAATTATCAAACTAAATCTAAACACAAATAAGTAAAATGATGGAACCCATGATCCAAACCCCATTGGCCAAGTCCTTTTTTTCTAATCACATTATATCCTTTCATGTTAGTTTACTTTTGTTTATAATTCCATTTATCTTTATAAATCCTATTTCATTCATAAAAAATAAAACAATAAAAATAATTAGTTCTTAGGTGAACTAGATTAAGTATGTGAACAAACCTAGAAATATCCTCAATTGAGACCACCCCGGTCAGCCACTATATTGTACAAGGAAAAAATAGAAATTTTTATTTTCACACCCTATGATAGGTGTGCATCAAACTTGGCGCTATTTCTAGGGAAGTAATCCACCAAAAAAAGATAATTTTTTTAAATTGAATTACCAATAACTCAAAAGAACCATTAATTGAATTTGATCCAAAAATTGAAAAAACATTTACCCAACTAAGAAAAGGTAACCTAATAGAAAAATTTGAGGAAATAAACATATCAGATTCAAGTGAAACTCTTAGTGTTCACTCTGAACCTGAAATCATGGAAGGAGATCCCAACCAAACCCTATGGGATCTATGAATGCCTCAATTTTCTATTCAAAATAACCAACTCATTGCACCTACTACCCCTTTCACATGTCTTGTAAATCATTTAATACCTCACCACTAAGTCCTGGTCTATTCTATCATATACAAACCAGAACCTAATGGAAGGATATAATGATCATTGGCCAAAGTAAAAAATCAATAACATAATCAAAAACTAAATATGATAGTACTTGATAATAAAAAAAACTATATGAAATTGAAAACAACATCGCAGAAGGGAGAAATGGATTTCATTCAATTAATTCCAAGAAATCAATCATTTTGAAATAGAAAACCAACCTATAAGATCCCAAACTTTTTATAAGTTTTTTTAGGTGAGGTTACACGTACAATTTCACATCTTGTTGAATACATTTTTATTGGTTTTTACCTTGGGGTGTGCTTGGGGGAATTTTGAGAAAAATTGAAGGAAAGAGGGATGTGCACAATTCACATGGTTGGTGCATAGTTCGTCAAATTGTGAGCCCTAAAAAGAGAAACTATGAACCCCTAAAATAATAATTCTATGGTTAGTGCACAGTTAGGGAAAACCGTGTTCCCCTTCCCAGTAAATCATGTGTGACATTTTTAATGGCCCTAAAATTAGTTTTAAATCCACCTGAACTATCGTAACTCACCCATTTAGACCTTCATTCATCCCAAGACATTCTTTCATGATTTTGGAGGCTCCCAGACGAATTCCTAAGGCTCCCAACCTCTATTATTCATGATTAGAATCCTGGATCAAATATCTACACCTCTCCTAGTTAATGAGTTCAATCCCGCTTGCTTTCCCATTTATCCCCCATCCTTCTCATAGTGTGTTAGTGTTAATTCTTCCTTTTTAGATCAAGATCTGGTTTTTAAAATCTAGATATAGGATTATAGGTCTAGACCTAGGATTGTAGTTCTAGATCTATATTATATAGATCTTGAATTAATTTATCTTGATTTAGGGTTTTGGATCCAGATCTAGTTCTATGCTGTTGTGCTGCTCAAATTTTAGGGATTATCTATTACCAAGATTTCACAACCATTATTGAGGTAGGTTGTCCAGAATTCAATTTGTTGTACCCCTCTCTCTTGGATTTTAATGATCACAATCACTCTCATCATGTTCTAACTTGTTTTCAAGTGTTTTGATGCTAGGAAAAAGGTTGCCCAGGAGTTGGCCCAAGAAGGCTGATAGTGGACTCTCTGAGTCCACCGGCCAACCGGTGGATTCCCACCGGCCAACCGGTTCTTGCCCACCGGCCAGCCGGAGGACCCAGGCAGTAGGCTTGCCCATTGCCTGGTGTCACCGGCCAACCGGTGGATGACCACCGGCTCGCCGGTGGAACCCAGACAGAAAGCCTGCTCTGTCTGGACCACCGGCCAGCCGGGAGCTCAGCACCGGCCAGCCGGTGGACCACCAGCCAGCTGGTGAGACACCACCGGCCAGCCGGTGTGCCCAGTCAAACTAGTCGTTGGGCTTTGACCAGACTTGTACTTTTGACCCCCAATGGCTCCGGAAGCCCTCCAACGGCCATATTGAAGTGTTTATGGGTATTTCTCCTATAAATAAGAAACCATGGATGTCGGGAACACTACCGAATGATATTTTGATGTCTTGACGCTCTAACGACAAATCTCCAAGGCCTCTTGTGATCCATTGCCATCCTTGAAGCTTGAGCTCCCTCTCCATCAGCTGCTCTCACACTTTTGGCGCTCAAGGCTTCCGTGTGTTTGTATTATTTTATTTGTTTAGTTCTTCATTGGGTTTGGATTAAAACAAACCTCGCATTTCCATTCTTTCTTTCAATTGGGTTTCCTGCTATAACCATAATAAAAAAGCAAGCTGTACGAAGGTGTTCTAGCCTACCTTAAAACGGCTAGTGGGTTTCTTTCTACAACCATAATAAAAAAGCAAGCTGTATGAAGGTGTTCTAGCCTACCTTAAAATGGCTAGTGGGTTTCTTGCTACAACCATTAAAAAGCAAGCTGACGTATTAATCTCTCAACGGTTCTTGTTGGGAGCGGAGACGTAGGCTTGGGAATTAAGCCGAACTTCGTTATCAAATTGTGTCTTGTCTTTTTTATTTCCGCTGCATTGATAATTGTTTTAAATTGTTAATTATTTTTGAAAAGGCAATTCACCCCCCCTCTTGCCATCCTCTACAACCCAACATTTGGTATCAGAGGAAGCGTTTGTGTAATACCTTAACCGGTTACAAACTTAAGATCCTTAGTGATGGCCAATTCCTCGCATGCTACCGAAGGGTATTCTATGACTCGGGATCCATTCTTTGATGGAACCGATTACACTTATTGGAAAACTCGCATGATTACTTTTCTTAGAAGCATTGGTTATCCTATCTATAGGATTTTAATGCAAGGCTATACTTTATCTAACAAGGATGAGTCCAAATGGACCCCCGAAGACATTGCCAATTTTGAGCTTGATGGCAAAGCCATGAATGCTCTTCATTGTGGGCTAGACCGTAATGAATTCAACCGTGTTTCTACTTGCTCCTCTTCTTATAAAATTTGGAAACTTTTAGAAGTAAACCATGAGGGCACTAACAAAGTCAAAGACACTTGATTAGACATGTATCGCCAAGATTTTGAAAATTTCACCATGCACCCACACGAATCAATTACTGAAATGTTTACTCGTTTTACTGATGTTTGCAATGAAAGAAAATCTCTTGGTGAGGATGTTTCTGCAGAAATAATGGTCAAGAAGATTCTTTGGGTCCTACCAAGCTCATGGGCACCAAAGGTGACCGCAATTCAAGAAGAAAAAGATGTCAAGAAAATGCCGGTTGAAGAGCTCATTGGATCACTCATGACCTACGAGATCACCATGAAGAGGCAAGCCGATAAAGAAGGTAAAACCTTCAAGGAGAAAAAGAACATTGCTTTCAAAGAAAAGGAAGAAATCTCCTCCGCTGATAGCAAATCCGAGATTGCTCAAATAGCAAGAAAAATGAGCAAATTCATGAAGAAAAAGAAGAACTTTCGAAGGGCACGAAAGGAAGAGCCCAAAGCGGAGAATGAAGTTACATGCTTTGAATGTGGAAAGAAAGTCCACATCAAACCGGAGTGCTCCATTTTCAAGAAAAGGGTAAAAGAAAAGAAAAACAAGAAGGCTTTCAAAGCATCCACATGGAGTGCAAGTGATGACTCCATGTCTTCAAGCGACTCAAGCGATGAAGGTGAACAATGCCTAATGGCATTTGATGAGGTATCTTCTTCCGACTCCTCTTCCTCATCTTCCTCTTTCAATAATTACATGTCCTATGAAGATCTTCAAAATGCGAGAGATCAATTAGAGGAAGGTTTTCACGAACTTACCTCTAAATTTATGGCTTTGAAAAAGAAAAATAAAATTCTCATTTCTGAAAAAGAACAAATTCTCAAAAAGAATGAGGAACTTACCCTTAAGATCCAAGATATTCCAAATGTTGATTCTTTGAATTCAACCATTAAAGATCTAAGGGAGTCTCTTGCCAAGTTCACCCAAGGTGAACAAAATTTGACCAAATTACTAGGTTCTCAGCGTTCGGCTAGAAAAACACATGGACTTGGCTTTAACAAACAAGCCACTTCTTCTAGAGCACCCACTACTTTTGTTAGGGGGAGCTCTCAATATAAATTTTGTAATTATTGTAAAAAGACTGGGCACATGATTTATGAATGTGATTGTAAAAATGCAAGGTATGGAAGCCCCAAAACCATTACCTACTCGGATGAGTATTTTAGATGGCAACCCTCTAGAAAAATATGGGTTCAAAAGTCTCTTTTAGCTAATCTTTCCGGACCCAAACTTATATGGGTACCAAAATATATTCTCTCTTGATTTTGTAGGACAAACGCCAAAGAAGTAGGACTTCGAAAGGCTCGTGGTATCTCGACAGCGGATGCTCGAGGCACATGTGTGGCGATCCCTCCGAGTTCAACTCCCTTGAAGAATTCGATGGAGGATACGTCACCTTCGGTGACAATTCAAAAAGCAAGATCGTTTGAATAGGTACCATTGGATTTGGTAGCACCTCTTTAATTAAAGATGTTTTATTTGTTAATGGTTTAAAACATAATCTAATTAGCATTAGTCAACTTTGTGATAGTGGTTTTTAGGTGAATTTTCAAAATGATTTATGCAATGTGTTTGATTTTCAAAACAAATTGATATTTTCTGCTTCCCATTTTCAAAATGTTTACATTATTTATTTAAAGTCTTTAGCTAGCCAAAATGTTAAATGTTTAAGTGCTCTTGACAATGAGTCTTGGCTTTGGCATAGAAGGTTGGGGCATTGTAGCTCTCATTCACTTCTAAAGCTTAATAAGAACAAGCTCATCCGTGACCTTCCTAAACTTAAGTTTAAGAAAAATTTGATTTGTGAGCCATGCCAACTTGGCAAGAAACACAAGTCTTCTTTCAAATCTAAGAAGGAAGTGTCCACTTCAAAATCTCTTGAGCTCCTACATCTTGATCTTTTTGGTCCTACCCCTGTAGCAAGTCTAGGTGGAAAATCCTATACCTTTGTCCTAGTAGATGACTTTTCTCGTTTCACTTGGGTTTTCTTTTTAGCTCATAAAAATGATGCTTGTAGAACCTTTTTGAAATTCTCAAGGAAAGTAGAAAACGAAAAAGGATATAAAATTATATCGCTCCGTAGTGACCATGGAGGTGAATTCGAGAACAAAGAATTCGATGAATTGTGTTCCTCTCAAGGATACAATCACACCTTCTCTGCCCCTAGGACTCCACAACAAAATGGAGTGGTTGAAAGGAGAAACCGAACTCTCCAAGAAATTGCTCGAACCCTCCTTAGTGAATTCAACCTCCCTCAATTTTTCTGGGCCGAGGCAGTTAACACTGCTTGTTATACTATTAATAGAGTCCTTGTAAGACCCCTTCTTAAGAAAACCCCCTATGAACTTTGGAAAGGAAAATTGCCCAAAGTTGGTTATTTAAAAGTGTTTGGTTGTAAATTCTTTATCCTTAACACAAAATATAACCTTGGGAAATTTGATGTCAAATCCGATGAAGGTATTTTTCTTGGGTACTCCAACTCAAGCAAAGCCTATCGTGTCTTCAACAAACATTCAAAAACCATCGAAGAATCATCTCATGTCAAGTTTGATGAAAATCTTCCAAAACCCCATCCGGTCATTGAAGATGTTGAATATAAGCTTGATAAACTTGAATTAAATGATTCCTCTTCTCCTCTCAAGGAGGATGATGATCATGAACCTTATTCACCTTCTTTGCCTTCCACCTTGCCTAAGGTTTGGAAACCTTCTAGAGACCATCCTTTAGAAAATGTTATAGGTGATCTTCAAGCCGGTACTCAAACTAGAAGATCAATCCTCAATGAGGTTGAACATCAAGCCTTCATTTCTCACCTAGAGCCTCAAACCATTAATGATGCCATTAATGATGAGAATTGGGTTCTTGCAATGTAAGATGAACTAAATCAATTCTCTAGAAATGATGTTTGGGCTCTTGTTGAAAGACCCAATGATCATCCAATTATTGGCACTAAATGGGTTTTTAGGAACAAACTTGATGATCAAGGAAATATAACCTGGAACAAGGCTCGCCTAGTAGCTAAGGGCTATAATCAAGAAGAAGGAATTGATTATGGTGAAACCTTTGCACCCGTTGCTAGATTGGAATCCATTAGGATCTTGTTGGCTTTCGCCGCCCACTTAAATTTCAAACTTTTTCAAATGGATGTTAAAAGCGCCTTTTTAAATGGTTTTATTTCAGAAAAAATCTTTGTTGAACAACCTCCCGGTTTTGAAGATCCAAAATTTCCAAATCATGTTTTTAAATTAACCAAGGCTCTATATGGCTTAAAGCAAGCCCCTCGGGCTTGGTATGAGCGGTTAACAAAATTCCTTTTAGAAAATGATTTTAAAATGGGTCAAGCTGATTGTACCCTCTTTTTAAAACACACTTCAAAAGATCTCTTAATCGTCCAAATCTACATCGATGACGTTATCTTTGGTTCTACCAAAGAATCACTTTGTACTGATTTTTCAGATTTAATGAGAAAAGAATTTGAAATGAGCTTTATGGGGGAATTGAAATTTTTTCTCGGTTTTCAAATCTTTCAAAATTCAAAAGGTATTTTTCTAAGCCAAGTCAAATACACAAACGAGCTCTTAAGTCGTTTTGGTATGGATCAAGTAAAGGAAATTAGTACCCCCATGAGTACTTCCTGTAAACTTACGTTAGATGAAGTCGGGAAACCGGTTGATAACAAGCTTTATAGGAGTATGATCGGGAGTCTACTTTACCTAACTGTGACCCGTCCTGACATCATGTTCAGTGTTTGCCTTTGTGCTCATTTTCAAGCCAATCCCAAATAATCTCATTTTAAATCGGTCTAAAGGATTTTTAGGTATTTAAGAGGATCCAAAAACATTGGTTTATTTTATCCTTCTAATACTTCTTTCGAACTTTCTTCATATTCGGATGCTGATTTTGGCGGATGTCAATTAGATCGAAAGAGTACTAGTGGAACCTGTCATCTTCTAGGCAAGTCCCTTGTATCGTGGAGTAGCAAGAAGCAAAACTGTGTTGCTCTTTCTACTTCCGAGGCCGAGTACGTAGCCACTGGGAATTGTTTTACACAAATTATTTGGATGCATCACACTCTCTTGGATTATGGTCTTTCCTACGATCATGTTCATATTCGGTGTGACAACACTAGTGCCATTAGTATTTCTAAGAATCCAATACAACACTCTAGAACAAAGCATATAGACTTAAGGCATCATTTCCTTCATGACTATTTTCAAAAAGGGGATATCACTTTGGACTTCATTTCTACTGATTTTCAATTAGCTGATATTTTTACCAAACCGCTCCCGGTTGAACGTTTTGATTTTATTAAGGGGGAGTTAGGAATGATTCGTCAATGAGCACTATTAAATATTTAACTCTTTTTTATTTTAATTAAATTTTTTTTTATCTAATTTCTTCTCATTTTTTTTCTTCTCTTTCCCTCCTATTTTGATAATCCCAAAGGGGGAGAAATTTCTCTGTTTACTAGTTTCATATTTCAATTGATTAAAGTGCTCTTTTTAAAAGTTCAATTTTTTTTTAAAACCGGTAAGTTATTGATTTTGTTCCTTTTAAAAAAAATGTCCTATGGTTACAATTTCAAAATGACTCATTCTCTTTAGATTAAGATCATTTTCAATACATGGTACATCTCTTCAATTTATTTTTTTTTTTGAAATGATCTCTAATATATTTTCATGTCCAAAATTGTTTATTTAAGTTTTCAATTGGCATATCCTTTTTAAAGCTTTCTCTTTTGTGATTGTGATCATCAAAATAGGGGGAGATTGTTGTACCCCTCTCTCTTGGATTTTAATGATCACAATCACTCTCATCGTGTTCTAACTTGTTTTCAAGTGTTTTGATGCTAGGAAAAAGGTTGCCCAGGAGTTGGCCCAAGAAGGCTGATAGTGGACTCTCTAAGTCCACCGGCCAACCGGTGGATTCCCACCGGCCAGCCGGTGGTCTCTGGAAGAAGCATTGCTTTCTTCCAGAGCCACCGTCCAGCCGGTATGGGCACCGGCCAACCGGTTCTTGCCCACCGGCCAGCCGGAGGACCCAGGCAGTAGGCTTGCCCACTGCCTAGTGACACCGGCCAACCAGTGGATGACCACCGGCTAGCCGGTGGAACCCAGACAGAAAACCTGCTCTGTCTGGACCACCAACCAGCCGGGAGCTCAGCACCGGCTAGTCGGTGGACCACCAGCTAGCCGGTGAGACACCACTGGCCAGCCGGTGTGCCCAGTCAAACTAGCCGTTGGGCTTTGACCAGACTTGTACTTTTGACCCCCAACGGCTCCGGAAGCCCTCCAACGGCCATATTGAAGTGTTTATGGGTATTTCTCCTATAAATAAGAAACCATGGATGCCGGGAACACTACCGAATGATATTTTGATGTCTTGACGCTCTAATGACAAATATCCAAGGCCTCTTGTGATCCATTGATATCCTTGAATCTTGAGCTCCCTCTCCATCAGCTGCTCTCACAATTTTGGCGCTCAAGGCTTCCGTGTGTTTGTATTATTTTATTTGTTTAGTTCTTCATTGGGTTTGGATTAAAACAAACCTCTCATTTCCATTCTTTCTTTCAATTGGGTTTCTTGCTACAACCATAATAAAAAAGCAAGTTGTACGAAGGTGTTCTAGCCTACCTTAAAACGGCTAGTGGGTTTCTTGCTACAACCATAATAAAAAAGCAAGCTGTACAAAGGTGTTCTAGCCTACCTTAAAACGGCTAGTGGGTTTCTTGCTACAACCATTAAAAAGCAAGCTGACGTATTAATCTCTCAACGGTTCTTTTTGGGAGCAGAGACGTAGGCTTGGGAATTAAGCCGAACTTCGTTATCAAATTGTGTCTTGCCTTTTTTATTTCCGCTGCATTGATAATTGTTTTAAATTGTTAATTATTTTTTAAAAGGCAATTCACCCCCTCTTGCCATCCTCTACGACCCAACACAATTCCCATAGTCCTAATTACAATCATTTTTATATAATCTTATAATTCTTATTAGATGTTTAGTAATTGAATTTGATTGAATTAATTAATTTTGTGAATTAATTAATTTAGGAAATTATGAAATTGAAATTATTAGAATTATAGATTTTGATTTGAAATAATTGATTGTTGAATTAATCATGGTGAGGTAAATATTATTGAGGTAGAACAATTAATTGAGGAATTAATTTGGGGTATTGTAATTGATTTAGTTGGAAAAATTAATTGATGAATTAATTGGGAATATTGTTTAGTTTAGTTGAAATAATTAATTGATGAATTAATTAATGGGAGTTATGTGATTATTTAATTTTTAAAATTAAATAATGGGATTAATTAATTTGTTAATTAATTAATGTGGATTATGTGATTATTTAATTGTTGAAATTAAATAAAGGAATTAATTAATTAATTAATGGGAATTACGTGATTATTTAATTGTTGAATTAAATAAAGGTATTGATTAATTGATGAATTAATTAATGGGGTTTATTGTGTTAATTAAATTTAATGATTTAGATAAATTAATTGGCGAATTAATTAATGGGGGTTATGGTGTTAATGCAATTGAATGAGATAGATTAATTAATTGGTGAATTAATTAATTGGGATTATTGTCTAGATGTAATTGAATTAGTTAGATTAATTATTTGGCGAGTTAATTAATGTGTGTTTTTGTGATGGTTCAATTTAATGAATTGGATTAATTAATTAATAAATTAATGTGGATTGTTATGATATTGAATTGATAGAATCACATAATTAATTTTTGAATTAATTATGGGACAATGAGATTTGTGAATTGGATAATTAACAGTTCAATTAATTATGAGATATTCATATCATTGATTTGAATAATTAATTCTTGAATTAATTATAGAACACTGAGTTTGTAGATATTGATTAATTAATTGATGAATTAATTAATGGGTTTGACGCAATTAATTAATTAGGGAATTAATTGAGGAGATTTATGTGATAAAATAATTTCTCAATTATTAATGAAATTTTTATGATTAGTTAATTGTTAAATTGACTAATAGAAATGAAGTTATTGATTAATTATTGAATTAATTAATTTAATTAATGTGATTTGTTAATTTTTGAATTAACTAAGGAAATTTATGTGATTAATTAGTTTTTGAATTAATTAATGTTATTGATGTGATTAATTATTATTTTTAATTAATTAATATTATTTATTTGATTAATAAATTGTTGAATTAATCAATGTTATTGAAATGATTAATTAATTATAGAATCAAATATTGTTATTGATGTGATTAGTTAATTGTTGAATTACCTAATGGATAGATATGATTAATTAATTATTAAATTAATTAATGAAATTGTTGTGATTAATTAATTGTTGGATTAATTAATGAGATTGATGTGATTAATTAATTGTCGAATTAATTAATGGACATTGATTAATTAAATATATAAATAATTAATGGAAGATTGTGATTGTGAAATGTGATAAGAGGATTAATGTTGAATAATCTTGATTGATGTGATATAGTGATACATGTGATATTATGATATATGTGATTGATTGATATTCATGTATAGGACAAGGCATGTTGTTTCAAAAGCCCATAGTGTTTAAATTGATATACATGTGTGGGACAAGTCCTGCTGTGTCAAAAGCCCATAGTGATTAAATTTATATTCTTGTGTGGGACAAGGCCTACTACATCAAAATACCATAGTGATTAAATTTATATTAATGTGTGGGACAAGGAATGCTACATCAAAATCCCATAATGATTAAATTGATATTTTTTTGTAGGATATGGTTTTCTATATCAAAAGCCCATGGGGTCAGCCTAGACCCAAATTATTGTCATTGATCAATGGTTTTAATTAGATATATTATAAATTAAAATTAAATGGATAATGAAATCCCATCTATTTAATGAATTGTGAATTAATAATGAGAAATGGTTCGGAATCTAGCATGGTCCAAATAAGGTATTGAGGCTTGGCTGTCCTCAAGAACCTGGGGATTTATGTGATTAAATAAAGAATATTTGATAATGTGATAACTGTTTAATTATGCATTGTAAATATTCCTTTATACAACTTCATAAAATTTTATTGACTAGATTTATTTTAGACATTGTTGGTGATGGACTACTAAGTTTTACTCACAGCCTACTCAGGCTTCCTAATCAGTACCCGAATAGACTTTGTGTTTTTGGGAATGGTTAAGGACAAAGGCCATATTTTAGATGCATGAGTTGGGATAGAGCATGGATGAGGGAACTAGATATGGTTTGGTACTCACTTAGATGTTTTCAATGTCTTTAGTTTTGAATTTTCATATTGACACTTAGTGCATACATTATCCTGGCATGTTATCTACTGTTCAATTTTGATATTGTATTTCCAGTTTTGTGGCATCTTATGATAATGATATTATTATAGTTATTTTATACCATTTATATTATTTATTTATTTTTTCCACAGGTGTATTACTTTGAATAAAGAAAAAAAGAGGATATAGTCTCCTCATGATCAATAATAGACCCTTTTTGCTAGTCGAAAGCCTCTGGCGTGTGGGGAGGCACACTTGAGCTCATGTGACTGAGCAATTTGGGGAACTTGTGTGTAGAACCTAGGTCAGGACATTACAAAGTGGTATCAGATGAGTTTTTTTCTTATTATTTTGTCTTACTATTTGGTAAAGGTATATGGAAGACTAGGAAGAGTTAGGTCTTGGTTATAAGATCATGAATGGGAGTAGCTACCCCATGTACGAGGGTGAACCCAAGTTCCTAGGGTGGGATTGTTGTTTAATATTGCAGTTGAATGTTATTTCACCTTATGTGATTCACTTTTTGTGTGATGTGATTGTTTTTTCAAATATTTCTTGATATTTTACTCATATCTCAGTATAGTATGAGATTTCAGTTTGCATGAATCATACTAGGCACTCAGGATTCTTTTGTGACTTGCATCATTTTAGGCACACATGAAAAATGGGTTTTGGGTGAGTTGTTAAACTGGAACAATTTTTCCTTTCTTGTGAATTTTAAATAGAAATGGTTACTAACATGAAATTGGTAAATATTGTAAAATGAAGTAAGATTAGAATAAATGGGTTTCTAAATTAGAAACATAAATAATGATAATATGTTTACCCTTGCTATCTAGGACCTAGATGTGGGATGGTTAAGGATAAAGATAGTGCCTCATTTTTTACCATGTTGTGGGAAATAAGGGGAAATACTTGGTATGTTTTTTGTAAATCCATCTTGTTAACTATGTTAATATTGGTAATTAAGAATCCATTTGTTTTTTTATTTGTCCCTTGATGTGGGTAGTTTGGGAAGTAAGAATTACCTATTTTGAGAACTCAGTTATGAGTTGTGCGAGGGACCATCTGGTTTTGGATCAGTGTGGTGAGATGTTGGAGGGTAGGGAAGCCCAAGCCATTTGATAGGTTAATGTGTTTCCATAGTGGGAGTTAATGTCGCTAATGGAGGATTAGTGGTGGTGTTCATTGACGACTTCTTAATGTACTTTTAATTATTGATGATCATGTCCCCTACCTTGACATCATCCTGGGTATGCTGAGAAAGCTCTATCATTATGCCTAGCTACATGAAAGTGTTTTGGTTGGATATGGGGCCCCTTGTGAGTTGTACTTATGAAGTGTCATATATGTGGAGTTGGATGGTGTGAGGTACTTCATCGACAGTTTATAGATGAAGTTATCAAGAGTGATCAGATGTTAGTAAATACTATGGTCCATGGGTTATGGACCATAGTGGTTGAGTTGCTTGATAAGCAGTGTTCACAATGCTCTAAATATGGGGAGTGATTTTTCAGTAGTAGGTGCATGGATCAAGACCATGGTTTGGAAGTGGGGGCATCGGAATGCCAATGAGGAACCTATAAGGGGCATGTTTAATTTCCTCGGAGAAAGGCCAGGTGGGCCTTGGAGTTGGTTGATTTACGTTCTTTCCATACATTTTTTGAAAGCATGGATGATTGATAATGTTAGATGATTCTATATATTTGTTGGTAATAGTGAGTTTGGAAACACATTGGGTATATTCTGGAAGTTGATATTGAGACCAATGTGTCCTTTGAGGTGCATATTTTGTGTGTATTGGGTAGTAGTGAGAAGGTGTTGTGGGGATAGATTGTGCTTATAGTTAGTGTATTGTGGAAACATGGATGAGTTCAGTAGAAAACTTGGGAGAGAGAAGTTTATAAGAGGGAATAGTGGCCTAATATTTTTGGCATAGAATCTTAGAGAATCTTGGGAGTGAAGCTTGAGGTCAAGTTTTTATAAGGTGGAGATATTATAAGATCCTGGACATTTTAGTAGTTATCTCAGTTGAGGTTACAAGTACACATTTACCTCATGTTTAATAATGTTTTATTGGGTTTTACCTTGGGGTGGGTTTGGTTGAATTTTTAGAATAATTGAAGGAAAGAGGGATGTGCACTGCTGGCGCACAGTTGGAGAAAACCATACACCCCAACCCAGAAAACCATACAACCTTGGACAGTGGGGGTTCAAATGGATGGTGCATTGTTTTTAAAACCATGCACCCTAAATGGATAAATCATGCACCCATAAAATAATAATATCATGGTTGGCACATGGTTAGAGAAAACCATGTGCCCCTACCCAGGAAATTGTGCATGATATTTTTAATGGCCTAAAAATTAGTTTTAAAACCCCCCATATTCCACCCATTTTGACCCCATTCATACAAATACATTATTTTATGCTTTTGGAGGCTCCCGAATAAATTCCCAAGTCTCCCAACCTACTTTATTCATGATTCAAATCCCAGATCTAATATTTTAACCTCTCTCGATAAGTGAGTTCAATCCCATTCAATTTATTATTTATCCCCAATCCTTCTCTTATTATTTTGGTGGTTATTTTTCCTACTTATATCTAGATCATGATCAATTATTTTAATCTAGATCTAGTATTTTAGATCCAGATCAAGATTAGAGATATCATGAACTAATTGATCTTAGTTTAGGGTTTTGGATCCAGATCTAGTTCTATGCTTTTGTGCTAATCAAATTTTTTAGACTATCAATTAGTAAGCATTCACTACCATTATTGAGGTAGTTAGTCTAAAATTAAAATACCATAGTCTTGATTACAATTATTAGTATGTAATTGTAGAAATGCTATTAGATGTATAGAAATTTTATTCTTGATCAAATTAATTAATTTGGTGAATTAATTAAATTAGGGAATTGTGAGATTAAAAATATTAGAATTATAGATTTTGATTTGAAATAATTGATTATTGAATTAATCATATTGAGATATAGATTGTTGAGATAGAAAAATTAATTGAGGAATTAATTTTGAATATTGGAATTGATTTTTTTGGAACAATTAATTGATTAACTAATTGGGAATATTGTTTTGTTTAGTGAAAATAATTAATTGATGAATTAATTAAGGGGAGTTATATGATTATTTAATTGTTGAAATTAAATAAAGGGATTAATTAATTGATGAGTTAATTAATGGGAGTTATGTGATTATTTAATTATTTAAATTAAATAAATGGGTTAATTAATTGTTTAATTAATTAACAGGAGTTATGTGATTATTTGATTATTTAATTAAATAAAAGGATTAATTAATTGATAAATTAATTAACGGGGGTTTTTTTAATTAAATTGAATGAGTTAGATTAATTAATTGGAGAATTAATAAATTGGGTTTATTGTGTTAATGAAATTGAATGAGTTAGATTAATTAATTGGTGAATTAATTAATGGGAATTGTTTTGTAGATTCAATCTAATGAGTTAGATTAATTATTTGGTGAATCAATTAATGGGGATTGTTGTGATAGTTTAATTGAATGAATTGGATTAATTAATTGGTGAATTAATTAATATGGATTGTTGGGATATTGAATTGATAGAATTGGATAATTAATTGATGAATTAATTATGGGATAATGATATTTTTAAATTGGATAATTAATTGTTCAATTAATTATGAGATATTTAGATTATTTATTTGAATCATTAATTGTTTAATTAATAATAGGATATTGAGTTTGTGGATATTGATTAATTAGTTGATTGATTGATTAATGGGTTTGACATACTTAATTAATTAAGGAATTAATTAAAGGGATTTAAGTGATAAACAAATTGTTGAATTAGTAATGAAATATCTATGATTAGTTAATTTTGGAATTGACTAATAAAATTAAATTGATTAATTAATTGTTGGATTAACTAATGTAATTGATGTGATTTGTTAATTGTTGAATTAAATAAGGAAACTAATGTGATTAATTAATTATTGAATTAATTAATGTTATTGATGTGATTAATTAATTATTGAATTAATTTATGTTATTAATGTGATTAATCGATTGTTGAATTAATTAATGCTATTGATTTGATTAATTAATTGTCAAACCAATTAATGTTATTGATGTGATTTGTTAATTTTTTAATTAACTAATTGATAGATATGATTAATTAATTGTAAAATTAAATAATAAAATTGTTGTGATTAATTAATTGTTGGATTAATTAATGATATTTATGTGATTAATTAATTTTATAATTAATTAATGGAATTTGATTAATTAATTATACAATTAATTAATGGACTTGGATTAAATAATTGTAGAATTAATTAATGGAAGATTATGATGGTGAAATATGATAAGTGGATTAATACTGATTAATATTAATTGATGTGATATAGTGATATATGTGATATTATGATACATGTTATTGATTGATATTAATGTGTGGGATAAGGTCTACTGCATCAAAATCCCATAGTGATTAAATTAATATTTGTGTGTAGGAAAAGGCTTGCTGCGTCAGAATCCCATAGTGATTAAATCGATATTCATGTGTGGGACAAGGCCTACTACGTCAAAATACCATAGTGATTAAATTGATATTCATGTGTGGGATAAGTCTTGTGGAATCAAAATTCCATAGTGATTAAATTGATATATGTGTGTGGGACATGATATGCTGTATCAAAATCCCACATGGTCCTAGGCATGATGGCATTGTCCCAAATTGTTGGAATTGGACTATTGTTCCAATTAGCTTTATTATAAATTAAAATTAAATAGATAATGAAATCCCATCTATTTAATGAATTGTTAATTGATAATGTTAAATAGTTCATAATCTGGCACGAGTCATAGAAAGTATTGAGGCTCGGGTGTCCTCGGGAACCTGGGGGTTTATATGGTTAAATAAAAATATTTGATAGTGTTATAACTATTTAATTATGAATTGTACTTATGTATTTATACAACTACATACATTGTTATTGATTGGATTTTTTTTATATGTTGTTGGTTGTGGCCTACTGAGAGTTACTCACTCTTTACTTGGGCTTCATGATCAGTATCTGAATAGAAATTGTGTTTTATGGATGGGTTAAGGGAAAAGGACCTATGTTAGATGTATGAGTAGGGATAGAACATGGATGTGGGAACCAAACATGGTTTAAGAACCTCTTGGGATTTGTTAGTGTCTTTAATTTTGAGTTTTCATATTGACACTTGGAACGTACATTAGCAAGGCAAGTTATCTATTGTTCAATTTTGATATTTTCTTTCCAGTTTTGGGCCATCTTGTGATGCTGATATTATTATTGTTATGTTATACTATTTCTATTATCTATTTATTACATCTAATATTGTATTGCTATGATAAACGAAACAAATAAAGTATAGTCTCCTCATGATCGATAGTATACCTTTTCTTCTAGTTAGCAGCCTCTAGTGTAAGGGGAGGCGTGCCTCAGGTCATCTGACCAACCGGTTTGGGGAACTGGTGTATGGCACCCTAGACGGTACATTAAACCAACCCTTCCCCAATCACTAAAATGTTAACCCCACCATGTTAATGGTAATTTAGATGAATGGGGAAGAATAAGTCATTAAAATACTAAAAAAATAAATTAAATTAAAGAAAATTATAATATCTTTCCAGCATAATCTATCCTCTAAAAGTTTTCTCCTGTTTTAGACACCATTTCTTAGAATAACCCCAAGGGACATTTTTATAGGTTGTTTAAAATTTAATTTCTTTTTTCCCTCCAAATTTCACATTAATTGGATGTGTATTGAGGAAGTTATGGAATTATTAATGAGTATGACTTTTTCTTACCGAGAATTCTAGAAATATCCCTTCAATCATTATCATTTAAGAGCCACTTTAATGAGTGTTGAACTCCATTGAATTTATTTTTGAAATGATCTTGTGGGTCCTCTTTAAATTCCATCATGAATCGCCTCAATTGGAGGTGTTTAGCCTGAGTTATTCCCTATTTCCAGAGATGGGGTCCACTCTATCTTCCCGAACAATTTTTCAACTTGATTGATATTTTAGGGCCTCTAGATGTTCATATTAGATCTTAATCCAGAAAAAAAAAGTTACATCCCATAAATCAAGGAATCCTAAAAAATCACCGAAATTATAAAAAATATTTTAAAATTTGTGCCCAAAATACCATTGGGATTAAAATCTGTTAAAATTCCATAATTAACCAATTTTCGCATTTCATCCCAAAACACATCAAAAAATCAAAAAATTATGAAAATACACTTAAATTTATAAATTGAGAGGGTTTAAATAATTGAAATACATATAAAAAATGTGGAAAATATTATCTCTATCAGTGAGCTTGAGTGGAATCTTCATAAATACCCATTCCTTAATTAATAATAAATGTAATTTCACATGTAAAGTGGATCAAAAGATAAAAATAATGTATATTAGTAATTAAAAATATAATAAACATAATTTATATGTAATTATAGAGATATTTTAGTATATTACTTCACATTTTAACAATTGTACCTCATTTTATCCTTTACCGTGGTAACTCTCTTTGTACACTCGTAAGTTTTTTTTCGACAAATAGAATTGACCTTATTACCTAATTTTTACTTGGAAATTAAAAATGAGAATACCATTTAATTATAATTAATTTATAAAAGTTATATAGATTAATTTTAATATAAGAATTCATAATGAATTAAAAATAATTTCCAGAAAAGTATTCTTTTAAGCATTAAATGATTTTATTCTTATTTTTTGTCAATAAGTAGTTAATTAATGAATGATAATTCATTTATATATATAATAAATTCCATTAAATTTTATTTTCAAATTATGGGATTTTTCTCCTTCAGATAAAAACTTACAATATATAAAAAATTGTTTTTAAATAAAACATATTTACTTGACCATGAATTATTAAATTTGTATTAATTATAATTCCTTAATTATTTATTAGTTTTTACTTAATTATTTTATTGATAATTACTTGAAATTTTTCAACTTAATTTATTTAAATCATTTTTAAATTATAAATAGAAATTCATTATGTACAAAAAATGGTTGAAAATAATAGATATTTTTGAAAAATGAATTAGTATTTTTTATATTAATTAGATTTAAAATATTTGTAACCCATGGGAAACATATAATTATAAATTATTCTAAAATACCCATTTGATAATTTTATACCTGATGATAATATATCCAATAACCATGTATCCAATTTCCATATAATAGTCTTTTAACCCTTTTTATCCATATATATAACCGTGTACACTTCTCTAAAATTCATTCATCATACTATTTAATTTAATTCTCCAAATATATATTATATTTTTAGTGTTTCCTTTCTTTCCATGGTTGTAAATGGTGTTATGATCATTAAGGAAACATGTGAGGTTGAAGATTTCATATTTATGCTCTTTTTATTTACATGTCATTTTATTCCTCACGTAATTTTCATAATGATGTTTTATATTTATTTCTCGTGATGTATTAAGTTTTATCATGAATTTCAATATTTAAATTAATAAAATTTATATCGGTTCATTTTAGTTTAGTGTTTTGAGTGAAACAAGATCTTTAATATGTTAAAGGAATAGAAATTTTGGGGTATTTTAGAGTTTTTGTTTTGATGTAATGGGATTTTTTTTTGCATGGAGTCTTGATCATAGAAATTTTGTGACCTTCTTTTTAGATATGAGAGTTCAGTTTAAATATGGTGAGGATAGTTGAAAATTTATGATCATGGTAAAGGGAAGTTGCATCATTGAGAGAGGAATTATGACATGGATATTCAAGTAGTTGAGTCCCTTGATTTAATCTATTGAAGTTTGGTTAAACCCCAGTGTTTGATGTTACACTGTGATGGATTTTTTAGGTGTAACGTGATTAGGGGAGGTGGCCATGTTTTGTACTATAAACTTCAAGAATCAAGGATTGCAATGCTACCACCAGGGTTGTGTCGTAATATTTATTTAATGCATTGGTTTTAATGAAGTTTGAATGTGAAATTATAGGGAGATATATGTGGGGATGTGACATGATTTATAATGATTCTATTGACTATAAAACATTGTGGTGTGACCCCTAACATTGAATCATGATAATAACTCTATCATTTTAAAATATAAATTCTAGTGCCCATTTTGTTTTTTACTAATTCCGTCAGTTTTCTTCAAACTCTAGTAAACTTCAGGATTGTACTTGGAGATCTTTTATTATATATTAGAATATTTTTATTCAGGGATTCAAAGGATCTTTTACTTATGATTTTAGGTGTGTTTCCTTCTCTTTTCCTCTATTCTTCTAATTCCCCCTTATGTTATTCCTTCTAAAAACCATGTAAGTGATTTGGTTTTGGTTTTCTTAGTCTTTATTCATGGTTGTGGTGTTACATGTTTTATTGAATTATTTATTTGGGTATTTTTAGTGGTGATCACTATTCTTCATTATACTTTTACAATGATCATTAAACTCTTGATTATGGGAAGGGGTTCAGAACTTCTCCTTTAATTATGTGTGAATCTAAATTAATCTTTCTTTTGTTTTCATTTTGGTGTAGGTTAAGGGTTAAAAAAATTAATACAACTATCCAGTTAAAGGTAATTGAAAGTTAATAGTGGTCAATCACATGTTTTTTCTATAAATTCAAATTATTTATATATAATGAAAATTCCCAAATTTAAATTGATACTATGTAGTCCTTTTTTAATATTATTTTCATAATTGAATCACCTTAAAAAATGTTATCTTCTTAATGTTGATAATTAAATTTTATCATTTAACTCTGAATTAAGATGGAACTATGACTGAAAAGGGGTATTGATGGTGTTTCTTATTTTTATAATTAGTGTTTATTTTTTCCACCCTTTATATAAATTGTGTGATCTTGGTAGTGAGTTTTTTAGGATATATTTGGGGTTTTTTATATTATGGTATTGTTTAAGGAATGTAGGAATGAGGTTGTTTTATGATTGTAGATATTTTAGTATAGTTTTTTGGTTATTATAGATTTGATTGGACAATGTGATTTTCATTGGTATAGAAAGTCATAATAGATGATACAGTAATGATATAGGTTGTTGTTATAGCATTTTAGTTTCCTAGTAACATGTTTTAAGGCTATAATTAATGATATAATTGTTAACTAATTGAATACGTAATGGGTTTGAGGGGTTAATGTTGTATTATAATTAATAATTGAAGTAAATAGGTAATGAAATTTGGAAATTCTTGTGTTAGCATTGAAATAGAGGTATTGTTATTAAATATTAAAGGAATAAATAAACATGGATAGTAAATAAAGAATGGGTTGACATAAAATATATCTAATTGAATGAAAAGTGGTTATAAATAGTAAATATGAAATTTAATGATGGTTTGATCAAATGGGAAGTTATTCTATTTTTGTGTAGTTGTTTAGTGTGGTTGAGTATGGTGGATTTCTAGTGTGGTAGTTGATGTAAGTGTAAGAAAGTTGGGATGGTGTGGTTATTATGAGGTATGGTAGTGAAAAAAACCTATTGGCGGGTCTACCCTTAGGTTTGGGTTCATTTGGATTATTATATAATTATGTTTTCTTTTTATTTCTTACACACCACCACCGGAGATGGATAACCTTATCGGTGCCCATTTAGTTTTGGGTTCGGGGTATTTTCTCCAAACATACAGGTTATAGAGGGGTCAGATGGTTGACTATTCCCTCTTCCTCAATCTCCCTTCTATAAATAGTATAGTCTATAATGAAATAATGTTATATTTCATGGAGAGTAATGTATTGAGGTTAGTATTCCTAGGATGTGATGATAATGATGATGATTATGATTTGAAAGTGGTTTAGATTGTGAATCTTAGTGGGGGATGTGAATTGTATGAGAAGTTAATGAGGTCTATATCCTTCATTTTTACATTAACCATCTATGATGAGGATATTATACAAGGTAATGATGTGATCATATGGAATATGGTAGTGGTTCAGATATGATTTGGATGTGGTACACAGTATGTGGTTATGAATATGTGGAAAAGGTTATGCTATGGCTGTATAGATATAGATGGAATTAGGAACATCATGATATATTATGTTGGGGCATGAGAGTGACTAGATTAGTGGTAAGTGGATACAGGTACCTTTATCAATATATAATTTTGATACTCTATTATTACACATGGATGTGTTATCGGGTGAGTCATCCTTGGTAGGGATGAGTGATAGTGGACCATATTTAGGTGAGATATGGTTCTAAAGTTTATTCATATAGGCATTAGAATTCTTATTTTATTTTTGGAAGAGTGGTCTTAGGGATGATCCTACTTAGTTTACTTGTATTCTTACCCATCCAAATATGTGTGTGTGTGTGTGTGTGTTTCTATTTATATTCATAAGAGGGGATTGGTGATTTATTTCCACATTACTAGCTCATGGATATTATGGTTGGTGTTTGTGAGTTACTATCATACAAGTTTCTCATTATATTTTATTTTAGAGTGTATTTTAAAATATGGAATTACATGGATTTGTTGGATATTAGGTATATTTTATATTATATGGATGTTATTGGGGATTATTTATTAATATCTTATAGGTATTACAAGGGTAATTTCTTCTATATGTGTGACTCCATACCCTTGGAGCTAGTTACCAACCCATAACCTATTATATTTTGTCTTTGGGGTCATCACTATTGGAATAGGGGCTACTGGTAGGTTTTGTTCATGAAATCATATGTTGAAAAGTTCTAGGAATATTCAAATATATTATGTTGTTGCATTAAATTCAATTTCTTCATTGTAATTTATTCCTATGTATTGCATTATAGAATATGAGTTAAATGATAAGTAACCCCTACAAGATAAAACTCTATGTTATACCTAATAAAATATTCTCATGGAAAGATATGTTTTATAATTATATTTAAATATTATCATGTGTATAGGATTGTATGTAGATATAAAGTTTAGTCATGAGATGTTGGTATTGACCAATATTCTAGATTGAATTACTCAAGTATACCAAATAGAACGTCATATATAATTTCATTTGTATACTCAGGGTTAATTTCCTGTAGTTATCTTCAATATATGTGGTTAAAATGTTACCATACATTTGAACCCCCCATACCTTGATAACTTTATTACACTAATATTTAATATTGGTCAAATCAAAGGGTGTTTGGTTATAATATTGATTATATAATGGGTTTTTCTTAACTAATATGAGATATATTTTCATTTTTATAAATAGTATAACATATGGTCCCTTGATTGATTATTAATTAGGATGTATATGACCTTACCTAGTTGAGATACATCTATTGTACTCATTAACTTGGATTAATGACATGTGGTGTATTCATCTATATTTTTTAGAAGAACTTAATGTATTTTGAAATAATAAGTTGAACAATATGATATTGTCATGTTCTATATCCAATATAAATTCTTAACATTATATACATGGGTTGTATAATTATTATTTTGGTATTGGGACCTGTCTAGTTGATTCTTATATAGAGATACATGTATTTTATGGAGATTATTTCATATCCCTTTATACCTTGAGAAATTATTATGTTTTATAAGATTCCACTCATTTCTTATGGTTTTGAATTAGTAATTCATAATCATTTTCAGCTATAAACAGTCATATAAGTCCATATATAAAGGCCATATGAATGGGGATTTTTGGTACAAAATTTTTATCTAAAATTTAGATATATATTGAGAGAGGTTATGTGATAGCTTATCCAAATGTATTTAGAGTTTTTTTAAAAAGAGTTTTGGGTATTATTTCAACAAGTGCTGTGAAATTTGTATGAATCCTATGATATTTTAATTCAAGTGGGATATTTAAGGAAATAAATCCCAAAATATCATATCTTAACCAATTATATGTTATAATTGTTTTATATTTCATGGTGTGATATAGTTTGTTTAAATGTAATGAACTGTGACCACATGAATTTCCCATATCATTATATTATGAATAAATATCTCATATTTTATTAGTTAATAAATATAATGATGTGTAAGTTAAATATTACATGTTTCATTGATCATTTAGAAATTATATGATTAATGGTGAGTTATATTATATTAGTGTATAAGTTATTATTCTAGTAACATATTATGTTTAACATGTCATGTGTAATGAAACGTGTCATATGGGTTGGTGAAATTAGAAATAGGATAGAATTTTATGGAATTAAAGGTTATGGTAATTTTAAATAGGAAATTTGGAAAGAAATATCGGTCTTTTGTTTATGTTTGAAATGATTAAAATTGATGTTTTTTAGCTAGGTTAGTTGGTGAAAAATACTTGGAAGGAGGTTTCAAAATTTAGGTAATTAAAACCCCATAAATGGGGTGCATCATCCCCCAATTTAATGACCAGTGGGATACCAATGGATGTATAGACTAGCTGGAAGTGTCATTCTTTCCATTTCTATGCCACCATAAGCCTGGTGGAAAGCCACTGGGATTCTGTTTACCTTTTACCCCATTTTTTATTTTTAAATTTTATTAGAAAAAATTAATTTTTTTATAAACCAACCCTCTCCATACTTGGATTGAACTATGTCCCTAGTATCCCCCCATCTCACATTTATACCTTACCCCCAATCTTCTTCCACTTATCAATGATCTTCCACTAATTCGACCAAAAGTCTATTTATGATAGAGGATTTATATTGGTAAGACTAACATCACACAACATATAATTTTTTATTTCTATCTCTAGTAACACAAACATTCCCTAATCACTCAAACTAGTGGTTTTTTATAATTTCTATGATCTCTCAATTAAGGATGAATCAAGATATGATAATGGATAGGGTAAATCCATTAAATTAGAGGTAGGTGGTTCCTAACACATTTAATAATATATTCCATGTTTTGTGTGTGATGTTATACATGAAAATAGGGGTTCAGGTCATTGATACTTAAAATGGGACCATAGGGGTTTTAATGTGACATCCTGAACTCACACTTATAGATTCGGTAATAAACCATGTTGTTTATTTTTTTAAAAATCTATGTAAAAAATTAAAAATACATTATACAATTGAGGATCTTTTCTAGTCTAGGTTTTGGAATATTAGGCATTTCCTTATAATTAATCAGAGTTTAAAAAATTTATCAAGTAACTAAATTTTTTTCATGTTAATTAACTCCTTAAATGAAGCCTTCCATCTTAAATCTTCTAAAAGTCCTATAAAAAATATTTTAAAACATGAGGTGAGCATAAAATTACCCAGTAAAAGGTTTTAAAAATTGTGAAAATAATTTTAAAAATTCTTTTAAAACATTTTTATAACAAATATAAAATGGTTGATATCATATATAACTTATCAAAATAAAAAACTAGGATTTTTATGAAATATAATTTTCAAATAGTTTTTAAAATACTTATCATTTTGAAATTCATTAAAAAAATACCCATTGAAAAATAATTTGATTTCTCTTTAGAATTATTTAAAAATAATTTTTTTATAGATTAAGATGATACTTGGAAAATGTTAAGAAAACATTGTGGTCACTAGTAGTGTCTATTACAGGATAACATCCACATTTAACGTCATATGTTCACTCCTCATTCCTTAACATCTCATTTGATACCCCGATGTTAAATTTTAAGAAAACATTTTTAGAATATTGTTATTTCTCATTCATACCCACTAAAAACATTCCAATATCTTACATAAATCATTTTTATTGATGAAAATAATTTTAAAATTTGTGGAAGAATTTCATTTTCTAGAAATGAGTTATGAGAAACCCATTAATTATTTATATTTAATTGATATGAATATAAATTCATTAAAGTTAAAACAAATTCTTATAAGATTCATGAAATGCCAAAAATAATTATAGATGATGGTCATATCTAATATCCTGAATGACATTCATGGATATATAAAGAAATATTACCCATAAAATGACAAATTTCTTTGATATTCAAGATTATTTTTCATATAAAATGAAAAAAATTCTTTATATTCATTAACATAGATATGAAATCAAATACCCTTTTTTAAAAAGAGTTATAAATTTATAAAATGACAAATAATAATTTTGTTATTATTTCACATCATAGAGGATTTTTTAAAATAAACTTGAAAAATGTAAACCTTTGTAAATAAAATCCCTTTACATAAAATCATACAATTTTTGAATAAAGATTTCTACAAAAATTAACTCCCTTACCTTCAATTATAAATAGATATTGCTTGGGGTAGCCTTCTACTAATGTTTGAACATAATGTAAAATATAGATTTTGGGGTGTGAGTCATTTCTTTTTAGGTGGATGTAGAAAGGGTGTTTTATATAGAAGTTTTAGTGTGTATATTTTATTTAAATAATATGTTATTATAAAATAATTGTAGTGTGATATTGCATATTTCCTTTTTGACAAAAATAGAATTTGAGGGTTTGTATTACCTTAAAAAGTGTTCAAATTATTTATTTTGATGCAAAATATAATATTTATATATTTTTATGCTCCTTTCATTACAACAAGTTTGGATAACTAGAGGATTAAAAATCAAGAAAAATATATAATGAAAAAGGGTGTTTTTTGATGTAAATCATAAAAAATTATCATGATAGAGTTGATGAGATATATATATATATATATATAGTATATCTATAATTTTTTTCTGAAGTCAAATGATAAGTGTTCTTCATTCAAGGGTCACGATTTATAATTCATGTAAATTGTTTCTCAATGATTCGTATATATATTTTTTTATAAAAAATCACCATCTAATTGTATTGTGCCTTGTAGAGGATGGAGACAACTACATGAAAAAATTTATAGTCGATGGATTTTAGATATTTTGATTTGAGGAAGAAGACGATGGTGATATTGGACGGTTGTTGTCATTTTCATCGAACGACCACAATATAAGCAACTAATTTAAAATGGGTGAATAGTAGAACATATAACACATCCCAAATCAAAAATTGTTGATTTCTCACCACTCTTAATAAGTTAAGTGGTGACAGTGTTGCTCCAAAATCAAAACACACACCACACATAGGATTTAGCCCAGCAAGCATTATTCCAAACCTATGTGTGGTTCGCGGGACTTATACACGGATCTGCATGTGCATAGATCAAGATATGATCGACTATTACCTCTGGTATTATACATTTCCCCAGCCTCATAAAGGCTATTTGATTCCCTGAGCTTCATTAGCTTCACCTGGTTGACCCTTTTTCCCACCTCAACAGTGGTGAAAGGGTACCTTACTAGCCGATGGCGCTAAATTTTTAATACTAATTAAATAAAATATATTCAAATAACACTGATTTAATATAACTAAGTTTTATTTTGGAATTTTTTATATATCCTTAAAATGATTTAATACTACATTTTATCATTAATGTTTATTACTAATCTAATTAATTTTTGTAATCATCAAATTTAAATTACCATTTAACTAAAAACTTTTAATTATTTTAGATAACTTTTCTAAATTTAACGGGTAAAAATAAAATTCCAATGGTTATATTTTTATGATGGTAAAAACAAAAATATTTTAAATATCCATGTATTATAGGTATTTAAATAAATTGGAATTCTTAGAAGTCTATTTTTTTACTCCCAAAATGGTTCTCTACTTTCCTCTTACTATGTATTTTTGCTAACTTCATTGTCATTACTTTTCTAATCATGGTTGATCCAAAAGAGGTGTGTTACAATTTTGGAATTATTACATTTATCGAATGTGTTCTAATTGTATTAATTGTTCTTTTAATAAGCTTACTGAGTTAGTTGTGGACTCATTTTTTTAATGATATATTAAAGTCAGTGTGTTAATAAAATGTTCTTCATTATTGTCTTTAAATTTAGAATATTGTTTATTTATAGTATTTATTTAAAATAATAAATACTTAAAAATTCATTGGTTCAACATTATTCCCCCTTAAATAAATTAAACCCTCATAATTTTTTCATACATATACCCAAATTCTTTGTTTCCCAAGCTTCAGTCGTGAATCTTAACATTCCTATAAAAATAAATTCATTGTTATTACTAAATATTGAATTCATACATAAAATAATTTTTACTTTCATATATGTCTCAAGTGCTAGTGATTCTCATGAAAATGAAGGGTCATTCCAACCATACTGATCCTTAGGGTGTTTTCAAGTTCTTCTATCTCTCTTTCCCATATACAACTTGGGAAATTTTGGTTATATTGATAAAAACATTTATAAGTATTTATTATAGAATTATAATGAGTATATAGATCAGAAAGTTCTATTTGAACTTGATTCCTATAAAATAATCTAACTAACTCATATTTGAATATTTCAAAATCATCATTTACTATTCCTTTGATTATTCCTTATAAAATGAAACTTAATAGGTGATACATATATGTTTATTGTAGGTTTCCTCCTTCAATGGAATAAAAAAATATAAGTGATTAATTTTGGTTGAATAAGGTAAAACATTTGAAAAGACCCTCCTGATACATTCCTTGTTGTATATAATAGGAAAGTTGAGTCTATAATATGGCACAGTAGATAAATTATGATCCTTGAAAGTATCATAGTATGTCAGATGTGTAAGATATTTTATATAGGTGATCTCAATTAATTTTAATGGTGGTAAAAGGATCAAATTCATCTAAGCATGAATTTATAATAATCCTAATAATAAATTCATCTAGAAGGGATAAAAGAGTTGTTTTTTTTCTTCTTCCTTCCATCTAAAAATTACAGAATAAAGGATTTACTAGGAATGAATGCTTAACCTAATGAAATGTTTTGATTTCCAAAATTATCTAAATTGTTCTTATAATACCAACTGTGATAGTCAAAACCTACACATCCAGATTCGATAACAAAACATGTTGTGTATTTTTTTTTAAAAAAATACTAATTGAAAAATACACGATACATTATACAACCAAGTATCTTTTTTGGTTTAGGTTTTGGAATATTAGTAATTCCATTACCATTAATCATATTTTACAAAATTTATCAAATAACTAAAGTTTATTTGTGTGCGCTAACACCTTAAATAAATCCATCCACCATAAATTTTCTAAAAGGCTTGTAAAAAGTATTTTAAAACATTTGGTGAGCAAAACATTACCCAGTAAGGTGTATTAAAACCAGTGAAAATTATTTTGAAATTTCTATAAAAGTATTTTTATATCAAAAATAAAATGTTTGATATTATATATAACTTACCAAATAATAAACTAGGGTCTTTAAGGTGAAATAATTTGCAAAGCCATTTAAAAATAATCATCATTTTTAATTGGGTTTCTCTTTAAATAATTTTCATGTAATAATTATTTTATGGATTAAAATGATACTTGAAAAAACTTAAGAAAACTGTGTGGTGAATAGTAGTATCTCTTGTAGGATAGTGTCTCCTTTTAAGGTCATTTGTTCACTCGCAATACCTTAAGATCTCATTTGATACCCTAATGCCGAATTTTAAGAAATTATTTTTAGAAGATCTACCCTTCTCATTCATAAATCATTAAAAACTTTCCAAAATCTTGCATATATCATTTTCACAGAATAAATTAATTTTATAATTTTTAATCATGAAAAAATATCATTTTTTAGAAAGGAGTTAGGAGAAACCCATTAATTACTTATATTTAATTAACATGAATATAAATGAATTAAAATTAAAAACAATTATTGTAAAATGAATTAAATGTTATTAATAATCATTGATTAAGGCCATATCTAATATCATAAATAAAATTCATTGATATATAAAGAAATATTACACATAAAATGTCAACTTTATTTAATATTCAATATTATTTTCCACATAAAATGATAGCTTTTATTTATATTCATTAACATAGAGATGAAATCAAATGCCATTTTTTAATAATATTTTTAAAATTAAATAGTAAAAAATCATAATTTCGTAATTATTTTACATTATTGAGAAGTTTTTAAAATAAACATGGAAAATATAAAAGTTTGTAAATAAAATACCTTTACATTAAATCATAAAAAAATTATTAATCATTTCTCCAAAAAAATAACTCATTTACCTCAAATTATAACTAGATATTACTTGGGATAGCCTTCTTATGATGTCTGAATAGTATATAAAAGTGAGAGTTTGGGGTGTGAGTCGGGTCTTTTTGGGTGGATGAAGATATATCATTTTATACAACATTTTTATTTTGTTTATCTTATTTACACAAGCTTTTCTTGGAAAATAATTATAGTGTGATACATCATATTTCCTTTTTGAAAAAAAAAGAATTTGAGGGTCGGGATTATCTTTCCAAGTGCTTGAATTATTTATTTTTATTTAAAATATAATATTCATATATTTTTATGTTTCTTTCATTTAAGTAAATTTTCATATCTAGAGGATTCAAAATATTAAAAAATATAGAAAGAAACAAATGTGTTTGATAGTGAAAATCATAAAAACAATATCATGATAGAGTTGATGTGATATATATATATATACTATATATATAACTTATTTTCAAAACTATATGAGAAGAATTATTTGTTCAAGGGTCTTAATTTATAATTCATGTAAATCATTTCTCAATTATTCATATATATATTTTTTGTAAAAAAAAATCCATCGAATTGGACCATGTCTCATCGATGATGGAGACTGCTACAAAAAAATGACAATTGAGGGTTTTTAGATATTTCAATTTGTGGAGGAATATGTAATGTCTCATGTTTTGAATCGGACAAAAATCCAAGGGAATTTGAACTTCTAAGGTTTACTGGAGGGTCTATTTTTTAAACCAAGTTTCGAAATGCTTTTTCGAGGGTTTAAACACAACAATCTATTTTTTTAAAGAAATTAAATTAATTTATTAAAAATTAAAATAAAGAAAATTAAATGAGATTAAATGAAAAAAATAAATAATTATTTTAATAATATTATTATTATTATTATTATTTGTTTTAGGTTTAAGAAAACAAAAGGGGGTCTCCCCTCTCCTACCTCCTGAATCAAGCGACACCCCCTCCCCTTCCTCTGGAGCACATGACATACCCCCAACCTGACTCTTCTTTGTGCGATGATTTCAACATGTTTTCCTTCAAAATATATCATTTGATTCATCAAGGTTTGGTCACAACTCTTTCTTCATTTTGAGTGTTTTTCTCTTCCCTCGTCTCTTGTTAAGGTTCAGTTGAACCCTATGTTTGGGATAACCTAGATTTTTTATTTTTACTCTAATGTTAGGTTGTGAGTAGGGTCTCTCGGTACTCCCTTATTCTTATTATGGAAACCACCACTGAAGACTAAGCAGTTCAGATCATTTCAGTATGTCATCGTCGATTTGGGGTAAGGTGTTCTTCCATTCTTCATCATTTCTTAATTTATATTTGGGGTTTTTTGTAGTTTTTGAGTTATCAGTAATTTTCTTTAGTGAATTTTGATCTTCCATTTGTGAGAAGAACTATCCTACGCATGACCTAGAGCTAGTTGAGGTTAATTTTCTCTCTGAAGTTAAGGAGGCACTATATTTATAGAGAGAAAAGTTATATATACACAGACCACCAAAGTTTGAAGTATATATTCACACAAAAGGAATTGAACATGAGATGGAGGATATGATTGGAACTTCTTAAATATTATGATTATTCAATTAATTATCATCCTGTAAGATTAAAAAAGGTTTTCGATTCATTAAGTATGAATGATCCTATTGTGTTTGAAATGATTAGGATTCAAGGAGATCCTTTTATTAAAGACCTAGTAAAACTGAGCATGGGAATCATAAGGGAAGGTACTTCATCAAACCTATCTCAAATTATTTATAAACCATCATTAATTTATAAGAATAAGAAATCTAAAAGAGAATATCCTTTGTTATAGAATAAGATAGAGGCTGTGAAGTATGGGAGGTTTCCTGAGTTCAATTTTGATCAAGAAGGTGTACTAAAATTTCATACAAGGCTAAGTGTTCCATCTATTCTATAAATAAAAAATGATCTGATGGATGAATCTCATAGCTCTACTTACTCTATACATCCTGGAAGTAATAAAATGTATAGGGACCTTCTTGATCATTATTAGTGGGATTACATGAAAAGGGAGATTTTTAACTACATTGTATGGTTCCAAGTGTGTCAACAAGTGAAGGTGAAGCGATGAATTACAAAAGGGGTATTAAAACCACTACTCATACCAGCATGAAAGTGAGAAAATATTACTATGTAATTTTTCACTGGTCTCCTAAAAAATACAAAGGAAACAATGTGATTTGGGTTATAGTGGATTGTCTCACCAAGACTTCCCATTTTATCTCTATTCAAGATGATTTCTCTCTTGAAAAACAATATAATATATATGTTAAGGAAGTGTTAAGTCTATATGAAGTTTCAATTTATATCATTTATGATCATGGTCCAAGATTCACGTCAAATTTCTAGACAAGTCTTCAACATGGTTTGAATACTGAATTGAATTCCAGTATGGCCTATCACCCTCAAAATGATATCCAATCTAAAAGGACTATTCAGAAACTCAAGGATATGATGAGAACATGATAAACATAATTTAAAGGTGAATGGGATCAACATATCCCATTAGTTGAGTTCTCATATAGCAACATCTTCCATTTGAGTATTCAAATGTAACCTTGTGAAGATCTATGTGGGAAGCAATGTAGAACTCCTACTTTTTGGGATGAAGTTGGTGAGATAAAGATTCTTGTACCTGATCTAATGAAATAGATGAAAGAAAATGTTCATGACATTTAACAACACATAAAAGGTTTCGTAGAGTCAACAGAATATCTATTCTAACAACCATTGAATGGACTTTGAGTTTAGTGTTTATGAAAAATTCTTCCTTCAAATTTCACCTCGGAAGAGAGTCATGCAATTTGGGGAGAAAGGAAATCTCATCCCTAGCTACCTTGTTAAATCCTTGATCGAATAAAAGTTGTGGCCTATCGGCTTACACTTCCTCTAAATTTATCTCAAGTTCATGATGTATTCTATGTATCTTTTTGAGGAAGTACCTACCTAGCCCTTCACATGTACTAAATCTGGAGGTGGTACAGTTGGGACATGACCTCTCTTATAAGGAGCAAGAAGTGGAGATCTTGGAATGTAGAGCCAAGGTCTTATGCAACAAGACAACCCACCTCGTTAAAGTGTTATGGAGGAACCAAAAATATGAAGAAATTAGGTGGGAACCAGAGGTGATAATGATTAAAAAGTACCCACACCTTTTCTCAACAGAGGGAATGAATTGAAATTTCAGGGATTAAATTTATTAAGGTGGGAATAATGTAAAAAACTGATATTTTTTAATAATACTTAATTCCTGAAAATGTGTATTATATTAATTTGTACTCAACATAAATATATCCTATTAAAAATAAAGTGAATATAATTTGAAATGTGGAAATTGGGTTTCAACTGTTATATAACTATTGGTCAATTATGACTAGTTTTCAAAATGACAGTTGGAAACTATACTCCTAAATAATAATTTTAACATTATAAATATTGTTTATAAGTAGAAATAATAAAAGAAAATTAATGCAAAAAATAAGAGTTGATGGCCTCATCCAGTAGATTTGTGCCTTATGAAGACCATTTTTTGGAGCTTGAGAGGTAGGTAACATCACTGGGCTTCTCTCTTGACCAAGCCCAATTTGAGCCTCAACATATTAATCTTGAACAAAATTGCTTATGATAGAAGTTCAAGTTAGTGGAAATTACTACTCGATCGATGTTATCCAAACCACCCCAAGAATATATCACCATCACACACCTCACCCTTAGGTAATATGTGGTTGTTATAAGGGTTTTTTGTTGAGTCCTTAGTTACTTGATGTTTAACTTCTTTGTATAAATAAAATTAGTAGTCCATCAATTTTATTTTGAGAATAGCTTTTCTTAAAAATATAACAAATTTGATAAATTGATTTTTCAGGAAGAAATTTTACTTTTCATAAATGATTTAATTATTATAATAACTTATGGTATTATTAATGATTATTATTTTAATGAAATAGTATAATTAAAACAATCTTTTTAAATATAAATACTAAAATAATTTTATTTTTTCAAGTGTTAGAAATTTCATTATGCAATTTCACTATGCATTTTCTATCCGCTATTATTTTTAATAACTATGAATTTTTATATTTAAAATTTAAATTTCAAACACATAGATAATTATTATGTTAAAATAAATATCATTTTTGAAATCATAACGTCGAAATTATGTTAGGGTGAGTTTATGAGAATTTTCTAAAATATTTTGTTTTTTAGAAAATAGTAAAAATATAGTTTGTAGTTTTTAGTATGATTAAGAACATCATAATTATGTATTTTGTAATATAAAATTCTAGTAGAATATTATTGATTAAAATAACCTAATTTTTTTCCCAAGTGTCCAATATCATGGTTAAGGCCATGGTTTTTCATTTACCACTACCTAGGTGTCCTAAGAAATTAATAAAAAAATACCCATGTTTTGTTATAAATAACCACCCATTTCTCCATTAGTTTTCATTCCCAATTCATCCTTTATAAATCATTGATATTTTTTTCTCCTAAGGATTCCTCTTAAGGTTTCCTCAATCCCCTAATGTCCCAATCTTTGAGTTTTAGGAGTTACTCTTCAAGGTAAGGAAAATATCAACTTCTCTTTTCCTTTCAAGTTCCCTTTTTATGTGGTATGTCTTTCAAATTTGTAATCTATGTTATTATGTTGATTTTATTCTATCCATTTACTATATTCATATTCTTTTATTAATGGGTAACCATTTTCACCACTCTTTTTAATGTTTTTTAAAACCATGTTTCTTACCCATTATGCTGCTGAATTTTCTTCTCAAAATTTTTCTCTTTTTCTCAATAAATTATCTTATTTTATTTTGGGAATGCTCAAAACTCTTTATTTTATAGGGGTATTCACCTATATGTCAAAATTATATATTTTATTCTTGTATTAACATAAATTAAATCCACCTTCCTTTTTCATTGGTTAATAATGACATAAAGATCTTGTCTTTAAGCACTTTTTTAAACATCGTGATTTTAATATAAAACTAATTTCTTTAATTCTTTGTGGATTATTTATGAAATTTTGTATTATTATATATGTCTATCACATTAATTAATATATATTAAGTTTGGTCCCTTATATTTATTCAGTGCATTGGGTAAATAATTTAATATCAAGAGATGAAATGTTTTACGATACCTTGGTGAATAACCTTGGTAATTTTTATGACACCTCAGTGATAAACATTAGTGATATTCTTATTAATGACACAATTAACTATTTTATCCACATTTAAAATTTATTATTCATGTTATTATTATTATATGACTCATGCTCATGCCTTTATGTATTTCCTAAAGTTCTTATTGATATTCCTCAATATCTCAACTAAACGGTTTCCTTGGTTTTCCCTTACTAGGTATTATGCTCACCCTTACCTTTGATTTATATCTTAATGTTATAAATTGTGGTCAAATTAATTAAGATGAACCAATCAAGTAGAATTTAAATTTTATTATAATAATGTTTTTTTTCATGAATTGTGTACCTTTTTTCTATGAAACTGGACTTTAAAATATCATCTGTTTGTACAATGTCATGAAAAGTTATGTAATAAAAAAGGTGAGATGCCATATGCTTTATTAGATTATTACGTTGGTGTTTATTTATGTATTTAGGTTATGATTGATATATGGAATTTTTGTTATATTACTTCTAATTACATTAGAAAATAGAGTTCCCTTTTTAAAATGTTTAAAGGATAAAGGAATCGTCTATGTGCTTGGCCCATCTTATAAATTGAATGACTTGAAATGCTTTATAAAAAGGGAATGACCATGTAGTAATTTTCACTATTTTCCCATGGAACCTTATAAGTACCACTTGAACCTTAATAAATTAATTTCCTTATCTTGTTTAATTAAATGGAATGGCTTGAAATTTTGGATTTCCTTCCTTAAATGTTTTAAATGAATTAGTTTAAATGGAACTTATTAGGGTGATGATACCATCCCTATTGTTAGGATTAAATAAGAACAGTTTATGTAAAATGTTTCAATGATATGACTTGAACATATTCAATGGCATGCTTCATGGTGGTTACATTCCTTTAAAGGAATTTATTTGGGTGGTCTAAACTAAATCCTTTTTTATATGATACAAATATTTATAGAAATTGTGATTTATAAGATCATGATGTCATGCTGAATGCATGAATAGAGTAGGATAATCCCTATTAAACTATAATCTTTTATTTTTAAACTTCCATTAAATCTGTTTGGGTTCATAAGCAAGGAGACTGAGACCGGAATCCACCTGATAGGTGTTCCATACTTGGATGTAATTGAGACATAGTATGTTTTACTTCTGATCCCTACAATAAATTGGATAATTTGATTGATTTATGGTTTAGACTTTTTAATTGTCATAATAATAACTTTTTGTGATTTATTTTTGAATAAATCCCTTATATAATTTTGGTTAATTCATATATTAATAAACTTAGGTTCAAATGATTAATTAAACTGGTTTGATATAATTATGATGATAATTTGTAACTTGGATTAATGAAATGATTTGGTTTTACATATGATACATTTTATAAATTGATTGATGTGTCTTATGATTATAAATCTGGTATGTTTGATACTAGACTTGTGATTTTACTTTCTTATATTTTGAGCTTATGTGACATCAATGTGATTGATATCATAGGGTTTGATGTTGATGTCATGATGAGTTTGTCTAGATATGACTCATGTTTATTATGCACGTATGAGGGCTTGTTGCATGATCTTCTATACCATCTAAGGGAAAGGTGCTCTGGTACTTGATGCTTGAGGTATAGTATATAATTATCACCTGAGGGATTGGTTCATGTTTTTGTAATGCCTGAGGGATAGTCACACTGGTACTAAATTCCTAAGGGAATAATATATGTTTATTTTTGGATGCCTGAGGGATATATTCATGGTCACACGATGCCTGAGGGTAAGATTCTAGTTATGCCTGAGATTGATATTTTGGTTAGACTATGAGAAGAGGCCATATGTTTATGGTATATTATGAGTTATTTTTCATCAGTAAGAGAATCTACCACCATTTTGTGTCATCCATCCTGATGTAGTAGAATCTACCCACAAACATAGATACCTAGAAAGGATCCAAATAAAGTATAGGTGACAAGTGTCCCTTAGGAACCTGGGTGGCTTGTTGTTTATTTATTCATCATTGTTTTTTTATTTTTATGCTTATACGTGCTCACTATTTAACATTATATATCTATAATGGATTATTCAAGACACCATGGGTACTAGCCTACTAAGATTATTATTTCACTCCCTGCTCGGGCCACCATTGCACTTGGGTATCTAATTAGACCTTATATTTATATTACTTCGGTTTATTTCTTGTGTTGTTTAGCTTGTACCTAAGAGTTAAGAGAAGAAGAACAAACAGAACCTCTAGATTCTTGTGGAGCTATTCGTTTGGAAGTTTTATATTATTACATTGTATTTATTTTGTAATTCATACTGCTTTCACTTGTAGAATCAGCTTTCATGCATCAATTCTTGTAGATTGGTTTTGGCCATTTTTATTTAGATGATATATTATTCTTCCACATCTTGTCTTTATTTTATTATTACTTCCTAATTTTTCTATTATTTATTATATGATAAATAGTTCTGCTACTCTTATCTAGAGGGTATAGTCTCCCCACTGTACCATTAATAGACCCTCGCTGCTAGTCGTAAGCCTCTGGAGTATGGGGAGGCATGCTTGAGGCCATGTGACCCACTGGTCTGACCACCGTCTTAGTGGTGATCCAGGAAAAGATGTTACAAATTGGTATCAGAGGTTTATTTTCTTTTTGTCTTACTGTTTTGGGTAGGTTTAAAGGAGACTAGGAATGTGTTAGTGCTTGGTAAATAGTCATTCTTGGTATTGATCACCCCACATATGGAAAATGACTAAGTGACCAGGGATGGGATTGTTGTTCATGTTGTTTTTTATTACAGTTGATATGATTTCACCTTGATTGAATGGTGTATTTTATGCTATTAATGAATTATGGAATTTTATGGAATTTTACCCTTGTCCTAATATAGAAAGGATAAATCATTGAATGCATCATTATATGAACATAGGGATTAACATTTCATGCATATGCCATGCCATGTAGTTTTATTTTAGTTTTCCTACTGATTTTACTATGTGCCTTGAGTGTTATGCTATTCTTTTTCATTCTTTTGCATTATTTTATAGATAACATGCTTGGGTGTTTAATTTTTTGCATGTTTTTCCATGATTCAGTGTTTATATGCCTTGCTTATATGTCATAGCATGATTCTCTATATTTATTTCTAGATGAAATGATAGTTTTGTTTGATAGATATGAATGGTTATAGGATGTTGTCAAAATGTTAAGGCTTATAAATTAAAATGTTAAATATAATTGATTTTTATTAATGGGATCCAAATTGTAAATAGTAAAGTGTATGGGAGCTTTATAGATTAGTTGGTGGTCACCCATATAACTGATGCATTATATATGACTATTCCATATTTTTAAATGGTTATACTAGTTAAAGATGTTTAGTTTTGAACTGAAATAAATTTGGTTAGCTTATAAAATGTGAAACTAGAACCAAGTAGGTCAATTGGGTCATGTATCTTATGAGATGACTCATTTTAGTGTTAGTAATTTCTATAAAATAAGGAACTGCTATTGGGATGCATTTTGATGAACTCGGGTTGGCTTATTAGGACCCTCATGGGTTACCTTATCTATTAAAAAAAATTATGTGATAAATTTTCTAATGATAATGATATTTATATAAATTATTAATGTTAAAAAGGAAATTTTATATAACTTTTCTATTTTTTCGTTGGGTCATTGGTTAAAATCAAGTGCCTAGTGATTTTGTTTTAAAATGGTACTTGATGTTTTAAATTAAATATTTTAAATGTTTAAAGATTTAAATTTGAATCAAATTAATGGCCTTAAAATAGAACCCTAGGTGGTGTCTTTCGTTTAAACCCTCATTTAAGGGTAGATTATAATTTCCTTTGAGTTTCCTTGCAACAGAACCATACGTGTTTTCTGTAGGCCTTATCATTTTTAAAAATGGATTAAATGATCAAATTTTTGAGCCTAGTGATTTTTTTTGGCATGACCTAGTGTTTGGGTTGATTCTTATGCTCTTTTATGGGGCTTTCCCATGGTAGGTAGCACCCTTGAGTTTAAATTCCTTTCTAGTACTATGAGCTTTGTGATGCTTGGTATTGTTCAGGTGTCTTTTTCCCTTATAGAACATTTATATTCTAAATGAAAACTTTGTTGGGATGGGTGGTCATATTTCCCTTGTCCATTTTTATGGGTGTGAATATCTATTAATGCTTAGTTTCATCTTTTTAGACATGCCTTGGGCATGGTCGGCCATTTCTCAAGTTGATTGACCCTTTCCCTTTTTTCCTTTAGTGGCTCGGGAGGTCTCCAATTGTTTCACAATTTTTTGGGCAGTATGAATTGGTTTAAATATCTTGTATAGTCCATTAGATACTTGAATGAATAAGGCTAACAACCTATGAATAGTATTTAGGATGTTTCATTTTCTTTTAAAACCTCAGGGTAGTATGCGTTCATGTACACAGTACCATTATGTTTCTAAATGTTATAACAAACTGATCAAGTTCAGTGAAATCATTGAGCCTTGAGCTATTGAGTATGATCTCGAGTAATCTCCTAAGTAGAGTGACTAGGTGTAAATAAATCATGTTCATCCCAATGCTTGGGATGACTTTCAGAGACTTGGGTGTTTTGACACACACTGTAGGTTTGGTTTTGGTTTTCATGCCAATTGTTTAAAAGTTTTCATTTATGGAAGTTCTAACCTAATGTGCTTTTGAATGGTTATTCTATATCTTCTTTTTAATGATTATTACACTCCTAAGGTGGGGAGATTCATGTATATTTTTTTAAATATGTTTCATTTTGGGTAGAAAGAACAAAACCAAAGAGGACCATTAGGGAATGGCTAGTCTTTCTTAAATTCCCATTAGGCCTCTAAAATTTAAATCATGTCATTTCTTTCTTGGAAGAATGGTGTTGGTTTGGTTGGTAGTGTATGATAACTTTTGGAAACATCACTAGTCTCAAATGGGATTTAGTGGTTAAATCTTAAGAGATCATATAAATTCCTCATGTAGTAAAGGCATTGTGGTTTGGTTCATGGTGTGTCGGTAGGTGAAGCCATGTTTTTTCTAAGGTGGAGAACATTAGTGGTTTGACTATTTTCCTTCTAGTAATATTTTAAATCCTCTTAGTGCTCTATCCCTTTAGAGATGATCATGTACTCTATGTTGACATCATCCTTGATACACTAATAGATCATTAGTCTTATTTCATGTTATAGTTTAATAGTTTTTTGGAAGTTTAAGTGGTATTCTAGTGTTTCATTATAAACGCGTGGTTCTTATCGAGTCTTGGTTAGTCTTAAGTGACCCTTGGATTCCTATGTAGTAATTCCTTGGATGAACTCTTATACACCATCCATTTCTTCTAACTTGACCATCAGGCTGATGCCAGTCTGGGATTAGTTAATGTTTTGATGTGGAAGTCTTGGCTTTGTATGAACATCTCACTCATAAACATGGAGTATATACTACCTTGGTTTAGTTCCTTATACTCCATTTTTTTCAATCTGGGGTTATCTTGGATTTTTCGTTAGGATTGGAGTTGATGTTTTGACCAAATAACATCACCGAAAGTCAGGTATGTACTTCTATGAGTGTGTTGATAGTGAATGTGAGATGCCTTGGGAGAAGGGTTCGTAGTTTAGTTTGTAAAACATTGTCCTTATAAGATGAGAATCTTGTTGAATGGTTGGATGAAGTGGATCAACTAGTTTTCTCTCCTATTTAATGGAGTGGTCATGAAAGACCGTTTTTGGCACGTCGTTAGGTGAGACAAGTGCGGTTTGTGTCAGCTAGAGATTCTCATGAGGATATGGCTCGACCTATTTAAATAATATTGGTGGGGAATAGTCTATCTGACCATTTCAAAATCACACCAAAGCATCGCTAGAATGCTTGAGGCATGCTTCATAGGCAATATTGATGGTGGAGGTTTTATGGATCGTAATTGACTCTTACTGATGTTAAGACCATTATTAAGGAGAACCATCAGCTAAAAGCTTAATGAGATGATAATTTGATCATGTATCTAGATAAAAGGTCTCGAATAAGCACCATCTCAGTGTCTTTATTGGAAAATGAGTGTTGAATCGAGTTTTGACGGCTTAAGAGTCGAGTGCTTAAATGGATGCTCAGAGGTTTTTTGGGTGTTGGAAACACAACATTACCATTTGAACATAAAATTACAAGCCTTGTAAGTCAAGTTATGTTTTATTTTTTCCTGAAGTCTTCTTGGGGATAAGAAGTTCTAAGGCGGGATGTTGTAACATCCCATGTTCTGAACTAGACAAAAAATCCAAGGGAATTTGAACTTTTAGAGTTTACTGGAAGGGCTAGTTTTTAAACCAAATTTTGGAAATCTTTTTCGAGAGTTGGAACACTATTATGTGTTTTTTAAAAGAAATTAAATTAATTAAATAAAAAATGAAATTGTAATAAATTAAATGATTTTAAATGAAAAAAAATGTTTTCATAAAAATAATAATAATATTTTGATAATTATTAATATTGTTTTTGTTGTCATTGTTATTGTTGTTGTTGTTGTTGTGATTTCTAGGACCCAGCTTCCACTTAACCTGTGCCCCGAGCCCAATTGGCCACATGATCCCTGGCGTGTCTCCCCATATGTTAGGGGCTGCTGACTAGTAGCAGGGGTGTGAAGGTAAATAAGTGGGGAGACTATACCCCAATGTCAGAGTACATGGAGGGTCAAACAATAACATATAGTAGTTTAATCACAACCAAACAAAAATATACAATAAGCAACATAAGCATAAATAGATACAAAAGAAGTCTAAATAACTGAATAACATAGAAAAGGCCTCATATCCAGTGTCTGATACAACATGTATGCATGACATGCTAGTACAAAAGGAAAATAGGAAAACATAGAACATGAATGCTAATCAAAAAGTACAAATTTAAGAAAATACAAAAGTCATTCCATAGCATCTCAAGTCTAAGCCCGATCCTCTGCTCCTAATATCCATCTATGAAAATATAATCAACAGCCTAAAGAGTGGTGTTTTCCTCTATCCATACCTGCAGGCAAACAGTCTTCTCAAGTGCCAAAGGCGGCCTATATACAGTGAGAGATAAACATATCAGTAGGCCATCACCAATGGTATCTACATGCAAACCGAGTAGGTGGTCATATGTAAACAATACATAATAATAAAGATAAGTAAAGCAATGCAGAATAAATAAAAAAATTCTCGCTCAGGTTCTTAAAGGACACCTGATTGTCTACCTGATTCAGCTCATAGCCAGTATGTCTATTCATGTCACTAGGTATATACATACATACATACATATATATATATATTATAACCATATGTATATATATATGTGTGTGTGTTGGGAAAGATCAGGATGTAACTCTCAAACATCCTATTCTAGGGAAGCTCTCATGGTATTACCCCTGGCTCAACCCCAAGAGCTCTCACGGTCTCTTGACGATACACAAGGGAGCTCTCACAATCATCCCTACCCCAAGGCTCCCATAGTTCTTTGGTCCTTAATAAAATCTCTCTTAGTCTTCCCATTAGGTCTCTCACAGTCCCTTATCTCCATGGCCATAAGGAATAACATTTATAATACATAGGGCATGAGGCATGCACCTTTCATGCCCTCATCAAGTCAAAAACCATGAAAGGGTAACATTCATTATCACAATAGAATACTTAAAGAATAGCATCTTAATCATTTACATTTAAATATTAATTAAGGCTTGGTCACATATTCATTCAATTCATTTTAAGGGAAAGAATTTATTACATGTAAAATAATCTAGACAAGGCATTTCATTCACATTGCCTCTCATGGAAAATTCAATTATAAAGGCATATCAAAATAGTCCCATAACCATTTTGGAAATTCTAATCCTAAGAGTTATAAAAACCAATAGGGTTACTTTTGTTTAACAAATTACAGGTGAGACAAGGGTAAATTCAATTTAAACTCAAGACGGGATATATAAACAGGATTCAGTCTTATTGGGAAAATTGGCCTAAAACGGCCAATTTGGTCAATACACCCCTTGGGTGTCCATATAGTGGATGGGTGATATAAAAACCCCTAAACATGATTCAATTAACCTATTCTATCACACTAGGGATAGTTAGACATGAATGGATCAACACAATAAGGGATGTCAACAAAGTCTGTCCCACGACACGATATAATAAATATGAAATAGGAAAAACTCAAATGGAAAACTACGTGACCACCTACCTTAGGGTTTTAGACAAATCCCCTCTTGATATCAACCTCATATTCGAAGAAGGTTAGAATAGATCTTATTTTCAATCCAGTTCCCTTAAAATATGACATATGATCCTAAAACCAAATAGCACAATAGATGGTAAGAATAATAGGAACATGAGTAGAGATACTAAGGAGTCTTACCATAGGGGATCCAATGCCACTGAAGGACTGAAGATCAGACACCAAATGGAGAAGATATAAAAAAATCCAAGCTAGGAGGAGGGTTTGAGCTCAAATAGGAGAAGGGAGGAGGTTCTGTCGGCTGGAGGTGGAGAAAAGAGAAAAGGAACGTAAGTTAAAGAGGGAGGGGAAAATTATAATTTTTTCCCAAAACACACTTCGTGTGATTTATGTGTACGGTTTACAAACCATGTGAAAACCATGTGTGAAGGCTCTACCCCTAACTACAGTAGTCTCACACGACTGTGCTCATAGTCTGCATGGTTGCAGATAAACCATGCAGACTTGCAGGTGCCCTTGTCTACAGCTACATAGTTTATTTAAACTATGCGGCCTAGATTGTATGGTTTACACTAACCATGTAGCCTAGCCTATAGCCCCATTTTCTAGACCTCTAGGCTTCGAACCAGTCCTAGATGCTCCTCGGGCCTTCCTTAGGCTGTAGCACACATTTATCAAGTTTAAGGGAAATATTCAAAATGAAAACCAATAATTCGTACCTTAGTCAAAAGTTGGGTCGTTACAACCTCCCCTCCTTATAGAAACTCATCCCCAAGTTGGCCTTCTAAGGGTAAATAGGTACTGTTATCAAAGAGTTTCATCCACTAATATTGTACATCAGCTTCCTGCTCCCGAGTTTTGTCCTGTACTCGATCGTGCTTCCATAGCACTCGTGAAAGAGGAACAGACCTACCTCGTTGTGTCTTCATGCTCCGATCAACAATACACAATGGATACTCTAAGAAAAAAGATTACATATCAAGCTCAACCTCATCAGGATGAAAGACATGAGATGGGTCTAGATCATATCAGCAAAGCTAAGATAAATGAAAGACATCACACATAGACTAATATCTCTGAGGAAATGAAAAATTGGTAATCCATTGGTCTGATCCATTTCACAACCTCAAAGGGTACAATGAACCTCAGTGATACCTTACCCTTCTTCCAAATACATCTATGTCCCAACCTGGGTGATACATTCAAGGAAAATCGGTCTCTGACCTCACACTGAAGAGGTTGTCGATGTCTGTTGGAATAAGACTATTTTCTAGACTGAGCTATCAACATGCACTTTCTAATTCATTAGACTTGCTCTAAAGTCTCCAACATGAGACGAGGCCTAAGAACGGATAATTCCCCTACCTCTAACCATCACAGAGGCAAGTGACAAGACCTACTAAACAAGGCTTCCTAGGGATCCATCTCAATGGTATCCAGGAAGCTGTTGTTATAAGAAAACTCGATGAGGGGAATGTGTTTCTCCCAAAAACCTCCAAATTCAAGAATGCACACACGAAGCATATCCTCTAGCACATGTATTGTACGCTCCATCTATCCATCGGTTTGTGGGTGATATGCCATGATCAAAAGTACATATATACCCAAGGCCTTCTGTAACCCTACCATAACCATGACATGAAATGAGTGTCTCTATCATAAATGATAAAACAAGTCGCTCCATGAAGACGTACCACCTCTTTGACGTACAGTATTCTTAGCTCATCTACTAAGAAGGTCTCTCGTATAGGTAAGAAGTATGAGACCTTATTCAGAAAATAAATAACAACCCAAAATATATCATTTCCCTAAGGTGATATGGGTAAACCAATCACGAAGTCCCTCAAAACATCATCCCATTTCCACTTAAGAATAAACAATGGTTGAAGGAGCCCTACTAAATGTTGATGATCCACCTTCACCTACTGGCAGGTGGAGCATCACGTGATGAAACTGGATATCTCATGCTTCATGCTAGGATACCAATCTTGATTTTGTATATCTTAATGTATTTTGGTGACACTATGGTGAACTACCCATGTTGGGGCATGGAAATCCCTCATCAGCTCCTCTCTGATTTCTGATAGGACCCATACACTCCTACAGAACAAAATCATATCATCCCCATCGACCACCCAACCATAAAAGGTATCTTCATCTAAAATACTTTTCTATAGGATAGGGACTTTAGGATCAGATAGTTATCTCGACCTTACTCATTCCATAAGAGTATATATCACTGCTAAGGCTAAGAGAATAGTCTGACCACATTCCTCCCAAACCTCAACATGCCCAAATAGCCCGAAGGCCTTCATTTTTATTGATTTTTTTGATAATGCCCCTTTCAAGGGATGAGGGGGAACCCTTAAAAGGCTCGTAGGCTCAAAGATTAAAAGGCCCGTAGGCTTAGGATATTACATGACCCGAAGGTCTTAGGGAATTCAACCAGACTATCTACAAGGAACTGCCCCTCCCCAGTATTTGCGTCATGATAGTAGCTCTCCACCTTTGCATGGTCGTCTTGATAGGATTCTCGTGCAAGCACAGGCTGGTCCCAATGGAATATCCATACCCTCTCATTCTGAAAAATCCATTTGGCTCTACTCTGGTAAGTACACTTGCTCTGAATCCTCTTCTGGGGTTGCTCCTTTTTTGTAGTGCGTCTAGGGCAACTGTATGTAGCCCGAAGGCCTTGAGGTGGCCTGAGGGCCTTAAAGGTGGCCCGAAAGCCCTACTTACCTGAAGGACTGGGTGGCCCGAAAGCCTTAAGGACTCCAATTACAAATCGGTGGCCCAAGCTGAATAGTTCCAACTACTACAGTACCGAACAGTACCTACTACAGTGTCTGCTACAGTACCCGCATAGTGTACAATTCCGCTACAGTCTGTACAGTGTACAGTTCTACTATAGTACCCACATAGTGTACAGTAGTGCTATAGTACCTGCTACAATAGCTACTATAGTACTACTACAGTACCTATAAATATGTCTCTACCTAGTTTTGAACCTGGGTCTTGTGGATGCACTTAAGGATACCTCACCAACTAGGCTGAGGCTCATGTTCTCCTGAACCTCAATATGCATCTCTGATAATATGGCCATAGGATTCCATTCATCACTAGATTCATGAACCACCTGAGTCTGAGTCTTCTGGCTCAATGCATAGACAACTAAATTCCCTTTCCTTGGAGTGTATGCAAGCTCGAAATCAAACAATTACAGGTACTCAACACACTTACACTTCCTTAGATTTAAATCATGTAGAGTGAAGATGTATTTGAGGCTTTTATGGTCTATGAACACCAAAAAACACACTACCAATAAATAGTTTCTATAATATCATAAGTCATGAACAATAGCAGTGAGCTTGAGATCATGCATCGAGTAATTTTTCTCATGAGGCCTCAAATGACAAGAACCATATGCAACCACTCTCTCTTCCTGTATAAAAAAACTCCAATCCCGACACTTGATGCATAATATTAGGTTGTATAATCCCTTCCTAGATTCAGTAGCATCATTATTAGTGTTGAAGTAAGTCTTCCCTTCAACTATTTAAAGGATGCTTCAAAAGATTCTGACCATTCAAATTTTACACCCTTCTTTGTCAAGCCTGTAAGCGGCACTACAAGGCATGAGAAATCCAGAATGAAGCATCTGTAATATCCAGTAATCCCTAAGAAACATTGAATATCAAAGAAGTTCTTGGGATGCTCCCAAGAAACAAAAGTTCTCACTTTCTCTGGGTCAACATAAACTCCTGACTTCAAGATGATATGACCCAAGAAGTGGACCTTGTCAATCCAGAAGTGGTATTTATTGATCTTAGCATAGAGATGATGCTCTCTTAGTGTATTCAGAACGATCTCAAGATGGCTTGCCTGGTTATGTTTGGAGTAAGAATACACTAATATATCATCAATAAAGACCACAAAAAATGAATCCAGTGGGTGGAAAACCTGATTCATAAGATACATGAAGATAGAAGGTAAGTTTGTGAGTCTAAAAATCTTAACCAGGTACTCGAAAAGACCATACCTGCTTTTGAAAGCTATGAGAGGTTTGTATGAAGTCCTTACATGCACTTGATAATATCCCAACCTCAAATATATCATTAAAAACACCTTCTCTCCTCAGATCTAATCAAATAAGTCTTCTATTATATGAAAATGATACTGGTTCTTAACAGTCAGCTAATTCAATTGACAGTAATTCTCACAAAGACTAAGGGTACCATATGCCTTCTTGGAAAAGAGGATAGGTGAACACCAAGGAGAAGTGCTAGGATGTGTAAATCATTTTTCCTCCATATCCTCCAACTAAATCTTAAGTTTCCAAATCTATTTAGGTGTCATCCTATAAGGAGGAATAGTCATGGGTTTTGTTACTAGCACAATCTCAATAGTAAACTCTACATCTCACATAAGAGGTAGACCAAAAAATCATCAGGGAAAATTTCCCTGAAACTCTCCACCAAAGGAGGAAAGACAATGGGTTGTAACCCTTGATCATCTAGGTAAATACCGGAAACCTGTGTTGTAATAGTACCCATCCTTTACTGCATGGGTCCTGCTCGTGTCGCATTAAAAAAACCCATTCTCCCTTATTCACCTATGTAATGACCTCTAGTGATGTGAATTTCACCCTTCGATGATTTCAGTCAATATAGGCTCTATAGGGAACTAACTAGTTCATCCCAATAATTACATCAAAACCCTTAATATTGAGAATATACATGTTTTATTCGAAAAAGTAACCTCCAACCTCAAGAGGAAAACTCTAACAGTGGAGAATGTCCTCTAAACGTATACCTAAGGGTGTATCTAGCATCATGACTCTATGATAAGACTCAATGTCAAGGCCCAGACTCTCAGTGATTTACTCATATATAACTGAGTGAGACAAAATAGTATCAAATAAAGCAGACACTAAAGTGGATGCTTCTAGAATGGTGCCTCTTATAGTATATGGTATGGAAATATTCTCTTATGAAGTAGGTTGAATTGCATGTAACTGACCTATATTGAATCCCTGAGTCACTGCCTGACTACACTAAGTAGGTTCACTCTACTGGCACAGAGAATCATAAGTCTAGTTGCCTCTGCCTCGATCGACACCTTAGCCTAAACGACTAGTTGTATTCCAGCTACTTGTCTATCATGATCCTTCTGACCCTAATTTTGATCGATGAGTAGGTTCAAATCCCCACTTGCTAGGAACTGGAGGGAACGTCATGTAGAAACACTGTATGTGGCCCATCCTTCCACAATCTCTATATTCCACTAGATCTTGTGGACATTGTGCTCTGAAGTGCCCTATTTTTTCACACTGATGACAGACCAAAAAACTACTAGTGGTAGGATCCTAATTTCTTCCTCTCCAATGAGAAAACTAAAAATGACTCTTTCACCCATAGAAAGATCCGCTGGAAGCCTTTGGTGCTGAACAGGTCTGGCTCACAGCGCCTGCCTCTCTCATATTTCACTCTGTAATTAGGTCCTGGATGATGATTTCTAAAATAGTTATCAACTGAAACACATTGACTAGCATTTGGATAGTGTAACACAACCCATCCTCAAATCACCTAGTAGCTATTATATCATTAGAAGTTAAAGAAGGAGTGAAACCAAGAAGATCAGTGAAACTGGATGAGTAGTCCATAACTAACATGGTCCCTTGCTGCATATTCATGAACTCTCTAGCTCTATCATCCCTCATAGTCTGAGGAAAGAAGTATTCATAAAAGATAGTTGGGACTTCGGCCTAAACCATATCCTAATGCTAGCCTTCCTGGATGATGACATCCCACCACCTCTTGGTTGAGTCATATAGCATATATATAATGCCCCGACCCCAGAAGCCCAGAGCCAATGCATTATTTTAATACATTGGCATGATTAAAAGGAATAAAATCCCAAAGGACCGATCAGTTTAGTAGTCTTGGAAAATAGATTACATACATGAACTTTACATTACAATTTCTAACATAAAATAAAACATGGATAATCCTTTGATAATTCCATTATTCCCCAAAATTAACCCTGTATATCAATTATAAAACACTTCTTGGCATCCTGGGAAAATAAAACATAATAAAGGGGTGAACACAAATGCTTAGTAAGGATAAACAATAGAGAAAAAGTTATCACAAATAAGCATAAACTTTTAAGGCAAGGTACAAAACTAAAACATAATCCTTTTAAAACATTATATTCAGCATAATATGGAAAGAATAAATCAAATAATTCTTCTTAAACATTCACATGGATATTCTACTAGACAAATAATCAAATTTAAAATCAATAACTAATCCTATAACGAGGGAATGCATAATTCCAGACATCTTAACCACCACGTCAAGGCCTCATGCCAAGACCATACACAAATATTCACTACTGGAAACAGGGTTTATCCCCATGGATCTATACCCACGGTTCTTTAAATCGTGGGTATAGAAGGATTTTTATTATCTATACCCACGGTTTTAAAAACCGTGGGTATTCAACCCCTAATTTGAGCCAGATATCGGGCTCCTCCTCACTTCTATCGTGCTCCCCCCCTTCAACCCTAGCCTCTCTCGACCTCTGAATCCCGGCCATGTCCTCCCCTCCACGACCACCGGCTCCCGGCCATCTGACCTCCGCCTCTCGGCCCTCTCCTCTCCTCTCCGACCTCCGACCCCCGACCATCCGACCTCCGCCTCCCGGCCATCTCATCCCCTCCTCAGCCTCCACCTCCCGGCTCCGCCTCCACACCTAACCTCGACCTACGGTCCTTTGCCTCTGCCTCAACATCCCAGCCTTCTCCACGCTACCCCCAGCTCCGGTGACGTCCTCTCCCCCCCTCTCGGCTCCCTCTCCTCCGGCAACTTCCCGGACAATTCATTCCATATAGGTATATAATTTCTTCTCCTTATCTTTTTTATTATTTTTAAACTAATCACTTATTCTTATATCACTACACAATTTATCTTTTTCATTTTTTATTTAGTCAATAATCATTCATCTTAAGTGGAAATTTAGTATAAGGTCTTTATCCGGCTGACTATCTTTCTGCATCTTTGGGGAAATTTTGTTTGAATTTATTTTTGTTGTTTGGTCTATTTGGGAGCCGATCTACCTACTTTATTGGACTGAATTTTGGAATCTGGATTTGGGTTCGACTAAAACCTTGGTTTTGTGGTATTATGGTCTACCTCAATATAGTCATGTTGATTATCTATCTTCTTTCTGAATTTATATGATTTCTAGCAGTAATGTTGACGGTAGGGTTGGAAAGCTTGCACTGGTTATTTTTTTCTAGCTTTGAAGTCATTTACGGATTGTTGACCTAGTTAAAAGACTGTTGAAGCTTAAATTTATCTATATTTCTCCTGTTGCTGCATGTTTTTCTGTTTTATTTGGCTTGAATGTTGTCTCCATATTCTCTGTTAATGCACGCACCTGGACTGCTGATGCCCGATCGTGCAATTCATCTACTTTGAGCCTTTTGATGTTGATTACCCAGTTCTATAAAGCTTAATTTTTTTTGGTTGTTTTCTATGTTTCAGATGGTGTTATATCATTATACCTCGGGATTTCTAGGTAAACATTTTATTTAATAAATTAATTCCAGCATGGATTGGGAAACCAATCCATGTCACCTTCTTCAAAATAAAAAATCATCTTTGAGGCAAATTTTACTTCCTCTGATTGTTACTGCAACATCTATTTTCATTTACAATGTTTTATATTACTGCATTTTGTTCTTTGGATATAACTGACAAAGACTACTAATTTAGGATGATATACTAGTGATGAGTTGTATTTGAAGGACATAAAAGTATTGGGAAGGAGGGAATCTAGAACTAAAGTGACATACCCAAGGGAACAATGTTGTCTACTCTAAAATGTCCATATGAACAGTATCTATTTATGTTATATCTTGGCTAATAGATCGCATGAAGGGCATGGGGTCATCAAACATGATTTTCTATGTATTCCTCCTTTTATCTCCTTTATAAACCCTATATTACAAATTATATAGATTCATTCAACGATAGTTTATTTAAATCAATTTTAATCAAAATGGTCTATGGGATGCCCTTCGTATGTCAAACCAGAATTCCACTATGTGATCTATGTTGATCATGCGAGGCATATAAGTATTCTGTATGGTTACTTCTTTTCATCACATGTATATTACCTTGTAAAAAACATGCAGGTCATAATATCTACTACCCTGAGAAATCGTCTCTAGCACATGTTCGTTTGAATGCAAGAAATCCCTTGTGATTTGGAGTTCATAGCCCCATTTTCATGTTCACTACGTTAACCCTATATTTTTCATCCTAGTGTAGGGGATTATATGCCTCTCCAACATGAAAATTCATCAATTTTCATGGTAAGTTGTGTGATATTCTAGGAAAGTCCACCTCCACCAGGTGGAGCATCACCATGATCTTCATCATCAGAATCAAGATATTCTAAGCCAAATCCAATTGATCTGGGGGACTTCTCTCACTTAAAAGGTTTATCTCATGTATTCTTTCTAAGGGTACTCCCAATAATAAGAGATCCTTCTAATATATACCTATCTTTATCATATATAAATTATTTATCCCATTATATCTCATCCTCATAAGCTAACCTAGATTCATCATTAAGGTCTAGAACCTTTATTTATTCTTCTTCTTTGATATATTCGTCTTCTTATTCTCTATAAAGAGACTCATTATCATTTGAGTACTCTATAAACTCATTGGGTAAAATAATTGGATCTACTAGAACTCTGGGTTTAAAAAGATACTCTATTGGTTTAATTATTTTTACAATTTATACAGGTCATCCACCCATTCCTATTTCCATGGATTCTATTTGAATTTCATTGTCTTATAAATCTTTTCAATAAGAAATGATCTATTTGAAGAATTTATCTTACCCTCCCCTTGAGAAACTAATCCATTGTATCATAACAAGGCATAAATTATCTTAGAATATGGTATGGAACTAAAACTTTTGGCTGGCTTGCACATCTCAACCATGTGTCTCATCACATATCTTTAATGGTCTATTTAAAAACTGATCTACATTAAAAAATAAGAAAAATAGGTTTAGATGCCTCAAGATACTAAAGTATCATTTTCGTGGCTATATTACATACTGAATAAACTTAATCATGAGCCTATATTCACCACTCAAGTCATCATCAGTGGGTATTCTAGGAGTCCCATTTCAAGTGATCTCATCAAATGCAATCTAAAATTCAAATTTTGTATGTTTAATAGGAAATTAACTTTGAAAATCTTTATACTCTTTACTGTGTGTCACACTCAAACACTTTTCCTAGTGCTTTGAATAGAATTCGAAAACTCCACCATTTATACTTTAATTTACTATATCCCTTGCCTCTATAGGTAATAACTCAAGGTTTTCATAAAAATCCATGATTAGATTTAGATAGAAAGTTCTACCATTTTTTTAAACTAATAATCCGATTATTTTTCTTTAATCATGTTCCAAAGCAGTGAACGGGTCGACTTCAAACATTCAACATCACCTTCTTTTTCCACTAAAATTTTATGATCAATGAGATGTGAATTATTTAAATTCACTAATGAACTTGATTTGAAAACTATTATTCTCTATACTGATCATATAATCATTTGATATATATTATTGTATATGCTTGAAATATTAGGATTCTTGGATATCAATGTTTTTTTTAGATTCTATTTACTACATAGAACTTTAGAACATATTCTTTTTTTTTATGTTCTTCTATACTACTTCACTATATTCTGATTATTTTAGGGCTTAATCTGAGTATGATGATTATTCCTTCTTTGTCTCTATGAGAAAATTTTATGTCTTGTGTAGCCTGTTCAATCTATGTCTGTTTAGGACTAGTCTGATCATTGGGAATTCTTTATTTTATTAATGATGATTGAGTTTCTTTTGATTTGCTGCTTTAATGATTATTCTGTCTTGAAATGTTGATGGTTTTTGGATCTGATTCAGAGTTTTCACTTCTGTTTGGAACCTGGTTGGTTGGATCATTTATGTTACTCTGGTTTAAGTGGACCTGTTCAGCAATTCTGATTTAGTCCTGCTATTCAATTATGAGGTTTTATTCTTCCTGTTTCACTTCACCCACTTTACAGATGGGATTCTGCCTTGATGTGGAAATTTTAATCCTCTATGGATGGACCCTTTATGCTGTACTGGTACATGGACTTGTTTAGTAGTTCTGATTTTTTGTTCTAATGTTTAATTCTAAGGTTTTGTATTCTTATCTTCATTACACTTGGGGTTTTCTACTTCCTTTTTCACTTCGCCTACTTTACAGATGGGATTCTACCTTACTGTGGAAATTTGAAGCCTCTATGGATGGACCCTTTATGCTATACTGGTATATGGACCCGTTTAGCAGTTCTAATTTTTTGTTCGGATGTTTAATTATTAGGTTTTTGATTCCTTTTTTCATTACAACTGCTCTTCTGATGGTGATACTGCCTCGCTGAGGAAAATTTCAAGCTATCTAAGGATGGATCATCCTATTATTTCTCCTGATCAGAAGGTTAGATCTGGATAAATTTTTTGTTTTGATGTTTAATTCTGGTTTGCTCTAGTTTTTATTCTGGTTTGTGGTTTTTATATTCTGGTTTGCTGTTTTTATATTATGGTTTGGGGTTTTTATTCTGTTTTACAGGAGAAAGGTGAACTCATAGTATGTAGGATAGGTATAGTACCTCTTGGTATAGGGAGTTATGATCTATATATAGGGTTGGGGGCTGGATGCAGGGGTGGGGCTGGGTGTAGGAGGGGAAGGGCTGGGTGCAGGGGAGGGGGGCTGGGTGCGGAGTGAGGGGGGGCTGGGTGCAGGTTGAGAGGGAGTGCAGGGGGTGGGGCTGGGTTCAGGTGGTGGGAGCATGGTGTGGGGGTGGGGGCTGGGTGTTAGGGGAGGGGGCAAGGTGCGGGGTGTGGGGCTGGGTGTGGGGGGAGGGGTTGGTTGCAGGTAGTGGGGACTGGGTTCAGGGGGGCGGGGTGGGTGTAGGGGGTGGGGCTGGGTGCGGGGTGAGGGTGGGATAGGTGCAGGTTGGGAGGGAGTGCATGGGTGTGGGGCTGGGTGTAGGGGGTGGGGCTTGGTGCGGGGGTGTGGGGCTGGGTGTGGGGGGAGGGGTTTTGGGTGTGGGGGGAGGGGGGCTTGGTGCAAGGGGTGGGGTGCTAGGTTCAGGGGGTGGGGCTGGGTGCAGGGGGTGGGGCTAGGTGCAGGGTGTGGGTGGGATAGGTGCATGTTGGGAGGGAGTGCGGGGGGGTGGGGATGGGTGCAGGGGGTGGGGGCTTGGTGCGGGGGTGTGGGGATGGGTGTTGGGGGAGGTGTTTTGGGTGCGGGGGTGGAGGATGGGTGCGAGGGGTGGGGCTGGGTTCAGGGGTTTGGGGTTGGGTGCAGGGGGTGGGGCTCAGTGCGGGGTGAGGGGGGATGGGCGCAGCTTGGGAGGGAGTGCAGGGGGTGGGGCTTGGTGCGGGGTGTGGGGCTGGGTGCGGGGGGTGGGGCTCTGTAGCATGGTGTTTTACTTAGCACTGTGGTCCTATCCTTGAATTATAGGATCTATGTAATGGACTGCACCATGTTGGTTAGAAAGTTGGTGACAATATTTATGAATAATGTGTTCTTTCATCAAAAGGAATATTTCTAGAATGGGACTAGAATACTATTTTCTTCATCAAAATTCATCTTCAAGGAGGTGAATGATTTTTATTCACAAGCTATAGAGTTTAGAGTATAAGTAGGTGGATTCTAGAAATGATTTTAAATTGTTGGTCATTGGTTTTTTGACTCATTGTTCAAATTTGGACAGTTTATCATCTTGAATGAAGTGGATGAGTGTCTCCAACTGATGGTGTCTTTGAAGATGAACAGTAAATTACATAGTTATATTCATGAGGTTTAGGTTTTAAATGTTCTAAGGTTCATGCACCATTCTAAGGCACTAGGGGTTTATGGACTTCAATCAAGGATATGATCTTTAGACCCTCTTTCTATGAATACTCTTGATCAGTTTGTTTCACTTAGATAGTAAAATTTTTTCATACAACCTCAATTCAATGATCAACAAGCTGATCAAACTGATTTGCAGATGATTTTACAGTTTTCAACTTCTTGGTGATCTCTGTGAATTATGTTATGAATATAAATGATCTGGAAAAAATCAGTGCAAGCTACACATGTTTATCAATTTACATCAAGAATGTGATGCCAACGTAGTCATTTATTTTGTATTAGGTTATTTTTAAATCTCAATTGAGCTTTTAATGTTGTATTATGCTGGACGTAATGTCATCCATGTCTTCTAATGGATTGATGTGTTTTTCTAATGAAACCAAATTCTATTTGTTATTTATTATTGGTGGAATTCTAACCATGTTTATCTGTGAAAATTGGTTGGGTGTAATTCCATATTAGAATCCTATATTTTTAAAATGGATGGGTGTAGATCCAATTAAATTATATAACTCAGTGTTGTAGGAATTAATTTACATTAATTATTTAGTATTTTCAATTTAATTACTCTAATGATGGTCTCTGAAATGGATATTATGATTGTAGTCTCTGAACATTGACATGTGGAGAGGAATTAAACTAGATAATATGATTATAAAATAAGTGACATGACTACTGAATGTTGTATGTTAGGGAGTGTTTGTGTTGTTTTTTATTACCCTTGTTCAAAATCATATCACCATAAAACAATGTAAAGATGATCATTTTAGTCTGACTATTTTTTCTTTTCAAATTTTAAATATTCCCAACACAGTGCATGCCACATATGGCATACATTGCATGTTTTCTTAGGTACTCATTCCCAAGCTTCAGAAAAATAGTTAAAACTACTTTTTAAAATCTAAAATGGTATATCCTTGATAAGATCTTATCCTATCAACATCAAGAAAACCATTGATTACCTTGCTTTCATTGGTTTTGCTTTATCTATAGTGACCACATTGAAATGATTCTTAAAGGATTATCATATGATCACAGCAATTTTGGGCGTTTTAATTAAAGTCATGGTTGATTTATATGATATTTTTCTAGGAACATACCACAATGTCATGATTTATCTAGATTAGGTTATATGGAGTGGTAGTGCTACCACAGTTTGATCACAATTTTTTAAATCTTTTTTCTTCAAGTTATGGCATAAGAAAAGCTTCACCTGCATTAACTACAACAATCAAAGTAGTTCAAAATCCAACCCGGTATCCTTAATCAGTTCTTCAGCACATATTATGAATGTAGTGATCAATTATTATCAAAATATTGGAGTTTATTATGGGTCTAACAAATGTTTGAATGCAAATTAGGATGTGAGGTAGAGAAATCAGAAACTATTGTTGCACATGTCAAAGAAACTAGAAGCTAGACAGGGAAAAGGAGGATCAAATTTGGACGAAGGTCAGGATGAAATGAAAATGATGAAAAATACATAACAAGAAAATCCATAAAAAACCATCATCAAGTGGTATGTATGTAATTTTTCTTCTAATTTTTCACCTGCTGCATTTTATTTATGCTATAGTTCTTATCCATCATTTATTGTGTGTTTTATAGTGGCTTGAATGGAAATATTTGAAAGCAATACTCTCAACAAGGTGGCCTCTCTTTCCCATGGGTTTCTCCTCTATGAATCTTTGAAACATTTTTAGATTCAGTGGATACTCTATTTATTTTAATATCAGAATAATTTTATTAATTCTTAGAAAGGAATTTTCCATCCTCTATAAGACTTTATTTGGATTCAATAAGAGATGAATGATTGTGATGCTTCATCATTAAGAATTTTTTTAGGACTTTTTTGGTAAGAAATTTTTTATTATTTGAACACTTTGGAAAGCTCTTCTAATGTTTTAATAGGTAGAAACAATGAATTGAGATTCCATTTTTTTGCATTTTGGTTTGCATTTTGGCTTTTGTATTCTGGTTTCCAGGATCAAGGTGAGATTCCATTGAGATTCCTTTGTTTGCTTCTGTTTTTGGGTTCTGGGTGAACTGTGTCTGCTTCTGTTTTTGGGTTCTGGGTGAACTGTGTGAACTGCTTCTGTTTCTGGGTAAACCATATATACCCACAGTTATATAAACCGTGGGTATATATGCTACTATGAAACAATCTATACCCACGGTTATTAACCGTGGGTATATATGCTACTATGAAACAATCTATACCCACGGTTATTAACCGTGGGTATATATGTTGTGCTTTTAAAATGTATACCCACGGTTTTGTAAACCATGGGTATAGATGTATACCCAAGGTTTATCAGAACCGTGGGTAAGATGAAATATGAGTGGGCTATACCCACGGTTTTCAGAAAACTGTGGGTATAGACCTATTACGACGGCACTATAGCGCACGGTTTTTGAAACCGTGGGTATAGGTGATATTTCCAGTAGTGATTCTATCAAGTACTTATTCCAAGACACTAGTTTGTATCATGAGACCTACCAATTCATCGACGGGATATAGCAGTCCCCGCCCATCATTTACTAAAACCAATACATTTCTTATATGAAAAGGGTGAAATATAACATAAACACTTGTATTAAAACTAACATACGAAATGTTAATACTTTAACCATAAACCATGAATGGTATTAAAATAGAACATCTATAGTAAAACATATCATAAACCCTTTGATAAAATATAGAATATTTTATCATAATAAATCAATATTAATTAAGAATAAAATCCACCAAATTATTTTGACATAGATGAAAATAATATAATAAAATTATTAAAACTATTTCAAAGAAATATCATTTTTTACATTGAAAACATTAAAAGTCACACAATTTATAAAAAAATATTTAAAAGTGATTTTTGAATATAAGCGTCACATACCACTTTTAAACTTTTGAAAGTAATTTAAATTTTAATACATTTATTTCTAAATAAATAAATTGTTAAAACCATTTTGAAAACATGTACATTAATGAGAAAGTTTTAGAAGTATAAATCTTTAAAACATTTATAACGATGTTTTAGTTAAAACTTCACTTACATAAAACCTTAAAAATATTCCTTTTGAATTTTTTTTTAAGAAAAATGGACATGACTGATAAATATTTCCTAGTAAACACTTACGCATAAACAATCTCAGATAATAATGATATTTCGAAATTAACCCTTTCCTTAGGTTTGATATTCTCTGTACGTGTCTGAAACTCCAGTATAATGTTTTTAAACATATTATTAACTTATATCAGAATCAAAATAATATTTATGATATCATATATGATCCTTTTATGAATTTATATTACCCGTTTATTAACAATTCCAAGTTAATGCAACATTTCAGGTAATAATCGCTCTGTTTCTCGTACGTGTTTTGACTTGTTATTCTTGATCATATTACTTAGATCATGATTTAAATACTTATATAATGTATAATATGATTTATATATCATACATATTCATATTATAAATATATATAATAGATAGATATATGAAATGGAATACACCATTCATGGAGACGATAGGTCGTACGTACGCATGAACGTTGTTTCTGTTTTCTTATCATATTGAATGGAAGTAAGTGAATAAAATATATGTATATATATATATATATATTATTATAATAGAATTATTATTTTATATATTTCATAATTATTTATAATATATATATTTTTATAATTATTCTTGGATGGTGAATGTGGAAGATGAGTCTCATCATATTGTGGAGATGGTAGGTCGTACGTACGCATGAACGAAAGTATCATTTCCTTAATGGTTAAATGGTATGGAATTGGATGGAATATGAATTTTAAAGAAATAATATAATGTTATATTTATTATTTAATTAATTTATATTCATTATTATACCCGTCTAAATAAAGTATAAATGAAAAAAGGTTACACCACGAACTAGAGACGGTAAGCCGTACGCACGCACGCATGGTGATATTGTTTTTCATAGGATGGATAAAATGAGGAATACAGTTGTCCCATAATCATAAAAACATATCATAATATAGTATATTCTTTATGTATTATTTTATTATGGTTATAACTTAGGAATAGAAATTAGAATAAGAAAAGAACTTTGAAAGAAAGGATAAAACAATTACCTCTTCTTCGGGTGTCTTCTTTTGATTTACACAAAAGGCTTCCATAAGTTAGTTTTCTACCCATAGTGTGGCCTCTAGGATAAAGTGAGGGATGTTGGGAGGAGTTTGTTTTAGTTTATTTTGTATAGAAATGGCTTTGGAGTTGTAAATAAAAGAGAAGGATAAGTTCCCTTTTATAGGATAGGTGAGGGACACTTTAGTAAAGTCTTGAAATATTAATTTATTATAAATTTATTTTCGGTTTCTAATGGATAAAAAGTGATTTATTTAGAGGATAAGATTAAAATGGTTCTAAATCCTCTAAAAATAGGTTTTATACAATTTTAGGTCATGAATTTAACCTTATATTTTGGCTTTAACCATTAGTTAAATAAGTTAACTCTTACAATGTCTTCTTGTATTTTTATACTATATGGTTAATATAGTTACTATAAAATGGAAAGAGAATCTCAAGTGAATCATTAATGAAATTTTAACACTATATAATTTATTAGGATGAATGTTATATTTTTCTTACTATTATATAATTTAATAAAATAGTGTTTATTTTATAAATTCATTTATGTCAATTTTGACACTATTTAGTAATTGATTTTTGTTAAAGTCATAAAAACTTGATTCCATCAAAAAAATGCATCAAATAAAATATAACATGACATATTCCTACAAAAAAATCGTTTATGGAATAAAAATTTTCATATTACATTTATTTTAATATTTATAATATCATTTATTTGATTCTTTCTTTAATAAGGCAAACACTGCATCATTATTGTGTCATAAATAAATTTAATTATTTAATGTCTAAAAATTAAAAATAAAATAACATGATGTAGGAAATATTTTTATATTTCTAATTAAAATTTATAGTTGAATATATAACTTATATTACTCTAATTAAAATAATTGATAATAAGTTACATGTTTTTGTTATATTTCCCTTTACTTTAAATTAAACATTATAAATAGTCATTATCACACCCAACTGGCTCCATGGGGTCCTAAAATCAACCTAAGGATGCTCATGGTCATAAATATATCATAAAATAGGATTATGAAATGTGTTAGGGTAGTTTTATATTATTATAATATTATTTTTTACCCTTATTTAATTGATTTACCCATTAACCATGGTAAATAAAAATAATTACTGAAGTTACTATTCATAATATGCAAAAATAAAAGGTACCTATTTACAGAATTTGGAACTTATGATTCCAAATATGGAATCCATTTTTTCAAATTTAGAGCACATAATTGGAAGAAATTAATTTAAAATTAATTCCCATTGTCAAAACCAGAAAGTGGGTTTTTAAAAAGAAAAAACTATCAAAATATTGACATGTGTTTATGTCTAATTTCAATGTGAAATTACTTAAAATTACCAAAATTATAATAAATGATAAAAACATATTCCAATTACACTTTAAAAACAATTAAACAAACAATCAAATATATAGATATATTAGATGAAAATGTAGTTTTGAATTAAAATGCAGTATTTCCCACTATTCATTAAAATATAGATTTTATCAGAAAAATACCAAAAATTTATCCAAAATAAATTTTTATGTCCCAATTCTAAATAATAATCTCATTTTATCAAATTGAATATATAAAAGTGTCAAATATTGGATTTAAAAAGGCCCTTTATTAAAAAGGCAAGAAAGATGCATTTTTTTAAAATACTTATTTTATCAAAAAATTGAATTTGTCCTTATATTATGTATAAGAAACAAATAATATGAATGAAAAAATTATATGGGGTATATATAATATTCAAAATTTTGTTAATACTATTCATAGACACTTTTTAAACGGCTAGTTTGATATGTCATGGTGCGCTCGAACTTGGTATTGCGTGTAGTGCAAGCTAAGACAGTGTTGTGCATAGAAAAAAATTATCTTGATGTAGCATAAATCACAAGCTATTGAAATTATTTAAAAAGAAACATATCGTGGAATCTTGGGGTGTTACATTTTCCCCTCATTCAATAAATTGCATCCTCATAATTTTCAAATTTTGGTTCGATAACTAAGGTTTGATTATTAAAAATCCCTTTATTGTAATCCTACATCGAAAAAATTGGTTGATAAAACATACTTTAAAATAGATAAATGAAAGTAATAAGGATACACGATATAACCTATATTAGGATTCTATGTAGGAAAATAAGAATAAAAAACTAACAATCATGTTCTGATGGAGAGCGATAGAGAAAATGATTAGGAAAAGGTTAACAACCATAAATGTATAACTCTGTGATGATCCAAGGGGCCATTTGATTCATCACAATAGAATGTTCTCAAAAAACATTTTTGGTTTACAAGATCCTTTCCCTAAAGTTGAATAACATGAGAATAAATACTTACTTGATTTCAGTACAATATCAGTATTGGTCATGCCTTGAACAATTTCCACGTCATCTCTTATTCAATGAAATAAAGTTGAGTTTTTCATTCTTGAAGTGTTGTAAGATCAAGCGATCCATAAATAGAATGATAGGTCATTCTAGATCTCTCAACAAAAAAAATTAGCATAGTTTACCACATATTCATAACTACACCTATAGCGAGATGGTACATTATTCTAACAAACTTCAACCAGAGTATAACTTAACTATCCATAAATGGATAACCTTATAATCCTTCCAAAAACTAAAAATATACAACTTTAGTAAGAGGTAAACCAAATCAGCTTAGAATTTATCTCCCATATCTCATAAGGCAGTTCTTGGTTGTCCCATTCCAAACCTGTGAACACCTTCATCATGTATTCTCTTGAGTTACGGTAACAACCTGAATTATCAAATATACTTATTGAAAACATGCATTTTTTCTTATTCTAAAACATAGTGGATATGTCCCAAATAGTTCTACACTTCATCCATGATAGCATAACCCTCTTATCGAAAAATCCGTAATTAGTTCTCAAGATACTATCATCATCTAATTTACTTATTCAAATCCAACATATCTTAATCCAATAATAAGGAACATATTAAGGTCTATCTTTACCTTAATCATATGTTCTCCAATTATAATCTTACCCTTAAATCAATTTTCTTGTCCATTATAACTATTCAACATATTCTTGAAAATCCTTAGAAAAAAACATAAACTGAATACTCCTTATATAATTCACTATTCATAATTATTGGATCCAAATACATAAATACTTAAATATTTCCAATTTAATAATTGGCATGGAATAGGTTCTTCCTTGGTTTAGAAGTAGATTATTTTGTTTGGGTATTGAGTTGGGTAATGCCCATTAATTTCCAAAAATGAGACATTGAACTCCATAAAAATTGGTCACTCTATGAATCTTTTTCCCATAGAGATAACATCTTCCCCACCATTTGAGGTATTCTTCAAGGTTCTTCTTCCCTTCTTTTTAACATATAGGAAGCCGAATCTTCTTTCCTTTATGCTTCTTAAAATCTAAACATTTATAAAAATTCATCTTCTTCTTATGAAATGTGTTATAAAATTCATCAAAGATCACATTGTTAATAATATATCATGATAAATGATTCGCAATAATCACAATATCTTTCTCTCCAATCATTATCCAATTTTTTTGCTCAAAAACACCAGATTTTCCATCAAACGCAATGTTAATCCAATTTCTTTCAGTTTCCTCCATTAACTAAGACCGAAAAGCACATGGTGAGAAAAACATCTCATTGAAGAAAACCACATAATCAAGGGAAGGTACTTTCAATATAAAACATCTTAGTGTTAATCCTAGGTTATCCATGATCATTACGAAAATTCTAGGGGGTTCTTTTATACTTATCCTCAAAGTCTATCTTAGGGTCATGATCCCGAATCTAAGTTTTCTAAATCTATTTGCAAGGTTGTTTCTAAACTTCCTTTGATACCAACTGTAACACCCTGACCCCAGAAGCTCAGAGCTGGTTCATTATTTTAATACATTTTCATGATTACAAGAAATCAAATCCCAAAGGACTGATCAGTTTAGAAATCTTGGAAAATAGATTACATACATGAACTTTACATTACAATTTATAACATAAAATATATCATGTATAATACTTTTATAAATCCATTATTCCCCTAACCTAACCCTGTATATCAATTATAAAACACTTCTTGGCATCCTGGAAAAATAAAATATAAGAAAGGGGTGAGCTCTGATGCTCGGTAAGGATAAACAATATAGCAGAAGCTATCACAAATAAGCATAAACTTTTAAGGTTAGGTAAAAAACTAAAACACAAGACTTTTAAAAAATTGTCTTTGGCATAATATGAAGAGAATAAATCAAATAATTCCATTTAAATATTCACATTGATATTCTACTAGTCAAATAATCACATGTGAAATCAATAACTAATCTCATAATGATGGAATGCATAATGCCAGAAATCTTAACCACTACATCAAGGCCTCGTGCCAAGACCATACACAATTATTCTATCAAGGCCTTGTTCCAAGACACTAGTTTGTCTCATAAAACCTACTGATGCATTGAGGGTTTATAGAGGACCCCTCCTGTCACTTACTAAGTCCAATACATTCCTCATATGAAAAAGGGTGAAACATAATATAAACACTCGTATTAAAACTAGCATACAAAATGTTAATACTTTAACTGTAAACCATGAATGATATTAAAATAGAACATCCACATTCAAACATATCATAAACCCTTCAATACAATATATAATATTTTATCATATAAATCAATCTTAATTAAGCATAAAATCCAACAAAGGATGCTAACATAGATGAAAATAATATAATAAAATCATTAAAAATATTTCAGAGAAATATCCCATTTTTACTTTGAAAACATTAAAAGTCACACAATTTATAAAAGAATACATTTAAAAGAGTTTTTTTAATCAATGTGTCCCATAACACTTTGAAAATTTTGAATGGAATTAATATTTTAAAACATTTATGCCCATATAAATAAATTGTTAAAACCATTTTGAAAACATTGACATTAATGAGAAAGGTTTAGAAGTATAAATCATTAAATCATTTATAACGATGTTTTAGTTAAATATTACCCTAAATAAAACCTTAAAAATATTAATTTTGAAATAATTTTTAATAAACATGAACATAAATGATAAATATGTCCCAGTAAACACTTATGCATAAACAATCTCAAATAATAATGAGATTTTGAAATTAACCCTTACCTTAGGTTTGATATTCTTTGTACGTGTCCAAAACTCCAGTATAATGTTTTTAAACATATTATTAACTTATATCAGAATAAATATAATATTTATGATATTATATATGATTTCTTTATGACTTTATATTACCCCTTTATTAACAATCCCAAGTTAATGCAACATTTCAGGTAATAATCGCTTTGTTTCTTATACGTGTGTTGACTTGTTATTCTTGATAATATTACTTAGATAATAATTTACTTACTTAAAGAATGTATAATATAATTTATATATCATATATATTCATAATATAAATATATATAATAGATAGATATATGAAATGGAATACACCGTTCATGGAGACGGTAGGTCGTACGTACGTGTGAACGTTGTTTCCGTTTTCTTATTGTATTGAATGGAAGTAGGTGAATGAAATATATGTACATACATATATATATATATATTATTCTGGTATCCTTATTATGTCCTATATTTTATAATTATTCATAATATATATATTTTTATAATCATTCTTGGATGGTGAACATGGAAGATGATTCTTATCAAATCGTGGAGATGGTAAGTTGTACGTACGTACGAGGGACGATATCATTTATTTAATTATTAAATGGTATGGAATTGGATGGAATATAAATTTTACAGAAATAATATCATGTTATATTTATCATTTAAGTCATTTATATTCATAATTATACCCATCAAAATAAAGTATAGATGAAAAATAGTTTACACCACGACGTAGAGACGGTAAGTTGTACGCACGCATGCATGGTGATATTGTTTTTCAAATGATGGATAAAAGAAGTAATATGGTTGTACCATAATAATAACAAAATATCAGCATATATTATATTCTGGAGTTATTATTTTAGTATGGTAACAACTTAGGAAGATGAAGTAGAAGAAGAAAAGAACTTTGAAAGAAGGGATAAAACGATTACCTCTTCTTTGGGTGTCTCCTTTTGATTTTCACAAATGGACTCATTAAGTTGGTTTTCTATACAAAGGGTGGCCTCTAGGATAAATTGAGGGAATATGGAAGGAGGTATTTCTAGGGGATGACTAAGCCAAAGGGCTTTGGAGTTGTGAATAAAAGAGAAGTAGAAGTTCTCTTTTATAGTATAGGTGAGGGACACTTTAGGAAAGTCTTGAAATATTAGTTTATTATAAACTTATTTTCGGTTTATAATGGATAAAAAGTAATTTATTTTGAGTATAATATGAATATGGGTCTAAATACTCTCAACCAATTGGTTTTATACAAGTTTAGGTCATGAATTTAACCTTATCTTTTGGCTTTAACCCTTAGTTAAATAAGTTAACTCTTACCATGTCTTCTTTTATTTATATACAATATAGTTAATATAGTTACTATAAAATGCCAATAGAACCTCAAGTGGATCATTATTGACATTTTTAATAGTATATATGTCAGTTTTCTGAATTTATATTTTTATGACTATTATTTCATTTAATAAAAAAGTGTTTGTTTTAAAAATTTATTTATGTCAATTTTGACACTATTTAGTAATTGATTTTTGTTAAAGTCATAACAACTTGATTACTTAAAAAATAAATTAAATCAAATATAACATGTCATATTCATCTAAAAAATCGTGGATTCCATAAAAACATTCAAATTACATTTATTTTAATATTTATAATATCATTTATTTGATTCTTTCATTAATAAGGCAAACGCTGCATCATTACTGTGTCATAAAGAAATTTATTTATTTAATGTCTAAAAATTACAAATAAAATAACTTTATGTAGGAAATATTTTTATATTTATAATTACTATTTATATTTTTAAGATATCACTTACATAACTCAAATTAAAATTGTTTGAGTAATAAGTTACATGTTTATGTTATATTTCCCTTTACTTTAAATTAAACATTATAAAAGGTCATTATCACACCCAAGTGGATCCATGGAGTCCAAAAATAGACCTAATGATGTTAATGGATTTCCATATATCATAAAATATGATTATAACACATGTTAGGGTATTTTTATATTATTATAATATTATTTTTTACCCTCATTTACCTGATTTACCCTTTAACCATGGTAAATAAAAATAATTATTGAAGTTACTATTCATAATGTCCAAAAATAAAATGTACCTATTTACACAATTTTTACCTTTTTATTTCCAATATGGAATCCATTTTTCAAATTCAAAACCCAGAATTTGTATAAATTAATTTAAAATTAATTCTCATTGTTAAAACCAGAAAGCGAGTTTTTAAGAAGTAAAAACTATCAAAAGATTGACATATGTTTATATCCACTTTCAATGTGAAATTAATTATAATTATTAAAATTGGATTAAATGATATGAAAATAATCCAATTACACTTTAAAACCAATTAAAAGTACAATCAAACTATATAGATAAATTATATGAAAAGCCAATTTTGAATTAAAATGCAGTATTTCCTACTATTCATTAAAATATGGATTTTATCAGAAAAAAAACAAAAATTTATCCAAACTAAATTTTTATTCCCTTATTATAAGGTATAATTTAATTTTGTAAAATTTAATATATAAATGTGTCCAATATTTGATTTAAAAAGGGTTCTCCATGAAAAGGTGGAAAAAGTGCATTTTTTGAAAAATACTTCTTTTATCTGAAAATTTGAATTTTTCCTTATATTATTTCTAAGAAACACATAAGGTGAATGCTAAAATTATATGGGATATGTATAAAATTAAAATTTTGGTTAATATTATTCATATACTCTTTTTAAATGGCTAGTTTGATAGGCTATGGTGCGCTTGAACTCAGTGTTTCATGTAGTGCAAGCTAAGACAATGTTGTGTGTAGCGCAAGCTTATCTTGGTGTAGTGTAAAACACAAGCTATTGAACTTATTTAAAAATTAATATACCTTGGAATCTTGGGGTGTTAAAATATATGCAAATAGCTTAACCTTCTACAATGGAGGGGTCTCTAGGTGCTCGAAGATAGATAGGATTTCCTCGATCCATGACTCTGTAGCAAGTGGTATGCCATCCCCCAAGAAAGTAGGAGGATTCAGCTGCTAAAATTCATGATTCAACTCTTCCATGCTTAGGGACGGTCTCACTCTACCTTTAATGTATTCCATTATATGCTATAATCCCTCTCAAAACTAGGTGTTAGCTCCCAAATCAGTTGTGGGAGGAGGAGACATAGGTGGCTCGACTAGAAGAACAACTGGCAGATCAAGGCCCACCACCTTAGGAACATGATTGTTTCTGCCTTTAAGGCATGTGTCTTGATTATTTCATGGAGGTATAATGCTAAAATTTTAAACAAACATCTCAAAAGATAATAATCAATTTAAACAATTGCATTCATGAAGCTAGGTTAGGTACTAAATCCTTCCTATGAGAAAACACATCTATTTTCCTGCATCAAAATCTAGGACTGGACATTGGAACAGACTATAAGAATGAAGAAACACCCACTAACCACTACTAAATCTAGGTTCGAGTCAAGTTTCTATGTTAGTCATGTGCAAGATGGATGTTCTCAAGTTATAATCCATTTCTCATTTGAAAGTACACTCATTAGAACATATAAGGCATTCAAATCATATTAACCCAATGATATGTCATTTTCTGGACCATAAGGTCCCACACACATTATGCACCAAATCATGACACAAACTTGGATGTTATTTTCATTTAAACTATGATTATCCATGTGATTATACCATTTTTTAAATGGTCGAGCTAGCTGGAATGCCAATTTCGGATCCATAAGTGCCCATACGTCTTATGAGTCAGAGAGTGGAACCCACTAAACTCACACCATAGATTGATTTGAATCCTATAATAAATGTCAACACAATTTTATATATGTAACAAGGAACAATGAATATGAAATAGGAAATTATTTCTAAATATTAATGTTTCATGGAAAAATGTATGGACTATTCATATTGTGCCTATCATGTTGTATGTCCAAGTACATAACCCTCATTTCATTAGGTTGAACAATGAAATCAAAATTCCAATATCATGAATATCAATAACATCACAAAACATGTGAAGTACCCAATGGTGAAATACTATCAATGGTAATAGGAGAATCAATATCAATCATAAATAAGGAAACTTGGTCTTTACCCCACACATGGGTTTGTGATGCCCAGAAAATGACTTATAACTAAGTCCATAGGCATTCCAAATCTCCATTCTATTATTTCCAAATAGTAAAGCAAGAAGGGAACCGCCTTTAACACCACTTTGTGACTTCCTAGACCCAGCTTCCACTTAACATGTTCCTCGATCCCGATTGGCCATATGAACCCTTGTGTGTCTCCCTATATGCTAGGGGATGCCGACTAGTAGCGAGGGTGTGAAGGTAAATCAGTGGGGAGACTCAACCTCCATGTCAAAGTACACAACGGGTGAAACAGTAACATACAGTAGCAGAAGCATAACCAAATATAATGATGAAATAAATATAATTAGCATAAATAGATACAATATAAGTCTAAATAATTGAATAACAGAGTAAAGGCCCTTTAGGTAGTGTCTGATACAACATGTATTCATGGCATGCTAGTACAAAAAGAAAATAAGAAAATAGGAAATAGGAATGCTAATTAAAAAAGTAAAAAAGTGAATAAAAGAAAAATTTTGTTTAATAGAATCTCGATCCTAAGACTGATCCTCTGCTCCTAAGCTTCATATATGTAAATATAATCAACAGCCTGAAGAGTGATGTTTTCCTCTATCCATACTTGCAGGAAAATAATCTTTTCGGGTGCTAAAGGTGGCCTGAGTAGGGTGTGAGATAAACATCTCAGTAGGCCACCACCAATAGTGTCTACATGTAAACTGAGTAGGTTCTAATTTTTAAACAATACACAATAATATGTATAAGTAAAGCAATACATAATAAATAAACAATCTCCCACTCTGGTTCCTAAAGGACACCTGACGGTCTACCTGCTTCAGCTCACAGCTGGTTATAAGTCTAATCATGTCACTAGGTATATATATATATATATATATTATAATCATATGTATGTATGTATATATGTGTTGGGAAATATTGGGATGTAACTCTCAGACATCCTATTTTAGGGAAGCTCTCATGGTCTAACCCTTGGCCCAACCCCAAGAGCTCTCATGGTCTCTTGAAAATACACAAGGGAGCTCTCATAGTCATCCCTACCTCAAGGATCCCATAGTCCTTGGGTCCTCAATAGAATCTCTTTCAGTCTTCCCATTAGGGATATCATGGTCCCTTAGCTCTATGGACATAACGCATAGCATTTATAATACACAGGGCATGAGGCATGCACCTCTCATTCCCTCATTAAGTCAAAAACCGTGAAAGGGGGACATTCATTATCACAGTAGAATACTTAAGGAATAGCATCTTAAGCATTTACATTTAAATTTTAAGTAAGTATTGGTCAAATATTCATTCAATTAATTTGAAGGTAAATCATTCATTACATGTGAGGAACCACTCTAAAAAATGCATTGCATTCACATTGCCTCTCATGGAAAATTCAATTATAATGGCATATCAAAATAGTCCCATACCCATTTTGGAAATTCCAAGACTAAGAGGTACAAACACCCATTGGTTTCCTTGGGTTCAACAAAAAACATGTGATACAAGGATAAATTCAATTTAAACTCAAGATAGGAATATAAATAGGATTCAATCTTATTAGGAAAATTGGTCTAAAATGGAAAATTTGGTCGACACGCCCCTTGGGAGTCCATATAGTGCATGGGTGATACCAAAACCCATAAACATGATTCAATTAACCTATGTCATCACACTAGGGTCAATTAAACATGAAGGAGTCAACACAATAAGGGATCTTGGATAAGGTTGGCCCACGATATGACGGAATAAATATGAAATAGTAAAAATTGAAATGGAAAACTACATGACCACCTACCTTAGGTCCGTAGAAGAATCCTCGCTTGATATCAAACTAAGATTCAAAGTAGGTTGGAATATATATGAGTTTTAGTCCAATTCCCTAAAAATAGGGAATATGATCCTAAAACCAAATGGCATAATAGATGGAAAAAAGAAAAGGAATAGGAGTAGAGAGACTAGGGAGCCTTACCGTAGGGGATCCAATGACACCGATGGACTGAATATCAGACACTGAATGGAGGAGTTATCAAAAATACAATCATGGAGGAGGTTTTGATCTCAAATAGAAGGAAGGAGGAGGTTCTATTCACTGGAGGTGGGGAAAATAGAAAAAGAACTTAAGTTAAAGAGGGAGGGGGGGAATGGTAATTTTTTCCCAAAACACACTGCGCACGGTTTACAAACCATGTGCAAACCATGTGTGAAGGATCTTACCCTAACTAAAGTAGGCATGCATGGTTGTGCACCTGGTCCACACAATTGCATACAAACCATGTGAACTTTAAGGTTCCCCTATCTGCAGTGGTATGGTTTATCTAAATCATTCGGCCTAGGTCGCATGGTTTACACTAACCATGTGACTCAGCCTATAGCCCCCTTTTCTAAACCTCCAGGCTCCGAACCAGCCCCAGACACTCCTTGAGCCTTCTATAGGATATATCACACCGTTACCAGGTTTAAGGAAAAAATTCAAAATGAAAACCAATGATCTATACCTTGGTAAAAAGTCAGGTCGTTATAATTATTAGTATTATTTGTTTTAGATTTAAGAAAAAAAGGGGGTATCCCCTCTCCTCCCTCCTAAATTGCATGACACCCCCTCCCATTCCTCTCCAGCACACGACATACCCCCCTCATGGATCCTCTTCATGCAACTATTTCAACCCATTTTTCTTCACGATCTCTCCTTTGATTCGTCAAGGTATGGTCTCAGGTCCTTCTCCTTTATTTTTGGTGTTCTTATCTCCCCTTTTCACTTATTGAGGTTCGACCGAACCCTAGGTTTGGGATAACCATGATTTTTAGTTTTTTTATCGATGTTAGGTTGTTCATAGGGTCTCTCGGGGCTCCCTCGTTCAAATTATAGAAACCACCACTGAAGGTGAAGTGGTTTAGATCATTTTGGTCCACCATCATCTATTTGGGGTAAGGTTTTACCCCATTATTCATCATTTCTCAATTTATATTTGGGGTTTTTTATAGTTTCTAAGTTAGCAGTACTTTTCCTTAGTGTGTTTTGATCTTCCATTCATGAGGAGAACTTACACACTTGTTTAGGGGTAAGATATATGTGTGTGTGTGTGTGTGTCTATGTGTGTGTGTGTGTGTGCCCTCTTTGTACATAATCCCTCATAGAGAGGGGAATATGTTCAATGCATCTAGGGATATTATATATATATATATATATATGCATGTGTGTGTAAGTGTAAGGACCAGATTTGAGTTGTTGTCATCAAATTCATCAAGTTCCAAGTGTTCAGCTTGCTATACTCTCTGAGATAGGATCCCTTTACTTATCCCTTTAAATTTAAGAATGCATTAATTACTCGCTTTCTCACTTTCCTTAGATATTAATTAGTGCAGCATAAATTTTAGAATTAATGCTTCTTTAACTTAGATTAAGTATTACTCTTGAAATAATGTTTAATTATGATAAATGATTTTTTTGATGAACAAAGTCATTTTTTATAATGAAACCCTTCCAATGGATTTGAAGTGTCTTCTAAGCTAAAAATTGTTGATTATACATTTATGATTTCTTGGATTATTGCATTGGGGTTTCTTTATGCATTGAGATTATGATTGATATATGGCATGTTTAGGATATGGATTCTAATGGCATTAGAAAATAGAGTTCCCTTTTAAAATGTTTCAAGAATCAAGGCACCGTCTATGTGCTTGGACCATCTTATAAATTTAATGACTTGAAATTCTTTATAAAAATGGAATGCCCATGTAGTCATTTTCCCTATTTTCCCATGGTACTTTCTAAGTACCTCTTGAACCTTGATAAATAAATTTCCTTGACTTGTTTAATTAAATGGCACGAATTGAATTGAATGGTTTGACATGATGTCTTACCTTCCTTAATTTTTTTAAATTGAATTAATTAAAAGATAACTTGTTAGTGTGGTGTTACCACACCTCTTGTTATGATTAAATAAGCATGGTTTATGTAAAATTTTTCAATTATATGACTTGAATATATTCTATGACAAGATTTGTGGTGGTTTCATGCCTTGAAAAGAATTGAGTTGGGTGGTCTAAACTAAATTATTTTTTTATTTGATACAAATATTTATATTAATTGTGATATGTGTGACCATGAATAGATAAATTGGATAATCCATGGTAAACTATAATATTTTATTTTTAAACTGCCATTGAATCACTTTGGATCCATAGGCAAGGATACTGAGACCTAAATCCACCAAATAGGTGTTCCAGCCTTGGATTTAATTTTGACCTAGTCTGTTTGACTTTTGATCCTTATAATAAATTGGATAATTCAATTGATTGACAGTTTATACTTTTGAATTGTAATAATAATAAATTTGTGTGATTTCCTATAGAATAATCACCTTGGATAATTTTGGTTAATTGATATATTAATGACCTTAGGGTTGAATGGTTAATTAAATAGGTTTGATATAATTATAATTATAATTTCAAACCTAGATTAACAAAATTATTTGGTTTGATAGATGGTAATTTTTATAAATTGATTATTTTGTATTATGTTGATAGATTTGGTATGTTTGATAATAGACTTGTGATTTTTGTAGCTTATCTTTAGAGATTATGTGATATCGATGTGATTGATACCAGATCATTTTAATTTGATTTCATGTTGAGTTTGTATGGATGCAACTCATGTTTATTATGGATGTATGAGGGCTTGGTGCATGATCTTCTGTGCTACCTGAGGGAAATGTGTTTCGGTACATGATGGTTAAGGGCAGAGCATATGATTATTGCCTGAGGGCTTGATACATGTTTTCATAACACCTGAGGGCTAGGTGCACTGGTACTGAATTCCTAAGGGCAGAATATATGTTTATGTCAGATTCCTGAGGGATAGATGCATAGTCACATGATGACTAAGGGAGATATTATGGTTATGTCTGAGGGTGAGATTTTGGTTATCCTAAGGGGAGAGACCATATGTTTATGGTATATTCTGAGTGATTCATCATCGGTAGGATAATCTGGAACCATTTTTAGTGATCCATCCTGATGCAGGAGGATCTACCCACAGACATAGATACCTATAAGGGAACCGAAGCAAGTCCAGGTATCCATTTGGAACCTGGGCGGGTTGTTTTTTATTTATTCAACACTTCTTTTTTATTTTTATTCTTATACTTGTTCACTGCTTTAAATTACATATCAGTAATGGATTGGGCTAGATTCCATGGGTGATAACCTACTGAGATTATTATCTCACACCTTGATCGTGTCAACATTACACTAGGTTACCTGAGTAGGCCTTATATTTTTAGGCCCTTGGTTGATTTCTTGTGTTGTTTAGCTTTTACCAAAGAGTTAAGAGCACAAAACCAAGATAGATCTTTGGATTCTTGTAGACCTATTCATTGGTATGTTTTCTTTAATTACATTTTATTTCTTTTGTAATTCATACCAATTGCACTTGTAACATCATCTTTCATATATGCATTCTTTTAAATTGTTGTTTCTCTTTTTTATTTAGATATTATATTATTCTTATGTTTATTTTCATTCTTTTATTACTACTATCTCATTTGTTTGTTATTTATTATATGATAAGCTGTTGTGATACTTTGATCTAGAGGGTATAGTCTCCCCATCGTACCATCAATAGACCCTTGATACTATTAGGTAGCCTTTGGAATGTAGGGAGGTGCACTTGTGGCCATGTTACCCACCGGTCCAACCATTGTCTTAGTGGTGAGTCAGGTCGGGACATTACAGAAGATTACTGTGAGATCAAACGATCATTGTCGTTTCAATCGAGCGGTCGTGATTTAAGGGACTGATTTAAAAATGTGTTAATATTTGAACATATATTGCGTACCCTAATGAAAATTTTTGAGTTCTCACCATGCTTAATAAGCTAAGTGGTGAACAAATTTCTCCAAAATCAAAACACACACCAAAAACAGGCTTCGGCTCAGTGGACACTATGCCCAACCTATGTGCGGTCTGTAGGCCTTATACATGGGTCTGCCCATGCTCAGCCTGAACTATGCTCAACTATTACCTCCAGGATTATACATGACTCCATCCTCATGAAGGATCCTTGATTCCCTAAGAATAGTTGGATTTTCTTGTTCGACCCTCTTACCCATCTCAACAGTTGTGTAAGGGTCCCTAACTAGCTAATGGGGCTAAATTTTAATACTAAGTAAATAAAATTTATTCTAATAAATTTTATTCAGTATAACTAAGTTTTAGTTTTAATTTTTATGTATTATTACAATGTTTTAACACTACTTGTTATCTTTAAAAATTATTGCTAATCCAATTACATTTTGAAATCATCAAATTTAAATTACCATTTCACTAAAACTTTTAATTATTTAAGGATGACTCATCTAACTTGAAAAACTAAAAACCGAATTCCAATGGTTATATTTTTAAAACCATCAAATTAGAACTCCTATAAATATCCATGACTTAGAGGTATTTGGATAAACCAGTATTCCTTGAAGTTTATTTTCTTACTCCCAAAATGGTTTTGTACTTTCCTCTTACTCTATATTTTTGTTATCTTCATTGTAGGCTATTTTCTATTCATGGCACATGTGAAAGAGGTGGGTTATACTTTTGGAACAATTAAATTTATAATAGGTTTTCCAATTGTATTAGTGATGCTTGTAATAAGATTTCAGAATTAGTTGTGGACTCCTATTTTTATAATGTTGTATTGAAGTCAGTGTATTAAAAAAATATTATTCCTTCTTGTCTTTCAATTTGGAATCTTATTTATTTACAATACTTATTTAAAATACATGATACATAAAAATTATGGGGTGCTACATTCTCCCCCCCCTAAATTAATTGTTTCCCCATAATTTTCTAATACATATACCCTAATTCGTTGTTTTTAAAGCTTCAGTCGTGAATCTTGATGCTCCTACAAAAATAAATTCACGGTTATTACTAAAAATTGAATTTTTACTTAGAATAATATTTACCATCATAAAAGTCTTCAATGATAGCGATTATCATTAAAAGTAATGGTCCTTCCAACCATACTAATCCTTAGAGTGTTTTCAAGTTCTTATGCCTCTTTTTCCCATATACAACTTGTGAAATTTGGCTTATATTGATGCCAACATTGATAAGTAGTTATTACAGAACTATAATGAATATATATCTCAAAAATTTCTATTTGAACTTGATTCCTATAAAATAATCTAACCGACTCATCTATAAAAATTACTAAATCGTCGTTGATTCTTCATTTGATTCTTCCATATAAAATAAAACTTAACAGGTGATACATATATACTATGTGGAGGTTTCCACCTTCTGCAACTTCACAAAAATCTATAAGTGATTCATGTTGGTTGAATAAGGTAAATTTTTTGAAAAGACACTCCAAATACATTCCTTGGTGTACATAATAGGAAAGTTGAGTCTGTAATATAGTATAGTTAAGAAATCCTGATTCTTGAAAGTATCAGAGTATGTTAGATGTGTCGAATATTATATAGAGGCATTTACAAGTAATTTGAATGGTGTAAAAGGACTCAAATTCATTTTAACATGTATTTATAATATTCTTAATAATCAACTCATCTGAAAGGGATAAAAGAATTGTTTGTGTTCTTCTTTCTTCCATTTTAAAATTATAGAATAAAGGATTTACTAATAATGAATGATTAACCTAATGAAACATTCTGATTTCCAAAATTATCTATATTGTTCCTCTGATACCAACTATTACATCCTAAACCTTCACTTCAATATTTGGTACGAAAACATACTGTGTATTTTAAAAAAACTAAATGAAAATTACACAAAACATTATACAAATGGGTTTTTTTTCAGGTCTAGGTTTTGGAATATTAGGAATCGCCTTACAACTAATCATATTTAAAAAAAATTCAAATAACTAAATTTTCTTCATGTTCCCTAACTCCTTAAACAAATTCTTCCATCTTAAAGCTTCTAAAAGTCCTACGAAAAATATTTTAAAACATGAGGTGAGCATAAAATTTCCTAGTAAGGAGTTTTAAAACCGATGAAAATTATTTTAAAATTTCATTAATTTTTTTATATCAAATTAAAATGTTTAATATTATATATAACATACCAAAATAATAAACTAGGGTTTTTATGAAAAATAATTTGCAAATCATTTTAACAATACTTATCATTTTTAAATTTATTCAAGAAATTACCCTTTGAAAAATATTTGGATTTCTCCTTAATATAATTTGAAAATAATAATTCTTTTATGGATTAAAATGATTCTTGAAAAATATCAAGAAAATCATGTGGCCACTATTAGTATCTCATGTAGGACAGAATCCCCTTTTGAGGTCATTTGTTCACTCCTCATACCTTAACATCTCATTTGATACTCAAGTGCCGAATTTTAAGAAAACATATTTATAAAACCCTCATTTCTCATTCGTAACCCAATAAAAACTTTTCAAAATATTACATAAATCATTTTCATAGAAGAAAATAATTTTATAATTTCTAATCATGGAAGAATCTCATTTTTCGGAAAGGGGTTTGGAAAAATAAATTAATTACTTATATTTAATTGATATGAATATAAAAACATTAAAATAAAAATAAATTATTGTAAAATGTGTGAAATTTCAACAATAATCATTAATGATGGCCATATATAATATCATGAATGAAATTCATGGGTATATAAAGAAATATTACAAATAAAATGACAAATTTCGTTAATATTCAAGATTATTTTGCACATAAAATGATAAATTTTCTTTATATTCATTAACATAGAGATGAAATCAAATACCCTTTTTTAACAAGAGTTATAAAATTAAACAATAACAAATCTTAATTTTGTTATTGTTTTACATCATAGAGGAGTTTTTAAAATAAACTTGGAAAATATAAACATTTGTAAATAAAATCCCTTAACATAAATCATAAAATCATTGAATAATTATTTCTACAAAAATTAACTCCCTTTCCTCAAATTATAAATAGAGATGACTTTGGATAGCCTTTTGTCGATATTCAAGCAGAAGATAAAAGAGAGAGCTTGAGGTGTGTGTTGGGTTTTTTTTGTGTGGATGATGAGAGGGTGTTTTATATAGAAGTTTATTGTGTATATCTTGTTTACACAAGATGTTATCAGAAAATAATTTCATTGTGGTGTTGAATATTTCCTTTTTAACAAAAATGGAATTTGAGGTTTTGGATTACCTTTCCAAGTGTTCGAATTATTTCCTTTGATGTCAAATGTAATATTTATATCTTTTTCTTTTTCTTTTGTTTCTAAAATTTTGGATATTTAGATGATTCAAAATATTGAAAAGTATAGAATGAAACAGGGGTGTTTGTTGTTGTAAATCATAAAAAAATTATTGTGATAGAGTTGATGGGATATATATATATATATATATACTATATCAATAACTTTCTGTCGAAGTCGGATGAGAATCATTCTTCAGTCAAGGGTCACGATTTATAATTAATGTAAATCATTTCTTGGTGATTCATATATATATTTTTTATAAAAACATTTCCATAGAATTGGACCGTGGCTCTTCGAGGATGGAGATAGCTATAGAAAAAATGACAGTCAAGGGTTTTTGGATATTTAAATATGAGGAAGAAGATGACTATGAGGTCGGACGGTCATCGTTGTTTTGATTGAACGGTCTTGATTTAAGTGACTAATTTAAAATGGGTGAACAATAGAACATATACCACATCCTACATCAAAAATTGTTGAGTTCTCTCCATGCTTAATAAGTTAAGTGGTGACAGCGTTTATCGGAAATCAAAACACACACCACACATGGGCTTCAGCCGAGTGGGCACTATTCCCAACATATGAACGATTTGTGGGCCATATACACAGGTATTCACATGCTCAACCCGAGATATGCTTGACTGTTACCTTAAGGCTTATACACGGTCCCAGCCTTATGAAGGCTCCTTGATTACCCGAGCTTCGTTCTATTGGCCTGGTCAACCCTCTTACCCACCTCAACAATGGTGCAAGGATCTCTAGCTATCTGATGGAGCTAAATTTTTAATACTAAGTAAATTAAATATACTATAATAAATTTGATTTATTATAACTAAGTTTTAGTTTGGATTTTTTGAATATTCATTCAAATTTTTTATACTACATGTTATCTTTAAAAATTAGTACGAATCTAATTACATTTTGTAATCAACAAATTTAAATTACCATTGCACTAAAACTTTTAATTATTTAAAGATGACTCATCTAACTTTAATGGCTACAAACCAAATTCAAATGGTTATATTTTTATAATGGTAAAAAAATCCTATAAATATCCATGCCTTAAAGGTATTCAGATAAACCAATATTCCTTGAAGTCTATTTTCTTACTCCCAAAATGGTTCTCTACTTTCCTCCTAATCTCACTATTTTTTCTATTTTTCTTACCGTTGCTTTTCTAATCATGGAAGATCTGAAAGAGGTGGGTTATACTTTTGGCATTATTATGTGGATTAGGGGTGTTCCAAGTGTATTACTGATTCTTGTAATAAGCTTACCATGTTAGCTGTGGACTCTTGTTTTTGTAATGATGTATTGAAGTCATTGTATTAATAAAATGTTCTTCGTTCTTGCCTTTAAATCTGGAATCTTATTTATTTATGATATTTATTTAAAATAAAAAATATATAAAAAGTTCAGGGTGATACATTTAAATTTTGATATGGATTAGGTATATTCTCATATGACCGTAATGGACATAGCACTTCAGGTTTGGTGATTTGATGACTCGCTAACAACTATGTCATCGTGGGTCATGGGAACTAACAATTTGTGATAGAACATAAATGGGTCTTCAGACTTGGGATAATTATTGAGTATCTAAATGATTGGTTGGATAGGTGTCCAATGGGTCTTTTTAGTTGTTGGGAACCTCCCTTTAATGGGCAATCTGATTCTTGGGCATCATTGTGAGTGGAATAAGCCTTTAGAAGCATCATCTAAATTCATGAAGAGGTCCTTTTAGAGTATTATAATGGGTTGATGGTTGATTATTGTCATGCATCATGGGTGCCTTTGGATGGTGATTAGATGAAGGAGATCCTTGGGTCTTTGGTTCTCTTTTGAGAGATATAATGGGGATGTTAAGTCATAGACATTGAAGTGGATTTTGTGTATGGATGAGTAAATATGGGCAAGTACCCTAGTCAAGGATAAGTTCAAGGGTTATCTTGTCCATGGGTTACTTTATAGTTTGGTTATAAGATATGGTAGTTGAGGTATTAGAATCATTATGGAATTAGTTAAGGATGGTTCAGATTGAAGGTAAGAATTAGGTTGGTCTCTTGAGAAAAAATTAGGTAAAGCCTATGGGTCAGGTAATCACCATGGAGGTTATGAGTGTAAGTTAATATAAATAGTCAACTACCCAGGGTAGATCTAAGTGGACTGAGTGAGATAATCTTCTTTATGCAAGATGGGAATTTGATAAATTCACCTTGATGGGACTTATGGGTTGATATAATTATGGGAAAATATATAGTATAGTGGGGTATAAACTTGTGGCTTAGAGAGTGGGGTGGTGTTATGGAAAATGTGGGATTTATCAAGGTTGAATAGTGATCTATCTTATAAATCAGGTTTTGGGACACACTGGATGAGTTAGATATCATCTAAGCGCTAGGACTTGTGATATTTATGCTATTTTGTGTGTTCTATTTTATCTTGACCTTGATGTGATGCAGCATGATGGTGAGGTGATGTGTATCTTCCAATGGTTGTTCAGATTCCTAGGACCCAATATCCAAATATAGGGTGATGATCAGACACTCCTTGCATAGAATTGGGTCTCTATATTCCCTTTCCATGATATAGATGCACTTCCTACATAATTAGGTTGTTATGCATCCTTTCTCAGATGCAGATGCACTCCCCTTGGAATTTCTTTTTTAAAATTCATTTTCCATGATATGGATGAACCTATTGAGATTAGAACTCTATATTCCCTATCACATTATTTTGGAACATTGTTGTTGTTTCTCTCGAGGGTTTGGGTTATTGTATGCCCACTCCCACTATTTAGATGTTACTTTAGTTCTTGGTGGCCAAATTTAGAGATCGTAGTTCACCGTTGTATGGATTCCCTTGTACAACTGACTCGATTCTCTGAAATGGGATGAAGAATTTAGGTTTAGGTTTCATAGTGTCCTGGTTAGTATATGATGACTCGACTTTATCACTTACATATTTTGTGTTATTGTTTTATTTATTTTCGTGTTCATATACTTGGTATATTGGGGAATATATTAAGGGTTTGATATGTAGTATCCTGCTAATTTTTATTCCCACACCATTCAATGAACCTTGGATGAAGTGTAGAGCTTATGTATTATATATAGAGTTGGCCACAAGATATACCAGTTATCTGGCAAGATTAGTTTGATGAGATTTGGAGATAGAACTGAGGAGAGGATCAAATTTTCATAGTTGTTTCTCATGGTGTATTTTTTCCTCTATTATTATATTGCATATGACAAGCCCTATGAGTGATCCCTCCATATGTATGCCATCAATGAAATTGAAAGGCCCCATTTTTTATGAGCTTCAAATATCATCCATACAAATGAAAAGGTTTTCCCTTTTCCACATTTCAAGGTATGCATATTCACAAGTCTCTTACATATTGATGTAATATTTTTACCTTTACATCCTTTAGTGGTTACCACAACAAATATATTACACGTGATCACGTCAACTCTTATGTATTCTTCAGAATTTCATAGCTACACATACGGATCTTCTAGAGATTCACTTCTTTGGGAACTTAATCTTCAATAGTATTCCTTATTGAGGAGTATATTTACATCGGTTGAGGAAGGGGTAAAAAAATACATGAAAATACTATACTATCAACCAGCAAATATTTGACGAGACTCAAATCCGAGACCTCGTTGAGCTTCGGGAATATAGTTTTTTCAAGAAATTCCATCAAATAGGGGCTTTGAGCCTGAAAAAAAAAAAAAAAAAAAAAAAATCCGCAGAGCTCTGCGCGTTAAAAATGAACGAAGTTGAAGCCACCCAAGCCGAAGCCGCCGAATGAAAAGGCACGGAAACGATGTACCGATGGCCAATGCTCCTTCGCGATGAAGACGAATCGATTTTGGATACGGTATCACTTAAATCGGATGAATCCTGATGGTTCTGAGCTCGATGGCGCCGATTGATAATGATTCGGAAATTTCCGTGCTGCTGCAACCGGGGCCTCAGACGAAGAAGACGACACCGAGATTGTGGTTCTTTACCACACTTTCGACTGTGTCAATGCCGAAGCAAGTATGTTACCGGCTATGTTAGACTTTAGGTTGAATATGACCAAAATTGTAACTCGATGAAGCTCCGTTGATGTGTTGATCTGATGAAGATGATCGGCACCGATGATGTTTTGTCCGAATTTGATCGATGCAGATCCGAGCCTTAAGCAAGCCGAGTTGATCGAAGACCGAAACATCTGGGATCATTGCGTTTGAGAGATGTTGATTGTTGTGATTTTCATTTGTTTGCAGGGATTGATAGGTTGAAGATGAAGGTATCCACATTATTCTAGATTGCGGAGGTTTCATTGTGGTAGAGGAATGCGCGCCATGTGTTTGGAGAAATGATTCAGTGGTTTTGTTTTGCATTACTTCGTCATCCACCAGTCGATGCTTGCTTGAGGTTTTACATCCACATCTGAGAGTGAGCTCGAACGGAGTTCTTGGATGGATTCATCATGTTTCTTGTTCCTTTTTGCTAAGATTCATGGTACATGTGTCATACTAGCCTGCGTGTGTGCTGACAGATCAATAGTTGATGTTTAAGATGTTGTGCCCAAGCTTCACCAGGGGTGACGGTTTGAGCAGCTCTGGAGGAATTTGGTTTGTGTCAAGTAGGGAACAAGTGGAGCCCAGGAGATAAGCTTTTGTTGCTGTGTTGATTGAGGCTGTTTCATATTGAAGTCTAGTAGTTCATGTTTAATGAAGGAAGCTGCAAGAGGACCAGCAGGATGTCCAGGTTCAAGCTTCGATGGATGCAGATGCGAGCATTAATTGGTTATTAGAAGGGAAAAATAAATATCACATGACAGTCCAAAAGAGGGGACTGAAGGACATACCTATTGCCACCACCTGGAATTAAGGGCTTTGAGATTATCAAATCACCGGAGGAAATTAATAAAAGGTATTTTCTATGTGAGAAAGGGGAAAAATTGATTCATTCTGATGATATTTGCAAGCAGTGCTGGAAGAGCAGAAGATCAAGGGAAGATTTCTTGTCCTCTCTCTGTTTTTTTTCCTGGATATGCAAGAATCGTCCCTCTGCAGGTTAGCCTTTTTCCGTAGGAGATTGACCTAATCATTTTTGTGGAAGTGCATTGAATTAATTTTCCATGAAATAATAAATATATTTAAAACCAAGTAGTTGAAATTTACCTTGACTTTCATCCTTTCTCATTCTCTGCTCGTCTGTAGTCATCAATCTGTTATCACTTTTATTTCACTCAAAACATTTTTCTTTTTCTTATCTTGTTTCCTAAAATTTTCATTACTGCTGACTATTCGTGTGAGTTTTTGTATTGTTTTTCATTTTCTTCTTTGGATTGCACTGGCACAATTGTCATCCCTATGGATTTGATATATTTCTTACTGTTATCTAGTGGTTTATAGCTCTAAATTTTGAGATAATCAATGACTTATCCATCCATTACACTATCCTTTAAACATTGTAACATAGGCATGGGTTCTCACCTTAGTCCATACCAATATTCCACCCATCAATATTCTTCTTTAATCAAAGCTCCTTAATATTATCAATAGCTGGATTTTCAACATCATAAGAAATATGCTGTAGCCTGTGCTTTCACATTCCATCGGTACTTGTTTCTGATTTTCATTAGCATCAGTTCTATAATCAACAGATGTGTAGGATACATTCACAACACATAACTACAACTTATGTGAACACCTTTTCCAGCATTAGAATGGATCTCCATCAACATATAAAATGGCTAACAGCTTCGGTACACATTATCCATAGAAAATCCCAATTGTATCTCATAGTTCAACCTTCTTATTTATTGGGCTCTTCTTCTGTCACTAATTATATATTTATAGTCAGCTTACTCGTTCACAAAAAAATACAATCATCACAATCCATTGGATTCTTCCACTACTGGAAAACCACTTTATATCCACGGTTTTAACCTGTGGGTATAACCCCTAAAACCATAGGTATAGAATATACCTTCGATTTTAAGAACCGTGGATGATGGTGGCGTGAGTACAAGTCTTAGAGATTCCATCATACCCACGATTTGAACAAAACCGTGGGTATATATCTATACTCACGGTTTGCAAATCCGTGGATATAGCTTATCCCAACAAAGAACCTTTACCCACGGTTCTCCAAAACGTGAGTATAGGTACCTGCCCCCATTTGGCAGTAGCAACAACACCTCTTCCACCAGCTTCTGAACTTGTAAATCAAATAAAATACAGTACAAATATTGTATATTTAGCATTCAACTAATTGCTTGTAATAAATTTCAAACCATATACAATACTAAAACATACATATACATCCATACAAACAATCAATTCGAGTCATTAAACATCTTACACAAGTCTCCTTCCTGCTAAGTCAAAAAATGGAGAAGATCAATATCTTCCACATCACCAACATCCTAATCCCCTCATCACCATTAGCAACATCTTCATCACCAACAACATCATCTGGAGCATCAACTGCATCATCTGGAGCAACATCATCATCACCATCATTATTGCCACCACTATCAGCTCCACCAACACTAGGACCCTCATTGGCATCACTCGGGGCATCATTTAAAGAGTGCATTGATGTCATATATGAATCAATAGTAGTAGCAGACTCTGATGAGAGTGATTGACTTATAACTGACATTGATTTCAGGAAGTGTTTGATGATCATTTTGCTTCTTTCACGCTCTTGTAAAGTTATTTTTTTTCCTTGGCTGCTTTTGCACAAGCGCTTTGTAGCTCGGGGGTCTGAGAGGTTTGAGAGAAGCCTGATGATGACTAATACCTATAGGGGACGATGTTTTTCTCTGGTCGACATCGGACTCTCCCCTGGTGCCCCTCACCTAATACTCGACTCAAATGATCTTTTGGTCTGAAGTTTTCATCTTCTTTATCATTGAGGGCCTTCGGGGCCAATTGTTGAAAATATAAACAAGATATTTAATTATGAATTTCATATAAATATTTGAAATATAAATAAAAATATTTATAATTTTTTCTTGTGTTTGTGCATTTACTGCACTTCTATCCTTTTTCTTTTTACTCGACCAAAATAATTTTGCTCGAGGAACACGACTTTCGATGCCCAATACTGCTTGTTGCAAATGACCTTGATTAGTATACACATATTCAGAATATAAACATTTTATAACCTTGAATATTAATAAAAGGGAATAACTATTAAATGAATGAACATTTCATAATTTTAAACATGTGATAAACATTGATGAAAAATTCATAAATAAAAGATAATCATAAACACTGTATAATTATAGCTACTCGTAATGAACATTCCATAAATATCATATATTATTTAATGCTGAAAATGGAAATAAAATCCAACAGAACACTACCAACATTCATTGAAAATGAATATTACCACAATAGAAAAATAAGCAAGAGGTTTTCTAAATCACATGAGGCAATAAAGGTTCCTGGAAGAGGAATTACAATGATTTGAAGAAGAAGAAGATATCATAATATAATACATATAATATGTACGTAATTTCATGCAATTATTAGAATTAACATATCTAATATTGAAGACAATATGCAACTCATAGAGTTATGAATATTGGAACCAATGATGTTGAGAAAGGTTCTAATAATTAACGTTAACATTTTAATTAGATAAAGGAAGGTGTATCCTAAGTCATCTAAGATATGGACACTATATCACATTTCTAAGGGGATTGTTTCATGTTAAAATATCATTATATATCATATTTAAAAAAACAATTATCTTATTGTTCAATTCTTGATGCAAAGATAAATTGTATCATGTTTAAAATTAAAGTTTTTATAGTATATCATAATGACTTAATAGCATAATATGACATAATTCAGAGATTTTCAATATCAAAAAATTAATGATGAATAACAAAATACGACATGAAAATATACATAACTAAGTAACAATATAAATATAGATATTATTTCTATTCTTATTAAAGTACATGACACTTTTCATGCTCAGACATTGTTGTGCGCCCCAATATGGGTAGATACGTCATTGACTCTTTGTTCCTTTTGTTTTTTTCCGACGCTTACTAAAAACAAAAATTCAATACAAGTAATAAGAATTAAATTCTATATGCAAACTATTAAAGATTGAGAATACCTTAAACTCATTAGTCTTCTAATATGCGATCATTTTTTGATATTGAGTTTTTGGACAATCGGGGAATATGAGTACACCCAATATGAGTACACCCTCTAAATCAGAACCAACTCTACTCCTCCAACCAACATATAACTCATGCTTGTATGATCGTCATAACTCCCCAAGAACCATCAACATTGCAACCTTAGCAGCTTCACCGTCGAGAAATCTAAACCAACTCTGCAATGAACATGTTAATTCATATAAATACAACAATAATATAGATATAAATTTATAAAATTTTCTTACCCATTTCTGCGCCCATGCTTTTTTCCTTGATGTCATTACCGAGATGTCTCCATGAGACCGATTTCACCCGAATGATATCATGATACTTGGCTAAAATGGTCATGAAACTTCTTCACTGTCTGACATTTTTACCTATCTTTCGATTTTCTTCATTTTAATATGCCATTATTTGTGTTTGGTGATTCTAGGCTTCCCATATACCGGTGTGCCCACGTCGCCTACTAGAAGATCTCACTGAATAAGATAAAAGGGAGTAAAAAAAAGAATAAGAATTAAGTCACGATACAACAGGACAAAAATGAAGTGATATAATTCTACATAGTTATAATAAAAAAACTTGATGTAGGATGCTCAATAGGCTCTGATGGATCCATGGGCTATCCTAGATCAGTAGCCTTTGAAGGATGTGTCTGTTCCAATGCATGCTCTGGATGATCTGCATGCACTTTAGTGGGAGCTGAAGAACAGAATCATCAGATCCTGGATGGATAGAAGGAAATGTAGGCAACGTAGATATGACAGGATATGGGTAGTAGGGTTGGGGATACATCAACGGATATGGAAATGGTATAGGTGGCACCATCCTTGCAGGCGGTGTAGACATGGTATGAGAAGAAGAGGCTAAATGAGATAATGATGGAGGCATGGGTAGGAACATCCCTGTAGGCGATGTAGACATGGTATGAGAAGAAGAGGCTAAATGAGATAATGATGGAGGCATGAGTAGGAACATCCCTACAGGCGGTGTAGACATGGTATGAGAATAAGATGCTAAATGAGATAATAATGGAGGCATGCATTTGAACATCCCTGGAGGCTCCTGCGGAGGATGGAAAGGCGTGGTTGATGAGGTGTTTGTCGATGGGTCAGTGTGGGAACGTGTAAGACGGGTGCTCCGTCTAGGTCTAGGAGCATCCCCGCTCGGACCCATATTGGTAGGATGAGGAGTCAGATTTGGTGCTACCGAATATCCCTAAAACAAATTTGATAACAAATATGAACATGACATTATATGCAATGCAGAAGAAAAATATTAAAATTATTATACTCACTAAGGGAAGAAAAGGAGCCAACCCACGCTTGCACATTTGTTGATCCACATCAAATAATCGCTTCCTTTTAACTTATTTCATAATCCTCATATGAAGGAAATATACAATTTTTAGAATTTTTTTTAAAAAGCATGCATACAATTCAAAGAAGTTATAAAAAATATCATAACATGTTTTAGTAACAATAATTTAAAACCAAGTTATACATTTTTTAAAACCCCATTTTAAACCTAGTTTTTTTGAATTGAAATAAATCTAATTAAATGCAATGAAACCAAACAATACTAAAACATACATATCATTCCAAACTGAAACTAAATTAAAGTAATTATAGTAATACCAACCTGAGAAACTCATGTCAAGGTAAACTGAATGAGCTGTGAACATATATGGTTGCTTCTATATATTACCCACCATTACTTCAGGTTCAACACCAATGGGGGTGTCAATATCTTCCCCAGCATCATGAAAAATATGTATTGTGATTACTTCATTAATGACACTATAATCATGCCTTAGATTATCTTTCACATAAAACACTTGTTTTTCCATTGATGCCAAAATGTATGGTTCATCGGTAACTAGGAATCGACTCACGACAACAACTCTGAATCCACAATCATCATTAAATGTACCATGTCGCGTCATTGAGTCAAACCATTTACATTTCATCATAATGACTCGATTTTGAGAGTAGTAATCCAATAACAATATTTTCTCAACAAGTCCATCATAATACACATCTTCATATCGAGGCTAACTATCTGATGCATTAGCATAACAATCTGTTATAACAGTTAACATAACACCATCATGGTGTGTTTTCATTTTCACTACTCGATCGGTTGAAACAAATTTATACCCATTGATTATTAAAGATTTTCATTCACGAACCAAAGAATTGAGACCAAAATCCAACGCTCTTAATTCATGATAAATAGTGTCAACAAGTATACTCAATACCTAAAATATATATGAATAATATAATTAAATGGATATCTATATTTTATGTAAATTAAAGTAATTTTCATACCTTTGATTTCAACCAAGTAGGAAACTCTTGGCTATGTAAAGCCCTCTGCTTCTCAAAGGAAAAGATTGATGAACTCTACTTATAATTTGTTTATGTTCCCTACATAAAATGATAATAAAAGTCTAAGGTATATGTGAAATGACATAGTGTGAGATAACATATAAATATCCAAATTACTTGATATAATCATCGACCAAACCACAATTAAACAAGACTCTACGATGTGCCATATCCCGCTCTTCAAGGCTAAATGCAGCCAATGTATATAACCTAAGAATTCCTCTTGTTTGGCGAAGAGATGGAAATAGGGGCTCAATTTTCCCATACTGCTCATCTTCATTTCTCATTGGTCGGTTATGTCTTGAGCTTACCTCAGACAAATACATTGAACAAAAATCCATACATTCTTGATCCACATAACCTCTCACAATTGAACCTTTAGGATAATTCTTATTTCAAACATAAGATTCAATGTGCACATATTTCTTTCAGTAGGATACATCCACATAAAATCAACGAGTCCCCCAAGAAGTGTTTTAGTTGGAAGATGAACTATTAAATGCAACATGCAAGTGAAAAATGATGGAGGAGTTTTTTTCCAACTCACACAAAATTAATGGTGCCTCTTGATGCATTTTTATCAAGAATGACTTGGATAACCTTTTAGCACAAAGGCCTTTAAAAATGGTACAAGCGAATCACCGTCACCTTTACATTATTGGATAGAAAAAACTGAATTACTAATGGAATCAATTCATGAAGAAGGATGTGATAATCATGAGTTTTTAAGGATTTTAGTTTCAAATACCTTCTATTGACACGTTTAGATATGTTGCTGGAATAGCCACCAAGAACCTAGATATTCTACAATACTTCCAGAAATTGATTTTTCTTTAATGATGTCATCACATAAGAAGCACAATGGACTTTCCATTTTTTTCACCGATACACACAAGATGTAGTTCTAGTCAAATACCCCAATCCATCAAGTTCTAATGAGACCTAAAGTCATCTTTGGTCTTCCCCTTAATATTTAGAAGAATTGAAATCAACATTTCACATATATTTTTCTCAATGTGCATTGCATCTAAACAATGATGTAACAAATTGCTAGACCAATATGACAACTCAAAAAAGATACTTCTCTTTTTCTAATTATAAGTTGCTTTAGTGTCAACATTCTTCCTCTTTTTAGATTTCATATGACCTCTCCCTAATGAAAAACTGAAACCTTTCAATTCATTAAGCACATCAGTTCTTGGCATACGTTGAGGTGGTTGTTCAGTGTCAACAGTATTATCAAACCTTCGAGGATTCTTCCTGTATTGACGATCCATTGGGAAAAATCATTAATTCCCCATGAAACTGAAACTACATCGATATTTAAGCCTTCTCAACCATGTATTCTTCATAAAAATAGGACATGATAGGTTTACCTTCATGATCCAACCAAACATCATTGCATAAGTATGGATATAATTTATAGTCCATAAAGGGTAGCACGTATCTAAAATATATATTTTGAAAAATCATCGAATGTGCACACACCCATATCCCAAAGCTACTCTAACTCTCTTATTAAAGGTTGCAAGTGGACATCTATATCATTGTCGGGATTAAAAGGTACATATATCAGTATACTCAAGAAAGTGAAAGGATTTTTTATACACTTCCACGAAGGAAGATTATAAATGTGAATAAAAACTGAGCACATTGGTCTTGCCCAAATTTACCCAAGATTTTAGGGTTAAGCGGTCGCTTGTAGTTTAGCTTGGGTTGTCAATTCCTCAGAGACCTAAGAAGTAACCTACGGACATGTACATTCTATGGACTATTTTTTGCTATTAAGTGGCCAACTTTGGGTTGATTTTAGATGGGTTTAAGTGAACTCTAAAAGTATTAAGTGAATTCAAATTATGAGAAGGGTTGATCCTAGGTTATTACAAGGGGTGGATTGGATGCATTCTTTTTTTTTCAAAAAAATATTTCATTTTCTTATATTTGAGATGAGTTCATTTAAGGAGGTCAAACAAAATCATCACTTACTAGTTTAATGCCTACACACCCTAATACTAATCACCTATACACTTGAAGGATCAATGTTTTGAGCACTCCAAGGTAAAGGTTCATATTAGCACTTGAAGTGTGTGACCTTAAATTCAATAAGGATGAAGAGGTTATAAAACCATCAAATAAAAATCTTATTTAAATGAAGTGATTAGCCATTAATGGAGTGAGAAATAACATCCAATCCATCCCCTTACTACTCCCTTGGATCAACCCATAAGTGGGTTATCCCTTCATTGATCCTATGGTTTCAATGGAAGCGGGAAGTAGACTCATAGGGAGGAATTGGAGAAGTAAAAAAACAATGAAATAACAATCACTCCACCATTGTGTGATAATCTCACAAGGTTTGGTGTGAACAAGTTCACACCTTCAACCAACAATATCAAAGTGATATGAAGAACAACAGAATAAGAGGAGAAGAAGAGCTTTTATTAAGAAACTAAAGTGAATTGAACAACTTACATGTGAAAGATAAACTTGAGACAACAAAATCGTAGATTAACATTACAATGAAAGGAAGCTCCAAAGATGATAAAATCCTCCACCAACACTACCTTAAATAGGCATTTCTAGAGGCTTGGGTCGAGCTCCCAATAATATAAAGTATCTCACTTGAGTATGGTAGGCCTAGGGTGCTAGAAAGTAAGGGAGATGAGACTTTTCCACCCTTGGCCCGAAGTTGCAGCCAGCTTGCATCCACTGGGCAGAGGCACCTAGATGTCCTTATATATGGCCGAATTGTAGTGGTCCATAGAAGACAAAAGTGAAGCTCTGGATTTCTCCTAGCTCTCTGTAAAATTTCAGTCCAAATGAATTTTTGGTTGCCGAGATATGATTAAATTGGTGGGATGTTTTTCAGGGCAGCAGAATCTGACCCATAATTTTATCTCTAACTTGGGACGTCTGAATAACCACAGTGGAGGTAGAATTATCATAGGCTCCTGAAGAATTATATGTTCCTCTATATGTCTTCTATCATCCCACAGAATCTGAGCTTCAGTGGGTCTGTATTGTGGGCCCCACATTCTCATATGTGGGCTGGTGCCCAATCTGCCTTCTCCAGAATTGTTTCCTTTTATCAGCAAATATTCCCATCATTCTTTATGAATCATCCATTTATCCCTAAATGAAAAATGTTCATATTGAAGTGTAGATCCATTTCCCAAAATATCAAATTAAAATATGGATAATTACATTCCTTAAAATCAAATGAATCATTGGGCCTAAATTGGTGTACATTAGGCATGAAGTGTACAAATGATGAGAATGAATGTTCAAAATTAAAATCCACTAATTCAGGCCCATAAGATCAAAAATGAACATTTAATACCATTATAATGTAATTAACATATGTGTTTTTATTGGATAATGACACCCCCAACTTGAGATTTGCTAGTCCCGAGCAAAATGTATCTCAATAATATGAAATTTGAATTTCCTTTTTCAAAAACAATTTTAATACACAATGATCACCAAAAACCCTTATACCAAATAATTATGAAACCCATCAAAATATTTTAATACAAGATAGTTTCATAAGCAGATCCTAATCCCAAGCCCATTCCTTTGTTGAAATTCATCGTCATATTTCATCCAATATCAATTAAGAGTGATGATGTGTTGTGTGTCACAAAAGACATGGGGGTTCATTTTTATTCAAGGAAAAAATGATGGAAGCGCTAGGTGGAATCACATTTCAATATTAAAACGAGTATTCATTTTTTATATACTTTTTATTGTTTGTTTTCAATTTTTCCATGGTAATTGAAATTGCACTCAATAGAGTCAACCTATACAGCGAGACTTTGCCGACGACTCCCAGGCTCAAAGACCTTAGGGCACCAAGTGAAGCCCAGATACTCGGGCATCATCTCGAGTTAACTCAGTCAAAAACAAAGTCAAATTACCACAAGGATCACACCATGTGACACAGATGAATATGGAACTCTCATTTCATATCCGTCCATACTCATAATAGAAGAACATGTCAACAGTCTATATTTTTTTTTATTTTTAAATATCAAAATATAAAGTTGATTAAAACAAAAAAATGATTGGAAACTTGAAAACCATGAGTTACCTCCCATGCAGCGCTTTGTTTAACGTCGTTAGCTCGACTTGGACCCCTAATTGATTAATTATTTGTGTCATCTAAGGTAGGTTCACACAATTCTTCATCAACTTCATGTTTTTGGGATGATTATATGAATGGTTTGACTCTATGACCATTAACTTTAAATGTTTGACCATTGGTGGGATCTTGAATTTCAACAGCCCTATGGGGATACACCTTATGCACTATGTATGAACCTGACCATCTATACCTCAATTTTCCCAGGTGTAAGTGAAGTTTAGAATTATACAAAAGAACAGGTTTTCCCGGTTCAATGTGGTTTGGTTTTAAGGTTTCGAGATTGGTAGGCTTGTGCTTTTTCTTTATTGATCCTTGAATTTTCATAAGCCTCCATCCTAAGTTCCTCAAGTTTATTGAGATCTAATTTCCTTTTTGTTCCGGCCAATGAGAGGTCATAATTCTTAATTGCCCAAAAACCTTATGTTCAATTTCCACTGGCAAATGAAATGATTTTCCATAAACCAACCTATATGGGGACATTCCTAAAATGTTTTTAAATGCTGTTCGATAGGCCCAAAGAGTATCTAAGAGTTTGTTCGACCAATCTTTCCTAGATGGATTAACAGTTTTCTCAAGAATTTGTTTGATTTCTCTACTGGCTAACTTAGCTTGACCATTGGTCTGTGGGTGGTAAGCAGTTGATACTTTGTGAGAAATTCCATACTTTTCCATGAGTGCTGAGAATGAATGATTGTAAAAATGAGTTCCACGATCACTAATGATAGCCCTAGGAATTCTAAATCTAGAGAATATGTTTTCTTTTAGGAATCTAATCACAGTTTGGTGATCATTGGATTTTATAGGAATGAACTCAACTCATTTTGAGACATAATTGATAGCTAAAAGGATGTATAGATACCCCCTAGAGTTTGGGAAGGGACCCATGAAATCGATTCCCCAGCAGTCAAAGATTTCAATTACTAAGAAGGGAGTGAGTGACATTTGATTTCTTTTTGTGATGGACCCTACCTGTTGACACTTAGGAAAACTTTGACAAAATGTGTAGGAGTCCCTTGAGAGGGTGGTCTAGAAGAGACCACACTGAAGAACCTTAGCAGATGTTTTCTTAGAGGAAAAGTGACCTCCACATGCCTCACTATGACAGAATTTAAGGATGAAATCTTGTTCAGATTCTGGGACACACCTCCTAATGACTTGGTCAGGGTAGAACTTATAAAGGTATGGATCATCAAACACATAATGCTTAACATCAGAAAGGAATTTCCTTCGAGCTTGAGTCCCTAAGAATTTTGGAATGACTCATGTAACTAAGAAGTTGGCTATGTCGGCATACCAAGGGCAGTTAATCACAGAGTATAGGTGTTCATCAGGGAATGAATCAGACACATAAAGGTGATTTGAGTTGTCTTTGAATTCCACCCTAGAGAGGTGATCAACTACAACATTTTTAACACCTTTTTATCCTTTATTATGAGGTCAAATTCTTGTAAAGAGAAGGACCCACCTAATCAGTCTAGCCTTGACATCTTGTTTTTTGAAGAGGTATTTTAGTGCAGAATGGTAAGTGAATACAGTGATGGGGGATCCTAAGAGGTATGACCCAAACTTCTCTAAGGCAAACACAATAGAAAGTAACTCATTTTTAGTGGTGGTGTAGTTAATTTGTGCATCATTTAAGGATTTTCTTGCATAAGCAATGACATAATGAGTTTTATCACAATGTTGTCCTAACACAGCTCCTACAACAAAGTCATCGGCATCACACATAAGTTCGAAAGGAAGGTTCTAAATTGGAGATTTCATAATGGGAGGAGAGGTGAGAGAGGATTTGAGGGTTGAGAATGAACCCTCACAACTTTCTGTCCAAACAAATGGAGCATCCTTTACTGGGAGAGCACAAAGGGGGCATGAGATTGAACTAAAGTCCTTGATGAATCTTCTATAGAGACCAGCATGTCCTAAGAAAGACCTCACTTAACAGTTTTGGGTGATGAAAGGTGACGAATGATGTCAACCTTGGCTTTATCAACTTCAACCCCCCTACTCAAGACTAGATGGCCAAGGACTAGTCCCTCATTAACCATGAAATGACAATTTTCCCAGTTTAGGACAAGATTCATTTCTTCACATCTGGACAAAACTCTCTCCACATTCCTAAGACATCCCTCAAATGTATCCCCAAAGACAGAGAATTCATCCATGAAGACCTCAATAAAATCACCTACCATGTCTGAGAAGATTCCCATCATGCACCGCTGGAAGGTTCCAGGGGCATTGCATAACCCAAACGACATGTGTTTGAAGACAAAGGTGTCGAATAGACATGTGAATGTAGTCTTACCTTGATCCTCTAGGGAGACCTCAATCTAATTGTACCCCGAGTACCCATCTACGAAACAATAGAACTCATGAACTTCCACTCTCTCAAGGACTTGGTCAATGAATGGTAAGGGGAAATGGTCCTTCTTGGTGAATGAGTTTAGCTTCCTATAGTCAATGTAGACTCTCCAACCACTAATCACCTTAGTTGGAAGAATCTTTCCATCCTTATTGGTTATCACTGTGATTTCTGCCTTCTTGGGAACCACTTTGATTGGGCTCTCCCACTCACTCTCAGCTATGGGATATATGATACCAGCTTTTAACAAATTTAGAAGTTCTTTTCTCGCTACTTCCATGAGATTAGGATTGAGTCACCGTTGAGGTTGATGACATGACTTTGAATCAGATTCTAGAACAATCCTATGAGTCCCAATTAGTGGGATAATCCCAGGAATATCAGATAGGGTCCAACCAATGGCTTTCTTATGTTTCCTAAGGACATCTAGAAACATCCTCTCATGATTGGCTTCAAGATAAGAAGAAATGACAATAGGATGTGTTCCATTTTTTTCCTAGGAAGGCATAATTAAGTGCAGAAGGAAGTTATTTCAATTCAAGATTAGGTTGGTTTAAAATTTCAGCAGAATATTGGGACATTGGCTCAAGATCAATTTCTTTTTTAGAGTTCCAAATAGGATTGATTCCCCATGTGTAGAAGTTTCAGCTACAAGATTGGTTTTATCATATTTAGGGAATGGAGTTTGATTGGTCTCTATGAAAGTGGTTTCCTGAAAGGTTTCACTGATTGTTGGACCTAAGACTTCATTATAAGAGCAATTTGAAAATGATTCAAGACAAGGAGATAAACTTCTTTCATGTGAACAAAGGAAATCAATCTCATCCTGACATAAACATCCATCAAATATTCCTTGATGTTCAATGGATTCATTATCAATGCTTCCTATCATGTTTACTTCATGAATGTCCTCATCATCCCCTATTTTTGAGTTTGCATTATAGATGTTCAAGTTTAGACTCATGTTTCCAAAGGTGATGGTCATGTTTCTGTTTCGAACTCAGATAACAGAGTTGATTGTTGCAAGGAAAGGACGACCAAGGATGATTGAGGTTTGTTCCTTGTTGCCTAAGTTAGGATTGTTGTCAAGGATAATGAAGTCATTAGGGTAGATGAAGTTTTCTACTTTTACTAGAACATCCTTTAAAATCCTTTTTGGAACCCTAATGCTACGATCAACAAGTTGAAGTGTGAAAGATGTGGGTTGGAGCTCTTCCAGGCCTAACTGACAGCACACAACATAGGGAATGAGATTGACACTGACACCTAGGTCACACAAGGCTTTGAAAAATTTGTTCTCTCCTAGTTCAACATTGATGTAAGGACATCCTGGGTCTTTTATCTTTGGTGGAAGGGTTCCTTGGATTGTTGTGCTAACATTTGATTCTATAAGAACTTGGTTCTTATGTGAGAATTTTCTTTTAAATGTGAAGAGTTCCTTAAGGTATTTTGAGTATGCAGGAATGGTTTGAATAGCATCGAGGAGTGGATTGTTCAACTTGACTTGTGAGAATATTTATCTCAACGTTTCACTCAATTTAGGCTTGGTTTTCCCCCTCATGCGTTGAGGAAATGGTACAGGTTGTGGGTTTGTTTGTTGAAGGGTTGTTTCTTTGACAATGTTATCTTGTTTTTCAGTTTGATCATTTGGTTCATTTGAATTTTCATTAGAGTTTGAAGCTTTACATGGTTTATGACTTATTTGTTCAAGTTTCTCAATTGATTTCCCACATCTAAAAACAGTCACAACCTTTAGTTGTTCATGAGTTGTTTGAGTACAACTTGATTCTCCCCTTGAAGTCGAGGATGGTACCACCTGAGTAGGCATAGGTGCCTTTCCAGTTTTGATGGTTTGAAGCTCTTGTTTTAGGGAAGAGACTTCCGAGTTCATCCTTTCTATTTTTTTGCACAATTGTTCTAGTAGGCTTTGTGGAACAGTTTGGGTTGGTGCTTGAGAAGATTGATTTATCCCAGAGGAATATTTTGGAGGTGGGATGTTTTGTTGAAAATGGACCGGTGGTTGTTGGTATTGGATAGGTTGGGTTTGGAACTGGTTATGGGTTTGGTAGTTCTGATGGGGGTAAGTATTTTGTCCATGTGGTTGGCTAGGTTGTTGGTTATCTTTCCAACGGAAGCCTGGGTGGTCATTATACCTTGGGTTGAAGGTGTTTTGGTATTGAGACTTTTGAAAGTTCAAAGCATTTAGTTCCACTGGGGGTCCTCCTAAAAGAACATCCTTGATGGATGGAATGGTTGGGAAGTTGTCTGTCTTATGGTCATGTTTGTCACAAATTGTGCAAGCAGGGTCTACAGTTTGGATTTCATGGACTTTCCTAAGGTCTATCTCTTCAACCTTCCTAGAGAGTGCTGCGAGTTTATCCCTAAGGTTTTCCTCTTCTCTAAGTGTATGAATTCCAGTAGTTCTTTGTGGCTTTTTAGAATAAGGTGAAGTTCTCCATGTTGGTTTTGTTCAGCAAGGCTTTCCAGATACTCGTAAGCATCATCTGGGGCTTTGTTTTTAAAAGTTCCATTGCACATCATGTCATTGAATTGTTTGTTCCCCGGACTCAACCCTTCATAGAAAATTCTCACTTGTTCAGGTATAGAAAAACCATGATGTGGAACCATGTTTAGGGTGTCTTTGAACCTCTCCCATGTTTCATAGAATGACTCTCCATCTTTTTCAAAAAAGTTTTGGATGCTCTTTTTAAGTGCAATTATTTTGTGGTGGGGAAATTATTTTTTGTAGAATTCTATTTGTAATTGGTCCCAAGAGTTGATGGATGATGGTATCAAATTGTTTAGCCATTTTTAGCTCGATCCTTTAAGGAAAAAGTAAATAGCCTCATCTTAGCTGATTCTAGTTGATGTGGGGGACACATGGTTTCAATAATGTCATTGAACTTCTTAACGTGAAGGTAGGGCATCTCAGACTCCATTCCATGGAATGTGGGAAGATGGTTTAGGACATGGGGTTTAAAGATGTAATTGACATATCCTAGGGAGTTGTGTCTAATTCTTTTGGGGGAATTGGTCCAGGCAGGTGTGAGGTAGTCATTCATGGTTTGATCAACTGCATTCCCCAAGTTTGGGGCTGCCTCATTTGGATTTCCATTTTGGTTCCCACCCGGGTTTATGAGTTGGTTTCTTTGAAGACCTTCTATTGAAATGGGATCAATTTTTGATTCCAGAGTATTAGAAAGATTAAGATCTAATGTAAAGATTTACCTTGGTGTACTTGACTCCCTAACCCCAGAACTATCCACCCTAACTAGACGGTTTGATTGGTCACGGGTGTAGGCGGACATGCGCTAAAAGAAAAAAATGAGAAAGGGAAAATATAAGAGAATATGGATTAGAATAGAAGAAATGGGGGAGAATAGAATGAGTGTTTAGATGACTTACTTGGTTCCCTGCCAACGGTGCCAAAATTTGTTCTCACCCAAATTTACCCAAGATTTTAGGGTTAAGCAGTCGCTTGTAGTTTAGCTTGGGTTGTCGATTCCTCAAAGACCTAAGAAGTAACCTACAGACACGTACATTCTATGGACTGTTTTTGGCTATTAAGTGGCCAAATTTGGGTTGATTTTTGATTGGTTTAAGTGAACACTAAAAGTCTTATGTGAATTTAAATTATGAGAATGGTTGATCCTAGGTTATTATAAGGGGTGGATTTGATGCATTCTTTTTTTTTAAAAATATTTCAATTTCTTATATTTGAGATGGGTTAATTTATGGAGATCAAACAAAATCACCACTTACGGGTTTAATGCATACACACCCTAATACTAATCACCTATACACTTGAAGGATCAAAGTTTTGAGCACTCCAAAGTAAAGGTTCGTATTAGCACTTGAAGTGTGTGACCTTAAATTCAATAAGGATGAAGAGGTTTTAAAATCATCAAATAAAAATATCATTTAAAAGAAGTGATTAACCATTAATGGAGTGAGAAATAACATCCAATCCATCCCCTTTCTACTCCTTTGGATCAACCCATAAGTGGGTTAACCCTCCATTGATCCTATGGTTTCAATGGAAGCGGGAAGTAGACTCGTGAGGGAGGAATTGGAGAAGTTGAAAAAAAACAATGAAATAACGATCAATCCACCGTTGTGTGATAATATCACAAGGTTTGGTGTGAAAAAGTTCACAACTTGAACCAACGGTATCAAAGTGATATGAATAACAATAGAATAAGAGGAGAATAAGAACTTTTATTAAGAAACTAAAGTGAATTGAACACCTTACATGTGAAAGACAAACATGAGACAACAAAATCACAGTATAACATTATATTGAAAGGAAACTTCAAAGATGATAAAATCCTCCACCACAACTACCTTAAATAGGAATTTCTAGAGGCTTGGGTCGAGCTCCCATCAGTACAAAGGATCCCACTTGAGTATGGTAGGCCTAGGGTGGTGGAAAGTAAGGGAGATGAGACTTTTCCACCCTTGACCCGAAGTTGCATCCAGCTTGCATCTACTAGACAGAGGCGCCTAGATGGCCTTCTATATGGCTGAATTGGAGTGGGACATAGAATACAAAAGTGAATCTACAAATATCTCCTAGATCTCTGTAAATGTTCAGCCCAAATGAATTTGTGGTTGCCGAGATATGATTAAATTGGTGGGCTATTTTTCCAGGCCACAGAATCTGGCCCAGAATTTTATCTCTAACTTGGGCCACCTGAATAACCACAATGGAGGACGAATTAGCACTATATCTTGAATAATTATATGTTACTCTATATGTCTTATATTATCCTACGAAATTTGGGCCTCAGTGGGTCTGTATTGTGGCCCCCACATTCTCATCTGTGGGATGGTGTCCAATCCTCCTTCTCCAAAATTGTTTCATTTCATCGCCAAATATCCCCATCGTCGTTTATGAATCCTCCATTGATCCTTAAATGAAAAATGTTCATATTGAAGTGTAGATCCATTTCCCAAAATATCAAATTAAAATATGGATAATTACATTCCTTAAAATCATATGAATCATTGGGCCTAAATTGATGTACATTAGGCATGAAGTGCACAAATGATGAGAATTGATGTTCAAAATTAAAATCCAGTAACTCAGACCCATAAGATCAAAAATGAACATTTAATACCATTAAAATATAATTAACATATGTGTTTTTATTGGCTAATCACACGTGCTGTGAGCAATAAGCATCTGACCAAACAGATTAAAACCATCACAGACAGACCCAACTTGTCATTACGCACCTCCGTTGCAAAATTAGGATGTTGTGCATCAAATGCCCACCATGCTAATTCATATACACGATGAACCAACTCATCATTACCTTTAATTCTACCAGCATCACGCCATCACATATTTGGTGATATCTCTGTAGACATGGATGGATTTTGAATTCTAGGAATCAATGGAAAGTTCCACATGACTTTTTTTGGCACATGAGTTGGTGTTCCATCTGAATTTTCCTTCCATGAAGATGTAACACATTCTTTACAATAATTAAGGTCAGTTGTTTCCTCCCAAAATAAATTACAATCTTTCAGACAAGCATGAACCTTATTAGTAGAAAATATAAGCTTCTTAATTAACTTTTATGCCTTATAGTGATTTGAGGGAATATCTACACCATCAGGAAGCAAGTCCTTCAGAAACATATGAATATAATCAATGGAGGTATTAGAAATTCTATACATGGTTTTTCCATGATATAACCGCATTAAAAATTCTAACATGGTCATTTTAGTACATTCATGATATATTGAAGTTCTGGCATCATCCATTAAAATTTTCACTCTGTCAACATCATCATCTTCAGTATTTTCCTCATGTGTATATATATTATTGCCTTATTGTACCGACATACTATCTCTCTCATGATGATTCACAAATGGAAACCAATCAAATATCAAATTATCCATACCACTTCTTTTTTTTCATTCATGAACATTAGAAGATTGTATCGTCTCTCCATGGTGATACCAAACATAATAGTTTGTCTGAAATCCAGCATTCATTATATGGTTCTAACTTCTTCCTATCTTAACCATGGTCTTCCAACACAATTATAGTATGTACATTGTATACAACCTCCATATGGAGCATCTTTAAATGAAAAATCTTTTAAAAAATCCAAATTATTTTGAAACTTGGTTGAAATACGATCGGTATGATACATTAGAATCTATACATTATATTATAGGGGAAAAATTATGTTACAATCAACAATGTAAACCATAACTAAAAAATTCATTACAACCAATTTTAATATTAAAGTCATCAAATCATACTAGTAGCTATCAAAACAATGAATAAGAGAAACAACATATGCTATAAGCGACGACTATAAATAAAAAACCAATATGGGTATCCTTGACATTTAAGAATTTACTATCATGGTGGATAAATTGAATAACTTTGACACTACAATCCATATTATCCCCTTCTACTCACTTATGATTTAATAAAACAACCCTATCTATTTATCCCTATACTTGATCTAGTCTACCAAAAGGATAAAATTTCATTTCTGATCAATAGGTGTTAACAACAAGTTCCAAGGACATCTACTTACACAATGGAAATGATTTCACCTGAATAAAAATAAAACTAAAAACAAAATTCTATTAGGGAACCTAAGATGAAAACTTCATATATTTTTCATTAATACATATGAAATAATGGTTTTTAAAATACAGATTATTCTAACATATAATAATAATACAATTAAATATTAAATGTATTATAAAACATAAAGAAATAAAATATAAACACAATCACTATCTTTTAAACATATCCAACTATCATATAAAACATCCAAAAAATGGAAAAGGGGGATTTGAAGACCAAGAGGCTAGAAACCTAAAAATGTAAACAAATCTATAGTATAATAGAAAACAAACTACGTCTACCCATATACAAGTGTCAAGTATGAATATCCCATCTTTTATCTCATCTAATCATGAAAAATACTTCAAATACCCATTATCTCAAGGAAAATATTTTTCATTACATTCATGAAATGAGACCAAGTCTATATACAAACAAATTGTCTATAAGGGTTTTTAGAATTGATTCCCTTTAGGATTCCACAAAATTCTCTTTGTACAACCTTTATGAAAAAAAAGACGACATTCTGTTTTAAAATTCATATAAGCAAAGAAACCATTTAATTGTATGAAATAAAAGTAACAAAATAATATCACATATAAATCATGTTTACTCAAAATGAACATTCACATAAATACATTTATAAATAAACAAAATTCTATTACATAATTTATTCCCACGCATCATCGAAGATTAACCACATGCCTAATGAAAGGAGTTCCATGATCAAATACATAAACTAAATGTAGTCCTCTAAACAAAGCATGATCCTAAACTAGAGGTGAAGTAAATAACTAGTGCATAATCTAAACTGGTGAGGGTATCCCAAAAGGAATTATCCAAAGCATAATCCTAAACTAGTCTATCTTAGCATGATTATAATTAAAACCATGGAAAATCTTTAATGTGTAAACTAAGCTAGAAAGTGTACTTATTTCTAGATACCCATTGATTATAGAAGTCTCTTCCATGATGTTTTCTAAACAGATTCATTAATAAATGCAATAAATTTTTTTAAACCCCCTCACCTCATCTCAAATAACCCTTCAATTAAATAAACCATTTTCATATTTAAATCCAATAATAGTTAGTTTGTATAAAACCATTTTGTAGCATGATAAATCATATCATGAAAGGGGAAATGATATAAAAGAAGTGAATCATGAAATTAAAACTCTCTTGAAGCAAGAAAACATCATCATACAATTGAAAAACATTTATTAAACAATTGTATTAATTTTTTACAATTATTATTAAATCATTCCATAAATACAATATTAATTCTTTGATGATAACCCAATATTAAAATTTCATCAAACATGTAGTAGATGACTTTTACTCAAAATAGAATTTATAAGAAACCATATATCTTAAAAAAATTAATTTTTTTAAAAATAAATATACATAAAAAATCCAAAAAATATAGAGGTCTACTATATTTAAGAAATTATGAATGTAATACATCACTTTTTGGAGTTTAGTGGGAACCTGAACAACAATAAAGACACACCAACTTCTAACCAAACTCCAAAAAAATCCAAAACAACACAAGCAGCATACCTATACTCAAAAATCCACACACACTACCACTCCAAGTTGCAGTGCTAAAAACAACATCTATAATGCTATAAAAAAACAGGGAAACCAACAAAATTCATGAAACTAAAAAGAACATCAAACCACATCTAGAAAAATTTAAGAGTTGGGATGGTTTACTTCTTGTCATGAATGAAAACTCATAAAGTCTATAATGTAAAAACATGAACCGAAAATCAATAAATATATATTTAAATAGTATAAAAACAAATATTGTCTTAGATCGATCACATGATAACATAGATAAAAATGAAAACAATACTAATAAGATGTCAAAAAAGGATCGAAACTCACTTATGTTATTTTGAAGAAGATTTGAATAAAAAAATGATTCAAATAGAGGAGATTGCCAGAGGAGATGGGAGGTCTTTGCTCACTCGAATGAGAGGGAAATTAGGGTAGGGGAGGAGGGATGCCGAAGATCGCCTGAGGAAGGGGGGAGAGGATTCCAAAGATTTCTAGAGGAGGGGAGGGGGTGGGATGCCAAAGCTCACCTAAGGAGGGGAGGAAGAGGAGAGATAGGGTTCAAATGAGGAGGGGGAGGAGGAGCCCGAGCAAGGTTGCCTAACTAAAGAGATATACCCATGGTTTTTAAAAAACTGATGGTATAGCTCAACCTATACCGATGGTTTTTTAAAACCATGGTTATTGTCTTGGGTAGACAATCTATACCCACTTTTTCTCTAAACTGTATTTATATATCCATGGGTATAGATTGGTTTTCTAGTAGTGTTTAATATCATCCTTTGGATTTTTTCTCAATACCCTTATGATCCTTATATAGAATACTGTTAATGTGTCTTTATAAGTTCCCTTTTTTATCTCCTCCTTATTGATAATAAATACAGAGATGTAGCATTGAGGGAAAGTCTAACTCCACTCTTGTTTTCCCCATAGTTTAAATTCCATCTTCTCTCACTTTGTGAAACTTGATCTATTTAAGAGAATAGTGGAATCACATTTAACTTAGAAATGAACCATAAATTAATCAAAATTAAGTATACATGAGATAGATCAATGTAGAAAATAAGAGTGATTAACCATGATATAAAATATATCCATAAAAATTTCAATCATGTGATACTAACCTAGAATTATTTTATAAGGGGATGTTCAAACAGATTTCTCAAACAATTTGTTCACCTACACAAAACATAACAAACATATCAAAAGTATTCTTGTGTAAATATATTACCCCCTTCAATATCATTATATAGTTAATCTCTCCACCTTAATAACAAAATGCAATCATCACATACAAGTATAGGAGAATGCGATCAATACAACTCATTAATGATAAATTCAAGAACATTCTTGATTTGCATGGATTAATTTTATAGTATCTTACTCATGTTCTCAAATCCCCATCATTGGATGTACTCCATCAATTCCTCATGATGGATGGTCTTATTCAAAATGTGATTGAATAATCCACTGGTACCGCTTTAAATGTTTCAAGGAGGCATTAGGATATCAGTCAAATCATTCCACTATGGTTAGGTCTTCATGTTGGAAAGTTATCATAACATTCAACCAGTTCCCCCTACACGAATCACCTTTATTTATATTCACATAAACATAAACCCAAAGTTATTGGATTAATATTAGTTCCTAATTTTCTCTTTAATAATACTAATATGGTTGAGATTTATTTCTCAACCCATAAACCCTTTTCAATTTAGTTCTATATTGGTGATAATGCTTCATGCTTGTTCCACCTTTGATCTTGCAGACTTGAAACTCCTTGGGAAGAATGGAAATATTATTACCTTAAACAATCACTTTGTGTGGAACATCAATTTTAAGAGTTTCTAGAACGTCACTTGCACTTGTTTGTGCTTGCCCTATCTTCTTATCCATCCCCAACTAGGCTAGCCAAACAATCATGCATTCCTTTTTAATATGACTTCAATTGCGTTTTTCCTTTATTTCTCATCACCTCATTTTATTCAGGTACCCATGTCATGTATTTATTAGAAGTGTGATTTTTTTCACCTTCCAAACTATTACTCAACAATCCTTGGATCACTCTTATTTGAAAACCACTCATGAAATATGGATTATTCTCTATAGATGTATTCCACCAAACTAGTCATCTTATTCCTTTATTTGATTGATTCTTTCTTTGATTTTATATTGATTAATTTAAATATAATATACATGGAAAATTTAAAAGGGTATATGATGTGGAATTATCTTTCACAATAGAATCATATCTTCTTTGGAGTGGCATCCTTCTCACCATTCTTCTTAGGTGTTCTTTGCTCGACATATTTATTTTTATTTCATCTCGAGGTTAAATCTCCTTATTTTCCTTTTTTTTATTTTAAAATATGTGGTTTTATTTCTCCCACAACATATGAATCATGCATAAATGATTTAAATAATAACTCATCATCATAATGACCACTTCTAATTCAATTATTACTAAAAAATTACAGGTAATAAATTTTTTTCTTGAAGGAATGATTCACTCCCATCTTCTTTTATGATTTTTTCTTTTGCTCAACAAGTTTTTTCTTAATCTCAAATGTTACCCATTAATACTTCTATAATATTAAATAATTGACATGTTATTCCAGTATTCAATATAAATATGAACAAACCTCCAATATCACCAACAAAAGTAAAAAAATCTTGTTCTCTTGCCTTAGGTAGCATTCATGCCAACATTTGTAGATTGCTATTTTTGGGTACAAATAACATAATTTTGGGATTTTATAGGGAAGAAAATATTCAAGAATATGATTATATATTCCCTTGATGTTGTGGTAGGAATATCATCATTTGTTTCATCCAAATTTTCCAGATTTTTATTTGTAACATGTTCTATAAAATGAAACATCATTAGTACAATTTTTTTGGGCCACAAGTTACTTTTATCCATAAGCATGCAATAGGTAGATCTTTAACTAATCTTAAGATTTATTATCCACTAATTAGAGTATTTTTATAAAAAAAGATCTTATCAAAGACTTGTATGATAGCTTATCTTTTCTTAATATCATGGGAAGTCTCAACATGTGTCTCCTCTAGATTTCTCATATTTACTTCCACTTCAAGACACTTCATGTTGATGATATTTTTCTCATCCTAAACTGATTGTACCTTTTCCTCCCATTATTTAATTAACATCACAATATGATATTCATGAATTTTATTTATTTCTTATAAAAAAATTTCATGTTCTTTTACCATTTATCTTTAATCTTTAACTGAGCATCTTGACACCAATAATAGCTTCTGATGCATGGATCTTGTCTTCCAAGATTTTCTTAATCTCCTTTTTCACAAAAATTTATTTTTTAAATTATTTTATAATCAAGAGATATTTCTCTTTAAAGAAGAATAAAATTTATTCTATGGATTTAACCTTTTTGATGAGAGTGTTTCACTATTATGACATTTTAGCCAATGATTTTTAAATAGTTTTTGCATCAACTATTAATAGTGTATTTTCATCATATATCTCCTAGATAAACTCAAATATGTAAATGAAAACTTTAACAAGAACATTATTAATGTAATCCATGACATAAATTTAGATGTATTTAATTGATTTAATATACCCTTCCTTTATATTTTCTGAACATAATTTATCAAGAGGATGATTATCATCCAATTTAAAAGATGAAAATCCATTTTGACTACCTTAAATTAAAGTTGTATCCTATTTCTTCCTTAAAAATTTCATTAAATAATTTTCCTCTTTTCCTTCCCATTATTTAAGTTTTGATCTGAAACCTCTATGATGGTATTGATAGGGATGGGAACTATATTTTCTATATTAGGAAATTTAGAACCTTATTAAAATATTCACTTCATAAATGTGTGATAAAAAACTAAGGAAATAGACCCAATTTGAGGAAACCTAGATTGTCTCTTATATCACTTGAAGTGACCCATAGATCGTGTAGTCACTTGAGAGGGGGGGGGGGTGAATCGATGTGACCCTTTTTACTAAATTCTATTCTCTTTTAATTACCCCTAGTTTATATTGAAACATTTATATCAGTTATGATTTAATGATAATTATATGATTACCCAATAAATAACAATGCATGGAACGTAGTAAATAAGAAAGAGAGTTGTGCATCATATTTTTAAAAGGTTTGACCCCACTATGTAAATCTACTCTTCATTGTGTTTGGATTGAGTATGAGGCATAAATATTCACTATATTATACAAATGAATTCAATAGATGGGAAATATACATCCATAACTCTTATGAGGTTAATTAGAGAAGGGAATGAAAACATCCTTGACTCTTATGAGGCAATATAAGTGATTACAAAAGAAGGAAAAAATACTTCCTTGAATCTTGTGTGACATCAGATACCTCCTAATTTTTTTTAATTCTCCCAAAAAAATATGAATATTATTACAATAGATCACTCTAGTTCTCCGCAATCCTATAACTTACTCACTTGAACTATATCTTCAATATGTTTTAGATTTCACCACATCAACAATGATAGATCATCTACCTCAAGAACATGTCTTTGAATTTCAATTTTTCTTCTAGTATAGTAACTTTTATGTTGGTATTATTATTATTATCAATTCAATCCCAAAATAGTCAATTTGTATGGACAATATGTTTCTTCAAATTTTCTTTTTCCTCATTATTCTTCAAGTTCTTCAATACAAAGATCATAAATGGGTAGCCATCACTCCACAATGATCTAGCTGAACTCGATGGTCTGTTCTCCACCCCCCCCCTCTACAGGGGGAGGGAGGGCCTTCAATCGCATTGACTTCTTCCATTCCTAGGGTTTTAATACCCTAAATTGTCCCAAAATCCCTACCACCATTTCCAAACATCTCATTGATTCTAAAGGTACTTTCCTTTACCCCTAGTGCTCGAAATATTATGATATCCACAGTGGAATTCATAGAGGCCACAAAGCTTCACTGATGGTACTTGGTGACTCATTTTGGTCATAGGTGGCCATCGATGGGCACTCATGATGCATTTTTAATTTCCTCTTATGGGGTTTCCACTCATTGTTTTTTAGGTTTACTTGAATTGAGTCATTTTTTGATTTGATTCTCCAATGACAATGATATCACCCTTTATTGGCCCATAGGTAAACATTTGGTTGATGAATTTCTATTTTTTTATAATTTCACTATTCCTATGATTCACATATGAATTTTTACCCCATGATAGTAGCCATATGGATTTTATTCCTCACTTTTCCCATCCCACTCTCAAACCTGGACATTATATCCTTGCTTGGAAATTTGGGGGGGGGGGTCATTTCTTGTAATTAAATTTTAGGTCGATTGGTGGATTAAATCCCATTACTCATTGTATTTGTGTTGATGTTGATACCACAAATCCCTTAGTCGAGTCCATATATATCGGGGTTGAATAGGAGTTTAGATGCTAAAAGGGGGTGTTCTTCAAATATTGGTGCAACTAATGCTCTTCCTATAAGAACTTGGGTCACCACAAGTAATTGTGTTAAAGAGTTCCTTCTAGGAACCTTGTTATATCTAATGCTTATTTGGAAGAAATTGGTTCAGTTGGTATTAATGGTGTAGTGTACCAAACCAAGTTTACTCATCAGTAACCGAACCTGGTTGGCCACATGACCTTAAGCATGCCTCCCCACATGTTAGAGGCTTCCAACTTGTAGCGAGGGTCCATAGTGGAATAGTGAGGAGACTATACCCTCAATACCATAGTGTAGAACATTTATATAATCTTACCAATCAATTTCATAAGTACTAATGATAACTGAACAATGGAATAGTAAAATCTATTATATATATAAAAACCTAGTAATCTCATCCATCAATGTCATATACAAAATTATGATCATGGAATGATATAATAAAAGAAAATTGGTAGACATGGAAGCAGGTACACATACATACAGGTATAAAAAAAGAAACAAAATGACCATAATATTATCTTCATATAGAATCATGAGCCATAACTTGGTCATATGCTCCCCCGATCCCATGCTACAACAAATCAAGCCTCAGAAACCGAGTGATTTACCCTATCCCTACCTGCATCCATGAAGTCTATATGGGTACTGATTGGTGGATCGTATAGGGTGTGAGATAAACTCAGTAAGGAACCACCTAATTACATCCAGTCTGTGAGTATATAATAAATAGTGTGTAGGTATCAGTAAAAGATATAAAATAATTAGAGTAAATAAATAACCTACATAGGTTTGGGGTCCCATGGAACACTCGTCCTCTTCTATCTGCTTTAGCCTTACATAGAATATCTCTGATTAATCAGTCAATGATGATTTAATTCATAATTAAGTATCAGGACTTGGTTCATAGCCCAACATCCTCTGTGAATCATATATAAGTAAGATACATATAATATGTTCAACATTAAAATGTAAGGCTTTGACCGAATCCATGCTTGTTCTTTGGCTGGTCAAACATGCCATGTAATTAATTCATTATCATTATAAGAAACCTGAGCCCATACTTCATGTTCCTAATTTAGAAAATATGTATCACTCCTAGTATAATATCAACCCATCACCTTATAATCCCATTCGAGGCATTCCTAATGGGAACCCTGGTGCCACTCTAGGTGTGGTATAAAGTCACTACCCATTGAGTCTATCCTTGTCAGTCCATAAAGGGATCCCAAGTGTCATTCATGGTTTATATAATGATCTTCCCTCTAATTATATCCTTGTAAGTCCATATAAGGAGTCCATATATCACTTGTGGTGTACATAATGATCATCCATTCGAGTCCATCCTTGGAATTCCATGTAGGGAGTCCAAGTATCACTTGTGGCACATATAATCTAGCTGCTAAATGAGTTCATCCATGGAATCCATATAAGAACCAATGTTTCACCCAAGTCACATGATAAATTCATTTATGATTAATTTGATTAAATAAGCCTGATGAGTCCCTTTATGGAATTCTAATTCAGACCCCATATCCCACTCTCAGCATGACAATAATAATGGTCATAGGCCCAAAGACTAACCATACTGTTTATGTTCACATTTAAAATCATTAGGATATCACATTTATATAAGAAATTTACTCACCTCAGAAGGTGGATTGAATCAAAGCATATGATTAGAAGGCCTAACATCACATGAATCCTCCCATTTATCTTAATAGGGTATTTTGATTTAAAAAAATCTCAAGCCTAAGTGATAAGAACAATATCCAAAGGCGTAGTGACATGGTCTTCTATTACCTCTTTAATTCAATTCATTTTATATTTAAACAATTTCACTTAACATCCCAAATCAAGAGTTAAAGAACACACCTCTACAGTTAATCAAATTCAAAGGCTACCCATGATAGTTTTATCCATTTTAAAAACACACCCAAATGGGTGGTTCAATTCAATGTCCTTAACCTCCCATGATATACTAACAAGTATTGGGGGTTATATAGGTCATGAAACCCCATTAAATCTAAGAATAAATCTATTTAACAAGCATATATCTGAAAATTCAGTGCATGGAACAATGATATAATATATAAACACCAAGACCTTAAGGGAAAATAATGAGACCACCTACCTTATTTTGGTAAACAATATCTCATATGTTTTTGGCCTCTAATCTGGTCTAGAATGAAATAAATTTAGAAAATAGACAATCAATCTGAAAATAGGGCATAAGATCTCACACCAAAATAAATATGTCAATATGAATATAAATTATGAAAGGTTTAAGAGGAATAAATAACTTACCAATGGCTATCCAATGAGACTGACGACAAGCAATTTGGATTCTAGAGAAAGAATTTGCTTCAATTCCTAGATTTAGGAATGAGGATACCACCCAAGGGTGCGGGTTATTATATGTGGGGGTGAGATATTAAATTGAAGGAGGAAAAAACAATCATTTCACCAAAACTTTAAAGGTCTCACAGTTTGGCCACATAGTTGTCCAAATCATCCACCAACCATGAACACCCCACTATCTAGGGAGAACACCCCATACTGCCTACAATGCACAGTTAGAAAAGCCATAAACATACCATGGACACCCTCTATCTCAACCATACATGTCCAACACCCACTTTCATGGTTTAGAAAAACTGTGTGACACCCTTACTGGGTCGTAGTGTTTTAGGGGCACAGTTAGCACTAACCATGCACTAACTATGCACCTCTACTATTTCTTCCAAAAAATAGAGTACTAGGCTCCAAAAAACCCTCAAATGCTCCCAAACCCTTCCTTAAACCATAGGGAATATTTATAAGGATAAAATAAATATTTTAAACCAAGATTTAAAGGATACATACCTCATAGAAAATCTTGGTTTTTATAATCTTTCCCCTTTAAAGCAACTCATCCCCGAGTTGTACTTCCAAGGGTGGTAAATCATCATATGAGAATAAATATATCCACTGGGAATGTACTTCATACTCCCTCTCCCAAGTATCATTCTGTACAAGTTCATGTTTCCATAGAACCCATACTAGAGGAGCTGATCGGTCTCGGATAACCTTCATGACTTGACCAACAACACAGATAGGATGAGCCTCAAAGGATACATCAACCTCCAACTCAATCTCCTCATGCTAAAGAATATGTAATGGATTAGAATGATATCGAAAACACTAATATACATGGAATATGTCATTCATGTACTATTACATTTGAGTTAACTACAACTGATAGGCTACTGACCTGACTCTCTCAAAAATCTAAAAGGGACCGACGTAACAAGGTGATAAATTTACTTATTTCTAAATTTTCTTATGCCCCAATCTGGGTGAAACACATAAGAAGGCCCTAATACCCACCTTGAGCTCTATTGGATGACGATTATGATCGAAATATGACATATTCTTAGATTGAGTTGTATACATCCACTTCCTAATAAGATGAACTAAGTATCTTGAATGAGATGAGGACCTGGTAGCACTACCTCTCCTGCCTCAAACCAACATAGAGGTGAACGACATGTACTACCGTATAGGACCTCATAAGGATCCATATTTATGGTCTCATAGAAACTATTATTAAGTGAATTTGGTTATAGATAAATGTTTCTCCTAATAATCTCTAAAATAAAGGTTGCATTCTTGGAGCATGTCCTCCAAAACCTGTATTGTGCACTCAAATTAACTATTAGTCTATGAGTGATAGGCTATAATCAGAAGTACCTATGAACCCAGTTCTTTCTGTAACCCCTTCTAGAATCATGAAATGAAACAAGCGTCTCTTTCAGATACAATAGAATGTGGAACTCCATTGAGGCATATTATCTCATGAATCTAGAGTCTCACAATCTCATCCACTAAAAAGCCTCCTGAATAGGTAATAAATGGGTGACCTTTTTCAATATATCCATGATCACCCATACGACGTTACTGCCTCGAGGTGATCTAGAAAATCCAACCATGAAATACATGGTTACGTCATCCCATTTTCAATCAATAATAATTCATGGCTATAAAATTCCAATTGGTTGTGGGTGTTATACCTTCACATCCTAACAGGTGGAACACTAAGTAAAAACCCATCTATATACCTTTTCATCCCCATCCACCAATGTTGGCAGCATAATTCCGGATACCTCTTGGTAAGAACGAGATATACTTACCAAATATAGGCATGATACTATCTCATGAACTCCTCTCAGACATATTTAGAAACCCAATTTTTTCTATGAATGTACAATATATCATTCCCATAAATGACCCAACCATAAGGTAGATCATCACCTGTAATAGTATCTCATAGGTCAATGCCCTTAGAATATGATAGTTGCCTCATCTGCACCCTCTTAAGAATTGAATAGATCACTAATAATGAAGAAATTACAGACCATCTATGAAGGTCCTGAACCTCTAAAAGAATCCTAGAAAACATGGACCTAAGCTTTCACTCTACACTGGCCTCCTAAAACTTATGTTTTTAAGTCCTCCTACTCAGAGCATTGGAAACTGAATTTCCCTTTTCGATCATATAATACATATTTATATAAAAAAACTATAGGTATTAAACCCACCTTCATTGACTAAGATTCAAGCTATGATATGTAAAGATGCACTTGAGGATTTTGTGTTCCATAAACACCACAAAACACTATCTTAGAAATTAATGCCTCCAACATTGAAAGGTGTGAAAAAAAAATGACTAACTTGAGATCATGTATCAGGTAGTTATTCTAAAGTAGCCTTAACTGATGAGAATTTTAATCCATGACTTACTCCCCCTGCATCAGGACTCCTCCTAGCCTGATACCTGATTCATCAAAATAGACTATATAGCTCCTGCCTAACACTGGAATAATCAAGATCAATGTTGAAGTCAGTCTCCCTTTCATCTTCTGGAAGGATTTCTCATAGGATTTTAACCATATAAACTTCACACCCTTCTTATTCAATACCATGAAAGGTGATTCTAGGCATGATAAGTCCTTTATAAATCATATATAATAACCATCTAGCCCCAAGAAACTCCATATATCAAATACGTTCTTGGGTTTCTCCCAGGAAAATATAACCCTCACCTTCTCTCGGCCAACTTATACTCCTATCTTTGAGATGATATGCCTCAAGAATTGAATTTTATCCACCCAAAAGTATCACGTTTTGAGCTTAGAATATAAATAATTATCTCTCAATGTATCAAATACTATCTCATGATGTTTGGCATGGTCATGTCAAGTGCGAGAATACACCAAAATATTCATCATAAATACCACCACAAATGAATATAGTTATGGATGGAAAAATTTATTCATGAGTTCCATGAAAACCAATGGCACATTCATGAGACTGAACAACATGAAAAAATACTCTTACAAGCCATATGTAATACATAATGTTGTATGTGGTATATCTGATGGTCTAACCCAAAAATGATGATAAACTAATATCTGATCAATCTTAGAGAAAACCCATGCTACTCAGTGTTGGTCAAAGAGATCATCTATATGAGGAAATGGATACTGGTTCTTAACCATAAGTAGGTTTAACCGATGGTAATCCATGAAAATCTCGAGGGAACCATCTGACTTCATGGATAAAAGGAAAAATGAAACCCATGGGGAATAACTAGGTCATATGAAAACCTTAGATTCCAAATACTGTAGTTGCATCTTTAGATCCTGAAACTCAGTAATAGCCATCTTGTAAGGAGGAATGGATACCAGTGTAGCTCCTAGAACTAGATCAATGAAAAAAATATACCTCTCTCTATTGAGGTTATCCTAAAAATTAATCTATGAAAATATCCCTAAAATGATCTACCACTGGGGGAAAATTCACCTGATGTGTTCCCTGGTCATCCAAATATAAGCTAGAAATCTAGGATATTATCCCTCCCAACCCATGATGATCAGGTATAGATTATCTTTCCCAGATATCCCATTCCCCAATGTGAATAAAATCCCTACCTTTGGTAATGTGAAATTCACTCTCTAGAAATATAATTCAACATAAGAATGATATGGAATCAACCATTCCATATAGAGAAAGATATAAAACCATGTCATCTTGAGGAGAAATAGGTCTTATATGAAGCGACACCAACCTATCTTGAGGGGGAACTCCTTTCACCAGTGTACACTCTTCGATCGCATCCCCAATGGAGTATCAAGTGTCATCACACCATAGTAAAACTGAAAATCGATCCCAAGGATCTCCACAATAGGTAGAGATATAAAATATTGGGAAGTAGTTGTATCAAAAAGAGTATATGCTATGGTTGAGGCTACTAGAATATTACCTCACACAATAGAAGGTCTGACACTTTTCTCCTCAGGTATTTCCTATGTTTCATATATTTAGCCTGATCTGCGACTATATGATATAGACTAGCTACCCTGAAAAGGTATTCTTTGTTGGATATGTAAATTTGGTGGTTGTATACCCCATCCATGACTACCACCTCGGCCTGATCGGCCAATCGCACAAAATCTCCCTACCTAATGAGAAGTCACAAAACCCACTCCTGAACATAGAGTCAGCGAATACCCTCTCTCACTAGATACTGGAAGAAATTCTATGAAAAAGTTCTAAAGATATACTATCTTTCCAAAATACAGACACTCAACTAGGTTTTTGGTACACTTGGATCTCATATGTCTCGATAAAACCATAATTATGGAACCTAACTTGGATATTTTATTACATAATATAGATACTAATATCACTACATGGAATCTCAAAATGATTCATCCTATTGTTGGTTGATGTAGATCCAGATCTAGGTGTTGAACCACCCTATATCACACCACCAACCTCTCTCATGTTATGCTTCATGATCAATTCCAAGTTCACTATTCCAAATATGGTATTAAGCCGAAGTACATTCACCTGTGATCAGATGTCATACCTAATACCATCCTTGAATCTCCTAGATTTAGATAATTTTCACCTAACAGAATAGGTGTGAAACACTGGAGCTCTATGAAATGGTCTGAATAGTCCATTACTGATAAGACACCTTGCTCCAGTGCATAAAATCATTGCCTCTATTGTCTCCCAATGTATTATGATAAAAATAACCATTGAAGGTCATTTAAAAATCCCTATGAGCCATATCCAAATGATTAACCATCTAGGTAATAACATTCCACAATCTCTTGGAAGAATCTCATATCATATACACATCGAGATTCACTCTTCTCTCTGTAGGTGTCTCAAGATTCTATAAAATTGATAGCATGGACTTTATCCATGACTCTATAGCCTAGGGACCACCATCCCTAAAAACATTGGTAGATGCTACTATTGAAACTCACGCATCAACTGTTCCATATCCGGGAAGGTCATGGGGATCCCTGAATAGTATACATAAAACATAAGAAACCCTCTCAAAATTGGGAATCAACATCCATATCATGTATAATAAGCGGTTCCACAAGAGGGACTACTGGATGTTCTACTGGTGGCCTGGGCCCACCACCTTTGGAGTATGGTCATCTCCACCCTCATGGTGCATGACTTGAGGCCTTCATGGTGTCATGCCTCTATAAATTCCAAGCACATGCCTCAGTACAAGATTTGATAACTACTAAAAACACAGTTATACAAATAAGATATGTACAAGACTCCCTATATAAGAGTCACACCCCTTTTCCTTCTCCTAAATCCATCTCTGGGTGATGTACAAATCATAGGAAAAGAAAGAGATGCTGCCTACTTCCAACTACTAAGGTCAGTTCAGGGTCATGTTATCTTCTATAATTTAAGGGTACTGGTATAAAAATTGTCAATTTCATGTTATATAAGAAAACCCCTTTAAATTTCAACTCTAATACCCATTTAACAGATACCATTTCATTTTAGAATTCAATTTCATTTATATTCATCCTCATTTATAAAGTAAATATCTTAATATGGTTGAATTATATAAATCACAATTTTTAATTTATAAAGTCTCATATACTTTATAAATTTAATTGTGGTGTCTATTTAATCGCAATAAATTTTTTATCAAATCCCTACATGAAATGTTAGCATAATTTCATAGACATAACAATAAGGTACCAAAAAATTATATAGGAAATTCATGCATTAATATAAGCATGGCATCAAATATTCCTGGAATATAAATCTTGGAGTGCCTATAATGATTCATGATGCAATACTTCCTTGCCATTTTATCCATGGGTAAAAATCCACAGTCATAATGAATATAAAACATCTTGTGCATCCTCCAATGGTGAAATCAAGGAAACTATAATAAGAAAAATCCATAACAACATTTCCCATTCTAGGTAATTTTTATTTTCACTATATGTGGGTTAGCTACTCCCAGGAACATGCTCAAGACCAAATCCCAACATGTACTATTTCTGATTTCCACTATCCCAATTAGTAAGGAATGAAAAGAAAATAAAGTAAATAACCTTTAATTCAACTTTGTGATGTCCGAGACCTAGTTCAATCAGTAGTAACTGAACCTGGTTGGCTACATGAACTTAAGTTCACCTCCTCATACACCAGAGTTTTCCAACTAGTAATGAGGATCTATAGTGGAATAATGTAGAAACTATACCTTCATGATCCATGTGTATCACACCTTTATAATCATATCAATCATTAGAGGAATAAATAAAGATAACCGAATAGTGGAAGAGTAAACACCCATAATATATATAAAAAACCTAGTAATCTCATCCATCAATGTCATATAAAAAATTATGATCATGGAATTCTATAATAAAATAAAGTATGAATACATAAAATTAGGTACACATACATATAGGTATACCAAAAATAACAAAAATACTATCTCTATATATCATCACGATCCATAGATCGTTCTTATGCTCCCCCACTCCCTTGCTATAATAAATCAAACCTCATCAACCAAGAGATTTCCACTATCCCTACTTGCATCCATGAAGTCTATATGGGTACCAATCAGTGGCCCATACAATATGTGAGATAAACTCAGTAGACCACCACCAATTGTGTCTAATTCCATCCACTCTATGAATAAATAATAAATAGTGTGTAAGTAATAGTAAAAGATGTAAATAAAGTGCAGTAAATAAATAACCCACATAGGTATGGGTTCCCATGGAACAACCATCTTATGCCACCTTCTTTGACCAAATCCAAAACAACTCTAAGTAATGATTCAATCATTATTAATTCATAATTAAGTCTCAGGACCTGGTTCATAGCTCAACTTCCCCTAAATATCATATTTGAGAAATATATGTATAATAAGTTCATCATTAAAATGTAAGGCTCTAACCAAATCCAAGATTGTTCTTTGTCTTGGAAGATGCATCATGTAATCAATTCATTATCATTATAAGCAACTTGAGCCTATCCTTGGTGTTCCTAATTTAGAACCTATGTATTTCTTGAGGTATAACATGAACCAATCACCTTATAAGACCATCATAGGCATTCCTTATGGCTACACTGGTATCTCTCTAGGTGTGGTATAAATTCACCACCCACTGAGACTATCCTTCATAGTCCACAAAGGGAGACCAAGTTTCACTCATGGAGTATATAATGATCCTCCCTCTGAGTCCATTCTTTGAAGTACAAATAGATATTCCAAGTATCACTCATGGTGTACATAATGATTGGCCTGCCGAGTCTGTTCTTGGTAGTCCACATAGGGAGTCAAAGTATCACTCATGGAACATATAATATAGTTTACAAACGAATCCTTACATGGAGTCCATATAAGAACCCATGTGTGACCCAAGGTGCGTGATAAATTCATTCACGATTCATTTGATTAAATAATCCTAATTAATTTATTTATTTAATTTTTATTTGGAACCCATATCTCTCTCTCAACATGGAAATAATAATGGTCATGGGTCTATAGACTAACCATACTATTTAATTTAACATTTAAAATCAGTAGGACATCACATTTATATAAGAAATTTACTCACCTTAGAAGGCGGATCGACTCAAAGAATAGGATTAGAATTCCTAGCATCACATGAATCCTCCCATTTATCTTAATTGGGTTTTTGGATTTAAGAACATATAAAGCCTAAGTGAGAAGGACAATGGACAACGACATAGGGACATGGCATTCCATTCAATCTTTCATTCAATTAAATTTACATTTAAACAATTTAATTTATCATCCCAAAGAAAGGGGTAAAGAACAAACCTCTAAGGTAAATCAAATCCATAGGCCACCCATGGAAGTTTTATCTATTTTAGAAACACACCCAAATGGGTAGTTCAATTCAAGTTTCTTAACCTCCCATAATATGCTAACGAGTCTCAAGGTTCATAGCGGTCTAGACCACCCATTAAATTTAAGATGAAATCTATTTATCAGGCATCATTTAGAAAATATGTTGTGAAACACAAAAACCTAATATATAAACACCAATAATTTATGTGAAAATCACAAGACCACATACCTTATCTTGATAGTCGACTCCTCATTTGTTGTTGGCCTCTAATCCAATATAGAATGGAAGGAATCAATAAAATATACAAATGACCTGAAAATAGGGCATATGATCTCCCACCAAAATAAATTTTTTGATTGGAAGATAAATGAATAAATTAGAAAGAGGAATATATATCTTACCGATGGCTATTTAACTAGACCAATAACATGCGATTCAGAGTTTGGAGGAAGAAGTTTCTTCAATTATTAACTTTAGGCATGAGGATAGATCCTAAGGGTTAGGAATGCTATGTATGGGAGGATAAATGAAATAAGGGGCGAGATATTAAAGTGGAGGTGGAAAAAATGGTCATTTCTCCAAAATTTTAAAGGTTTCAAAGTTTGGCCACATGGTTGGCCAAACCGTACACCAACCATGCACAACCCACTATCCAGGGAGTACACCCTACACGACCTGCATTTAACATTTAGACAAACCATGTAAAACTCATGATCACCCTTTATCTCAACCCCACACTTCCAAAACCAACTTGGATGGTTTATAAAAATAATGATGCACCCTTTCTAGGCCACACAGTTTGAGGTTCATGGTTAGCACTAACCATGCACAAATCTTGAACCAATACTATTTCTTCTAAAAACCAGATCTCTGGGGTCTGAACAAGCCCCAAATGCTTCCAAAAACATCCTTAAACCTTAGGAAGCATTTACAAGGATACAAAAATATTTTCAAACATGATTTAAAGGATATATACCTCATAGAAAATCTGGATTCTTATAAATGGTAACATTATTCTAGGACAACCGTCTATGAGGCCTCTGTCAGAATCAATTGAATCATATATCCAATATATTATTAGATTTGATCCTTCTTAGAAGTAAAACCAAAACACTACACCCCACATTATTATTTAGAAATGAGTCTCCAAGTACCCCGATTTGGTGCAGATGAAAGATCAGGATATGCCCCTCTCTAAAAGGTAGAAGAAGTACAAGCTAGGAGTATCCTTCATATGACATAAATTATGGAGATTCATAGAACAAGTCACATACAGTTGTGGTGGGACTAGCAATAACCCCTCAATAGGTACCAAAATCCTAGAGTTTTAGTTTTGGTGAAAAGGATAGTGGTTCATTATTAAGGGTGCGAAATATATTTTCAATTCTAGGTGTTGAGACCATGGGATATGAAAATAAACAAAATGACCTTACTCATTCAGAGGATGAAGATCACAACTTAGAATAAATTTCACTAGAAACATCAAAGAGTGATCCATAGAGACATGAATCAAAATTATTCAGATTTGATGTAAGCAATAATAATAAGCGAAAATTAATTTTTTAGGGACATCAAGTCATCAAGAGTATGAAAATCAGGGTTGTGAAGGGCTACTTTAAGCTTTCAAAACCAAAGGTCACCAGGTTGGAAGAAAAAAAATGTAAAAAAACAAGGTAAGAAGGATTCAATGGGTATTAAGAAGAATAAACCTAATATTTAAGGATATAATCCCATGCCCAATCTTTATTTTAAAGTTTTTGAGATTAAGGAGACTTTCCCCCTTGGTATAGGAATTGAAATCAGCAGGTGCAGAAACAAATCTGAAAGAGGAAGGGGTTAAAGAGAATGGGAAATAAGGTAAAGGCTAGCTAGAAACCAAGACAACGTTTTTTCTCTACTCTAAAGGAGAAATAGAGGATGAGTGTCTACCCATATGGGTCACTAAGGAATAAATGGGGAGAATTTATGAAAGAGTGATACAAGTCCACTTGAATTTGGAACAAGAAAAATGGATCCACTACTAAGACCACATACTTCATTATGGATTTAACATGATCAAGATTTTTATGGATGAGTTCCTACTAACCAGGGGAAAAATTAAATGATACCTGAAAGAACTCATAGAAGAATACCCAAAGAAGAAGGAAATTCCTATGGAATGGGGTTTACATTGGGTTATTGGTTTTAACACTTTAAAATTATTCTAGAATGATATTTTTCATGTATTATGTGGAAATCACCCCTATGGACTCTTGTAAGGTTCACAATCAACATTATAAGTGTCTTCCATGATTTTTTTTTTCAATTTTCATTTATATAGAAACTGGCAGCAGTAGCATCATCCTTCCTTAGGTCTTATCTTCTTTCTTTTAAAAAGTCTTCTATGATATAGGGATATCATATGGCAGGAACTCACTAAAACTTATCCATATTCTGCATATCTTATCCTTATTCTACTTTTATTCCCTATATTCTTCAAAAGATAGGATATTCTCTTCATAACATTTTCTTTTTTTCACTATTTGATATGAAAATCTCTCTCAACAAATACAACATCAATTTTCTTCAAATTATGTTTCTCTAAAAAAAATATCTAGTTGAATAATACATTATTAGGTTATTATCCTCTCTCATATATTATAATTATATTATTCTTCTTCTCCTTTTTATCTTCTCAAAATAAAGTGAACATAATTTCTGTATTTTTAATATAGAAACTTTATGATAATCATCATTTGAATTTCACCATAATCATAGGTATTTAATTTTAAATACATAGGAAACAGTTCATGATATTACCATGATATACTCCTTTAAATTTTTATTTCAAATATTCACTAAAAATTATACAATACCAAATAACAAATATTGAATCTCAATGTTTGAAAATACATACCTCATGTGATTCTTATAATATTTTCAGCCACTTTTTCCAAATAAAATACACTTTCTCATTAAAACATAGCTGTATGAAAATATATAGGAACCCTCATGGTATGAAAATATCATCACAACATAGACTTCTTCTTCATCACTAACGTTACCTTTAATGTTTTATTGAATATAGGATGACTCTCTAACATCATTGTGACATTTAATCTGTGAATCCTATCAAATAATCTTATTAATTCAAACTTATGAGTACTCATATTTTTTACAAAATAAAAAAACATACGCAAGAAATATCTTACGTATCACTATGGTGAGATTCAAATATCTTATGTATATTCATATGTTTTTTCACTTTTTCACATTTACAGTATGAACAATAGAAATTTTATTATGTATTTTTGTATGGTTTATTCCTATGCTTCTTTTTAATGGTCATAGAAAAAAAATATCTTAAGAATTCTCATGTTGGATCTTATGTATTCTTCAGTATTTCAGAGCTATCTTAACATATCTTTCATATTATATATTATTCAAAAACTAAATATTTTGTAGTCTTACTAATTCAAAAACATAATTCTTCTAAAATACCGAATTAATCTAATGTGAGATCATATCTATTTTGACACAACACATATGACATTGAACTATCCTGACCCCATGGACATGTAATCCAATGTGAGTACTTGAAATTCATACTTGAGATTTGAAACTAAATTGTACTCCATACATAGATCTATTTGCACCTATATAATCTCAAATGATCCAGTTATGTATCTTTTAATCTCATAGAAGCACTTTTTTCTGCATATTTATTCTTCCAAGGCTCTTATTCCATGCTTATAATCATAAAAAGAGGCATTTTATTTGCTATGTGAGTCACTTGAGTCCAGTTTAATCATACATAGAACCCAAATTTTTACATTATTCTTATTTATCTACTAAAAATTTCTCAAACCAATTCCAAATATCTCTAAATAAAATTCAATTACATAAATTCATTCTAAATAACTTCAAATGAATTTAAAAAATTTATAATAATGTTTCTAAATCCTTTTAACATAATTCCAAATAATTATATCATATGAGTACTCAAATTTGAGTATTTAAATGAAACTTCATTGTCTTAACACTTCTCATCACTCTAAAATATTCATCCAATTGATATTATCCATTTACTATAGTAATATTTAAACTTGGTAACATGTGGATGAGTTCTCACATTAGTCAACCTTAGTCTTCTAACTATATTTAAAACATCATAAAAACATATTGAAGATAGTTCTATCACCTACCATCAATATTTTTCTATTATTTTCATTAAGATCATCTCTACAATCATCATGCGTAGGATTCTTTTACAACACCAAGAAACATCTCAAGTTTACTTCATTTCCAATATAAGAATGGATCTCCACCACCATGTATAATGGAAGACAACTTAAATGCACATAATCCATAGAAACTACCACTTTTATCTCATAGTTTAATCTTCTCATGCATTAGGATGTTCCTCCATCACCTAAAACATATTTATAGCTAGCTCACTCATTGAAAAAAAATTCAATCATCACAATCCATTTGTCTCTTCAGAATTAATAAATATAAGTCCCCTCATTGAAATTTTTAGAAAACTATTCACGATTTAAGTAAATTTAATAAAGTTTAAAAATAATGATGGTACCACAACACTGATAATAATAAAAACAACTCTTGATATTTAGAAAAAATAATCAAAACTAATAATTTCATTACTTATAACACCCCATAAACTATTCATATAATGAACAACAATCATTTAATAAGAAAAATAAATTTCATCAAGAACATAGAGTGAAATAGTTTTTTAAACAATGAATTATTTCATTTATATTGAAAAATACAATTATATCAATTTTAAAAAATTAATCACAAGATATTACTATCACCAGTTTATCTCCAATAATAATAAAAATTAATCATTAAGTAAAATATAATTTAATTAATGAAAGTAATCATAGTTTTGAAAATCAGTGGAGGTATGTAGAACCACCTATCACAAATGATGAATCCAATTACACCCAATGTTTTTTCACTAATTTAATTACCTAGGATTTCACTATATATTATCCTTAAATAAATATATTTTTAATAGTGTGTTTCACATGAAACCCCAAACTAAAGAAAAAAACCTTTATATAATTTGAATATTAGATATTAAAGTTAAATTTTTTTTATTAAATTAGCTAGTATAAATTGAAGTAATTGAATCACAAAAAAAAAATAAAATTAAAATAAATATCATCTAGGAATATATGTCTTACTAATCAATCCCATTTATCCAAACTCATAAAGGAGTTATATTTTCAAGTGTATAACCCCCTGGTCTTAGGTTCTTAACCCTTTAATTATGTATTTTAGTTATATATAATGATTGGATTACATTTTAGGAGGTTTGTAGGAGTTTTGGAATGTTTTGGAGGCTTTTATGGAGGTGTGTGGTTTGATCAATGTTAGTTGAAACCATGAAAAATCTCTTGGAAACTCTATGGATTGTGTGGTAAGAGGGACAATAGCTCTACCTGTTTGGTGAATTTCTTGGAAAAACTATGTGGATTCTTGGGGAAAACAACCTTCTCAGGACAGATGGAAAATCATGGTCGGCGCACATTTTTCCAAACTACATGGCCTAACCGCGTGACATGAAATTGGCCCTCTAAAATTAGTGAATCTAATTTGGTTTAATTTCTCAAGCACTTAGGTTTACCCAAATCCTCCTAGAAAACAAAATCCTTAATCTCCAAAGGTGTAAGAGACATTTCCTTCTTTCCTGGGAGAAATATATAGATGAATTAAAGTGCGTTGGAGGACTGGATTCATCAGTAAGTGTTAATTCTTGGAAATTCTTCTTAAATATCTTCTTCTTGTCTTTCTCGGAACCTTGGATCTATTCCAATAGTGATAGATCCTTGTTAATTGATGGTAATTGTAATGTTTTATGTTTTGATCTAGGTAATTAAAGGTGGTTCATGATTGGATCTAGAGATTCACTGTGTCGTTATTCAACTTCACCAATGTTTGTGAGGTAAGTGACTTCTCTCTCAACACCACTTAATTAGAACTTGAAGTCATAGATTTAGATGATTTTTTATTGAAATGATTATTAAAAGATCATATTATTCTTGATAGAAATTTTATTACTGATGGTTTTATGATATTTTGTAAATTGGATGGTTTTGTAAAAAATCATCTTTGATTATAATTTTAAAATGGAAATGTTAAAAAGATGGTTTTGATTTGATACATGGAAAATGGTTTTTTCAATATTTTAATTAATGAAAGGTTTTATGTGAAATGGATTGGCATGTATTTTGGCATACATGGTTGGTGTAAGTTAATTTTGATTATATGTGACCCTATAGAAGGGGAATGTTCCATTGAGAACCTATTATTTGTTACTTTGTTATGACTTGGTAGATCGATGAGATATTTCTTATGAGTATGGAATTGTCACCTTGGGATGAATATGTGTATTTTTGGGTATATAGAAACCTGGAATGGGTATGCCAAATTATATGATAAACATTTAAAGATTTTTTATGATTTTTGTCCATGGAAATCTATTTTGTCTTTGATATAAACTGTTAATTTTTTTAAAATTATTTCAAAGTATTTTATAAAAATGTACTAACAATTTTTTTTTCTAGTGGTAAGAATTGGGAAGTCATTGGAAAAAACCTACTGAGTTTAGACTCACCCCCTTCTTGTGAATTATTTTTTGTTTATAGATTCTATCTGTCAAGACACAGGAAAAGCCAAGGAATGCCAGTTATTTTATTGATTCTTATTGATATCATGGGTGTGGGTTGTCATGTTGAAGATTGGAGTAGGTCAGGAGTTGTTGGTTTGTTGTCTTCAATGTCTTTGGGTTTTGTTGTGTTTGGTTTTCCATGGAGTTTTTCACATGGTTTCCACTTATAATATGATATGGTTATTTGTTTGGTTATGTTGAGTTGAATTTTATACTCATGAATAATATAGAGGTTTGTTTGGTTATTTTATTTTTGGATTTGATGTTTATTTTTCAAATAGAAGATCATCCCCCCAAATGTTATTGAGGCCCTTTTAATTTATTTCTATTCTTTTGTGTCTTGGTGATTTCACCTAAGGACATGTAACGCCCCACCACCTCTTCCCAAGTCAATGGATGAGGGGGAAAATGTTACAAATGGTATTAGTTTGTTCGATCCTTGGGTATCAGTTGTGTTCGGTCCTAGAGTCGAAAATGGTATCGGTCTGTCTCTTGGGATAGTAGCAAGGAGATGGGATCATTGGAACTTGAACATTAGATCATAAAAAGGCATAGCTAACATATTTATGCTGAACTTAAAGTTACTTGAGTGTCCAGGAACATGAGTGTTTTTAGACACTTTTAGGTGAGTTTTCACCTCATCAACATGGGTTTATCTTATGAGAGTTTCATAACATGAATTGATCATATGAATTCCCACTAGGAATGTATTATTCATTATTGAGTTAATGATTTATGGAAATTGTATGATGAAATTCTTTTGAAAAGTATTGAAAATGTTTTCAAATGGTGATATTTTGAAAAATATTTATAGTGGTATTTTTAAAATGGTTAAAATGGTTTATTGTGGATAAACATGATTGTGGAACTTATTAAAAAGGTAATTGGAAATAGCTAAGCCTTTAGTTTCTATATAGTGAGACTAAAAAGAGTTTGTTTTGGTTACAGTGAGTTGCACTGGATAGTTATAGTAGGAACCAACCATAAGTTGTTGATGAGAATGTGGTTTCATGAGGGCCACAAGAGACCCACCCATTGGTCCAAAGGTTTATCCAAGAATTTCAGGTCACGAATAGAGGGATAAAAAATGATAAACCAAGATAAGTGGATCATTCTATTAAATTACATAAGTAGAACCCACCCACCTTTTGAGGAGATTATGAACTTGGAAAATAAGAAGTTTGGTTGAATTGGATGAATCAAATCTTCCATTTACTTGGCACACCAGCTGAGTTGAAAGAAAATTTGGAAGTGTATATCCTATAGGATCTAGCATGATAGTGATGGGATTTAGTAATTCAGTCCCAATTGGATCAAGTCATGGAATGAGAGGATTTTGAATAATTTTTCAACAAATAATTATATCTTCACACATTTAGGATTGATAGAACAATAGACTTATTTAGTTTAAAGTAGGAGAATATCTCAGTAATAGAGTATGCATATAAATTTAAAATTTTAGTTTTCTTTACACCAGAAGTTGATTCAAGTGTTTCCTTGAATTCATGAATATCTGAGTCAGGGATAAAACCAAAAATTCACTCAATGACCATCTTTATATATATTATGGATTATACAAAAGTTGTTGATAGAGCATTGTTTGTGGAAATAGAATTATTGGGAAACACAATTGTAGGAATCATGTTTATTCCTATGAGAATTGGTGGGAACTTCAATGATGGAAACAAGTGAAGGATGGGCACCTATTCTCAAGGGGGGTGGTATATCTTAGAATCAGACTATGGGATTGGTCAACTTACCTCCTAGAACAAATATTAAGCCAAGATGTTTTTAGTTTGGTTCTTTTGAGCATATAAAGAGAGATTGTATGGAACCACCTAGAGCATGTCACAATTACAAATGGATGGGTCATATTTAGCGCTATTGTTGCAGTGCTCCAAGGTAGGGTGTTAGGGACACATATCATGATTCTTAGTCATTGTATGCTTTGATGAAATAAGTGTCGTAGAATATCTCTCATCAACAAAACCGAGAAATCCATGGTGATTCTAAGAACACCATGACTCCTCAACCTATGAAATCTCAACAGGGTAACAAAGAGAAAAGTGCATCGAGTAAGAAATTTTATAGAGTTGAGAAAGTGATCATGGATGATCAATTGGGACCATATATGGTGAGAGTATGATTATTTTTAATTCTACCCTTATGAAAGATTTGTATGACACTAGAATGTCCCATTCATTTATTTCTTCTTATGTCATTGATCTGATGTCTTTACATGTTGAGATGATGCCTTATGTTGTGAAACTCCAATCAACTTTGTGACAATGAGACTGTCGAGATTTGAAATAAGTAGCATGTTTGATAAAAACTTATGAGACTGAGTTGGTATGATATTTCTATATGATAGATATGGATTTCATTGACTATATTTTGGTAATGGATTGGGTGATAAGATTTGAGGCCCATATCGAATGTTATGCATGATAGGTGAATTTACAATCTTTGTATGGTGTTAGAAATCTCTTTAAGGGAGGTTGGGTAGTGGATGTAAGTAGAATAAGACCCTTCATATAGGTTTTTTGAATTATCTCTAACCAGTTGATATTAGTTTCTTTGTATTTGGTAAATGATATTGAGAATAGATATTTTCCAACCATAGTGGACAGGTTTCTTGATGTTTTCCTAAAACTTTATCAGGGTTTCCACCCAAAAGAGAAGTGTAGTTTATAATATATCTCCTACCTATGACCATTCCTATTTACCTTCAATTTTATTAGATGGAACCAATAGAATTGAGGGAAGTTAAGGATGAATTCGAAGAATTGAAAAGTGAAGGGTTAATTTGACTAACTATGTCTCTATAGGCTACACCAATAATATTTGTGAATAAAGTTTATGGAAATATTAGTATTTGTATATATAATCACAAGCTTAACCATGTTATGATAAAGAATTAGTATCCTCTTCCATATATTGATAACCTGTTTGATCAATTGAGGGGAGCTTAATGGTTCTCTAAAATTGACTTATGTTCATGATATCACCAACTGTGGGTTCTGAAAGAGGATATTCTAAAGGAAAATTTCAGAAGGAGATTTTTTCATTATTAGTTCATTATTATGACTTTTGATCTTATGATTTCTACAAATGACTTTATAGTATTGATGAATTGGATATTTTAAAGGTATCTGGATTCATTTGTTGTGGTGTTTATAGATGATATAATGGTGTATTCTAGGATAAAGTAAGATCATTAGAAACACATGGATATAATGTTGGGTATATTTTAGGATTATGATATGTATTACAAGTTATCAAATTGTGATTTTTGGATATAGGAGGTACGTTTACTTGGTCATTTTTTTTCTTAAAAAGGTGTTTTTAGAGATCCTCAAAAGATAAAATCAGTTATCTCTTAGAAACCACCGAAGAATGTTTTTGAGATAAATATATTCCTTTGCTCAGCAGGATACTACATATGTTTTTGACATGAATTTTCATGCTTGGAATCACTGATGAAGGCTTTAATGAATAAAGGAATTCCTTTCAAATGGAATGAGGAATATCAAAAATACTTTCAAAAGATTAAGGTTAGACTTAAATCATCACCTATACCTACATTTTTAGAGTCTATACAGAGATATGTAGTTTATTTTGATGCATATGGATCTGGGTTGGGAGGTTTTATCATTTAGGGATATCATGTTGTTGCCTATATTTTATGGAATTTACAATTGCATGAGAAGAACTACCCAAAAATGAATTGGGATTAACTGTTGTAGTTCATGATTTGAGGACTTGGAATCATTATCAATTTGGTGATAAATTATTGGTTTTTATGGATTATAAGAGTTTGAAACAATTTTTCTCATAAATATATTTTAATATAAGGAAAAAAAGCTGAATAGAATACCTTCAAATGTTCAACTTCAACTTTATGTATACATCGGTTAAAGGGAATTTAGTAGTGAATGCATTAAGAAGGAAGTCATATAATCAGTTGGATAAATAAGATTCAAACTAGTGGTAGATAAGGTTTATTATAGATGAAATTCACCTGGATTGTACTAACCAGGGTCATGTTGTAGTTTTCTTCTTACTTTTTTATGCTTGATTTGGTTCAACATGTGAAAGAGGCTCAGATATCTAATTCTGAATGTGTTAACATGAGGTAAAAACCCAATTTTTGGGAGATCATTAAGGGATAAAAGATTGATGGGAGATTGGTTTTGATATTTAGAGTTCAGATCATGGTACCTTTGGTTTTTCAGGAATATCTTCTTAACGATTATCATCCTTCAAAATGGGCTATTCATCTAGGAATTCAAAATATGTATAAAGCGATGAAAACATTATTTTGGTGGGTTGGAATGAAAAAGGTAGTAGTAGAGTATGTTTTAAGATACCTAACCTATTAGTAGGTCAAGGTGTGGCACTAGTGACTAGAAAGCATGCTGAAGTCTTTACCAATTCTCATGTGGTAGTGGTAGTAGATAGCCATGTATTTTATAAAAAGTTTACCAAGAAAGGTTAACAAACATTATTACATATGATTAATTGCAGATCAGCTCAAATATTTGGATCATTTTATCCTTATTCGTGAATCCCATTCGATGGAGTAATTATCTAAAATATATATATGAGAAGTTGTAAAGTTGTATGGTGTTTCAGTCTCTATGGTATCTGACAGAGACCCCAAGTTTACAACTCATTTTTATAAATCCTTACAGTAAGCTCTTGGGACTTAGTTGACTATGAGATTGATGTATCATCCTCAAATAGATGGAAAATATTAAAGGATGATCCAAATGTTGGATTACATGCTTAGGGCTTGTGTGATGGATTTTGGTGGCTCATGGGAGGATCATATACCATTAGTGGAGTTCTTATACAACAAAAGTTAACATGAATTGATAAATATAGATCCTTTTTAAGCATATTATGAGCATCCTTATCATTTCCCACTTTATTGGGTGGAAATAGGTGGGACTTCACTAGTTAGAAAAAGTCTTTTTAAATAACCAATGATGAAGATTTAGTTGATCAGAAAGTGAATGGAGATGTCTTAGAGTCTTCAAAAATCATATTCAGATCATTTTTTATGACTATTTTAATTTTATGTGAGTGATAATTTATTCTTGATAATCTCTCCAAGGCTTGGGCATCATCGTTTTGGTAAGCAGGTCAAGTTATCTCTTTGATACATAGTCCCTTTTGAGATACATGAATGAGTTGGTGAGTGGAATATTAGTTGGATTTTATGCCAAGGTTCAGTTTAGTGCATAATGTGTTTCATGTATCTTAATCGAATAAGTGCTAACCTTGTCCTAACCATGTGATTTGGTGGGATAACATTGACTTATAGTCGAACGCTATGTTGGTTCATGTGCTGGTACATATTGTGGATAGGAAAGAGAAATTATTTCATGGGAAAATCATTATTCTAGCATGGGTTTTATGGAAAGATGGTCAAATTTAGGAATAAATGTGAGAGTGTGAAAAGGAAATGATGGAGACATGGCTCAAACTCTTCATGTAAAACTATGGTTTTTTCACTTTTTGGGGATGGAAATTCCAATGGTTGGGAGAATTTAGAACCACTAATTTTAGGTACTTGACCCTTTATTTATGTATTTTATGTATATATAAATATTAGGTAAAGTTTTTAGATGTTTCGAGGAGTTTTGGCCTATTTTGGAGGCTTTTCTTAAAGTGCATAGATTGAGCATGGTTAGTAGAAACTATGTAACATCTCCAAGAAACTGTATGACTAGTTTGGTGGGTGGGACAGTAGCTTCACAAGGTTGGCACATAGTTTGGATAAACCATGTGGATTCCAAGGGAAATTGTGATTTTTTGGATAGAAGGAAAATTATGGTTAGAACATGGTTTTTCTAACCATGTGAGGTGTTGGCTTAAGACAGTATAGGTCGCATGGTTAGTGCAAAATTTTCTAAACCGTGTGTCCTAACCATGAAACATGCAGTTTTTCCTCCAAAATTAGTGTATCTAATTTTATTTAATCCCTTAAACACTCATTTTTTCTATAATTCTCCAATAATATGAAATACGTTTTCTCCAAAGGCATAAGAGACAATTCATTTGTTTTTTGGAGTAATCGTTAGGTGAATCAAAGTGTGTTGGAGGCCCAAATTCAGTGGTAAGTTCCCATTCGTGGTCATTCTTCATAGATATATTCTCTTTCTCTTTCCTAGAACCTTATATCTATTTCAATAGGTATGAATAATTTTTTCATTATGGGAATTTTTCTGTTTTATAATTGGATATGGGGAAGGAAAGGAGGTTCATGATCAGATCTAGAGATTCATTATGTTGTTATTCGGTCTCTCCAACATTTGTGAGGTAGGTGGATTCTCTCTTGAATCCACTTGATTAGAACTTGGAGGCTTATCTTGAAATTAATTTTTTCTTGAAATTATTTTTAAACCCTCATGTGATTCTTGATGGAAACTTATTTAGTGATGGTTTTGGGAAATTTTGGAAATTGGATGGTTTTGTAGAAAATCATCTTTGATGATAATTTTAAAATGGTGAATTTAAAAATATGGTTTTGATTTGATACATAGGAAATTGTTGTTTAAATTTTTTAATGAAATTATGGTTTTATGTGAAATTTATTGGCATGTATTTTGGAATACATGGTTGGTGTTAGTTCATTTTCATTATATGTGACCCTATGGAAGGGGTGTGTTCTATTAGGAACTTGGTAGTGGTTACCTTGTGATGACTTGATAGATCAACTAGATAACGCTCATGAGTATGGAACTGTCACCTTAACATGCATGTGTTAATGTGTGGGTATATGGAAACATGGAATGTGTATGCCAAATGAGATGATAAATTTTTTAAAGACTTGTTTTTAATTCTTTCCATGGAAAAATGTTTTGTCTTTGATATAAACTATTTTAAAATTCTTTAATTTTTTTAAATGTTTTATATAAATGTGCAAACAAGTTGTGTCCTAGTGGTGTGAGTTGGGAAGCCATTTGGGAAATCCTACTGAGTTTAGACTCAACCCTTTCTTGGTTACTATTGTGTATTTTCATATGTTGTCTATGACACACGAGTAAAGGAAAAATATATCAGTTCTTTAGTGATACATCTTGATAACATGAGAGTGACTTGTCGTGTTGATGCTTGGAGAAAGTTAGGACTTTCGTGTTTTATGTCTTCAGTGTCTTTGGGTTTTATTGTCTTTGGGTTTCCTTGGATGTTATCACTTGGTTTATTCTGTTATAATGATATAGTTATTGGTTTGGTTATGTTGAGTTGAATTTTGTACTCATGCATCATATAGATGTTTGTTTGGTTATTGTATTTGTTGTTTGAATATTTATTTTTCAAAGGGAAAATCATCCCCTAAATATTTACGAGGACCTTAGCATTTATTTCTATCCTTTGGCATCTTGGGTATTGCACCTAATGATGAATACTTCCCCACCACCTCTTCCCAAGCCTATGGGTGAGGGGAGGGATGTTACAACTAGGGTTTTCCATTGACCAATCCGAATATAATCTCAAGCAATTACAGTTTGAGAAAAATTGTATATGGGAGAAGTTCAATCTCATGGAGAATGCTACAATATCCCTTCTAGCTAAACCACCACCCAAAACTACAACTATCACTTATTTATTATTAGATATTTCATAGAGATCATGAGGTTAATGTAAGCATAAATTTTTACTATATCAAAAAGTAAATATATATATATAGAGAGAGATATATCACGAATTTATATACATTTTGAAAGTCATTAGTTATAAATTCACAATAATATTAAAGAATATTTTTTTATAAATTGTAATTTTATTTCAAGAAACTAATTTTAGATTGATTAAAAAATAATAATATATATTAATAGAAGATAAATTAATAACCTAAAAAATATAGTTAACATACCAAAAGTCATTTTTCTCTAAAAATAGTTTTCACTGCATTTTATGTTTTTAATTATAAAATGATTTTTTAAATATTAGGGTGTTAATTTTAAAATATTGACCTCAATTTTGAATTTATCATAATCATATTTTCTTAATATTATTTTTTTGGATTTTTCAGAAATAATTAATTTTCAGGTTAATAGTGAAAGTACCGAATCTATTAATACTGCCACTTTTATGAAATTATTTTATTATATAAATAAATTGATAGTTTTTAAAAACATTATATATAATATTATTTATTATAAATTATATTAAAGTTTTTTATAATAATTTTTTGAATTTATTATAACGTCCTAGGTTTTTGAGTTAGTTTGAAAACCACTACCAATTTGAACTTTTCAAATAGTGGCTATTCCATTTTCTAATACTATGATCAAAACCCAATTCTGAGAGTTCCATTAGCTTTATATCATGTTTTTACAGGGGTTTCGACCATTATTCAAAGCCTTGGGTGTTTGGAATAGGTTTTGGGAGTATCAAAGGTCGAATCGACTGTTTTGGAATAGTAGGTTAGGGTGCATGGTTTAGGGTAAACCGTGCGGCCCCTTCTAGGAAATTGTGCAACCCATTTTTAACTGCTACAGGGTTTGTTTAAATCATGCATGGGAGGTGCATGACTGTTCGAGGTTCTATATAGATGTTGTAGAGGGATTCCACCCGATTTTCACACGGTTAGGAAAAACTGTGTATATACCGTGAAAAGGTTCCCTTTTGGGTAGTAGCTCAACACTATAGCTCACACGGTTTGTGTACAGTTTGGAAAACCATTTGGGTAAACCATAAAACATGTACATGGTGTTTTTTATATTTTTTCTTTATTTTTTCTTATTTCTTTCTTTCTTTATCCTCGTCCACATGCAAAATAAGAGGAAAAAATCCTCCTCCTCTCCAGTGAATTTTTCTCCCATCTCTACATCAGTCATCTGTTCTTTGATCCATTGGATGCTATAGGAACACATCCATAAGTCTAACCTCACCCTTTCCTCCTTTATCCTTTGTTTTTCCTCACAGAGTGATAAATCTATTAGATCCATTTCTCCCTATTTTTGGGGCATTGGATGAAAACTCGTATCTAAGCTAAATTCACTTTGAATTAGAGCTTGACATTGGATGTGAATATGTCTACGAGTCCAAGGTAGGTGGTGTATATATTGATTTTTGTTTTTGCGGATATTTTTGTGGTGTGAATTATAGTTCACATTTGGGAAATTGAGACCCCCCCATTTCTTGGTATTGAATTGATTGTACATCCCTTGGGATTCTGTTAGGAATGCCCTTACCATTTTTTCATGAGTAAGGATGGGTTATAGGCCGTCACTCCTTGGGAAAATTGGACTAGGGTGTTATATTCATTTAAATTGAGTTATTTAAAATGAATTGATTTAGTTATTTGGATATGAGGCATTCGAGACCTATATACTGAATTTTTATGTTTATTTAGATGATGAAATTCAATTGCATTAAATTGGTTTTTCTGTTATATTGAATTGGAGATATGTAATTCAATTTTATTGAATTGCTTGACATTTGAAAGTGAATTGTCTATATATAATTTCTTGTAATATACTACTGAGTCCCATGGGGTCGTGATGGGCTTGAACTGTGGTTGGGATGGAATGGCCATCGGTATTGATTGATTTTGATCACTGGTTGGGTTTGGTCCAAATCATTTGAGTGGTATTGATCACAATATTGGGCATCGTGGACTTCGGTTTGTGGTAGTGAGACTGTCAGGTTGGGCATGGCTTATCATATTGGGATAGAATGGCCGCCATAAATTGAGTGACTGGTCATAGAGGAATGAGGTGCCAGTGGTATTATGTATTAGGTTATATATATTGGTGATTTCTACTCACATGTGATGTCCAAAGTGCCAAATTGAGTCATGTACACATAGGTTGACTCTGTTGATGAGGTGTTTTTGAAAACTTGTGTGGGTAGAGGGCCCTGATAGTTTTGGATTAGGTATTTGTGGTTGGGGTGGGTGCTTACCATAAAAATACATGTGGAAGGTGAGGAGCCTTTGATTGATAGCTATGAGGCTATCAGTTGGGGGATGAGGCTCGCCGTGTTTGAGGTTGTGGGCCTGGATTTATATTTTAAGATGGATATCAAAATTCCTCTGAATGTTTTTCTTTAAGCCAACGATAAATATGATTGAGGAAAAATATCATTGTTACTCCAGTTCTTGGGACTTGGGATGATGTGTTCTTTCGATCAAGGGTCCATGGTACCAGGTTACTATTTTTTTGAGTCTGCCTTTGGGACGTCGGTACTTGTTGAGACATGAGTTTTTAGGAGGAAAATGGTGCCGGGTTACTTTTGATGTGAAACCTAAGGGTTCACCTAGACTATATGACATTAGAGGTACCTTGGGCCATGTGCCAAGTACCTTATCTTATTCAGGGATTCCAACATTGGCCGAGGAAGGTGATGGTTTCCTAGTGTATGTTGAGAACCAATGAAGCCTTTCTTTTTCATTGCATCATACTACTTAATTTTATTTATTATATCATGCCTGCTTAAACATATATTCTTGGTATGCACCTTTGGGAGGTATCCTACCGAGTTTCATCTCACACCCTACCCAGGTTCATTAGGACGTGTGTAGACTTTATGAATTTACATTCAGGTAAGTGATCAACTTCAGGAGCTAGTTAGTATCTACTTGCATAGAGTTTGGAATGAGACCATGAGGTTGTTCCTAGTTGGAGTTTCTATTTAGCTTATTTTATGTATCAGCATGATATATATGTATGACTTATACTAGTTGGCCATTAGAAACCCTCTTTTATAGATTGACATGTATGAACTGTTATGAAATACATGATTTTTGTGTTTAGTTTCTACAAGTGTTGTTTTTTTCATGATGGATTGTTTATTTACATTTCATTGTCTCTGTTTATTTATTTATTTCAATATTTTTATATTATTGATTATGCTTTGACCTTTTGGTTCTAGTTTGAGTTTTTTGAGTCTTTCTTTCCACTATATATTATAAATTATTACTCCCCATAAGTTATAGTCTCCCTAACTTGTTAAATTATACCCTCTCTTCTAGTTGGCTACCTTTGGTGTACGGGGAGGTACACCTAGGCTAGTGGCACCCAACCTGATAGCATTGTTTGGGTGGATAATTGGGTTGGGGACACTGCAAGTGGTATCAAAGGGTTTCTTTTTCCTTTTTCCTTAGTATTACTATTTGTGTTATTGTAGTTTGGAGATTAGTATATGGCCAGAACTAGATTTTGAACTCGTTCTTGGGTGTCTGAAGCCCCATGTATGAGGGAAAATTGAAGTTACCATGGGTGGGATTACTACTCTATTTTTATCAGATTACAATTTATATGATTTCACCTTGAGTGTATTATTTGGTATGTGAAATTTTAAAGTTTTGTGATATGTGACCCTTTACATGGTAAGGTAAGGTAGAATTCGGATCCTTGGCCTGATATGGTAGGGCGAGGTTGCTTGTGATTTCTTGGTTGTTTGGATTTTGACAGGAACATTTTAGTATATCTCAAATTTATAAATGCATGTATTCCATGTAAAATGATTATTCCATGGGATAAATATAAAAGGATTTGATAAATGTGATATGTCATGATTTATATATATATATGTGTATGTGTGTGTGTGTGTGAAATTTCATGTGATAAATGAAATGGGCCCGGATCTTATAGGAGCATACATGTTCTATGGTTGAGGTGATTTTGATCACCAGGATTGGGTGACTCGATCATCAAACTCAGTCAAAATTGGTTGTCAGGATAAGCATGGAATATGGATTATACGATACCTAGCTCTGTTGAGGGCGGTTAAGGAGTCCATGAGGTTGGGATTCTGTATGGCATGGTTACAAAGGTGGAGAGTAAGGGTAGTGAGGATGCACTGCCTTTTACTGATTTCCCTATCTTTATTATATATATATATATATATATTTTATATATGGGTTTTCTGAACATTTATGGAATTTAGTGGGTTCCTCCTAGATGAATTAGATAGAGTTTCAGGTGGGTGATGGAATAATTACATAAGGGAATGAGAAGGTTCAGACCCCCGGGGGTCAGGCAAATCCGGTATAGGCTCAGGCTTAGGTATAAGTTTCAGTGTAGGCAGGACAACTGTTAGATTTCACTTCTTTTGGGTCATGGATTGATGAACAGCTTTGGTCGAGCCTGATATAGGTTATTTAGGGTATTGATAGGGGTGATTAGGGATTAGAGCCATCAATGTAATACTTGATGTGGAAATTACATTGATAACACTTGCCAATTTTTCTAGGTGAGGGTGGTCCACATGCAGTTGAGAACTAGATTTAGAGCATGAAGATGATCTTTGAGTAGATCGAGATGCCTCTAGGGAAGAGGGTCAAGATGGAAACATACATGCTTAGAGGACTAGCTATGTTCTAGTGGGATGTGCAAGTTTAGGCTACTAGACACGAGAGATTGGCCTCGAAGGATTTTGAGGCCAGGTTCTTCGATTAATTTTTCCCAGAGGCTTTGAGGGATAAAAGGGATTGTGAGTTCCTAATCCTTAAGAAAGGTGGAATGTCTATCATGGAATATGTAGTGACGTTCACTGATCTGTCCCTATTTGTACCCATCATGGTGAGTGATGACACCTTTAGGGTGAGGTGCTTCAAGGATGGTTTATATAATGTCATTTGGGTGCAAGTAAACATCTTTAGATTGGACTCATTATCCGAGGTGGTGAAATAGGCACTAATGACAAGGGAAATATGAAGAATTGTTCATACTCGATATGTGAAGTAGTTTTAGGTGACTTTTGTGTTGACACTTCAGATGGATGGAAGCAGGGATGAGATGAGTTTCAACAGGACAGTTAGGCTAAGAACTCAGATAGACGACCTCAAAGTGGGTCTTCTGCAGTTTTATTCCAGTGTGGGAATCCAAGACATGTTCGAAATCAATGTGAGCATCCACTAAAGGAGTGTCATACATGTACATAGGTCAGGAATATCGAGAGGTTCTAAAGAAGGCCTTCTCATTCACCCAAAGATTAAGTTCTGGGGAAGACTTAGACCTCTGAGGTAAGTTCAGGATCAGTACCAAGTGAGGTCGGCCAAGGTTCAACTTAATGTAGAGTTCATGGAAGAGACAATGAGGCCCATAAGTAGGGACAGTGGCCGATAGATGGAGTATCACCACAGTTAGGTCAGACATTAGTCAGTCTAGCTTTAGGCTAGGTACACACTCTGAAGCTACCAGGGCCTGACCGGGCTGGTGAGTCAATGACAGTCATAGGTACTCAACGAGCGAGGTTGTTATTTAATTTTTTTTTTCATTTTGGAATGGCTTGTTGAGGCATGTCTGTTTGGGTTTATGAGGTACATGAGTTGCATATGGACCAACAAAATGCTGGTTAGTTGGTTGACATCATATCACACATTTTTAATATCTATACATGATGTGTGAGGCACCAAGTTCAATACTTGATCACCATGGGTGCACGATTTTGAGGTGATTGGCATCGAGGAATCGAGGATGCATATTACTTGAGGTGCAAGGCATCTGGGCACTATGAAAGTGTGGTAATTAACTGAGGTGTGAGGCACTAGGTTTATTTTAGAATCAGTGGATATGTCGGAACTCAATGTTTCCATGGGGTCCATGGTCTCGAGGTGGGCACCGATGTAGTGCAAGACTTGAATGGGTACCTTAATGGAATGAGATAACCTGGTGAGGTGTAGGAGTGAAAATGCATCACAGTTGACCATGGTATTATTAAATAATTTGATGGAACTTTTTTTTCTTTTAGATTTTGGTCAGGTTGAGACCAGGTTAAACAATTCCCAAGGTGGGGAGCCCCCTTGAGGAAATTGGCCTATACACTTGAGACCAAGGTAGTCCAGGTTAGTTTTTACCAGGATAGATATTTTCAATACCATATCTAGGATTCTTTTGATAGCTTGGGGATGAGATATGTTAAGGTGAGGATATCATAACATCCAAGATTTTTGAGTTGGGTCGAAAACCAATCTCAATTTGAACATTTCAAATAGTGGCTATACCAATTTCTAATCTGATGATCAAAACTCATTTCCAAGAGTTCTATCAGCTTTATATCATGTTTTTACATGGGTTTCATGGTTTAGCTGAAGCCTTGGGTATTCAGAAGAGGTTTTGGAAGCATCAGAGGTTAAATATCCCATTTTTCATTAGCAGGTCAGGGTGCATGGTTTAAGGTAAATTGTGTAGCCCCTTCTAGGTAATGATGTGACTCATTTTTGAACTGTCGCACAGTTTGTGTAAACCGTGCGAGGGAGGCGCATGACCGTGCAAGGTTCTCTTCAGATGTTGTAGAGGGATTTCATATGGTTTTCTCATGGTTAGAAAAAACTATGCATAATCCGTGTGAAGGTGCCCATTTGGGAAGTAGCTCATTATTGTAGCTTTCACAGTTTTTGTATGGTTTGGAAAACAGTTTAGGTAAACCGTGCGACCTATATAGGGTGTTTTTTAAGTTTTTATTTTATTTCTTTTTTCTTATTTCTTCCTTCCTTTCTCCTTGGTTGCACGCACAATAAGAGTAAAACCTCTTCCTCCTCTACTCTGGTGGATTTTACTCCCATATCCCTATCGGTCGTCTATTTTTATAAATAAATAAATAAATATTTATTTATAGTTATAATTATATATATATATATTTAAATAATTATAAAATTATAATAAATATATTTATTATATTTATAATTTTATAAATATATATAATTATAAATATTATAAATATATTTATTATAATTATATAGTTATTTAAATTAATGTATATTTATTTATAAATATAACTACAAATAAATATATATTTATTTAAATAATTATAAATATATATTTATTTATAGTTTTAAGTATAAATAAATAAATATTTTTTTTATATAATTATAAAATTATAATAACAATATTTATTATATTTACAATTTTATAAATATATATAATTAATAAATATATTATATATTGTTATAAAATTATAAATATAATAAATTTATTTATTATAATTTTATAATTATTTAAATAAATAAATATTTATTTATAATTATAACTATAAATAAATAAATATGTATTTATATTTATAACTATAAGTAAATAAACACACACACACACAAACATATATATATATATTTATAGTTATAAATAAATAAATATTTATTTTAATAATTATAAAATTACCATAAATTAATTTAAAATATTTATAATTTTCTAAATATATATAATAAATATATTTATTATAATTTATAATTACTTACATATATCTATATTTATTTATATATATTAGTTGCTTAAGGGTACAATGACATTAAACACGCACACACCACACACACAGACCGGAAAGGCAGGTCATAACCCCTCAAGGGATAACCCACCCAACAAGTCTTATTTATTCATTACATGGACCAAAGACCCAGTGTTAATGAAGCCCATAATATAGCTCAAAGGTCTATAAACTATCCCAAAGATCCAGGGCAACGTCATGTCTGCATCATACTGCATGAGTCACCAAGCATATGTCATGCCTGCGTCGCCGCCTGCGTCGCCGCCTGCCCGCGTCGCCGCCTGCGTCGCCGCCTGCCCGCGTCGCCGCCTGCGTCGCCGCCTGCCCGCGTCAGGCGTCGTGTCTGTGTCACCACCTGCCTTTGGAAATTCGCTCGCATCCAGATTTTAACCCGGGTCTGATACAAGATTACGAGGAGCCTTTACCACTCAGGTAAGCCCCCAACTGTAAAACATGTTATTGGGTAATGAGGTATAGGTGGGCGCCACACCACACCAGGCCCAACCCATCACCTGTGCGCCGCATGCCCCCATCTAAATTCGAGTGTGGAAGGACTAAAACCTGGGCCAATTATGTTGTTAGGGAGTTACTGCCTTACACAGTACCACATAACCAACCCCCAATCAACTCTATATTTATTTATAATGATAATTATAATTATTTGTATATATTTATAAATAGTTGTATATTTTTATAAATATATTTATATAATTATATATATTTATAAAATTATAAATATAATAAATATATTTATTATAATTTTATAATTATTTAAATATATATATTTATAATTAAAAGTATAAATAAATATTTTTATAATATTTTTATAATTATATATATATATATTAATATATAAATATATATTTATTAATTTATAATAAATTTATTTATTGTAATTTTATAAATATTTAAATATATATATATATATATATATATATTTATTATTATATTTAAAAAATATTTATATATAATTAAAATTTTATAATTATAAATATATTAAATATATTTATTATTTAAATATATTTATTGTAATTTTATAAGTATTTATGATAATATAATAAGTTCATGAGTATAAAATGTATGAGTCATATACCTAATAAATTATAAATCATAAAAAAGGAGTCATTACATATATGGAAAGCATAGTAAAGGTGTTATTGTATAAATGAACATTCATGATGAATACATAACATATGTAGACATCAACATAATATTGGCAATCTTAACATTCATCAAACCATAATCATGTCCACACATAAACTTATGAACACATAGAATTAATTATACTCACGCATCAATATATGAACATCAATCAAGTCCATGAATATCATCATTATCTCATGATATATATATATAGACCAAATTCATTAGATACATATATTTATTTAAATATATATCTAATTATAATTGTAATTATAAATATAAATAAATATATTTTAAAAGAATTTATATATACTTGTAAATATATAATTATAAATTTAATAAAAAAATTTATCATTTAAAAAAATTATTATAAATTTATAATTAGTTAAATAAATATATATTTATTTATAATCTTATAAATAATTTTTTTTAAACATTATATATATATTTGAATTATGGATATATATATATATATATATTAATATATCATATTTATATTAACTATAAACTGCATTTTTTAATAAATGTATATAAATAAACATTATTTTTGAACATAAATATAATAATTACATATATATTAATATACAAATTATTAACTTTTTTTATCATCCTTAAGAATAAAGCTGATAAATCTATCCTTTATCACCACTGATAAACATGACCTTTATCAACACTTTTAGCTAGCGCTGATAAGGGTGGTGCTTTTATGAGTACTTTATTCTTAGCATTGATAAAAGCTGGTGCATCCCTTACTTGAATCTATGGTAGTTTTGATGATCCAGATATTACAATGGTCAATGATGATATTGGAACATTCATGGCATGGCTGTCTAATCTTATAAAGATACATGAGGCATGTCTTTAAAAAACATTTCCTTATAAAAAACATATAATAGTTGATGAAAAAATGTCTGAAGTGAGGTATGGTTTTACAGAAAAATAAAGCGATAGGGAAATGGAAGGTTGAATCAAGACAATCTAGTTAATCAACTAAGAAATCAAAAGGACCTACCAGGAGTACCTTCTCCCCACCAGTTCTACATGAACATTTATTATCATTACAACTTTCTGGAGAGAACACATTTAAATATACAAATATGTCTTACATTCCATATGAAGAAGAAATATTTAGAAATTTCATTACAGACATAGTTTTTCTCGATGGTATAAATGATATTCTCAAGTTTGAATGGCTGGGGTCTCAGTTGTGAATACATACATAAGATACATTTTTGTAATACATTTATCGAAATAGTGATATAATATGTTCATTAAAGTTAATAACTATTCATATTTTCTATAGGTGTTTATATTACTACTAGATAAAGGGAAAACCATGTGAAGCATGATTTTGATTCATTAATTCCTTTATCATTTATATGAAAAAAAATTGGAGAAGGAAGAAATTGATAAGAAGAAATATGAGTTATACAATGCATTTAATAAAAAAATAAAAAATGATAAACTCTTTTTATGCTTATAATGTAGGGGTAAAACTGTAGAATCTAATCATATAATTTTTTTTAATTAATTGTTTGTTTTTGGTTTTAGGAAGTATTGGATGTTGATCTCACTCAATCTATATACCACAAATATTTATTTTTTGGACCCACTATATGGATATCCAACAAACTCACCGCACATGATGTGTATTGTGAATTTATAATATACCACAATAAATATTTTATAGATAAAATTTGAATTATATGTTTCAATCTATGTTTTAACAAAATTTTTGTTATGATAAGGAGGTCACTAAATATAGGCTAATCCATGGCATAAAGTTAGTGAATGAAAATAAAAATCTTGTGGATTACTTAAAATGGAAACAGTTGAAGGCATATAAAGAAAGGTTTAACTATCAAAAAATATTTCAAAACAACTTTCTTATTTTGTTAAATGTTTCTGTAGTTTCAAAATAAATATAATGAAAAATATTGGGGATATTATGTTTTTAACTTTATAAGATATATCATAAACCATGAAAGGTTCATCATCATCAAATAGGTAATTTTCAAAGGTAATTACAATTTTAATAAAAATATTTCTTAATTGTTTGTTTGTATATGTTTTCTTAGTACTACCAAGAATGTTGATAACTTTTATACCCAAAATAAGAATTAATTTTTTTTTTAAAATATGAGTGGGAATCATACATGGTGTTATAATGTTTTCCAATAACAAATTTATGTTATTACCTTCTATATTCATGATCTAGTACGGTCTATGAACATAGAAATATATTTTGGGTATGAATAATTAGTATCAAAATTATTATATATTATATTTGATTTTTTTATTTAGGATAATAATAATGGAGGAAAGTAATTTGTTTAGAAATGAGTAGAAAACATGGTGTTAGAATGTATACATCCACCATGAATAGGGGAAATCCTACCACTTATTTAGTTATTTTTATCATCATTTTATCTACTTTAGTTAATTTTCTTATCATTTTTAGAATAAAATTAGACTATTTCCCTATCTAGGGTTCCATAATGGGTGGTGGTAAATGATAGAAGAAAAGAATAATACAATGGTTACATTTTTCACTAATATGCATGTGCATATTCATTATATAAAATGATCCATGTTCAAAATCTAATGATGATTTTATGTTAGAGTTTATCATCACCTGGAATATTGAAAAGGATATATTAATCTATAGAACAATCCAAGAAGACTTAATTGTTGATCTAGATTTTAGAGTCATTTGGATGCTATAAAGGGATATACTAATGTTTAATACTATAAAAAAGGGGTAAAAAATTCATAATGAAGTTTAGTGGATTCGGAAAATACATAATGGGTCACACTAAAGTTATTTCTATAAAATAAGGTAAATGATTTATCATGGAGTTTTTACTCTCTATGATGGTGAAAGGAAGATATATATTTTATTATATTCTATAAAAACTCAAATGTGAATATTTATTTTAGTTAAATTAATAAATGAAAATAGGTTTAAACTAATGGTTAATTTTTTTTCTAGGAATAAATAATGTGATACAATAATGTTTAGTATAATCCAAAAAAATATAATGTTTTATTCTAGTTTTTTGTAGACTATAAGAATGAAAATGTTTATATATGAGTTTTACACCAACATAAAAGGATAAAACTTTTTATGGGAATATTTTGTAATAAATAAATTTTATGATATTTTAAAGTGGTTAAATATATCATATTGTTGGGATTGATATTCTAAAATATATCATATGTATCTATAGTGGGTGAATTGAAAATGTTATATTTTGGATTCATAGTTGAAAACAATGGGAGTAGGAAATCCAATTATCTTTGACTAATGAGTGTTATAATTTTACACTATGTTGAAGAAAAAAATATTTTAATTTAGAAAATGTATTGTGTAAGAACAATCATTTATGATGAGATTTATAGTTTAGATACATTAATAAAGAAATATCATATATGAAATCATTGTCTACATAGGATGGTATTTCATACAGTTTAAGGTCATATGGTAAGGACCACTAAAAGAAGTTTAATTTCATATTATATGACCCAATGTATTTTATTTTAGGGTCATTTAATATTGACTAAATTACTTTTATTTTAGTTATATATGATCAAGAATAATTATATTATATTTTAATGATATATTACAAGAGAAAATTTCCCTTTTAATGATTTTCTCATTATTTTATCTATTTTTTTAGTTAATTTCCTCATCATTTTTATGTAATACGAATTTTGTTAATTTTCATAGAGATCATGAAGAAATAAATTCTTCAATAATGATGAATCACTTATTTACTACGATCATACACTCAATAAGGATGACTCACTCATGATGAAACAATTTTCTTTGTATTCTCCAATGCATTCAACATCATGGGTTATCAAACTACAATATTGTTAGCTGACCCAGATTATTGAATGCACTATAGGATGAAAATATATGGAGGAATCAACCATACCTAAAACCAGCACACAGTGTACCTAGTATGATTCAAATTAAGTGATTTCAGTTTAAAATTTTCAGTTTATTAATGCATTGTTTCATATTTATGTTTAATTTTTTTAATTATAATATTACTAACATATGATTTTTTTTATTATATAGGAGGATTATTTTTTCTCTATTTGATGTGGTTTGTTCTAATATACTCATGATCATTATATATTAGACTTCAAGGATAAAAATGAGATAGAAAAGACAAAGAAATGGGTCAATCATCCACACCTCAATCAGATACATTATGTACTCAGTTGACTCAAATTGTGTGGTTTTAGTTTAAAAGTGAAATTCTATTTGAGTATTGTTTCATATTTATGTTTAATTTATTTCTTTATATAATTAATAACATAACAATTATATTCTTATATAGCTAGATTCTTTTGAGAAGTCATATTTTTTCTTCAACCATCTGTAGAAAGCCAGAAAAGAGAGAACATGTTTCTTTTGGATAAGGAGTTTTAGGCAGTATGGGGTTTCCTTTTCTATCCAAATGGAATAATTATATATTTTATAGGTTATTTTCGAAAATTTAAAGAAAAACATACATCATAATCTCAATCATCTATACCTTAATCTGATACACAATGTGATCGGTATGACTCAAACTATATGTTTTTAGTTTATAATTTACAATTTAGTTTAAACAAAACATAACATACAAAAAAACAAAAAAACACATTCATATTGTTTTAATTATATATTAAAATGATCCATAATTAATTTTTGACATGTATGAGTCAGACACACCTCAATCCGAGGCATGGTTTGACCAGTATGACCCTAAGTGTGTCTTTTTTATTTAAAATTAACATTAATTTTGGTAAAAAACAAAAGTGACATTCTCAAAACTGACCGAACACATTCATATTATTTTGATAATTTAGGAAAACAATCCATATATCATTTTTAATGTGTATTAATAAGACACACCTCAATCTGATACATGATGTTCTTGGTATGACTCAAAGTGTCTATTATTAGTTTAAAATTTATATTTTAGTTCAAAAAGATTCACTCACTAGAAACCAAGAAAATGTGCTCAAATTATCTTTATAATTTATAAAAACAATTCATAAGTCATTTTGAAATGTAAGAATCAGTCCCACTTCAAACGGACACATGATGTGACCATTATGACTCAAAGTGCGTGTTTTTAGTTTAAAAGGACATTTTAGTAAAAAATACAAGTGACATACTCAAAACCAAGTAAACACATTCATATTGTTTTTATACTTTATTAAAATGGTCTATAATTCATTTTTTATCTGTCTGAATCATCTTCACTTTAATATGATGCACATTATGTCTGGTATGACTCCAAGTGTGTATTTTTATATAAAATTGAAATTAATTTTAGTAAAAAAGGCAACTGATATACTCAAAACCAATCAAACACATTAATATTATTTTGATAATTTAGGAAAATGATCCATAATTAATTTTTGAGGTTAAGGAATTATCCCCACCTCAATCTAATGAACGATGTTCCCAGTATAACTCAATGTGTCTGTTATGAGTTTAAAATTGACATTTTAGTTCAAAAAGTGTCACTCATTAAAAACCATGAAAACATGCTCAGATTGTTTTTATAATTTAGGGAAATTATTTATAATTCATTTTTGACGTGTAGGAATTAGTCTCACATTAAACCAATACATTATGTGATCGGTATGACTAAAAGTGATTGTTTATAGTTTAAAATTCCATTTTAGTAAAAATGACAAGCGATTTACTCAAAACCAATAAAACGTTTTAATATTGTTTTTATACTTTATTAAAATTATCCATAAGTAATTTTTTATTTTTAGGAATTAGATTCAACTCAATCTGATTTATGGTGTGACTGATATGACTCCAAGTGTGTCCTTTTTATTTAAAATCAACATTAATTTTAGTAAAAAAGAGAAATGACATATTAAAAACCAATAAAACACATTAATATTGTTTTGATACTTTAGAAAACTGATAAATAATTCATTTTTGATGTGTATGAATTATCCTCACCTCAATATGATATATGATTTTCTCAATGTGACTCAAAATGTTAGTTTTTAGTTTAAAATTGACATTTTAGTTCAAAAAGTGTCACTCACTAAAAAAAAGTAAACAATGATCAGATTGTATTGAAAATTTTGGAAAAACTATTCCTAAGTAATTTTTAATGTTCTGAACTGGTATCACATCAAACCAACAAACGATGTGAATGGTATGACCCAAAGTGCATGTTTCCTGTTTAAAATGACATTTTAGTAAGAACACAAGTGTCATACTCAAAACTGAGAAAACTCATTCAAAATATTTATATACTTAGTAAAATGATCCATAAGTCATTTGGGACATGTGAGAATTATCCAAAACCCAATATGATTCATGGTGTGACCGATATGAATCAAAGTGAAACTTTTTATTTAAAAATGAAATTAATTTTAGTAAAAAAGAAAATTAACATACTCAAAAATAGGAAAACATATTCATATTTTTTATACATTATTACAATGATACATAATTCATTTTTGATGTGTAGGAATAAACTTCACCTAGATCTGATACTTGATGTTCCTGTTATGACTCAAAGTGTCCTTTATCTGTTGAAAATTAACATTTTAGTTAAAAAAAAGCCACTCACTAAAAACATAGAAAAAACACTTTGATTGTCTTGATAATCTAGAAAAACAATTCATAAGTCATTTTTGACATGTAGTAATTAGTCTCATGTCAAACTAACATATGATGTGACCGGTATGACTCAAAGTGTTTGTTTCCAATTTAAAATGACATTTTAGTAAAAAACACAAGTGACATACTCAAAACTGATAAAATGATTTTGTATTGTTTTGATACTTTATAAAAATGATCCACAATTCATTTTGGATGCGTATGAATCATCTTCACCTCAATCTGGTTAATGGTGTGACTAGTATGGCTCCAAGTATGTCTTTTTATTTAAAATTGACATTAATTTTAGTAAAAAGGACAACTGACATACTCAAAACCAAGAAAAAACATTGGAATAGTTTTTATACTTTAATAAAATGATCCATAATTTATTTTTGATATATAGGAATCACCCCCACCTCAATCTAATAAATTATGTTCCCAATATGACTCAAGGTGTCTGTTATCAGTTTAAAATTGACATTTTAATTAAAAAATTTCCACACATTGAAAACCAAGAAAACAAGATTATATTATCTTTATAATTTATAAAAACTATTCATAAGTCATTTTTACATGTAAAAATTAGTCCCATGTCAAAAAGACACATGATGTGATCAGTATGTCTCAAAGTATGTGTTTCGAGTTTAAAATGATATTTTTGTAAAAAACACAAGTGACATACTCAAAACTAGGAAAACACATTAAAATTATTTTTATACTTTAGTAAAATGGTCCATAAGTCATTTGGGATGTGTAGGAATCATCCTTACCTCAATCCAATCCATGGTGTGACTAGTATGACTCAAAGTGAACCTTTTTATTTAAAATTGACATTAATTTTAGTAAAAAAGAAAACTAACAAACTCAAAATAGAGAAAAATCCTTAGTATTGTTATGATAATTTAAGAAAATGATTCATAAGTCATTTTTTATGTGTAATAATTATCCTCACCTAAATTTGATACACAAAGTTCCTTGTATGACTCAAAGTTTCTTTTATCAGTTTAAAATTAAAATTTTAGTTTAAAAAGTATCACTCACTAAAAACTGAGAAAATTCACTCAGATTGTCTTGATAATTTAGGAAAAAAATTGATAAGTCATTTTTGATGTTTATGAATCATTCTCAAATAAAACTGACACATTATGTGATCAGTATAACTCAAAGTGCATGTTTCCAGTTATAAATGACATTTTAGTAAAAAACACAAGTGATATATGCAAATCTGAGAAAACATATTCAAATTGTTTTAATAATTTAGAAAATTATTCATAAGTCATTTGGGACTTTTAGGAATCATCCAAACCTCAATATGATGCACAGTGTGACCGGTATGACTCCAAGTGAATATTTTCAATATATAAGTGTCATTTTAGTTTAAAATACGTATCACGTCACCAAAACTAAGAAAACTAGCACATATTGGTTTCTCATAATTTTATCTGCTATTACGTAATTAATTTTCTTATCACTTTTTATATTATACTTATTTAGTTAATTTTCAAAAAGATAATTCTTTATTACAAACAAGAAATAGGGTGATGTGTAAGAATCAACTATAACTCAATATGATACATAGATTTCCTAATATGAGTCAAATTTTAGTTTAAAATTAACACTTTCTATTTAATTTATTTATTTTTACTATTAGTAACATAATGATTTTTTTGTTATATAGGTGAATTATTTTTCTCAAGCTGGGGTGGTTTATTGGGAAATAACATGAGTAGGGGTCAGGGGCCAAAGATAAATTAACATTTATGTTTTTGAATGTCTATGATAATTTGTACTTACTCATGTAATTGTATAAACCAATGTTTTAAATTTCTATAATATTGTATTTTTCTATATTTGAGTTGTAAATATTATTTCATTTATAATTTATATTTGTACCTCTTTATAATGTTTTTTTCTGGTGCTGTAGTGTACTATAAATCCAGCAGAGCACTAAAGTAAGCCCCTTTATCAACGCTTTTAGAAGCATTGATAAATGGTCAATTTATCAGAATTTTTAAAAGCACTTATAAAGTATCTTTATTAGTTCTTTTTTATCACTGATAAAGGGCCTCATGTATCAGTGATAAATAAAAATTTTGATAAATGGGGTTCTTTATCAGTACTTTTAAAAACACTAATAAATGCCCCCTTTATTAGTTCGTTTCTAACCCTGATAAAATCCTAGGGCTTTTAATCACACTCTTGTAGTTATCACTTTTTTGCACTGACAATAAAAAAATTTAGCGCTTTTATAGGCATGTTTTTTAGTAGTGTGAAATTCATAGAGAGTTTTCTTAGGTTGTTTCAAAATATGGAGAGGAGGCTACCTCATGGTGAAAAATTGAAAACTAATATTTTTTATTATTTTCTAGCATAATATCATCCTAATTTATTAGATATGATGGATGGGGGTCCATGGCAGATTAGTTTTAAAGCATTAGTAGAATTTTTAAATTGATCAATTCACCAGAAAGTAAGAAGGTTAAACTAGTTGTGTTCATTCTTAAGGAGAAATAACAATAATAGTGGGATATACTCATGTATGAGAAAAGTATAGAGGGAATGACCAGAGATAAATTTCAAGATTTTTTTTATTAGTTCTATAAAAGGAATATGTAAATGGATATGGTTTGGGAGTTTATGGGGTTAAAGGAGGGAGAGAAATCTATTATGAATTATACCACTTGATTCACTAACTTGTGAATTTCCCAATTTCATTATGATGAGGATATGTGTATTGTTTTTCAATATATTTACATGTTAATTAGGAGTAAAGTCAACATAAGATGAATTTAGGTTATGAAAGAAGATCCCAAAAAATGAAGATAAGGTGGAGATCTAGATGTAGATTACAGTTTCTATGGATCATTTTTATAAGATTCCTTCCACTAAAGGACTCTTGAGAATATATTAATATCTTAGGAATGGATTTTACTTGATTTAATTTCATTATTACCAATAAATATTTTATTTTATTAAGTATGTCAAAGAAAAAGAAACAGAGGGACAAGAAATAAAATATACAAAATACCGGACATGACTGAGGGGGATTGGGGGGGGGGGGGTCTGATGTTGAGTAATTTAAGGTCATCAACTCTAACCATATTCACACACTCAAGTGGAAGTGATCTAATATTGGTGAAAATCATACGATGATTATTTTGATCACCTCACATAGTAAGAAAATCCACAACGTTGTTTCCTTCATGCCAAGTATGTAGAAGATTCACTTTGTTAGGTAGATGGATAAGGCATCTATGAATGTGATATGTGATAGACTAAGAGGATTTAATTTTTCCATACATGGATTTGTGGATAACCATTGAGTTTGTTTCAATAGCTATAATGGAGATTTTATGGTTGAGACAAGTCTCCAACCCATCTAGAGTAGCATTGGCCACCGCTGTGATAGAGTTCCCATTGCCATAAAAGCTAATAAATTTCAAGAAGACTAAACTATTGTGATCTCAAACAACTCCCCCTCCTTGCATAAGACCCAACCTGCATGATCCATCAACATTTAGTTTGATTCCAGACTCCATAGGGATCCAACTAACCCATCAACCTTTCTTGGGGGAAACTAAGGGAGGAATCAAAGAACTACTACCCACCATGACCTTATTCAAAGAATAACTATTATCCTAATGCTTCACCAGAAGACCCATATCCACTATGAGGCACCTAGACTGAACCTTCATTCCCAAGGTTGATCTGAATTTACCATCCCCACACACCCTCTTTCTATAATTTTATATACACCAATATCCCACTTTCAGTACTGTGGACCTTGTCTTTTATTCATGAACATTCAGATCACCCCATGAATCCTGTTCTAAAGAAAATCCATGCAAGACATGGGTATTTTTTCAAGACCTAAGGCACCACCAAAACCCCCCAAACCACAGTCACCCAATCACTCTCAAAGAATAGGTGATCCACCATTTCCTCTATAGCATCACAACAACACTAAAATCTTGATTCCAAAAGGACCCCCTTTTTTCTAATTGTGTTATTTGTAGAAATGAGGAGATTTAGAATTATCCAAAATAAGAAATTAAATTTAATAGGGATATCTTGACACCAGAAGAACCCCCATATGAAATGGTTTTCATTTCTGGTTCTAAGGACTTTCTTATAGTCTTTGGAAGATAACTCCCCAGTTGGTGAGCTCATGAAGATGAAGCAGTTTTCCTCTGGTGAAATCACAATGAGATCACAGACTTCATGTTGTTGCTGGTTGGTAGGAAGAATCCCTTATATCTGATGATTTTTGAGTTAGAATTATAATTAATTAATGAAAGTTGTTATGGTTGTTGAGATCATTATATAAAACATATTTTTGGAAGATAAGGAAGATTTCTAATGAAATGATCTAGGATATGTGACCAAAGGAGTATAAGGATAACTGAAGTTTTTGAGACTCTGTACTCAGACACCAGAGTAATTATAGAATCCTTATTTATATAATTAGAACATTACTTAGAAGATGAATTTATTTTGATTAATTGATTTTAGAAAGGTAAAGATAGGTTTTGGAAGAATATTTTTTGATTGTCCATATATTACCCTTATTATGAGATGAATTTAGGAAGCACTATTTTCTATAATATGTATACATTAAAGATAATCTAGATGAAATTAGAAGTTTTATGATCTTAAAAATCTAGAAGATATTGTCAGAAAGTTACATTATGAGGTAAAGATAAATACTATATCCATATAAAAGATAAATCCCTAAGAATTCTTGAAAAGTTTCTGATCCAAATCTTGAAGATAATCCTAAAATAAATATATAATATTAGATAAAGGAATTAATATGTAAAATTACTCAAAATGATACATAAAATTAACTATGAAGTTACCCCGAATAAATAATATAAGTCTAGAACACAAAAACATAAAATTATAACTTTTGGAAACTACTATATATATGTAAGAGTTCTACTGAGTATAGATTCAAAAAGGGCTTTACTATCACTAAGATATATAAGAGTTATTTAAATCATGTAAAAGAGTTTCTCTGAAATACATAATGTAAATTTTTATAAAGGTAGTAACTGTTGGATCAGGATATACCAAATATACACAAGAGGGGGGGGGGGGTGAATCGTGTCTTTTAAAAATTATTTGCGAAATTGTGTTCTGCACTTTGAATTTAATCAGACGAATTAATGCAGTGGAAATTTAAATAGCAGAGACACATGATGTATAGTGGTTCGGGGAACAGAAGGCCCCTAGTCCACTCCATCAACACTCTACTCCACAAGCTTGGTGATTTTCACTATCTGATCCTCTTTTCAACAGACCATTCCACAACGAAGTATAGGCAGTTGACACCTTTACAACATAAGGAAAAATAGATCCTTCTAATTTAATTTTAGAACCTACACAGCTTAGTACGAGAATCCGGTCACTCAAGAATAAAAAGAAATATATTTTTACTTTAAAAATAATTTTCTTTTGTTCTTCACAATCACAATAGAATGTAATTGACAGTAGATGGATCGTCGCCTTCAGAAATAATGATATTTCAAGAAGAGTCGTTCTAAGTAAATCCGGTTGTAGTAGATATAGAAATATAATCTGCAACTTCAGTAGCAATAGATTCACAGAATATCTTTGATTTCAAATGAGTGAATCTTCTATTGTGATTCTTCTTCTTCAATAAACAGAGCTTTTGTCGCTCTTCATAATCAGTAGATCTGTGTATATTAATAGTCTTTGCGTATATATCACATATATATAATAACGATGAGCACTTATCCTTCAAATTTAGATCCAAAAAAATTCACCATCTAACTCGTGATATTCAAAAATTTGAATTAACATAGCAATCATAACTCCCCTTGAAATTCAGCATGAAAATATCCTTTTAAATTGATCCTTTGAATCGTAGATAAAACGGATTTGAATCAGTCAAATATGCGCTTTAAAAATCATCTTTTCATCCAGCTTGAAATCAGCCCAATAATCCTCTTGCAGACCGTTGCATAATATTATTGTCTTTAATTCTCCAACACCAAACGTAAGGTTGAACTATATAGCATGAATCTTTCAAATGTAAGGTTGAATACAAAACGCAGGGTTGATGTCGCATCTTTCAAACGTAAGGTTGAATACAAACATAGGGTAGATGAACCATACTTTTCTTTTAAACATTCAAACGTATGATAAATGATCCATACTCTTAAAATCTTTCAAATGTAAGGATTATGATCCATACTTTTGATGAAACGTAAGGTTGTTCACAAAAGTAAGGTTGATGAACCATACTTTTAAGAAACAAACGTAATGTTTAAAACTTACGTACGATTCTTCTCCCATACTTTTTAATATCCCAAATGTAGGGTTCCTTCCTAACGTAGGGTTCCTCTTACATACTTTTCTGATAACTCATAAAGTATACACCACATTCCATCCTTACACTATGTTTTTCTATGTAGGGTATGAAAAGTGATTCCATAACATGCTTAAGAAATTCCCGAATATGTAAAGCTTGAACAGTGTTTCTAGAACACGCTAATGTGAATACTTTAGTAATTAAATCTCGTTGTTCAAGAACTTAAATATTTCTTCCAGAAATAAAAATAGAATGAATAATAAATTTCTGAAATATACTTAAAATAAAATCATTATAAAAAAATTAAGGGTATTTTTATCATCAAAACCATCATAAAAAATAGAGTATTTTCCTCAAAAATATCCCACTATTTAAATAAAAATATTATGTATTGTTGAAAGCAACACTTGCTCAACAATCTCCCCCTTTCTGATGATCAAAAAACCCATAAAATAACCAATGAAATTAACTTACAAAATTAATTACATATAGTTTTTAATTTTTCAAAGATAAATACAATATTAGATTTAACTTAATTTCTCCCCCTTTGTAGAAAATAAAAAGAAAAAAAAATATTTCCTTAAATAAAAATAAAAAGTTTGAAATAAAAAGTTTATATTTATCCAAATTTATCCCCCAATAAAGAGTATATAAAAAAACATTTACAGTGAAATGTGAAATAGTTAAAATAAAATGTTGTGTTTATCCAAATTTCTCCCCATTTTTGTGATATCAAAAAGAATTATAGAATATAAAATGGAACACATTTTAATATAGCAGTGAATTGAAGTAAATTCTATTATTAATCATTTGTCAATAATAGAATGTGGATTACTGGAATATTTGAACAAAGAGAGTAAAACAAATAAAAACACACAAATATAGAATGGAATAACATTTCATTAAAATAAAATGTAACAGGTACAATTATGATAAACTCAGAAATCAAGGTCTGGTAAGGGTATGTGATAGGGTCTATCTCCTCTGAACAACATCCATGATTTCTGTCAACTTCTCCCTCAGCCTTATCATCATTCCATATCCCTGCTTGATAATAATATCTCTATTCTCTTGATTCATATGAATATCTTATATAATATTTACTCTGAAAAAGTCATGAAGTCTCTCTTCCTTCTCCATAAATAGGGTTAACTTCTCTGTGAACTGAGTCAGTACTGTTCTAATACATGGTTCACTTGAGGTCAACTGGCTAACCAAAAATCTCTGATTATCTAATAAAACTGATAGTGGAGCACTATTTCATTACAAATCATGCAATCTGTCATTCATATTGCTCATTGCTACTTTGATAGCCTAAAATCTTCTGATTAAATTAGGTGAAGTAACTGGTCCACTAGCTTCACCAGTCCTGAAAGATGCAAACTGTATCTCCATATAGTCTTTAAACTCTGACAGATCTGACTTCATCACCATTTCTGATTTTAGTTTGTATACTTCTGTCAACATCATTTTCTTAAAAGTTTCAACTTCCTGCCTTGAAACTATACTTCCTTTAAGTTTATGAAATTTCAACTGTTCTTTCTCTAAGGATCTCCTCGGAGCAACATTTTCAGATTCCAAATTAGAAAATTTTCTGTACAACTCTTCTACTTACTTGTTCATTGAATTAGAGGCACCTTGTTCTTAATTCTCATCCTCATCTTGTACTTGATGCAGAAATACTAATGGCCAAGAGTCTGTATCAGATTTTTCTTTTGCTTTCTCCTGAGCTGGCTGGTCCATAGACTTTTCCTCAGAGTCTTTTCTAGACTCTTCCATAGAAAAATCCTCATGAATTACCTCTGTATGAACTTCAGAAACATTCTCATTGTGAAAATCAATAATCATTTCTTCCACTGGATTTTCTAAAATGATATCTTCTTGATTTTCTTAAGGACTGGACACATCCTCACCAGGCTCTACCTCCTTTACTTTATCAATTGTAACTTCAGTTTCAACTATAATTTGAGATTCAATTTTAGTTACAATGATATCCTGTTCCTGAGTCTCAATTTCAAATTCTTCTTGAATTTTAGATTTTACTTGAGGATTCACTTTAATTTGAGCAGTATCCTTTTCTTGTGGCTTCTCAATAGCTATTTATCTAACAAAACTGTAAGAGAGTAAATCTCTTTATGTTAAAACATGTGAACCAATTTCCTCATGAGCATTAGAATTTCTTTTAATTTGAATCTGAAGTCCCTCTCAACTAATTTCTTCTTGAGCTTCTTTAATTTTAAATCTTATTCTTCTTACAGCAGTTCTCACTCTTGATTCAGCCTATCCCTCCTTGGACTTAGCAGACTGAGCCTGAGCACTCTCTTCCTCTTCTTCAGCTTCTACTGGCAAAAGTTTTCCTTTCAATATGCTCTAAAAGTAACCAATATTTATTAGGGTTCCAGCACCAAAAGTGTTACTATGATGGAATTTAACTCTGGCTTCCACCAGCCTTACAATATCCTTTTTGAACAAAGTTTTTGATATGAATCTACGAAACGGATAAAAATTCACGTGAGCTTCTATTTGAAAACAATAATGAAGGTACCTTACCATGTACCTAGAAAAATTAAGTCATATATCACTCATCAATAGATACATTATATACATGTATAGATACAATATTTTCTCCATCTCAGACATCCTCGATGAAATCCCTATTTGCACAAACTTCACTAGGATTTTCTGATCTGGCTCCAAGTCCTTTATGAACATCTTCCTTATATATGTAGAACCAAAAAGAAAAGGCATAATATTTTCAGACTTATGTACAGAATCTTCTATATTATTCAAATCAAAATTAAAGAATCCATCATAAGGGCAGTTCAGTATCTGACCAATCTCCACATAGGATATCGAGACATCTCTATCTTCAATCTTAGCTACCATAATATCCTCATCTTCCCCTAGAATAAACTGAATAGATTTAAAGAAATAAAAAAGTTCAGCCTCATATAGAAACTATGTAAAATATTCATTAAACGTCTGTTCAAGGTTTTGAAATGAAAGATCTTGCTTCAACAATAGGTTCGTCTGATATAACCATTCTAGATCTATGACCTTTCCTTGCAAAAAATTTCTTCCTTCGGAGCGCTGTCTCTTGGAAATGATGGTCTCAACCTCATTATTTCCCTTGTTCTTGTCCATTTCTATTGAAAAATCTCCAAAGGATTGAAAGAGGATTAGGGTTTCGAAGGTTCATGTTCGAATAAAAAAATAGTGGTAAAGTCCTACGGGTTCAAAAGGGTTTTTGGTAGAAATAAAATTATTCATAATTCAAAAGGTTTTTGACAGCCTTGATTCCCGTGTCATCAATAATTATTACATTGATTTTAAAAATGAATAAAATTGATTGTGTGAAAAAAAACTTATTCTGTTTGAAAAACAAATAACTAATTTATTTTAAACAGTATTAAAAGAAAGAAACAAAATAATAAAATAAAACATTATTTAAAATTAAATAAACCTAGCTCCCCTTTAATAAAATCAAACCTTGCAGTGGGAAGTGGTTTGGTAAAAATATCATCTAATTAAATTTCAATACTTACAAATTCTAAGAATATATCCTTTTTAAGAACATGGTCTCTTAGAAAATGATGTTTGATATCAATATTCTTAGTCCTAGAATGATTAATAGGATTTTTTGAAATATTTATAGCACTACTATTATCACATAAAATGGGCTTACTATTAAAACTTAGTCCAAAATTCATAAGAGTGTTTTTCATCCACAACACTTGTGCACAACAACTGCCAGCAGATACATATTCTGCCTCGGCTATTGATAGGGCAACTAAGTGTTGTTTTTTACTTGACCATGACACTAAATATTTTCCTAAAATGTGACAAGTACCCAAAGTGATTTTCCTATCTAATCTACAACATCCAAAGTCTGCATCTGAATATGAAATTAAATTAAAATCATACATTTTGGGATAAAGAAGATATTGAAAAATAGTTCATTTTAAATATCTAAAAATTCTTTTAATAGTAGTTAAATGGTATTCTTTAGGATTTGATTGAAATATTGTATAAATACATAGTGAATAAATTATATCTGGCCTACTAGAAGTAAGATATAACAAACTACCAATCATACCTCTATATAATATGTTGTCAACTGATTTTCCAGTTTCTTCCAAATCAAGTTTTATATTAGTACACATAGGAGTTGTATATGTCTTGCTGTTTTTAAAGTCCAAATTTCTTTAGTAAGTCAGTAATGTATTTTATTTTATTTAAAACATTTCAAAAATATTTTTGATAAATTTGAATTTCTAAAAAAAAATTAATTCTCCCATCATACTCATTTCAAATTCTTTTTTTGATTAGATTTGCAAACTCATGACAAAGAGATTTATTATTTGATCCCAAAATTACATCATCAACATAAATTTGAACCATTAAAAAGTTAGAATTTACAGTTTTCTTAAATAGTGTTGGATCTTCCATTCCAATAGTAAAATCATTTTTCAAAAGAAAAGAGCTTAATCTTTCATACCAAGCTCTAGGTTCTTGTTTAAGGCCATAAAGAGATTTAGTAAGTTTAAAAATAGAATCTGGTTTTTTTGAATTTTCAAAACTAGTAGGTTTCTCAACATAAACTTCCTCCATTGAATAACCATTTAAAAAGGTAGACTTAACATCCATTTGAAATAATTTAAAATTCATATGAGATGCATATGCTAAGAGGATTCTAATGGATTCTAATCTAGCTATAGGTGAAAAGGTATCATCATAATATGTACCTTCTTCTTGATTATATCCTTTAGCTACTAGTCTTGATTTATTTCTAGTTATTATTACTTGATCATCTTGTTTATTTTTAAAAACCCATTTGGTTTCAATCACTGGATAATTCTGTAGTCTTTCAACTAATTTCCAGACTTCATTTTTTTTGAATTGGTTTAGTTCTTCTTGCATTGCTATCAACTAACTTTCATCATATAAAGATTCTTCTATAGACCTGGGTTCGAATTGGGATAGAAAGGCAGAAAACTCAACAATATTTCCTATGTTACTTATAGTTTTTATTCCAATTTTTAGGTCTCCTATCACAGTTTCTAAAGGGTGATTCTTTAGGGTACTTGACTGTCTAGGTAATACACTTATAGGTTCTTCAGTGTGATGTTCTTCTAGAAAGGACTGAATTTCATTTATATATTTTTTAAAATCATCTTTCAGGTTCTCAAGTCTCACGTTATCATTAGAACAAGCTCATCTATTTGATCCTTCCATTTATCAAAGGGATCAGATTCATCAAATTTCACATGAATTGATTCTTCAACAATATTGGATTTTTTATTAAAAACTCTATAAGCTTTGGAAGTAGCAGAATATCCTAAGAAAATGCCTTCATCAGATTTTGGATCAAACTTACCAATATTTTCTTTGGTGTTTAAGGTGTAAACCTTGCATCCAAAAATTTAAAGTAATTTAATTTAGGTTTTCTGTTATTCCAGAGTTCATAGGGTTTCTTTTTGATAATTGGTATAATTAAAACTCTATTCATTATATAACAGGCTATACGTACAGCTTATTCTAAAAATAGGTAGGAATACTATATTTATTTAGCATAGTCCTAGATATTTTCTAAATAGTCCTATTTCTTCTTTCAAAAATTCCATTTTGTTGAGGTGCTCTTGGTGCAGAGAAGGTGTGTTTAATACCCATATTTGAGCAAAAGGAATTGAATTCTAGATTCTCAAATTATTCACTATGATCACTTCTTAATGAAATTATTTTAAAACCTTTTTCATTTTGAACATATTTTAAAAAACTTTTAAATAATGTAATAGCTTCATTTTTAATTTTTTTTAAAAAACCCATGTAAATATAGAATAGTCATCAACTAAAACATATACATATAGTTTACCAGCCAAGTTTTCTAGTCTTGAAGGTCCAAACAAATCCATATGGATAAGTTCTAGAGGTTTAGATATAGAAATTTTGTTAACAAATTTGAAGGATGATTTGTGCTGTTTGCCAAGTTGACATGCATCACAAAATCTATAACTTTCAAACTTGAGACTAGGTAAATCAGAAACTAGTTGTTTCTTGGATAATTTATATAAAGAATATATATTTCAATATCCAAGTCTTCTATGCCAGATCCAGGATTCATTTATCTTAGTAGTTAATAATTTTACTTGTTTTTTACACAAGGAATTTAAATCCAGGGTATACACATTGTCAGTTCTAGGTGCTCTAAATTTAAGTAGTTTATTTTTGAAAATAAAACAAAAATTGTTAGAATAATCAACAGCATAACCATCATCACAAAGTTGAGAGATACTTATCAGATTGTGTTTCAATCCTTGTACATAAAGTACTTTGTTGATTGAGATAGATTCTGGATCTCCAACTGTTCCAATTCCAATGATTTTCCCTTTGGCATTGTCACCAAAAGTGACAAGTCCACCATATTTTTGAGTGAGTGTGGAGAATTTTGACAAGATTCCACTCATATGCCTTGAGAATCCATTATCCATATACTATATAGTCTTTTTACTTCTGTGACCTACTTCCTACAAAGGCATTTAAACATATTGTTTTGGTACCTATATTCTATTGGGTCTATTTGTGTTAGCCAATAAAGATATGGGAATCCAGACTTGCTTTATTTTTCTAAATTAAGTAGAATCAAATAAATTATTTTAAATAAAATCTTTCTTAATACCACTTATTTGAGGTTGTCTTAAGAAATAATTTTTAGAAATATGTCCCCTTATTCCACAGTAACTAAAATTTAATATTTTTGTGCTTGGAATAAAATAATTTTTGTATAGCTTAGGTTTTTTAACTTTACTGCCAATTCCAAATCTTTCTTTCTTAATGAAAGTTCTCCCAAGAATTTCATTCAAGGAGTTTTCTACTTTAGTAAAAATGAGGGCTACACTTTTATATGTTTCTAGTTTAGTTTGCCTTGTTTTTATTTTAGCTTCATGATCTGTATAGTTAATGTTAATTGACTTATACTTATTAGTTAACTCCTTAAATTGCTTTAGTATTGTATCTCATTCATCTAAAACATCCTTGTGAATGTTACTTAATGACTTATGCTTCTTAAAAATAGAGTCATATTTTTCTTCAAGCATGTTGCAGTAGGAGGCAGGTTTTCTATTAGAATAGCTTGTTTCAAAACTAGAGTCATAGTCAGAAGATTAGTATGTTTTTACCTCATTTGTTTCTGCCATAAAGCACATGTTGGATTTCATATTTACTTCTTTATTCTCTGAGTCTAATTTTGAAGAGCTGCTGGAGTCTTTAGACACACTCCATGTAACATTCATTGCTTTCTTGTCTTTTTGCTCCAAATCATTCCTTTTGAAAAAATTCTTCTTCTAGTCTTATTTTAACCGTGGACAGTCAGGTCTGATATGACCCATCTTCTTGCACTCAAAACATCTGACTTCCTTTTCATCCTTTTTGAAAGTTTTTATGAAACCTTTCTTCTTTCTGTAGAATTTACTAAACTTTCTGGCTAGCTGAGCCAGTTCTATATCATAATTTGATGAATCAAAACTTTCTGATTTCACCTTTAGTTCTTTTTTCTTTATCTTTTTTCTTTTCCCTTGAGATGACACTTTTAAGGTAGTGTATTCTATCTTGATCAGAACCTTATGCTCATTTTCTTAATCTTACATCTCGGCTTCATACATCATAAGTGTTCCAATCAACTCTCTCATGGTTAAGTGTTTGACAGGTGTTGACTGTTTGATTGTAGTAGAGATTCCATTCCATTTAGTAGGAAGTACTCTCAGTACTTTTAAATCTTGATCATATTGTTTGGTTGGTTCTCCCAAGGTAGTTATATTGTTGAAAATTTCTGTCAATATTCTATTCATTTGTGTAATTCTTTCACCTTCAAACATTCTAAATGTATCAAATTTAATCTTAGTAGTAGCATATCTCATTTGCTTGACATTGTTAGTTCCTTACTAAGTAACAACAATAGTTTTCCACATCTCATATGATGTCGGGCATTGAGATACTATGTTAAATTCATCAGGTCCTAGATCAAATCTAATTGCATTCATTGCCTTTAAGTTCATATCATATTATTCTTCGGTGGCTGCACTCTATGTTTCAGGTTTTTCTGGTATTTCATATGGAGTCAAAATGTTATAATATACTCTGTATCCAAGGTTTTTCTGATATATTATCATTATTGATTTACAGAATCTATAATTTTCTCCATTGAAGTACGGTGCTCTAACCATAGACATTCCTTCCCTTGTATCATTCATCTTTCTCTGTGTATAATCCTTAATCACTTTCATCTTGTTAAGGCTTTATCAGAATGATCCACCTCTGATACCAATTATTGAATCGGGATATACTAAATATACACAAGAGGGGGGTGAAGTGTTTCTTTTACAAATTCTTTGCAAAATCGTGTTATGACTGTAACATCCCCGACCCGGAAGCCACTAAACGGGGCTCCGAGTCGGGTGGTTACATGACCTTAAGCACGCCTCCCCGTATGCCAAAGGCTGCCGACTGACAGCATGGGTCTATGTAGTCAAGTGGGGAGACTATACCCCCTTTTTATCAGAGTAATCCACAAAAAAACAACTAATAGAAGATACAATAATCAATAAACAAGAAACTTGAGCAACAACCAATTCCAACATTAAATATGCCATGTCATACTACAAGTGAAAAAGTGAACAAAAGCCCAAAATAAGGACAACGACCAAAATCCCCAAAATGGTCCCAACTCTAAGTTTGGATCCTCCAACAAGTGCTACCCATGCCACTCACTATCTATAAAGGACCCTTTCCTTTATTTTGACTTGCAAACATGAAGTCTGCTCGGGTACCCAACGACTGCCCGAGCAAGGTGTGAGTACAACTCAGTAGGCCACCACCAACGATGTCTAAAAAATATCCAGTACAAATAGGTAGTTCATGCAAAAAGGAAATGAATGATAAATTCCAAGTAATTACTTAAGGTTCCATTAACCAGTTTAGAGCCAAAACCATTGACATTCCATTACCATTCATTTATTACCATTTACCATCACTTACCATTTCATTACATTTCCATGGCTTAAACACATACATTATTTTACATGGGTCTAAGGCCAACAATCACATGAAATAGCGTAAACACATCATTGTCCTATCTCACTTGGACCAACCCCCTCATAGAAACCATATCCTCACCTCGAAGCCTCAGTCCGGGTGGATGCAACCGATAGGGAAACAGAGCATCAGTCATATCCCTACCCTGTGCATTTAGGGTGGAGTTCATAGCATCAGTCTTCACTCAACCCGTGGGAATAGATCTTCAGTCATACCCCACACTACCAAGCCATGTGCACATGATTATATATATATAAGTAACCATCAACCTTCCATAACATTTACCCTTGGACAAAGCATTCACAATACACGGGAAATTCACATCATGCCTTAACCCATTAACACATTACCATTTCACATCATTTAACAATTCACCCAATTCTCATGTGTTATGCCTATCTCACTAAGCATTCAACACTAGACCCATAATTCATCCCATTATGGTATTTAATCAGTTTACACATTAACCCATTTAACCCATTCATCATTCCCATGAATCAACCAGTCAACCCATTCCAATTAACCCTTAGGTTATTTCCAAGTCTAGGTGCATCACCTAACTTTTATTCCAAGTTCAACCAAACATTCCAACATATTCATCAAGGATCTAAAATTCATTACAACAAGGTCACTTGTTTAATAACAATCCCCAAACCCAGGACCAACCGACACATCACATGGATGGCCCTAAATTAGGTCAAGTCCATCCCATCACATCCCATAGGGATCGTGAGGGTTCCTATTTACCATTTGAAACATCGTTATTACCAACATGCCAAGGTTATTCAAAACATAACCAAAGGAAAGAAAGAACACAACTAAACATGCACAAAACCTTAAATAACCATGGGATATAACTTGTAGACCACCTACCTTGAAACCGTGGTTGAACGCACCGTCAATCGAGTCCTTATACCTCTATCCCACCAACCTTTGAAGCTTGAACCTAAAACTCTACCAAAAGATAGGGTTTTAGAGCTTCGGAAAAAGAGAAAGATAAGATACAAACCCTAAACCAAAAGGAGAAGCAAGGATGAGGTTAGCCTTACCCAGAGCTTCGATCCGCAACCAATGGCACCAAAAACGCCTTAGAAACGAGGGAGATCCACCCTTGGGAAGTTTGGGTTAGCCAAGTTCGTTGCTAGGGGTGAGAGGGGAGGAAAGGAGGAAAATCCTGAGTGGGGTTTAAAAGCCTGGAGTGTAAATTTTGTAAATTTTTCCAACTTTAAGTGGCCCACAATTTGGAAAACCGTGCGCATGCCACTGACCGGAGGAGGAGGAGTCACACGGATTAGCCGCGTGGTTTGGAAAACCATGCGCAAACCGTGCACTCACTTCTATCCAGAGGAGGGAGGCTCACACGGTTTCACCTGGGCATGCCGCACGGTTTGGCTGACCGTGCGCAGGTCGTGCGCCTTGGTCTACTTTGCCCAGACTTCCCTTCTTCCATGCCCCGAGCCCCTGGAACACCCCCAAGGCCTCTCACACTTCCAAGAAACCTTTTAATGTCCCAAAATCAAGGGTTTAACCTACAACAAAACAAAAACATACCTTTCCAAAAACCAAGATCTTACAATTCCCTTTGACTTTAATCAGATGAATTAATGCAGTGGAAATTTAAATAAAAGGGACACACAATGTATAGTGATTTGGGGAACAGAAGGCCCCTAGTCCACTCCACCAACACTATACTCCACGAGCTTGGTGATTTTCACTATCTGGTCCTCTTGTCAATAGACTGTTTCACAACTGAGTACAAGCAGTTGACACCTTTACAATCTAAGGAAAAACAGAGCCTCCTGGTTTACTTACAGAACCTACACAACTTAGTACGAGAAGCCGATCACTCAAGAATAAAAATAAATATATTTTTACTTTGAAAATACATTCCCATTATTCTTCACAATTTAAATAGAATGTAATTGATAGTAGATGGATCGTCACCTTCAGAAATAATGATCTTTCAAGAAGATTCATTCTAAGTCGATCCGGTTGCAGTTGATATAGAAATATAATTTGTAACTTCACCAGTAGTAGATTCACCGTAGATATTTTATGTCGAATGAGTGAATATTATATCGTGATTCTTCTTCTTTAATAAACAGAGCTTTTGTCGCTCTTCATAATTATCAGATCTGTGTATCTTAATAGTCTTTATGTATATATCACATCTATATAATAACTACGGGAACTTATTCTAAAAATTTAGATAAAAAAAGTCGCCTTTTGACTTGCAATATTCAAACATTTTAATTAACAGAGCAGTCGTAACTCCCCTGGAAATTTGGCACGAAAAGATCCTTTTAAATCGACTCTTTGAATCGTAGATAAAATGGATTTAAATCTGTCAAATATGCACTTTAAAAATCAGCTTTTAATCTAGCTTGAAATCATCTTAATAATCTTCTTGCAGACCATTGCATAATAATATCTTCTTTAATTCTCCGACGCTAAACGTAAGGTTGAACTGTATAGCATGCATCTTTCAAACGTAAGGTTGAATACAAACATAGGGTTGATGTCGCATCCTTCAAACATAAGGTTGACTACAAACGTAGGGTTAATGAACCATACTTTTCTTTTCAACATTAAAATGTATGATAAATGATCCATACTTTTAAAATCTTTCAAATGTAAGGAACATGATCCATACTTTTGATGAAATTTAAGGTTGTTCACAAAAGTAAGGTTGATGAACCATACTTTTGAGAAACAAACGTAACGTTTAAAAATTATGTACGGTTCTTCTCCCATACTTTTTAATATATCAAACGTAGGGTTCCTTTCTAACATAGGGTTCCTCTTCCATACTTTTTTGATAACTCATAAAGTATACACTGCATCCCATCCTTATGCTATGTTTCTCCACGTAGGGTATGAACAGTGATTCCAGAACACGCTTAAGTAATTCCCAAATATGTAAAGCATGAACAGTGTTTCCAGAACATGCTAACGCGAATACTTTAGTAATTAAATCTCATTGTTAAAGAACTTAAATATTTCTTCCAGATATAAAAATATAATGAATAATAAATTCCTGAAATATACTTAAAATAAAATCATTAGAAAACAATTAAGGGTATTTGTGAGCATTAAAATCATCATAAATAAATAGAGTATTATTCTCAACAATCTCCCCCTATTTAAATAAAAATATTATGTATTGTTGAAAACAACACTTACTCAATAGTAACCATAATTTGTACGTAAGAGTTTGGAGAAAATATAAGAGTTATCCAGAAAAATAAAAGAGAGTCATCAGTTAGTATTTCCCATAGTGAATCAATAATTTCTTGAGACTTGCTATAATACATTGGAGTAAAACGGTTGATATTTAAAGTTTAGAAAAATGAAAAATACAATACATAAGGATCATTACCATGATATATAATGTTCATTCTAAGATAAAAAAGAGTTAAATACTTGTCTAAAAAATGCGAGTTTTCTAAAATAAAATATTCTGAATAATATTAACCAGAAAGTTTTTGTTCTATTTATTTGTGATTTAAATATTATGCTTATGGTTACAATCATGATTCAAGAAACTAGATTTGGTGATGAAAAATATAGAATATTATATTTTGTCCATGAATAAAAAATAATATATTTTTAATCTATCAAATGTTAAAAGACCAATAAAATATGGTTTTATGAATTGAGATGTAATCACACCATGGGAAGAAGTCCATGAAATAGTGTGTGATGAAGGGATATTAAGGTTAAGGATTGATTCCATGATAAATCCACTACATGATATCATGAAAATGTAGAGATTAAGTGCACTTAGATATTATGGAAAGAGAGATTCATTATAATTATGGTATCATGTGAGTTTATTAAACTGAATCACACAGATATATAATATCAGCATAATTGAGATTTTATTACTAAAAATTATAGATAATTAAAGTAAAAACAATATCTAGGAGAGATTCCATGAATATATAAAATGAGAAAGTGGAGAAGAAGATTTATTTTAAATTATCTAATAATGAATTCCATGATAAAACACTATGTATCATATAGATATAGATAAATCAATGATAATAGATATTTCACATAACGTAAGAAAAAGAAGAGAATTCAATACTAAATTCATTAAGAGAAATTTGAGTATCGGGGGGGGGGGGTGAGAGAGTGACTGATTATATTAGATCATGAATTTCGAGTTGTAAGGAGAAGATAACTTGATAATATATTCTAAAAGAATAACCTATGCATCAAAGGAAGAGAATATGATTCTATACACCTGAGATTATTTTGTGAATCGAATAGGGATTGGCTAATGATGTTCTTTAAGAAATAACTTGTGCATCGAGGAAGAAGAAGAATAGAGGAAGAATAAGAATCAAGTGAAGAGAAATGTCCTATGATATACCTATATTGTTGAAGATGATATATAATAAATAAGATAAGTATTAGTAAAATCCCTATGATATCATTATATCATAGATGAAAACTGAGGAAGAAAACAACATGAATTATCCCACTATATACACATGTTTTTCATTCAAATATTGAGTCAAAATGACAAGGTCGATGTGAATGTTGTTGTAAGATGTTTATATATTGGTAGAAAAAGACATATTACTGAATAATAAGATATTATTATGTTGATTAAATAACATTTAAGCATGGATTGAATATATTTTTTCAAAATTTTCAATGGAATACCTTGTAAGATTTCAGTGATCTAGTATAATAATATCCATACTAGTTAGAACACTGATGGGTTTTTGGAAGATAAAAACTACCATGAGGTGGCATTGGGTAGGTATGTTACCTACCAATGGGTTAAGTATAATTCCAACCACCCTTATGAGTATTTATATTATGATGACACATACTCATTATTTTTTAATCACTATAATTAATTAGTGATAATTTGTTTTTCAAACTTGACCCGAACACATAATGGAGTAGATTTCCACATTAGAGTCAAACCTTGTAAAAATATGATTTGATTCTCTCTTTATTATTTAAAAATTTTCATGTGTTGTTTCGTGTTGGGTAAGTATATACATATCAATACATATTAATTAATATATAGGTTTAGTTATCAAGATGGGTAATTAAAAGAGAAAGTAATTTGATAAAAAGAGTCATATTGATTCACCCCATCCCCCTCTTAGGTGACTTTACAACCCATTAAAAAATATAATTCCTATCATATATAATCCAAGTTCCCTATGAAAGGATCTAATATTATTTCTTAGTAATTTTTATATATCATATATGAAGTGTGTATTTGAAGAATGTTGATAATTTCCTCAAATGGAAAATATTTTTACAATACGTACTTGTATAAATATAGAGGTTTTATCCAAAACCATGAAGGATATGAAGAAAATAGAGGCCAATAAGTTGAGAAATATTCCACAGGATAATACCAATTCACCACTAATTAAATTTTAAAAAGTGAAAAACTGACACCCAACTTATTGATGCCAAGGAAAAATATTGACTAATTTGTAAATAAAATTATTCCCTTTATAAAAAATAATTTCGAAGGATATTTGGCGATAAAGAAAGGTAGAAGAAGTTTCATGATGAATAATTATATAAATTTAAATAAATGCACAAATCCTCTATGAATATCAAAGTTTCTCAGTTGTAAGTCAAAGAAAATAGGATAAAAGAGTTCAATAAATCTCTACCATAGGTGAATAAAATGCATGAAGCTAAAATTATGAACATAAAGAATGAACAAGATAGAATGTATTATCAGTTGAGGTTGAGAAAGATATGCTCAACATGAATTGTTTTGAACTTGAATTCAACATAAAATATCTAAAGGAGACATTTATTTAGACTTACTAAGCTACTGAGAAGAGAAAGGTTGTCTCATAAGTTTTAAATAATAATATTACCACTAAAAAAACTCACAATTATTAGAAAAAGGTATTGAGATCATCTAATTATCTATCTACTATAATATCAAGGAAATAGGTAACCCTTTTTCCATTATTTTTTCTATACTAATGTTATTTGAGTGGATAATATATACTAAAATTCAAAAATATGGGAAGAGGGGATTGCTAATAAATCTACTATTATATAAAGGGTAGATGTAGGCCTGTCCAAGAAGAGTGTCTCCCCAAGAAAAGCTCCAAAGAAGAGTTGTTTTTTCTAAAAATAGAAAGGTGTCAAAGATTTCTAGTTTGCAACCAAAGGTAAGAGAATATGAATTATTGTCCATTGTTGGTTTTATTAAATATTTGGGTAAATGTGCATTGAATGATGAAATACTATTTGAATTTATATAGATTATATAATGAAAAAATTTATGGGGATTAAAGTTGAATATAAGTAAAGAACATATAAAAACAAAAATATGCACTCTAAAAATAGATTTTAAAGTCTTGAATTTTTTTGTAGAATTTTCTGTATAAGTGGTCACTTTGATAATGATTTTTGGTTCAGATATACCAAGCATGATTCATTTTTTTAATAAATAAGGCCATATTATCTGGTGGAGAAAAGAAGAAGATGTAAAAATGAGTATGTCTTGGGCTGTAAGTAATTGAAGAAAAGTGTTAAACAAAACATACCCAAGTGAAAGTTAGAAAAGGTTTTTGCACTGATAAATCACATATTTTTAACAATTTTAATTTTTATTTCAAGGAATAAATATACACAATTTTGATTTTATATGTGAATTTACATCATTTTTATGTTCTTGGAACATTTTGGGTTTAATTGTGAAAATGAAAAAACTTATTGTTTAAGTATTTTTAATCACTTTTGGAAATAATTGAACAAGCCATGTTACCATTTTTATTTCAGTAAAATTTCTATTTTTTGAGATTTAATAGGAAATTTTGGCTAAGTCTTATCTTGTAAGTCTCTTGTTTGGTAACTATAATACTTTTATTCTAATTGATTATGAATTTCATTGGAGTCTCTTAAAAAATTTTATAATCTTATAATACTTTTTTACTGATTTTGTATGACTTATGGAAATTCACATAAGTTGTTTCCTATTTATATGACTTAGAATTTCATAGGACTGTGGATCTCATAATCCTCTAAAATCCTGTAAGACCTTTCCTTTTCCAAAATCAGATTTCATATGTCCTTTTAGAATCCCATAATACATTACCATAATTTCTATAATACTTACAAAGTCTTATGAAAATTTGTTGATTCCATAATAATTTATTCCCATTTGAATTTTGTGATTTTAGAATGAATTTTTGGATCTTGCATGACTTAATCTAAAGTATTGTATGACTTTGAATCATATGATACATAAAAAACATGGTCCCATATGAATCTAATTCATTAATACTTAAAAAATATTATGAAATGGAAGTCTTATGGAATAAATTCTTATGAAATGGAAGATATTTTCACAAGAGTCTTTTTTTACTTTGTCAAATTTTTGAAACTTGTGGTGAAGAAGCTTCACGTTGCAAGTATTCAAGCTCACCCCATATATTTCCCAAATTATCTCTTTAAAAAAATATTAATAGTATTAAAATCAAGGGATGTTTTAAAGAGGAATAAAATCATGTTTCCCAAATTAATAATTCATGAAAACTTGCCTTGGGAACCTATTTTTACCACTACCACTTGATAGAAAAATGGAGGATCATGAAGAGTGGTACACGCATGGAACCTATTCCCTAAGAGAAAAGTAAAGTATTTTATCATTTCAAATATTTTTCCCTCTACTAAAAAGAGATTTATCATTATATAAAAAGGGGTATAAGCTATTTGAGTTCGCACTTCATAAGAAAGGTTCATGCACTGGACTTAAAAAGAAATAGGGATGAAAATGAGGAGAAGTTTGAAGAAAGTTTAACAATGTCAGGATAAAATGTTGAAGTAGTTGGGAGAAATAGATACCTGAAAATATTTCCCTTATAATTCTTGTATTTATTTGTATCCTATTGAATTTATATTAAATTTACATTTTTTAATGAATTTTGTTTTTATGTTCTTATATTCACTTCTCTTATATAATTTTTTGGATTTCTTTTCAAATTTATAATAGGAAATTTATTTATTTTACTATTTAAATTTATTAAGATATGTACTTCTTTTTATCACAATGTGTTTAATTAAATTTTATTTCATGGAGGTATATGAAACAGTAGGTTGCTTTTATAGGAGGATCAACACCTATATTGTGGACTTAGTATAGTTTTCAGGAATGATTAGGTGAAAAATTTATGGTCTTGAAGTGTGTATTGATAAATTCAATTAGGGGATACTTTAGACAAGGAAGAAGGTATGGTCTAAAGGGTTTATTATAGTTTACATTTTCTAATTTTAAATATTATTTCACACTTTTTTTAATAAAAATTATCTTCTTTTTTAAAAACATTCACTCTCATGTTCTTTTAAATAAATTTATCTTATCTTTATTTAAATTTTTGATAAAAAAATTAAAATCCAAAATTTACTTATTCAAAAAAACTGAAAACAAAAGTGACTTTTTTTAGATAATACTATAACCCCCTTGAGATAAAACATTGGGGATTACTATATAGTATTTCATGGGAATAAAACATTGACAGGAATTAATGATAAGTCCCCCATCATACACCAAGTAATATATACATATAGTGTGATAGAAAAGTCCACATCATGTATCATTGTAATGAATTCATAACCTTAATTAAAAATAATGTAATATAAAAAAAACAAGTGAACCAATCTAAGAAAGAACATAAGGATAGTTTTGGTGAAAGACATCCAAGATTAACTGTACAAATTTCATGTAAGGTTTCCAAGGAAATGTGATCCATGGATTCTTAATAAGACATGTGTAAATTCAATAAAGTTGGGTATAACCCTAAATAATGCATGGATATTTTTATAAATCAATTATAAATGGATATAAATATGAATAAATTGTAAGATATTGAAGGTGATAATGGGTGATAAGAAATTCCACATGAAGAAATTGAATTTCATGATTGTTTTTCAAAAGGTGATAACTCAAGACCCCATAAGTAACTATTTGGGAGTTACATGAAATATGGTTATATCTCAAAGTATTTTATGATTATCCTACCAACTCACGAATATGTGTTGAAGAATATAGAGTTTTCAGCATGAGATGTATGTGACTTATTGGAAGATGCATAGAATAAAACCCTACATGAAGAAGTGGTTGAGAAAAGTAAGAATTTATTTCCACCCAATATTTATACTTGGTTGACTAAGATAGAAATCATGAATATTTTTCTCAAAAATAGAGCTAAAGGAAAGGGGAATCTTGTTAATGAGTCACTTTAAATTTTATTACTCTAACTGAGGTGAAAAGAAGTTACACCTTATTCCCATAAATATTTTTTATTTTGTGTTTATGTGAATAGAATTGAAGGTGATTCATATAGGGGAGGATTGAGTGAAAGATTTGATAAATATGCATCATGAAGAGTTTTCCATCAGGTATTTCTCTAAAAATAATCATGATACCTCCATGAAACATTTCAAGTGGAATCACAAAGGATATATTTGGAGTATATTATAAAATATTTCATCCATGATGAATAAGGATGGAGTGTATCCCTTGAGGGTGAATTAAGAATATTAAGAGCTATCGGGTTGTTATTATTTCAGGTGAATATGGAATATCTTGAAGAAGATGAATATGAGGTATGATAGTCCCACTTTCCCATTCTTTTTTTTATTGGAAAATTTTTATTTTATAGGGGAAATGTGTTGAGTTGTAAAGGTGGAGATAAATTATTTCACTTGAATGTTTTTAATGTGTTTGTTAAAGATAAGTAAAATTTATTATTTGTAAAAATTCTTGAAAAACCCCAATAAATGGTTTTTTGAGTTAGTATCATGTACTAAAAAATTTTAATGGAAAACATTGTAATATATATTAATCGATCTTGTTTTGTATACCAAGATAGTTCAAGTAAACTTAATGCTGATTAATTTATGGATCATTGGTAAGAGAAATGTGATGTCATCCTTATCTCAATTTAATTTAGCTTTTAACTCTCAAAGAACAGGGAGAGTAAAATGGTAGAAGATGATTGTTTCAGATCATGAAATAATCACAAGATAAGGATAAATTCCCCCTTCCCTTATACCATTGAATTTGTTTTCAATAAGTGGGAGAATAATATATAATTTAAATTTGTAGAATTAAAATGGGTGTTAACAAAAATTCTAAATAGGGATATTGAAGATCCTAATTATATTGTGATTAGGAGAGTTACATTGGTTTATTTTTTGTCAATATGTCAATAAGAAGTAAAGTCAATATATACTGAAGTTGGGTGGTGGATATAGGAAAAAAGAAATAAATATATAGAGATTATTGAGATTCAATTTGTATTTTCTATGGATCATTTTTATGATATTCCTATTATTAAATGACTCACGGAAATACATTAATATGTTGGAAAATGAGTTTACTTGAGTTTCCTCCATTATGAATGGATGGAAATGAAGAAGGAGATGATTCAACATGGTATGAATCATCCCCTACATCTAATTTTTATTGAGATATAATTCATGATAATGAATGAAAAGTGATATATTTACTAAGAGAATCATCTATAACTAATTTACAAAGGTTTATAGATAGTGAAAATTTCATGGATCTATAATCAAAAGAGTATAAGTAGTTGGGGTTTGTGAGAATCCATACATGAAGAATATAGTAATTTTTTAATAACTATTTTAAAATGATAAAATTACTTATATGATGAATTTATTTTGAATAATTTAGTTAATAAGGGTAAGGTTAGATTTTCGAAGAAAATTTATTGAATATTTGAAAGTTTCCATTATCTAAAGATGAAATCTGAAAGAACTATTTTCTAGAATAAGTTTACATTAAAGATAATCCAAAATAAATAATATGTATAAGGATATCAATGATCCAGAAACTATTTTTCATAAGTTAAAATACAAGGTAGTGATAAAGAGTGTATCCATATAGAAGAATAATACTTGAGAATTCATAAAAATATTTTGAGCCAATTCATGAAGAAGTCTGGAATATAAGTCCAGAAGAATAAGATTAATTTTTTAAAAGGAATTAATATATAAAACTACTCTAGATGATACAAAAAATTAACTATAAAGTAAATCTAAATATATAATATTAGTCTATAACTTGAAAACTAAAATTAAAAATGTTATGGAAACTAATCTTATTATATAAGAGTGTTGTTGATTATAGATTTTAAGAAGTATAGAATATTAATAAGATGTTTAAGATTAATTGAAATAATATGTAATATTTTTTATAAGACATAGAATATAATTTTGAAAAATTGAGGAACCTTACATGATATGTAAGAGTCTAGAGCATATGTAAGATTCATATATTAGTATTTATCATAAGAAACTGGAAAAGCTATGAGACTCAAAATAGTATGTAAGAGTAAAAAGGATGATATTTAAATGTTATACCATGGAAAAAGACAATATGTAAGGGTCATTACCATGATAAGTAAAGGTCATTCTAGGATATGTAAGAGTTCTTAACTTGGCCAAAAAAAGTGAGAAATCCAAAATGAAATATTTTGAAGAAGTTTAATTAGATGATTCTTGATATGTTCATCAGTGATTTAAATATCATTATTATGGTTAAAATCATGATTCAAGAAACTTTTTTTAGTGATGAATAATATACAAGATTATCTTTATTCCATAAAAAAGAGTAAAAAATCATGAATCTGTCAAATAATTAAAAAATTATAAAACATGGTTTTATAAATTGAGATGAAATTACACCATGAGAATAATTACATGCCATAATGAGTGATAAAGAGATATTCATAAGAAGGCTTCACATCATGAAAAAATCTCTACATGTTGAAGTGACCTTGGAATTGTGGAAGAAGTTTTCTTTGTGGTCAAACTTGATTGAAATGTTTTATAATATGTTTGAGAAGTGTTTTTGAGTGGTTGAGTGTGATTGGATATTATTGGAAGAGTTTATAGAAGCATTTTACGTAGTTTGTAATAAAAATATGGAAAAGGCGTTTAATTTTCATAAGTATCATTTTATTCTTACATGTAAGGATCATTTTTAGGACGATATTGATTATTTATACATACAATGAGACTTTATAAGGATTATTTGAATGCCTAACAGGACCGTAAGGATGTTTTTCAAAGTTTTTAAGCATCATACCATAATAATCATCCTATAAGAATAATACCATAAGCATCATTCCATAATAATTATTTTCCAAGCCCATAAGGATGAATCCAATGGAGCTATAAGGGTGACCCCATAAGAATTCTAAGTCATAAGGATGACCTTGTAAGAATGAAAATCCATAAGGACGGACCTATAGTCTTTTTGATCCATAAGTATGAAACTATAAGAATAAAAAGACCATAAAGATCATTCCTTAAAGAATCATGAATCTGGGATACTAAATTTTTTGATGCTTTATTGTTTGTTCATTTAAAAAATATCATGGGATCAATCAACATCCATTATTCGAGATGATATTCAAGGAGGTTTTAATAGATATTAATTGAGGTATATATTGAATAAATCTTATATAGATTTAAAATTTTAAATATTCAAAATTATTCTTCAAGATTATTTCTTTTATTTTTTAGGTAATTTTGACTGAGAGTTTTGGTGAAGTCAAAAAATAAGGATTTTACAAAATCCTTTTGGAAATAATTATTCAAATTCAGTGTGTGAATATTAAAAACCTTAGTTAAATATGAGTAATATGTTTGACAATCTTAGATAAATATTTTGATACACTACAATTTTTAAGAGAGAGAAGATGGAAATATTGAAATGTGTTGCATTCATATTCTAAATAAAGTCAAAGCAAGTTGATATAATTTTTATTGAACAAGGTTCTTGTTACTGAGGAGGAATGCGAAATTTTATGCATAAATTATATCATGCATGAATAGTTCATCCTAAAGAAACCATGAGAAGAGGTTGACATGCTAATATAGTTTAGAAATCTTCTAAGAAGTCAAAGTCCTATAATAAGTGGATCATTTTTATGTTCATGCATCCAATGATTTCTTGAGGATCTGATTCTTTCTAGAGTTAAGGGAGATCCTTTAATGAATAGGTGATTCCTATAAAAATAACACCAAGAATTCAACGGTGGGAATTTAATGATTCATTCCCACTAGAGAAGTTGATGAAACTTGATTAAACCTTATGTACCTATTTTTTTAATTTATAATCACTTAAAATTATACTAATAATAAAATTTGTGACTCAAACAAAGGTTGATCATGGAAAGGAGTGGGATCTCACATTGATTCCTAACCTTGTAAAATTTCATGTGTGTTGTTTTTTTCAACTATTCTTTCATACAGGTAAGTATGAGAGTTCCATTGAGAGAATATGAATTTAATCAGTCATAAGGGTTAAATTCAAAAAGGGAACTTGTAAAAGAAATTGTTACCAATGATTCATCCCCAACCATAGTGGTATCCTCACTAGATCTTGGCTATATAAGTGGTATTAGAGAAAACTAGGTTCCCTTGATATTATACAAATATAAAAATTTTAATGGAGAATAAAAATTATATTAATATCATAGGTGTTCCCTATTTCAATGGAAATACGTTTCATGGGTGGAGGAATCAAATACTAATATATCTTCTCGCACAAGGGCTAAAAGTGAGTGTTTTTTTCACTATAGGGTTTCCACTTTTTTTGAAACTAAAGATATATCCTTTGATATCAAGATAAGTTTAGAAATATATGGGAAGGCAGTAAATTACATATTATCATCTCTATCAAACAAATTCTTCACTGAGTTTATCGGACTGAAAACAACTAAAGAGATGTGGAAGAAAATCCAGAACATGTATAAAGGTAACATTAAGATCAAAGAATCCAAATTTAAAATTTTTATGGAAAATTTTAAAGATATAAGAATGGAATAATATGAGAATAGTGATGACCATTTCATAAGGATGAATGAAATATTTAGTCACATTAGGGGTTTTGGTGACAAGTTAGATGATTCAACTATGATAAAAAAATTGATTAGAAATTTTTCAGTAAAATTTGGCCTAAAGGTAGAATATTTGTAAGAAGTTAATGATACATATCTTGAATGATTACACAACACCATTTTAAATTATGAGATGATAAAACACCGGTCTTTAGAAAAATGATCAAAGAGGATATGGATTTTAAAGTTATGTTTAACAATAAGTTAAAGATCAAAGAGGGGGATGAGTCATTTATCAACTCTGAAGAAGATTATGAGAGTGGTGGGAGTCATAAAATAATAATGTATTTACTCTCTAAGAATCATAATAAGAGTAAAGGAAAGTATAAGGGGAAACTCTCACTCAACCTTTTTAGGTGTAGAGGAGTTGGGAACATTACAGATAGATTTATAAGCATAATGAAGAGTAGAGAATACGATGATGATGAGGATGAAAAAATCCTTAAAAAATTAAATATATATCTACCAATGGGTGAAAAATATGATAAAGTTAGAAGAAAATTTCAAGAAAGAAATAAAATAATCATGTTGAGTAAATATTAAGAATACAGTTCTTCCTAAAATAGTGAGTATGAGAAGATAATGCTAGAAAAAATACCAATTTCATAGAACATGTTAAAAAGGATAGTTACACCTCAATTAGTAATGAATAATATAAATAAGAAACCTATATGATGCATATGATGATAACTAAATGTGAAGTGTTCCTTGAGATAAATACACAAAAAAATAAATAAATGAAATCTCTCAATAAGGGAGTTAGTAAATTGAATAAAAAATATATGAGCTTTAGAGTAGTTATAATGATAATGTTGAGGAAATAAAAATCCTCAATGTGAATATGGTTAAGTAAGAAAAAATCATAATAAAATCTAGTAAGAAGTTGGATGAATAAGAAGAAATTATTAACCAGACTAAATCATGGTGCTTAAAGATGAAAACACCCTATTAAATATGAAGAGTGACTTTGATAATGTTTTTGAAGTTAAGGATGGGTCATAATAGGGTATTGATAATGATTGTGCATAAACTTTGGTAAAATGTTTACATGAGGTCTCCAAAAATATTAAATCTATCTCTACTAAAAGTTTAGGTCATAAGTTCTATACTAGGAAAACTTGGCTTGATAAAAATAATAAGAAGAAGGATCATTTATAAATTGGAGTTGAGAAAATTAAAAATAAGTAGGTTCTCTCAAAAAAACAAATAACAGTTCATTTAATGACAAAATAGAAAGAAGATTCCTTGGGATAATCTTAACAATTTCCTAAAAGAGCTCATTTTAAGGGATATTATTGGTGTTGTGGTCACTATGGGAACAAATCCTATTTTATTGGTTTAATATTTCTCTCCCATGGAACCAAATAAGTTCATAACAAGGGGATATCTACACTAAAAGTAAGATATATAAATCTAAACTAAATATGACTAAATATGAGAGGATAAAAGGTATATCTATTTAAATTATGTATTATGAGATTGAGAAGATTTGTGTAATATGTTAATTTAAATTTTATTGTGTAAAATAGTGTTTAACTACGCATCCAAGTTATCAAAAAAATATTTAAAATAAAGGAAGTCATTTAATAGAAGCAATATAGAAAATTCATTCATTATGGAAGGTTTTCTTAAATCTAGTTAAAGATTAATGCCATAGATTCTTGATATTTGATGATCATCATATATGACTAGGGATATGAAGATTCTAAAAAATATATAATAACATTATGGTGGTATAATATGATTTGGAAATTAGAACTCTTTGAAAATTGGATGTATTGGAACAACTAAAGTTAATTACAATAAGCTGAAGTTAGGAGATGTTTTATTTATTTATGGGGTCAAACATAATATGTTGAGTGTGAGTCAAATTTATAATGAAGGATATGAATTGATCTTCAAGAAAAATTATTATCTCATGAATGGAATTAATGATGTGAAAATCATCACAATAGAATAAAGAACTAATATGAATTTATTTCAGATTAGAGATCAAAGAAATTCATTCTATATTAGTAGAAGAGAATAAAATAACCTTTCAAGTAGAATGCGTGGCCACATTATCCAAAATAAACTAAGTAAAACATCTAAATATTATTTTTATGTAACTTCTCTATTATGATGAGATAGAGAACATTTTTATAAAACTAGACAAAATTTGAAATTAGTTAAAGAAAGGAAAAAAAGTGGAGACACTGTCAACAAGGTCCCTTAAATTAATTCATTTAGATTTGTGTGGAACCATGAGACAAAAAAATACAAGAGTTTACTTGTATTTTATCAAAAATTATTGATGATTGTAAAGAAATGATAAGGGTGTTATATTTTAAGAAAAAGTCATAGCAAATGGAAATGTTCAATATTTAAAAAAGAGAAGTTGCAAGAGGGCTTGGTATTCACATCATGAAACATAGAACTGATAATGGGAAAGTGTACACTTGAAATTAATTTTAATCTTAACTTATAAATTTTGGAATTAAACATCAATATAGAACTACTAACACAACCCAAAAAAACATATTTTTTGAGATAATTAATAGGAGGATTGTAGAAATGGGGAGTAAAATGTTTTATGAATTTTAATTATCAAAGTTATTTTAGAGAGATATAGTGTGCACTATAATGCACATTAAAAAAAGTTTATTTTTTAGGATAAAATAAAATCTGAACTCATGTGAAATTTGGTATAAAATAAATATTATAATGATTTATTTCATGGTTTTTTGTATCCCTTACCTCATAAAAAACAAATGACTTAAATTTGGGAAATTTTGATAAAATATATTAGGAAGGCATGTTTCATGGGTACCTATCTAATGGAAAATGAAATATGTACTATAGAAAAGATTACACACAGTGGTTTATAGTTATTATATGAAAATCATTAAAAACCAACCCAAAAATAATGTTCTAGGTGTAGTATTTTTTAAATAAATGGGTGAATATAGTGAGTATAAAACTTATTAGGATAGTTAAAAACATTTTGATATCAAATAAAAAATAGTTGATGTGAATTATAACTAGACTGATGACGAAAATAATGTTGTTGAGATTGATAAATAGAAGTTTCAAAGGCCTAAGAAGCATTTTGAAATAGATAATATCATTGTAGAATAATATGCACTTGTAAAGAGTAGAATAAATTTGAGATATGAGGAAAAAATAATAGAAAAAACTAAAAGAAGGTTGAGTTTTGAAAACTAGTCCTCACTCATCTTTAATGTTGGACTAAGATATGTGATAGAATCCTTTAAATATAAGGAGTGTATTGAGGCTATGGATGATGAACTAAATTAGGTAAAAAATAATTATACCCTAGTAATTTTTCTAATACCCAAAAATAAGAATGATATAGGAAAAATGGTTATTTAGAAACATGATAAATAATCAAGGCAAGGTTTTCTAAAATAAGGGAAAATTATTGTGAAAAGCGTGATCTGAAGTTTCAGGGGTTGATTTTGAGGAATCTTTTTTGCTAGTTGTATGGTTGGAGTCTATTATGATGTTTTTTGTCATGGTATCATATAAATAATATAAAATATATTATATTTATTTGAAATATGATTTCTTAAATGGTTATTTGTAAGAATATGTATATATAGATAAACCTAATGGTTTTATGATTGATAATAATAGAACAAGTGAATGCAAATTGAAAAAGTATCTATCTGACTTAAAGAAATCCCCAGGGCCTTGGTATTCTAAGTTTTTAAGAAATATGAGGGATTTAAAATTCATCAAAGTAAAAGTGAAAAAAAATATATCTTAAGGAAATTAATACCCATACACTTATTATAAATATATATGTGATGATATCATGTTTGTGGGTGATCATGAGAGTGCTTTTTAAGAATTTTCAAATCAAAGAAAAAAAATTGAAATGTCCATACATGGTGAGATAAAATACTTCATGGGTTTATAATTGTTTCAATATGAAAATTTATTTTTCTATTCTAAGAAATGTATTATTGTAACACCCTGGGATTTTAAAATAAGAACATTAGGTTCAATAACATATACAACATGCAATATCGAGTCTAAACGACTCAAGAAATATATTATTTAAAAATTAACATTATAACCTAGTTGTTAAATTAGAAAGTGTGAATACTATTATCTAAATTATGAAAATAATATGTTTTAAACATGTATAAAAAAACACATTTGTTATCAATTGATTGGAAATAAAAATATTAATCATTTTAAATTAAAACAAAATGTTTTCCTAAAAAAAATTATGTTTGTAATGTATATTTATCTTAATAAATTACATTTATCACTATTAGTGAATGATTTTAATGAAATTTAAATTATATATATTCAATAAATTGTTTTATCATTTATCTAATATTTAATTTAGGCATGTGATGATAATAAATCAAATTTTATGCTTAAAGACTACATTTTTATAAAAAGTGGGTTCACCATGTATTGTGCACTTATTTTTAAAATTATTTTTTCCCACTTATAAAAAATGTATTTTAAATAATTAAATTTATTTTTTAAATAATTATGTCAAAATTATTTTAGAATTAATTTCTGAGATTTTTTTGAAAAGAGTAATTTTTCGATAAATAGTGAAAAATAATATTTTTTGGTAAAAAATTTTCTTTTCGTTTAAAAAATTTTATCAGTTATATTTTGATTTAAAATTATTTTAAAGTAAAATAAGTTCAATTATATTATAATTAATCTAATTTAGTTCATTGGAATCATTTTTTGTTTAATTTTTATATAAAATCCTTCTATACTTAAGAAAATGTTTTCTTTGGAAAACCGTATTTTCATCATGCTTGCAAGTTTAATATTAAATTAAAATTTTCAAATTATATGAATTGAATTTGAAAAATTGGATTCCATATTTTTAATCTTAATAATAATATTAGTTAAAAAGGTCAACTAAATTTTTTTTCATTATAAATCGTAAAAACAATACAAATTTAATTATATCGGTTAAGGTTAAAATGGGTTTACTGGGGGTTAAACCAAAAGACAAGGATAAATTTTATAATTAAACTTATATAAATCCTATTTGATGTTGATATTTAAACCTTATATTATATCACCATATAATATATTTCAATTTAGAATCATTTTTCTTGGTAATGACTTCATCATTTTTTATTCTTTTAGGAAATTTCTAAGGTCACATCCCATGCTTATAAAAGGACACATCATATTCTCTCCACCCCGCACTCCAAGATCCCTTTGTATCAGCCAAGATTTTCCCATATACATTACTTAAATCCATCACCATGAAATATAGCCCATTCTTTGATCATAAAACTATCATATAAAGTATTTAGGAAAAAACCTATCGAGGTTCTTCAAAGAAGAGGTACAATTCTTAACCTTGTGTCTTCATTTTATTTTTTCCCCTAACCCATTAAAATAATCTGCAAATATGATAAAAAAATACCATTAAATTAAATATAATTATATGTTATTAAGTTAATTTAATAGACTATATCCATACCCTCTTCCATCAAATGGAAAATTAAACTATCGATCGTGTGTACGGTGGACTACCGCCATGTGAAACGATGTAATTCATTTTCCATCACCACATCTCACAGATAGATATAATTATTGATTTAATATATATATATATATTATTTATAAAAAAATTATACTTATTAAATTATAATATCACATCCAATTTCTTACCTTCAAATCTATTAGAAGAATACAACGTTGCTCATACGTACGTGTGGAGTATCGCCTCCACGAAGCCATGTGATACGCTTTTCATTTTATTTTTACATGAATGATAATAAGGACATATTTAATAAATATAAATGATATATAAATGATATAATGATAATTTTGGTAAGGTTAAATATTATTTACCTTTCTTTCAATCCATCTATTAAAAAATGGAAACAATGTTCATGCTTACGTACGGTCTCCATCTCCATGAATGGTACAATTCATTTTTTCTATATATCTTTTATGGATTAATATAAATAAATATACAGTGAATATATATGATATTTATATCATGATTGAAATTATGGATTTAATGTAACCATGAGAAAATTACCCGGACCAAAACAAATGAACTAAAACATACGTGAAAAATGAAGTAGTTATCACCTAGAATAGTGATTTTAATAAATAATTTTTAATAGAAAGGTAGTAAAAAGTTATAAGTATATAATATATGGTATAATATATAAATTATTATGGTTATATAATATATTTATAATAAATATATATTTATTATGAAGTATTTTCAAGCATATACGAAGTAAATCTGACCTGAGGTAAAGAATTTCGTCTCAAATTTCCTTTAATGAGGAATATTTTATTATTATGAACATAATTCATTACATATGGTGTATATACTACCCTTTTACATTTTATATCCTGAAAAATTCACAATTAATTTTATTTTAATCTTCAATTAAAATTCCTTCATCCAAGGGGATTTGAATATAAATTTACCAAGTGGTAGGGGGTTTCATAACCCAATTTCTTTTCTTTGGGTTATACTACTTCTTCATTGTATTTGAAATTATAAGATTTTGTGTGTAATGAATTTTTATTATTTTCTATTTTATTTTCAATTATTTTATGTTGATTTACATTTCACACACATAATTAATTCATTTATTAATTCCCACTTCAACGGTATGATCTTTGTAAGCTATTTCATCTCAATTTACACTCTATTGAGAACTATTTGGTATTATGAATATATTCATTTCTATGAGGTTCATATAATTATAATTTGGCAATTTATATCATTAATATCTTTATATTAATGGTATTTAATGTTTCATTTTATGTTATTTATATCATGGGGGTTAAGATTCAGAAGTTACCAAAGTGTTAAGGGTTTATATCGCAATATCATCATTATTCATGATTATTTATGTTTAAGTATCAATTAAGAGATTTATTTTTTATTTAAATATTAAAAAAAAAATATTTTATTCTCCTATATTTATTTATAAACATTATATGTTTTGATTTTATTTTTCTCTTTTGAATACTCAAGAGACCAAAAGAATGTTTTAAGGATAACTGGCATCATTTTTTCTACTCATACAGGAATATTTTTCATTAATATCTATATTTTCCAAAATTAATTTAAAAAATTAATTTTTATTACAAAAATTATTTATTAAATTTTTTTATGCATGTTTTACTTTTAAAAATTGGTTTAAAACAAATATTCATGTAACTTTCCAAATGGGGTAATTATTGAATTTTCTTAAAAAATTGTGATGAAAATATTTTTTACTTATATAGAACAAATGGAATATATGAAAATCATAAATGATAAATTTTTTGAAACTTACATTAAAATTTTCATGATTTTTTTCAAAAAAAAATATTTTTCCTAATATTTTAGAAAATTTTACTTTTTATAGTGGATTTTAAATTGAAAAGTTTATTTTCATCAATAATGTTTTTAATGATATTTTTGTGGTATTTCTATTAATTAATGATAATAAAAATTTATTTTACTTATACTCCACTAGGGATATGTTTTAGTTATTCCATACTTATTCTTTGTTTGGATGGTTTATGGTTAGTTTGACTGGGGAATTTATTAACATTTCTTATGTTAATTTTTCGATATAAATGTTTATATTGATTATGTGTTGAATTATTATTCACCCATTTTATATGATGAATTCATTATAATTATTAAGTGATGGACTGGACCTACCATATCCCATAAATTCATTAGCAGGTCTAATGAGAAAAACTAGTTTGGGTATTTGGCCAATGCCTTACACATTTATATAAGATCCCTTAGAACGAGGCCTTGATATTAGGTTTATGATGTTTTTAATTATGAATTAAATAATTTTGTGATTAGTAATTGATTTCCATGTGATTTTTTAATAGTTATTATATCCCTAGATAAGTTTCAAGTTCATGTGATTAGTTATATGAAATTATTTGATCATCATTTATCGTTGTCATATTACTCTTGTTCTCAAGTTATGGATTAAATTGCATCTATTTTCACTTAATTTCCTTGTCATATTTATTATTACTTATTTATTACATCATATATTTCATTATACATAACCCTTAATGATCATCTGAGATCACCCTTTATTTTTTTCTCTTTATCCAAGACATGAGGAAGTGTAATATGATTAATAATAAAGTATATGATATATAAAATATTATCTTCTCACAAAAAATAGTTCTTTGTTTTTTGTGTTTTCAAATGTATATGAGATTCATGTGTGTATCTACTTTACCAATAATATGAAACAATTTATTCCTTCAAGATGTGATTCCTTGTATCTAGTTCCAATTTATTAAAGCACCCACCGACTCTGGGCTGCTAGAGTTGGCCTCTTGATAGTTGGTGTCAGAGGAATTTTAATATAAACAATGGGAACTTGATTTTTTGAAAAAAATATATTAGAGAACATAAACCTATGAAAAAACTTATGGATATGTCTAAGTATATTATAATATCTAAAAGGTTTATTATTATAGAAATTATCTAGATTTACTTATAACACATCACTATCTGGATACTTTAATTGGATGTGGATCTTGTATAATTGTACCTAGGGGTAATAACATCAAAAATTGAGCATTGGGATTTGACTTGATTGTTACCTACTCCACAAAAAGTGGGCCTTTCTTGAAACTTGTTTTGACACTCCTGGGGGATATATATGGTAAAATTCACATTTTATTTATGAACCATCATGAAGGATTGAAATAGATTATGATCATAGATGACCTAGGTTAAACCTATGGTGTCATAGATTGTAATAAAGAGTAATTATTTAGAAATCCTATAAATTAGTTTTCATAATTATTCATACACCATGATTTTCCGTTTTAGTCAATGGATAGAACCAAGAGGAATGATGTTAACATTGAATGTAATGGACATTTAAGTGAATATTAGAAACCAAATAGGATTATTAATAAAGATAATTATATTATGATTATTCCTAATTAGTTATAATGATATTTCATTAACAACCTACACCTTAAACAACACTCATACTCACTAAAGAATGGGAGGATAGAGTCCTATAAGTGCTTGGGTGGTGGAGACCATGAAGGGAAGAAGGATAAAATTCCATCATGTTATAAAAATAGTTACCCAGGAGAATTTCTCAAAGGAATAGGAAAATGTTTTATGTGTAGAAAATAAGGTCACAGAGCATTTAATTGTCGAGGAAAAGTGATGAGTTCAATGAAGATAAATAAATTTCACCCAAGAGATGTATTTATAGTTAGTTGTATTAAATGTTGGAAACCTAGGAATTATCTAAGTGAATGCCATATGTTAAAGGTTAACTCTTACACCATAGAAGTAATTATGTTATACTAATCATTGGAGTGAAAGGGTAGAAGTTATTATGTATTGGTATTCAAGAACTATGTTGTTGAAATGTTTTTATTAATCGAATTCTGGTTATAATAATTATGAAACATACAAGGATTGTGTTAATTTTTGAAGCACATATTTATTCATGTAAGATTAACTTAATATTTATGGATACCATTATGGGTTTATGAGTTTAAATTTTATCATAAGTTCAAAGTCTTAAACACCCCTTTTGAGGTTTTATGTAATGGTAGTTTATCAAGATTAATGATATTTTGTAGACATTAATTGTAACATCCCATGTAAATAAAGAGTAAAGAATTTTCATATTTATTAATATTTACTAATTAAATATTAATTTTACTTTAAAGGGTTTTCTATGTTCGATTGCGTACTCGATACGCAACGATGAGTTCCTTTGAAAACTTACGTTGCACACTAGTAATATAATAATATTATTTTAAATGGTAGTTAACATATAGCCGTTGTATTGGCGGGAATGGATAGAAATAACTAATATATGATTATATATGTTTTTTAAATTTTTTTACATTTATCCAATAAAAGATAAAGGCTTAAAATACGGAAAGAATTCAATTTTAGGCATTTATACCCTAATTTTCACTAAAGGTTCACTTATCACCTTTTGATGGTGAACAGTCATTAAATATAGTTTTGATCACTCTTATACATTCTATTGGAACAAATATAACTCTTTTTAGAATCGGGACATCAAAATTTACTTTGTGTAAATTTTTGGTATTTTTCCGATAAAGTTCATTTTTAATGAATAGTGTAAAATGTTGTATTTTAATTCAAAACCTCTTTTTAATCTAATTTATTTATATGATTAGATTATCTTTTGAATTGGTTTTAAAGTGAAATTAGAATATATTTTTACCATTAAATCCAATAGTGGTCGTTGGAATTAATTTCACTTTGAAATCAGACTTAAACTAGTGTCAATCTTTTGATACTTATTGTTTCATAAAAACACGCTATTTGTCATGACAGCGGGAATTAATTATTAAATTAATTAATGTGACTTATATGTTTTGAATTTTGTAAAATATACTTCATTTTTGAATTCGGAATATCAAATATAGCTTAGGGTGAATTTTTGGTATTTTTCTAAAAAACTTCAATTTTTGATGAATAGTGAAACCACTCAGTGGTACTTATAAAAACTGATTTTTCGTTTAAATGAAATTTTACCACTTCTGTGTTTTGAATTTAAAAAATCCAACATACATGGTTGTCATTAATAATTAAAATGTGGTTCAATGAGATTAACATAATTTTTTGGTGAATAGTAACTCTTAAGTTCTTAATCGCAATTAGAGGTAATTAGTGTAGTTTAAGGTAATAATAATGTTATAATAAAATGAAAATACCTAGACACATGTCTTACCCTTATTGGATGTGTCATGGCCGACCAAGAAAATCCATGGGTCAACTTGGGGACCCCATGGAGCCACTTTGGTTGGGAAATTACATAAATAACTTTTTATTTAATGTTAAAGTAAAAATAACACAAACATGAGATGTTTTACTAAAACAATTTTTAAATGGGGTTATACAAGTCATATTTTTGACTATAAATAGTCATTGGAAATATAAAAAGCTTTCCTACATCATAGTATTTTTTTTATAATTTTTAGACATTAAATAAATTAAATTATTTATGACATCACGATGATGGAGTGATTACCTCATTAATAAAGGATTTAAATAAAATGGAAAGATAATGTAAAATATATAATCTGAACATGTTCAAAACCTATTGGATGAGTGGATTTAGAACCCTCATCACCTTATCCTAGAAATAAATTAATGTGGGACCTTTAAAATCCTAAAATCTTTTGAAAATAAAGTAACATTTTGTAACTTTACAAGACTGCCCCTCCTCTCCTCTTATAAAAGGCCCCCACCTCTACCACCTTACCCACACTCCCAAAGACATTGGCTCGGCCAACCCCTTCCCATTTTGTCTCTATACTTCCCTCTCTTACTCCTTGAAGCCTCACTTTGGACATAAGTCTTCCCAAGGAAGCCTTTGAGCTCAAACCAAAGGGAGTTACCCGATTTTAAGGTAATGTCTTCTTTTGAGTCCTTTTGTTTTATTTTGCTTCTCCAACCCCCTAAACTCTTTTTATTATTTTCTTTTGTAACAAATACAGTATACTTAATATACTAGGATGTTGTTATAAGAAGGATTCGAGATACACTTACACACACCTACATCTAATGGTTAAAGAACATACTGTTTCCGTGGATGGCGAATTTTTGCCTCCCGAAACGATGATTGTTCAACATTATTTTAACACCTTCAAAGGTGGCCATTAAGATGACAATATATTTATATATGATATATAATATGTTTATGTTTTCCTTAAGATTATGTATTTTTCATTTTGGGCATACCTTTATGGTTTCCATTATGGGTAAACGCGATATCTTCATTTAAGGAAGTGCGGACTACCGCCCCTCAAAGTGATTTGATTCGTTAATGCCATATGTGGGACGTATAAAGGATGGATTTAAAGTTATTATATATGATGTTATACTGGAATTATAATATACCTCTATATCATTATTATTCCATTCCATAAAAATATGAAATAGAAATGAAAGTAGCGTTCATGCGTACGTATGGCTTACCGTCTCCATGAACGGTGCATTTCATTTCTTATCCCCAAATGTAATGTACTATTATAAATAAATAATGGATATATATGATGAATGATACATCTAAATGATGAATATAATTCTGGAATTAAAATATACATACCTCTCATTTAGTTTTAATTCCATTAATATGACAAAGAAATGAAAGTAGCGTTCATGCGTACGTACGGCTTACCGTCTCCATGAATAGTGAATTTCATTTCTTACCTCTAAATGATTATGTAATATTATAAATACATGTATATTCTGGATATATATGATATATATGATATCCAAATCAATAATGTCATTCTGGATATAAAGAACCTTTGACCACACGAACAACATGTAATTGTAAGAAGTCCATTTTCGACTTAAGAACCAAATATCGACAGAACAAACATTATTAACTTAATGATTACATAATGTTTATAAAATAGAAATAAGTGATATAAAAGGAATAATAAGCTTGAAAAGGTTCTTAAACAATTAGATATTATCTCAAGTTTATTATTCAGGACGTTAAAGAACGATCGAGTCAAGTCTGACCCGAGGTAAGGGACTTCATCTCAATCTCCTTTCATTGAGGCATATTTCGTTTTATACACAACTTTCTTTTATATGGTGTATAAACCCCTTTGACTTTTACTTTTATATAAAAGGAATCTTTTTCTACGAAGCATTTTACAAAAAGACAAAAAGGAATGTTTCTTTTAACGTACGCGGTGACAACGACCTTTTCCGCTGCCGCGAGTATTATTTGGTCTTTGGCTTCCTCAACAAGACATAATGTTTTTAAAATGAATAAATACCATATATTTTGGTATTGAAAATGGTTTTTATAATGTATTTGTTATGTCAATATATTTATGTGATATATTGTGATCAAAGTGTGGAAATGTTTTCTTTCCATTATATTTGTTTTATGATTTTATATTGGTACTTGGACATTTGACGGGTGGTTACGTGATAAACTATATGATGGGTGGTGCCCTGAATACCAGGACAGGTGGTTACGTTATAAACTCCAATGCATTGGGTATGGAAGTCGGCCGTATGGATATTCCAATAAGTATGTATTGAAGTTGGCTGTATGGCTATTCCATTAAGTGATATGTGTGGATGTCGACCGTATGGTTATTCCACTGAAGTATATTTATGTCCCAAGTTACCTTTATATGTTATGTGTTCTTTATATGGGTTTTATGGTAATCCTTTGGTTACAAAAGGGTAAGTAATGATATTTTCTTTAGTGAAGAGTTTTTACTGCTTCAAGAAGGTGAAGGTATTACTTTGATAAAGTATACATGGTTTACGTGATGTTTGAAAAACTAACAGTTTTCATTCTTTGTGTATCCCTTACTGAGCTTTTTATGCTCACCCCAAGTTTTTTTTGAAATGTTTTTCACAGGACTTAATGTGGAATAGGGTCAAGGATGGGATCAAGGGAAAGTCATGCTATATAAAACATGGAACTAGACATGTCTCTTTTTGAGAGTTTTTTTTATTTTATGGAAACATAGTAGAAGTGTCTACTTTGTAATATTTTGAGATGTAATAGTTATGTACTAATTCTATAAAACTCTAAACCTGAAAAGATCCTCAATGTGATTTATTCATTTAATTCAATATTAAGTAAGGTTTAAGGCCGGGGCCTTATAGTTGGTTTCAGAGGTCGGTTTAGACAACTTTAGGAGTTAGAAAATTGATAAATTATAAGTTAATTTATGGTATGACTGAAATGATATAGCATTTAAAGATTACCATGTAGCTTAGAATAAGATATTTCTGTGTTAAGAATGGTTTTTCGTAGAGGAAATAGAACAGCTTTTCTAAGAAGGCATACAGAGGGAAATGACCTTCCAAATCAGCATACTGAGATGGTCAGAATCAGAATTGAGCAGTTTATAGCAGCGATGACTCAGTTGACTTAGGTGATAAATCATGGTTGTTTTTATTGATGATATTTTGGTGTTTTATAAAAGTAAAGAGGGGCATGAATGTCATTTAAGGGTTATCTTGCAAACCTTAAAAGAAAAGAAAATATATGGGAAATTCAGCAGGTGTGATTTTTGGTTACAACAAATTTCTATCCTGGGTCACATTGTTTCAAAAGACGGCATAACTGTTGATCCTGCTAAAACAAAAGTTGTTGAAGAATGGCCAAGACCCACAAATGTAACCGAGATCCGTAGTTTTCTTAGTTTAGCAGGTTACTACCGAAGGTTTGTTGAAAATTTTTCACGGTTATCTAGTCCAATGACTAAGCTAACTCGTAAGGGTGTTAAGTTCATCTGGACAAAAGAATGTGATGATTGTTTTCAGGAGTTGAAGAGAAGATTGGTGAATGCTCCAGTTTTGGAACTTCCTTCCAGGAATGGTGAGTTTGTTATATACAGTGATGCTTCATTGAAGGGACTTGGTTGTGTCCTTATGCAGAATGATCAGGTAATTGCTTATGCTTCACGTCAGTTGAAAAATCATGAGGTAAATTACCCTACACATGATTTGGAATTAGCTGCTGTTGTTTTTGCTTTAAAAATTTGGAGGCATCATTTGTATGGAGTAAAGTGTGAAATATATACTGATCACAAAAGTTTAAAGTATATATTCACTCAGAAAGAATTGAACATGAGACAGAGGAGATGGCTGGAATTAATCAAGGATTATGATTGTACAATTCACTACCATCCGGGAAAAGCAAATAAAGTGGCTGATGCTTTGAGTCGAAAAAGTAATGCTTCATTAACCATGCTAAGTTTGGAACGAGATCATTTGGTTTTTGATTTGATGAACTTTGGCATAGAAGTTGTTGGTGCAGGATGTCCTTTTGTTTTGTTTCAGGTATCAGTGAGATCATCTCTATCAGACAGAATCAAGCAAGCACAGAAGCAAGAAAGTGAGTTGCAGAAAAAGGTAGAGCTGGTTCAGAAAGGTAAGTTGCATGAATTCAACATTGATAGTGATTTTGTTTTGAGATTTGGGAAGAGATTGTGTGTGCCTTGTGATTCACAGTTGAAGAGAGAGTTGTTATGTAAAGCTCATAGTTCTCCGTTTTCAGTTCATCGTGGAAGTACTAAGATGTACAGAGATCTGCAGGAGTATTACTGGTGGGATGGAATGAAAAGAGATATTGCTGATTTTACTATGAAGTGTTTGACTTGTCAGTAGATTAAAGCAGAGCGGCAGTTACCGAAAGGGATGCTTCAGCCTCTACCAGTGCCAGAGTGGAAATTGGAGAATATATCCATGGACTTTATTGTGGGATTACCGAAGAAATATCGAGGTAATAATGCAATCTGGGTTATTGTTGATCGCTTGACTAAATCTGCTCATTTCCTTCCTATACGAGATAATTTTTCCATAGATCAACTTTCCCATTTGTATCTTAAGGATATAGTCAAGTTACATGGATTTCCTCTCTCCATTGTATCTGACCGTGATCCTAGGTTTACTTCTAACTTTTGGAAAGGCCTTCAGAAGTCGTTGGGTACTGAATTAAATTTTAGTACAACTTTTCATCCTCAATCAGATGGGCATTCGGAATGAAAAATTCAGACCTTGGAGGATATGCTACGAGCTTGTTCGATGGATTATCAGGGAAGTTGGGACCAACATCATTCTTTGGTTGAGTTTTCTTATAATAACAATTTTCATTCCAGTATACAGATGGCACCATTTGAGGCGTTATATGGTAAACGGTGTCGAACTACAGCTTTTTGGGATGAAGTGGGTGAAAGGAAGCTGATGGGACCAGAATTGGTAGGAGAAATGGCAGAAAAAGTTCAGTTGATTCAAAAACACATGAAAACAGCTCAGAGCACATAGAAGAGTTATGCAGATAACCAGAGGAAGGATCTATCTTTAGAGGTAGGTGATCATGTTTTTCTCAAAGTCTCACCATGGAAAAGTGTGATGCGATTTGGTAAGAAAGGAAAGCTGAGTCCAAGGTTCATTGGACCATATGAAATTCTGTAGAAGGTTGGATCAGTTGCTTACTGAGTGGCTTTACCTCCAAGTTTATCTCAGGTACACAATGTTTTTCATGTTTTGATGTTGAGGAAGTATATGCCAGATTTATCTCATGTTTTGAGCCCAGAGGTAGTTCAGTTGGAAGAGAATATCTCTTATAAAGAACAATCAGTCCAGATTCTTGACTGAAGAGAGAAAGTGTTGCGAAATAAGGTGATCCACCAGGTAAAGGTTTTGTGGAAAAACCATATGGTTGAAGAGGCAACATGGGAATCTGAAAATGCTATGAGGGATAAATACCCCCACTTATTTTGATAAGTGAATAAAATTGCGAGGACGCAATTCCCAAAAGGGGGGAAGGATGTAACATCCCAGGTAAATAAAGAATAAAGAATTTTCATATTTATTAATATTTATGAATTAAATATTAATTTTACTTTAAAGGGGTTGCTATGTTCGATTGCGTACTTGATACGCAACGATGAGTTCCTTTGAAAACTTACATTGCACACTAGTAATATAATAATATTATTTTAAATGGTAGTTAACATGTAGACGTTGTATTGGCGAGAATGGATAGAAATAACTAATATATGATTATATATGTTTTTTAAATGTTTTTACATATATCCAATAAAATATAAAGGCTTAAAATACGGAAAGAATTCAATTTTAGGCATTTATACCCTAATTTTCACTAAAGGTTCACTTATCACTTTTTGATGGTGAACCGTCATTAAATATAGTTTTGATCACTCTTATACATTATATTGGACCAAATATAACACTTTTTAGAATCGGGACATCAAAATTTACTTTGTGTAAATTTTTGGTATTTTTCCGATAAAGTTCATTTTTTAATGAATAGTGTAAAATGTTGTATTTTAATTCAAAACCTCTTTTTAATCTAATTTATTTATATGATTAGATTATCTTTTTAATTGGTTTTAAAGTTAAATTAGAATATATTTTTACCATTAAATCCAATAGTGGTCGTTGGAATTAATTTCACTTTGAAGTCAGACTTAAACTAGTGTCAATCTTTTGATACTTATTGTTTCATAAAAACATGCTATTTGTCCTGACAACGGGAATTAATTATTAAATTAATTAATGTGACTTATAAGTTTTGAATTTTGTAAAATAGACTTCATTTTTGAATTCGGAATATCAAATATAGCTTAGGGTGAATTTTTGGTATTTTTCTGAAAAACTTCAATTTTTGATGAATAGTGAAACCACTGAGTGGTACTTATAAAAACCGATTTTTCGTTTAAATGAAATTTTACCACTTCTATGTTTTTAATTTCAAAAATCTGACATACATGGTTTTCATTAATAATTAAAATGTGGTTCAATGAGATTAAAATAATTTTTTGGTGAATAGTAACTCTTAAGTTCTTAATCGCAATTAGAGGTAATTAGTGTAGTTTAAGGTAAGAATAATGTTATAATAAAATGAAAATACCTAGAAACATGTCCTACCCTTATTGGATGTGTCATGTCCGACCATGAAAAGCCATGGGTCAACTTGGGGATCCCATGAAGCCACTTTGGTTGGGAAATGACATAAATAACTTTTTATTTAATGTTAAAGTAAAAATAACACAAACATGAGATGTTTTACTAAAACAATTTTTACATGGGGTTATACAAGTCATATTTTTGACTATAAATAGTCATTGTAAATATAAAAATATTTCCTACATCATAGTTTTTTTTATAATTTTTAGACATTAAATAAATTAAATTATTTATGACATCATGATGATGCAGCGATTACCTCATTAATAAAGGATTTAAATAAAATGGAAAGATAATGTAAAATCTATGACCTACACATGTACAAAACCTATTGGATGAGTGGATTTCTAACCCTCATCACCTTATCCTCTACATATATTAATGTGGGATCTTTAAAATCCGAAAATCTTTTGAAAATAAAGTAACATTTTGTAACTTTACAAGAGTGCCCCTCCTCTCCTCTTATAAAAGGCCCCCACCTCTACCACCTTACCCACACTCCCAAAGCCTTTGGCTCAGCCAAACCCTGCCCATTTTGTCTCTAAACTTCCCTATCTTACTTTTTGAAGCCTCACTTTGGGCAGAAGTCTTCCCAAGGAAGCCTTTGAGCTCAAACCAAAGGGAGTTACCCGATTTTAAGGTAATGTCTTCTTTTGAGTCCTTTTGTTTTATTTTGCTTCTCCAACCCCCTAAACTCTTTTTATTATTTTCTTTTGTAACAACTTCCGTATCCTTAATATACTAGGATTTTGTTATAATAAGGATTCGAGCTACACTTACACACACCTACATCTAATGGTTAAAGAACATACTGTTTCCGTGGATGACGAATTTCTGCCTCCCGAAACGATAATTGTTCAACATTCTTTTAACACCTTCAAAGGTGACCATTAATATGACACTATATTTATATATTATATATAATATGTTTATGTTTTACTTAAGCTTATTTATTTTTCATTTTGGGAATACCTTTATGGTTTCCATTATGGGTAAACGCGATATCTTCATTTAAGGAAGTGCGGACTATCGCCCCCTCAAAGTGATTTGATTCGTTAATGCCATATGTGGGACGTATAAAAGATGGATTTAAAGTTATTATATATGATGTTATACTGGAATTATAATATACTTCTATATCATTATTATTACATTCCATAAAAATATGAAATAGAAATGAAAGTAGCGTTCATGCGTACGTACGACTTACCGTCTCCATGAATGGTGCATTTCATTTCTTATCCCCAAATGTAATGTACTATTATAAATAAATAATGGATATATATGATGAATGATACATCTAAATGATGAATATAATTCTGGAATTAAAATATACATACCTCTCATTTAGTTTTAATTCCATTAATATGACAAAGAAATGAAAGTAGCGTTCATGCGTACGTACGGCTTACCGTCTCCATGAACGGTGCATTTCATTTCTTACCTCTAAATGATTATGTAATATTATAAATAAATGTATATGCTGGATATATATGATATATATGATATCCAAATCAGGAATGTCATTCTGGATATAAATAACCTTTGACCACACGAACAACATGTAACTGTAAGAAGTCTACTTTCGACTTAAGAACCAAATATCAACAGAACAAACATTATTAACTTAATGATTACATAATGTTTATAACATGGAAATAAGTGATATAAAAGGAATAATAATCTTGAAAAGGTTCTTAAGCAATTAGATATTAACTAAAGTTTATTATTCAGTACATTAAAGAACGATCGAGTCAAGTTGGACCTGAGGTATGGGACTTCGTCTCAATCTCCTTTCATTGAGGCATATTTCGTTTTATACACAACTTTCTTTTATATGGTGTATAAACCCCTTTTACTTTTACTTTTATACAAAAGGAATCTTTTTCTATGAAGCGTTTTACAAAACGAAAAAAATGAATGTTTCTTTTAACATACGCGGTGACAACGACCTTTTCCGCCGCCGCGAGTATTATTTGGTCTTTGGCTTCCTCAACAAGCCGTAATGTTTTTAAAATGAAATAAATACCATATATTTTGGTATTGAAAATGGTTTTTATAATGGATTTGTTATGTAAATATATTTATGTGATATATTTTGATCAAAGTGTGGAAATGTTTTCCTTCAATTATATTTGTTTTATGATTTTATATTGGTACTTGGACATTTGACGGGTGGTTACGTGATAAACCATATGACATGTGGTGTCGTGAATACCCGGACGGGTGGTTACGTTATAACCTCCAATGCATTAGGTATGGAAGTCGGCCATATGGCTATTCCATTAAGTATGTATGGAATTTTTCCGTATGGCTATTTCATTAAGTGATATGTGTGGAAGTCGACCGTATGGTTATTCCACTTAAGTATGTTTATGTCCCAAGTTACCTTTATATGTTATGTGTTCTTTATATGGGTTTTATGGTAATCCTTTGGTTACAAAAGGGTAATTAATGATATTTTCTTCAGTGAAGAGTTTTTACTGCTTCAATAAGGTGAAGTTATTTCTTTGACAAAGTATACATGGTTTACGTGATGTTTGAAAAACTAACAGTTTTCATTCTTTGTGTATCCCTTACTGAGCTTTTTATGCTCACCCCAAGTTTTTTTTGAAATGTTTTTCACATGACTTAATGTGGAATAGGTTCAAGGATGGGATAAAGGGAAAGTCATGCTATATAAAACATGGAACTAGACATGTCTCTTTTTAAGAGTTTTTTTTTATTTTATGGAAACATAGTAGAAGTGTCTACTTTGTAATCTTTTGAGATGTAATAGTTATGTACTAATTCTCTAAAACTCTAAACCTGAAAAGATCCTCAATGTGAATTATTCATTTAATTCAATATTAAGTAATGTTTAAGGCCGGGGCCTTATATTAATGTAAATACAATCCATTGGTTTAGTATATGTTTTTGTGAAAAGGTTATTTAAGGATGACTGCCTTTACATTTTGTGGACATAATATTAAAGTTATTGTTATACTTTAAGGTTTATCTAATCTTTTATGTTGTGTTAATTGTGGTTTATTTTTTTTAATTTTATAGGAGTTATATTTTTTTAAAGGAAAACCTACATGTTGGGTGAAAATATGTCACATTCAGAAAGGTTGTAAGGCTTGAACCCATAAAAAGAGGATGATAAGGGCGAAACGCCTACCACTAGACTACGTAATCACCTAGTTAGTATGAAATTATTTTTACTTGAATGATTTGATGGATAAATGTTAAGTTAATTTTATGAAACATATTATAGTATCAAATATTTTTAAAATATTATTATTTTGAGGTGATTAATGATATTTCAAGATATGTTTTATTGGTGTTAGATATGACCATTAGGTTTAACATTAAGTACTAATTTAGAATAATGATATTATGTTTTTCGAGGTGTAATATTAAGGGAATGGGGTAACCTTTGGGGTTAAAACACTCTTTAAATTTGAGGATATACATGTTATTTTTGGATATAGGGTTATTTATGTTTAAACTTAGTTTTTATTCTTGAATTTTAAAGATTAATGTATTATATTTATCCATAATAGATAACATATGCTGAAAATTTTGATATTAGTAAATACTTGGGGGTAACTTCTTATCCTTTTTTTGGATTATGTAATCTATTAGAAGTTTAATTTAGTTTTTTAGGAAAAAAATAACCTTGAATGCTCATCATTTTAGAAAAAAGTTGATATTGTGGTGTAAATTGATTAAAAGATAAAATTATACTTATTAAGTAATTATATTTCAATATGTTCTTCATATATATGTTAAAAGAATTACTTAACCCTAAGAAAATGATCTTGGAAAAAAACATTATCCTATTATCTTCATTAATGATAAATCAATGATTTTTTTCATACCTCATTGGTATATGGTTTTGTGGTTTTTAACTTTCTCATGATCATTCTATTTCTTGTGATCAATAATCTTTATCACTCTCCATCATTATTTGGCCATTAAAATTTAATTCCATGTCCATGTTTTCATTTCACACTAACCTTTTAAAACATGGAAACCTATTTATGTGTTATTCTAGAAGATCATCATACTTCTCTTTTTCTCTTATCAAGAAGAAGTTTTAGTATCCCTTTTTATGATGTGATATTTCAAAAAAGGTATTATCAGATAGAGAACCCTTATTTTTTATGTTCATGTTAAAATTTATAGGATTATTATTTTTTAATGTTGGGTAGATTGTAACACCCTGATATTTTTAAAGAAGAAAATTAGCTTCAATAGCATATACAACATGCAATATTGTGTTTATACAACCCAAAAAATATATTATTTAAATGTGACCATTATAACCTAACTGTTAAATTGGAATGTATGAATAGAACTAACTAAATTTTGAAATGTATATTTTTTTAAAAAAGAATAAAGAAATTAAATAGTTATAAATTGATTATAAATATTAATAAAAATATTTTAAAGTAAATGAGATGTTTTCATAAAAATAATTATGCACGCAATGTGTATTTATATTAATAAATTAAATTAATCACTACTAATTAATAATTTAATGAAACATAAATATTATATATTCAATAATTTTTTTAATAATTCATCTAATATTTTTTATAGGCATGGGATAAGAATAAATCTAGGTTTATACTTATAAACTATTTTTTTTCTAAATAGCACTTTCATCGCGTTTTGCACACTCATTATTAAAATTAATTTTGGAAAATTATAGAAAATTTAATTTAAAGAATGATTTAAATTTTTGGGATCATAATTTTAAAATTATCTTAGAATTATTTTTTGTGTTAATTTTCTAAAAATATTAATTTTATTATGAATAGTGAAAAATACTAATTTTTATTAAAAATTATATTTTAATTTAAATAATTTAAAAAGTTTCATTTATAAATTATTTTAAAAGTATAATTAGTTAATTAATATTATTAATTGTCTATTTTATCTCATTGGAATAAATTCTATGTTTAGTTTTGATATAAAAACTGTTTGTACTTAAGAAAACTTTTTCATTAGAAAACTGCATTATCGTCCCACTTATGAGTTTAATTTAAAATTAATTTCTTCCACTTCTGCGAATTTAATTGTAAAAAATTAATTCCATATTTATAATTAGAATAATTAATATTATTTAATAATTTCAAATTAATTTTTGTTCATTGTGAATAGTAAAAATCAATTTTTGCGGTTAAGGTTAAATGGCTTTATCAGGGATTAAACCAAAAGATAAGGGAATGTTATCCAATTAAAGTTGTACAGTTCATATTGATGGGAATAGTTCAACCTTATATTATTTTAATTTTGAATATATGTCCATTTTTTATAATTTTTTATGGAAATGACATTATACTTTTGTTTTCTTTAATAAAATTTCAAGAAGGTCTCCTCCCCCACATATAAAAGGACCCCCTCCTATAATTTACACACTAAAAGAGAACATTAGTTCATAAAATACTTTCCCAAATCCATAACATAATCCATATCCATTACCTAGAGTCCTTATTTTGATCATAATACCATTCTAGGAAGGGTATAGTTATAAACCTAAAGAGGTTCTTCACAGAAGAGGTATAATTCTTAACCATGCATCTTCATTTCATTTCTTCCTAAACCCATTAAAATATTATAATACTATGATAAAATAATAATAAAAATTATATTCCATATACTTATATGTTATTATTTTAATTTAATCACCAATATCAATAACCTCTTTCATCAAATGGGAAATGAAACTATCGATCATGTGTACAGTGGACGACCGCCTCGTGAACTAATGTAATTAATTTTCCATCATAGACTATAATGGATGAATATAATGATATATTTAATGTATATAAAAGATATTTATGACACAATTATACTTTTTAAATTATAATATCACATCTACCTTTTTACCTTCCTATCCGTTGGAAAACGATAGTGTCATTCATGCGTACGTGTGGACTACCACCTACACAAAGCAATGTGATATGTTTTTCATTTTATTTTGATAGGGATGATAATAAATATAGTTTTAATGAATATATATGATATATATGATATAATAATTATTTTTTAATGGTGATATATTATTTACCTTTCTTTCCTTCCATATGTTATGAAAATGGAAACAATGTTCATGCGTACGTACGACCAACCTTCTTCCTAAAAAATATGATTATAAATTTTATTAATATTAGAGATTAATATAAATACATATACATTGAATATATATGATATTTATATCATGATTTAAATTCTAGATATTATGTAACCATGATCAATGTATAAGGACTAAAACTACCGAACCCAAATATACATGAAAAACAAAGAAATTATCACCTGGAATAGTGATTTTAATAAATAATAATTAATAAATAGGTGTTAAAAGTTATAATTAAATCATATATAGTCCCCGCATAGGTGGTTGTGGTGCCATGGGAATTGGGTTTTGGGGCAGTGGTCGTGGGGTTGAGTCCCCAGGCAAGTTTGCTTTCATTGCATGCACTGCAAATAAAAATGTTTAAATCATATAGGGTATGATACATATGATTATGGATATTTAATATATGTATAATAAATATATATTTATTATACATAAGGTTTTAAAATGTATGAATGAAATCAAATATGAGGTAAGGAATTTCATCTCAATTTTCCTTCATTGGGGCATATTCTATTTCTATGAACCTAATTACTTTTATATGGTGTATATACTACCATTTTACAAGTCATGTAATTAATAATTAAAACTTAATGGTATTTTATGTTTTAATTCAAATTACTTCACACAAGGGGATTTGACTTGAATGTTACCAAGTGGTAATGGGTTTCATAACTCAATTGTTTTTCATTGGGTTATATTAATTATTTATAGTCTTTATTATTATATGATTATCTATGTAATGAATTTTGATTATTTTATGTATTGTTTTAACTTTTTATGTGTATTTATATTTTATAAACATAATAAATTTATTTATTAATTATCACTTCAATTGTTTGATCTTTGTAAGTGATTTTGTCTCAATTTCTACTATACTGATACATATTTGGTATTATTAACCTATTCATTTTTATAAGGTGTATATAATTATCCTTTTATATGTTATATCATGAATTTATTTATATTTATGGTATTTAATGTTTCATTTAAAGCAATTTATTTTATGGTGGTTATTATTCAAAATTTACCAAAGTGGTAAGCGTGTATTTCACAATATCATCATTATTTGGGATTGTTTACATTTAAGTATTTGATGGTATATTTATTTGATATTTCCATATTAAAACCATTAATTTTTTTTTCTTATATAGTTATTTCTTAAAATTTTCAATTTTTCTTTTATTTTCCTCTTTTAAATACTCAAGATACAAAAAGAAGGTTTTTAAGTAAAAATGACATTGTTTTTTTATTCGTCCTGGAATATTTTTCTTCCATATAAATATTTTCTAAAAGTTATTTACAAAAGTCATTTTATTAGCAAATATTTTTTATTAAAGAAATTTGTAACCATGTTTTACTTTTTACAAAATTATTTAAAATGAATATTTTTGTCAGTTTACAAATGAGGTACTTTTTGACTTTTCTTACAAAAGTGTGAATAAAATATTTTTTTACTTATACTTCATGAACATAATTTCCCACTACCATGTCCACACGATGTTTTATAGATTACTTTATATTTTTCCATGATTCTTTTCAAAAAAAAATGTTTTCCCAAATATTCATAAATTTTTTATTTTTTAAAATTGGATTTTAAAATTAAAATGGTATTTATATCAAAAATATTTAATGGTATTTTTATGGTATTTATATTATTTAACAATAATAACCCTTTATTTTACTTATAATCCACAAGGGACATGTCATAATGATACCATCCTTATTCTTTATTTGGATAGTTTATGATCAATTTGACTAGGGAAATTATTAACATTGTGTATGTTAGTTTTCTAGTATGAATGTTTATGTTGATTATGTATTGAGTTATTATCCACCCATTTCATATAATGAATACATGTGAATTATTAAGTGATTAAAGGGGCCTGTGATAGCCCCATGATGCATCATTAGGTCTCATTAGACAAATAATTTTGGGTATTTGGGTGAGGCCTTATTCCAAGACATCTTATGCACGCAATGTGTATTTATATTAATAAATTAATTTAATCACTACTAATTAATGATTTAATGAAACATAAATATTATATATTCAATAATTTTTTTAATAATTCATCTAATATTTTTTATAGGCATGGGATAAGAATAAATCTAGGTTTATACTTATAAACTATTTTTTTTCTAAATAGCACTTTCATCGCGTTTTGCACACTCATTATTAAAATTAATTTATGAAAATTATAGAAAATTTAATTTATAGAATGATTTGAATTTTTGGGATCATAATTTTAAAATTATCTTAGAATTATTTTTTGTGTTAATTTTCTAAAAATATTAATTTTCTAAAAATATTAATTTTTTTTATAAATAGTGAAAAATACTAATTTTTATTAAAAATTATATTTTAATTTAAATAATTTAAAAAGTTTCATTTATAAATTATTTTAAAAGTATAATTAGTTAATTAATATTATTAATTGTTTAATTTATCTCATTGGAATAAATTCTATGTTTAGTTTTGATATAAAAACATTTTGTACTTAAGAAAACTTTTTCATTAGAAAACTGCATTATCGTCCCGCTTATGAGTTTAATTTAAAATTAATTTCTTCCACTTCTGCGAATTTAATTGTAAAAAATTAATTCAATATTTATAATTAGAATAATTAATATTAGTTAATAATTTCAAATTAATTTTTGTTCATTGTGAATAGTAAAAATAGTAAAAAGCAATTTTTGCGGTTAAGGTTAAATGGGTTTATCAGGGATTAAACCAAAAGATAAGGGAATGTTATCCAATTAAAGCTGTACAGTTCATATTGTTGGGCATAGTTCAACCTTATATTATTTTAATTTTGAATATATGTCCATTTTTTATAATTTTTTATGGCAATGACATTATAATTTTGTTTTCTTTAATAAAATTTCAAGAAGGTCTCCTCCCCCACATATAAAAGGACCCCCTCCTATAATTTACACACTAAAAGAGAACTTATTTCATCAAATACTTTCCCAAATCCATAAAATAATCCCTCTCCATTACCTAGAGTCCTTGTTTTGATCATAATACCATTCTAGGAAGGGTATAGTTATAAACCTAAAGAGGTTCTTCGCAGAAGAGGTATAATTCTTAACCATGCATCTTCATTTCATTTCTTCCTAAACCCATTAAAATATTCTAATACTATGATAAAATAATAATAAAAATTATATTCCATATACTTATATGTTATTATTTTAATTTAATCGCCAATATCAATAACCTCTTTCATCAAATGGGAAATGAAACTATCGATCATGTGTACAGTGGATGACCGCCTCGTGAACTAATGTATTTAATTTTCCATCATAGACTATCATGGATGAATATAATGATATATTTAATGTATATATAAGATATTTATGACACAATTATACTTTTTAAATTATAATATCACATCTACCTTTTTACCTTCCTATCCGTTGGAAAACGATAGTGTCATTCATGCGTACGTGTGGACTACCACCTACACAAAGCGATGTGATATGTTTTTCATTTTATTTTGATAGGGATTATAATAAATATATTTTTAATTAATATATATGATATATATGATATAATAATTATTTTTTAATGGTGATATATTATTTACCTTTCTTTCCTTCCATCTGTTAAGAAAATGGAAACAATGTTCATGCGTACGTACGACCAACCTTCTTCCTAAAAAATATGATTATAAATTTTATAAATATTATAGATTAATATAAATACATATACATTGAATATATATGATATTTATATCATGATTAAAATTCTAGATATTATGTAACCATGATCAATGTATAAGGACAAAAACTACCGAACCCAAATATACATGAAAAACAAAGCAATTATCACATGGAATAGTGATTTTAATAAATAATTATTAATAAATAGGTGTTAAAAGTTATAATTAAATCGTATATAGTCCCCGCATAGGTGGTTGTGGTGCCATGGGAATTGGGTTTTGGGGCGGTGGTCGTGGGGTTGAGTCCCCAGGCAAGTTTTCTTTCATTGCATGCACTGCAAATAAAAATGTTTAAATCATATAGGGTATGATACATATGATTATGGATATTTAATATATGTATAATAAATATATATTTATTATACATAAGGTTTTAAAATGTATGAATGAAATAAAATATGAGGTAAGGAATTTCATCTCAATTTTCCTTCATTGGGGCATATTCTATTTCTATGAACCTAATTACTTTTATATGGTGTATATACTACCATTTTACAAGTCATATAATTAATACTTAAAACTTAATGGTATTTTATGTTTTAATTCAAATTACTTCAGACAAGGGGATTTGACTTGAAAGTTACCAAGTGGTAATGGGTTTCATAACTCAATTGTTTTTCATTGGGTTATATTAATTATTTATAGTCTTTATTATTATATGATTATCTATGTAATGAATTTTGATTATTTTATGTATTGTTTTAACTTTTTATGTGTATTTATATTTTATAAGCATAATAAATTTATTTATTAATTATCACTTCAATTGTTTGATCTTTATAAGTGATTTTGTCTCAATTTCTACTATACTGATACATATTTGGTATTATTAACCTATTCATTTTTATAAGGTGTATATAATTATCCTTTTATATGTTATATCATGAATTTATTTATATTTATGGTATTTAATGTTTCATTTAAAGCAATTTGTTTTATGGTGGTTATTATTCAAAATTTACCAAAGTGGTAAGCGTGTATTTTACAATATCATCATTATTTGGGATTGTTTACATTTAAGTATTTGATGGTAGTTTTATTTTATATTTCCATATTAAAACCATTAATTTTTTTTCTTATATAGTTATTTCTTAAAATTTTCAAATTTTCTTTCATTTTCCTCTTTTAAATACTCAAGATACAAAAAGAAGTTTTTTAAGTAAAAATGACATTGTTTTTTTATTCGTCTTGGAATATTTTTCTTCCATATAAATATTTTCTAAAAGTTATTTACAAAAGTCATTTTATTAGTAAATATTTTTTATTAAAGAAATTTGTAACCATGTTTTACTTTTTACAAAATTATTTAAAATGAATATTTTTGTCAGTTTACAAATGAGGTACTTTTTGAATTTTCTTACAAAAGTGTGAATAAAATATTTTTTTACTTATACTTCATGAACATAATTTCCCACTACCATGTCCACACAATGTTTTATATATTACTTTATATTTTTCCATGATTCTTTTCAAAAAAAAAAATGTTTTCCCAAATATTCATAAATTTTTTATTTTTTAAAATTGGATTTTAAAATTAAAATGGTATTTCTATCAAAAATATTTAATGGTAATTTTATGTTAGTTATATTATTTAACAACAATAACCCTTTATTTTACTTATAATCCACAAGGGACATGTCATAATGATACCATCCTTATTCTTTATTTGGATAGTTTATGATCAATTTGACTAGGGAAATTATTAACATTGTGTATGTTAGTTTTTTAGTATGAATGTTTATGTTGATTATGTATTGAGTTATTATCCACCCATTTTATATAATGAATACATGTGAATTATTAAGTGATTATAGGGGCCTGTGATAGCCCCGTGACGCATCATTAGGTCTCATTAGACAAACAATTTTGGGTATTTGGGTGAGGCCTTATTCCAAGACATCTTATGCACGCAATGTGTATTTATATTAATAAATTAAATTAATCACTACTAATTAATGATTTAATGAAACATAAATATTATATATTCAATAATTTTTTTTAATAATTCAACTAATATTTTTTATAGGCATGGGATAAGAATAAATCCAGGTTTATACTTATAAACTATTTTTTTTTCTAAATAGCACTTTCATCGCGTTTTGCACACTCATTATTAAAATTAATTTTTGAAAATTATAGAAAATTTAATTTAAAGAATGATTTGAATTTTTTGGATCATAATTTTAAAATTATCTTAGAATTATTTTTTGTGTTAATTTTCTAAAAATATTAATTTTTTTTATGAATAGTGAAAAATACTAATTTTTATTAAAAATTATATTTTAATTTAAATAATTTAAAAAGTTTCATTTATAAATTATTTTAAAAGTATAATTAGTTAATTAATATTATTAATTGTTTAATTTATCTCATTGGAATAAATTCTATGTTTAGTTTTGATATAAAAACTTTTTGTACTTAAGAAAACTTTTTCATTAGAAAACTCCATTATTGTCCCGCTTATGAGTTTAATTTAAAATTAATTTCTTCCACTTCAGCGAATTTAATTGAATAAATTAATTCCATATTTATAATTATAATAATTAATATTAGTTAATAATTTCAAATTAATTTTTGTTCATTGTGAATAGTAAAAATAGTAAAAAGCAATTTTTGCGGTTAAGGTTAAATGGGTTTATCAGGGATTAAACCAAAAGATAAGGGAATGTTATCCAATTAAAGTTGTACAGTTCATATTGATGGGCATAGTTCAACCTTATATTATTTTAATTTTGAATATATGTCCATTTTTTATAATTTTTTATGGCAATGACATTATAATTTTGTTTTCTTTAATAAAATTTCAAGAAGGTCTCCTCCCCCACATATAAAAGGACCACATCCTATAATTTACACACTAAAAGAGAACATTAGTTCATCAAATAATTTCCCAAATCCATAACATAATCCCTCTCCATTACCTAGAGTCCTTGTTTTGATCATAATACCATTCTAGGAAGGGTATAGTTATAAACCTAAAGAGGTTCTTCGCAGAAGAGGTATAATTCTTAACCATGCATCTTCATTTCATTTCTTCCTAAAACCATTAAAATATTCTAATACTATGATAAAATAATAATAAAAATTATATTACATATACTTATATGTTATTATTTTAATTTAATCACCAATATCAATTTCCTCTTTCATCAAATGGGAAATGAAACTATCGATCATGTGTACAGTGGACGACCGCCTCGTGAACTAATGTAATTAATTTTCCATCATAGACTATCATGGATGAATATAATGATATATTTAATGTATATATAAGATATTTATGACACAATTATACTTTTTAAATTATAATATCACATCTACCTATTTACCTTCCTATCCGTTGGAAAATGATAGTGTCATTCATGCGTACGTGTGAACTACCACCTACACAAAGCGATGTGATAAGTTTTTCATTTTATTTTGATAGGGATGATAATAAATATAGTTTTAATGAATATATATGATATATATGATATAATAATTATTTTTTAATGGTGATATATTATTTACCTTTCTTTCCTTCCATCTGTTAAGAAAATGGAAACAATGTTCATGCGTACGTATGACCAACCTTCTTCCTAAAAAATATGATTATAAATTTTATAAATATTATAGATTAATATAAATACATATACATTTAATATATATGATATTTATATCATGATTAAAATTCTAGATATTATGTGACCATGATCAATGTATAAGGACTAAAACTACCGAACCCAAATATACATGAAAAACAAAGCAATTATCACCTGGAATAGTGATTTTAATAAATAATTATTAATAAATAGGTGTTAAAAGTTATAATTAAATCATATATATTCCCCGCATAGGTGGTTGTGGTGCCATGGGAATTGGGTTTTGGGGATATGGTCATGGGGTTGAGTCCCCAGGAAAGTTTTCTTTCATTGCATGCACTGGAAATAAAAATGTTTAAATCATATAGGATATGATACATATGATTATGGATATTTAATATATGTATAATAAATATATATTTATTATACATAAGGTTTTAAAATTTATTAATGAAATCAAATATGAGGTAAGGAATTTCATCTCAATTTTCCTTCATTGGGGCATATTCTATTTCTATGAACCTAATTACTTTTATATGGTGTATATACTACCATTTTACAAGTCATATAATTAATACTTAAAACTTAATGGTATTTTATGTTTTAATTAAAATTACTTCACACAAGGGGATTTGACTTGAAAGTTACCAAGTGGTAATGGGTTTCATAACTCAATTGTTTTTCATTGGGTTATATTAATTATTTATAGTCTTTATTGTTATATGATTATCTATGTAATGAATTTTGATTATTTTATGTATTGTTTTAACTTTTTTTGTGTATTTATATTTTATAAACATAATAAATTTATTTATTAATTATCACTTCAATTGTTTGATCTTTGTAATTGATTTTGTCTCAATTTCTACTATACTGATACATATTTGGTATTATTAACCTATTCATTTTTATAAGGTGTATATAATTATCCTTTTATATGTTATATCATGAATTTATTTATATTTATGGTATTTAATGTTTCATTTAAATCAATTTATTTTATGGTGGTTATTATTCAAAATTTACCAAAGTGGTAAGCGTGTATTTCACAATATAATCATTATTTGGGATTGTTTACATTTAAGTATTTTATGTTAGATTTATTTGATATTTCCATATTAAAACAATTAATTTTTTTCTTATATAGTTATTTCTTAAAATTTTCAAATTTTCTTTTATTTTCCTCTTTTAAATACTCAAGATACAAAAAGAAGGTTTTTAAGTAAAAATGACATTGTTTTTTATTCTTCCTGGAATATTTTTCTTCCATATAAATATTTTCTAAAAGTTATTTACAAAAGTAATTTTATTAGTAAATATTTTTTATTAAAGAAATTTGTAACCATGTTTTACTTTTTACAAAATTATTTAAAATGAATATTTTTTTCAGTTTACAAATGAGGTACTTTTTGACTTTTCTTACAAAAGTGTGAATAAAATATTTTTTTACTTATAATTCTTGAACATAATTTCCCACTACCATGTCCACATGATGTTTTATAGATTACTTTATATTTTTCCATGATTCTTTTCAAAAAAAAAAAATGTTTTCCCAAATATTCATAAATTTTTTATTTTTTAAAATTGAATTTTAAAATTAAAATGGTATTTATATCAAAAATATTTAATGGTATTTTTATGCTATTTATATTATTTAACAACAATAACCCTTTATTTTACTTATAATCCACAAGGTACATGTCATAATGATACCATCCTTATTCTTTATTTGGATAGTTTATGATCAATTTGACTAGGGAAATTATTAACATTGTGTATGTTAGTTTTCTAGTATGAATGTTTATGTTGATTATGTATTGAGTTATTATCCACCCATTTCATATAATGAATAAATGTGAATTATTAAGTGATTATAGGGGCCTGTGATAGCCCCATGATGCATCATTAGGTCTCATTAGACAAACAATTTTGGGTATTTGGGTGAGGCCTTATTCCAAGACATCTTATGCACGCAATGTGTATTTATATTAATAAATTAAATTAATCACTACTAATTAATGATTTAATGAAACATAAATATTATATATTCAATAATTTTTTTAATAATTCATCTAATATTTTTTTATAGGCATGGGATAAGAATAAATCTAGGTTTATACTTATAAACTATTTTTTTTTCTAAATAGCACTTTCATCGCGTTTTGCACACTCATTATTAAAATTAATTTTTGAAAATTATAGAAAATTTAATTTAAAGAATGATTTGAATTTTTGGGATCATAATTTTAAAATTATCTTAGAATTATTTTTTGTGTTAATTTTCTAAAAATATTAAATTTTTTTATGAATAGTGAAAAATACTAATTTTTATTAAAAATTATATTTTAATTTAAATAATTTAAAAAGTTTCATTTATAAATTATTTTAAAAGTATAATTAGTTAATAAATATTATTAATTGTTTAATTTATCTCATTGGAATAAATTCTATGTTTAGTTTTGATATAAAAACTTTATGTACTTAAGAAAACTTTTTCATTAGAAAACTGCATTATCGTCCCACTTATGAGTTTAATTTAAAATTAATTTCTTCCACTTATGCGAATTTAATTGTAAAAAATTAATTCCATATTTATAATTAGAATAATTAATATTAGTTAATAATTTCAAATTAATTTTTTTCCATTGTGAATAGTAAAAATAGTAAAAAGCAATTTTTGCGGTTAAGGTTAAATGGGTTTATCAGGGATTAAACCAAAAGATAAGGGAATGTTATCCAATTAAAGTTGTACAGTTCATATTGATGGGCATAGTTCAACCTTATATTATTTTAATTTTGAATATATGTCCATTTTTTATAATTTTTTATGGCAATGACATTATAATTGTTTTTCTTTAATAAAATTTCAAGAAGGTCTCCTCCCCCACATATAAAAGGACCCCCTACTATAATTTACAGACTAAAAGAGAACATTAGTTCATCAAATACTTTCCCAAATTCATAACATAATCCCTTTCCATTACCTAGAGTCCTTGTTTTGATCAAAATACCATTCTAGGAACGGTATAGTTATAAACCTAAAGAGGTTCTTCGGAGAAGAGGTATAATTCTTAACCATGCATCTTCATTTCATTTCTTCCTAAACCCATTAAAATATTCTAATACTATGATAAAATAATAATAAAAATTATATTCCATATACTTATATGTTATTATTTTAATTTAATAACCAATATCAATAACCTCTTTCATCAAATGGGAAATGAAACTATCGATCATGTGTACAGTGGACGACCGCCTCGTGAACTAATGTAATTAATTTTCCATCATAGACTATCTTGGATGAATATAATTATATATTTAATGTATATATAAGATATTTATGAAACAATTATACTTTTTAAATTATAATATCACATATACCTTTTTACCTTCCTATCCATTGGAAAACGATAGTGTCATTCATGCGTACGTGTGGACTACCACCTACACAAAGCGATGTGATATGTTTTTCATTTTATTTTGATAGGGATGATAATAAATATAGTTTTAATGAATATATATGATATATATGATATAATAATTATTTTTTAATGGTGATATATTATTTACCTTTATTTCCTTCCATTTGTTAAGAAAATGGAAACAATGTTCATGCGTACGTACGACCAAACTTCTTCCTAAGAAATATGATTATAAATTTTATAAATATTATAGATTAATATAAATACATATACATTGAATATATATGATATTTATATCATGATTAAAATTCTAGATATTATGTAACCATGATCAATGTATAAGGACTAAAACTACCGAACCCAAATATACATGAAAAACAAAGCAATTATCACCTAGAATAGTGATTGTAATAAATAATTATTAATAAATAGGTGTTAAAAGTTATAATTAAATCATATATAGTCCCCGCATAGGTGGTTGTGGTGCCATGGGAATTGGGTTTTGGGGCGGTGGTCATGGGGTTGAGTCCCCATGCAAGTTTTCTTTCATTGCATGCACTGCAAATAAAAATGTTTAAATCATATAGGGTATGATACATATGATTATGGATATTTAATATATGTATAATAAATATATATTTATTATACATAAGGTTTTAAAATGTATGAATTAAATCAAATATGAGGTAAGGAATTTCATCTCAATTTTCCTTCATTGGGGCATATTCTATTTCTATGAACCTAATTACTTTTATATGGTGTATATACTACCATTTTACAAGTCATATAATTAATACTTAAAACTTAATGGTATTTTATGTTTTAATTAAAATTACTTCATACAAGGGGATTTGACTTGAAAGTTACCAAGTGGTAATGGGTTTCATAACTCAATTGTTTTTCATTGGGTTATATTAATTATTTATAGTCTTTATTATTATATGATTATCTATGTATTGAATTTTGATTATTTTATGTATTGTTTTAACTTTTTATGTGTATTTATATTTTATAAACATAATAAATTTATTTATTAATTATCACTTCAATTGTTTGATCTTTGTAAGTGATTTTGTCTTAATTTCTACTATACTGATACATATTTGGTATTATTAACCTATTAATTTTTATAAGGTGTATATAATTATCCTTTTATATGTTATATCATGAATTTATTTATATTTATGGTATTTAATGTTTCATTTAAAGATATTTATTTTATGGTGGTTATTATTCAAAATTTACCAAAGTGGTAAGCGTGTATTTCACAATATCATCATTATTTGGGATTGTTTACATTTAAGTATTTGATGGTAGATTTATTTGATATTTCCATATTAAAACCATTAATTTTTTTTCTTATATAGTTATTTCTTATAATTTTCAATTTTTCTTTTATTTTCCTCTTTTAAATACCCAAGATACAAAAAGAAGGTTTTTAAGTAAAAATGACATTGTTTTTTTATTCGTCCTGGAATATTTTTCTTCCATATAAATATTTTCTAAAATTTATTTACAAAAGTCATTTTATTAGTAAATATTTTTTATTAATGAAATTTGTAACCATGTTTTACTTTTTACAAAATTATTTAAAATGAATATTTTTGTCAGTTTACAAATGAGGTACTTTTTGACTTTTCTTACAAAAGTGTGAATAAAATATTTTTTTACTTATACTTCATGAACACAATTTCCCACTACCATGTCCACACGATGTTTTATAGATTACTTTATATTTTTCCATGATTCTTTTCAAAAAAAAAATGTTTTCCCAAATATTCATAAATTTTTTGTTTTTTAAAATTGGATTTTAAAATTAAAATGGTATTTCTATCAAAAATATTTAATGGTATTTTTATGGTATTTATATTATTTAACAACAATAACCCTTTATTTTACTTATAATCCACAAGGGACATGTCATAATGATACCATCCTTATTCTTTATTTGGATAGTTTATGATCAATTTGACTAGGGAAATTATTAACATTGTGTATGTTAGTTTTCTAGTATGAATGTTTATGTTGATTATGTATTGAGTTATTATCCACCCATTTCATATAATGAATAAATGTGAATTATTAAGTGATTATAGGGGCCTGTGATAGCCCCGTGATGCATCATTAGGTCTCATTAGACAAACAATTTTGGGTATTTGGGTGAGGCCTTATTCCAAGACATCTTATGCACGCAATGTGTATTTATATTAATAAATTAAATTAATCACTAATAATTAATGATTCAATGATACATAAATATTATATATTAAATAATTTTTTTAATAATTCATCTAATATTTTTTATAGGCATGGGATAAGAATAAATCTAGGTTTATACTTATGAACTTTTTTTTTTCTAAATAGCACTTTCATCGCGTTTTCCACACTCATTATTAAAATTAATTTTTGAAAATTATAGAAAATTTAATTTAAAGAATGATTTGAATTTTTGGGATCATAATTTTAAAATTATCTTAGAATTATATTTTGTGTTAATTTTCTAAAAATATTAATTTTTTTTATGAATAATGAAAAATACTAATTTTTATTAAAAATTATATTTTAATTTAAATAATTTAAAAATTTTCATTTATAAATTATTTTAAAAGTATAATTAGTTAATTAATATTATTAATTGTTTAATTTATCTCATTGGAATAAATTCTGTGTTTAGTTTTGATATAAAAACTTTTTGTACTTAAGAAAACTTTTTCATTAGAAAACTGCATTATCGTCCCGCTTATGAGTTTAATTTAAAATTAATTTCTTCCACTTCTGCGAATTTAATTGTAAAAAATAAATTCCATATTTATAATTAGAATAATTAATATTAGTTAATAATTTAAAATTAATTTTTTTTTCATTGTGAATAGTAAAAATAGTAAAAAGTAATTTTTGCGGTTAAGGTTAAATGGGTTTATCAGGGATTAAACCAAAAGATAAGGGAATGTTATCCAATTAAAGTTGTACAGTTCATATTGATGGGCATAGTTCAACCTTATATTATTTTAATTTTGAATATATGTCCATTTTTTATAATTTTTTATGGCAATGACATTATAATTTTGTTTTATTTAATAAAATTTCAAGAAGGTCTCCTCCCCCACATATAAAAGGACCCCCTCCTATAATTTACACACTAAAAGAGAACATTAGTTCATCAAATACTTTCCCAAATACATAACATAATCCCTCTCCATTACCTAGAGTCCTTGTTTTGATCATAATACCATTCTAGGAAGGGTATAGTTATAAACCTAAAGAGGTTCTTCGTAGAAGAGGTATAATTCTTAACCATGCATCTTCATTTCATTTCTTCCTAAACCCATTAAAATATTCTAATACTATGATAAAATAATAATAAAAATTATATTCCATATACTTATATGTTATTATTTTAATTTAATCACCAATACCAATAACCTCTTTCATCAAATGGGAAATGAAACTATCGATCATGTGTACAGTGGACGACCGCCTCGTGAACTAATGTAATTAATTTTCCATAATAGACTATCATGGATGAATATAATGATATATTTAATGTATATATAATATATTTATGACACAATTATACTTTTTAAATTATAATATCACATCTACCTTTTTACCTTCCTATCCGTTGGAAAACGATAGTGTCATTCATGCGTACGTGTGGACTACCACCTACACAAAGCGATGTGATATGTTTTTCATTTTATTTTGATAGGGATGATAATAAATATAGTTTTAATGAATATATATGATATATATGATATAATAATTATTTTTTAAGGGTGATATATTATTTACATTTCTTTCCTTCCATCTGTTAAGAAAATGGAAACAATGTTCATGCGTACGTACGACCAACCTTCATCCTAAAAAATATGATTATAAGTTTTATAAATATTATAGATTAATATAAATACATATACATTGAATATATATGATATTTATATCATGATTAAAATTCTAGATATTATGTAACCATGATCAATGTATAAGGACTAAAACTACCGAACCCAAATATACATGAAAAACAAAGCAATTATCACCTGGAATAGTGATTTTAATAAATAATTATTAATAAATAGGTGTTAAAAGTTATAATTAAATCATATATAGTCCCCGCATAGGTGGTTGTGGTGCCATGGGAATTGGGTTTTGGGGCGTTGGTCGTGGGGTTGAGTCCCCAGGCAAGTTTTCTTTAATTGCATGCACTGCAAATAAAAATGTTTAAATCATATAGGGTATGATACATATGATTATGGATATTTAATATATGTATAATAAATATATATTTATTATACATAAGGTTTTAAAATGTATGAATGAAATCAAATATGAGGTAAGGAATTTCATCTCAATTTTCCTTCATTGGGGCATATTCTATTTCTATGAACCTAATTACTTTTATATGGTATATATACTACCATTTTACAAGTCATATAATTAATACTTAAAACTTAATGGTATTTTATGTTTTAATTCAAATTACTTCACACAAGGGGTTTTGACTTGAAAGTTACCAAGTGGTAATGGGTTTCATAACTCAATTGTTTTTCATTGGGTTATATTAATTATTTATATTATTTATTATTATATGATTATCTATGTATTGAATTTTGATTATTTTATGTATTGTTTTAACTTTTTATGTGTATTTATATTTTATAAACATAATAAATTTATTTATTAATTATCACTTCAATTGTTTGATCTTTATAAGTGATTTTGGCTCAATTTCTACTATACTGATACATATTTGGTATTATTAACCTATTCATTTTTATAAGGTGTATATAATTATCCTTTTATATGTTATATCATGAATTTATTTATATTTATGGTATTTAATGTTTCATTTAAAGATATTTATTTTATGGTGGTTATTATTCAAAATTTACCAAAGTGGTAAGCGTGTATTTCACAATATCATCATTATTTGGGATTGTTTACATTTAAGTATTTGATGGTAGATTTATTTGATATTTCCATATTAAAACGATTAATTTTTTTCTTATATATTTATTTCTTAAAATTTTCAATTTTTCTTTTATTTTCCTCTTTTAAATACTCAAGATAAAAAAAGAAGGTTTTTAAGTAAAAATGACATTGTTTTTTATTCGCCCTGGAATATTTTTCTTCCATATAAATATTTTCTAAATGTTATTTACAAAATTCATTTTATTAGTAAATATTTTTTATTAAAGAAATTTGTAACCATGTTTTACTTTTTACAAAATTATTTAAAATGAATATTTTTGTCAGTTTACAAATGAGGTACTTTTTGACTTTTCTTACAAAAGTGTGAATAAAATATTTTTTTACTTATACTTCATGAACATAATTTCCCACTACCATGTCCACATGATGTTTTATAGATTAATTTATATTTTTCCATGATTGTTTTCAAAAAAAAAATGTTTTCCCAAATATTCATAAATTTTTTATTTTTTAAAATTGGATTTTAAAATTAAAATGGTATTTCTATCAAAAATATTTAATGGTATTTTTATGGTATTTATATTATTTAACAACAATAACCCTTTATTTTACTAATAATCCACAAGGTACATGTCATAATGATACCATCCTTATTCTTTATTTGGATAGTTTATGATCAATTTGACTAGGGAAATTATTAACATTGTGTATGTTAGTTTTCTAGTATGAATGTTTATGTTGATTATGTATTAAGTTATTATCCACCCATTTCATATAATGAATAAATGTGAATTATTAAGTGATTATAGGGGCCTGTGATAGCCCCGTGATGCATCATTAGGTCTCATTAGACAAACAATTTTGGGTATTTGGGTGAGGCCTTATTCCAAGACATCTTATGCACGCAATGTGTATTGATATTAATAAATTAAATTAATCACTACTAATTAATGATTTAATGATACATAAATATTATATATTCAATAATTTTTTTAATAATTCATCTAATATTTTTTATAGGCATGGGATAAGAATAAATCTAGGTTTATACTTATGAACTATTTTTTTCTAAATAGCACTTTCATCGCATTTTCCACACTCATTATTAAAATTAATTTTTAAAAATTATAGAAAATTTAATTTAAAGAATGATTTGAATATTTGGGATCATAATTTTAAAATTATCTTAGAATTATTTTTTGTGTTAATTTTCTAAAAATATTAATTTTTTTATGAATAGTTAAAAATACTAATTTTTATTAAAAATTATATTTTAATTTAAATAATTTAAAAAGTTTCATTTATAAATTATTTTAAAAGTATAATTACTTAATTAATATTATTAATTGTTTAATTTATCTCATTGGAATAAATTCTATGTTTAGTTTTGATATAAAAACTTTTTGTACTTAAGAAAACTTTTTCATTAGAAAACTGCATTATCGTCCCGCTCATGAGTTTAATTTAAAATTAATTTCTTCCACTTCTGCGAATTTAATTGTAAAAAATTAATTCCATATTTATAATTAGAATAATTAAAATTAGTTAATAATTTCGAATTAATTTTTTTTCATTGTGAATAGTAAAAATAGTAAAAAGAAATTTTTGCGGTTAAGGTTAAATGGGTTTATCAGGGATTAAACCAAAAGATAAGGGAATGTTATCCAATTAAAGTTGTACAGTTCATATTTATGGGAATAGTTCAACCTTATATTATTTTAATTTTGAATATATGTCCATTTTTTATAATTTTTTATGGCAATGACATTATAATTTTGTTTTCTTTAATAAAATTTCAAGAAGGTCTCCTCCCCCACATATAAAAGGACCCGCTCCTATAATTTACACACTAAAAGAGAACATTAGTTCATCAAATACTTTCCCAAATACATAACATAATCCCTATCCATTACCTAGAGTCCTTGTTTTGATCATAATACCATTCTAGGAAGGGTATAGTTATAAACCTAAAGAGGTTCTTCGCAGAAGAGGTATAATTCTTAACCATGCATCCTCATTTCATTTCTTCCTAAACCCATTAAAATATTCTAATACTATGATAAAATAATAATAAAAATTATATTCCATATACTTATAATTTATTATTTTAATTTAATCACCGATACCAATAACCTCTTTCATCCAATGGGAAATGAAACTATCGATCTTGTGTACAGTGGACGACCGCCTCGTGAACTAATGTAATTAATTTTCCATAATAGACTATCATGGATGAATATAATGATATATTTAATGTATATATAATATCTTTATGACACAATTATACTTTTTAAATTATAATATCACATCTACCTTTTTACCTTCCTATCCGTTGGAAAACGATAGTGTCATTCATGCGTACGTGTGGACTACCACCTACACAAAGCGATGTGATATGTTTTTCATTTTATTTTGATAGGTATGATAATAAATATAGTTTTAATGAATATATATGATATATATGATATAATAATTATTTTTTAATGGTGATATATTATTTACCTTTCTTTCCTTCCATCTGTTAAGAAAATGGAAACAATGTTCATGCGTACGTACGACCAACCTTCTTCCTAAAAAATATGATTATAAATTTTATAAATATTATAGATTAATATAAATAAATATACATTGAATATATATGATATTTATATCATGATTAAAATTCTAGATATTATGTAACCATGATCAATGTATAAGGACTAAAACTACCGAACCCAAATATACATGAAAAGCAAAGCAATTATCACCTAGAATAGTGATTTTAATAAATAATTATTAATAAATAGGTGTTAAAAGTTATAATTAAATCATATATAGTCCCCGCATAGGTGGTTGTGGTGCCATGGGAATTGGGTTTTGGGGCGGTGGTCGTGGGGTTGAGTCCCCAGGCAAGTTTTCTTTCATTGCATGCACTGCAAATAAAAATGTTTAAATCATATAGGGTATGATACATATGATTATGGATATTTAATATATGTATAATAAATATATATTTATTATACATAAGGTTTTAAAATGTATGAATGAAATAAAATATGAGGTAAGGAATTTCATCTCAATTTTCCTTCATTGGGGCATATTCTATTTCTATGAACCTAATTACTTTTATATGGTGTATATACTACCATTTTCAAGTCATATAATTAATACTTAAAACTTAATGGTATTTTATGTTTTAATTCAAATTACTTCACACAAGGGGATTTGACTTGAAAGTTACCAAGTGGTAATGGGTTTCATAACTCAATTGTTTTTCATTGGGTTATATTAATTATTTATAGTCTTTATTGTTATATGATTATCTATGTAATGAATTTTGATTATTTTATGTATTTTTTTAACTTTTTATGTGTATTTATATTTTACAAACATAATAAATTTATTTATTAATTATCACTTCAATTGTTTGATCTTTGTAAGTGATTTTGTCTCAATTTCTACTATACTGATACATATTTGGTATTATTAACCTATTCATTTTTATAAGGTGTATATAATTATCCTTTTATATGTTATGTCATGAATTTATTTATATTTATGGTATTTAATGTTTCATTTAAAGCAATTTATTTTATGGTGGTTATTATTCAAAATTTACCAAAGTGGTAAGCGTGTATTTCACAATATCATCATTATTTGGGATTGTTTACATTTAAGTATTTGATGGTAGATTTATTTGATATTTCCATATTAAAACCATTAATTTTTTTTCTTATATAGTTATTTCTTAAAATTTTCAATTTTTCTTTTATTTTCCTATTTTAAATACTCAAGATACAAAAAGAAGGTTTTTAAGTAAAAATGACATTGTTTTTTTATTCGTCCTGGAATATTTTTCTTCTATATAAATATTTTCTAAAAGTTATTTACAAAATTCATTTTATTAGTAAATATTTTTTATTAAATAAATTTGTAACCATGTTTTACTTTTTAAAAAATTATTTAAAATGAATATTTTTGTCAGTTTACAAATGAGGTACTTTTTGACTTTTCTTACAAAAGTGTGAATACAATATTTTTTTACTTATACTTCATGAACATAATTTCCCACTACCATGTCCACACGATGTTTTATAGATTACTTTATATTTTTACATGATTGTTTTCAAAAAAAATGTTTTCCCAAATATTCATAATTTTTTATTTTTTAAAATTGGATTTTAAAATTAAAATGGTATTTCTATCAAAAATATTTAATGGTATTTTTATGGTATTTATATTATTTAACAACAATAACCCTTTATTTTACTTATAATCCACAAGGGACATGTCATAGTGATACCATCCTTATTCTTTATTTGGATAGTTTATGATCAATTTGACTAGGGAAATTATTAACATTGTGTATGTTAGTTTTTTAGTATGAATGTTTATGTTGATTATGTATTGAGTTATTATCCAACCATTTCATATAATGAATACATGTGAATTATTAAGTGATTATAGGGGCCTGTTATAGCCCCGTGATGCATCATTAGGTCCCATTAGATAAACAATTTTGGGTATTTGGGTGAGGCCTTATCAATATTAAGGATTTTTTGGGATACATTTATGAAAATAAAACCAATTGGTTTAGTATATGATTTAGTGAAATTGTTATTTAAGGAAGAATTTATTTACATTGTTTTGACTTAAGATTAAAGGTTCTAGTAATCTTTAAGGTTCATTTTATCTTTTATGTTGTGGTAATTATGGTTTATTAAAATTTTGTAACATTATAGGAACTATATTAATATAGTTTTGCAAAAGTACAACCTACATACTAACCCATCGCATCTGGAAAGTCCATAGGACTTGAACCCATAATATATGGGTGAAAAGGGTGCAGTGCCTACCACTATCCTATGTAATGTTTCATTATGTGTGAAATTATTTTTACTTAAATTATTTTACAAATAAATATTATGCTGATTAAGAATATAATATGATCAATTTTTTTTGAATTTTTATGATTTTGAGGTGATTAATGATATTATGAGAGATGTTTTATTGGGTTTATATATAACCATTAGATTTAATGTAAAGGGTTATTTGGGAATAATTCTATTACATTTTTTGAGGTGTAATAATAAGGGTATGAGAAAACCTTAGAGATTAAAACACTCTTTAATTTTTTGAGGTTATGGTGTTATTTGGGAGACAGGGTTATTTATGTTAAACCTTTGGTTTTATTGATGAATTTTAGAGATTAATGTATTATAATTTTCTATATTGGATGAACTATGATAATAATTTTTTTATTTTATAAAATAATAGAGGAATACCTTGTTATCCTTTTTTGTATTATGTGATCCATTAAGAGTTTATTTTAGTACTTCAAGCATAAAAAATCACCTTGAATGCTCATTATTTGGAAAAAAAGACAATATTGTGATGTAAATTTATTAAAGTATGAAATCATACTTATTAAATAAGTATATTTCCTTATTTTATTCATATAGATGGTAAAGGAATTCCTCGACTTTGGGGAAATGATGTTGGAAAAGAATGTTATGCTATTTCCATTATTTATATTGAATTAATGGGCCCTTTTACCCCTTATCGATTTATTGATATATGGTAATTAACTTTATCATGATCATTGAATTTATTGCAATCAATGATCTCTATCAAGCCCCATAATTATTTTTTCATAATACTTTTCTTCCATGTCTATATTTGTATTTCCCAATAATTTTTATTAACCCTATTTACGATGTGGGATTTCAAAAAATGTATTTTCATATAGCAAACCCCTATTTTTTAGAACAATTTAAAATTTTTATGATGAAATTTATTTAAGTTGGGGAGAATGTAACACCCATAGATTGTAAAATAATAACATTAGGTTCGAGAGCGTATACGATATACAACACTGATTTAAACACGATCATTACAACCAAGCCATTAAATTGGCGAGTATGAATAGAGATAAATAAATTATAGAAATTATGTAGTTTAAAAATGTATAAAAAAATTAATTCTTATCAATTTATAATAAATAAAGATAAAAACAATTTAAAAGTAAAAGAAATATTTTCATGAAAACCCAATTTTATGTGCACAATGTGTATTTATTTTAATAAATTAAATTAATCTCTTTTGGTGAAGGATTTTAATGAAATTTATATATTATATATTCAATTTACTATTTTATCATTCATATAATATTTTTTATAGGCATGATATAAGAAAAAATTTAGTATTATTCTTAAAACTGTATTTTTTGAAAAAGTGGTTTCATCATGCTTTGCGCACTTATTTTAAAAAATTTATTTTTCATACGTCTAGAATATTTATTTGAAAAAAATTAAAATAATTTTTTAAAGCATAATTTCAAAATTATCATAGAATTAATTTTTTAAAATTTTCAAAAAAGATTATTTTTTTGATGAATAGTGAAAATTCTGATTTTTATTAAAAATTGTCTTTTCATTTAACGTATTTAAAAAGTTACATTTTGTTTTAAAATTTTATTAAAAAAAATTAGTTAAATTATATTATTATTAATATAATTTAGTTTATTTGAATAAATTCTATATTGAATTTTGATATAAAAACTTTTTATACTTAATAAAACTTTTTCTCTGGAAAACCACATTTTCATGGAGCTTGAGGGAGTAATTTTAAATTAAAATTTTTACATTTATGTGAATTTAATTTTAGAAGATGGATTAAATAATTTTAATCATCATAATTAATATTATTTAATAATTTCAATTTTATTTTTTTCATAATGAATAGTAAAAAATAGTAAAAATTGATTATTGTGGTTATGGTTAAAACAGGTTTACCACAGGTTAAACCAAATGTTAATGGTATGTTTTCCAATTAAACTTGTCTAAATAATATTTTATAGAAATTTTTAGACCTTATCACATAAAATATTTGAATATATGACAATTTTTAATAATTTTTTTAGGGAATGAATTAATCATTTTTTATTCTTTTAGGAAATTTCCAAGAAGGTCCTCTACCCAACTCATAAAATGATACCCCCTATCCTCTTCTATACACACTCCAAGAGAATTTTTTATCCAAAAATTGAATAAATATATTCCTTACATCCCTAAACATGATCTATAGTCCCTTTTTATCATAAAACCATCATACTAAATCTCTAGGAATAAACCTAAAGAGGTTCTATGAAGAAGATGTATAGTTCTTAACCACGCATCTTCATTTTATTTCTTCCTCTTATAAATTAAAATATTATTAAATATTATAATATAATAATTCCATTATATTAATTACAATAATATGTTATTAAATTAATTTCATAACCAATATCCATCCCCTCTTCCATCACACGAGAAAGCAAACTGTCGATCGTGTGTACGAAATACTACAACCTCACGAACCGGTGTAATTTATTTTCAATCACCACATATAAATGATGGATATAATGATTTATTTAATATATATATATATATAAGATATATATTAAACAATTATAATTTTTTAATTATAATATCACATCTACGTTCTTAACTTCCAATACATTGGAAAATGATAACGCCGCTCATGTGTACTGGTGGGCTACCGCCTCCACGAAGCAATGTGGTAATATTTATATATTATTTTGATATGGATGATAATAAGGATATATTTAATGAATATATATCATATATATTATATAATAAGTTTTTAATAAATGTTAAATATTATTTACCATTCCTTTGTTTCATCTTTAAAAAAAAGGAAACAATGTTCATGTGTACATATTGCCTACCATCTACATGAACGGTGTAATTATATTTTCTATAAAGATTTTATGGATTACTCTAAATTAATATACAATGAGAATATATATTATATTTATATCATTATTAAATGTCTTGATAAGGTGGAACCGTGATAAAATTACAAGGAAAAAACGACTAAACTGAAACATATATGAAAAACGAAGTAGCCATCACCCAGAATAGTTATTTTAATAATGAAATGTTGATAACAATTTATAAGTAAATCATATATGGTATAATAAATATGATTATGGTTTTTTAATAGATGTATGATAAATATATATTATTATATAGGAGGTTTGAAAATGTACAAAGGAAATTAGACCTGAGGTAAAGAATTTCATCTGAATTTTTCTTCATTGAAGAATATTATATTATTATGAAATTAATTCTTTTTTATTTGGTTTATATACTATGGATGGAACCCACACCCCCATATTTTTTATCTATATCATTCTCACTCTCTCCTATGATTTTCAGGATGCTTGTTCGATAGTGAGGTGCTCTTCTCCATACCTCCCGCTCCCTTATTCCTCATATCTCCTCATAGGGTCTTCCCATGATTTTATTTCTTTATTTGTGATTATAAATATTTATTTTGGAACTTTTAACACGAACCATGACCGCTCTTCCAACCAAATAATCCATTCCAAACCCCATTTTTGGCACTATTTGACGTTCTTCGTGGTGGTTTGGGATGGTATGGTGGTTGTGGTCAGTTCTTGTTTCTTGGTTTGAGGGAGGCTTATGTTAGTGTTTTTTAGTAATCCTTATGGTCATGGATCACTATAAAGGCCCTTGTTTGGTTTATCCTTTATTCCTTCGTCAAAATATATTGTAATAGACTCCATTTGGGTATGATGTAGTGGTTTTCATGGGGGTTTTTGGGGTGTGTTGGTTGGTTGTTCACCAGTATTCCTAGAGTCACATCCTGCATTGGTTCTACCTTATCCTTAGGGGTTTTCTTCCTAGTTGTATAATATGTTTTTTTATTCTTGGTGGCCTTATGGCCATAGTGGTATGGTTATGTATTGAATGAAATTTTACCTCAGGTAGTCCTGGTACTATTGATGGTTGAGATTTAGATGGGTTAGTCCTTCTTGTCCCTACATATGATGGATTTGTTTTGGTGGTTTTGATTTTCATCCTTGAAGATGATTACATCGATTGGTTATGGTTTTTCTACTCATTAACAATGGGTTTTTGTGGTTCTATTCGTGACAGTTGGAATTATTTTTAGTTTAGTGTGATGTTTAGTGACTGTGATGATGGTGCAATGTCTAGTTGTTTCTATGGTGCTTCTATGATTTCTTATGGATATTCATCATTATGTTTGGGAATCCATGGTTTTGTTATGGTATTTTAGGTTTCATACTCTGGATGGAGATATAGGTTCCGACATTGATGGCGGTGGAAGGTTTCTGGATGAAACTGGTAGAAAACATGACATTAGATGACATGTGTGGTGAAAATATCAAGTAATCCTCGAGATTTATGTTCCTGGTGCATGTTGTGGATTTGGTTATGATCTTTTAATTTTGAATCTTGTTGATTTAGGGTCCGATTTGGGGTCTGTTTCATTCTCACTCAATAGTAAAGAGGTTCATTTTAAAATAAAAAAAATTAGTTTGGAGGTTTATATACCCCCATTTTAAATTTATATCATGAATCCTTCATACTTCATGGTAATTTAAGTTTCAATTAAAATTATTTCAACAAAGGGGATTAGACTTGAAAGTTATAAAGTGGTAAGGGGTTTCATAACTCAATTTTTTCCTTGGGTTATATTATTTCTTCATTGTATTTGATATTCTAAGATTATGTGTATCATAAATTTTGATTATTTTATATTTTATTTACACTTGTTTTATATGTATTTAAATTTGATACACACAATCAAATCATTGATTAATTCTCAAATCAACGATATTATCTTTGTAAGAGATTTCATCTCAATTTCCATTGTATTGAGAAATATTTATTATTATGCACCTATTTATTTTTATGAGGTATATATACTTCCCCTTTGATATGTTATATCAATAATATATTCATATTCACGGTATTTAATGTTTAATTTTAATTTATTTCTTTCATGGGGTTATGATTCAAAATTTACCAAAGTGGTAAGGGTTTGTTTCACAATCTCATCAATATTCGATATTATTTATGTTCAATTCCCCATTGGAAAATTTATTTGATATTTCCATACTAAACCTAATATATTTTCTTCTCCTATAGTTATTTTTGAAAATTAATTTTAATTTATTTCTTTCATGGTGTTTGATCCTAACTCCTTGATCACCCCTTCCCCATCAAACCCACCATGGTCATTGTGGGGTCTGGCCAAATTGATGTTTGACTTCCCCTATTCGGGTTCACTTCCCGATTCCAAGGAATTTTCTCTTCCTCCGTGTGGTTAGGATACCTTTTCCCCAACCCTACTCGTTTAGCTCCAGCCGTTGGCCTATCGTTAAAGGATGCTATCTTTTGATCTTATAGGGTCCTTGCTCAACCTTTATTTTTGGTGGTTTCTATGTTGGAGGATCAGTAGTCATGTGATGGGAATCGTGTTCGGATCATCGTCGTTGATTTCGTGTTTCAAGAGGCGAAGGCTTGCCTGCGGTGGACACTATTCACCTAGGTGAGGGTGGCTAAGACTCCCTCTCTATTTTTTAGAATTATGTCGCCTCCTAGGGTCTCAGTCAACTGACAAATATCTCTTATTTTTATAGGAAATAATTTTGTATTGTTTTGAATTTGGAGGCTCACTTTATCTATGTTTAGTGTAGAAATCCCCTCTCCCTGGGGCGCTAGAATTTCAACCTTTCTAGGATGTGCATAGAGGTTCACAGGGATAAAGAAAGCCCATCAGCTACGGTTTGGATCCATATTTCTGGTCTGCCTCTCCCCTTCCAAAATTAAGGTTTTCTTAAATCCATTGGGGAATCCCTAGGAGGATATATATACTCAGATGATGCTACTAGACATGTCTTGATGATCTCAGTGGATCAGATTTGCGTGGATTTGGACATTTTCTATCCCTTATTGGAGCAAATTGATCTTCAAGTCACAAAATCTTTCAGCTGGAATCAGGATATATACTACATCATCTTCCCCAAATAATGCTCTCACTAACTTCTATAGGTTCATTCTCTATAGGTCTACTGGAGGTGGGGTCAGAATAGGAATCAAAGTCCCACATGGGTAGAGTTAGGGCATCCTTCCAGGGATAATCTTCCTGCTTTTGTTCTGGATGGTTCCCTAGCAGAGGATAAGGCTTCTGAAAAAATATCTCACCCTAAGGTGGTTCCTGAGCTTATTCCCATCCCTCAAGGGGAGGGTTCTTCATTTTATCAGGAAATTTTGGATTTTTTCCAAATCTTCCTACACCTCTCTAGGTATTCTTCTTTAAGTCTCCCATTTTTAACTTGATGAAATATTTGGATAGTGATAATCAGGTGTGGGGGAAAAATCTTGATCCCATCTTTTGTTTTCGAGTTCCTTGCTCTCACTATATAGGGTCTTCACTAGTAAACCTTGGAATATGACAGAGTGGGATTCTAAGGAGGAATCCTAGTGCTTGGGTATTTCTTCTTGATATTATACCATACTCTCTATCCTATAGACTTTTTTTCTCTATAGAATGCCCTCCCCTCCAGGGGAAACTAAAAAGATAGGTAGAGATTAAACATCGCCTTATGGTACCATCAGAAGTTTTTTCTCTTCCCCTCTCGGAGGCTTGAACACGACACGATCTAGGGACAAAGATTTTGGTGTGTATACGAGATCAAGATCCATGTCCCAGGAGGTGAAGGCGCCCTACCATTTTGAGAAGGCCAAAAGTTCTAGAGGTAGATCTAGGATGCTTCCCTTTTAATGATTACTCTATTTTTTTGGAATTCCTAAGGTGTTGGTGCCCAGGTCAAGATAGACTACATTACTTTAGAAACTTCTAATCACAAGGCTATGATAGTTATCATCCTCAAGTACATGTAGCATCCTGAAAAGATTAAAGAATGCTCTAGGAAAATCAGAATGCATGGATACATTCACACATATCCAATAAACCATCACATATGGATTTTTTGGAACAAGCATTGTAATGTGGTTATGGTGTAGGTAGGTGATCAATTTATCATATCTAAGGTGTAATATGTCCTACATTATTTTTATGTGTCCTTTGTTTATAGTATCTATTATCCTCAATAAAGTGAGACTTTGTGGAAGGATTTATCCACGTTTGATCTTAGACCTACCCCGTGGTTTATTGCTGTTGATTTCAATGTGGTTGCAGATCCGGAGGAGAAAAAGGGAAGGGGTCCTTTCTCAAGGAGATCTAGCTTATAGTTTACTCAATTCATAGTGTCTATGGATCTTTCAAACCTAATATTTTTGGGATTCTTCTTCACTTGTTGTAATAACTAGTGGGGAATCATCGACCATGGAGTCGTATGGAACATTGCCTAGCGAACATGCATTCCATTTCTTCTTTTTCCAGAACAAAGGTTAATAATCTATTTTGTGTGTTATAAAACCACTATCCTCTCTTCATCTACTTATCTTCCATGCAGGATAATCAAGAGAGGTTCAGATAAGGTCAACTTTGGGCCAATGTACAGGGTTATCATAACCTAGTCAAAGCTTTGTGGGGCCATCCTTCCCAAAGAAATTTGTGTATTTCTCTTTATAATAAGCTATGTAGGCTCAATAATCACCTCTAGTAGTGGTCAAGAGACATTCCTCTAGTTTATGGGGAGGTTAAGTCCACCATGCATGAGGTTGAACATGTTGAAGGCCAGTTGGAGGACATGTGGGATGATCGGGTTTTTGAGGAGCTGGTAGGAGAAAAGGGTCTTATAGCCTATCTAATTATAAGAAAAGAATGTCTTGGTAGGGAGGGGGATAAAATCAAGTTTCTCAAAGATGGTGATAAGAATATGGGTTTTTTCCATGCATGCATTAAGAAAAAGAAGATGTTGTTTACGACTAATATTCAATTGGAGGATGGGTCTTTCACAAAGGACATGAACATGGTTGGAGGTATGACCAATTATTACTTCACTGATCTCTTTTCTGGACCCAATTCTTGGATTCCCAATAGGCATACCTTGAAGGAGACATATATTTTTGATGTTCTTCCTAATCTTGTATCTGAGTAGGACAACGAGATCCTATGATACATGCCGAGTGAGAAGGAAATTCTTGATACCTTAATGCACTTGAACCCTGATAGTGCATCGGGTCTGGATGGATTACCTTCTTCTTTTTATAGAGGCTCCTGGGATATTGTGAAATTGGAAGTTGTTTGTTCCATTTAGGACATATTTTTTGGGAGAAACCTACCCCGTGTCACTTATGACATCACACTTTTTCTTCTCCCCAAGACCAAGAACCCATCATCTATTTTACATTACCACCCTATGGGTATGTGTAATGTACCATATAATATCCTGATAGAAATCCTCAACTATAATATGGCTACTCATCTACCTCAGTGGGTCTCGTTGAAACAACATTGTTTCTTCAAGGGGAGATCTATCCAGGAGGTGATAGGGATGGCCTAGGAAATGCTTAGAGATATTAATTTCAAAACTTGTGGGTCTAATGTTTTCATCAAGAATGATATGAACAAGGAGTTTGATTGTGTTTAATAGAGCTTCATCAAATAAATGATTATAGGTATGAGGTTTAATTCCAGGAATATTGATATAATGTTTTGGTTCTTTAGATCTGCATGGCTTTCTATGACCTTCATGGGAAAATACTATGGATTTTTTAAATCTACCCATGGACTAATATAGGGGGAACTGATCTCCCCAAGTCTATTCATCCTTGTGCAAGATGTTCTGAATGGTCTTATTCAGAGGAGCATCAACAATGGGAACATTATGCTCTATCGTAGAAATAAGAAAGCACCTATTGTCTCCCACCTCATGTTCACAGAGGATACTATTTTATTCATGAATTATAAGAGCTGATCCTTAAGAGGCTTGAAGAAAGTGTTGGAGGATTACTGTCATTAGAGTGGAAAGGTAATCAATAATTACAAGAGTCACATTTATTTTTCCATAAGTTGCAATTCCAACTGAGTTGATTCTATGAGGAGAATTCTCGACATGAAATAAGGAACCTTTACTTTATAATACCTGGGAGCACCCATTTCTCCTAGATGGATATGAATTAAATATTTTTACCACCTCCTAAGCAGAATCAAGGATTGGGTGATGAACTGAAAAAATAGGTACCTATCGTTTGAGTGATGGATCACACTGATCAGCAAAATCCTGCTTACTACACTGATGTATGATCTCTCAGTGGTTAAGGTACTGAAAGGTGTGATTAAAAACATTGATATGATTTTGGGTAGTTTCATTTGGGATACTGTAGAAAGAATTGTAGCAGTTACTGTAGCAGGTACTGTTCGGTACTGTAGCAGCTGGAACTATTAACCTTGGGCAACTGATTTGGTCTTGGAGTCCTTAAAGATTTTGTTCCACCTAGGCCTTCAGGTCAGTAGGGCTTTCGGTACACCTTTAAGGCCTTCAGGCTACCTCAAGGCCATCGGGCCACATGCAGTTTCCCCTGACACACTACAAAAAAGAAGCATCCCCAGAAGAGGATTCAGAGCAGGTGCACTCACCAGAGTAGAACCAAATGGATTTTTCAGAATGAGAGGGTATGGCTATGCCATCGGGACTATCTTGTGCTTGCATGGGAATCCTATCCATACAGACATGTGAAGGTGTAGAGCTACTATCATGGTGCAGATGCTGGGGAGGGGCAGTTCCTTGTAGATAGTCCGGTTGAATTCCCTAAGACCTTCAGGTGTTGTAATCTTCTAGGCCTATGGGTTATTTAATCTCTGATCCTACCGGCCTTGTAAGGGTTCCCCCTCATAACTTGACAGGGGGTTATTAAAATCAATAAAAATGAAGGACTTCATGCCATTCGGGCATGGGGAAAGATGGCAAGGCTGGTTGGTGAAGGAGGGATCAATGTTCGCAATTTGGAGGACACTCTCAACTGCATGCATGCAAAGCTGGTGTGGAGTATTCTAGAAAGATGTAACCTATGAGGTATGACCATGAATTATTATTTAGAGCGTCAATAGGCAATAAAAGATAGTGTTACTACCCTCTTGGTGATGATTGAGCCTTTAGTATCGGCCCTTCATCTGCAATCTCGTTGGCTCATTGGGATGGGTGATGTTTCTTTTTGGAATCAAAATTAGGATGTATTCTTGGCTTTCTTGGATTCCCAGTCACATTAATTTCTTTAAGAGAGGCTATTTTTTTCCCACATATTACCAGAACGGTCTTGGAAAATGATAAAATGGATCAGTTTGAATGCATTAAAATGAGTTCAGATATAGATAACTACATCTTCAACCCATCTCCCTCAGGCTCCTTTACTTCAAAGGACTTTTAGTGTATTAATAACATGAATATACATGAAGATAATTGGGATGAGGTCCAATGGGTTAAAAGTATCCCTAATAAATTTAACTTTCCTACCTAGAGGGTTAGGAAAGGGGCTGTAACGATGGATGAAAATATCAAGCTGTGCGACATTAATCTTGTCTCCAGATGTGTGTGTTGCAAAGTCCATAGAAAGGATAGTACTAAGAAACTATTATTTGAAAGTGAGTGGGATCAAGAATTATGGAATCTATTAGGTGATTTCTCAGCTATCTCTTCTTACATCATGGAAGATCACTCCTTCCTAGAGAGATGGTTTCATGGGTTGGGTGTGGATGGCCCAGAGAGGCCTTCACACACAGTGGTCTTTCATGTGGGCTACTGGTACCTTTGGAAGGTAAGGAAAAAAGTTATTCATGAAGGGAAACCAATTATGGTTCACTCTATCCATGTTTGGACAAAGAATCTACTTGTTAATCTGGCCAGGGTGGTGCCCAACTGGAAGGAGGATCACTACCTTCTTCGGTTTAAGGTAGTGTCTCACAATGGCTCATCCAATAGTAGTAGTGAAAGGGGGAATTGGGTTAGGTGGTGACATATGGTTAGGTGTTTGAAGCTCAATACTAATGGATCCTATGCTCTGGGAGTCATGAGAGATGGGGTGGGGGGGAGGTGTGGGGGAGGGGGGTGTTGGTTGTGACTTTGACGGTTCAGTCTACATATCTTTCACGGTCAGGCCAGGGAAAGGATATTTAATTTAGGAGGAGTCCATGGTGATACCCATATTGCTCAAGATTTTTGGTCAGAAGGGCTCAGATATTCATGAATCTGAAACTAATTCCTTATTGGTGAATAACTCCCTTTTTGGTAATGGCGTGAATCCTTGGGCGATCATCTACATTATCAAATGGTGTTAGAGATTTCTCAACAACAACACTACGGTCGAAGACACTTGGAATGAGGGGAATAAGGTTTCCGATTACTTAGCCTCACTGGATATACCTAGTTCTAATGATGTCGTTTTTTATATTGTGGATATCTTTGATCTTGAATGGGTGAACCTGATTAGGCAAGATTCCTTGGGGCTTCATTATTTCAGACTTCCCTAGCTGCCAGTGTGGAGTGGGTTTGTGCTCCTCTTTGTTGTCCTTTTCCTTTTCTTCTTTTAATAAATAATTATAATTATATGTATCATTTATAATATATTTAAATCATATATATAATCTATATGATTTAATTATCATTATTTATTTTTGGGAAAAAATCCCCCAAGGTAGCATTGAAGTATTTTTTTAGGAGATTGTGTTTTTGGATAAAGCAAGCCTCGATGTTTTGTTTGTTGAAAAGGTGGGTCTATAAGTTCAGTTTTCTGACAAAAATGGAATCAATGGTGATTATTTGGATTCAATAGATGTTGTAGACAATCCATGATTGATATAAGAACCTCAAAAGAAGAATGGATGATCTGGAGGTGGTAAAAAAGATTAGATACAAGGTGGTGTCATTTTCAAGGGTTTTCCATATTTTTGGGCCTGAAAATTGGAAAATGGAGAGATGTGTTTTTGGAAAAGGAAGGTGTGTGAAATATTGTTGTGGTGCGTGAAATAGAGGAATGATTTTTTTTTACAAAAGAGGTGTTTTGATATCAAAAGATTGAAAATTGGAAAAGGCATGAGGTGTGTGAAATATTGGAGAAGTGTGCGAAATATTGTGTTGTAAAGAAGATGTGTTTTTCATTCTCGAAGAGGATTACAGGATTAGGGAGGTTTTTTATCATGGTTTCTGTTTTTCTTATAAATATGAGGTGACCCCCTCATTCATGGTAGCTCAAGACTTAGAGAAGATCCGAGCTTTGATGCGTGTAAAAATATGCAAAGGGCATTGCACGTAAAAAAAGATGTTGCGTGTAAAAGTTACCATTGTAGGTAAAATGAAGGTTGCATAGAATTGTTGAGATTTCATAGAAAGCAGAGTTGGGATTGCGTGAAAAAAGATATATTTTGCGCGCAAGGCAAGGGAATTAATCGCAAGGCACAGTAAGGGCTGTGCATAAAATTTGAGGTTTCCAAGTTCAATTATTGTGGTAAAGTGGTATTAATCTGTGGATAAAAGTAGAACTTCAATACAGAATATACATAGAGTTAAGGATGTAGGTATTCATTCAATTTAAGATACCTACAGGTCTATAAACTAAGAGTGGATCTTTTGAATAAGTAGTGAGCACACTTCAGTTGAGAGAGTAGTGAGCTTTCATATTTTGATTGGTTGTAAACCAGAAGTGATAGTGATTCTGTTTCGAACAATGTAAATAGAAGTGTGCTTATAGTGGATTTGGTATATCGGCACATCACCAGTGTATGCTCCTTTGATGCAACCTATGAGGGTTAACCAAGTAAAAATTTCTATGTCCTATGCATGATTTAATTTCTGTTTATACTTTTCATAGGGAAAGAGAGAGAAGAGAGTTTTTTTTAACAATGAAACAATATACAAAAGGGCAGAGGTTTAAATATGTCATACCCTAATTCACCCCCTCCCTCTAAGGGTATTTGTACTTGTGGGACCTAATAGTTGGTATCATAGGGAAGGGTTGATATTAGTGTTTATCTCTAAATGGATGTCACTAATCACAAGGGAATTCTGATCTTCGACAGAAATAATTTTCAGCTATGGAAGAATAAGATGCAACACCACTTCTGATCTTTGAGAATCAATGTGTTTACATTAGTAATGCATGGTATCTCAACTGACATCAATATTGGTTCTTTATCAGAAGCTGAGAGAAGATAAATGGATGATAACACCAAGGGAATTAATGCTTTAGGGGGATCTTTATCCAATGCTATTTATACGAAGGTGATGTCATGAAAAACATGACATGCTATGTGGGAAAATCTATTGAACATATATAAAGGAGATACAATGTTCAAGAAGGAAAAGCTGCAAGTGTTGTGGAATCAGTATGAATATCTGAAAATAAACCTAAATGAATCTATTGATGAATTCTTTGACATGGTAAATATTGTTGTGGAAGACATGCAAGGTCTTGGAGAAGTCATTTAAGACATAAAAATCATGAAGCACATCTTCAGAAAACTTCCACCTCAGTTCAATATGAAAGTTTCAGAACTGGAAGATAAATATCTGAAAGAGATTACACTAGATAATTTTCACAATACCTTGGTTGCATATTAAATGAGAAATTATGATAACAAGGCTATGGAAAAGGGTAAATCTAAAGAGGTTTCATTCAAGGCCATGAAGAAGCTCACCATTGAAGATACTCAGGAAGAAGAAGAGATGGATGAAGTGATGTCATTACTTTCTTCAAATATACAAAGAGGAAAAGGAAAGTATAAAGGGAAACATCCACTATCATGCTTTAGAGATGGAAAGGTCAGTCATCTTGCAGCAAGGTGCCCCAAAAAGTTTCAAGATGACGATAATGATGATGATGAAGGTGAAATTCCCAATAATAAGTCTTCAGCCTTTGTGAAAGGGAAGAAAATATTCAAGAGAAATATCTTCAAGAAGAAGAATTTTATTCCACAATAATTTGTCAGTTCAGATGAGTCTGAGGTTGAAGAGGTTAAGAAGATTGAAAACTACAAAGATCGTGGAGAAAATGCTATGGTGGTTGTTGTTTGTAGTGCTCAAGAAAAGGAAGAATCTGAAATTGATGAAGAAGAATAATTTGAAGGAAGAATTGATATGCAAGTAGAGTTAGAAGATTCTCATGAAGAGATAGATGCTTGGAGAGACAAAATAAATAAAGCCAAGAAAGTTTTCCATGACACCAAACTCTAGATGCAATAGTAAGAAGAAGAAAAGTCTGATCTAATGGAATAAAGTGAGAAACTCAAGTCATCAACACCAAAGATCTCAGAATCAGTAAGTAAGTATAAAATCAAGGTTTAAGAGTAGAATATGTAGATTAATGGCTTGAATAACATAGTGAAAGTTCACATCAAGAATATTGAAGAGCTTGAAGAGGAAGTTGTTGGTCTTCGATAAAAAGTTAAGGACCAAGAGAAAATTCTGATTCCCAACACGTTATTGGGAAAGTAGATCATTTAGAAGACTAAAAAGATGAAATAGGATCCTAGTAGTTCAACAAGAAAGAAGTAGAAATCGAGATCAGATGTTAAGGCTGATTTGGGGATCGATCAAAAATAGAAAGCAGTCGGGGTTGAAGTCAGAATGTAAATGCCCATTCTGAGGATAAAAATTGATATGGGTACATAGAATAATTAAGAAATTCAAAGAAACCAAGGGAAAACTGGAAATAAATAAGTGGCACACAGAAATTCACCTTTCATTAGGTGTTATTTCTGTGGAAATATAATACACTCACAAAATGTCTGTTCTATTGACATGAGATACTAAAGGGAACAAGAATAGAGGTGGAATCCAAAAAAAATAGTTATCTAGAATATATTTTAAAGGAAACTATTTTTGGTGTGGAGTATTTGGGCACATGGATAGATACTGCACATCGGCCATATAGAGGAATGTGCCAAAGTAGAATCAAAATGTTCACAAGAAACAGATCAATGAACCAATAGGTGAGTTGAAAATGAAAAATAGATTTTCAGCTTTACCAGATGAATTCAGTCCATCGTACTCTGAGAAATATTATAAATCTCAATCTTTGATGAGTGTGAAGACGAAAATATGGACCAAGAAGAAGAGAAAAGAGAAGGTAGTGGTTGCTAAAATTTCCCTTAAAGCATCAGACCATTCTGGAGTATGGATCCTTGATAGTGGTTGCACATCTCACATTATAGGTAATAAATATCTAGTTATAGGCATAAAATATGAAAAATAAGGAGTTTTCATGTTTTTAAATGATGAAGGCATGAAGATAATTGGATTGGGAAAGGCCAGGTTTGGGGGCAATGAAATAAGACATGCTGATGTCTTGGTTGTAGAAGGTCTCAGTCATAATTTTCTCAGCATCAATCAACTATGTGACTTAGGGAATTATATATGGTTTACGAAGAAGATGCATGTAATCATGGTAAGATTTGGAACAATGATCCTATAGGAAAAAATAACAAAGGGGAATATCTACCTAGTAAGTGGAGAAGAAGATATGTGATTTTTATCTAGAGTGGAAGAAAAAAAGTTATGTCATAAATGACTTGGTCATTTATTCCAGCCATTCCTAAAAGATTTGGTAAAGTGTGATGTATCTAGAGACCTTGCTAAGCTATCATGGGATCGTTCTCACACATACGATGTATGCCAGCAAGGGAAGCTCATCAGAAATATGTATAATGAAAATGAAAATAAGTCAACAAGAGTGATTGAATTGGTGCATGCTGATGTTTGTGGGGATATCACACCAAGAGAAATTGACAAAAAGAGGTAATATATTGTTTTCATTGATGAATATAGTAGAATTTCATGGTTATTTGTTATTGACTATAAGTATGACATGTTTATATTCTTAAAGCAGTACTAGAGGGAGTGCAAAAGGATGCTTGGATAGAAAATTATAATGTTTCATACTAATAATGGTACATATTTTACAAACAGTCAGGAGGAATGATATCTTGAGAAACATTGGATAAGGTATCAAGTTTCCTTGGGGAAAACTCCCTTACAAAATAGATTGGTTGAAAGGTGAAATATGATCATCAACAACATGTACAGAATGATGCTTATAGAAAAATACCTACCATAGAAATTTTGGATGGAATCAGTGTTGGCATCAGTCTACATTTCTAACAGAACTCTATTGTGTCCAAAGGAAGGAAAGACTCCGTATGAGATGTGGTATGGAAAGAATACAACAGTGAAATACTTTTGAATATTTGGAAGTAAGTGCTTTATCCTCAATAAGAAGAAACATAGGAAATTTTAGTTGCGTGAAGATGAGGGGATATTCCTTGGCCACTCAAGAAAAAGAAAAGCATACAAATGCTTTAACAAGAGGCTGAGAAAATTAGTTGAGAGAAATGATGTCACTATTGTGGAAAATGAATAAAATACTCAACAACACAGTGAAAAATTTCTTTATGAAAGTGATGAAGAGTAAAATAACACAGGAGGAGCAGAAGTGACTAATGCTGATTTAGAAAAAGATACTGATGATGAGAATGAGGAAGAAAAATATGTATCTGCACAAAATCCAAGGAGTCGAGCTGAAATTGAAAGGTATAATATCATCGGTAATCAGTCAAATCTAGTTGAAACAAAAGGAATGAAATCATTTTAGTATACATATTTCTTATCTTAGGTAGATCCTAAATGCTTTGATGATGCAGTTGAAAATGAAAACTGGGTTCAGGCTATGAATAAAGAGAAAGATCATATTGAGAAGAACCAGACGCGTGAGATTGTTTCAAGGCTAGTAGATAAGAATGTCATTGGGACTAAATGGGTATATCTCAAAAATATGAATGAATATGGCATAATTATTTGAAAAAAATTATGACTAGTATGCAAAGTGTACTCCCATATAGAGGGAATAGATGTTGATGAGACATTTTCACCGGTTGTAAGGCTGGAAAAAATCAGATTATTCCTAGCCATTGTAGTGCAATGACAGTTCAAAGTGTTCCAAATGGATATAAAATATACATTCTTAAATGGGGTTCTAGAGGAATAAGTGCATATTGAGAATCGATATGGTTTTCTCAATCATGAAGATGAGAAAAAAGTGTGCCGTTTGAATAAAGCAATATATGGGATGAAATAAGAACCAAGAGCATGGTACTCGAGGCTTGATCAATATTTGAAGAAGTTTGGTTTCCAGTATGGTGTAGTTGATTAAAATATCTATTTAAACAATGATTATAATCAAAGGATGATGGTTATGGTTTATGTTGATGACATAATATTTTTAGGATCAGATGAAGCTCAATTTAGACAATTTTCTGAATTCATGAAAAGTGAGTTTGAAATGTCAATGATTGTAGAACTAAAGTTTTTCCTTGGTTTACAGGTAGCACAAGGGAGGAATTACACTTTCATTTATCAATCCAAGTATGCCAAGGAGGTTCTAAGAATATTTGGAATGGAAAATTATAAGGAAATAAAAACTCTGGTTGCAACCGATATGAAATTATCAAAATATAATGATGGTAAGATAGTTAATATTATAAAATACAGGTATGTTAATGGAATTTTACTGTACCTGATTGTGACAAGACCTGATAGTTTTTTCCACATTCCAAGTAGTGTGATATCAAAGAAATCCCAATGAAATACACATGCTTTCAGTGAAAATAATACTTTATTATATCAAGGGCACGATGGATTTCAACTTGTGGTACAGTGAAAAAACTCAGTAGTAGTTATTGGGATATATAGATGAATATTAGGATGGATCAGCAGAAGATCGAAAATCAACATCAGGAGGTGCATTCAACCTTGTTAGATAGTTTATATCTTAGCTAAGCCAGAAATAAGATTGCATTTCATTTAGCGTCGTAGAAGCTGTGTACATAGAGCTACACAAGCATGTTCACAACTATTATGGATGAAGCAACAACTTGATGACATGGGTGTGGCCATGTAGTCTCTGATCAGAATTCAGTGTTATAATTCGATTTCTATCAATCTTAGAAAAAAATTAGTCCATTACTCAAGGAAAAATCCCATTGAGATCAAATATCATTTTATTTAGGAGAAGGTGGAATAAGGACTTGTGAAGTTGGGTAATGTGCCTACAGAGATACAGGTTGTAGACATTCTGACAAAGGCCTTACCCAAGGATAATTTTGAGAGACATTGACTGGCTATGGGAGTCTAGTTGACTCCCCACACTTGAAAAAGTGTGGATGTGAAACCCCCTCTCCATGAGAAATGACGTGTTTTTACCTAATGTACTAATATGTGTTTTTACGCTGTTTCAGAATGAAAAGTAGTGACCATTGGGTTCATTGAAAAATGGAGAGAAAATAGTGATATGGGGAGAAGTTGATAGGTGGAGCTACAAGATAGGGGGAGTTGAAAGCTAAAGAGGATTTAAAGCTATAAGTAGATAGGGGGTGTTTTAAATCTGACGAGGATAGAAGTGATCGATCATAGAATAGATATCATGGAAGTTGAGGATTGTGATAAAAGCAGAAGAGTGGTGTTGGAATTGTGTCAGAAGTTTTCCAACAATCATAAATTGGTATCAGTTTGGTATTAAAATTTAGTTTCAGAAATGAAGTGATTCATTGATGACCATTTCATATACTCATGTTTCTCACACCGAGCATTGCTCATGTGGGCTTACAGTATGTGTTGAGTGAATCCTTTGTCACGACCCGACCCTACCCGGGCTCGAGCCGCAACTACCCCAAGCCCGCCTCCATAGGCCAGGGGTTGGCGACCAGCGCCGCTGGCACAATAACTCGGGGAGGCCTTTGCCTAAGTACCTATACACACACACGCAACACACTCAATGAAAAAGTGCAGAGTAAAAGAAAGAACAAACAGAGTAAAAAAGAACAACTGCTATATATATACCACAAATGTGCATCGACCTCTAAACAGTACAAGTAAAGTGATGAAAATGAAAAAGGGGCAAAACACGCGCCCAACCAGAAAAGTGCCACAACCCGGAAACAGGTAAACAAAACATATAGCTGGAAGGGTTCCCCACCTGGAACCTGACTATGACCACCGCATGCGGTCCAATCTTGTGAACTCATATGCTCCACTGAAGTCACGACCAACCTTTCCGTCGTCTGCAAGGGCACACCAAGTGCGGGAAAATCCCAAGCATGGGTGAGTATAAAAATACTCAGTAGGATACCCTGAAGGCTCGAGGGAGCAAAAAAGGAGGTACCAAAGGGTGAGCAGTAGAGCGAACTGAAAAGTAGAGGAGTACAACTGAAAGTGCAGTAAGAGTAACAGTAAAGAGTCCAGCTCAACCCAACAAGAGGAAAGAAGGTAGACTCATCAAAACACAAGGAGCTGGAAACGGTGAGAAGATGAAATTCCCATCGAGTCTTCACAACCTATATAAGGAGAGTAGACTCGTCCAACCATGAGAAGCTAGACACAGAAAGCACGTGACATACCCTGCGCGTCTTCGCCTCTCATGGAAGGAGAGTAACCAAACCCAAGAAATGGGTACTGGAACAAGGTATATACAAGTCCATATGCTCAACAAGAAGCCCGAACAAGGTCGTAAGGGGATCTCCATCCCGTAGCTCAGACCAAGAAAAGTGAGTTTCCAACAGTCCCAGAAGTAACACCATCGATGCCCAGCATCCCGCACGTCTTCCCCGAACTACAAGTCAAGGGATCAATCTCCGCACCTCGTCACTATCCGCTTTGGGCGACACTGACTCGACCACACGGTTTTAGGTTGCGTCACAAGGACGCATCTCGGTGGGGGAAAAGATCCTAGTACTTGAGACTTCTGGGGGAACGTCAAACCACACCACGACTCGTCACTGCCCTGCAGTCGAGAGGTCTGCTCAAAGTCGACAGGCGACCCCCTGCCCAGCCCCGCTGGAGGGTCCCTGGAAGTCAACATGTTCCCACCACAGGGAGACCCAGAAAGTCGATGGGTGCCACACGGCCCAGTCCCGTAATAGGGTAATCCACTAGAGGGTGACCTCGACTGAAGTCGGCGACGAGACCACTGCCCAGCCCAACTGGAGGTAACCCGACATCGGGGACCACTGCCCAGCCCAGCTGGATGTAAGCCCGTCATCAGGGACCACTGCCCAGCCCAGCTGGAGGTAAGCCCTGCATCGGGGACCACTACCCAGCCCCGCTAGAGGTAGGCCCAGCATCGGGGACCACTGCCCAGCCCTGCTGTAGGTAAGCCCGTAACTGCTTTGGCCATACCTTCTGGATGGTACTGCTCGGTGAACATTGATGCACTGGCCATCCCTGCTGGATGGTAACCCACAGGCGAGCCCTACTCAAAACAACCTCAAACCTACTGGAAACAACCTTAGCCCTGCTGGAAACAACCTCAGCCCTGCTGGTAACAACCTCATCCCTGCTGGTAACATCCTCAGCCCTGCTGGAAACAACCTCAACCCTACTGGAAACAACCTCAACCCTACTGGTAACAACCTCTTGGGTAGAGTATCGGTGCCCGCGTAAACTTTTGGTCACACCAAATCCACAAGAACTCTACCAGGGAAACACAGAGTGATAGAAGAAACTCCCCAGGCCTCAAAAGATGATCCCGCTCCAATTCACTGAGTCACTGTCAAAGCAGACCGAGTCAACTCACCCCAGAAAGTGGGGAAAACACCCACACTGTACGAACACCCGTAGTCGCAAATGGTGTCGCAGTCCGGTGAAAGGGGAACGATACTAAAACCCTCACAACTATAGAAACAGAGGAGACAAACCATCTCTACCGGCCAAAACATCGAGAACAAGACCAGGGGGAGACCACTCAACCCTGATGGTCAGACAAAAGAGCACCAGGCCAGGGGAAACTCCACCCTGCTGGTCAAACAAACGAGCGCAGAGGGACCCTCTGCGTCGAAAGAGTTCAAAGTACGTAAAGCAGAACGTGGCATGAAAATGGGTCCCACACAATGTGTGGCTCCAAGTCAACCCCAACCAAGCGCCCAAACATTCTCAGGTACAAACCACACGTACCTCCAAGCGCTGCCGTATACTCCCAGAGTATACCTCATTTCAGCCCAAAGGCTATCGTGCACACGGCACCCAGCATCAACGCGAAGGCGTGACGTAACGACTCCACCTCAAAGGCCTAGTAACGACCAACCACATCTCGTTAACCATTTATATCACTCTCCCAAGAGTGCGTGATCACACGCCAAGGGTCCTCTACAAACAAGGTAGGGAGAACCACCACAAGAGCACCTTTCATGCTTCCACATTTAATAAGATCGCGAAAGAGGCTCCGCACAGCCAAATGAATCACACCGTTGTAATCCTCGCGAAAAAACACGCGAGTTAGACTACTTACTCGCCTCAAACGGATATCCGATGGAAAATTCTCCAACACCGCCTCACACCCGAACGACGTCCCGTGATCCCAAGCCTCAGCCCCGAAAACAGTCGGGCGCATCGCAGCATTGCGATCCCCTCAGAAAAACACGTCGAAAGCACTACTCAATTGAGTGCAATAGATATCCGGAGAAAAAGATGCATTCCGGCGCACCGCACACGAGCAGTGCCACGTGGGACCCGCATCCCGGTCCTGAAACTCAATGAACGGATCGCACCGTTGCGATCCTCTCGAAAAAGCACACAAGATGGAATATTCACTTGTCCAAAACGGTCGCCCGGTGATAAAGATGGAAAATCACCGTCGACACCCAAACGACCCTCGTGGGCCCCACACCATCGTGCCGAATTAGATCGGGCGGATTGCACAATTGCAATCCCCTCGGAAAAACATCCAGAATCGACTGCTCGCACGCCCCGAACGGACACCCGGTGAGAAAGGCGTGAAACGCTGCACGCAGCTCGAAAGACGGGTCGTGGGGCCCACGCCTCAAATCCAGTCTCAACGCCCGAAACCGCCCTGGAAACCTTCGCCTCAGCGCCAGGGTCCCAATGCCACTGACTGCGTTCAAAAATGGTCGTCAGTTGCGTCTGCACCGTCCAAAACAAAAACCCCTGAGGAAAACATCACCTCACTTAAGGGCGCGTCGTGCCTCCGAGGCCTCTCGTTTCAGGAATTAAAAATTCTCGAAACCATCTCAAAAAGACCGCCTCGCTGTTAGGTCCGCGCCGCCGTAGACGACGCGCAAAATGGACACCCGTGGCGAAAATGACGGGTGTCCGAAGCCGGATGGGCGAACTCCTCCCCCCTGGACAGCACCGGCCGGGTCCGGCCGGTCCGCGGCTCACCCGCGTGGCCTGGCCGTGGACTCCGGGTCCACGCCGCGCCGACCAGCCACGAGGATGGTCGCGACCCTCTTCGGAGACCTGCCGATCGCGGGTCTCTGTCGCCACGTGGGGTCGCGCAGTGCGACCCCGCCTCGCCGTCGCGCCGGCCTGTGCTGAAGGCGCCCCACGCTCCTCGCCCGCGGCCGGAGGCCGCCGCCACAGCGCCACAGCTTGCCGCTGTGTCACCCGATGCCGTTCGCCGTCGCCCCCAGCGCCGCTGCCGGATGGAGTCACCGCCGCCGCCTCCTCCTCGGACCGAAGCCGCGCAGCTCTGGGAACTCGCCGGACCGCTGGAAACTGCCGGGACAACCCAAAATTCCCGCAATCTTCGCCGGACCGCTGCGACCTCCTCGCGACTCGGATTTACGAACCGAAACAAGCGATGGAAAGAGGAAAACCTCTACTAAAAATTTATGTGGGTTGTTCAAAAATCCAAAAACAATTCGAGTGTATAGTTTAGGTTCAAAGGAGGTGCGGGAAAGAAAAACCCAACAAGACCCCACCTGCAGGGGCGTTGCCCGAAGCTTCAAGGGAGATCCGCTGCCGCGCCGTCGCCTTGCCGGATCTGCCTCGCCGGAGTGGAGGAGAGGGTAGTCTGTCTCCTGCTATTTTCCAGGTTAGGAGAGGAAGAGGGAGGGGGTGAGTTAAGCGTTTAAATAGAAAACGCTTAACCACCCGCCCGTCGGCCCGAACCCGAACCCTCAGCAGGGTTGAGGTTAAGCCTCCCCTAGGGTAAAAACCACCTCCCAAGCACAATGGTGGTCTCCAAATTTTAATCCGAGACCCTGTTCAAAAGTTATAAAACTTAGCGCCCGAGGCCGCCCAATTACAAAAAACGCCCCTGGGGCCATTTTTCACAGACGGCCGCGCCCGCAAAACTTACACCCCTCCTAGGGTAAACGGCATGCTCCAAACTCAACAGTGCCCTTGGTTTCCCAATCTGAGTCACCACTTAAGAGATACCTGCATTTCAACACTAAATGAATTAATTAATTAATTTAATCCGTTTAACGTTCTAGAAGTGGGCGAGGGATCCAAACATCTCGCGCCGACATGTTTTATGTCGTTCCTAGGGTAAAACCCCATTCCGAACCCATCCGTACACTCGAATACCTGATCCAGATCACTGTTTAGGAGTTATCACATTTATTTGGCGATTCCAGTGTGAATGCACTGAAAATTTAATTCCAGCCACTCCGGGGCTCGGAATCGCACGCCGTCCGAAGGCGCTGCTCTGGAATATCATCAAGAATATTCCAAAGTCTTTCATAGCAAAAACCGGGTTCTTACATCAATCCCTCTTTCAATATTTTCGTCCCCAAAAAGCAAAACTAGAAAGCAACACGGGGTACTAAGCCTACACCTGACTTTCCCATACCCAGAAGAACCCACACACAGCTCTACGTCACCGCACACAGACCAAAGGATTGATCTGTTCATGCTAGGTCGGCCCTTGCCGATGTCGTGCACCCACTCCAGACTTTGGGGTTAGGGAAAGGTGATAGGGTACCTTGCCATCCCTTTGCACGGTCTCAAACGGCCCGAAGGCCCTCGGGGGTAGCACACCTCCCCGGTCGAACCTCTGCGTCACACGTCACGACTGGAATCACCGCCCGCACCTGGAACAAGGCCCAGTGATTCCCTCCTTTAGAATATACATATGGTGAAGCACCCAAGGATATCTGGTTACGCAAGATTTCACAGTCGATGCCTCGCAAAAAAGACTCTCTTACACGCTTGGAAAGCGATGGAGTCGACACTATCGACTAGAGAAAAATGTCCCACGCCTTTTACCTTACCAAAACAGGGTTACACCCGACGCCCCGCGTCACCCTGGTAACACATCAAACAAGGAGCAGGGAGGAAAGCAGTTCACACACAGAGTCTAAAAATTCTACTGCAAAAGGTAAAAGAGATGTAGAGAGTACTTCTTATCACCTCATGCTTTGCAGGATCGTAGACATCCAAAGCTCGCGGCTGTCTGCGGTCCCAACTATCAGCTCCCGGAGCCTGACGTGGACCACCTAATAGTGATTGGAAGACCTAATGACGTCATCCCCCACCTACAGCTCCTCCCGTTCCTCTTCTAGCACCACCTCTCTGGGCACTACTCCGATCACAGTGCTGCCTCTTCCATGGTGGTGCGCCTGCTGCCTACCTGAAGCTCTCTACAACTCGGGTCGGGCAGTCTCGTGCCAAGTGACCTTTCCCATCACAAGCATAGCACCAACTCTCTTTGGACTGCACTGGTGCCCTCCGACGCCACTATGGTGTACGACCATGCCCCTGAGTCAGGTTGTCAGAAAGACACCTGCGTCGAGGTTCTGCTTGCCGACACCCACTAGCTGCGACAGACGTCTCGGCTCAAACGTGCCTGCTGGCACCACCAACTCCAGGACATGACTGGAAGCTCTCTGTCACCAGCGCCTGCTCTAGTACCCCGACATATGTGGAAATTTCCAAGGGTAATATGACAACACAAATCTGTCGGTGGAGACCCTGCTCAAACTTCCACGCTCGGATGTTGTCATCATGAACCAAGTCCGGGTAAAAGCGTGAACGGTCTGCAAAACTAGTCGTGTACTCGGCCACCGTCATCCCTCCCTGCTAAAACTGAAGGAGATCCTGAATCCGAATGGAGCGCAAGCAGGAGGGGAAAAACTCTTCACGTAACTAAGAATGAAATTCTCCCCATGAAAGCGACGACTCATCAAGAAGCTGAGTCACCAGACCCCACCAACGCCAAGCTGCTCCATGAAAAAGGTTGGCTGGAAAAGCCACTCTCTGATCTGCCAGCGTCTACACAAGCCTGAAAAGGTGAACCACTGCAACTAGCCAAACCTCTACTGCCTAAGGGTCTGGCTCACCACTGAACCTTAGTGGTCTCTGCTGCTGGAACTCACAGAGCGTGCTCAACCTGCGCTCAAGCTCAGCCTACTCTGCTAAAACTGCCTGCTGCTCAACAGGTGGGGGTGCTGCTACCGGCCCACCCGGAGAAAGGGGCTCGCATGATGGGTCCTGGACTGTGGCCTCGTAGCTCACAGGGTCATCGTCGTGAACCAAAGCTGGTATCCTGGCTAGATGTCTTCGCGGAGACATCCTGAATATTATCAAGGAGTTCCGCAGTCAGATGAGAATATATGTATATACCAATAGAAATGATGGGGAGATGACTCAAGAAGGACAGTCAAAGACTCAATCCTATGTGATGCACAAACCAATTTTCCCTACAACAAGTGTCTCATCATGCCGAGTAGACAAGCAGGTTATCAAGGTCCTGGTGAATGGATATGTCGGCCTCCACACCATCACTGGACTCCCTGGCCTGAGAGCCGCTCTCAAGACACATTAACACTGTTGCCCTATATCCCAACCAATTCCTCTTTTACGGACGTTCGCACAACATCCCAAGGAACGAACCACCTCTGATACCACTTTGTCACGACCCAACCCTACCCGGGCTCGAGCCGCAACTACCCCAAGCCCGCCTCCATAGGCCAGGGGTTGACGACCAGCGCCGAAGGCACAATGACTCGGGGAGGCCTCTGCCTAAGTACCTGTACACACACACGCAGAACACTCAATGCAAAAGTGCAGAGTAAAAGAAAAAACAAGTAGAGTAAAAAAGAACAGCTGCAATATATATACCACAAATGTGCATCGACATCTAAACAGTACAAGTAAAGTGCTGAAAAGGAAAAAGGGAAAAAACACGCGCCCAAACAGAAAAGTGCCACAATCCGAAAACAGGTAAACAAAAAAAACAGTTGGAAGGGTTCCCCACCTGGAACCCGACTACGACAACCGCACGTGGTCCAAGCTCCCAAACTCCTATGCTCCACTGAAGTCACGACCAACCTGTCCGTCGTCTGCAAGGGTACACCAAGTGAGAGCAAAGCCCAAGCAAGGGTGAGTATAAAAATACTCAGTAGGATACCCCGAAGGTTTGAGGGAGCAACAAAGGAGGTACCGAAGGGTGAGCAGTAGAGCGAACTGAAAAGTAGAGGAGTAAAACTGAAAGTGTAGTAAGAGTAACAGTAAAGAGTCCAGCACAAACCAACAAGAAGAAGGAAGGTAGACTTTTCCAAACACAAGGAGCTGGAAATGGTGAGAAGATGAACTTCTCATCGAGTCTTCGCTACCTATAGTAGGAGAGTAGACTCGTCCAACCATGAGAAGCTAGACACGGAAAGCACGTGGCATACCCCACGCGTCTTCGCCTCTCCTGGAAGGAGAGTAACCAAACCCAAAAAGTGGGTACTAAAACAAGGTATATACAAGTCCATATGCTCAACAAGAAGCCCGAACAAGGTTGTAAGTGGATCTCCATCCCATAGCTCATCTCAAGAAAAGTGAGTCGCCAACAATCCCAGAAGTAACACCATCGATGCCCAGCATCCCGCACGTCTACCCTGAACTACAAGTCAAGGACTCAATATCCGTACCTTGTCACTATCCGCTTTGGGCGGCACTGACTCACACACACAGTTTTAGGTTGCGTCACAAGGACATGTCTCGGTGGGGGAAAAGCTCCTCGTACTTGAGAGTTCTGGGGGAACATCAAACCACACCACGACTCGTCACTGCCCCACAGTCGAGAGTTATGCTGAAATTCGACAGGCGACCCGCTACCCAGCCCCACTGGAGGGTCCCTAGAAGTCAACGGGTTACCACCACAGGGAGACCCGGAAATTCGATGGGTTCCACACTGCCCAGTCCCGTAACAGGGTAATCCACTAGAGAGAGACCCGGCTAAAGTCGGCGACGGGACCACTACCCAGCCCAACTGGAGGTAACCCGGCATCGGGGAACACTGCCCAGCCCTGTTGGAGATAAGCCAGGCATCGGGGACCACTGCCCAGCCCCACTGGAGGTAAGCCTAGAACTGCTCTGGCCATCCCTGCTGGATGGTACTGCTCGGTGAAAACCGCTGCACTGGCCATCCCTGCTGGATGATAACCCACTGGCGATCCCTGCTCAAAACAACCTCAGCCCTGCTGGAAACAACCTCAGCCCTGTTGGAAACAACCTCAGACCCACTGGTAACAACCTCAGCCCTGCTGGTAACAACCTCAGCCCTGCTGGAAACAACCTCAGCCATGCTGGAAACAACCTCAGCCCTGCTGGTAACAACCTCCTGGGTAGAGGATCAGTGCCTGCGTAAAAATTGGTCACACCGAATCCACAAGAACTATACCAGGGAAACACGGAGTGACGGGAGAAACTCCCCAGGCCTCTAAAGGGGATCCCACTCCAATCCACTGAGTCACTGTCAAAGCAGACCGAGTCAACTCACCCCAAAAAGTGGGGAAAACACCCACACTGTACGAACACCCGTAGTCGCAAATAGTGTCGCAGTCCGGTGAAAGGGGCACGGTACTGAAACCCCTCACAGCTGTAGAAATAGAAGATCCAAACAATCTTTGCCAGACAAACCATCGAGAACAAGACCAGGGGGAGACCACTCAACCCTGCTGGTCAGACAAAAGAGAACCAGGCTAGGGGAAAATCCACCCTTCTGGTCAAAAAAACGAGCGCAGAGGGACCCTCTGCATTGCAAGAGGTCAAAGTACATAAAGCATAATGCGGCACGCACATGGGGCCCACACGACATGTGGCACCAAGTCAAACCCAACCAAGCGCACAAACGTTCTCAGGTACAAACCACACGTACCTCCAAGCGCTCCCGTATACTCCTAGAGTATACCTCGTTCCAGCCCAAAGGCTATCGTGCACACGACACCCAGCGTCAATGCGAAGGTGTGACGTAACAACTCCTCCTCAAAGGCCCAAGCATGACCAACCACATCTCATGAACCATTTATATAACTATCCCAAGAGTGCGCGATCACACGCCAATAGTCCGCTACAAACAAGGTAGGGAGAACCACCACTAGAGCACCTTTCATGCTTCCACATTTAATAAGATCATTCAAGAGGCTCCGTATATCCAAATGAATCACACCATTGTAATCCTCGTGAAAAAACACGTGAGTTAGACTACTTACTCGCCTCAAAAAGATATCCGATAGAAAAGTCTCCAACACCGCCTCACGCCCGAATGGCGTCCCGTGATCCCGAGCCTCAGCCCCGAAAACAGTCGGGCGCATCGCAGCATTGCGATCCCCTCGGAAAAACACGTCAAAAGCACTACTCAATTGAGTGCAACAGATATCCGGAGAAAAATATGCATTCCGGTGCACCGCACACGAGCGGTACCACGTGGGACCTGCATCCCGATCTCGAAACTCAACGAACAGATCATACCGCTGTGATCCTCTCGAAAAAGCACACAAGATGGACTATTCACTTGTCCAAAAAGGTCGCCCGGTGATAAAGATGGAAAATCACCGTCGACGCCCAAACGGCCCTCGTGGGCCCCACACCATCGTGCTGAATTAGAGTGGGAAGATTGCACTATTGTAATCCCCTTGGAAAAACATCTAGAATTGACTGCTCGCACGCCCCGAACGGACACCTGTGAGAAAGGCGTGAAACGCTGCACACTGCTCGAAAGACGGGTTGTGGGGCCCATGCCTCAAATCCAGTCTCAATGCCCGAAACCGCCCTAGAAATCTTTGCCTCAGCGCCAGGGTTCCAACGCCACTGACGGTATTCAAAAATGGTCATCAGATGCGTCCGCGCCGTCCAAAACAAAAACCCCCGAGGAAAATGTCACCTCACTTAAGGGTGCGTCGGACCTCCAAGGCCTCTCGTTTCAGGAATTAAAAATTTCCAAAACCATCTAAAAATGACCACCTCACTGTTAGGTCCGTGCCGATGTAGACGGCGCACAAAACGGACACCCGTGGCGAAAATGACTGGTGTCCGAAGCCGGAGGGGCGAACTCCTCCCCCCTGGACAGGACCGGCCTGGTCCGGCCGGTCCGACCGGTCAGGACCGGCCCGCGCTGGCTGGACCGTGGCTCACCCGCGTGGCCCGGCCGTGGACTCCGGGTCCACACCGCACCGACCATCCACGAGGCTAGTCGCGGCCCTCCGCGGAGACCCACCGATCGCGGGTCTCTGTTGCTGTGCGACGTCGCGCGGTGCGACCTCGCCTCACCGTCGCGCCAGCCTGTGCCGAAGGCGCCCCGCGCTCGTCGCCCGCGGCTGGAGGCTGCCGCCACAGCACCTCGGCCCACCGCCGTGTCGCTCGCCGTCTCCCCCAGCGCCGCTGTCGGATGGAGTCGCCGTCGCCGCCGCCTCCTCGGACCGAAGCCGTGCCGCCCTGGGAACTCGCCGGACCACCGGGACAACCCAAAATTCCCGCAATCTTCGCCGGACCACTGCGTCCTCCTCGCGACTCGGATTTATGAACCAAAACAAGCGATGGAAACAGGAAAAAATCTACTACGTATTTATGTGGGTTGTTTGAAAATCTAACAACAATTCGAGCGTATAATTTAGGTTCAAAGGAGGTGCGGGAAAGAAAAACACAACAAGACCCTTCCTGTAGGGGCATTGCCCGAAGCTTCACGGGCGATCTGCCACCGCGCCGTCGCCTTGACGGAGCTGCCTCTCTGAAGTGGAGGAGGAGAGGGAAGGCTACCTCATGTTGCTGTCCAGGTGAGGAGAGGAAGAGGGAGGGGGTGAGTTAAGCGTTTAAATAGAAAACACTTAACCACCCGCCCATCGGCCCGAACCTGAACCCTCAGCAGGGTCGAGGTTAAGCCTCCCCTAGAGTAAACACCACCTCCCAAGCACAACGACGGTCTCAGAATTTTAATTCGAGACCCCGTTCAAAAGTTATAAAACTTAGCACCCGAGGCCGCCAAATAAAAAAAACGCCCCTAGGGCCATTTTTCACAGACGGGTCGTGCCCGCAAAACTTATACCCCTCCTAGGGTAAACGACACGCTCCGAACTCAATGGTGCCATTGGTTTCCCAATCCGAGCCACCGTTTAAGAGATACCTGCTTTTCAAAATTAAACGAATTAATTAATTTATTTAATCCGTTTAATGTTCCAGAAGCGGGTGAGGGGTCCAAACATCTCACACTGACATGTTTTATGTTGTTCATAGGGTAAAAAACCCATTTAGGACCCATCCGTACACTTGGATCCCTGATTTGGATCACCGTTTAAGTGTTATCACATTTATTTTGCGATTCTAGTGTGAATGCATTGAAAATTTAATTCCGGCCACTCCGGGGCTCAGAATCGCACACCGTCTGAAGGCGCTGCTCTGAAATATCATCAAGAATATTCCAAAGTCTTTCATAGCAAAAACATGGTTCTTAAATCCTTGATCACTATAAGAATCAAAATAGGTGAATGGTGTCTGAATCGTTAATGTCGTAACATTTTATGGAAGATTTTTCAACAAACCCAATGGGGGAGATTTTTGGGAAAAAATCCTCGAGGGGATCATTGAAGTATTTTTCTAGGAGATTGTGTTTGTTGACAAAGCAATCATCGATGTTTTATTTGTTTAAAATGTGGGTTTATAAGTTCAGTTTGTTGATAAAGGGGGAATCAATGGTTATTTTTTGGGTTCAAGATATGTTTTTGACAATCCATGATAGAAATAAGAACCTCAAAAAAGGAATGGATGATCTGGAGGCGGTACAAAAAGAGCAGATACAATGTGGCACCGTTTTCCTGTATTTGCCAAATTTTTGGGCTTGAAAATTGGAAAATGGAGAGATATGTTTTTGGAAAGGGAAGTTGTGTAAAATATTGTAGTGGTGTGTGAAATATAATAATTTAGTTTTTTGTGCAAGAGGTGTTTCAATATCAGAAGCTCGAAAATTGGTGAAGGCATGAGGTGCGCGAAATATTGGACCAGTGCGCGAAATACGGTGTTGCACAGAAGATGTGTTTTTCACACTCGAAGAGAATTAACCACTCAAGTAGGATTTTTAACATAGGGGTCATGTTTGCCTATAAATATGAGGTGACCCCCTCATTCATGGTAGCTCAAGACTTAGAGAAGATCTGAGATTTGATGCGTGTAAAAATACACAACGGGTGTTGCGAGTAAAAATTGATGTTGTGCGTAAAAGTAACAATTGCGCATAAAATAAAGGTTGTATAGAATTTTTGAGGTTGTACGAAAAGTGGAGTTGGGATTATGTGAAAAAAGAGATATTTTTCACCCAAGGAAAGGTAATTACGTGCAAGGCGCAATAAGGGCTGCACGTAAAATTTGAGGTTTCCCAGTTCAATTCTGTTGTAAAGTAGTATTCATCTGTGGATGAAAGTAGAACTTCATTAGAGCATCTGCATATAGTTTAGGATGTAGGTATTTATTAAATTTAAGATACCTATAGGTCTATAAACTATGAGTGGATCTTCTGAATAAGTAGCGAGCACACTTCAATTGAGAGAGAAGTGAGATTTCATATTGTGATTGGTTGTAAACCAAAAGGGACAGTGAGTCTGCTTCGAACAATGTAAACAATAGTGCGCTTATAGTGTATTTGATACATTGTTACATTGCTGGTGTATGATCCTTGGATGAAGACCAGTGAGGGTGAACCAAGTAAAAATTTCTGTATCCTATGCATTATTTAATTTCTTTTTATACTTTTATACAGGAAAGAGATAGAAGATAGTTTTTCTTAGCAGCGAAACAAGATCCAAAGGGCAGAGGTTTAAATATGTCATACCCTGATTCACGCCCCCTATAAGGTTATTTGGCCATGTGGGACCTAACATTTATTAATATAGTTTTGTAAAAGGGACATCCCACATATCGGGTGACAACCCATCACATCTAGAAAGGTAACGAGGCTTGAGCCCACAACTGAAGGGAGACAAGGGTGCAACACCTACCACTGACCTAAGTAATGTCCTGGTTAGTTTGAAATTATTTTTACTTAAAATCATTCATAAAATATGTATTAAGTTGATTTTGAGAAACATAGTATAGGATCAAATATTTTTGAAATTTTTATTATTTTTAGGTGATTAATGATATTCCAGGAGATAGTTTATTTGGTTGAGATATAACAATTATGTTTAACATGGTTATTTGGGAAGAATGATATTATTTTTTGGATGTGTAAGATGAATGGTATGAGGTAACCTTTGAGGTTAATAAACTATTTAAATGTTGAGGTTTTTTGTGTTATTTGAGATATATGGTTATTTATGTTAAATATTTTGTTTTGTTATTTAATTTTAGATATTAATGAATTATATTTATATATATTTTATAGACTATGATAATCAATTTGGTTTTATAAAATACTGGATTAATAGCGTGTTATCATTTTATGGATTATGTGATCCATTTGAATTTTATTTTCGTGCTTTGGGTATAAAAATCATCTTTAATTCTCATCATTTAGGAAAAAGATGAGATTGTGGTGTAAATTGATTAAAGGATCAAATTATACTTATTAAGTATGTATATTTCCTTATGTTCTTCATCAAGATGGTAAAGAAATTCCTCAACCCTAGGAAAATAATCTTAAAACAAAAATATTATCATATTACATTTATTTATGATGAATCAATGGTCTTTTTCACACCCCATCAGTTTATGGTTTTATGGTACTTAACTTTCTTGTGATCATTCACTTTTTTGTGATAAATAATCTCTATCACTCTCCATCGTTATTTGGAAATTAATCTTTTCTTACATTCCCATATTTTATTTCCCCCCTAATTTTTCCCTACTTAGAAACCTAGTTAGGTTTTATTCTAGATGACCTTCATAATTCCCTTTCTCTCTTATCAAGAGGAATTTGTATTAACCCTTTTTACAATGTGATATTTCAATAAAGGAATTTTCAAATATAAAACCCCTTATTTTAGAGAAAAAGTTAAAATCGTTCGAACACAATTTATTGAAGGTGGGGATAATTTAATACCCTAATATTTTAAAATAAATACACTAGATTAGATAGCATACATGACACGCAACACCGAGCTTAAATGACCCATGAAATATATTATTTAAATATAACCATTATAAAATAAGAATTAAATTATCATGTATAAATAATACTAACTAAATTGTGAAAATTATGTGGTTTACACACGTATAAAAAAATTCATTTGTTGTAAATTGAATAGAAATAAGAATAAAAATAATTTCAAAGTAAAAGAAATGTTTTCATGAAAAATTTATTTTATGCATGTAATGTTTATTTATCTTAATAAATTATATTAATCATTATTGGCATACGATTTTATATAAATTTATATATTATATATTCAATAAAGTGTTTTATAATTCAAATAATATTTTTTTCTAGGCATGAGATAATAATACATATAGTTTTATGCTTAAAAATATTATTTTTTCTAAAAATTGGTTGTGTTATTTTTTTCACATATATATTTAAAATTATTCACTTACACTTCTCAAAAAAAATTAAAAAATAAAATCATTTTTTTAAATAAAAATCTTAAAAATTATATTAAAATTAATTTTTTGATAATTTTCTAAAAATATAATTTTTTTGATGAATAGTGAAAATAAAAAGTTTATTAAAAAATTCCTAATCCTTTAAAGAATTTAAAATGTTTGATTTTGTTTTAAAATTATTTTAAAAGTAATAATACTTCAATTATATTATTATTAATAAAATTTAATTCATTGGAATCAATTCTTTGTCGAAAGTTTATATAAAAACTTTTATACTTAAGAAAACAATTCTTTAGAAAACCACATTTTCATCACGTTTGTGAGTTTAATTTTAATTTTGATAATTTCATGAAATTAATTTGAAAAATTATATTTAATATTTTAAATAATAATAATAATAATTATTATTTAATAGGGTCAGTAAGTTTTTTTGGTCATAATGAATAATAAAAATAGTAAAAATCAATTATCAATGTTAAGGATAAAACAGGTTTACCTGGGGGTTAAACCAAAAGATAAGGGTAATTTTTACATTTAAAATTTTCTAAATCAAATTTTATATCCATATTTAGGAATTATCATATCCCAACTTAGAATATATTCCCATTTTAAATCATTTTTCATCGGAATAACCTTGTCATTTTGTATTCATTTATGAAATTTTCAAGAAGGTCCCGTCCCCCACTTATAAAAGAATACCCCTCTCTAATCCTCTCCATACTCCAAGAGCCATTTGCTTCATCAAATAATTACCCAAATCAATTCCTTAAATCCCTAAAAATTACCTAGAATCCCTATTTTGATCATAAAACCATCCTTAGAAGGCTTTATGTATAAACCTAAAGAGGTTATCTAAAGAAGAGGTATAGTTGTTAACCATGGTTCTCTGTTTTATTTCTTATTATACCCCCTTAAAATTTTATAAAAATAAAATAAAATAATAAAAATATTATCTTCCATATAATTATATGTTATTATGTTAATGTAATAACCAATATCCATTCCATATTCCATCAAATGGGAAACAAAACTATTGATCAAGTGCATAACGACCTACCACCTCGTAAACTAATGTAATTCATTTTCCATCACTGCCTATCATGGATTGTTATAATTATGGATTATTATATATAAAATATATTTATGATAGAATTATACTTCTGAAGTTATAATATTACAAAAAACCTTATTACCTTCAAATTCTTTGTAAAATGATATCGTCGCTCATGCATACTCGTGGACTGCCGCTTCTATGAAGCGATGTGATATGTTTTTCATTTTATATTGACATAGATAATAAAAAGGATAGATTTTGTAAATATATATGATATATATGAAATAATAATTATTATATAAAGGTGAAATATTATATATATATTTTCATTCTATCTATTAAAAAATGGAAACACCGTTCATGCATACATATGGTCTATCATCTCCATAAACGATGTAATTCATTTTTTCAATATAACTTTTATGGATTGATATAAATACATATAAAAATATTATATATAATATTTATATAATGACTAAAATTATATATATTCTATAAACATGATCAAATAACAAGTACCAAAACTAAAAAATCAAAACATACATAAAAAACGAAGCAGTTATCACTCGAAATAGTGATTTTAATAAAGAATTATTAATAAACACTTGATAAAAGTTATAATTAATTTATTTATAGAAATACATATATATATTATGGTTATTTAATATATTTATAAGAAATATATAAATAATATATAGTATGTTCAAACATGTATGAAGGAAATCAGAACTGAGGTAAAGAATTTCATCACAATTTTCCTTCTTTGAGGAATATTTTGTTGTTATGAACATAATTACTTTTTTATAGTGTATATAATTCCATTTTACATGTTATATCATGAATAATTCATAATTTATTTTATTTTATGTTTCAATTCAAATTATTTCTTTCAAGGGGATTTTACATAAAATTTACAAAGTGGTAAGGGGTTCCATAACTCAATTTATTTTCTTTAGGTTATAATACTTCTTCATTGTCTTTGATATTATATGATTATGTGTGTAATGAATTTTTATAATTTTTATATTTTATATCCAATTATTTTATGTGTATTTAAATTTTATAAAAAAAATCAATTCATTGATTAATTCTCACTTCAATGGAATGATCTTTGTAAGTGATATTGTTTTAATTTCTACTCTATTAAGACATACTTGGTATTATACACTGATTTATTTTTATGAGGTGTATCTTTTATCCCTTTGATATGTTATATCAAGAATTTCACATATTTATGATATTTAATGTTTCATTTGAAGTTATTTATTTCACAGGGTTATGATTCAAATGTTACCCAAGTGGTAAGGGTTTATTTCATAATCTCATCATTATTTTGGATTGTTTATGTTTAAGTATCCACTAAGAGATTTATTTTATATTTCTATATTAAAACAAATCTATTTTATTTTCCTAATTTTATTTATGAATATTATAATTTTCCTTTCATTTTATACTTTTAAATACACAAGATACCAAAATAATGTTTTTATGGAAAATAAACTTTGTTTTTCTACTCGGTTGAGGATCTTTTTCTTCCATATCTATATTTTACAAAATTGTTTTACAAAAGTCCTATTTATTATTATGAATATCCTTTTTATATATTTTAAAAAATTAAACTTTATGGTGGAGTGAGAACCATACAATAAATATAACATGCAAAAAATCAACAAAAAAATATAGAAAATGAGAGACTAGGATGTAAATGTTTTATTAAATACATTTTTACCCATTTTTACTTGTTAAAAAATGATTTAAAATGAATATTATTGTCAAATTACAAAAAAGGTACATTTTTCTTTTATTAAGAAAGTTTGAAATAAATATTTTTTACTTATATAGCTTGAAAATAATTTCCCACCATCATGACCTATTAATGCTTTAAAAATTACTTTATAATATTTTACCTAATTATTTTTAAAGAATTTTTATTCCCAATATTATAAAAATTTATAGTTTTTAAATGTGGTTTTCAAAATTAAAAGGGAATTTTCCTCAGGTTTTTTAAATAAATTTTTATGGTATTTATATTAATCAACGTTAATAACCATGTATTTTACTTATGCTCCACTAGGGATATATTTTAATGATACCATCTTTATTATTTCTTTAGAAGGTTTATGATCAGTTTGACTAGGAAAATTATTAATATTTCATATGATAGTTTTTCAATGTAAATGTTTATGTTGATTATGTATTGAATTATTATTCATCCATTTCATATGATGAATTCATTAGAGTTAGTAATTGATGGGTGGGGCCCACTATATCCCCTCAATGCATCTGTAGGTCTCACGATACAAACTAGTTACAATATTTGGCTAAGGCCTTACCCATTTATGTAATATTTCTTGGAATAAGTACTTGAAGGTATTTTTATTATTTATGGAATTATGAATTACATCATTATGTTATTTATTAGAAGTTTATTTTAGTTCTTAAGGAATAAAAAATTATCTTGAATGATCATCATTTGGGGAAAAAGAAGAGATTGTGGTGTGAAATAATTAAAGAATGAAATTATACTTATTAAGTAATTATATTTCCTTATTTAATTAATATATATGGTAAATTAATTCCAAAACCATAGGAAAATTATATTGAAACAAAAAACATTATCCTATTACCTTCATTTTTGATGAATCAATGGTATTTTTCATACATCATCTATTTATGATTTTATGGTCGCTAAGTTTTTCACAATCATTAAATTTCTTGTGATCAATGATCTCTATCAATATTTATATTTATTTGGGAATTAATCCTTTCTTCCATATCCATATCTCCATTTCCCACTAATTGTTTCCTACTTGAAAACCTGGTTATGTGTTATTCTATAAAACCTTCATACTTCACTTTCTCTCTTATTAAGTGGAAGTTTTATTAACCTTTTGTATGATGTGATATTTAAAAAATGGTATTTTAAGATATAGAACCATTTTTTTGAGAAAAGTATTAAATTTTGATGATGTGATTTATTAAAGGTAGGTATAATGTAACACCCTAGTATTTCAAAATAATATCATTAGGTTCGATAGTGTAAACAGCATGCACCACTGAGCATAAAAAACCAGAAAAATATATTATTGAAATATGACCTTTATAACATAGACATTAAGTTGGTGACTATGGATAAAAATAACTAAATTATGAAAATTATATGGTTTAAACATGTATAAAAAATTCATTCATTATAAATTGATTATAAAAAATATCATTTGAGAGTAAAAGAAATGTTTTCTTGGAAAATTATTTTTATGCACGTAATGTATATTTATATTAATAAATTAAAGTAAACACTATTGGAAAATTATTGCAAATAATTTTTTTATATTATATAATTAATAAATTATTTTAGTCTTTATCAAATATTTTTTCTAAGAATGGGATAATCATAAATTCAGTTTTATGCTTAAAAACCATATTAAAAAATAGCTTCATTATATTTTCCATACTTATTAGTAAAATTAAATTTGCACTTAAATAAAATGCTTCATAGAATATTAAAATCATTTTTTAAATCAACTTTTCAAAATTATCTTAGAATTAATTTTTATCATTTTTAGAAAAGATTAATTTTTTGATAAACAGTGAAAACACTGTTTTTATTAAAAATTAACTTTTCGATTAAAGAATTTAAAATTTTTATTTTTTATTTAAAAATTTATTTAAAAATAAAATTAGTTTATTTATTTTATTAGTAATACAATATAGTTAATTGGATATAATTATATATTGAACTTTGATATAAAAACATTTTATACTTAAGAAACCGTTTTTTGGAAAACCACATTTTCATCATTCTTATGGTTTTAATTTTAATTAAATCCTTCAAATTATGTGAAAATAATTTTAAAAAATAGATTAAATATTTTACATTATCATAATTAATATTATTTAATAATTTAAATTTAAATTTTGGTCAAATTGAATAGTAAATTTAGTGAAAATTAATTATCGTGATCAATGTTAAAACGGGTTTACTAGGGGTTAAACCAAAAGATAACAGTAGGTTTTCCAATTAAAATTATCTAAATAGTATTTTATGGGAATATTTAAACATTAAACTATCCCAAATTATAATTTATGATAATTTTTCTTGGTAATGACTATCATTTTGTAATCTTTCATAAAATTTCCAAGGTCCCCTCCACATATAAAAGGACAATCCTATCCTTTATTATATACACTACAATATAAAGTTTTTCCAATAAATTCAAAAATTAATTCCTTATATCCCAACCCATGACCTATAGTCTTTTTTTATTATAAAACCATCATAGGAAGGCTTTAGGTATAAACTTAAAGAGGTTCTTCGAAGAAGAGGTATCGTTCTTAACCATGTGTCCTCATTTTATTTCATACTATTCCCTCTTAATATATTCTCCAAATATGATAAAATAATAAAACCAATATATTTAATATACTGATATTTTTTATGTAAATTTAATAACCTATATCCATCCCCTATTCAATCAAATGAGAAATGAAATTGTCGATCGTGTGTACGGTGAACTACTGCCTCATGAACCGTTGTAATTAATTTTTTATATCTATATCTCAATGATGGATATAATGTATATATAATATATTTATTACATAATTATACTTATAAAATTATAATATCACATTTTCCTTCTTTCCTTCCAATTCGTTGGAAAACGATAACGTCGCTTGTGGGTACTTGTGGACTACCACCTCCATGAAGCTATGTGATATGTTTCTCATTTAATTTTGACATGGATAATAATAAGGATATAATTAATTAATATATATGATATATATTATATAATAATTATTATTTAAAGTTGAAATATTATTTACCTTTCTTTCATTCCATTAGTTTAAAAAATAGAAACAATGTTCATGTGTACGTATGACCTACCGTATCCATGAACGATGTAATTCATTTTTTACCTAAATTTTATGGATTAATATAAATAAATATAAAATGAATATATATTATATTTAATCATGATTAAAATTATGGATATTGTTAAACCATGATCAAATTACAAGGACCAAAAGTACCGAACCAAAAAATACATGAAAAATGAAGCTGTTATCACTCAGAATATTGATTTTAATAATGAATTGATAATAAATAGGCTATAAAAAGTTATAAGTAAATAATATATGGTATGATAAATATTATTATGGTTATTTAATTTATTTAAAATATTTATATTTTTTTATACAAGAGGTTCAAACATGTTCCAAGGAAATAGGACTAGAGGTAAGGAATTTAATCTGAATTTTCCTTCATTGAGGTGTATTTTATTATTATGCACATAATTAAATTTATATGGTGAATATAATAAAATTTTAAATTTTATATCTTGATTCCTTTATAATTAATTTTATTTTAAGTTTTAATTCAAATTATTTTATCCAAGGGGATTTTACTTTAAAGTTACATAGTGGTAAGCGATTTCATAACTCAATTTCTTTTCATTGGGTTATATTACTTATTCATTTTATTTGATATTATAAGATTTTATTTGTAATGAATTTTTTATTATTTTATGCTTTATTTTCGATTTTTTATGTGGATTTAAATTCAATACAAACAATCAATTCATTTATTAATTCTCACTTCAATAGTATGATCATTATAACAGATTTCGTCTCAATTCACACTCTATTGATATATATTTGCTATTATGATTATATTTATTTTTATAAGGTGTATCTACTTCCCCTTTTATATTTTAAATCATAAAAATATTCATATTCAAGATATTTAATGTTTCATTTGAAGTTATTTCTTTCAAGGGGGTTATGATTCAAAAGTTACCAAAGTGGTAAAGGGTTTATTTCAGAGTCTCATGATATTCGAGATTGTCTACATTTAAGTATCTACTGGAAGTTTATTTGGTATTTTAATATTAAAATAAAAATATATTATTTCTATATGTTTATTTATGAAAATTATATTTTTCTATTAATTTTCCTATTTTAAACAATAATGATACAGAAAAAATGTTTTTAAGTAAAACCGACTTTTTTTTTCTGCTAAAACATGAATATTTTTCTTCTATATCAATATTTTCCTAAAATTGTTTTAAAAAAGAATTTTTTTTAATAAAATGATTTTTTAAATACTTTTTACCCATGTTTGAATATTTAAAAAATAATTTCAATGTAATCTTTTTTTTACTTTCAAAACGAGGTATTTTTTTTATTTTCTTAAAAAAGTGTGAAAGGAATTTTTTTAATTATAAAAAATGAAAAAAAATTCCCACCATCATGACCAATCAATGTTTTTTAATCTTACATTATAATATTACATGATTCTTTTCAAAGAAAGTATTTTCATAATATTTTGTAAATTTTTATTTTTCAAAATTGGATTTCAATATGAAAAGGGTATTTTCCTAAAGAATGCTTTTAATGATATTTTTATAGTATTTTTATTCATCAAATACAATAACCTATTATTTTACTTATTCTGCACTGGGGAAACATTGTAATGATACCATCCTTCTAATTCCTATGGATAGTTTATATTCCAGTTGAATGGGGAAATTATTAAAAAAATTTATGTTATTTTTTAAATAAAAATGTTTATATTGATTATGTTTTGAATTATTATTCACCCCTTTAATATAATTAATGTGTTATACTTATTAAGATATGATAGGGGCCTACTATTTCTCCTCAATCCATCCGTAGGTCTCATGAGATGAACTAGTTTGGGAATTTGGCTGAGGACTTACCCATTTATGTAAGATTTCATTGAATGAGGCCTTGATGGTATGTTTATGATGTATAGTATTATGAATTCCAAAATTATGAAATTACTTATTAATAATAATGAGATTATTTGAATAGTTATGATATCCATGTATAAGTTTCAAGTTCACGTGATTAGATATATGGTATTATTTTATCATCATTTATCAATTCCTTATTACTCTTGTGCTCAAGTTATAGATTAAATGGAATGTGTTTTTAGTTATTTACCTTTCTATATTAATTATTTCTTATTTATTACATGGTATAGTCCATTTTACATAAACCTTACTAATAATATAATCCCACCATTTATTTTTTTCCCTTTCTTTGGGATACCAGGAAGTTTGCTATGATTAATAAGCAAAGATATTCTAGAGAGAATATTTATGTTCTCAAATAAAATTACTTTGTTTTTATGTTTTCAAATTCATGTTAGATTCAAGTATGAATCTATTTTTCCAATACTAATAAAATATTTGATAGTCAAGATGTGAATCCTTGTTTCTAGTGCCAATTTAATAAATCACCCACTAAATATAGGCTACTAGAGTCAGGGTATTTACAATTCTAAATAATTATTGATTTTTTTGAGATAGGGGACTCTAAACCAATATCCACAACCATTTAAATGGGGTTAGAGTTTTCAAGGGATGTTGAAGGTAAGAAAACTGATCAAATATAATTTAGAAATCTGATTTGTATATTGGTACATTTCATATATTAGAGACTAAATATTTTCTATATTGTGAGTATTTATGTAAAATATCATAGTGACCAAATGGATTCACATTTTATAGCTGCTAAAAGAGTCCTTATATATATCAAGCTAACTATAGGTATTTTGTTGTTATACATGAGTTGAAATAATTTAAATATATTTGGATTTCAATATTTAGACTAGGAAGGTGAATGTGATTATAATCAGTCCACTTTAGGTGTATTTTTTCTCTTGTGAGAGAGATATGTGAGTTTGTAATGAAAGAAATATAACTCAATTACATTGAGTACTATAATGTATAAATATATTGATTTTATTAGTGCCTGCACTCATATGATTCAGATCACATTAGGTTAGATGATTTAAGGGTGAATATGGAAGATCCACTAACAATTTTATGTGATAATAAAAGTTTAATAGATCATTGTAAAATTCTAGTGTAGTACTCAATGTCTAATCATATTGGGGAGCAGTTTCAAGTAGTCATAGTCTGTATGATTTCCTTAACACCTACAGGTTCTGTAATGTATCCAAGCCTATAGGAAATGTAATGTTTTAGTTCCCCTTCAATCCTTAAAAGGGGGATTATCAAAAATCAATAAAAAAAAAAGGCCTTCGGGCCATTCAGGTTTATGTATATTGATATCATATTTCATTTTAGTTAGGAGAAAGTGGAAAATGGAGACATAAATATGGAATTTATTCAAACCTAGATTAACTAGCATATATATTAACCATATCTATACCTATGGACATATTTGAGATATTATGGATGAAAATTAATTTTCATCCCCCAAATCATTAAAAATATTTAAGAGGTACCCCCAATGAGCCTTGTATTATGTTTTAAATGGGGAAAAAGTAATGAAAAACTCATTTCATGGTGGAGCACATTTTTCCTTTATAAAGGGATGAAGAATAGGTGTATTTCCTATCATTATTTTTCCATAGTTGTGGTTATTGTGAAGAGGGGGATAAGACAATGGATGAGGTGACTACATTAATTTATGGGAAACATCTTATCACTTGGCTAAATATTTGATTTTCACCAAGAGATGGAGTTATCTAAAAAACTACTATAACCTATGGTGTGGTGTCAATATGTTTTTCAACTAACAAAATATATTATTTGGAGTTTATTGAATTATATAATAAATTTCAATAAGTGGGTTTAAAATAGTTACATGGGTTGATAATAAATCCAAAGGGGAATATTGAAGTGCACTTGGAATTGTTGAAGAAATTTTATCTACTGTAAAATTTGATTAAAATTATTTATGAGATGTTTTATATGTGTTTTTTAATTTTTGATAAGCCTTGGAGATCAGTGGAGAGGATTTGGAAGCATTTTTGGTAGTCATGAATTAAATTATGGAAAAGTAATTGAATCTTCGTAAGTATCATTTTATCTTCATGAATAATGATCATTTGTAGAGCTGTAAGGATCATTTATCCTTATAGAGATACTTTATAAATACGATTCATAAGTATTTTGGACACGTAAGTATTATTTTTACAAATATATAACTTTTATCACATAAGCATCACCCCATAAACACTATTCTATAATCATCATTTTCGATGCGTATAAGGTTGAATGTAATGAAGCCATAAGGGTGACCCTGTAAGATTGCTAAGCTATAAGGATGAACCTTAAGCATGTGGTTCAATAACTATGAACATATAAATATTATTATCCATAATTATTTCCCTATAAGTATGTAGAGACCATAAATATCATTCTTTTAAAAAATCAAGAATCAGGGAGACTAATTTTTTCAATGATTTTTTGTTCATTTATTTTCAAAATATCAGGGGATCAGTCAATATCCATGATTCTAGAAAATATTCAAAGAATTTTTTTTGGATATTAAATGATATATACCATAACTAAATCTTATGGGGATTTGGAATTCAAATATTCAAAATTATTCTTCAGAACTGTTAAAATTATTTTTTATTAATTTCTTACTGAGAGTTTTGATGCAGCTGAAAAATAAATAGTTTCAAAAATCATTTTAGAAAAAATTATTCAAATTTTGTGTGAGAATATTGAAAAGATAAAGTTAATATTTGGAATATGTTGGATAATTTTGAGAGATCTCTATATACTCTACTACGCCAAAGAGAGAGAAACTAAAAATATTGACTTCTATTATATCTTTGTTCTTGAGGAGGTCGAGGAAAGTTAATCAGATTATAATTGATCTAGACGTTTTCTACTGTGGAGTAAAAAAATCATTCATGTTTTCATGCTCTCATGCATGAATATTCCATCTTTAAGAAACCATGAGAATAGGTTGATGTGTTTCTATAGTTATTAAATACTACAAGTAATCAAATTCCTCTAATAAGAAGATCCTTTTAATGTTTAGGCATCCGGTTATCTATTTAAGATCTGATTCATTCCAAAGAAAATGAATATTATTTTATTTTTTAAAAATGTTGGGGCTGAAGTCTCATTAATTATTAAAGCAAAGTAAAGACCTATTTAAATGGGTAGAGGGAGATCCAATACATATCCCGAAGTCCCGGTGGGAATTTAGCCCATTACATGGCCCTAGGACCATATTTATGGCCCAAGGCCCATTATGTGAATAATACTACTACAGTACCCGACTGGTACAGTACCACACAGTACCTGCCGCTGCAACAATTTCCTACCGCTGCTACAGTAACCATTCACTGCTAGAGTCCATGCCGTTGCTATAACGGCACCACTGCTATAGGACTACTACAGTACTTGTGCCCAATGGGTTACAAACCCCCATTTTTCATGTAGGATTATAAGGTTCTTATTACTAAGACAAACCCCAACTACAAAGGAATATTATTTGATTAATACGTGTTATTTTCTAAATAATTATAAGCATTCAACAATGGGAAGTGGATGATACATTCCCACATAGACAGGTGGATAAAACCTTCTCAAACCTTATGTGCCAATTGTTTTAAATTTTTAATCATAGTAAATTATAATTATAATAAAATTCATGAATAATACAAAGGATGATGATAGAAATGAGTCAGATCTCACATTGAGGCAGAACCTTGTAAAATTTCTTATGTTTTTGGTTTCTTGATTATTCTTACATATGGGTAAGGATGAGAGTTTTATTGAGATATTATTACCTTAATTAGCCACATGGGTTAAATTCAAAAGATAATTTATAAAAGAAATTTGTACCACTGATTAACTCCCCACAATGTTATCCTCACAGGATTTAGGATCTACACATGTTATCATGTAGATGTAAAGATGAAGTGCATCTAGATATTTTGGAAAGAGAGAGTTTCAATATTTCTAGAAATAATATGAGTTTAAAAAACTATGTCTTATGGAGATATTTTATTAGTTTAAATGATATTTTATGATAAAAAATAATGAATAATTTAAGTAAAATCAATTCTAGGAGGTATGTCTAGAATATTAAAAATAGGAGGAGGAGATTTGTGTGAAATTATCCAATATTGAATTCTTTGATAGATCTTTGAGTATTGAAGAGAGAGAGATAGAAATCAATTATAGAATCTTCTACATGTCAAGGAATAATAATATTAGAACCTAATACTAAAATCCTTTATAGAACCTAGAGTATCTAAGAGAGATAGATAGGGAGAAAATGATGATATTAGATCATACACATCAAGGAAGAATAAGAATAAAAGAATATGTTACTTCATTCTAGAATAATAACCTATGTATCAAAGGAAGAGAATCCAATACTAGATATCTAAAATAATTTTTGTGTATCAAAGAGTGATATCCCAATGATATTATTAAAGGAATAAATTGTGAATTGAGTAAGAATAAGAATATAGAAATAAGGAGAAACATGTGAAGACGAAAGTTTCAGGTGCAACAGAAGCACCTATTGAACATAACCAACTCGACCAATACCATGAGTCTTGACCATCACATATAATTTATAATTAATTTATAAATATATTTAGAATTACCTTTTCTTGTAATTATTTCTTAATTGAGGATTTATTTTATTTCTATTGTCATATCATTGTTTCGTCTTAGTATACAAGGTAAGAATTACTTAAGTGATGATCCACACATGATCTAAGATCTCATAACATCATCGTAGAAAATTTGGGTGCTAGTATAGATGATTCTGATTACTTTTATAATTCATTTTTGATCGGAGGAAGAATCACATCATGGGTGAAATATTATTGATGATCTATTAAAGGCTTACAATTTTTGAGGAGGACTAGTGCTCTTATTCTTGAGCATGTTCTTGGGAGTGTTATCTCTTGGTCTTGAGAGAATTATCTATAGGTTTGTTTTTCACAATAAAAAACAAACCCTAGGACGAGATATAACTGGTTATTTATAGAGCTAGGATGGGTTTGGTAATTTTAAATAATCCCTTAGCCAATTCCCTATCCCTCAGTTAACCCCATGTAAAATAATAATATAAATAATAATATTATTTACTTGACATGTGAAACACTTATGGATAAATAAATATCATTGTAAAATAAATAAATTATTATTTAGTTAAATGATATTTAATATATCATTTCCATATGAACTATAAAACTTAGTCCACCCCTCAATATTTATCGGGCCTTAAATAATGACTATTTATTTAATAAATAAATATCACTACATTATAGACAGATAAATATAATAAAAATTTTATTAACTAAAACTTGTTAATAAATATTTATTAATATTTAATACACATATTTATTCTTCCAAATAAATCATGATTAAATCTTGGTGAAAAACCCATCCCGAATAATTATTAAACCAAAATGTGGTAATAATATTTATTCTAATTTGTTAAATTTAAATATAATTTAACTAAGGTTTCGGATACACGTAGTGTGTGACCCTCTAAACCTCTTTCTCAGAGGGATTAGATGGAACCATATTAAATTTTAAGGTCATATTTTAGCAACATTCTAAGGCACCCATAGAAAAATATGTCAATTTCATGGTTATATATAACCTTGTTTCAAATGCTTTCACTGGGGAGTGAACATCCGTCTATTTGAGGATGATGAGGATGCGCTGGCTATTACCCCGCATTCTTGATTTCCAAAGGTGGGAACCATCTGTCACTTATTCAGGGACGTTTCCTCTTTGATTGAAATAGGATGACGAGATGTCAATTCTTCCTTCTGTGGATTCCTCCTCGGAATTTGTTACTGAGTCTGAGTCTCCCTTATAGATTAAGACATTGTTCGTGAAAATATTCCCACTACCATATCTTAATGGATGCCAGTTAATTATACTTCTTCTTTCAGGACATTCCAAGGGGTCTGATCAGGGCAGCAACCTCCAGTCTGGGGATTAGTCATTTTAGACATCAATGGCGTGTCTGGAAACTAGAACACTAGTGTGTCTGGGTTTCTTCCCCTTATTATAGGGCTTCTCAAGGGTGCATATGCCTAAGGAATACCACATCAAATGTGGGGAATTATATGCTATAGGCATGTCTCTGAGGTTTTCCTCATCTTCCCATGTTTTACACAGAGTATGCCATAGGTTTAACGTCTAGCAGAGACAGATCAGAATAATCAGAACACTAACTAGAGTGGATCATATGGCTGAAACCCCTGAAGGGAACACTGATGTCGGGGCTAACACGTGGTTAGTTACCCAGTTACAGCTAGGAGTAGTGAAGAGGTGAATTGGAACGATCTCACCGAGATGTGGTGGCCCAGGTAAGAATCAGGATGGATGATGGATGGTTAACTTAAGTTGATGGAGAATAAAATAGAGTTGACCTAAGGGAAATAGTGATATTGGGATTGATCCTCAAAAGACCTCATACATATCCCCATGGCAGGGAATCAAAGTTTACGTATGGGTTTAGGATTAGGGTGTGTGTAGAGGATAGCGACCCGATGATATACTGGGGCTTGTGCATGTTTAGCAGCATGAGGTTAGTCTGAAGCCACTGGGACGAACTAGAAATATGGGTCCCAATATAAGGGATGAAAACGGCTTCCCAATGGGTTTGGGTTGACAATGGATTACCTCTGAAATGATATCATAATGGCTTATTGCTGTGTGAGATTCACAATGGATTACTGTTGGGTAGTGGATCACAATGGATTACTACTGGATGGGGTTCATAATGGATTATCGCTATAGATGGGACAATTTAATGTCATGCGGGACAAAAGGGGTGTATAGTTTAGTGTCATGCAGGATGGGGGTGGACTGCCATATAGTGGTCGGGACCAATGGGTGTTGGGATTGAACCTCAGGGAGGCCTCCTACGTACCTTTCCTTGGCAAGGATCAATGTCCACATAGTTCAGGAATGGTGGGAACCGACGTGAAGTGGGTCAGAACCAATGGTTGTTGGGATTGAACCTCAGGGAGGCTTCCTACGTACCTTGCCTTGGTAAGGATCAAAGTCCACATAGTTCCAAATGTTTTGGTGAACCAACATGAAGATGATCTGGACCAATGGGTGTTGGGCTTGAACCTCAGTGAGACTTCCTACATACCTTTCCTTGGAAAGGATCAAAGTCCATGTAGTTCTGAATGATATATGGGGCATACACTCTACGCTTCCTAGGGAGATTTTCATGGTCGATGCTTACTCTAAGCCAACATGAGTCATGCTCGGTGTGAGAAACAAGAGGCAGTGAAGACCTACCTATCACATCACAAAAGGTGCGTCTGTGGGAAGTGGAGTGGGGATGACACATAGTTAGCGACCCAAAATGGAAACAGGGGCTTATGCGTGGTTAGTGGACCAAAGAGGGAATATGGGCTTACGAGTGGTCTGCAGCCTAGGGAGATGGAGATCGGGACTTACTCCAGGGTGGAGGCCTGGTGGCAACAAAGCCCAAAGGGGGAGGGATTTGGAACCGAAGAAAGGAGGGCTCCAATGCCCACCCCCTCTCTAGTATTTGGCCAAGAAGAAGATAGGAGGAGTAGGGATGATGCCTCCTGCAAGAAAGGCTAGGGGCTTACACCAATGGGGTTTCCCTTTCCCCATAGATAGATGCCACTCCAATAATGAGGATATCATTCCATATGAGTAATGATCTCACTCCTGTAGAGACTAGTGGGTGTAGAGAATGTCCAATACGGGGAACCCCACGTATGATGCATGGGTCAGGGTCAAAGTTTAATGTCATGTGATGAGGATGATGGAACTCAGATGTTTAACGTCTTGCATCTTGGACGAGGTTGGTTTACTCCGCACCCCTAAGACTTACATAACTGATACCCACCCACCCTTGGGAAAGGGAAGGAATCATCCATGTTGTGGTGAGTGGGTGTTAGGGAGTGATCCATTTAGGGGTCCACATTAGTGTGGCTTTGTTACGAAGAAATAACTATTATCATGCATATGCGAAGAAGCATGAGGTGAAGCAACACAACGGGAAGCACTATCCAAGGGACTTTGAAATTACTCTGTGCAAACCTGGATGGTCGGACAGGAAAAGGGTGCATGACACAGGTGTTTTGCGTGTAAGAGGGGCTTGAACATGGTGACTTATGGTAAATACAACACATGGATCACACAAGGAGGGCCTCACGCAATATGAGGATTTTCATGCAAAAAGTAATGGCTACGCACAAACCAGAAGGATGCGCGCAAGAAATGAGATGTTGCGTGCAGGTCAGAACAGCTGTGCACAAAAAATGTCTAAGGTAGGGAGAATCTTGCACTCAATAGGGATCTTTTGCATGAAAAAGAATTGGGATAAAATAAAATTTATGAGGATCAAGCCCAAGAGGGCCCACCTGAAGGAGGACCCTTAGGGGACCTGTCGCGCAAGATCTAATACCTTAAAGCCATAGTGTTTTTCATGCAATCGCAGAAGAGGTGTCTTTTGCACAATAGAGCATCTCTTCGTCTTATGTCACCAGCCCTGAAGGGTGGGGGTATGTTTCGATTTATATCTGAAGTCCTTAGAGGCTGAACACAAGGATATCTACACACAAACCCCTCACATGATGTCGCATTAGGCGTGCAAGCATTTGCACGCCAGAGGAAAGTTGGTGTGACTTCTAGACTTTTTCACGCCATACCCTTTAGAGGATTCTAGTTGGTCACTGCAGAAACCTTCCCTTGACATCAAATTAGGTGTGCGGGATTTTGCGCACCGACGGGGGCCTTCATTCTCGGGGATCAACCTCTTCTTGATGGCGCCAGCGCGCAAGGCCCCCTTTGACGTGGCATTGGGCCTATAGGATTTTGCGCACTAGGATCAGTATTGTGTTCAACCCTACTTCCTTGCACGCCATTTACTTTGGCAGTTTCAGAGGGGTTGTCGTAGAAGCCTACCCATGACTGCGCATTGGGAACACACGATTTTTCTTTCCGGAGGACCCTTTGCACACATCCCTTGAATCTTGTGTGCACCTACCTCCAGTTTCACGAAATCTTATTCTCCTATTCCAAATTCATTTTCTACTCTTTATTATCCCAATTCTATCCCTAACCTAAATTTGGCATCAACAAATTTCCCCATCATAACTGAAGCTGAAGGGGGACCTAAAGGTCAGATTCTGAGGGTCACATCAAAAAGTGGGGAAGTTACCATTCGGTGCATGCAAAAATGCGCTTTGGGTGCGCAAATCTCTTTCGTAGGCACCGAATACACGTTCATGCCAATAAATAGGCTGAGGGCGCCCAAATAGGCTCCTAATTTTTATTTTTACACACGACATGGTGTTTTCTCTCGTGCGCGGAAAAGGTCCTGATCATCGCGAAAGTTTCCACGGCAAACTATAGGTTTTTCACGCTATCTAACCTTTTTCACGCAGATCGACATTTTTGTGAACCTCTGCATATTTTTCATGAAAAATCTTTCTTCTTTCGCACCCATCCCTTGGATTTTTAGGAATGGCCTCCCAACAAACTGATGCCAAGAGGGAGGCCACAACAGCCATAAGGAGGACTCTGATGATCACAAACCCTCAAATTATTCATACGAGGAGGGTTGTGTCTGATAACCAGATGCATTTTGTCATTCTTACACAAGCCCAAAATATTATGTCCTGAGCGATAGCCTGCCATTTTGGAACTTTGGCCATCTAGAGGAGGTGTTGATGCCCGGTTTTGAGACAGATACACTACAATCATGGGTGACACATGAGGACAGTCTCCCACAGTTCCATATTATAAACAAAAGCCATCCTACTAGGGAAACACAGAACATGGCCATCTATTTCCTAAATCCAAATACTAGGACGATTGTGGGAAGCAATCCAGTTCCCGAGTAATCTCCCACTTTTTATGAAAGTACTTTCAGGAGCAGTATCACTAACGAGACGAAGGGTTGGAAGGAATAAGATTTCAGATCTGGGGGAAACTTCACCAATGAATGGACAAGGGCGTACTGGGTACACTAGAAATGTAGGGAATTTGGCCTAGAGATGAAGTCTATCAGGATTTTTAAAACTTTTTGAAAATCCCAATTCCACTTCTACTGACAACCGGATCTGGTAGCAGAGTTATTCAGTCACTGGTCCCCTGATACCAACACCTTCCACCTCCACCATGGGGAGGTGGGCATCAGTTTTTGGGATGTCCACTACATCAGGGGAATCCCCTTGGAGGGGTACCAGTATGACGTGTTCCTCCCAATGGGAAATGTATGAGGGGATAGGACACACACCCCAATCCTGTCATAGAACCTGCTAGAGTTTTCTAAAGAGGAGTTGAAAAAAAAAATACATCCCAAAGGAAATATCCTATTTAGGTTGGTTTAGTCTTTTCCTTACACAAGAAAGAGTGTAGAAATTCCAGGTGAAGGTAAGAAATGCCCGAACACGTCTCAATAGGGAAAGTTAGGATCATACTGGAGGATCCTGGAGGCTGGAGAGTACTGATCATGGGGATTTGGCATAAATGAGAGTTGGGAACCAAATGTAAGATATGCTGGGTTTCTTGCTACATTCTTGAGCAGATGGATGTTTCTAGTGAGGGACACATGGATGGGGGTCCACCCAGGGATGCTAGTGATGGTCGGGATCATGGTAGTGAAGAACAAGGTCAACCTAGGGGTGCCAGCGTTAGCAAAGCTATATAGTATTCTGGACGTATTTCGAGGGGAAGTACGCCCAGGAGGATATGCATATAATTCAAAATTATTCATGGTTGGGTCATAGCTCATTGTGGTGGGTATGAATTTCTGAATTCCATTCTCCCCCTGGTAACGGTATGCGGCCATCCCTTTTGAACATCGCTGGAATCTGCCCACTAACGCTTAGAGAAGAGGGGATCACTCTCAAGATTGGCATCCATACCAACTTTTATTTCCACCCATTCTAAACCCCAGTCGGTCAAATGGTAGATGATGGGGGGGGGTCCATTAGATCATAGGGAGTACCTGAAAAGCATTCTAGATGGCGTACTAGTGTCCCAGATTGATGGTATAATATTATTCGAACCATAAATGTCGACCAGGTTTTCCAAGAAGTTCAGGTGCATGCAACGGATGATGGAGAGAGTATAAACAGAGGTTCACGAAGAATGGAATCCTTTTATTCTCTGCCAACTATGGCTTATGTTCATGATAGTATTCTTGGGAGAAATCACCACTCTTCCCCCCACTGACGTCAGTGCAGGTATATCAATAGAGTATGTTGAACACTGGACAAAGACATATCTTGAGGTAATTATTTGGAAATGCATCCGACAAATCAATGAGGCTAGTGAAAATCCTGAAGAGTAGGGAGGTAGATGAGGTTCCATAAGAGAGGTGAGGAAAAGAATGGGTTGGGCAGATAGCATGGCATAGGCTGGTACTTCATCGGCAGGAGAATCGCAAGCTGAGAACGTGCCTCCACCTTCTGAGGAAGGGTGGTCCCCCGTGCGGCCTCATGGGATAGCTATGGAACTTCTGGGAAAGCAACTTAGGTACCTCCTGAAGCCAAATTCCAATTCAATCTTCCTTTCTCAGTGGTCTTCTTGGAGAACACTGTGGAAGTCTATGTCTACTGAAGAGTTGTGGAGGAGGTTGGTACACACCGGGCTTGATTTTCCTGACATAAGGCGCATACAGATGAAGGATAGGGTAAAATTTCATCACCGACATTCATACTTTATGGCTATGGACATGTACGCATGCCAATAGAGGAGGTATGAATAAATTCATCTCTTGGTAAAAGTGATGCTTGGCTAGGAACATGACCTAGAAAAGCTTCCATCCGAGGATGAAAGTATAGAGGAAGAAGAAGAAGAAGAGGAAGAAGAGGAAGAAGAGGAAGAAGGTAAAGAAGAAGAAGAATAGAAAAACCAAGTTTAAGGTCTTGGTGGTGAGGGGACTTCAGAAGCTCCCAATCACCAGCGAAGCTCTCAGGAGAGCGGCGAAATCATAGGCTTCGACACAGAACTGGCAGAGCAGCTTGAGTTAAGCTTAAATATTACCTCCACGGGAATTTATCTTTTCACTATCCCAATCTATCAACTGAACTCTATCCTATTTAGGAACACATGGGCTAGGGTTCCCAAGAATCCTTCCCCATAGGGGGAGAAGATGTGCCTATGGAGGCTGGGGAGCATTCTTAGGAGCCTGTCCTCGGGACCGATCATGGTGGGGTGCCGATTAAGGACGAAGTAGATGAAAATGATCCAGAAGGAAGAGATGGGATGAAGGCCTCTGAGTCCCCTTCCATTCCCACTTTTCAAGTGTAGTTGATGTCGGTGATCGTGTTGAAAAGTGCCGATGACTCTCTTGTGACTGATGCTCCCACCATGACACATGCATTGGGCATTGCCGCACTTTGCTCCTATAAATATATTTTCATTGGATATCACCTTTATTGGGGAATTCAGCTAACCAAGATACTGATTCCCGATGCAGTGATTGCAATGTTGGAGGATCAATATACAATCGGGTCTGGAACATCAAAAGGATCCCTGCTGGTGACCACATCAGCTCTTCTAGAAGTGACCGTTCTAAGTGGCCCTGCCCCTATACTTGATGAGCTAGAGGTTGCTATAATAGGTGGAAATGCTACCAAAGTGGGGTTCCAGACTAACGAGGGTGAAGTTGCTGATGGAGGAGTTCCCAAGGAAGACCCTACCGCTAAACTCCTTGTTGCTTTCCCCAAATTCAGGCCTGCAGACCCCGAGGAAAAAGACGATTATGAATTTGACACTGCTGAGGAGAGACACATGACATGACACAAGGTGTGGAAGTGCATTAAATGTTTTCTCAACAAGCCACAGGTAGAATGTCTAAGTAGGATGGGGTCTCTCCGCACCTGTATATGCTTTCTCTGTGCTGTAGGGGTAGATTCTCTCCGTCCTCAAATAATGATCTATGATTACATGTAAGAGAAGATACGGGAGGATAGCTGATGCTCAGACATTGCCCAGTGCCAGCAAGGGTTAGAGAATACTCAATAATTTTTAGAGGCAGAGTAGGAGGTCCGACGCATTTAAGAAAAAGCGGAAGAAAGGGAGGCATTCATTACCAACCAATCTGAGCTCATCAAGCGGTTGAGGGCCCAGCCGACAGATGCTCAGAAGCAGATAGTGTAGGCGAATCGCCAGATGATTGAGCTCCAAACTAAACAATCACAGGCACATGCCAGGGCTAGTAAGTTATGACCTGCCTCTGCTATCGAAGAGAAGGATCTCAGGTGTTGGTAAGCAATGCTAGAGGCCATAAGTTGGAAGGTGGTAGCATTGGAATAGTCCATCCAAAATGTCAATCCTTAAGGGCCATGTTTTGGCCGAACCCCTTAAACTTAATTTTTATTTACCGCTGTTTGTCCTGAGCTGTATGTATGAATAGATTATTCATTTTTTTCAGTTGAATGCATTCCAAACACAATTTTGAAGTAATTATCAATCCATCCGTAAGCTCACGCGGTTCATGCCTGATGTGAGAAAAAAAGGATGGTTGCGTCGTCAACTCATTTGACTGTGGGAATGCCAACCAATTTTTGGGAATCCAGGGTATAAACGACCCATTAGGGATTCCAAAAAGAAAAGGGGAGGCCTGAACAGAGAATTAATCTCTCAAAACAATCAAATTATCATCTTCCCAATGTACTCTTGTGCATGAGAGGGGTGATGCTAGGGGAATTGGAAATAATCCAAACATAAGGGAGAGGAAAGTGTGAATCACAATACCCTAGATTCATAACATTGTAGGGGTGGTGTGACAATAGAGGATAACTATTGTACATGTTCGAAACCCAAAATACCTACTGAATTGGCCTAAAATGGGGATAAAAAGTGAGGGCTAACCACTGACCATGTTCAAAACAAGGGGCCTGAATCAAAATTCTACCCATTAGTATTCTAGAACGCTAGCCCAGGAAAGTAGGTGAGCCATAGGCCGAGCATTCATACTATTAGAGGGGTCCTTTAGACATGAAAGAGGATGAGGGTCTGAATAAAGGTCACGTAAATCATGGAGTGTGGAGTGATGGGTCATTCGAATGGAGTCCAACACTCTTGAAATCAATCCACCATGGTGAAAACACATTAGGTGGGCATATCTGTCTGGTCAGAGATCAAACATACATCTAAACCGGACCTCTCTAGCAAGGAATTGGAATGCTCTATATTTTTATGTCATAATAATAAGTATGATAGGAACATATTTTAAATGTCACACGGCGAGGAAGATGCTTATAGTTTAAAGGTCATACTGCTTCGACCAGGATCGGGCCCGAGGGTCCAGAAGGGTTAATGACCCTGGGGCTGGGCCCAAGGCAAAATGACTGGGCATCACCATGTATCACATGAGGATGGAAATCGAGACGTACATAGTTCTTCAAGCACAACATGGTCAGAGACCAATGATGGTAGGGTAAATCCTCTATAGCAAGGGATCTGGTGTATCCCCTGACTAACATGGGGCATCCTAAACTTGTTATGGGTAGAACCATAGTTTAGTTCTAAGAGCACATTTTTACGTCATGTGGGGTGATGAAAGGCATGTGTGGCATGGCTGCGCCAGTACACATCCTAACAAAAACTACTAAGCCCACACGAGTTGTGATCGATGTTGGAAACAAGAAGTAGTGATGGGAATTTCCTAGCACAGGATGGAACACATTAGTGGCGGTGGGACGATAGATGAGTGACGACCCAAAAATGATGACTCACCTAATTAATTCACCTAGATGCGTGAAGGGGGAAAGCCGAGTATATTTTAATTCCACTTGAACATAAGGATGTGGAAATATGTGAATCATAATGATCGAGATATGGAACACAATGATGGTGGCATGATGATATGGGATAACTATTGACCATGTTTGAAACACATCATAAATTTTGTGTTATCTTGAAATGGGGATAGACAAGCGAGGGTCAACCACTGACCATGTTCTAAACACAGGACTTGTCACAAATGTCATCTGAGGTCCTCGGAGATGTCGGCCCAAGATGGTAGGTAAGCCAATGTGGCATGAGATCAGGCCATAAAAGGGGGTCCCTTTAGTCATAGAAGATGATGGGGATCTAAATAATGGGATCACGAAGCTTGGACATGGAACAAGGCAATGTCCATATAAAAATTACACACTTTGGGATCTTTGTCACGATGTATAAGAGTTTGACAAAAAATATTTATCAGATAGAGGGAGTCGGGTCCATTTCCAAGGACAAGGGTCCTAGGGTCGCATGCTTCCAACTTAATGGTTGTTTTATGGGCCATAAAGGGGGCCTGAATTAATGGACTATGTGTAGGGCGGTGACGTAGCCAAACCTGACACATAGTTCCTGTAGGGAGATCTTAGTTTAGGGTCATAGGACTCAGACCAGGTTGGGAAAATACATGGGAGGCACATGGTGTGGCTATTGAAAAACTCGATGTGAATGATAACCCCTGAGGTACTCGCCACACCACATGTCCCCAAAAGGGTTCGGGTCTAGGGGATGAAATAGATGGGAACATGATTTTAGATTCTTGGGGATGGACTCATAGACAATATTTCTAGTCATTCATATGTATCCCATGAGGATGGGAATCAAGCCATACGTAGTTCTAGGAGATGTCATGAAGTTTAATGTCTTGCAGCAAGGACGTGGAGTGGACTTAGTTTATGGTCATAGAGCTTAGACCATTATGGAACTGAAGAAGGGAGACACATGGTGAAGTAATTACTAAAACTGACATGAGTGAGGATAGTAGGAGTCTGTATCACCATAATATGCTCCCCAGTAAACTTCTAGGTCATGGGACCAAAAGTGAAAGTTAGGCTGGGCTCGAGGAAAAGTGACCAGGCGTTCCTACATACCCCATGAGGATAGTAATCAATCCATACGTAGTTCTAAGGGTGGAATGGCAAGATACCAGTTCTAGATACAATAAGGTCATGTGTGTCTGGCCCTAGCACCAAAAGAAGCAACATTTGATAGACCTTGTTTGTCCTTTAGGATGAATGGGTGTCTTTTTTGTGAAGCGATGGACCTAGAATCGAAAGTACATGCATCTCCACAATAATAAATCTGTATACAGGCATTTACTAATAGTATAGTGGGTGACCGATACCAAACATGATGTCCCCTCGAGTGAGGACACAACGATGCAGTGCCGTTTTTCATCGAGCGTCCAGGACGATAATATCACAATTTAGGGTCATGTGAAGGGACCAAGAGGGGATGAACATGGCGTGAAAAAGCATTCCCAAAGTGAATAAGGATGAGGCCCAAATCACAACACGCGCGATTATAAGAAATAAACCTCGAGCCGAGGATCCAGAAACGGTTAGAAAATATGGGGTAGGAGAGACTAGCTCTCAGTTGATCTGGACCCAAAGATGAGATGTCCAGGCATTGCTACATATCCCATGAGCATGGGAATCAAGATAGATGTAGTTCTAGAAATTGATTCATAAATAGATCTTAGTTTAAGGTCTTAGATCTCAGACCATGAAGAAGTTGCACTCTTCCAAGTGAGCACAGACCTCGATCTATTCCCTAAGCCCACATGAGTCAAACTCAGTGTGCGAAACAAGGACGGAATAATCCTTTACAACACATGGGCTGAATGTAAAGGGTAAGTCAGTGTGGAGCCCCGAATGACACCTCACCACGTCTTTGTCCTCCTAATGTGCAAATGTGCACTTAGGGATAGTACTAAGAGTGTCCAAATTCCACTAGGACATGATGGGGTGGAAAATAATGTGAATCATGTAACCAAAATTTAAGGCTTGATGGGGTTGGAATGACAATGGAGGATAACTGTTGACCATGTTTGAAACACAGAATCCATATCATGTGACCTAAAATGGGAACAATAAATGAGCATCGATCACTAACCATATTCTTACTTGTATCAATTTTTTGTTGAAAACCCTCGAGGATGTTGGACCATAATGGTAGGAGAGCCCTTGGGCCAAGCATCCATGACATTTAGGGGTCCCTTCAGATGTGAAAGATAATAAAATCCCAATTTAAGGGGAACAAAAAGCCTGAAAAATGGGTGAAAGTATGTCCAGGTAGAATCTGACACTCTAGGCTCGGAACCAGAGTACTCTTGGGCACATTGGGGAATCACCGAAGAGGATCAAAGGACCTAACTTAAGAGCAGAAAAATTTAAAAGATGAGTGTAGGTAAAGGGAGAGAAGGGAACTCATGAGAGATAGGTATGTGGCGTAGTTGTTATAAACCCGACGTGAATGGGGATATAAGCCCGTATCACACCATATACCCCTCTCCTAGAAGAACGCTGACTAAGGGGCGAAGATGATAGAAAGGTTTCTAAGGGATGGGGATGGACCCAAAGACTAGATGTTTAGGCGGTCCTACATATCCCATAAGGATGGTAATCAATCAATATATAGTTCTTGAAGGATTTTGTGCAGTTTATCATCAAGCATCAAGGACGGTGGTGCTCTTAGTTTAAGGTCATAGGGATTAGACCGTAAATGCGTAGTTTAATGTCATATACATGGGAAAGCTGAGTGGAGAGGGAAAATCATCATGCCTGTGGAAGAACAAGAAATGGAAACAACGATAGAGGATAACTGTTGACCATGTTTGCAACAGACTATCCATATTTTCCTGACCAGAGGTCGAGGGAAAACAATTGAGTGTCAACTATTGATTGCGTGTGAAATACAAGACTTGTTTCAATTTGTTGTTCGAAATACTCAAGGAAGTTGGCCTGTAATGGTAGGAGGGCCCTTGGGCTGAGCATCTATGCCATTCGGGGGCCCCTTTGGATCAAGAGGATGATGGAAAACCCAAATGATGGGGCTTGTGAAGCATGACGGGGCCTGTACTTGCGGAAAAGACAATAAATGAAGGAGGGATGTATTAAATGGGGTATGTGTGGTGTTAAAAAAATATACCGAATTGAATAAGGATGTGAGTTTATACCACACCGCACAATCCTAGATGGGAACTCAGGCAAAGGGGCTAAAAGGGTCAAGGTACCTGAGGCTTGGAATCTCGGCCAACTGTAACCATATGAGCTCTCATGCGGGTATTGACTTACCTTGACTCCTAAGCCCACATGAACAATGTTCGGTGTGGGAAATAAGGAGTAGGACTAGGCTATTCCCATCATATAAGGGTCCGACAGTTGGAATCACACTCTTTCCCGAGGTAGATTGAAGCTTGAAGAGAGAGCAGGGAAAAATGTGCCACTACACTCAATGTTTGGGACATATGGGGGTGGTGACAACAACAAAAGATAGTTTTAGACCAAGTTCAAAACACAATATCTATATTGTGTGACCTGAAATGGGAACAATAAATGAGCGTTGACCACTGAATGTATTCAAAATGTGGGACTTGTATCAATTTTTTATTCGAAACCGTCGGGGACGTTGGCCCGTAATGGTAGGAGAGACCTTGGGCCGATCATCTAAGCCATTTGGGGGTCCCTTAGGATGGGAAAAATAATGGAGTCCCAAGTACATGGAATGTGTGAAACATAAATATTCCAGTGTAATTTCAAGTAAACCTAGACAGCAGAAGAGATGGATATATTCAGGGGGAGGGACCCATGGTACGATCATGATGAGCTCGATGTGAATAAAGAAAAAATCCAGCACCACACCATGTGCTTCTACGCAATGGGAGGTCTTGAATTTTGGGTATGTGCCTATGGACAAAATTTCCAGACATTATTAATTATCCCATAAGGATGGGAATTAAGCCATATGTAGTTATGAAGGCCATGTAGTTTAGCATCGTACGGTGAGGATGTGGAAGAAGAGAAGAACAAGGGAGGGCACATGGTGCAATCATTGTAATCCCGACATGAGTGGGGAAAAATAAGCATACATGACACCATGTGGGATCCTCCAAGAGAAATATGCCCAGGGGGGATAGTCAAAGAGGAAACTTGGGGATGGGCTCGAGGCGAAGTGTCTGAGCGTTCCTATGTATCCCATAGGGATGAGAATCAAGTCGTACATGGTTCTTGTAGTTTAACGTCTCACAGGGAAACACATAGTTTAATGTCATGTAGGATGACAAACAGTTTAGCGTTATGCATGGAACCCTACAATTTAACATCATGCGAGACATTTTATAGTTTAAGGTCATGTAGGACAAGACAGTTTAAGGTCATGTAGGACCCAAAAGTTTAAGGAAATGTAGGACCTGATAGTTTAAGGTTGTGCAGGACCTAACATTTTAAGGTCATGTAGAAGTATAATGTAGTTTAGGGTCATGAGGGACCATAAAATTTAAGGTCATGTGGGACCAGGTAACTCAGGAAAAGTATTTCTTGAGGAACATGGCATTGGTGGGAGGAGTTATACACTCACCATCCATGGTAAACTGGGAGTATTCACCCTTGGAGTAAACCTTGTGAATGATGTAAGGTCCTTCCTATTTGGGCTCCAACTTGGGTGGTTTTCTATCAGGTATAATTGGTGCCATCAGGGCCAATACCAAGTTGCCTTAAAAGAAGGAGAGGATGCAAACTTTCTTGTTGAAAGCTCTAGCTATATTATTCTGATGCCTTTCCAGATTGTGCAGGGAACAAAGCCTATTTTTGTCGAGTGCTTCCAACTCAGCAAGATGGATTTCAGCTACTTTATCTAGTGCTTGATAATCATAGACAGTAGTGCGCAATGAGGGAAACTGAATCTCAATGGACAGGATGACCTCCTTTCTGTACACCAGGGAATATGGGGTCACCTAGTTGGAATTATGAGTCATCATTCGATAATCCCAGAGGGCATTGGGGAGCTTGTCCATCCAACTCTTATTTTTATGACCAACTATTTTCTGCATAATGTTAGAGAGGGTTTTGTTGAATGACTTGATCTGTCCATTTGTTTACACATGATAACGTGAGGTATGGTTAGAATGGATGTTGTACTTAGTATACAATTTCTTCAGCTCAACTGCTCGGAAGTTCATGTCGTTATTAGTGAGGACAGCGTGAGCGACTCCAAATTGGTCGATGATGTTGGAGCCCACAAATTCAATGATAGAACGGGCCTTGACCTTCTTGAGTGGGACTACCTCTGCCCACTTGGAGAAAACATCTGTAGCGGTCAGGGTGAACCTGCACTAGTGAGCTGTCACCAGTGGATATGGTCCCATGACATCGAGTCCCCATACCGAAAGTGACCAAGAGTACTTGTTGGAGTAGAGAGGATTTGGATCCTGATGCATATAGTTGGAATGAATTTGGCATGCATGGAACCATTTGGAGAACTCAATGTAGTCATGGATCATGGAGATCCAAAAATACCCCAGTCTTTGGATCTGGTGAGATAGTTTCAGCCCGGTCCGATGAGCCCCACAGGAACTGACATAAACCTCCTGCATGGCTTGGAAAATCTCAACTCCTTGATTGAAACAGAGGAGAACCCCATCAAAACCATGCTTTTATAGGATCTTCTCATGGCCAGGACCACCCTGGAGAGTAAACTATAATGTACAACGTCAAATTCTCTCACGCTCAACCTGATTTGCCGATAGATTAATGTTTTGGAGGTACTTGACAAAGGAGGTTCTCTAGTTAGAAGTCACTTCAATCACTGAATTTGGGGGACCTGGGGGTCCTGACGTGGAGGTGCCCGTCGTAAGGTGGCTTACCTGTGGGCTGTCACCATCATCTAGAGTGACGGGAGAAATGACTCTCTGGTGTTCCATGTGGATAATCAAATCATCCTGTTCGGGCTCTGCAAGTGATGAAACAAGGCTGGCTAGGGCATCAGCTTGACCGTTCTGAGATTGAGGGACATGAGTGACTTCTGGACGATATGGGAACTGATCCATTAGCTGGAGAGTGCATTCCAAAAATGGTACAAGCTCTAGATTTCTGACGACATAGTCACCGTTTATCTACTCGATGACTAGTTCGGAGTCCCCTTTCACATGAAAATGGGGGACGTCAATCTCGAGGGCCAGCTCGAGACTAGTAATGAGAGCTGGATACTCTACCTCATAGTTGGTTTAGGCTTTTGAAAATAGGAATGAATACAACAGAATGGACTGTGCTGGGGTAATGAAGAAAATACCTAGGCCTACTCTATTAAGTCTGGGGTCATTGAGCCTTCTGCCGGTGGGGCTCTGAGAAGCACCATCAAACTGAATTTTCCAGCCTGACATGGCTTGGTCCACTGAGAGAATCACTTCATCAGAGAAATCGAGATCCATGGACTGGTCCATAAGAGATGGATGGGAAACAAGGAAGTTTGATAATTATTTCCCCTTAAGATCCTTTTGAGGGACAAACCTGATGTCGAACTACTAGAGAATCACTACCCACCGAGCTAGATGACCAGTCAAAATGGGGCGGTTCATAATGTACTTCAGTAGATCTACTCAAGACACTAGTTTTATCTCATGGTGCTGTAAGTAATTCCATAGTTTCTATATTGAGAATACCAATTCAAGGCATCTCTTCTTGATAGGGGAGTATCTAGTATCTGTATCGAGGAGCATGTGACTGAGATTGTAGAGAATGTTCTCTCTCCCGTCATTGTTATTCTGGGAGAGAAGGGTGTCGAGAGACCATTCCAGGGTGATCACCTATAGGACCAACGACTTTCCAGAGATGGGTGGCATTAAGACCGGAGGCTAATGTAGTTACTGCTTGATTTCCTCAAAAGCATTATAACATTCCTTGTCCCACTCGTATACATCAACTTTCTTCATGATCCAAGAAAAGGGATTACACTTGCCATCCAGATTCACGATGAATCGACGTATGTAGGATAAGTGGCCTTGGAAACCTTGAAGCTTCTGAAGGTTTCATGGGGGAGACATCTGAATGATGGCCTTGATATTATTTGGGTCAATCTTGATGCCCTTGTATCTAACAACAAAGCCAAAAAACATTCCATAGGTGACCCCGAAGGTGCACTTCAATGGATTCATCTTCAGGTGGCGGGAACGAAGGAAACCAAACACTTTATCAAAGTCTTTGAGATGGTCCTGAAGCTAGTGAGATTTGACCACCAGATCATCCACGTAACATTCCACCAATATCCCAAGGATCAACTTAAATATGAGATGCATATCCTGATGATAGGTGGTACCTGCATTCTTTAAACCAAATGGCATGACTTGGTAATAGAAAGTAAATTGTGGTTCCCTGAAGGCTGTAGAATCCTCATCCTTAGGGGCCATTCAGATTTGGTTGTACCCGAAGTAACCATTCATGAATGAGAGGTCCTAGAACCCAGCTGTAGCATCAATCAATAATTCTGTCACAGGAAGGGGAAAGTCATCCTTCGGACAGTGAAGGTTGAGATCCCAGAAGTCAATGTAGACTCTGATATGTCCATTCTTCTTCCTGAATGGCACAATGTTGACTATCCATTTTGGGTACTGGACCTCCTTAACGAAAATGGATCTTATGAGCTTATCAACTTCAGCCTCGACCATGGTACCATGAGAAGTGTGCATCTTTTTGGGAGGATGCTTTAACCTGCAATGATTTTCTGGGAGACCGAGGCGGTGGATGGATCCTTGAGGATCTAGTCATAGAATCTCATCATAACTACAGGATAATACATCACGGTGTTATTTAAGGATGTCTATGTACTCATGTTGATCCTCGAGGGGCATGGAGGCACTGATCAATGTGGGTTTCGGGTCCGCCTCGCTACCGAGGTTCACCTGTACTAATTCATCAACTGTGGAAGAGATTCCCTCTTCAAAGGCGGGGGGATCATCCTCTAAATCCTATTCTTCACTTATGGAGGAGGGATCCTCAGAGAGATGATTTTCCTTCGAGTCAGCAGATCCTGATGGGAGGCTGGTACCAGCCTTAGCGACAATGGACACTGCGTCGGGGAGCTCTTGTGCTGCCGAAACCATAAAGATAAAGGCTATTGATCCAATCCCATCTAGTATCCATCCTAAGGGGCCACGATTAATGATATAGAAGAAATAGTGGTGCGTCTTCTTGAGATTGTTTATCCTAGACCGACGAAACAAGCAATTATGACAAATTTTTGTCACTATGGGGTGGACATCTTAATACCTTATGGGAGTAGAAGGCTCTAGGATCACCTGAGCCTGATTTTTGTAGGAGTATGAGGTGTTCTTATGGCATCGCTTAGACTTGAGAATGTGTTCCCCCATAGTTCAAGAAACAACAAAGCATTTTCCCATGCCTGGGGTTGTAGCCTCTAACCAGTGGATTGTAAATATGTAGGCATCATCTAGATCTGTCCACGGTTCGGTCGCAGCCGTGGCATGCTCAACCTCGTTAGCCTGAATCTTCTTTTCTTTGATCTTGTAATAGTCGACATCTAGATAGTGGGATTTACAAGAGGAAAATGTAGATGCGTCACCTTGAAGCATGCCCACTCGACCATTAAGGGTGTACTTGAGGCACTGGTGATACGATGAGGGAACCGCCACATGTAGGTGGAGCCACGACCTGCCCATAAATGCATTTTAGGTGGTGTCCTAGGAGACAACCATAAACTCAGTGCTGGAAACTAGACCAACGAACTGGGTCTTCAAGTGGATCCTGTTGACCAGTGTCTACTCTGGTCTGTCATAACCTTGGATTCTTAGGTTAGAGGGACTCAGATTATCCCCAAACAACCCTAGTTTTCACAGTGTTCGAGTTGGGATTATGTCGATTCTAGAGCCTGTGTTAACAAGACAGTGACAAACCTCCATTCCATTGAACCAGACATTGATGTACAGTGGGAAAATGTTCCCCTATATGGGAGAGACTTCATCTTCTCCAGAGAACAAGATGATGACCTGGCATTCAACATTCTCAACCGCCTCAGCATGAAAGGCTTCTACGGCGGCTAACTCTATATAAAACTAGAGGGGGCTTCTTAAAGCCTCGACAAGGGCCTAAAGAATATTTTATGATAGGAGAAGGGCCTCAAGGATAGATATATTTTTTGCAATGATAGAAAGATTCTTGAGGATATCATATTTCCATGTCAGATATGAAATTTTTCTTAGAGGAGGTCTCTCTATGATAGTAGGTATGGTGGTCCCTATTGGTTGGACCGATGGCTGACTGGTGATAGGAATATCTCATTGTTCAATAGTCGAATCCTACAGAGTGACTACCAGATGAGGGTATGATGACTGAGACTGGTCCGGAGTAAAGAGTGGCTGATCACAACGCAATTGAGGTGGCTCTATCTGATCCAACAACACGAATGACGACGAAGGTGGACCTGGTGACACCAGATGAGATGGTTTTGCATGCTGAGATCTGTGTTGGGTCGGCTACCTAATTTCGGTGGCATGAACAACCTAGCTAGAAGTACTGACTGAGGCACTCCAACAACCCATATTTTTGCGGCTATGTCGACGCTAACGATGGATGGGGACATTGGGAGGATCCTCCCGACACTCCTTATTATCAGAAATCATTTAGGGGTTTACCAACTCTACGGTATTAACCAAGGTGTACCCTTGACCATCACTCAAAGAGTCATCCTCGACTGGACAGATTCTAGGAGGAATCACCATCTCTGGGGGAATGAAGTCACCGAGAGTACATGATGACTATGGCATTGGAATGGGACTTTGTTTTCCTTTGCGCCACTAGTGTTATCTCTTCTAAGAAAAGGGCGACTGAGACAATGATGAAGAAGTAGTAGCTGGGGATTCTGAAGGCTTTGGATGATTCAGGCATACACGGATAACACCATGGTCATGGGAGACTGTTTTACAAGCCATCCTGTCGTCATACTTCTAGGACCTGTAGTTAGAAACCTGATGCCACTCGCCTTCGCTATCACTGCTGCTGTATGGATTCACGAAGACACATACCACCCATGCCGTATCTGTGCCTAAATGGACTATGTTTTTATCCACCCGGTCTTGCATCTAGTCTTTAAACACATATAACGTTTTGAGGGAGTTCCCCAAGATTTAGTGATAGGGGTAGTAATTAGGGTGATCAGTGAGGTTTGCCTCTTCTGGCCTCCTATACTCAGGAAGATGTACAATCCCCCGATCCAAGGCACTGCAGAAGTAACCAGGAAATTGATCCTCATTGAACGAGTAGGTCTGATTCCTCCTATCTAGAAAAGGGGACCTTGGAGCCTAACCTTTACGTGGGGCTGGAGGAGCCTGTCGAGGAGGTGAAGCCTGATTATCTCTCCTAGGAAGTGGTGGTGGATTGCGTGGGGGAACCTACCGATTATGAGTTGGGAACTATTAGGCCGGAGGTTTCACCTGAGGTGGAGGGCCTCTGTGAGGCTATGGAGGCGGCTCCACTGGTAACAACTCTTATTGCCCGAGGGCCTCTATTTGAGCCACTGTGGTGGGATCAGACCAGGTGGCCCTTCTCGCAGGGATTGTAGGAGGCAATATATGTTCCTGGATGGCCTACTGCAAGGCTTCTTCTAGGATCTTGGACTTATTAGAGAAGTCTCAGAATCCCCCAGGATAGTTCTGGGTGATCAATGAGTGAACCAGTTTTGTTCTGACAGTCCCTGCGCACATTGTCAGCAGTTGCTCCTAAGTCAGTGACATGTTAAGGGATTATGTGAGTCCTTTCCACTGGTTGACAGTGTTTAAAATTATCTCATCATGCCTTTTCTTGGACTTGAAGAGGTCCACAATACTCTTCTTCTAAGTGGTAGAACCGAACTAGTAGAGAAATTGCCTACAGAGGTCTTCCCAGTCAGCTACTGATCCGATGGGGAGTTGGTTGTACCAGATAAACCCCGTCCCCTCCAATATCTATACAAAGAATCAGATTTTGGTAGCCTCTTGCTGCCATGAGGTTCCCAACATGGACCCACACCTTGAGATAAAGTGGACCAGGTGCTACGGCGGGTCCCTTGTCCCGTTGAAGGGGGAAAAGGTGGGATTTATGAAACCCGAGGGTGATGGCATATCATCCACCCACGCCAGATATGGCTTGAAATCAGGAGGGATTGCCACTTATCGAGTCTCTAAATCTTCAAGGTGGGTGATTAGTGCCACCATTGGATCATCTAGGTGTGGGCTTTCTGTCTTATCAAGGATCCCTGACCACCAGTGCATTGGCGGGTTCTTTAACATGATAAGCAGGCCCAACGACTCATAGAGGAGTTGGTGGAATGACTTGTGGAGTAGCAGGGGGAACCTGATCTAGGACCCAAGGATTTTCACACCGTTGAGGAGGATTTGGTGACACATATCGCACCCTCTTTCCATATGTTCCAGCCTTAACCTTGTCTGTGTGGGCAGGATGGTCAGGGTCACCTATAGGCAATTTGTCGAGCGGAGTTGTGCCTACCCCTGCTGCCCCAGATGAGGATCACTGTAGTCTTGTCGTTGCTCCGTTGCATGTTTAGAAAGGAGGTTATCAACCATATTCTTGTGTTCGGTGAGTTTCTGACGCAACATGACTTTTTGAGGATCGTCTTCTCCCTTCTGCACTAAGTGAGACAGGTCCGAGGGGTTGATGGATCTGAGGTGCTCCTTACTGTTGTTGGGATTTTGGTTGAGGACCAATGCCTCAGTGGGGACCGGAAGACCCAGTAGATTCCTCTGTTGATTAGTAATCCTTCCCAATGGATCTAAGAGGTCTGAAACTCCCTCGGGGGGTAGGTCCTCTCCAAGAATCTCTAGCTCATTCTCACCCCTTGGCAGGTCGGCCATGTTAACTGCGACCCTGCCTGAAGGCATATCCTCTATGTCATCCAAAAAATTAGGATAGCGCTGGATGGAACTAAAATGGAGAGTAGTGTACTTCCTCCAACCACAAATTTTCACGTGGGGATAAGACTCCTTGATTATTCTATGGAGAACATTAAATCATTGGATGCATCATTGTTGGAGAGTCCTATGGCGACTTGGGGACTCAGGGCGTTGATCCACGGGGAGTGCAGCCAAATCAACTAAACTACATTGTTTTCCGATGTCTTTGAAGTGTGAATGACTCTTGGGGTATGCCACTTGTCGATGAAGAAGATGGAAATGAGTTTCCTATAGGGTTTGGTGAAAACACTCGACCTCTTCCTAGGTGAGAAATTATGGAACACTGAAATTTGGTGCTGCAACTGGCCAAAATATCTCAGGGAAATGGTCCGCTATGAGAATATCCCACAAGATCCTTGGTCCAGATTTGGGGTATGGCCCTTCATTTCCCAACTCTTCAACTGGAGGTGGCTGGGGAACCGACAACAGTAATGAAGCAGACCAATGAGATGGAAGGATGGATGGTGGGGAATACAACGAGCGAGCTGACAAACTTCCGCATCTCAGGCTATCCTTCGAAGAGTGTAGTGACTTAGCCACCACATCATGGTAGAAGGGCTGGCGACCACAGTTTCTGGAATTGAAACTACAAGTATTGGCGATGGACCCCACTACTTCTGGTTTTCCATTAGTCCCCAGAATAGCTCTCTGTGATCTCTTGTCGAGGTAGAGAGTGATTTTGGTGATGATGGCAGCGATTGCAAGACTAAACCTTGAAGAAATTACATATTTTCATCTTCCTAGTTGTGCCTACGAAGGGAGGAGGGAATCCAATGTACCTCACATTCTAAAATTATGAGGCTGATGAGCCTTGTTCCTACCCTAACCCTTGACACGAAGGATATAGGCGAGGGTTCCATCACTAAGTCGTATTCCGCCTTAGAATCTGAGAAGCAGACTGGTTTAATCTTGATCTGAATCTTCTCAACATTCTTTTTATGGTAGTGATGACCCACCCTCCTGCCCTGATATGGTTCTTCAGGACATGGTAGACTTCCAACATGAGGAGGAACTTTGGCCGTACAGGTGCTGGGGTGGAGAGAATTTCTTCTTGAGTGAGTTGGGGTGCGAGGAGCACCTGGAAAAATATCAAAGGGAACATAGGGAGGACCATCATTCCCACTGACTGATGTGTGGAGGGAATCTCCACAGGAAATTCTTGAGCAGGTAGGACCTCCAGTGGAGCAGATAAGAGCACAGTTAAGACCTCCACACTTGTTTCCCCTAGCAGCATCAGTGTGAAGAGAATCCTCATACTGGTCAAGATGAACATGGGTAGGACCATCATGCTGGGTGTTGGTTAAGAGAAGCTAACCTTCACCCCTCTGATTGTTGAGGCACAAAGTACCTTTGCTGGCTATTGCGAGGACATGGGGAGAGACCCCACATTGGAGATTGATCGGATGTGCAACGTCCCCACACCAGCGGCCTGTGGAAGGAAGAACAAATCCATACCCGATGTAATGAGTGTGGGAGAGGCTTCCATACTGAGTTTCGCTGTCATAGGGAGGACCCTCATTCAGATTGAAGGTAGCATGGGGTATACCTCCATGCCGATCATGGAAGTGGGGAGGAACCATGTTCTCCATGGTGATGGTACGAGGAGGACCTCCGTACTGGGTGTCGTTACTGTGGGTCAGTCTGAGGCGGCCACTACCTGCGCCGACGACCAAGAGAGTGAACCTAGCCTGCCCATGGGGTGGTTGGGGCATCAATCCGGGTTGGGTATATAAGTTCCCCTACTCATCATACATAGTGGGATGATGATATACATCGGCGGTGGTGCGATCCATGATAGTTTTTGACGTTGATACCCCTTGGCGGGCGTCCTCTTCAGCCTGTGCCAGACCCTATTGACAGGTAAGCCAGACTTGGACCGGCGGTGCAGGTGCATGGATTACCTACTCTTTAACTCGTGGGGATGGGTGGCGGCACTGGAGTGACCTAGTGGGAGCCCTTCATAGGAGCCCCTAGAATGGGATCTCGGATGGGCTGGCCCAGACACCCCCTACCTCGTCGGCGTAGGGGAGGGAATCATCAAGGTATTCTAGGGAGAGGCTCCCGAAATGATTGTACATTGGCGTGGGGAGTATTGGATCCCTACGCAGCCTTTGGGGCGGCAGTGGCAACGAGGCCCAGATGCCTCTAAATCCTTGTGGGCCATATCCTGAGTTGAGATAATCCCCTCCTCCTCGTATCAGTATATGAGGTCATTTATCACCCTTCATTGAACAAATTAATAAGGGGAGATGGGGTGTGGGTTCCCAATAGCTGTGGGTTTGGAAGCTGTTGTAGAAGCGGTGGAGCCACGCGGGATTTCTACATTGGCGTTGCCCCTGCCCCTACGTCGGTGGGTGGGTGGTGATCGAATTTTTGATGCAGTATCTTGGTTTCTGAAAAGTAGGGAGATTGAATCATTAGTGATGAAACAAAAAATTGACATCCAGTGCCACAACGCCATTCCATCTTCCATGGATGGTAAGAAAGATCCACACTGACAATGTTGCAGATCAATATTTCTAAAGTTTTGACTACCCCGACTTCTAGTGAGTTTCACGCCGGGCCGACTGTTTTCTTTGGCAGGACGCAACATCAGATAACTGGATCCGGTGACACGCTAGTCTACTGATGTATTGAATACTACTAATCTCTACATTGGGGAGAATAATTTCACGTCGGGTTCACCATTTCTATTTTCGACTCTTTCACCAGGGTACACACATCCATCTGTTTGAGGACGATGAGGACGTGCTGGCTATTTCCTCGCATTCCCTCTTTCCAAAGGTGGGCGACATACATCGCTTATTCAAGAATGTTTTCTCCTTGATCAAAACAGGATGATGGGATGTCGGTTCTTCCTTACGTGGATTCCTCCTCAGAAATCGTCACTTAGTCCGAGTCTCCCTTATTGATTAATACATTATTCGTGAAACTCTACCCAGTGCCATATCTTCATGGATGCCGGTTAATTACACTGCTTCTGTCGGGACATTCCAAGGGGTCCCGTCAGGGAAGAAACCTTCGGTCGGGGGAGTAGTCACGTTGGACATCACTAGCATGTCTGGATTCTAGAACACTAGCGCTTCTGGGTTTCTTCCCCATATTATAGGGCTTCTCAAGGGCATGGAATCCCGATGAATCCCACGTTGAATGCGGGGAATTATATGCCATAGGCATGTCTCTTAGGTTTTCCTTAGCTTCCCATGTTTAACACAAGGTATGCCGCATGTTTAACATCTAGTGGAGACGGATCAGACTGATCAGAACAATGACTAGACTGGATTGGATGGGTGAAACCCTTGATGGGAACACTGATGTCAGGGCTAACACATGGTTAGTTACCCAGTTACTACTTGGAGTAGTGAATAGGTGAATTGGAATGATCTCATCAGGATGTGGTGGCCTGGGTAAGAATCAGGATGGATGATGGATGGCTAAGTGGAGTAGATGGAGAATGAAATGGAGTTGACCTGAGGGTGATAGTGATGTTGGGCTTGATACTCAAAAAGACCTCCTACGTATCCTCATGGAAGGGAATCAAAGTCCACATAGTTCAGGATGGGGTATAGGATTAGGGTGTGCGTAGAGGACAATGACCCGATGATATACTGGGGCTTGTGCATGGTTAGAAGCTTGAGTTTGGTCTGAAACCACTGGGACGGACCAGAGATATGGGTCCCAATAGAAGGGATGATAACATCTTGCCACTGGGTTTGGGTTGATAATGACTTACTATTGAAATGAGATCACAATGGCTTACCACTGCATGACATTCACAACGGCTTACCTTTGGGCAGGGGATCACATAGGCTTACTGTTGGATGGGGTTCACAATAACTTACCGCTAAATAGGGGACAACTAAATTTTATGAAGGAAAAAAGGGGTGTACAGTTTAATGTCATGCAGGATGGGGGTGGACCGACGTGGAGTGGTCGGGACCAATGGGTGTTGGGATTGAACCTCAGGGGGGCTTCTTACGTACCTTTCCTTGGCAAGGATCAAAGTCCCCGTAGTTTGGGAATGGTGGGAACCGACGTGAAGTATGTCGGAACCAATGGTTGTTGGTCTTGAACCTCAGGGAGGCTTCATACGTACCTTTCCTTGGAAAGGATCAAAGTTGTTTCCTCTGGAATTATGGATGACCTCGTTGATTAAAGGTTCAAACATTCCAATCGGTTTCTAACGGGTTTGTTTGTAGAACTGGAAACATCCAATGATTCCATATCCATTTGGACCTACTTTCCAAAGGTAGGTGCTCATTAGTTGTGGACTGATGAGGCTTAGGAATTTTCATTGGTTGAGAGGATGGAAGATCGGACTCATCAAACCATTTTGAGGGGAATTACTATCTACTCTAGGACTCTCTTTATAGATTTAAGTTATATTCTTGAATCCTTATAACATTACCAAGTATAAAATGAGCTTTTCCTTAGATCTGACAATCAATGATTAAATATGTAGAAAATTTAGAGAATATTTTATATGTATTTGAGGTTCTTCATTGATAGAGAATAATCTTTATTTATTAGAGATTCTTAGTCAATGGTATCCTTCAATACATAAAAGTATCTTGGTCATTATGATGACCATTCTGGTTTTAAAGACACTCAGTGGGGCACTTAATGTTTATTGTCTTTCAGAAGGACATGGATTATTTTAGATTTGGGATCGTACCCACAGATGGGCTACCTACATATCCTTTGTTTTGGAAAAGGAATCTGAACCCACGTAGTTCGAATAAGGGAGTATGATGTTTATGTATGATTGATGGCTCAAAGAAAGATGTCATAATTACTTTTACACTCTAAGATCACGTGAGTCATGCTCAGTGTGAGAAACAAGAGGTATTGGTAAAACCAGACAATTGTGCCATGAAAGATGAAATCATAAGAAATGATGTGGGGATTATGTATGTATGACTACCCAAAATAGATGAAGATTAAGATTTACTTCAGGGAAGAAATCCAGGAACATGGTCCATAAAGGTATATGTACTTTATGGAGATTTTGATACTCTAATCTTGGGGCTTACTCCTAAGGAAGATTCCCAAGTTAAGAGGGGATTTATGATTGGGTTTTACTCCTAATAAGGAAGCCCAGATCAAAAGTAAATTAAGACTAGTTAAGAGAAATTAATACTGGGGCTTACTCTTGAGAAGGAGGCCCAGGCTAAGGGACTTCGGGCTTACTCCTGAAAAGGAGGCCCAAATGAGGACTTGGGGCTTACTCCTAAGGAGTATTCCCAAATTAATGATAATTTGGACTGGGGCTTACTCTTGGAAAGGAGGCCCAGGTTAAGGATTCTCTCATCTTAAAAGATGAGGTTGAATGAATGAACTCTTCTAACATTAGTGATGTAAAGATGTGTAAATCACTAGGTTTTGAGAGATGTTCCATAGAATTCCTTTTAGATAAGGAAGACAACAAATAAATCATGCCATAAATGGATTTGGAGAGAGTTATAAAGGAATAATCCTAAAGAAGAGAGGTGGATAGGTGTAAGAGGGGTGAAATGGGCAGGAAGAGCACCCAAAAAGAGAGGGGCGCGCAAGTACTGTGTGGGCACGCAAGTCTTGGTCGCGCAAGTATACTTGCACGACACATGGGTACTTGCGCGCTGGTCAATCCTTAGAGTAAAACTTGGGTGAGGCTTCGTTGAAGCCCTTAGTACTACCCCTAGATACTTCCAGAAGAGAGGTGCGCAAGTTATGTGGAAGGAGTAAGGCGGCGCGCAAGTGTGGCCATTTCCCTTAAGAGATGGCAACTTAGGCATGCAAGTGTTGTTGAATTTCAACACTTAGGCATTCTTCCACCTCTTTAGATCTTCCATTCTAGGTAAGAAATTACCTCAGAAGTGTTCGGAAGCTTTGAGAAGAGACTAGGGCGCCAGAAGCTCAAGTCTGAGGTTCTGGAATTTTTCGTCCCTAAAATGGGGGGCCCACAGGGGGTATTTATAGGCTGGAGAAGGCCCTGGGAAAATTTTCCAAGAAGGTTCGCAAGTCACCTGTGCGACCAATGGGCGGCGTGAAAGTATACATGCGCGACCTTAGTGGAACTTGCACGACTCAAGTGCATTTCAATCTTGATTCATTCCTTTGTCAATTTTTGATGTTTTTTCAAAGGATGAATCACTTTGGGTTCAAGGTATTTCCCTTTACATTCCTTTAGACTCTCTGATGGAAAGAAGCATAAAAAAAAGTCCCCCCTCATAGTTGGATCCGAAAGAAATGAGGATTTGACTCTGAGGAAAAGAAGAAAACCAAGGAACATGCGGCACGCAAGGTCTGTTGAGCACGCAAATTTTGGCGCACAAGTGGTGAGCTGCGCAGGCGTCAGCGTGCAAGGGTGAGGACTAGCCTATATATACGTGGTCATTCCTCGCGCAAAGCACTGAATTTCAGATTTTCGAGCTCTCTCCGCGCAAGTTGTCTTCACCGCAAAAGTTGTTCTGTTTTTTGCTATTTATTCACTATCACGCTGCTGTCAAGGTATTTGGACTTGTGCAGTTATACTTGCGCGCCAAAAACCTGTGTATCACATCATACTTTCACGACACATCCATACTTGCGCGCCAAGATTAGACTTGTGCGCCTTAATGCCTTTTCCATTTTTTTGAATTTCTTCACAAATTTTTTGAAAAATAAACCCATTTAAGAGTTAATTCATTCAACTTTTGTGCAGATTCAATGGCTCCCAAGAGAATCGGATCGGCTACCGAACTAGCTAGAAAACAGATTGATGATATGATGAGCATCATTGGCCATGATTACTATAGCGTCTATGACAACACTCTCCCAGATTTGGCTAAGTATTTGAAGAAGTATCATCATGACTTCCCCCATAGCATTTATCTGCCTTTGTATGGCTATGGTCATCTGCGAGAAGTTACCATTCCAGAAGCAAAGAACTATCTTCTAATTTCTTGGTTTTAGAACTACACGAACTTTGCTGCAGCAAATATCTCATGTGGATGAGTATTTATAAGTGATGAAACAGTGGAGAAGGCCCATATGATGCATCCTATCCCTTGTACACCAGATCTGAAACCTTATAATCTTGAGCTGCACCCACATTGTTATCCCTCAATTTTCTGAAAATCTCAGATGGATCAATCCAAAGGCTGGAAGAGAAGTTGGGACTTCCGTTTTGGAGGAGGTGTGAATCCAAACTGGATGTGGGCATACTAGGTGCGACAAACCTGTGTAGAGTTTGTTGAGGATTTGAAAGGAGTTGTGATATATGAATCCATATGGGCTGGGAAAACATATGTTTACAGGCATGATAACTTCATGCCGGAGATACTCAGCCATTGGAGCCCAGAAACCAATTCTTTCCATCTAAATCATGGAGAAGTAGGAATCAGTCTATGGGATGTCCACAAGATCTCAGGGGCTCAAATTTTGGGTTATATGTATGATGAATTTATCCCTCCCAAGGTGACTTGGAATGATTCGGAGAAGACTCTGACTTTAGCTCATGAATTATTGAAAATCTTCCACAAGCTCAAGAGTTCAAATACCTCCTTAACTCATTCTAGAAAGGATATTCATCCAGAGGAGTGGATTAATATGTTTCTTATCGAGAATCAGGAGAAAGAGCCGAAGGAGAAGGGATCGAAGGAGAAGGGATCCAAGAAGAAGAAGCCCACTCGTCCTACCACCTTCCCCAAAATAGAGAAGAGGGGTGCTCCTGGCACATTTTGGCTGAATCTGGAAGTAGGAGAATTTGAGAAGTGGGGATATGAGGTGAATCAGAGGAACCTAAAGAAGACTCATCTAGCAGGCTTCTTGGCCTTGTGGCTTAGTGTTTATCTTCTGCCAGTCAGGGACTCGAAGGGAGGCATTAGGTCAGGGACCTTCATTATTGCAGAAAAGTTGGATGAGGGAAAAATGGTTGGGTTGGATACCCCCATTTTAGCAAAGATTCACAGGATCTTACTCCACGTCTTCATGGGTAAGTATCCCTTAAGAATAGTGGGACCATTCCATGTTTTATGGGGATGGATCGCCACTCACATCAGGACATACAATGTATAAAATGGAGTACAGATTCCTGGAAGTTCTTTCAGGCCATCAGTGCAGGTATTCTCTGGAATTTCTCCATTAGTTCTCAATGCTTATGACATGATGGTGAGGCTGAGCTTGTATAAGGAATTGAACTTCTTTCCTTATGGAAATCCACCAACCGGGCAGTTTTTTGATGATGGAATAGCCAGTCTGGATTTAAGGGCATACATGCTGGCCTGCAGAGATGGTGTGCTGGTTGCTAGGATTGACGGAGAGATTATATGCGAGGACTATGCTCCATATAGATTTGAACATCAATTCAAGTGTTTGCAGTAGACTTTTGTATCTATCCCTGTGCATGTCAGGTTAGAGCAACATCCGATAGTTTCCCGGAAACTATGGTTGCTGACATCTAGGGAGAAGACTGGGGTAGTGTTTGATATACCAGTTGAAAAAGTGGTATATAACTTGACTACATGGTATGCCGAGTACTGGATAACAGCATATCCTAGAGGGGTGCTGAATCATCCAGTTTATCAGGTGGGGAAAAGGAAGAGGACTATAGAGAAAGAATCTCTTCTTCATGAAGGTGATGCTTCCTCACCTGAAGCTGATTCGCAAGATTCCTCATCTAGGACTGATTCATTGGATTCCTGAGATGGGGATGATGAGGCACACCAAGAGGAAAAGTGGTCTTGTGCCGATATAATCCTCCGGTTAGAATCAAAAGACCCACTCCATCAACTCCTGGTGAGTTACTTCATTGTGGAAATTTAATCACCATTACTTCATAAAGCAATAAGTCCTATTTTATTATTATCTATCAATAGTTGTAGGAGCTGGGAAGGAATTGAAGTCAAAGATTGTAGGACATTCCTCGCAGCCTTCTAGTACACGTACTGAATATCAACGACCAGTGGCTGTCCAGACATGGCAGAGTTTATACTGTGGGGATGAAACTGCCTAGCTGGATTTGTGCGAGGGGCTACATCTCCCTGGAATAGGGACTCTTCTGGCTTCTAAATAAATCTGTTTTGAGAATAACCCCGATGAAGCATAGGCTTACATCAAAGAGCTGGAAATGCTCATATATTCCACTGAAGATTCCATTACTGTCACCAAGCGAGTGAAGGAAATGATAGATCGTGGTGCCGCTAAGGGGACTAACTCTTTCAGAGATCAAGAGTGGCATGATTATGTGGCTCCTGAAGATATAAGTTTTCTTTCCTTATTTTCTTTGTAACTTTATTTCAGTTGAAGCTTTGTTAATTAAGGAAATTTTTTTCTTCATCCTACAGCTTGCAAAGAAAGGAACTACTGGGGTTCCTTCACCACGGTATAGCCCTGGTGGTACTGCCATCAGGGATTCTGCTGAATCTCCTTTGAGTCAGGAGAGATATCTCCAGGCCATCAGGCCATGGATGAATATTTGTACATGGCATTCCATTCTCCAATTTAGGTACCTATAAGGGAGACTACCGACACTCCCAAAAATCCAAAGAAGCAAAAGCAACAAAGGAGGAAGTTCACAGGTAAATGATTCATTAGTAGCGGTAAGTCCTTTGGGTAATCATGAGTCTTAAACCATGAAAAATATTGCTCATTTTACTTGGGATTTTAGGGGATTATTCAATTTCCCCTCTTAGGGAGAGGACTGATCCTCCTTTGAGGACCACAGAGGGTGCTGTGGAACAATCACAAATTCAGTCTGACTTGGATGCTCCTGGAGAAGAGACATCATCAGTTCCCAGTATCCCTCCTACTACTGTTGCAAGAAGAGAAGAACCTGCTTATGGTAAGTTAACAATGCTTCATAAAATGCTGAATGAAACATCGACTGACTTCCATTCTGTGATACTTCAGGTTCAACCCCTGCATTAGAGCTTTTGGCGTTTATTGCAATGGATGCCGTGATTTTATATGAAGATGCTGTCCAGGGTCAGGGACCACAGGATGAAGGTCGCCAAGAAGACACATAAAATGTTCCCACTAGTGAGATTAACCAGGATTCTGAGATGACATTAGATGAAATGATGGAACTTGGCTCATATTTCGAAGATTTTATAAATCATGTTAAATTACCATGTAATTTAGAAGATTATGGACGTGAGTGTTATCCTTTGTCCTATTAAAAATAACATCTTATTACATGTCTAATAATGATTGGTTCAAATGTACAGCTTTATCTAAGAAATCTGCTGAACTACCAATTCTTAAAGGGGGTATAGAAAACCCTACTATTGCATAGAAATTAGCGCAAGTGGAGTTGAACCCTGTAAAGCTTCCTAAAACTCATCCTGAAAATCCTGTCGAAGCTAGGAAAGATGGGAAGGAGCCTTCTCAGGTTTCTGATCTACCGTTGGTTAAGGGATAACAATATTTGTGACTGTACTTAATTTTCAAGATAGTCAATTAACTTTTGTTATCCTTTGAAACTAACCAAATCTTTCAATTGATTATGCAGGGCCATCAATTTCAGTGGCTAGATCTGGAGGTGAGGTCTCAGCCTCCGCCACAATGGGAATTGAAATTGAAGAAGCTCAGGTCAGGGGGGAAGGAGCAGAACATGGCACTTCCTTAAGTGCATTAATCCCAGATTACATTCCCCCCTGTGACAGTGATGCTGAGTCGGATCCAGAAATACAGAAGGCATTCCAATTTTCACGACACAAGGCATGGAAAAACATATGGAAGATCATATACGAAGTTCCTTTAGAAGAGCTATCATCGAAGATCCCTTGACTGTCATCCCTATTTATCATACTGGGACTTGGTGGTTTTGGATATCAAAAGATCCATGCCGCGGTAGAACAAGTCATCTTAAGGAGGGAGCAGGAGAAAATGTGTCATGAAGATATGACCAGGGTGAAGCTGTCAGCTAACATTAGAAAATTTGAGTCTTCAGTATCCCGATATGAGGTTGGCTATGCTACCAAGATGATGGAACTGAAGCATAAGATCAAAGATAAATTCGTCCAGCAGATGCACCTTTAGCAACAGTTAGATGCTATTACTGGAGAACTTGACCAACTCAATAATTCACTGGAGGGAGTTCAAACGAGTGGTATGAAAGCCATCGTAGATGCCAATAAAGCACTCCATCAAGCTGAAAATATTGGATTTGGTCAAGTGCATGAGCTTAAAGTAGCTGCTGATGAAGCTCGGGATGCTGTACATCAAGTGAAGACTTATTTTGACAGTCTTTTGTAATTTCTTGGAAAAGAGAAGAGACTCCAATCTGTGGATGTCCTTCTAATTCTTGTGCATCAAATGAAAAACACTCTTATCTTCAATAATTTGTGCACGCACTTTCCTTTGCTACCTGCTTTAGATTTTTACCTAAGCCAATGGGCCTAGTAAGCATAGATTGATTTTTACTAGGATTATTATAAATAACCCTACAAACTTTGAATCTTTTAATTGCTCAATATTACCTAAATCATACAAAATGTATGTTTAGTGAGTTGGAACTTGAACTTTATTCAGAGTTCCTTTGTCTTTTGTGGGTAGTTTAAAGTCATGCACGTCAAACATAAAAATGCTAATGTTTAAGGTCGAAATATCTTTGACCGAATGGGTTAAAATTGACTTAATTCCTTGAAAACTTATCTGAAAACATTTTACCACCCTCAAGTATGAAGGAAAACATGTAAAATATGACTTAAGAAATTTTGAATATGAGGAATGATACAAAAAATGGCTAAAAGGAATTAAGAGAAGTAGTTCCCAAGAATGAAGTTACCATTATTTAAAAAACCCGTTAGGGGGTTGAATTATGCAGGGCCTCCTAAGGGCATTGGCTGCATAGTCAAATAATAGTATCTTTTGGATGACTATTCTGTTATGTAGACTCTTTATGCAAGGCCGCTTAAGGGAACGTGCTGCATAGTCAGGCAAAAGAACTCTCAGAAATTTACTTTTCTATTGCTAAAAAGCCAGTGGAAGTTTATGGAGATTCAAAATTTCCAAATCATAGAGTTTGTTGTATGGAGAGAGGTACTTGAATATGGAGAAGATATTTTCAAGAAAGATCATCTAAGAACTAGATGAATGTCACTCCTAAAAAGGTCTGACCCAAACGTAGGGAAGAAAAATATAAACCATAGACTTGAATACTTTCAAATCATGAAAAAGAACATGGGGTGAATATGTTAAGGATGGCTATTTTCTGCGGATCCTTACATATTGTCGTTAAGACAACTAATCAAAAAAGAGGGTTTCTTTCCAAGAATGATGTAACCATTATTTAACAAACCCATTAGGGGGTTGAATTATGTAGGGAGACCTAAGGGAATTGGCTACATAGTCAAATAATAGTATCTTTTGGCTAACAAGTCTGTTATGTAGACTGTTTATGCAAGGCCGCCTAAGGGCACGTGAAGCATAGTCAGGAAAAAGAACTCTCATAAATTTGACATTTTTGTGACTAGAAGTCAAGAAAAGGGTTATGAAGATCTGAAAATATTTAAGGTTAGTATTATGACACATAAAGATGGGTATTGTCCAATGTATGCAGAGATACACAGATCAATGCTAACCATAATCATGTTGTGGATGGATCCTGAATTGAAATATTAGACTTCACTACTTATCCCATAAGGATGAGAATCAAGCCATACATAGTTCTAGAAATACAGTTTAACGTCATGTGGGAAAAAAGTGTAAGAGATCTTAGTTTAGGGTCATAGAACTCGGACTACTACAAGAAATACACAGTGTGTATTTTAATAGGGACTTTTCAGCCAAGGGACTGAAAGTGGAATTTGGGGTTAGGCCCAAAAGACTTGGGGCTGGATTTGAGGGACACTCAAACGTTCCTACGTATCCCATAAGGATGGGAATCAAGCCCATGTAGTTATAGAAATACCCTATGTACAAATTTGGTTAGTACTTGTGAAGGGTGAAAGGGTAATTTAGTGCAATGATGGTTTAACCCAAGATAAAAGGTTCTAGTATTGCCATGTATGCACATAGTCTTTGGAAAATAACATGATTGAAAATAAATGTAAATAATTATTCCCTCTCAGGTGAGGGTATCAAAGAATATTTTAGTTTATTGTCATACAAGACAAAAGTGTTGTATAGTTTAACGTCGTATAGAAAGGAAGAAGGTGAACCAATGTAAAGATATTGATTCTGGGGGTGGTTTCATGAATCAACATCATATGATATGGAGGTGAACCGATGTGAAGAAATTGGTTTCGGGCTTGAACCTTGGGAGGTTTCCTACATACCCAGCCAGGAAGACAAGGATTAAAGTCCTCATAGTTCAATTAAATAATGAATTAGTGATCAAGTTGTTCTTGGGGACAATGACCTAAAAAATGGTGTTGGGACTTACGCGTGGTTAGCGGCCCAGAGAGGGTGTTATGGATGAAATTTTCTCTAAGCTCACGTGAGTTATACTTAGTGTGAGAAACAAGAGGTAACAACAACCTTAACGATGTGCAGTTTAATGTCATGTAGGACATATAAAGGGACTATGCAATTTAGAGTATTACAGTTAGGAATATTGGTGTTTCACAGTTTAGTGTCATGTAGCAGGGACGAAATACAGTTTAACATCATGTAGGAAAAATATAGGGACACAGTTTAATGTCATGTTGGACATGAGGGTGCTGTACAGTTTAGCGTCCTGTAGCTAAGATGATGGGGACAATACAGTTTAACATCATGTTGGATGAAAAAGGGGACTGTGCAGTTTAATGTCATGCAGTGAGGACAAAAGGGGACATAGTTTAATGTCATGTTGGACATATTAGGGATTTTTTCACAGTTTAACATCATGTTGGACAATGGCACAGTTTAACATCATGTTGGATGAAAGGGATGATACAGTTTAGCGTCATGTTGGATGATAAGGATTAAAATAGTTTAAGGTCATATGCATGGATCGTTGGTTATGCAGTTTAACGTCTTGCTGGACGTAAGGGACTTCTGTACAGTTTAGCATCATGTAGTTAGGACGTCACCATTTAACATCATGTTGGATGTATGTGCCAATAGTTTAAAGTCATATTCATGGACCCTTGATGTATTTTCTGTTCATAAAAAATATTTCTTCAGAAATCTGGCATTGGTTGGAGTAGTGATGAGTTATCAATCCATTGAGATTAAAGAATAAGCTCCATTGGAGTAGACCTTATGTATTGAATAAGGTCCTTCCCATTTTGGCTCAATCTTGGGAGGTTTCTTTCCTGGTATCATTGGAGTTCCAAGAACTAATACCAATTCTCCCTGAATGAATGAATGAAGATGAACTTTTTTGTTGAAAGCTCATGCAATTCGATTCTGGTAGAATTCCAAGTGGTGTAGGGTGCACAATATTTTCTCATCTAACCGTTCCAATTCATTCAATCGCTTTTGAGATGGTTCATCAGTAGATGAATGATCAAAAATAGCTATTCTAAGCAAAGGTAATTGAACTTCAATGGGCAAGACTGCTTTCGTTCCATATACCAGTGAATATGGAGTTGACCGTGTTGCAGTGCGGGTGGTGGTCCGATAAGCCCATAAAGCATGAAAGAGTTTATCAGGCCATGACCTCTTACCTTTATCCACAATCTTTTGCAGTATATTTTATAGAGACTTTTTGAAGGCTTCTATCTGGCCATTGGCCGCTTCATGATACCGAGATGAATGGTTGGATTTAATGTTGTATTCTTGATACAACTTCTTCACCTGGAATGAATAGAAGTTGGTGCCATTGTCCGTCAATATGGTATGAGGGACACCAAATCTGGTAATTATGTTAGACTAGATGAAGCTAACAATGCTTTTAGAACTAACTTCTTTGAGAGGTATTACCTCTGCCCATTTAGAAAAGAAGTCAGTAGCAGTAAGAATATACTTAAACTGCTTGGCTGTAGCTGAAGGATATGGTCCCACCACATCTATTCCCCATGTGGAAAATGGGCACGAGTATTTAGCTGTATGAATTAACTCTGGGGGTTGATGAGTGAAGTTATAATGTACTTGGCCTGAATGACACTTCTTTGTGAAATCAATACAATCTTGTATCATTGAAAGCCAAAATTATCCAAGCCTTTGAAATTTGATCAGATAGTCTGTGTCCAGACTGATGGGCACCACAGACTCCTGCATGCACTTATTTCATGACAACCATTGTCTCTTCACCATCAATGCATTTGAAGAGAATTCCATCAAAAAAACATTTGTAGAGAACTTTCTCTAAGTGATCTGGGCTGTCATAAAGAGTAAAATTGACCACATGTCGCCAGATTTGTTCTTTCCCGGCTCTATCAGGTGGAAGTGTTCCATTTTGAAGGCATTCCCTAATAGGTGTCATCCATCCTGTAGTATGACCCTATGGTTCAGGAATGGGACTAATTTCATTGATTTCCTATGTTCAGATTTGAACATAAGGTGAAATTGTACGACGGTGGGCAATATTGATGGTTGTCTCGTCCCGATTTGGATCTGCCAGAGCTATGGCTATATTATCCAGTGCATTAGCTTGGGAATTTTGTGATCTTGGGACATAATAAAATGTCAGTTCTGAAGGTAATTCCGCCATTAACTCTCTTACGTAATCATACAAAGGGATTAGTTCTTCTTTTCTGATGGCATAATCCCCATTGACTTGTTTGATTACCAGGTCTAAATAACCTTTCACCTTTAAGTGATTCACTTGTGCTTGAAGCGCCAACTCCAATCTTGCAATAAGAGCTTGGTATTCTGCTTCATTATTTGTACTGACTCCCAATAATTAGAAGGAATAAGGTAAAAATGCATTTTCTGGGGAAATGAGTACAACTCCTAACCCAACTTTGTTGAACTTAGGATCTTCCATTTTCCCCCCTCTTAGACTTCTGGAAGCACCATCAAAGTACATTTCCCATGTTTGAATACTTTCTTAAATAGAGAAGACTTCCTCATCAGGGAGTTCAATATCTGAAGATGTGTCTTCCACTAAAGGGTGTTCATCCAGGAAATCAGCTAGAGCTTAGCCCTTTATTGCCTTTTGAGACACATATTGAATATCAAATTGCTGCAAGATAACTGGCCACCTTTCCAGACGTCCTGTAAGCATTGGAAGACTAAGGATGAATTTGAGCGGGTTATTGCGAGATACCAATTGGATCTTGTGATGTTTCAGGTAGTGTCTCAACTTCTGAACTGCAAATATTAATGCTAGGCAGCACTTCTCAATACTTGAATATCAGGTTTCTGCTTCAATCATAGTTTTAATGAGATAGTAGAGGCTATTTTAATTCCCAACATCATTCTTCTGAGAAAGAAAGGCTCCCAATGATCGCTCTAGAGCTGTCACATAGAGGATAACTGGGCTTCCTTCAACAGGTGACATTAATACTGGTGGACTCAAGAGACACTTCTTGAGAATATCGAATGCTTCTTGACATTCTTTAGTCCACTGGTAAGTGACTCCCTTCTTCATCAATTTGGTGAAGGGTAAACTTTTGCCTGCCAAATTGGTGATGAAACGCCGAATATAGGATAAGTGTACTTAAAGTCCTCTCAATTCTTTCAAATTATGAGGAGGTGACATACCAAGGATTGACTTTGTCTTCTCAGGATCGTCTTCGATGCCATGATGGCATACAATAAAGCCGAGAAATTTCCCTGAGGTTACCCCAAAATCACATTTTAAGGGGTTCATCTTCAAACTATGTTGCCGAAGTTTGTGGAATATGATTTCCAAATCAGCCAAGTGATTAGAACGTTGTTTGGATTTAACAACCAAATCATCCACATAACATTCAAAAAACTTCCCTAAAAAGGGTTTGAAGATACGATACATGGCATGATGATATGTTGCGCCTGCATTCTTTAGGCCAAAGGGCATTTCTCGATAGAAGAACACACCCTAATGGGCTCTAAAGGTTGTATATACCTCATCTTCTGGAGCCATTCAGATTTGATTATACCCAAAATATCCATCCATGAAGGAAAGTGCTTCGTAGCCAGCTGTTTCATCAATTAATAATTCTGTAATCGGAACTGGAAAATCATCCTTAAGACAATGACGATTAAGATCTCTAAAATCAATGAAAACTCTAATTTTCCCATTCTTCTTTTTCAATGGGAAAATATTAGCCAACCACTTGGGATATTGAAGTTCTCTGATGAAGTTAGATTTGATGAGATTATCCACTTCAGCTTTAATTTTGGAAGCATAGTTTGGGTGTGTTCTCCTAACGGCTTTTTTGAATCCTCGATGTTCTTCTAGAAAACCCAAACAATGAGTGGAAACATCAGGATCAAGTCCTGGTATCTCTGTATAGTTCCAGGAAAATATATCTCAATTTTTCTTTATAAAGGAAATATACATCTCTTGATCTTCAAGAGTCATAGCCGCACTAATTAAAGTGGGGCATGGATCTTCTTTTGTACCCAGATTTATTTCTCTGAGTTCATCCACGGTAGTAGAGATACCCTCTTCAAATGCTGGAGGAGAATCCCTGAGATATTCCTCTTCTTCTTCAATATGTGTTATTTCTTCTGTTTCTACTTTCATAGTAGATGATGAAGCAGAATTTTCATGATCAGAAGAGATGCCAAAATTTTCCCATCTTGAAGAAGAAGCTTCCATTTCCGACCCGATTGACGAGGAAGGGTCTTCTTTGGGTAATAAAGAGGAGATGATGGATTGATAATCGAAATCATCGTTTAACTCTAACATTTATATAACTTTATCCAATCCAATTGGAGAAGTATAGACTTGTTGAATTTCAACAGATGAAATAAAGACATCTCCATTTGAGCTTTCATCATTGCTTGGTGAATCACCACTTTCTCCCATGCTGTCTGGCTTGATTTCCATAATTGAAATTATGGATAAGAGTATTTTGATTTGGATCTATCCTGTCAATTTGACTGATAGGCAATACATAATTTGTACTCACATGTGCTAATGGGTTTACTGGAATCTTTTCCAAACCATACAGAGCATTAACTTTGGTAATCTCTTTTGTTGTGGATTCCTCCTTTCTCTTCATGTGGTAGAATTCCGCCTTAATGTATTGAGATTAACATGTCTTGAACGAGTCCTTATCACCATACAATGTCCCAACTTGACCATTGAAACAATATTTGAGACATTGATGGTATGATGAAGGGATAGCCGCATGTTGATGTAGCCAGGGTCTTCCAAGCAATATGTTGAAGGCTGAGTCTTGGTCAAAAACCATGAAATCCGAATTGGATACAAGATCTCCAAACTGAGTTCTGAGTGTAATCTCGCCTAGTGGTTCTTGTTTATTTTTATCATATCCTTGTAACATCATAGTAGAAGGAGATAAATCAGATTTCGTGAGGCCCAATCGACGAAGTGTACGAATGGCCATGAGGTTGACTCCTGAACCATTATCAATGAAATCTCTTCGGATGTATACACCATTGAACTTTCCAGATAAATACAAAGGTCTAATATGTCCATGAACGACATCATATTCATCTTTATCTGTGAAAGATATCACTGCATGGAATTCTGCAGGATTATTCTCTACATGGTATGCTTCAGCTGCAGCAATTTCAGTTTCAAACTCTTGAGGACTTGACAAAGCCCCAATGAGTGCCTCCTGAAGATCCTTTGACAAATTCAAGGCATCCAGAATTGATAACTTGGCCGATACTTGGGCCAAGTGTTTCAATACATCATAATTTTGATCTAAACGTCTACGTTTCCCAATAGGAACATGTAGTTTTGCAGGTGCCTTAGAAGTTGATGCTTTGGAAGTTGATACATCTTGTACCAGGATAGGAGTTGGTAATACTTCTGGATTTGGAAGATTAGACCTATTAGGTCTATTTACTTACTGAGAGGAAGAAGGTGGAACCTCCAACCGATCTTCCAGAATAACTATGCTAGGACTAAATCTGCCTTGTGTAGAAGAACTTTCTTGTTCTTGTTGAGATCACTTAAGGGCTCTGCCACGAGTTTCTTCCACATACACAGTTCTAGCAGCGGTATAATTGGAATAGTGTCCTCTCAAAGATCCACGTCTTCCCCTGTATCCTGAACCTCTGGAACTTCCTCTGATTCCTCTGGTTGATACAGGGAACTTGGTCTCATTAAAATCAAAACTACGACTGACATATGGATTTGTTAATTGAATCATATTAACAGAATCAAAGATCAACTCTTCATCCAATGAATACTCTTCCTGACTAGCCAATTTAGGCTGTTCCGTTTGATGGGGCGGTGCCCGTGGCTTTTAAGTATATGGCATGAAATATTCCAGAGTCAAATACAACTTAGGCTTTGACACATACTCATCTTCTTCTGATTCTTCTTCTTTCATTGAATTATGCCGTTTCTTTGAGGATTTTACCTCTAATGAAGAGGTTTTTTCTATGGAATTCATGGCATAAGGCACAATTGGTTTCTTCAATTGTGTTCTCAAAATAGCATGAGTTCGGTTGATCATTTTTCTAACCATCCAATCATCATATTTTTGCGCATTTTTGTTCTTGACTTCTTTCCACTCACCCTCCTCCTCTGGATCTGTAGCAGTAACACATGCTACCTGAGGTAAAGAACCTTTCAGTTTAACTTTTCCCAAGTCGACCATTTTTTGCAGGAGATCCTTGAAGACAAAACATTCCTGAATGGGATGCCCTAACATCTGATGAAAAGGGAAATAATTGGGAAGATATTCATCTCCTTCCTTGTTTGGCCTCTTGGGCCTTGTAAATTGAACCAAATTATTTTCCAGAGCCGAAATGAAGTAACTAGGAACTTGTTCATTTCGGAAAGATTAAAATTTTCTTTTTCAAATCCCCAAATTGTTTTCGTCTTTGATCTCTTTGATCATCTGGACGAAACGACCTCTGTTGTTGGCGCTAAGGAGGTGGAGCCCTTTGAGAAGATGAAGGTTTTGAAGTAGAAGTAGGTACATGTGCTTGTTTAAGCATAACTATAGTAGTCTCTGCTTTACCCATTCTATTTCCTGGAGCTGATGGAATTACACGAGCTTTATCCTTAGTCTTTATAAGAGAATATTTAATCTGTTGAGCGATTGAAGTAAGGTCTCAAAACCCTCCTGTGTATTTCACAGGGATCAGTGGTGTACACAACTAATCACGTAAATTTGTCACACAGATTGGCAACAATTCCTCTTGAGGGAGTGCTAGGATTAGGGAATATGTTAATCCCTTCCAGTGAGCAATGAAATCTGAGACCCTTTCATTCTCCCTTTTCTTACAGTTTGTAAGATCAAAAACCATTGTCTTTGGAAACATTGAGCTAAAATGAAGAAGGAATTTTTGACGAAGATCCTCGCATACAGTAATTGACCGAGATTGCAAGCTTGTGTACCAGACAAAAGCAGGTCCTTGTAATGACTGTACAAAACACATGAGTTTAACTGCTTCTTGTTGCTGAAGGGTTCCCATCATAGGATCACAACGAGAAACAAAATGTGTTAAGTGTTGATCTGGGTCTCCCGAACCGTTAAATATTGGGAATGTCGTACTTTCAAAATTTTATGGGGGAGGAATTGCATCAACCCATTCAGGATAAGCTCTCTTTTCTGGTTGAATTTGAGCACGCTTTCCCTCCATATCTTCCAACCGAGCTGTTAATGACTCAATAGTAGTTATTAAATTTTGAGAAATATCCAGTTGAGCTTGAACCTGAACAGGTGCAATGACTAGAGCTGGCACAAATGTGGTGGTTGGTGCTGCAACTGATGGTAGCACCGCCAATTGTTGTTGCACTTGACCCGTATGATTAGACCTATGAGGGTGTACTGATAAAGGAGGATATTCTTGATCCATCTCAGTAGCCACAATAAATTCCTTTGACTGACTGACTCTAGTACGCTTAGGAGGAAGACTACCCTGAAGTAGTTCTCCATTAATCCTCCTCAATTCCCTCACTTCTTCCTCTTTTTGTGCAAATCTTTGATCTAGTGAGAGCAATTGGCCTTCTCCAGAGGAAGGGCATGTAACCTGATTCTTTCCTTTCCCCTTGTTGGATCCCTTTCGGATAGGGGGAAGTGGGTTACTTGAAGGAATACCCAGATTCTGGGTAAGCCTTTGATTTCATGTACGCACACCTTCTTCATTTTTGTCTGTGTGTACAACTTCTTGAGCAGGAACCTCTTCATCTGATCCCTCTGAGTGAACCTCATCTGGTGGATTAGCAATGAGGACATTGATGAAATTAATTGATGCATAATTCATTTCACCCCTTTTATTGGATTTTTTGCGAAATTTTCTTCTTCCATGTCTTTGATGAAACATTGCCTTTTGTTGATTCGATCCCTGAGGAACTTCTTGACGAACCGTAATTTGGAGGGAATCTCTTGATAATTTGGCTCTTCGTTCCTCTTGAGGATTCTTCCCCAATCGAGATAATACTGACTTTCTCTGAGGGAAGAATTCAGGATTTGAAAAAGTCCCTAGTCCGGTTGACTGGGGTTGTTCCTGCTCAACTCCTCAAATCCTATTTGTTGATTCTGAGGGTTGGGTTAAAAGAGTCCCCAGTCTGGCAAGCTGGGGTGGTTCTTGACATGCTATATCTGAGACCTTCTTGAAATCTCTCTTGATCTTGCGGACCTTATTCTTGAAATTAGATGGATGCATTAACCTGCATCCACTTTTATCACCCGGCTCAAAAGACCGTTGGATGATTTCTGAAACTTATGTCACTTGGTGATGTGATTTCTCCAAACGAGAGGCCTATTCAATATTCTCATTTTCTTGATGCTGTAGTAATTCAACAACTTGTTCTCTATATGCTTGATTTTGAGAGGAACTAGTTGAATCATGTTCTTGGGCACGTTTTTGATTACAAACAAAACCCATTGACTGTGGCCGACCATGGTCAATAAAATTACATGAGACCGTTTTCGGCGGGCTTTGCTGACTAGAGAGAAAAGTGAAATGTAGTTCTCCATGAACACCCCATCCTCTGATAAGAATACCAGATGGGGAATTGGAAATTAACTGGTTCAATCTTCTTAGTGCGCCAAGGCATGAATGTTGAAGGGCTCTCTGCTGCTTTTCAGCCTTCAGATATCGAGAAACTGAGAGAGATGCCAAGTCAATTTGGTGTTGTAACCCTTCTATTATCTTGACATGATTTTCATATTCATCATAAGATAATATTTTCTTTTTCAACTAACAAAGAATTTTCCATATGTTGAGACCAATATCATTAATTCCATCTTCCGTCAACATCTCTGGAATGTCATACTGAGAATTCGCCAAAGGCCAAAACATAACTGGAAATTCACCTTTTTCCAGTTGTTTTCTCATATTTAGTACTTTCTATTTATAATTCAATGAAGATTCTTCTACCTGATTAAACCAGAGCTAGTTCTTCCTTGTTACTTAATCAGATTCAACATGATCAGTAGGGAATTCACTGATCAAACTAGAAGATGAATGACCTAGGGGTGGTTCGGAGATTGACCTACACCCGGGATATCTTCTAATTGAGAAAGTGTTTCACCTGATAATGGTAAAGCATCAGAAATGACTGGATTCACATTTGTAAGTGCCTCAAGATAAGATAGCTTTCTCGTCACTACATTGTCTTCTGAATAATTTTCCAGACAATGCAAATTACTACTACGGAGAGGACTTTCGCAGCTAAATTCATCATCATGGGGAGGACCACCATGGTGGGTTACAACAAAAGATGAAACATTTTTCTCCTTGGTCTTCTGACCACACAGAGGGTTCTTGTGGCTCTCATCTGAAGATGAAACTTCGAGATCGACTGAATTGTCATGAAGCAAGCCTTAATGAGGAAGTATCTGATGCAGACCTTTAGAATTAATGTTCCCAATATTGGGAATTGAGAGAGAAGAATCTTGAGTTTCAAAAGATAGTTGTCTGAGTGCATCAAGAACTCCAGTATCGAGTAAGGCCTTGTCACAAATGGGCCTTTGATTTCTGGACTGTTCTGGGCGAGTCTTCTTCTTTGACACCATCTTACTCAATTTGGCATGTGTATGTGCCTTCTCATGAGAAATGATCAGGTTAGGCTGATTATCTCCACTCAAACCAGGTGTATGTGCCTGACATGGTTGTCCGTATGATATGGGGGAGTACACCCCACGACCCTCTTGGACTGGAATAGAGGTGTGTGTCTGTTTCGGAGTGAACTGTTGATGTGTCACTCCACTGGTTGGGATAAATTTATGTGTCTTTCCCTGAGATTCTACTGAAGCTGTTATAATATCCTGGCAGGCATCCAGAATATAAGCAGAGATTTTCTTATGCTCTTTCACCATTGATAGAATATGCTTGGTGAATTCAACTGTCGGAATGGGGATATACGTCCATTTTGTTCATGGAGTATTTGTATGTGCCTACTCCTGTCCTCCTTTTCCGGTCATTGAATTCTGACAGTACTCATGTGTGGGGGCAGAGATTTGAGTCTGCCTCCTGTTTGTCGCCGGAGCTTTCCGACTGACTTCTCCAAATGCTACTAAATGAGACTGTTGGTAGGCTTGATCAATACCAGTAGGTGTATGTGCCTACTGATTTCACTCCACTGAACGTGGTTGAAAAGACTCCTTCAACACTGATAGATGAGGATGCTGGCATGATTGATGAGTGTAAGAAGGTGTATGTGCCTATTTACCAATTGTCAACACATCAGTTTGGCGGGCTCCATCGCATGTAGTCAGATGAGCCTGCTGACTAGCCGATGATTTATAAATAGGTGTATGTTCATGTCTATAGTACTCTGCTAGAATTGCCTGGCAGGATTGGCGTGATGCTGCCAGACGAGTCTGCTGGACAACGGAATTAAAAGGGATAGGTGTGTGTGCATGTTCGTTTCTTTCCACCAAGTTAGGTTGGTGGACTTCTTCGAAGATGGAAGAGATGATAACCTACTCACTATTAACTGGTTGTCACCTCTGGTGGTTCATCTTGCTTGCTCGGGTTCGAGGAACCAGAGACGAACTCCTGAAGACGACACCCTCATCATGTTGAGGGCGCACTGCCGCACGAGTCTGGCATCGATTGTTGGTGGGAGCCCTCGGGAAGGACTCCTATCTCCTTGAATTAAGGCCCTGAGGGACCTGCTCATTCACCTCCCCAGAATACGGGATTGAATGGTGATTGCATTCCAGGGATAATGACCCGAAACGATTGGAGATGGTGGTTAGCACCGCCTGCTTCCTAATCACTGGTCGTCACTGTCTGGACGACCAGGGTAAGTCGTTCACTTGGAGGGCTTGTTGAGAAGCCTCTAGAGTTGGAATGGTACTGTGTTGATGGTACTCCTTAACCAACGCATTCAATACCCAGTGTTGAAGACGCTGAGTAGGTGATGTCTCCCTCAGAGCAGACGACGATCCAACAGAAGCAACAACAGATGCATTCACAGTAGAGGTTTTCACAGCAGAGGTATTCACAGATGTGAGCTTAAGAAAAGACATTCTCGTACTGCATAAGATCTTAAAAAATAGTGCCTGTTTGATATAACAGATGTAATCAAGATAATTCTGGACACTACACCTTTTGGATAAGCACATATGTTATTGATTGTTTTGTTGGCCCTCTCATTGAGTTTTAAATAGGGGCCTAACAAATAAGTAAAACATCATTTTAATTTGGTTAAGGATTCACGTCGGGTTCACCATTTTTTTTACTATGGAATTGGGGATGACCTCGTTGATTAAAGGTTCAAACATTCCAATCCTTTTCTAATGGGTTTGTTTGTAGAACCATAAACATCCAATGATTACATATCCATTTGGACTTACGTTCCAAAGGTAGGTGCTCATTAGTTGTGGACTGATGAGGCTTAGGAATTTTCATTGGTCGAGAGGATGGGAGATCAGACTCATCACACCTTTTTGAGGGGAATTATTGTCTACTTCGGAACTCTCTTTATAGATTTAAGTTATGTTCGTGAATCCTTATTACATTACCAAGTATAAAATGAGATTTTATTTAGATCTGACAATCAATGATTAAATATGTAGGAAATTTAGAGAATCTTTTATATGTATTCGAGGTTCTTCATTGATAGAGAATCATATGTATTTATTAGAGATTCTTAGTCAATGGTATCCTTCAATACATAAAAGTCTCTTGGTCATTATGATGACCATGCTGGTTTTAAATCCACTCAGTGGGGCACTTGAAGTTTATTGTCATTCAGAAGGACATGGATTATTTTAGAGTTGGGATCATACCCGCAGATGGGCTACCTACGTATCCTTTGTTTTGGAAAAGGAATCAGAACCCACATATTTCAAATAAGGGAGTATGATGTTTATGTTTGATTGATGGCTCAAAGAAAGATGTCATAATTACTTTTACACTCTAAGCTCACGTGAGTCATGCTCGGTGTGAGAAACAAGAGGTATTAGTAAAACTAGAAAATTGTGCCATGAAAGATGCAATCATAAGAAATGATGTGGGGCTTATATATGTATGACTTCCCAAAATAGATGAATATTAAGATTTACTTCAGGGAAGAAATCCAGAAACAAGGTCCGTAAAGGTATATATACTTTATGGAGATTTGGATACTATAATCTTGGGGCTTACTCCTAAGGAAGATGCCCAAGTTAGGAGGGGATTTATGATTGGGTTTTACTCCTGATAAGAAAGCCCAGATCAAAAGTAAATTAAGACTAGTTAAGAGAAATTAAGACTGGGGATTACTCCTGAGAAGGAGGCCTAGGTTAAGGGACTTGGGGCTTACTCTTGAAAAGGAGGCCCAAATTAGGACTTGGGGCTTACTCATAAAGAGGATGCCCAAATTAATGAGAATTTGGACTGGGGATTACTCTTGAGAAGGAGGCCCAGGTTAAGGATTCTCTCATCTTAAAGGATGAGGTTGAATGAATGAACTCTCTAACATTAGTGATGTAAAGATTTGTAAATCACTAGGTTTTGAGAGATGTTCCACATAAATCCTTTTAGATAAGGAATCCAACAAAGAAATCATGCTATAAATGGATTTGGAGAGAGTTCTGAAGGCTTAATCCTGAAGAGGAGAGGTGGATAGGTGTAAGAGGGGTGAAATGGGAAGGAAGAGCACCCAAAAAGAGAGGGGCGCACAAGTACTGCGTGCGCACGCAAGTACTTCATGGGAACGCAAGTCCTGGTCGCGCTAGTATACTTGCGTGACACATGGGTACTTGCACGCCGGTCAATCCTTAGAGTAAAACTTGGGAGAGTCTTGGTTCAAGCACTTAGTACTACCCCTAGATACTTTCATAAGAGAGGCACACAAGTTTTGTGGAATGAGTAAGGCGGCATGCAAGTGTGGCCATTTCCCTTAAGGGTTGGCCACCTAGGCGCGCAAGTGTTGATGAATTTCAACACTTAGTCCTTCTTCCCCCTCTTTAGATCTTCCGTTCTAGGTAATAAATTACCTTAGAAGTGTTCGGAAGCTTTGAGAAGATACTAGGGTGCCGAGAGCTGAAGTCTAAGGTTCATGAATTTTTCATCCCTAAAATGGGGGGCCCACAGGGGGTATTTATAGGCTACATAAGGCCCTGGGTAAATTTTCAAAGAAGGCGCGCAAGTCACCTACGCGACCAATGGGCGGCACGCAAGTATACTTGCACGACCTTAGTGGAACTTGCGTGACTCAAGTGCATTTGAATCTTGGTTCATGCCTTTGTCAATTTTTGATGTTTCTTCAAAGGATGAATCACTTTGGGTTCAAGGTATTTCCCTTTACATTTCTTTAGACTCTGTGATGGAAAGGAGCATCAACACAAGTCTACATAGTTCCAAATGTTTTGGTGGATCAACCTGAAGATGGTTGGGACCAATGGGTGTTGGGCTTGAACCTCAGGGAGGCTTCCTACATACCTTGTCTTGGCAAGGATCAAAGTCCATGTAGTTCCAAATGATGTTTGGGGATTACAATCTAGGATGCCCAGGGAGAGTTTTGTGGTCGATTCTTAATCTAAGCCCACGTGAGTCATGCTCGGGGTGAGAAACAAGAGGCAGTGAAGACCTGATGATCACATCGTGAAAGGTGCATCCATGGGATGTAGAGTGGGGCTGACACGTAGTTAGCAGGCCAAAATGGAAATAGGGGATTGCATGTGGTTATCAGCCCAAAGAGAAAACAGGGGCTTACGCATGGTCTGTATCCTAGGGATATGGAGATTGGGACTTACTCCAGGGTGGAGGCCCAGTGGCGAAAAATCCCAAAGGGAGAGGGATTTTGCACCAAAGAAAGGATGGATCTAGTTCCCATCCCTCCTCTCTTGTCTTTGGTGAGGAAGAGGATAAGAGGAGTAGGGATTCTAACTCCCCCAAGAAATGCTAGGGGCTTACGCCAAGGTGGCTGCCCTTTCCCCGTAGATAGACGCCGCTCCAATAAAGAGGATCTCATTTCATATAAGAAATGATCTCACCCCCGTGGAGACTAGTGGGCATAGAGAATGTCTGAGATGGAGAGCCCCACATATGATACACAATGAGGGATCATAGTTTAACGTCATGTGCTGAGGATGATGGCGCTTGGTTGTTTAACGTCCTGCAACTTGGACGATGTTGGTTTACTCCACACCCCTAGGACTTACATAACTGATACCCACCCACCCTTGGGGAAGGGAAGGCATCAACAATGTTGTGGTGAGGGGGTGTTATGGAGTGATCCATTAAGGGGTCCATGTTAGCATGGCTATGCGAAGAAGAAATATCCATTAGTGTTCCTATGAGAAGAAGCATGAGGTGAAACAACACAATGGGAAGCAAAGTCCAAGGGACTTTGAAATTACTTTGTGAAAACCTAGAGGGTTGCACGAGAAAAGGGTGTGTGACACGGGTGTGTTGTGCGTAAGAGGGGCTCGAACAAAATGCCTTATGGTAAGGATGACACATGGAGAACACAAGGAGGGCTGTGTGCAAGATTAGGATTTACACGTAAAAAGGAATAGCTACGTACAAACTAGAAGGATGCACAAAATAAATGAGATATTGCACACAGATCGGAACAACTACATGCAAAAGATGTCTGATGTAGGGAGAATCATGAACATGAGAGGGATATTTTTTGTGCAAAGGAGTTGGGATAAAAGGAAATGGATGCAGATCATGCCCAAGAGTGCCCACCCAAAGGAGGACCCTTAGGGGACCAATGGCGCAAGATCCAATACTTTGAAGCCATAATGTTTTTCACGCGATCACGGAAGAGGTGTCTTTCACACAGCAGAGTGTCTCTTTGTCATCCATCACTGTACCCAAAGGGTTGGGGTACATTTTTCTTTATAGCCGAATTCCTCAGAGGCTACGTGCAAGGGGAACGATGAGCAAACCCCTCTCATGACATCACATTGGGCTCGAAAGTGTTTGCGTGCTGGAGTAAAGTTGGCGTGCCTTCTAGACTTTTGCGCGCCAGCCCCTTGGGTGGTTTCTAGGGGGTCTCCACGGAAGCCTACCCTTTACATCGAATTAGGCGTGCATGATTTTACAGGTCGGTGGGGGCCTTTGTGCTCAGGCCTCAACCACTTCTCAAGGGCTCTGGTGTGCAAGGGCCCCTTTGACGTTTCATTGGGCATGTAGGATTTTGCGCGCAGTCGGGGGCCTTCACGCTTGGGCCTCAACTGATTCTTGAGGGTGCTGGCACGCAAGGGCCCTTTTGACATTGCTTTGGGAACACATACCCTTGCACTCTGGGATGAGTGTTGAATGCAACCCTATGTCCTTTTTCACCATTACCTTTGGAGGTTTCAGAGGGGTTTCCACAGAAGCCTACCCATGACGGTGTATTGGGCGCGCAAGATTTTGCACCCCAGAGGACCATTTGTGCACATCCCTTGAATCTTGTGCGCACCTGACTCCGGGGTTGCAGAATCTTCTTCTCCTCTTACGAATAAATTTTCTTCTCTTTATTATCCCAATTCTGGCCCTATCCTAAATTTGGCATCAACAAACCTCATATCGACATTTACTATATAATATAATCTCTTTATCACAATATCTATAATCAACTAGGTTTTATGTTGGTGTCATCAAACTATGTGCTTAGTAACTCGTTATTTGACTTTAAAGAATTGAACATGACCATATAAAACAATATTAATGGATTTATTTTGGTTGTGATATTATATTAAAAAGGTCTAAGATATCATCTTCCACTAAATAATAGAAGGGACACATGATTTCTCACATTATTCATTAATACAATATCACTCAGGACACACCCAATGTATCATACTTCACTATGAGCATATTTCTTCATGGTATTCATCAATACATCAAATTATATGACTAATTACATCCATTAATATTAATATTAAAGTCTAAGTATCAATAAAAAATTCCACTTATAGGAACATCCAATGACTCTTATAAATTTGGATTTCATAATAATGGTCCATGTTCTTATAATATCCTACACTAAGAATTACCTGGGGTGCACACCATGAGAAAGTGCCTCAAAGTCCAATGAGTCTCTATTAATAATATCATGTATCATTTTTTCCTATAAAATGATATCATCCATCAATATAATATATATTTAATAATACTATTGTGGCACTTCTAGGTTTTCATCCCAATAGGGAACTATTATGACCTTTCAGTGTGACAGTTTCTATTAATACATTATTTAATAAAGTATCACACATAATAACAGCTATTATGTGATACATTATGACATAAAATATCACACATAATAATAATCATGAAGTGATAATAAGTTTACCAATTTTCAAAAAATTTAATATAGGTAATTATAATGTATATAGAGGTAGGATCCAGGGAACCAAATCCAATATGCTCCCACTTACAATAGATACAACTACTAACAATCTTCAGTCCTCTATCACATGATATTCATGTTTCTGTTGAGATAAGACTTTAGTCAAGGGGTCTACTATGTTCTATTTCATGGTAACTCTATTCACTACAACTTTAAACATATGAAAAAAATACATCAATATGTTATACCTATGGAGTATTATATTTTACCATTAGTGTGACCTTGTCTCATTTAAGAGAGCCATCACCATGTTATTATCATAATATATTGTGATAGGATATTTACTACTAGGAAACACATCAAAATCTATGACAAAGTTTCATATCCAAAGAAAATGTTTGAATTCATCAGAAGATGATATATACTCAAACTCCATTGTATAATCAATGACCACTGACTATTTTTAACTCTTATAGCTCGTAGCTCCTTCATTGAGATTGAAGACATATCCTAACTGTGACTTTATATGATTCTGATTTTTTTGAAAACTAGCATTTGTATAAACCCTGATGACTAGATCCTCATCTTCTCTATACACCATGAACATGTCCTTAGTTATCCTCAAATACTTAAGGACATCCTTAATAGTAAACCGATTATTTTCACCTAGATCAGCTTGATATATTCCTACCATGCTTAATGTTTTGGAAACATGAAGCCTAGTATAGAACATGTCTTACAGGATTGATCCTATCACCAAAGTGCATGAGATCTTAATAATTATTTCTCTTTATGATTATGTATGAGGACACATTTTATGGGAAATATGTATACCATGTCATACTGGATCCAATCCCCTCCTGTACTATTATATACAAAATATCTTTAGTATATGGTTAATATAATACATTTACTTAGTCCAAGAAGCCTCTCAGATCTATCATGAATGATATTCATCCCTATAATATAGGTTGTTTCACCTAAGACTTTCATGGAGAATAACTTGTTCAAATAGTCCTTAAATTATGATAATACTAGTATGTCATTTTTAATAAGTAATATATCATCGAAAAATACTACTAGGATAATGACTGCATTCTCACTGAACCACTTGTATACACAAGGATCAAATTCATTCTTAAAAAAACCAAATTATTTTATAGCTTCATCAAACTGAATATTACATTACATGGAAGCTTACTTAAATCCATAAATTGGCCTATTTATCTTTCATACATTTTTCGCATTTTTTGGAGTCACAAAACATTTCATTTGTGTTATACAGACATATTCCTAAAGGTTACCATTAAGGAATACTATTTTTACATACATCTTTTATATTTAAAATTCATGGAATGATACTCTAGATAGTATAATTTCTATATATTTAAACATGGATAATAGAGAAAAGGTTTCATCATAGTTAATTCCTTGATGTTTTTAAGCCCTTTATCCACTAGTCATTCTTTATAGGTATTCAGTTTACCTTCCATGTATAGTTTTCACTTGAATACCCATTTTTACTAATGGGGATTCATCAACTAGTGGATTGAATAAAACAAAAAATTTGTTATAATATATGGAATCCATTTATGAATTAATGGATTATTTCCATCTTATAGCTTCTTAACTCTTTATTTCTTACTTATAGGAGAGTGTGTCATTAGTGTAAATAAATAACAATCCACTATCTTCAGTGACTATAAAACCATATATTTTTTGATATCTATCATCTCTTTTGGTTTTAGTTTATCTTTGTTTTAGGAATTGTTGAAATAGTGGGTGACCTAGACCCAACTATTCAGTGATTTTGATTACCATATCATGCATATTTTTATCTATTCATGATGTCATCTTACCATTATAGTGTAGAATTTTCTGCGTCCACTATTGAAATGTTAATGTCCAAAGATTAATTATCGTATTGAATGGTTATAACAATTCCAATGATATAATGAGAACCTCTATATAATATGAAATTAATCTTAAATATATGTTATATAGTCTGGATACATATTACTTATTGTACGTAGTAGATGTTTGAATATCAGGTGTTGGGGGCTCATAAGCATTGAGACTTCTTTTCATGAAGTTCACACTTGGTGATCTCCAGTTATGAGATCATGAGAACTGACCCACTAATAGGAAGGCCACATTTTTTCGGTGTTATTGGATGTTCTTATCTACGATCATGTGTAATGGTCTATTGACTTGAGATAATTAGCAATGTATGTCATTTGATTGCATTCTTTGACGCAAGATGAAAACCATGGTAATGAAGTCACGAAGAGGTAGTTTGTGTTGGGTGAGCCATTGGAGGCATGGCATTGGTTGAATGGTCAAGAAAAGATTTTTCGCTTCCAGGTTATGGAAGTAATATATCTTAGGCCATGTTGATAGGGATGGAAGTACCTTTATAATACCATGTCCATGGCAGTAAAGGGTAAATCCATCCAGTTAAATCAATAAACAGTAAATCAAGAAAAGGGCGATGGCACATGAGTGCATCCTACTTTATGAGATATTACAGACAAAGAGATTATATTACACAGTGCATGTTCGTAGGTTTTTTGTCACTACTGTGACAATACATAACTATTCAGGGGCCATGATGGGTTGCTAGATCCTGCTCTTGGTCTGTGAATACTATTCACTACTGTCAATATAAGGGCCCAGAGGGTCACACACAATAGCGTATTCAAGAATCTGCCCTATTCAGTTGAATAAGAGTTTTGGACATGGTGGGACCCACCATTAGAGTCTAGAATTTGTCCAAGTAAAAATGATCACCAATATAATAAATAAATTCATATTATTCGAGTTTAGAATAATGAGCATTGAATTAATTTGTTAAATGTATTTACAAGTTTTAAGTAAATACATAAAAAATATTAATTGACGAATATTAAATTATTCAATGTTCAATTGATATTTATGGGAGCAACGAGTTGAGTTAATGACTCTATTTTTATCACGTAATATATTTTAATATATTACAAGTGAATGATAATAATATTTATGACTCAGTTTAGTAGTTCTAAAATTTTGTTGATAGTGATTTAAGTATTCAGGGCCAACGAGGCGATACCGGATATTTTAATTAACCACTATAAATATAATAGGAGAGGAGATTTCCAATTACTATTCATGGAACTTCTCTCTTCTCTCCTCTCTCCCATGATCTAGAGAGAGATGCTCTAGATCCAAGGAGCTCAGATCGAGCTCTCTCTCTCAGGCGTCGCTGGTGAAGTGATGCAGTGATCGTTGGAGCGTTTAAGGTGTTGTCACAATTCTGTGCTAGCACTTGGATTATGAAGAACGACACTCCCACAGATTTCTTGAATCACGTGTGGATTATCTATAGGAATTAAACTTTGGATTCTTCAAGCAATGATTTCCAATGATGATCATACGTCGTGCGCAACTTTAGATTTAAACTAGGTATTTTTATGGTTTATTTTGTACTTAAAACCCTTCATGCATGGTCCTTGGCTTTGACCGGGTGGCTCTTCACTTACATCGACAAGTTTACGTCGATTATCGGTGGATTTTTTTTAAAAACCCATCTGTTTGAGGCTTCCTCTGCATGCCCAGTTACAACAAGTGGTATCAGAGGGACTCGTGTCGATTTTAAACCAGGATAATTAAATTTTCATTAAAATATGAAGATGGCATTGTTACGGTTCCAACACTGTAGACTTCATTTGAATCTGATATGAGATGACCCATCTGTGGTCATCTGAAGTTTAAAATTGGAATTAAACCGGTTGTTTTATGATCACAGGGTGGACATCAGATTACCGAATAGTGTTTTACGGTGAACCTTATTTATTATTATTATTATTATTTAATTATAATAATAATAGTTTAATTATAATAATAATTTTTTATTATAAATTCTATTATATTAATATTTTATTATTATAAGTTTTTATTCTTTCAAGTCTAAATATATACTTAAGAAATAAAATAATTAAAAAAAATTAGGATGGGTGCAAGACCTGCAAAGCAGGTCTTGAAATATTTTAAAAAAAATGGATGGAAAGACTTTGAAAGTCTTGATTGACATTAAAAAAAGGAGGGTGGAGAACCATTTTTTTTATTTTGTCAAAAGAAAAAAATGGGGGCGATGACCTGCATGTGCATGTCGTGAAAAAAAAACAGGTTGTTTGGGGAGGACTAGCAGCCCCCGTCTCCCATGCATGGAGACCCGAAGGGCCACCTCGTCTCCCTCTTGCAGAGTAGGCTTCTAGACTACCTCATTCCCCGCAGTGCCTTCTCCACAGGCAAACCCAGGTGCCTCCCTTGTGCCACAGTCCTCACGACCCACTGGTCTTCCTCCCCGAGTTGCAGTAATGGCGCACCAAGGCTACCTACAACATAGGGTGCCTCTAACTTCATCCAGTGCATCATAGGACTCCATACCCCAGCACCCAGTAGGCCACCTCCAGTTGCTCCCTTTCCGCCCTACACGTACCCTCCTACAAGGGGACCGTTCAACACGCCACTCTTTCACGGAAACCAGGAGGTGCCTGTTGCTCCTCCGCCTAGACACCACCCCGCTACATGCGCTCCAAACCAAGTTCTCTAGAATCCTCCCACATGGACCCACACTGCAGCGTCTCCCACTAGTCGCAGCGCTGCGGCACACCAGCTCGGCACCCAACAACCCTCTGCCTTCATGAAGCAGCACTGACCACCTCAGTATGGCCTCCATCCCTCGGTAGACCGCTGCACCACCTAGCCTTGGGCCACCTCTCCCCTACTAGCAGTGGACTACCCCGATGGGTTGTATCCCTCCACCCGGCCACCTCCTCCACAGACTCGAGGCTCGCCATTCTTGGAAAATCAGACTACGGAAACCCGCCGAACCTGTTGACTTCAAGATCACATTCCGGTGTGAGGTAACTATGTGCATAACACGGGTATGCCCCAAAACAGGTCCAAGAGGGTTGGACCAGCCTGAGACAGGCTTGAGCAGACCCACCCAACCCAGAATGCCTATGCATGAGGTCAGAATAGCCCGAACTAGGCCTGCGCAGGTTTGACCCGACCCACATAGGCCCTGCCTGGGGTTTACAGGGCTCAGGTAATTTTATTTGAATAAAAAACGTTTATTAATTTCATTAATTTAATTTAAGTTCAGAATTAAATTAAATAAATACTAAATTTGGTTTATAATTACTACTGCTTAATTAATTTAATTTGGAGTTTATTTAAATTAATTAATTAATTTAATTTTTAGTTTTAAAATTAATTTAATTAATCAGGACTGAACGATGTTAAATTGAATCAAAAAACAGAGTGAAGTTTTTAATTCAATTAAATTCCCTCAAATTTATTTTTAATTTAGGTTTAATTTTATTCTACATTTAATTAATATACGTGAGTTTAATGCATATATAACTGATCATGAGCCTTAGACCGACCAATGTATGTCTTGTGTTTATTTATTTTATTTAATTAACTAATTATTGTAATGGTTTTGAAATAATTAGTTAAATAAAAGGAGATCTGTGTATCGTCTCAGTGTCATTATATGTATAAGGGCCTTCATGCCCATTCTAAGAGTTGTATTTTATACCCTGAGACCCCCTCTCCTATGTGCGAGTACAATTGTATAATGAAAATACCACCAGTGATGCACTTCTCGCCAAGTGACGGTGATGCAACAGACAGGAGTTAGATGCATTGGATGAGTAGATGTTTCTATTCAAGTTGAAAGCCACACGACTAAAGGTACTTACCCCTAGAGTTTCAGTCGGTACATTATTCAATAAACGAATCAACCAATAATACTGGCTCATTATCAAGTTTTTCAATTTATTTCTGCAAGTTTTATTATTTTGTGAATGTGTAGTTAGAATTAGATCACATAGAATAATAATAAACAAGAATGAAAGATAAAATGAACATGTGATGTGATGAAATTTCTATTTCTTACATGATCATTTGTGAGTGTGATCACATAGCACGTGCTTATAAATAAATAGAAAAGTATTTCTTTCATCACACTAAAAATAATAAAACCCTCAAAGATATATTAAGTCTAAACAACCTTCTGTCATTCAAATTTGGACAAAACTGTCTGTTTGAGGTGCCGGTCATGCTATAGCTGAGGGTGCCTCTTACTACCGAGGAGTCCCTATAATAATGATGGGTTGACATAACTAAAATTGTAGCAAAGAAATATCCATATCTAGCTTGTTGTAATTTTAGAGGAAAGCATTGAATAAATCATGTATTGATTTTAAGAAGTTTGGACTTCACTAAACAGATCAAGGAACCGTAAGTTAAAGCTGTTGACCAACCAAAAGCATACCTCAAACCCTCCAATTAGTGGCATATCCATAGCTTGTAGACTATTAGGGGTGGTTTCTAGATCCTTGCCACTAGAATACTCAAGCGACAGAGTATTCCGATTCTAGCATAGAGTGTTCCTAGAATCTGATAAAATAGTGGGGGACATTAAATTATTTAAGTAATTAATAAAAAATGTCTAAACTGGTAATCCAGATAAAAGGAACTCATCTGCTAAAATTTATTTTTTTTGGAAAATGGAAAGTTATACTACAAGTTTAAACTTCAATAAATATTGGAAAAATTAAATGTCCAAACTGACATGAGTATCCATGAATATTACAGGTGCATGGGCATAGTACTATGATATAGGAAAATCAAGGTGTCAGTATCCCCAACACAGTTAAATTACCTCAAGAAGCAAGGGTGAAAATTTCTTACAGGATAATAATGTTCAAAGCATATGATGGTTATTTCAACGTTTGGTGTTAGTTGCAGTCGCTACACCAGGACATGGATGATATAAACATGAAGCCTCATCTCCGAGTTGTTTTCAAGGAGAAAGTGAAGAAATGATATGAATAAGGAGAAATTTACACTGGGAAGTGTAAATTGAAAGATTGATCATGATCTTTAAATGGACCCCTTTCTCATATCATTTTCACCACATTACTCAAGTCTCATTTTAGGTTACAAAACAAACAAGTATTGAGTAAAAACTTCATTACCATTCTAGGTAAGGTTCTCCAAGTGATTAAGAATTCAAAGATAGTTTTATTTTTAATTCTTATGGTGGATAAATTGGAAGACAATATGAAAGGGTTAAAGGAATTTAATTCCAATTACACATTTGTGACATCCTTTAATTAATGAGGTATTAAAAAAGATTATTTTCATTGCATATTATGAAATAATATTATAGAAGTTTAATTCCAATGAACAAATTTATAGAAGCTAGTTGACGCTTGTACATTAGGAATATTCATCAATTTTAATGTTTCAGTTTTACTACTTGGGTATTAAATACAATATGCTGGTGACATATGTGTATTTTAATACGATAACCAAGTTAGTATAGAAACCTGACTGGAAGTCAGGTGTATTCTCTAAGTGGCTATGAAAGGGTGATGCCTAGAAAAATGTTGAGAAGTACATGAATTATTAACTTCCAAGTGATTTATTCATGTTGAACTAATATTGAGTATAACCACAAAAATTAATCTCATGTGTTGTTGGACACAAGGAGACATTATTTCAGATTCTGGAATGAATGTTGTTTTGGTAAACTCAATCACTAGTTTAGTAATATATGAATAATAGTCAATTTGTGATGAATATAAATATAATACTTATACCCAATTGTGAAAAGATAATTCCATGTCAATTAATACTAAAATTGGATGTCATGAATATACCAAGTATGGTATTTAGGCCCGGCACAGCTAAATAATTTTGGTATTATCGACATCATTAGTTTGTAAAAAGGAGCCTTTAGTAATAAATGTATGTCACAATGCTTTTGGAAATAGTTCAAAAAGTAAACGTGAACTATTACAAGTATAAGCTAAGGGTATATATACTTCATAATATTCCTTTAAGTAATTATGGAATAATAAAGTGAAGTATATGCATGGTCTAGAGATATGAGTTGCTTCGGGTTGGGATACTAAAGAATATCTCAACCAAGCATTCATCAATCATGATAATGTAGCATGGAGTAATTCCTAAATGCACATTACCTTATCGACATCACAAAATTAATGTTAATGAGGATGATTGATCATGTAGTCATACATATCAACATTGATCAACAAACATGTAGCGTGGAGAAATTCCTAAACACATATGTTATACATCAAAATTTTGAGGTAAGTAATATCAATGTTGCAATTAGCAAAAAATTTCATTATATTTTATGAAATTATTTGCAAATAACAGTGATATCCCAAAACCATATGCCAACTATAATGACAAATTCATATCATATGAGTCATAATATGATGTAAATTCATTATGTCATAAGGACATGTGTTTGGATGTAAATAGTTTGTTCGGATACAAACAAACATGCATCAAGATAAACACATCATGCATTAAAGGTACTTATCCTAATGATTTCTTAGGATATTACATAAATCCCTAAGATAGAAAAGTTGTAGTTAAGTGGTAGACTACATATCTATATAAGGGTTCACATATCTATTAGATATAGTGGGAGCTATACTGAATTGTGTTTTTTCAATTCTCAAGATGCACAAATAGTTGGCATATGAACTAGTTCCACAAGTTCATGTGGACCAAAGTATATTTCAGAGACACAAACTGCGTAGGAAGGATAAAATCATGGTGATGGTTTTTATATTCACCATGGTTGATGATCTATTATTCAATATGAATAATATTTCTTACAAGTAAGCAGTATAGGGAAATTAGCTAAAATTTATAAGACCAACTAAAATTCAATTAATGTATTTCATGTATAAAAGTGAAAAGGGTGTTAGTATTTTGAATATTGTGGTAGGTATTCAAGTGAGTTGATATATGGATGGTACAAGCACAATACCAATAAGGCATGATTAGTTTCACCAAGTTGTTATGCCAAAATCGATTATAATTTTACTTATCATAGCTAATATCTATGATAAAGTTATTTAGCATTGGATGTCATGACCACTAATCAGGGATGGTGTCTATACGACACCAAAAGAAAGGGATGATCACATCACAGAATGCTAATAAAGGTTGCAAGTTACTGAAATCCGGTTTAGGATTGAAGTAGGCAACATGATCATAGAATATACATCTGTAACAAATTATTTCCATGTGTCTACAAGAGGTTAGTGGGAGCACCAATGTTTTCCAAGTGAAGTATGTTCGACAACATATGGAAAACATATTGGTCTTTTAGTTAGTTAATACAAAAAAGAAATTTATTCTCCAGTGATTGACTTAAAGTAGAAACCTATGTTCTAGGGAACATGATCTACTAAGGTAGATATATAGGTTTCTTGGTCTTATACAATCGTACATATAGTGAAATTGTATGAACAATACAATTTGGAAAAATTCAAGAGATCAATTGATTCCTATGTCACAGAGCGTAATCTCCTCAGGTTGACATGTACAAGACATGGATGATATAAACATGATGGTTTAAATCCATACATCAAAGTGATGGATCAATCAGGTATGCCATGATATGTACAATAATTGATATTGACAAGGTATATTTATAATAGGAAAATATCATTTATATCTAAGAGCACTGTAAGGGATGTAGTTAGAACTATCTAATTGTACTTCGGTAAGTACAAAAGATATGTACCTGGTAAGTGGAAAAGAAAGGATACTAGATTTTAGGGATACAAACTAGTCTTCCATAGATCAATGTTATCTACTATCGTAGTTAGGATAAATAAGATGAGTGAGTCAAACTCATATCAACTAGTGGTAGCCATACCTACAAAGACCGAGTACATTGTAGCTTCTTAGGTAGCTAATAAGCAAATAAACACCATGATTTTTTCTAGTTCTTGGAATATCACCTGGTAAGAAAAGTATTATCATATTGTAAATTATGATATTCTTACTGGCCTAGATGTCAAGTTATGACAGTAGAAAAGTGAGATATACTCGGGATACCATCTATTGAGTAGTTTTACTCAAGGAGACAAGGTCACAATAGCTGGATTTTTACATGGAAAAACTATGGTGGACCATGTAGCTAAAGCCATTAATCAGTAGAAATATGATGTTAATCATGTGAGTAGCTAACAAGTTTGGTTAGAAAGTTGGATCTAGTACGAGTGGGAGTGTTGAAATAGTGGGTGCCTTAGACCAAACTATTCAATGCTTTTGATAACCATATCATATATACAATTATCTGTGCATGATGTCATCTTACCATTATAGTGTAGACTTTTCTGCATGTACTATTGAAATGGTAATGTCCAAAGATTAATTTTCGTATCGAATAGTTATAGTAGAATGATATAATGAGAACCTATAGATACTATGAAATTAATCTTAAATATATGTTCAACGGTCTGGATACATCTTACTAATTGGACACAATAGATGTTTGACTATCAGGTGCTGGGGGATCATAAGCATTGAGACTTCTTATCATAAAGTTCACACTTGGTGATCTCTTGTTACAAGATCATGAGAAATGACCCATCAATAGGAACACCACATGTTTTTGGTGTCATTGGATGTTCCTATCTACGATCATGTGTAATGGTCTCTTGAATTGAGATCATTACTAATGTATGTCATTTGATTGTGTACTTTGATGTAAGAAAAAAACCATGGAAATGAAATCGTGGCGAGGTAGTTTGTGTTGGGTGTGCCATTGGTGCATGACATTGGTTGAATGGTCAAGAAAGGATTTCTCACTTCCAGGTTATAGAAGTAATATATCTCAGGTGATGTTGATATGGATGGAAGTACATTTATAAGACCATGGCCATGGAAGTCAAGGGTGAATCCATCTAGTTAAATCAACAAAAAATAAATCAAGAAAAGGGCAACGACATCTGAGTGCATCCTACTTTATGAGACATTACAAACAAATAGATTATATTAAATAGTGCATGTTCATAGGTTGGTTGTCGCTGCTCTAACATTCCTTATCTCTTCAGGGGCTATGATGGGTTTCTAGATCCTGCTCTTGGTTTGTGAATACAATTCACTGCTCTCAATATAAGGGCCTAGAGGGTCACACACAATAGAATATTCAAGAATCTTCCCTATTCATTTGAATAAGAGTTTTGGACATGGTGTGAACCACCACTGGGGTTCGAGATTTATCCAAGAAAAAACAACCACCAATGTAATAAATAAATTCATATTATTCGAGTTTAGAATAATGATTATTGAATTAACTTGTTGAATTTATTTACGAGTTTTAAGTAAATACATGAAAAATATTAATTGAAGAATATTAAATTATTCAACGTTCAATTAATATTTATGGGAGCGATGAGTTGAGTTAATGACTCAATTATTATCATGTAATATATTTTAATATCTTACCTGTGAATGATAATAATATTTATGACTCAGTTTAGTAGTCAGAAAATGTTATTGATAGTGTGTTAAGTATTCCGGGCTAGTGAGGTGATACCAGGTATTTTAATTAACCACTATAAATATAAGATGAGAGGAGATTTAAAATTACTATTCATGGAACTTATCTCTCCTCTCCTCTCTCCCATGACCTAGAGAGAGATTCTCTAGATCCAAGGATCTTGGATCCATCTCTCCCTCTCATTCTCAGGCATCGCTAGTGAAGAGATGCAGTAATCGTTGGAGCGTCTAAGGCATCATCACAATTCTGCGCTAGCACCCGGATTATGATGAATGACATTCCCACAGATTCTTGTAAGCATGTGTTGAAGATATAGAGGAATTCAGTTTTGGATTCCTTGATCAGCGATCGCCAAAAACAAGAAGACGTCGTGCACATATTAAGATTTAAACTAGGTAATTTTACGGTTTGTTTTGTGCTTAAAACTCTTCAAGCTTGGTCCTTGGCTTTGACCGGGCTCCTATTCACCGACATCGACAAGTTTACGTCAATTATCGGTGGAATTATTTATAAAACCCACTTAGTTGGGGCTTCTTCTTCATGCTTGGTTCAAACATAAATAACATATTCCATGACATATTTTGTAATATGTTCATGTACCAACTCTTGTGTGTCTTCAGCATAAACTTCATTGAAGTCAATATTTCTCCCACTATCCTTCATAAGGATGTTCTCCCCCTTAAAAATGGGTTTTCTTGTTATGGTCACCTTATTGTATTAGGGTTTGTATATATATTTTCCCATGTTTCCTTGGGATACGCAATAAAGATACACTTCATGCCTATGGGTGCAATTTTTTCCTATAGCGACCTTAACAAATGTTTATCGTCCCTATGCATAGGTCTATACAGCACATATTTCTTTACATACATTAATTCAGATAGTTCCTACTTTTTTAATATGTTGAAACTTAGTTTAGAATGTGTGATATAGTGTGTAATTTATACCCCTAAAAGGTTAATGGAATATATGCATGAATCATCACCGATCTTACCATATAAAGAAATGTATTGTTCCTCATTTCACTAACATAATTCCATGGTAGTGTATAAGGTGGTGTAAGTTGAGATATAATCAAGATCTCCCTTGGAATATCAATAAACACATGGTTTAGATATTCACCACCTCGACCTGATCAAACCTATTTTATATTATTTCCCTATTTATTCTCTAATTCATTCTTGAACTCTTTGAATTTATCAAAATATTCAGTCTTATACCTACTCAAGTAAATATAACCATATCCTCTCAAGTCATTAATACAAGTTATGAATTAAGAATTACCACCTCTAGTATTGTGAATAATACTTTTCTTACATAAATATTACATCATTTTAGATGAATATTAAATACATAACATTATGATCCATTCCATAGCTGTAATAGTTTAGTGCCTTCAGAGACTAGATACATAATCCTCTTATTTCATGAAATATACTTAGTCTTTCCCACATAAGATGCTTCTTAGGTATACCCTATCTAAAAAATATCTTCTAAACATGGGTAAGAAAAAAAATGAAATGGTGAGGTCAAATTCTTAGTAAGGTTAAACATAGGATATATCAAGAAATGATCACGCATGAGCATAAGATAAGCATAAGGGTATGATATCATGATCATAAATTAAAAATTTAATACCCAATATATCATATATCATAAACATGATTCATGGAATAAATAATTATCATAATAATAAACAAAATTCATAAGAGTGTGTAATAATAAATAATTAGTCACGATCCATGAGATCATAACATAAACATATGAGTGTGCCAAAAACATAAGTTGAGAACACTGTGAACATGTATAAATAAAAAAAGGTTCAATAATTAAGTTAAGGAAATGAAATCAAGCCCTCACATAAACATATGGACATGAAATCAAGTCTACACTTAATCTTATAGACATTAAAACAAGTTCCATGCATAATATTATAGACATGAAATCTAGTTCCACACATAATCTTATGAACTCGAAAACCATGTCCATGCATAAAATTGTGAACATGAAATTAGGTTCGTGCATGAAATATTTATTTTAAGAGTTATCCATCTTTACCCAATGCATTGGAGGGATATAATGGACCCACCCATCACATAATCAAAATCCATTCATATGTATGTCATAAGATGATGAAATAATTTAGCATTTCGCAATTACTTAACCCATGGAAAAGAAAATGGGGTTCATAAACATCTCAAAATCATAAAAATAAACCATCTTAAGAACTAATAAGGATAATATCATATAATCGTATCCCTAATGAATCTTAATTAACATCAAAGGATTTCATTATAGTTAAAAATTCCTTTAAAATATGTCTTGGAATATTTCATGAGATAAATACCATTTCCATCTTGAAATAAATTTTATAAAATCAAAAAATTTCCAAAATATTATGGAAAAATTTTCTTTGAAAAGAACCCTAGAAAATTTTAAATGAAGATTCAAATAATATATTAGTTATGATGGTGGGAAATTTTTTTTATGTTTTATATGTTAAAGCAAATATTAATTTTACATTTTTAGTAAAAAGTAAAAAATGTCTCACTAGGAAAATGATAAGAAGATTCCATTTAAATTTTTTTGTAAAAATTAAAACATGGGTGAACATGAATTTAAAACATCATTGTAGAATAGTAAAAAAAAATTGATTTTTTTTATAAGACATGGACATGGAAGAAAAATGGTTTTTTGACTGAAGAGCGAAATAAAGTCAAATTTCCTTGAAAAATATTCGCATAGTTTCTTGAGTATTTAAAGAGAGGGAAATGAAAGGAAAACATGTAATCTCCAGAAATAACTATAAGAGAATAAAATTAATTAGATTCTTGAGTGGTATATCATGAAATTATATTTTCAATAACATAATAATAAACAATCCCACTAATAATGAAATTCTAATATAAAACCCTTACTTTAAGTTCCACTTACTTGTAATTCGCACCAACATCCAGTATAATAAATTTGAATTTAGTTTAATTATATACCAGAATAATGTACGAACTTATAATATCATATATTATTCACTTATATATTTTAATACCCATTTATTAATAATTGTTTATTAAAATCATCATTGTAGGTGTTAACTGTTTTGTTTTTCATGGAAGTTTCAGTTCTGTAGTATTGGTCCTTGAACATTGATCATAGTTCCATTATCTAAATTTTTTTCACCATGATATAATTATAATTTATATATTATATATATATATATATATATATATTTTCACCCATAAAAGTTAGAGATATAAAATTGAATTACACTGTTCATGGAGATGGTAGGTCGCGCGTACACATGAACATTGTTTTCACATTCCAATGGATGGAATTAAATAATCTCAAATAATAACTCACATTTACAAAATATTTTTTATATAATATATATATTCTATAAATTAATTAAATATATCTTTATTACCATCCAGGTAAAGAAAACTTGAAAAATGGATCACATTGTTTCGTAGAGTCGGTAGTCCACACGTACAAATGAGCGATTTTATCATTTTCCAAAAGATTGGAATGTAAGAAGGTAGATAGGATATTATAATCTTATAAGAAAAATTATGTCATAAATATAATATATATTTATTAGTTCTATATTTTTAACCATTCAAATGAAGTGGTGATGAAAAATGAATTACGCTACTACGTGGATACAGTAAGTTGTATGTACACACTAGCGATGTTTTCACATTCCTATAGGATGGAAAATATATTGATATTAGTTTTACCATAATAATAATAATAACATAGTATATTTATGATACTGGATTTATTATTTTAGGATGGTTACAACTGATTTTGGGGAAGTAGAAAAAGAAATAATCTTGAAAGAGTTAGTAAAGATGATTACATCTTCTTCAGTATACTTCATTTAGATCTATTCTAAAGGACCCTTGGAGTGGTATTTTAATAATACCAAAACATCTAAACAATTTATAGGGAATTATAGAAGATAATTTTTCAAGGTCTGGTCGAGATATATGCCTCAAAGTTGTGTAAATAAAAGATATAAGGGGTGTCCTTTTATAAGAAAGGGAAAAGACACACTTAGAATTACAAAAAACATTAAAATATAATTAAGTAATTCCCAAGTTAAATTATTATAAATTTCCATATATTCAAATAAAAAAAGTATAAGGTCTAAATATCATTATCCAAATAAATTTATACAAGTTTTGGTGTTATTTTAAACCTTATATTTTGGCTTAACCCCTCAATTAACCAATTTTAAGCTTAACGGTGGTAATGACCTTTTCAATTTTAAAGGGTTATAATTTTACTTATATATTACCAATTAGCTCATAAACGTCCATGGTATTAAATTCTCAAAAATATATCATCCTAATTTTTCTATTTCATGTTTTTATGATTTTTAAATAATTTAATAAAATTTATTTTTTATAAAATATCATTAATGTCATTTTTTACGCTATTCATTTACTTTCACTTTAAAGTAAGCGAGATATATATTGAATTCAAATATAAAACTTTTACATATCCCTAACTTGTTAGATTTATTTAAAAAATCATGGAATATAATAATTATACCAAATTGAATTTCTTTTAATATTATTAAAATAATTTATTTTATTTTTCTATTAATTGAATAAATATTGTGTTGGTGTTGTATAAACATTTATGGTAATTATTTAGTAATTAAAAAATAAAAAAATTACCATCATAAAAAATGAATTTTTATTTAAAATAAATATTTATAATTGGACTTATTCACTTTTTATCCATATAAAAAATTTGAAACATTATGGTTAAGAGAGCGACAATTTGAAAATTTCTTTACTTAAAATAATATAAATATCACTATAAAGGGGAAAAGGAATTAAAATTCCACATATTTTAATTTTGGATACATATGGTCAAATTTATTCCATCCAATGAAATAAGGGAAATTTTTGGGTTTCTTTTATGACCTTATCTCATGGCTTTAACCCTATTTTACCCATTTTACCCTTATTGAGGGGAAAATATTTGTCACTATTACTATTCATAATGACAAAAAATAAAAGAGACATATTTTAAAAATTAGAACCTCCTAAATCAAAATATTGTATCCATTTTTAAATATTCAATCACTTGAAGTTAAAGAAACCAATTTTAATATAAATGTGTAAATCGCAATGAAAAATATGTTTTCAAAAAATGTGTTTTGAAGCATAAAAATTAAAATATATAAAAAGCCAAAATTTTGACAATTCAAATGGAATTAATTATATTATTATAAATAACATGGATCATGTTTCACTTTATGACCAGATCTAAAACATAATGGGAATTTTAAATTATTTTATTTAATGAAAATAAATGATGGTATTTGGAAAATGATATTCTTAAGTATTCACTAAAAAATCAATCATTTTAGAACAATTCCAAAATTTCACCATAAGTGAATTATGATAAGATTATTTCAAAAAAAATTATTTTATAAAATTTGATTTGGAAAAGTGTTAGAAATTAATTATACTTTTCACGCACAAAATCAAATAAAAATCATTTTTGAATAAAATTCAATTTGAAGTATAAAATTACATAACTAAAACCTGAGTTCTTATTTCCCAAGAATTAGTAAATACATTTTTATTAAGTAGGATAATTATAAATATATTTTATAATGTGGTTATGTATATTCATACCCACCAATTCAACGACTATGTTATAATGGCCACATTTAAATCATAATATTTTTATAATATATCTCAATTATTTTAAATCTCGATGTTTCATTTTAAGAAATTTATCAAGATTATTATTTTATTAAAATAATTTTTTGGGGTGTTAAATTATCTCCCCCACCTAAATAAATTATTCCATTATAATTTTATCTCGGTCATCAGAGGTTTGATATTTGAAAATGCCTTTATTGAAAACCAACATTGTATAGAGGGATAATGAAAGTTATTTTGAAATGGGAAAGTGAGAAACCTAAAGGTTACCTAAGATAGAATATAATCATGTTAATATATAGGGATAAAATTTGTGGGAAGTTAAATTATAGTCATTGAGGAGAAAACTAGCATCCAAGGACTAATAGAGAGTGATAAAGAACATAGTCATAAGAAAATTAATGGCCACAAAACCATACATCTGTGTTGGGTGAAAAGACTATTGATTCATTATAAATTAAGATAAAAGTATAAAAATATTATTTGAACATCCTTTTCAAAAATTTGATGGATTATTTTAATTTCAATATAGATAACATTAGAAAATGGAATTACTTGATTTATTTAAATATCAAAATCACAATTCCATACTTTAGTTTTTCTTCGATGAATTTTAATTGAAAATATTAACCTAAGAAATGAGTATTCAAGATGAATATTTCATGTTTTAAGAACTCAAATTTACTTTTAATGGATCATAATATCCATAATATAATATTAGTCCATTCCATCTATCTCTATATATCATCAAACAAAAATGGGCATCACCAGTTATCTAGTATAGATAAATACAATACATTAATATCTAATACCTCAACAATAACAACCAAAGTTAAACATAATCCATTACATAAATAGTTAACAATAAGAATCCTCCAAAATATTTCTTTTAAAATTCAAAACCTAGAAATCTGAAAGGTTTGATAACATTTTTTTTCAAGATCAACTATAATATTTATTCTTATAAAACATGAAGTGGATCATAATTACATATACCAAACATGTGAATACCATGAACATATATTCTCATAAAACATTATAACCCTTTCCCAAAATAATCAAAATCACTATAAAACCTAAATGAAAGCATACATTCTTCCCAAAATTAACTCTATCCAATATATTGAATAAATCCAAAAATTTAATAAACTTCATTAAAGATGAACTAAAACTTTTTTTTTCATAAAATCACTGACCAATTAAAAGGTTAACAATATTATCCCATTTAATTCATCAATGTAAATCATCTATATAAAGAATCGGTCAAGGTTTTCCATCCAACAGATGACTGAATTTGCCTTTCACTGGCCCTAAGGGAAGTCCTGATCCTCAAAGGTAGGAAACTAGTGTCTGAGCATCATAGGAACACACTTGGAAATGGTTTCATACAATAAGAAGAGTAAAATATAGTAGTATAAATATAATTAAAATCTGGCATGACCCATCCATACATCAAGCATTCATGCGATAGAAAAATAAACATGACAACATCCTAATATCAAAACTAAGAAAGTAGTATACAACAAAGAGAACTAAAACCTCCCTCACCACTCTTTTCTGTCTATCCTATAATGAAAAGAAACCCATCAGTAGTTTAATTAAACCACTCATAGATATAGTTATCCTTTTTTTGTAGAAATTAGTAAAAACCTAAATAGACAAGATAAATAGAATAAAAGGCCTCACATTGATCATTATATGAAAAATAAATGTAGTTCGTACAAAATAAAAAAATGGGAACCATAGGAAAAATGAAACAAATAAATCTAAGATCAATAAATAAATTCCCAAAGGGCAGTCATAATAATAACCAAGAACCTAAAAATGATATAGTAATATATTCATGATAAAATAAGCATTCAGTATTCCACCACAACCTATCAAAACTAAGAAATCTCTTTCATATTACATCCTAAGCATGAAAGTTTGAAATAAAAAAAATTAAAATTTTCTATATAGTTATAGAAAATAAAAAACAATAAGTTCCAGAAACAATTTTCCATGATTTTTTTAAATGAAAATAATCACTTTAAAATCAATTTTCCCGGACCTAAACCACTTGGAAAAACATGATTTAAAACTATTTATTTAAAAACATTCATAAATAGTTATTTTAGAAATAAAAATTACCAAAATTTATTATCTTTCAATTTATGACATGGTTTTTAAAAACATGTTTTAAAACCTACCGTTTATAAAAAATATCTATAACACCCTAAAAACCCATTTCAAAACTCACATTAAATTAGAGTTCAAAACAAACCATTTTATGATTTTTAAAAAGTGAGTAATTTTCAAACACATTTCTAATAATAGTTTGAAATTAATTTAAATTAAATATTTCACTTTCCATATTTAGAAATCTTTAAAAAATTCTGTTCAAAAAATTTGAAAAGTAAACCACACAATGAAGGAAGAAAGCACACAAATAGGCATCACTATGCTCAGGTCATATAATATGAGGAAACAATTAAAAGGTACATATGTGACAATAAATAATATATGATATAGGGGATACAATAAAAGCATAAGGTAAAACCCCTAAATGATCCTAAAAGGATCCTAGTGTCAAGGGATCTACCCTAGGTACTAACATGAGACCATCCTATACTTCTCTCAACATACCAACCTATCGGCATACGTTTTATCCTAATACCACCACCAAACTAGCCTACAACAGGCCTCATCGGAAGGGAACATCCCATTTAGACCTATATATAACTAGAAGGGACACTAGTAGTGTGTGGCTACCTAGTTTAGCATAATTTCATACTCTCACTTAGCTACCTGGGTTCCCATGACCAATCAAAATGGAGGTGAGCACAATCAAACATTCCTTCACTCAAGGATAAAAAATTTAAAACAATGAATGAATCACCTCCTACCCTCACAAAATAATCCATATAATTAGCCAACACAAATAGAATGTACAATTAATAAAAATAAACATCCCTTCATGGAATCAAAATCCATCACAAACACACAATCATGTATGAAAACTCATTTTATATAAAATTCCAAATGGGGAATAACTTTATAATATTCTTGGAATTATAAGACATTTCATCATACACTTTTTAGATTCAATGGGAACATAATCTTCCCTTAAAAACATCTTTTAAAATATTCAAATATATGAATCATTTCAAAATAAAATCCACATGGGATAATGCACCCATTTTAAAATCAACCAAATCATTTGGAAATCTCAATATCCTTAAACACCTTAAACATGTGTTATCACATCCCATTGAAGATACACAACTAGGGTAAAAAAATTAACACTTTTAAACCACCCAAATTTTTTATTGAAAGTAATTTTAATTCAAGAACACTTTTTAAAAAAACAAGACACTAATTTTCACCACATTAAAACTTAAAACAATTCTTTAATGGATAATCAATAATTCTCTCAAAAACTTGGAATTGATTCATATCTCATGAAAAGGTTTAAAACCACTTTTATAAAAAAAACTCTCATGGGTGATACATATTGGCATAATTTAAAGGAAAATCATTTTAAAATACAATGAAATTAAAGTAATGTAATAGAAACAAACAATAAATAAACACTTACCACATACCAACGTAAATCGATCTAGAATTAAGTTACAACAAGTCAAACCATATATCCTTAAAAGGAAAAGGATCCCACATGTAATAACTCATCCAAATGGACCATAATAATCCAAAAATAAATCAAAATATGCATCCCAAGGGTGTGGATGAGTTAAGTAATGATGAGGGAGAATAAAAAAATAACAGAAAAAGAGAAAAAAATTGATGATGAGGTTTCACCACGATGATTCAACTCCAATATGAGAATATCACATGTTGAATCACCCAAAATAGGGGAGGTTGGAAATAGGGAGGTGTGTAACCAATGGGTTTTAGACAGGGGTTCCGCATGTGATTAAGAGAGGAGAAAAAATAGAGGGGAGGGCCTCCAGCAGGGGAATCTCGTGGGGGGGGGGGGGGCTATCTGAGGGAACTCGCACAAGGTGAAGCTACTAGGGGGAAGAGGCACGTGCAAGAGAAGGGTGGACATGGGGGGTCATGATAGGAGAGGGGTTGGGGAGAGGGGAGTTAAGTCTGGATATTAATTTTTAGGATTTAAAATTAAAAAAGGATTAAACATGTAAAAAAACTCTCAGTTTTAAAAACTCAATTAAACACCACAATTTACCAAACAATACACCAACTATGCACAAGGAAGTAACTAGCCAAAACCAGCCCATACAATTTATCCTTGGTACCAGATAGTTGTACTAACCATTATAACACCATGTCAAATTACACTATAAAATTATAGAGTTTAATGACACACTTGTCACACAATCTACCTAACCATGCACAAGTCGTGTACCAAACACCAGACTCACCAAATGCCTTACACGGTCTACCTTAAGACTCACATGATTTGGGATTAAACATGAATAGACTATGAAAAGAAATAAAACAATTAAAATTTCCCAAGTTTTTATCCAAAACTCCATGGAAACTTTAAATTATCCTCAAACTCATAAAAAATAAAAAATAAAAAAATAGTGACATAGTGGGTGTCAAAAACTCTCCACCATAGCACTTTCTACTAACAAAAAGTGTCAAGTAAGATTATTGGAAAAAAATTGAATTAATTATATGGTAATTACCAAGAAATAAAATAATCATATAACAACTAATATTCCACAACAAAACTAAACCAAAATCGATCAAATAAATAAGAAACACTAAGAGAAGAGGATCGAGCATTGTTCTCCCCAAAATTTAGAAATGAAATAAAATGGTGGAACAATAGGAAAAAAATATCGTGAATAACAAGATCATTATTGATAAACCACATCCAAAAAATATATGAAGGGAATAAAAAATCTCCATAGGCCAAAACCATCCATAATGAGAGAATGCTCTAAGAAACATCCCAAAGGATAAAAAAACAGATCACTAAAACCAAGGCTTCCAAACAGGGATATTACAATAGAAAAAATGACCTAGTTAGAAAAAAGGGTCCAACCTAACATCACATTCATAATATGTTGGTGATTAGATAAAACTCCATGGAACACCATACCATGGTAATTATGAAGGAAAACCTAGACTGGTGGCATCCATATCCCATCTGTAAGTAAATACACACACCAAGTATCCAATAATTCACCCTAGGTCCTACCCATGTATAAAAAGACCAAAAGAATACAACCAAGGGTCTATACCACACAAGGTTAGTAAAAATATCATGAATTGATAGGTAATGAAAAAAATTATAAAAAAGGAACACTACCTATATCAGTAAACCAAAGAAAACATTGGGAAAGGATTCCTTAATCCACACCACTCTAAACTCAATGAGAATAAATCCAAAAAATGGTTTACCTGCCATAAGATACACAAGCAATCACATGAAGGTCACAATAAATTATGACCACTCGCCCATAAAACCTCAAATTAGGGTTCACATAGGAGACTCCAATAAAAAATGATCCTCATTGATATACTAATCAAGAACAAGCTTAGAGGTCCAATCAACATGACTCAAAAATCTAAAAAGGGTCTACTAAAGATACATGACCTCATATAAAACCAAATCACGACACAATGAAAAAGGAAATCACACATGTCTCCCCATTAAGATTTTGGGATATGTTAAACAAAAGAAGGAATGCCCCCTAAAACAAAAACTCTAATTTTACACTTGATTTATCTAGGGGAAAGGGATCACATCAAACAACCCAAGACATATACCCTTCCACAGTCTTGTCCCTAAAATCATAAAAAGTTTTCCCAAATCACATAATGTAAAAAACACAAGATTTTTTAAACAATATTGAAATTTACAAAATCATATTTTTAAAACAATGGAATCACTAAAAATTGGGCCTTCCATCATTTAACTCTATAGAGAAACAATTTTAAAAATATAAAACCCAAACCCTTACTTATCTTAGTAAATTTTAAAATATTTAAAAAATTAATTTCCAAAAAAACATCACCTTTTTAAAGCCAAAACACCATTTTAGGTTTCAAAATTTCACATACACTTTATATTTTAAATTAGTTTTAAAATCACTAACATTTTTTAAATACACCCATCTTGGGTAAAATCCCAAACATGTCACAAAAACCAATTTTTAAATTTCTTATTTTCCTTAAAATAAGAAAACCGTCTTCTAAAAAACTATGTCCACTTAATTAGAAAAAACAATACAATGTAAAACATTTTCTAAATATACTGACATAATTAAATATTTCAAAACATTTTAGAAAAAACAATCGCATTTCACAAACATTCCCTAAGGCCTAGATTTAAAAACTAAAAACATTTAATTAGAAAATCCGTTTTTTCACCAACAAAATTTTAATTTCCATATCACATTAAAAAACATGCATAAAAAAGGAATAAAACAAGAATAAACCCAAGGTGAAGATATATCACAAGATTAACAGTGACCTATATCCCATTTACCTAACACACTATCAGAATACAAGGGTCAAGCAATCCAAACAGAAAGAAAACCAGGATGTAGAACCATGCCGGACTTGGCCACATGGATGATGTCCATATGGAAAATATTAATTAGTTCCTAAACCATAAAAAACATTAATAATTCAGTTGTAGCATGGTTTAATAGGCCTTATATATCGACCTTACATCTTGAATTCATTATTTATCACCATCCCAAAACATCACATACGACCCTCAAGGAAAATAAACTATTCCAAATCAGTATAAAAAAATCATCAAGGGTAAATCCAATTAAATGTCTAACTCAACATTCAAATCCCAATTCTCTTATAAACCTCAGTTTTAGGGAAAGAAATATCTAGCTAGACTATATCTATACCTACGTCTCAAGTTCGAATAAAAAAATCTTAACTTTATATCACCGTGACACCCCAAATAAAAAATGGGTGTACCAAAAAGTTAGGCTCCTATAGAAAGGGAGAACCCAAACCTCCTCTCATACCATTGTAATGAACTGATATATGCCATCCCTTAAAAAGATTCTTGAACTAGCACACCACTATCCCAATGGGTTTTCCTCATCCCCACAGGCTTGAAACTAGTGTGTGTGAATCATAGGAACACACTTGGGAATGGTTATAGCCAGTAATCAGAGTAAAATACAATAGTAAGAATATGATAAAAATCTAGAATTTACTATACATATATCATACATCCATGAAAAATAAAAATTAATAAGACAAGAACCTAATATCAAAACTAGAAATGCAGAAAATAGAAGAAAGCAATAAAAACCTCCCTCACCATCCCAATATCACTCCCATGAAAGGAAAAGACACCCAACAATGGATTTTCCTCACCCAACCATAGTAATAGTTACCATATATATGTAAAAAGCATTAAAATCCTAAAAATCCAATATAAATAAAATAAAGGTCCACACACCAAGAATTCTATGAAAAATAAATACAGGAATTATAAAGCCATCGAATGGGTTCCATAGACTAAATACGATAAAATAAAACTAAGAAAATAAATCTATGATCAACGAGTTGTTTGAATAAGATCTAAGAACCTTTAAATGTGATAATAATATTTTTATGAGAACATAAGAAATAAATAGGCCACTATGACCTACCAAAACTGAGTAGTCACTTCATATTACATCCTAAGTATTCTAGTTTGGAATATAAAAGAAAATTAAACATTTTCTATACAGTTATACAAAATAAGCAACAAAATGTTCCAAAAACTCTTTTCAATTTTTTTTAAATGAAATCAATGTCTTGGAAAACTCTTTTTCTCCAGCCTATAACACTTTTTCAAACCACTATTTTAATATTCCACTTTAAAACCATTTTATAAACACCATTTTTGGAAATTCAAATTTCAAAACTAATAATAGGTTTCAATTTATCACATGGTTCTATAAAAAATGTTTTAAAACCAACCATTTATAAAAGAAATTCATAATACCATAAAAAACCATTTCAAAACACACACATGCTTAGATTTCAAAACAAAAAAATTCACTATTTTCTCACAAGTGATTTATTTTCAAAATCATTTCTAAAAATAGTTTGAAAATAATTTAAATTCTGTATTTCAATATTCTTATTTAAAATATTTTCAAAAAATAATTTAAAAAAATTTCAAAAGTAAATAACATAAAGAAGGAAGAATGAACAGAAGAAGGTACCACTATGCTCAAGGCATAAAATAAGAGAAAACAAATGAAAAGTACATATGAGAAAATCTATAATCTAAGAAATATGGGATAAAATAAAAGTATATACTAAATAAAATAAATGATACTAAAATGATCTAAGTGTCATGGGATATACCCTAGTTCCTAACGCGAGACTGTCCGGGACTTCGCTCAATAGACCAACCAACAAGCATATGTTGCATCCTGATACCACTACCCAACTATCATACACACAACCTCATTGAAATAGAACAACCTATATATCCCTATCACTAACTATAGAGAACACTAGCAGTGTGTGGCTACCAAGTGCAACATAAGTCTAGACTCTCACTTAGCTACTCGAGTTACCATGACCAATCAAAATAGAGGTGAGCACAATAAATAATTCATTCAATCAAGGATAAAAAATTTAAAATAGCACACACATCGCCTCCCACCCTCACAAAATTATACCCCCATTCAACTAAAACAAACAAAATGAAAAATTCATTAAAATAAAAATCCCTTAATGGGATTACAATCCATCACAGGAACATAAGAATCACAATGGCATTAAGAGGGTTACACACCTTTTTTGAAAACTCGTTTTCTATAAAATTAAAAATGATAGATCTATTAAAATAATTCTTGGAATGAAAATCTATTTCATCATAATCTTTTGAAACTTAATGGGAAATCAAACTTCCATTTTAAAAAACCTTTTAAAATATCCAAATACACGTTGGGTTTCAAAATAAAATCAACATGGGATAAGGAAACCTTTTGAAATAAACAAACCCATTTGGAAATACCCAAATATTTAAACACCTCAATCATGGGTTATCACATCCATTTGAAAATACTCAACCCAATTAAATCATTTTAAAAAATTTCATAACACCTAATACTTGGTTTGAAATTAATTTTAATTCAAGAACACTTTTTGAAACAAAAAATTGGTGCTCTCTAATGATTAAAAAACCAAAAGTATTATTTAACGGCCAATCAAGAATTTTCTCAAACACTTATGAAGGATTCACATCCCATGAAAAGGTTTAAAATAAATTTAATAAAAAAACTTCCTCACTGGTTATAAAAATAAGCATAATTTAAAATTAAAATCATTTTAAAACACTAATAAATTAAAGTCATGTAATATAAAATGGTGAATCATAAACATCTAACTTGAATAAAAGGTAATAGATCCATAAGTAAGTTGTAGTGATCCAAAACACATCACCTTTGAAAGAAAAGAATTCGTTAAGTAAGAATAGATCCCAATGAAACCTAATCAACCAAAAATAGATACAAATTATAATCCTAAGTGTGAGTTTAAGTTAGGAAACAATGAGGGAGAATAAGAAATCATAGGGAATGAGAAAACAATAGAAGTGGAGTTATCACCTCGATGATATTTCCCCAAGATGGTAATATCATATGTAAAATTTCTCATAGTGGAGGAGTATAGAGGGAGAGAGGTGCACAACCAATGGGTCTCAGCCTAGGGTTCTATATGCGAGAAAGAGGGGAGGCCTTGATGGAGGAGGGTCATCGATATGGGTAATTTTTGTGGGGGGGGGGGGCATTATCCTAGGGATTTTGTGTAAGGGGAATCCATAACTGGAAAATGCCATAAGAGGGAAGATAATGGCCATGGGGGCTACATGATAGGAGAGGGTTGAGGGAGGGGGAATGAAGGCAGGTTTTTAATTTTTAGGTTCTAAAATTAATAAGGGATTAAAAATATAAAAATAAAACCCTTAATTTAAAAAACATGGATAAACCACATGGTTAGGCCCCACAGTTTACCTAACCATGCACCAACTATGAAAAAGGTACTATATAGCCAAAAATCACACCACAAAGTTTCTCCTAGGTGTCACATATTTAGAATAAACATTCTCTATCCATGTAAATTGTAACTTTCTAATAATATAGGTGAACTAGATTCTTGTCGTGTGGTCTACTTAATAGTTGTAAAGCCATATTCTAGCACCAAACTCCCTAGAGGCCTCACAAATTATCTCCTAGAACCCACATGGTTTGGTATTAACCATGAAAAACCCATTCATAGAAGGAAAACTTTTAAATCTTTCCATATTCTGAGATGAAAATCCATATAAACATAAAAGAATCCTCAAACTCATTAATTAATATTAAATAAAAAACAATAGTGACACAATGAGTGTCATAATCTCTTTGTCTCAACTAAAAATAATTATCTCTCTATTTAGAGAATATTAAGGATTATATTTCCATAAATAATTTGTTTTCTAAAAATATATCCTTACCACTGAATCACTTTTCAAGGTCATCGATAACATTAAATATATTATTTTAAATACTTATAGAAAAATAAAAAAAAACAACCCCAAGATGTTCCACAATTATTTTTACTAGAATTCCATTGATATAAAACTTCTATAACATATTTCATAAATACCAATACATACACAATGAAATTATCTTAATTTAATTATTATCATAATGTATTCCCTTCCTTGTTCTAATAATTAGACCTTGTATTAGGTAGTTGACTCCGATAATTCCCAAGTTCCACACACATAAGACACAAAATTCTTAGGCAATTTTTTGCTCTATGACATTTATTTACAAAAAGAAAACATCTTACACTTACTTTGATACATTCTTCTAGGACCTCATTCCCACATTCTTGACATAAAAAAATTTAACTTTCTTTACCCTATGGTCATTAACACATGTAATTTGATAAAATTACACATTCCTCTTATTTTACACATTAAGAAAATTACATACGTTTACATTTTTATCATATATCATGATAGATGATTAGGCATAATCACAAGGCTTCAACTTTTAGTTATTATTTTATTTATTTTCTCATGAGGATAATAATTATATTGTCTATCACATTCTCAATTAACATGAATCCTCTTGGTTCCAGTTTTTATCTAAAACCAAAAAACATAGTGTGAGAAAAAATATTCATAGTGAGATATCATGAAAAATAATTTATAGAATGTCTAAATATTGAAAAATTATTTCTAATCTATGAAACCTAATTATTAACCTAGGTCATACTTGGTTATCATATATTCAAATCCATCATAATGTTTCATAAAGAAAAATGTGAGTAACCAAAGAATATCCCCCAGTAGTTTCAAACCAGGTGATCAGTAAGGGAAAACTCATCAGGCACCCGGATAAGGCTGAGATATAATCAACCAATTATTTTCAAGTTCGTTACCCTGAGATTTATATGTTAAAAAATCACTTCCAATTTTAGTATCCAAACTAGTATGTATTTATAGGAAAACCACATAATCTTTTCCTTACAAAATCTTTAGGATGGTATTCTATAATTAGACTTATCCCTTGGGTTTTCACAAATGTTCTCTAATTCTAATCTCCAAATATTAACCAAGTCTAACTTTGATACAACCTATAGATACTCATACAATTCATACATAAATATTACATGATTTTATATAAATATTGAATAAATAAAATTACAATACATGATAGAACCATGAAGTTTTATTTCCTTTAGAGACTAGATACATAATTCTATTATTTAATAAAATATATTTAATGTTTCTCACATCGAACACTTTTTAGGTATACCCTATTAAAAACCTTTATTCTTAAACCAGGAAAGGGAAAACATAATAAAGAGTGAGATTAGATACTCATTAAGAGTAATAATATATCAATTAATTATCATATATGAGCATAAGATAAGCCAAAGGATATGAGATCATGATAATAAATTACAAATTTCATACCCAATACTTTATATATCATAAACATGTTTCATAGAATAAATAATTATAATAATAATAGTAAATATTCATAAGAGTGTGGAATCATAAATAATTAGTCATGAGCCATGAGAGTATAACATAGACATATAAAAGTGTAAAAAATGTAAGTATATAACATCATGAACATGTATAAATAGAAACTAGTGCACTAATTAAGTTAAGTACATGAAATAATTCCATCACATAAACTTATGAACATGAAACTAGGTCCATACATAATCTTATAGACATGAAAACCAGGTCCGTGCATAATTTTATGGACATGAAACCTAGTTCAACACATTATTTTATATAACTAAAAACTAGGTCCACACATAAAATTGGGAACATGAAATTAGGTTCACACATAACATATTTATCTCATGATTTATCCATATTTACCCAATTCATTGGAGGTGTAACATTCTCTTATCAACTTTTAGGTATTTTTACCATCTCTTTACTTGTTTTCCTCTTTAATTTGGGGGATCTTGGGACACCTGAGGATGAAGAACATTTTCTGAGAAAAATGAACTAAAATTAAAGGGTGTTTTTTTATTTTAATAAATGGAGTCCAAGTATAGATTTTTTAAAGCCTTAGTAGGTTTGTTCCCAATATTGAATAATTCTCCGAGAAGGGTCTTTTAGTTTTTGTACTTAAACCTAAATATTTTGTAGTCTTCTAGGGGTTTACACATCGTGTAAGGAGGTTACATGACACGTATCCATCGTTATATAGATTTCATGAAATGATATAGTGTGTGAAGGATTTACACACCGTGTAATAGGTTAATGTCATGTAATAGAATATATAAGGTTTTCAATAAAAAAGTGATGGGTTTTTTAGCGTATATGAGCTTTGTGGATTACATGACCTATGATGGGATTTTACTCCATGTAATAGTCACATTTTGAGATTTTAGGGTACCAAACAAGTGGATTCTTATTTGATTCTTTGTAGTATTTCTTGATATCAACCTAGAAGCTCTTTCTAAGTGATTTTGGGTGATTTCATCTCTTGAAAACTACTTTAATCTATGATTTATCTTTGTTGTGGTTGGGTTTCTTCAATCTAGGTAGGTAATACTTATATTTATTTATTTTGTCTAGTTATGACTATAGTTATGGCTGAGGTTGTGTTTGGATTTGTTATTGAGTAGTGTTTTCTATCGATCCTTTTAAGTTTCCTTGTGTGCCTTGTCTTTTGAAGTTTGGTCTTTTTATTCTGGTCACCATTGCCAAAGAAGGCTACGTTTCTACCATATTGAGGTAGGTGTTTCTATAAAATGGGTTAATTTTATGAATTGGATGTCATTCTTGATAAATTATTTTGGGTTGTTCATTGATTAGAAGTGATATGCGGGTTCAAATGGTTTCTTATAAAATAAAATTCTTTTAGAAAGTTTTTTTCATTAAAGATGAAATTTATGGATTTGGAAATGGGTTTTCAAACTCCGAGCCGAATTTGATTGACTTTTAATTTTTTTTATAAATCTATGATCATGATTTTGAAATAAATTTAGAAAATTTCACATTGAGATCCTTGGGTACATTAGTTAAGATACATGGACAACCTTAGTGTTTTTTTCAACACTAGAAGGTAAAATTTTGTGATATCAACTGGATATAATTGATATTAGTTAGTTAGAAAAGTATACCTATTGAAGATTTTTAATGTCTAATATTTAGTGTCCCATAGGATATAGCCCATATGTTATGTTTTTAGTCATTTATGGTTATTTATCACATGATTTTTCTTATCTTGTACCATTTCTTATAGGTTTTTATAGGAGGTTATATCACATAGCTTCATATGATAAATTATTTCATGGATATTTTTTTACCTATTAACCTATTGAAGCATGGATATGATTTCCTATTTTATAACTTCTACTTTTTATATTTTTATTTTGAGAATATTTAACGCTTTTATGAAATCCAAAGTAGAAAAATGGGGAAATGATTGAAAAATGGTATGTTTTATGAAATTACATTGTAAAACTATTTTTTAAAGATATAATTATTGCATTCTTAGTATTAGACCTTGTAGAGAAACTATAGTGGTATCATAATGGGATTTATATCACACCATACTTGTGAATTTTTGGGGTTTTAGATGTTTTATTATAGGATTTAGTTAAAGAGAAGTGTATATTGAAGCATAAGAGATTCTATTATTATTGTTACCTTTGGTTTGGGTTTGTTTGGAGGTGACTGTTGGTCACATGGGGATTTGACATACTCTCTAATTTAGCCAATTTTGGTTTGGATTGTATGTATTTGTGGTATATTTTTTATTTTCTCTTTGTACTCTAGTTGCATGTCTTATTTTTCTTATATTCAATAATTGTTTCTATTATCCTATTTTAGCTATATTATATAAAAGACCCGTTTGAGTGGTTTTTCTAGTTGACTTGGGTTGGTTAATTACAATTTGGCATAAAATGGATGCTCATCTAGAATTTTTTTAATAGTATCTGATTTTGGTTCGGTGTCTTGGGTATAAATGAGTTAGGACTATCAGAATTCAGAAAGTAAGTATGAAAAAGGGGCCTAGCCAGCTCACTTATGTGATAGAAACTGAGTTACCATGGGTGATCAGGGACTTTTACCATGGTGGAGACTTGGATTTTGAGTTCATTTGAATGAATTATATGGGTATTTTATTTAAATTTACATGTTACCTTCTAAGTATTTTGTTTCTTGGTTTCTTCAAATATTTTTAAAGATTTGATATCAATACTAGAAGTTAGACCTGTGGTTTTGGAAATTTCTCATGACTGATTGATTTTTGATTTTTATTAGACAGTGACTCCGAGAAGGTGTCATCCAAATATGAGAGATGAAGATGTGAGATAGGATCAGTTGGTGAATATTTCAGTGGAACCTATATTGGTAGAAGTTATTATCTGTATAATTTAGAATCTAGGTCAATTCGGTGTCGGGAGCCCCAAACATGTGGAATATCATGGATCTAAATTTAAAAAGCAGCTACCACATTTATTTCATGGTGAAAAGGACCCTAGGAATCTGAGGAGTTCATTGAGTGGATAGAGAGGGTATTAAACTTACTGAATACTCCTAAAGAATATAAGGTGGGTTGTACTATATATATGTTTGAGAGACCAAGAAGGAGAAAGTAGGATTCTATTATCCAAGGTAATAAGCATTTGGATCTTACCTGGGTTTCATTAAATAAAATATTTAACCAAAAAGTTTACCCTAATACATTGTGTGTATTGAAGACTTGAGTTTTTATGACCTTATAGCAGGGGGAGCGTACCATTCTTGATTATTTTACATGTTTTGATGAGTGGGTACATTTGGCACCGTAACTTGTTACTAATGAGTACTTTAAGTCTTAGAGGTTTGAGTTAATACTAAGGCATGATATTCTATCTATGTGGATTCTCATATTCCTTCTTACCTTTTGTGGAGGTAGTTTAAAATGTTGATTTATATTAGGTATATATATCTAGAATGATATGTTTATGTGGAACTTCATTTGGTTTAGTGGTTAGTCAGGGTTTATCTTCTAGTTATAAAAGGAAGTGTAAGTGTGGTTAGTTTTCTTTAGGACTAGTTTCAGGGGATTCAATAAGGCAACAATAAGTTTTTTACTACCAGTGTGGATGGTGAGGACATACCAAGACTAATTGTGTAGAGGCTTCCAAGACTTACAATATTTATGGTTGATCTTTCCATCTACAACTTTTTTGTGAAAATACATATCAGGGTAGTAGGGTAGTATCCAGTATCATCAAGGGTTTGCAGGTTCATACAGATGATTCCAAGGGTGGTGGGTCAAATTTTCAAGCTAAGGGAGATGTTCTTGTGGATAAAAAATGGGTGGATTTATCCTGTGAAGTATATTCTAGAGAAATCTGAAGTGGTGCTAGATACTGATAGAGGTGGGTGTTTATCTCATCTTATATAATGCTATTTTTTGATATACGTTATACTCATTATTTTACTTTCTTAAGTTTAGTTGATGTATTGTATTTTAATTCATAACTGATTCCATTTTTGGATATATTCACACCTTTGGGAAAGTTGCCCGAATAAGGTTTCAAATATCTCATGAGTCAGATGATGATAGACGACTTTGATGTGGAGTGGGACTTTTAACTGATTGATCTTGACATCATCAACATGATTATCTATATGGATTTGATGGTTAGTGTTAAGGTAAAGATAAAATATTATTGTCTTTGGGTTTAGTTCATATATTCCAATGGGTTCAATCATGTTTTTCAGGGTGAACGGGACTATAGATCAGAAAGGGAATGGAATGCTGTTCTTTATGTTGTGTAATCTTATGCTAGCTGTTAGATACGTTTCTTAATGTAGCTGAACCTTGTTTGGATTCTTAACTTCTTGCACTGGTGTGTGGATACCTTGAGTTTTTCATGATTATTTTTCTAGTTCCCTACCCCATAGATAGTTTGAGCATACTATAGATCTTCTACCTAGTACAATACCCATTTCTATTCCATCTTACTGTATGGAACTTTATGAGTTAGTGAAACTTAATGTCCATAATTAGAACCTAGAGGCTAAATGATTTATTAGTCATAGATTTTCATTGTAAGATTCATCTTTCCACTTTACAAAGAAGGTATATGGGAGACTCATGCTTTGTATTTATTTTTAAAAGTTGAATCGAGTGACCATTAAGAAAAATTATCCTTTTAAAAGGATTGATTATATCTTTAATTAGATTATAGGGGATTATTGGTCTTATAAGATTGACCTACATTTAGGGTACCATTATCTAAGAGTCTAACATTGAGGATTTTATATGGGAATTTAAGTTTTTGGTTATTCTTTTCAGTCTCAAAAATCCTTCTATAGTGTTTATGGATTTAATGAACTATATTTTTATTCAGTTCTTGGATTATTTTGTTGTTGTGTTCAGGGATAATATTTTGGTTTACTCCATGTTAGAGGAGGAGCATATGGACCATTTTTATATCATTATTTGAACTTTGAGGGAACATCATCTATATGGTCAACATTCCAAATGTGAGTTTTGGATCCATGAAGTAATGTTTCTAGGGAATGTGATATCTGAGAGGGGTGTCTCAATGGATCCTGAAAAGGTGTAAGTATTTATGTCCTGAGAGAAGCTCAGAAATATGTTTGATATCTTAAGATTCTTGGGTTTTTCTGATTATTATAAATGGCTTGTTCAATATTTATCCAAGCTCACATATTCGATGATAGATTTAGCCTAAAAGGGTGTAATGTTTGAATGGAATGAAAATTTTCAGATATATTTTTGAGGATTTGAAGGTGAAGTATACTTTAGAACTTTTTTTGATTCTTTCATAACCAGTATTGGGTTATGAAATTTTCTGTGATGCCTCTAGTATGGGTTTTACATGTGTCTTGATGTATGGGGAAACATGTAGTGTACTATAGATCCTTCCATTTTCACCCTCATGATAATAACCACCCTACCCATGATATTAAGTCTCAAGAAGTTATGCATTCACTCAAAATATAGAATTACTATCTATTTGGAGAGCGTTTTATATTATATCCTGATCATAAGATCCTGAAATATTTCTTTACTCAGAGGGTTCTAAACTTGCAATAGAGTATTTGGGTGGAATACCTTTAGACTTTTGTTCTTGATATTTATTATACTATTTGGAAAATGAATTTGGTTTCTGATGCATTAGTTATGAAAATTGTTGATGCAGGCCATGAATGAATCAGTGGAAATGGTCTTTGATGAGTTTATCTTATGAGATGATCTTGGGAGTGGAAGAGGTTTTTGGAAAGATGTTCTTGGATTCGATGAAATACGACTTTTATTTTTATGAGTGAGTTTGGTTTGGGTAGGTGATAGACACCAAATTATAATTTTTGGGTGAAATAATATATGGTGGGGAGACATCAGGTGAGTGGTCTCAGCCTTCCGGTGAATATTTGTGATTATGTAGCTAGTTGACCATTCCATTTTCCCTTAGTGGTGAGTTTTTAGGTAGTGTAAACTATTATTTTTGGTCCATGAACCCAGGTACTACCAATATGTATCATGATTTATGATGTCTATATTTGTGTAATGGGATGAGATGGCCGATTGTGAATTTTTTTATCACGGTTCCCTACTTATCAAAGAATTAAGGTGGAATACTAGAGACCTGTAGAGTTGTTTCATTCATTTCCCATTCTAATATGGAAGTGATATGGGATTTACATGGATTTCTTCATTATTTTACCATGGAATCCTTGTGGGTACAATAATATTTGGGAAATCATTGATCAAATATTGAAATCAACACATTTCCTACCTATTAAGGAGGTGATGAAAGTGGAACATCTTGGAGACTTGTATGTATGATAGATTATGAAGATTCATGGGGTTCCTTCTACAGTTGTTAATGAAAGGGACCCAAGGTTCGCATATAGTTTTTGGAAAGGTTTATAAGAGATGATGGGTTCCAATATTAATTTAAGAACAAGATATCAGTAATAGACAGATGATAGACAGAGAGAGTTATCCATGTTTTAAAGGATACGCTTCAGGCTTGTGTGCTTAATTTTGGAGGATATTAGGAAAATGATTTTCCTTTGTTTAGATTTTTCTATAAAATTGGTTATTAGGAATTGATAAATATGTCTCAATTTGATGAATGTTATGGGAGTCCATGCAGATGTCACTTGTGCTGGGAATAATTGGGAGAACAATCCTCAGTTGGGTCGAGTCTCGTTAAAGAGATAATAGAGATAGTGAATCTAATCCCAATGAGATTAATCATTAAAAAAATTCATCATAAATCTTATGTAGACCATCATTATTGGCTTCTAGAGTTTGAGGTTGGTGATCCAGAATTTCTCGTATTTTTACCTCTCTTAGGACATCATCTATTGGGTAAGTAAGGTATGTTGGAACTGAGGTTTGTGTGCCCCTTTGAGCTCATTAGAATACTAAGGGAGGTGGGAAATCAGTGTCCCTTACCATCTAGTTTTACATATATCCATGACATGTTTCATTTTTCCCAGATAATGAGGAATATACCAGATCATTCCCATGTGATTGGGTGGGAGGATGCTGATCTTGAGACCGGCACCACTTTGGTTGAGTAGAAAGTTTAGATTATAGATCACCATGATAAAGTACTATGCAATAAAATGATTCATCTGGTTTAGGTACTGAAGTAGTAGAGAAAGGATAACCATGGTACATAAGAGGTGGAATCATTGATTAGTTATTAGTATCCCTATATTTTTTTTCAAATACAAGGTCTTGAGGAATTTATGGTGGTAGAAAGAATTTATGGTAGGGAGTTTGTAACGTCCTTTTGCAAAATTTATGTTTTTTCTATCTATTTACTTGTTTTATTATTTAATTGGGTAATATTGGGACTCATTAGGACAAATAAAATTTGATGGGAAAAATTACCTAAGTCTAGGATTGTTTTTTGTTTAAATTAATGGAGTTAGGGTATAAGTGTGTCAAAGAATTAATGGGGTTCTTACGAAGTTTAACGAATGGTCGAGTAGGGCCTTTGAATTTTGTTTCTTAAACCTAAATCTTTTTTTAGATACTAGGAAATTACAAACCATTTAAGAAGGTTACAAAATGGGTATCCATTTCTAGATAGATATTGTGAACTGATATAGAGCGTGAAGAATTTACATGCCATGTAACAGTTTCACATCATGTAATGGAAAATATTGGGTTTTTAATTAAAAGGTGATAGGTTTTTCATAGTAAATAAGATTTGTAGATTACATAAAATGTAATGGGATTTAATGCCATGTAATATTCATGATTAGGTATTTTAGGGTTCTTCGTGAGTGTTTTATTATTTAATTCATTGTAGGCTTCCTTAATCTTGACCTAGAGTCTCTTCTTAGGAGGTTTTGGGTTATTCCCTCCCTTTCAGATCGCTTCATTCAGCGATTTATCACTATTGTGGCCAGGTTGATTCTATATAAGTATATAATGCTTCTAGTTCTTTGTTGTATCTAGTTATGGCTACAGTTATGTTTTTATTTGTGATCGGATAGTGTTTCTATCGACCCTTTTCAGTTTCTTGGGGTCCCTTGTCTTTTGAAGGTCATTCTCTTGATTTCAAGTCATAGTTGTCAAAGGAAGCTATGTATATACCATGTTGAGGTAGTTATTTCTATAAAATGGGTTAATTTGATAAATTTCCTGTCATTATTGATGAATTACTTTTATTTTTTCATTTATTATAAGTGATAGGTGGTTTCAAATGATTTTTTGGAAAATAAGATGTTTCTAAAAAAGGGCATGGCATTGAAAATGGATTTTCTTAAATTATAAATGGGTTTTTAAACACTAAAGTGGATTGGATTGGATTTTAAAAAATTTATAAAATTTTGATCATGGTTTTTAATTGAATTTGGTCAATTTCCCATTGGGAGCCTCAAGTGAATTGGTAGAGACACATGTAGTCTTAGTGTGCGTTGAACCATTAGAAGGTACCCTTTTCTGATATCGACTGGCATGACTCAATATCGGTTGGATCCAATATTATTACTATTTATAATTTTTTGTGTATAATATCTATTATCCCATAGTATATATCCCATATGTTATGTGTTTTTTCATTTATTTTTATTTATCGCATGATTGTTTTTACCATGGATTTTTTTCTCAAAGGTTTTTATATGAGTTTGTATCACATAGCTTCATATTATAGGTTTTTTCATGGATATTTGTTTACATATTTACATATTTATTCATATATATTATTTTATATTTTATGAATTCTACTTGTTATATTTCTAGTTTGAGAATATAAAATTCTTTTATGCAAACCAAAGGAGAAAAATTGGAAAATGATTAAAAAATGGTCTAGTTTTTGAAAATGATTTATAATACTACTTTGTTTTCAAATATATAATTGTTTCATTAATAATATTATAACTTCTATAGAAAAAATGGAAACATCATATTTGGTCTTATCTCACACACTACTTATGCCTTTGGGAATTTGTAGATGTTTTATTGCAAGATTCAAGTAAAAGAAAGAGCATTTTATAGTATGATATCTTCTATTGTGGTTGTTGTTGCCTTCAGTTTGTGTTGGTCTAGAGGTGACTATTGGTCACTTGTGGATTTAAAATACTCTCTATTTTAGCCAGTTTTTATTTGGATTATATATATTTGTAGTATCTATTTTATTTCTAATTTTTACTTTTACTATATTCCTTTTTTTCTTATATTCAAGACTGGTTTCTATTTTTTTATTTTACATATATTATGTGACATGCTAGTTCGGGTGGCTTTTCTAATTGACCTCGGTTGGTTCATTAAATTAGGGATATAATGGAACCAACCATCACATTATCATAATACATTCATATATAAAACATAATATCATGAAAACATTTAATATTTCATTATAATTTTACTCTTGGAAAAAAATGATGTTTGTAAACATCTTAACATCATAAAAATAAACCATCCGGAGAAATAATAAGGATGGTATCATAGAACCATAACCCATGTGAATCATAAGTAACATCAAAGGATTTAATCATAGATAAACTGACTTTAAAATATCACATGGAATTTTTCTAGAGGAAAATATTCTTTTCACACTAAAATCACTTATTTAAAATATAAAAATTTACAAAATATTATAGATTTTTTTGAAAATAAACTTGAAAACATGTAATAGAAGTTTCAAATCATTGATCATTCATGACGGTGATAAATTGTTTTCATTATTTATACATTAAAACAAATATTCCTTTTACATTTTTCGTAAAAATTAATAAAAAATCTCATTTAGAAAAAAATAAGAAGATTTATTTTAATTTTTTTTGTAAAAATTTTAAAAATTGGTGAAAATTAATTTTAAAAATCATAGTAAAATAATAAAAATATTACAGACAACATTTTTATAAAACCCATACATGGAAGAAAAAGTATTTTCGACCGAAGAGATAAATAATATTGGATTTCCTAAAAAAAATATTATTTTTGCACATAATTAATTTAGAAGAGTGAAATTAAATAAAAACATTTCATATATAGATATAAAAATAGGAAAAAAATCATGAGATTATTGAGAGGTAGATCAGGAAATTTCCTGATCAAGAACATAATCATAAACAATCCTTCTAATAATGAGATTATAACATAAAACTCTTATCTTAAGTTCAACTTTCATTGAAAGTTATATAACCTCTTGTATAATAAATTTAAATTTATTATAATCCTATAAAATAATAATTTAAATACTTATAATATCATATATTATCCACTTATGACATGTCAACACTCATTTATTAATAATTATTTATTAAAATTGTCATTTCCAGGTGTCACCTCTTTTATTTTTATGGATATTTTGATTATGTAGTTCTGGTCCTTGTACATTGATCATGGTACCACCATATCTATAATGTTAAAAATTATATAAAAAATATATAATTATATATAGATTTATCTATAAAAGGTATAGATAGAAAAATGAATTACACTGTTCATGGAGATGGTAGGTTGTACGTACACATGAACACTATTTTCACCTTTCAATGGATGAAATAAAATAAAAGAAAAAATAGTAATTAACCTTTATATAATCATTATTATATTATATATATCATATATATTCATTAAATCTATCCTTATTACCTTCCATGTGAATAGGACATGAAAGACATTTTACATCACCTTGTGGTGGTGGTGGTCCACAAGTACGCACGAGCACCATTATCATTTTCCAAAATATTGAAAGATAATTAGGTCGATATTATATTATAATTATAGAAGAATAATTTTTTAATAAATATAAAATATATTTATTAGTTCAATATTTATAACCATCCAAGTAAAGTGGGTATGAAAAATGAATTACACTGCTACGTGGAGACAGTAACCCATACGTACACACGGGTGATGTATCCACTTTCCATAGGATATAAAAGATATGGAAATTGGTTTTAACATAATCATAATAACATAAAATAAAATTCATGATACTAGATTTATTATTTTAGTATGGGTATAATAGATTTAGAGTATGTAGAAAAAGAAATAAATTTTAAATATTCATTAAATATGATTATCTCATCTTCAATAGACTTCCTTTGTATCCCTTCTTAAGGACCTTTAGAATCGTATTTTAAGAATAAAAGAACCTATATATCATGGATAAGTAAGTTTATAATATAATTTGGTAGAATATTTTTTCTATATGTCTCAAAATAGTGTAAATTAAATAGAGAAGGGGTGTCCTTTTATAAGGGAGGAAATGATACATTTGGAATTACAAAAAATAATATAATTAATTAATTCTCAATAAAAACCCTTCCAAATGGCCAAATATTCTAAAAAAATAGGATAACATCTAGATAAACTCATTAAATTAAATTTATACATGTTTTTGTGTCATTTTAAACCTTATATTTAAGTTTAACGCCTTCATTAACCGATTTTAACCATAATTGCAGTAACGACATTTTCAATCTTAACAGGTTATAATTTTAATTATTAGTTAAAAATTAGAGAATAAATGGAAAATTAAGGAACTTTTATACAATTTAGCATTATCATTTTCTTATTTCAATACTTTTATGATTTTTAAAAATTATAATAAAATATAATTTTTCATATAATATCATTGATTTCATTTTTAACACTATTCATTCAATTTGAGTTTAAAGTCATCAAGGTAGTTATTGAATATAGATATAAACCATTAAAATATCCATAACATGTTATATTTATGTATAATTTTTTTGAAAAATGATAATTTTTCCAAATTATATTAATTTTAATATTATTTAAATCATTTATTTTATTTTCCTATGAATTGAATAAATACTTGGTCTATGTTGCATAACCGTTTATGGTAATTATTTAGTCACTAAAAATTATAAATTAATTACCATGATAAAAAATAATAATAATTATATAAAATAAATATTTATAAATTAACATGTTCTATTTTTATCCTTATGATAAAAATGTATAAACATTAAAGTTAAGAAAGTGATATTTGGGAAATTTCTTTACATAAAATAATATAAATTTCATTATCAAGGGAAATTAGCACAAAAATGCCATATATTTAAATTTGGGAAATATATGGTCTAATTTATTCCATAAAATAAAATAATGCAAACTTTTGGGTTAATTTTGAGACCTTATCTTAGGGTTTTAACAAATTTTTAATCATTCTACCCTTACTGTGATGATAAATATTTATCACTATTACTATTCATAATGATAAAAAATAAAATGGTCCAATTTACCAAATTTTAAAAATATAATATTAAATATGGTATCAATTTTTATTATTTAATAACCATATGTGTAATGAATCAATTTTAATATAAGTACGTAAAATACAATGAAAAGAGTTTTCAGATAAATTCATTTTTTAGTATAAAAATTAACTTATATTAAATTCACAAATATTTATAATTCAAGTGGAATAAATTCTATTATTATGAATAAAATGGATCATGTGAAAAACTAATATAAAAATTAAAACTATATTGGTACATTAAATTTAATTTATAGAATGAAAACAAATGAAGGTATTCAAAAAATTGGTATTTCCACCATTCACTAAAAAATCCATCATTTCAGAAAAATCCCAAAATTTTACCCTAAGGGAATTATGATATGATTATTTAAAAAATGATGTTTAATTTTTAAAATAAATTTTTTAATAATTTTATATATTAATTATAATTTCCACACACAAAATGCAACAAAAAATCATTTTTGAATAAAATTCCTTTTGAATTATAAAATGAATACTAAAAATTGAGTTCTTATTTAATAAGAATTAATCGATATATTTTTATTTATTATGAAAATTATACATATATTTCATAATGAGGTTAGTGATATTCATTCCTTATATTTCAATGGTTATGTTATAATGATTACATTTAAAAAATAATATCCTTATAATATATCTCAATTCCCTTAAAGATCGATGTTGCTTGTAAAGAAATCTATCAAGACTATTATTATTTTAAACTAAATTTTATAGTAGTTATATTTATAATTTATTGAAAAAAGTCCATACACATTATTGTGTATCAATTCTAGATTTTTTTTCTCTTTCACTATGTCCACCATGTAGCAAACTCAACTTCCATAACCTAGAGTCAGTATCCTCTTTATTACATTGGCATAGATACAAGGGATCTAATCCTAAATGTATTTATCAATTTTGAATTATTTAAGAACTATATACAAACATGATTACCATATTACATTTTAAATATAAAATACACATTATAAAAAAGTTTTTTTATCCTTTATATCATTCATAATATACTTCTTCATATCTTAGAGAAAATAAAATAAATAAAAGGGTAATCTCAGATGATCAGTAAGTTTTATGTACAACAGAATATATGATGAGTAAATAAGACATAATCAATATGTTAAGGTAAATAACTAAAAACATATTTAATTTAATAAATAACTTGATCACAATACTAATCCACGGATAATAATAATGCAGAGATATCATAGATAAAAATAATTTAATTCTCAATAAAGGAAATGATTAATTTTAGACATCATGATCTCATACATCATGATATATATACCGTCAAGAATTTATGCTAATATAGTTCAAACTATGGGTATTCCTACACCATTAACCCATTTAACTCTAGATTACTGATTTGTTTCATGATACCTATTGTTACATCAAGGGGATATATAATGTTGGGACCCACACGTCACTGCATCTCCAATGCATTACTAATATATTGAATGATCAATTAAATTCATAAAAAATAACCTATCAACAATTATCAGTATTGGGTAAGTAATATAGATTTATCAATATTTCCCCACTTAATCAAATCACCACATATAAAAATGGTATATGGTTTACGGAATAATCATATCCATGATATTGAGAATATGGATATTTAAGAGAAATATAATGCCAAATTATTACAATAGTTTGAATATTTCAAGTGATTGTTAAACTTCATAAAATAACTCATGATAAGAGAGATGAATGTCATAAGAGTATATTTTATAGTAAAATTAATTATTTTAATAAATAGAATAAAATAAAAATGAAACATTTAAAATACGTTTTCATAGGGTTTAATTTTTAAAACAATTAAAATCTTATATAATAATCTAAAGGGTGTAAAACAGTTATCATATTGGGAAATCTTATTAACTCCTTATATGTTAAAAAGAAAAACTTCCATTTGAATTTTTATAAAAAAGGTTGAAAATGACCCATTTGGGGAAAAATTAAAAACATTCCATTGAAAACTCTCAAAATGTCATGGGTAACTTAAAATATACTTAATAAATAATTTTATAATTTTAAACTACATTTGTAAAACATTTTTGAAAAATATAGATATGGAATAAAAATATACCCAATCAAAAGAGAAATAAGATCATATTTTCTTTTAAACATTATTTTTTAAAGAGTATCATAAATTGAATCATGAATATATATATATATATATATATATATTCATTTCAAATACATCAAAGGGTTATTATATACAACATATAAAAGAATATGGTGCATAACATTAAAATATTCCTTAATGAAAATATTTTGGGCATAATCTCTTCCCTTAAGTTTGAATTTCCTTATACGTTATATAACCTCTTTTATAATAAATTTAAATTTTATTAAATTATATAACATAATAATATTAATATCTATAATATCATATGTGATCCATTTATAACATTTTATCACCCATTTCTTAATAATATTTTATTATTATGATTATTTTTGGTGTTAACTGCTTTATTTTTCAAGTTTGTTTTGATTCAGTAGTCTCGGTCCTTGAATATTTATCATGGTTACATAATATATATAATTTTATTCAAGATATAAATACCATATATATTCAATATATATATATATATAATCATTCATAAAATAAAGATATTTAAAATTTAATTACACCATTCATGGACAAGGTAGGTCGTGCGTACGCATGGATTTTGTTTAACTTTTTTGATGGATGGAACAAATGAAAGGTTAATAATAATTGAAAATTAAATAATTATTTTTATTATGTCACATATATCACATATATTCATTAAATATAACCTTATTATAGTCAATGAAAAGTGTAAATGAAAAATGGTTCACAACGCTTGGTGGAGGTGGTAGTCCAAACGTACACACAAGTGACGTTATAGTTTTCCAAAGGATTAGAGAATAAGAAGGTATATAGGATATTATAATTATAGAATCATAATTATTTCATAAATATAATATATATAAATCAGTTCTATATTTACATCCATCTAAGTGAGATGTTGATTACAAACTAATTACAATGCTATGTGGAGATAGTAAGCGGTATGTACGCACAAGCAATGTTTTCACTTTTAATAGGATGGAAAAGAGATATAAAATTGTTTTACCATAATAATAATATAACTTATTGATATTTATGATACTGTATTTATTTTTTAGGATAGTTACAACACATATATGAAGAATAATAAGAAATAAACTTGAAAAACTTGATAAATATTATTACCACTTCTTCGGTACAATTCTTCTAGATATCTTCTTAAGGGGCTTAAGGTTGGTATTTTGAATGAAAATAACATATAAAACATACATTAGGGTGTTAATAAGATAAATGTCCGTGTTTTGATCTATAATGCTAATGTGGTGTGAATAATTTAGAGAAAGGGGTGTCCTATTATAATTACGGGGAGGGACATTCTCTTAATTTCATAAAGTATTAAATTAATATATATTATTTTCTAATGTCCAAATGGATCAAATTTTCTATAAATAGAATATAATATTATTAGGAGATAAAATGATCTTATAAAATAATTTTTTTACAATTTTTATTTTCTTTTCTCCCTTATTTTTATTTTTAACACCCCGGATAACTCTTTTGAAAAATACTGTAATAATAAAAATTTCAACCCTTAAATGGTAGAAAATGATACCATATAAGGAAAAATGACCCACAAATAGATCATAAATGATGTTTTCAACCATATGACATTCATTTTACTTAAGATAATATTTTTACAACTTTTATATCATTTAATGAAATATTATTTATTATAAAATATCCTTAATGTCATTTTTGAAACTATTCATTTAATTTTACATTAAATACATAATTAAAAAGATGGAATTAGAATATATACATTCATAAAATATCTAATATTATATATATATATATGTATTTAAAATTCATTATTCATGGTAAATCACTCAAAAATTAGTATTTTTAGTGTTTTAAAATAATTTATTTTATTTTTCTATTAATCAAATAAATATTATGTCAGCATTGAGTAAGAATTTAAGTTGATTATTTCCCTAATAAAACTCATAAATAAACAACCACGATAAAAAATCATTTATATTTCAAATAACCATTTTTTACTAAACATACCATATTTTTATACCTTTTTCAAAGATTTAGTGATAATAAAACAAAGAGAATGACATTTTGACATTTCTTTACATAAAATATTATAATGGTAAAAATCATGGTCAAATAGAAAAAATCTCATATATTATAATTTTTTATGATTATGGATGAAATATACATATCCATTAAAATTAATCAAAATTGTAGAGTTACTATTTAGTCCTTATCACATTATTTTTACCCTTAATTAACCCATTTTACATTTACCATGGTTACAAAATTTACAATGATTACTATTCATAATGAATATAAATAAAAGGAAAATATTTAAAAAATTTAGTTATATTGATTTCAAATACGAATATATTTTTCAAGATTTAATTCACATATGTGTCATAATTTAATTTAAAATTAAACATGCAAAACATGATGAAAAATAAGTTTTCTGAAGAATGCCTTTTTTAGTATGAAGATGTTTTATACCAATTTTGAGAATAAAGTTCATTTAAAATATGTTGATTGGATCATATTTAATCAAAATTAACTAATAAAATTTTAATACTAATAAAAAATAGAATTTGACTTTGTAAATACTTTAAAAGAAAATACAGTTTTCAACAAAATAAAGTATTTTTCACTATTCATTAAAAAAACAAACTTTTCAAAATAATATCAATGTTTCACCATAAGATAATTTTAATATGTTGATTTAAAAAATTATATCCTTTTCATAAAAAATTTACTAATGTTTATAGATATTAACTATAATATTTTATCACAAAAAGCAATAAAAACTATTTTTAAAGAAAAAATATTTTGGGAGTATAATATTACTAAGAATTGATTGGTCATTTTATAATAATTTATCAGAAAATTTATATTTTTATAGGCACTTTATATATATATATATCATAAATAATTTAATAATATTCACACCTGCTAATTTAATGGCTCGGTTGTAATGGTTATATTTAAATAATAATATTTCAGGGTTCATTTATGCTTGATGTTTCATATTGTATATACCATAGAGTATAGTGTTATTTTAAAATATAGAGGTGTAACACACCAAATGCTGGTTTTGTTATTTCAATTATAAACAATCAGGAAATTAGTCAAGCAGTTTAAGTTCAAAGGATTCTTAATAACTATCATGATAGAAATTTATCAGACGCTTCTCTTTTATGTGACCAAGATGGTCATGCCACAATTGGGTTTTAAACGAGTCATGTGACCATGATTCATTATCTATTTCTAACACTTTTTTTTAATTAAATACATAAAGACCATTATTTAAATGAACCATACCATAACATATGTTGTCTTTGTAAAATAAATAGTTTTTATTTTCAAACTGGAAAATAAAATAATATAAATATAGGCAAGATACATAAATTTTGTTCTTGGTAATAGTTGGTATATAATAAAAATAATTTAAACCCAAAATCATCCATGTTTTCAATAGAAGGAGGTAGTATCCCATATCCAAAGCACTATGTATCACTCCATTACTTGCTTAATGATCTATCCATCTTCTATAAATCTTCTAGAATCTACTTGGTTCCTACACGTGGATACATATTTAAGCACTAAAAGCTACATCTAATACCCAATGTGTAGATACAGAAATATTTAACTTAATAAAATATGCTCCTAAAGTCTTTCCTAGATTCTTTAACTTCTATGGTTCTTTTTCTAATATCTTATCTTTCTACATGAAAAACATACCATGTTTTGGTACATTGCATATTGTTGCATCTTATTTTTCTTGTAAGGATGGAAATTAGTATCCTTAGACTTGTAATGAGTTTTGATGAACTTTTCCTTGTCATTTTTATTATTCACTATAAGGATCATAGTTTTTTCATGCCCATTTTCTTTACAACTTAGCAAATCAAAGTAGAAAGTTCTTAAAGTGTCTTCTCACCATTTCTCATATTATAGTTCATAATGAAACTATAGAATCCTTTAGGTAGTGAGTATATAATGGGATCTATGTGTAGTGGATCATGGATCTTAAAACCCATGATATTTAATCACCCTATGTAGACAATAATCTTGACTACATGATTCCTAACCTATGGCACCCCTCTAAGCTTTCATATGAATAATACATTAGAGATCATATATATATATTTTCATTCCTTATCTTGAAAAAGACTTCAAAGGTGATATATGATGTTATATGCATCTATATCCTCATGTTTATTTAAAATATCACTATACATCGAGGATAACATGAAACATTATATATCCATAGGATAATCTATGTGTTTTGGGTTGAGAGATGATTCTTTCTCACTAGACACTTTAGAAAGTGACTCAGGAAGTGGGGTTTCCAACACATATAATTTCCATTCATGATGCAATATAACCCATAAATTCCTATACTATTCTTATAAATTAAGTCTAGTGAAAAGGTTATCCTTCTGTAGAATAGATTGCAATGATATAGTTGATGTCATGTGGTCTATAATTTCTATAATAAATAAGAAAATGTTTTTTACTTTATCTAGATAAAAAATCTAGATAATAAACTTTAATTTGTTAGTTTATTTATCTTATACTATTTTACCAAAACCCAATATCCCTCAAAATTAGTTTTGATATATCTTATTTCATGGATATTTTAGTTTCAAGGATCCATATGTCCCTTTTTCATATCCCAAATAAAGGTCAAAAAATATATTTTGAAGGTACTTTGGTAGGAATAAATTTAAAACATCATTAAGTCATAGCTCTTTAATCTATTGAGTGGACACTCCAATATTGAAATCCTAGATATGGTTTTCCTTAAAACTTTCTTACTAGTAACCCCAAGTCTTGTGTAGGTGATCAAACCTTAATTAAAAATAGACAAATTCAACCAAAAACTCAAGTTATAAATTCAACAATAATTGAAAGAAACCTAATGGAGGTTTATTGGGTAATTTAAACTAAGGTTTGATTTCAAACCAAGTAGTGGAAATATATACCAAATTAGTAATTAATTTAGATGGATTTTTATTTATATGAATAAATAAACAATCTCATATTTATTAAATTATTATTAATATTAATTTTATTTACTTTATTGATTAACCATTTCTTGATAAAATTATTCATTATAAAATTATTTAATTTCAACTTATATACTTTTTTAATTAATTTATTTAATATGAATTAATTATTCAAATAAATTATTAACCACACAACTGAAATAAAGAAAGAAATAATTTTTTATAATCATGATCATTATCTAAATTTTTTATTTATCTAGAAGAAGACAAACCATCTCTGGACCTATGGTAAAAACTCTTAGAACCTACACTGATTTGAGTTGTATCATTCAACATGTGATCCTCTGAACCTCCTAGATTGATTTCACCATGGCTGTGAAGTTGGATTGCCTCCACTCACTTAGAGATCTATCCATTATATAACCTTTACTCACACATGGGTGTGGGAAACAAAAGATTTGTTTATAGGATTTACATAAAAAAACTAAAATCACATAGAACCTTTCATAATGATAGGATCATATGACACAAAGGCCATCAATTTATTTTAATAATAATAATAATAATAAATTAAATTTTACCAATCACATACACAAGTTTGGTCTAAGCTCGTGATCACATTTACACAAGAAAAGGATATAAATTTCTAATATATCTAGAAATTACTTAAATTAATTATTTAATTAAGATAAACACCTTGAATTAATCCAATTAATTATCTGATTAATTAATGGGTTTAATTTATCTTAATTCCATCCAAATATTTTAGAAATTTCCATGATCTATAATTTAGATCATAGTAAATTAATGAACATTATTTAAATTTAATAAATTACAGAAGTGTAATTGGAGGCAATGATATATACCGGTCTAATAAAATTTCAAGGTATAAAATTTCCAATAAATGATGCATGATCATGTGTAAATTACATGTGATGTGATTATTTTAGAACATAAAAAGTACACTACATGTAAATACCATACACAACTTGTAGTTTGGAATTTAACACAAAAATTAATTTAATTTATAATTAATAATCCTATCACATAACATCTACTATTAAATAAATAATTCCTAGAACACATGTAAATAAACAAATTATATAATAAAATTTTCTATCCTTGTTATATTAATTAAATAAGTTATAAAAATTTATATAGTTTTTATTGGGGATACACAACCTATAACCTATTTTTCCCACGTTCATGACACATACCTAGGACGGGGTGTGTATTTTAGACATAGATGTGTATGAGATACACAAAGTGTATGTCAGCTACATGTCTTGTGACCATGAAGTTGCATGATTTCTCAGTCCCCATGCTATGTAGTAAATTAAAAACACAACTTGGATCATTGTTCTTTCCTCTTTGAAAAAAATGGACTATAAGACATATAAGTGATTTACATGGTGTGTATACTAGTTAAACTACATGCAAACTTGGACCAATCAACAGGAAGTGTTTATTAAATTCATTTTTTATGTAGTTAATTCATGGAGACCATATTTTAATGTGAGTCATCCTAGTTCATTAAACCTAGGTAAAAAAATATGAACCTTTGAGTTATATATTGTGTAATTTTATGTTGTATGATTAGATCCATCTAAATTTCTTTAGGGAATATTCAAATTTTCATCCTATTAATTTAACTATTTATTAGTTATATGAGAAATAATAAAGAAGGGAAGAGATGGATTCAAAGTTTGAATTTAAAAAAATGAATGATCCAGATATAAAAAACTAGATAAAATACATATCACCAATCAATTTGTTAGTCGAAGAGAGTATCTCAAGAGGGGAGTGAATTGAATACCCAATAAAAAAAATTTCAAAAATAGGTTTAAATAAAATCCCGTAATTTAAATAAAAATAACCCAGTTAATCAAAGTAGAAGATCAATATAAGTTCTAGAATATTTATCAATGATTGATTAATTCTCAGTTAAAACAATTATGAAAAACGTTTATCTTTTGAAATCAATTTACTCAATCAAAACCTGATATAAAAACTAATTAAGACTAACTATCAAAGTTGTTTTTTTGTTTATAGTTTAAAAAATATTCAGTTTAAAGTAAAGAAATAAATCAAAACAAAAAAAAAAACAAAAAAATAGTAGAATAAATACAAGAGGTTTAGTCTCAAGTCAAGACTTAATCCTTTCCACTTGGTAATCACATGCTTCCAAGTAGATTATAAAAAATAATAAATGACCCACAACTTAGAACAGGTGTACAATAGGAAATTTTTCTAGCCACAAATGGGCCTCTTCTATAAAACATCTGGGAATAAAAAAATACAAGACATGCAAGGAACTCTTCCACAACACATGGTAAAATAGGTGTAAAGAGAGTTTGAGAAGATATCTAGCATCTTCTAGTTATAGTGCATGAGAAAGTGTGCATGTTATAAATATAAAGTAAAACACACACTGCTCTTAATGTAAATAAAATAAAATAAAATAAAGATATATAGAAATATTGTGTTTCTCTGTCTGATATGCTCTAAAGCTTGTGACACCTTGAGTATAACTTGAAATAAATCTCGAGTTTAGTTTTTGAAAATATTTGAAAAATATAGTGTCATAAAATATTTCTTGCGACTCTATAAGAATTATTGTGAGTGTTCAATGCAATTCACTTATTCTATAGTTGATCACTTGGTAAAGATTTTTTATGTAAGGAACACTATATAGAAATATTCTTTTGATCGTGCAATGTTCATCTCTAAAACTTTGTCTATCTATCTGTATCTCAGTTCTATATATTTCTACTATTTCATATCATCATATTCACATGAGAGTGTTTAATTATTATTTTTAACAATATCTTGTAGGAGTGTCCATGTGGATAACAGTCATATAGATATCCTGCATCCTCATACTCAGGGCAGACACATTCATTAATGAATCTCTACAAAATAATTAAGAAAAATCATTAAAATAAATTGAAACATTAAATTTGATAATATATTAATTAGAGTTATTTAATTAAAAAATAATATAATAGTGGTGTTGAGTCTTATTGAACGACGATAAAATCTCTAGCGGTGACTTAGGGTGATAGTGATTCATATTGAATGGTGAGAAAATCTCTAGCGGTAATTCATCCTAAATAGTGACTTAAGTTGGAAGTGATACATTACAACACTTCTCCAAATTTCCATTCTGGTGGTATGGAATCTTAAATGATGACTTAGGTTTGGAAATAGGTCTTTTTTGATACTTTTCCAAATTTCCATAGGTCATCTGTGATGGCGGGTGTTTTCCATACTTTGTTAAATTTCGGGTCTAATGATTATTCTTTCCCATGACTTTCCAAAAATATAGCTTGGAGGTGAGACATATCTGACAGAAGGTGATTCCAATAATTATCCAATTTTTCATTATGGTTCCATTCTCAATGGTGAGTTATGTCTGTTGGTGAGTTTTTATAACACTTTTCCAAAATTTCATTTCAACAGTTAGACCTTGTGGTGACACAACCTCCATGGTGATTTTTAGTTTTCCAAATTTCTCTAATTCACCTCACAATTTAAATTGTTATCATTAAAAAAACTCATTAATATCATAAGAAAAATGATTTTGTTATCATTATAAAAATGATTACAACAATCTCATACTTTTTGATGATAAAAAATCATGGAATTTTATAAACATGGCAGCAAAGATAAATAAGGACACCTCGTATTAAAAGTAATTAGATAGTAAACAGTATAAAAGAAAATATCATAACAAAGGAAGGTATCTACACATATATGGAAATTAATATTATTATGGTATCATAGGAATACTATGATATAAATATATTCTATATATTTTTCAACCCTTTTGGGATTTGAAAAAAGTAAAAATGGAAATACAATAGAATGGAATATGAATAACAAGAGAATTTCCAATAATTTCAGACAAAATTTGCACACACAAAAGAGATGAAAAAATAACCCCATCAAATACAAAAAAATTTCAATGTCTATGATTCTCAGGTTAGGTTTAAGGAATAAAAGGTTCTTTTCCCTTCCATTTTTCCAAAGCAGAAGGGTCAATAGGCGAGGCTGAGGAATCTCAAGGAACAAATGTAGGAACATCAGTAAGAGAATAAGTCTCCCTAATGATGATTGGATTAAGGTGTTGCACTTATTATATAGGAGATAGTCTGAAAGGTTGAAAAAATATGGAAAGGGTGAATTAGAAAATCTGGTTACACCAGGCCTAAATAACTCTGGAAAAGAAACTGCAAGGGTCAGGTGAGCTGTAACTAGTATGTCATCCTGAGCCACCACTATAGTTGTAGACACATGTAAAAAGGGTTTCATAAGTTTTATGAAATCCATAATTATATTTCCTCCCCTTTCTATAGAAATGAATAAATCCTTATTCTCTTCCATAAAAATACTTATCACTAGAGTAATCACCATTAACTTATTAAATTTCTCTTCAAAGGATTGAGTCATAGGAGGGATCCTCATATTTTCATCAAGAAACCTAAAATGGGCATTCTGATCATGATTAGTATATATCCTTAGTATATAATACATGATATATTTTGTGATACTCTCTATATAAGCCATAATTTCTTTCATGTATTATATAATCATTGTATGGGAATGATTCTTATTATGCTAAAATTTCCTCAAAAAATTCATGAGGTATGGAAGGTACAACACTTGAATCTTCATGAAACTCTTCTCTCACAACATATATGATCATTTAAACATAAATAGGAGGAGTAACTGATGAAGAATTAATGCTAGAAAGATTATTTATCCTCTCCTAAAAAGATTCCATGTAATCTTCAAAATAAGACCTCATTTTTTCCAGAGTGTCTCTCATAGCTTCCATTTTATTTTCCAACCTTCTATTTTCCACTTACACTTCTCTAATATGAAGCATCATATTAGGCTTGATATACTGAATTACAAGACCAACCAAATTCCTTCTATCCTTATTAATGAGCTTGGTAACCAAATGAGTTTGATCTTTTAACAAATCACCAAAATTAGAAAGAATATATTCTCTAAAAGAATCTAATTCACTTCTTGTGAAAACATAAACTAGAACTAGATGCACAACAGGGGAAAGAACTCTCTCAAAATCAAACCTCTTCAAATCACCAGAAGCGTCAATATGGTCTACTAAGGATCACTTAGGATCACTTACCTATTGAAGATCAGGTCCACCATTCATTGGTGGACACCCATTCTCATCTAAATCTAATTAGTCCAGAATAAGTCTAACATACCCAAAGATATTTTCCCATTCCTCCAGAACTGGGTCCATCAATAGTATAGAAGGCATACCAAGAGTCTCAAAACCTGTGGGATATGTAGATGTTGATATAACCATAGAAGGTATAACATCTATCTATATATTTTATCTCTGATTAACTACTATTTTATCAATAGTAGCAGGCTCAACATCCATCTATTAAATAATAGTATGCTCAACAACCATCTAGGTAATGACTTGAACTTTTTGAATGATAATTATTTCATGAAAATGTGTGTTATATTATATTATACATAACACAAATATATCTCTCAAATAATGATTTGAGTATATTTTAAAATGTTACCATCAGGTTTCAACCATTATATAACCGTTTGTAAATTATGACCGTTAGTTAATATGAAAATTAGAAACTATAATCTTAAATAATAATTTTAACTTTATAATTATAGTTTATAAGTATAAATAACCAAGTGAAATTGATACATAATGAAGAGTTTATGGCCTCATAAAGTAGAGTCATGTCATATGAAGATCATTTTTTAGAACTTGGGAGGGAGGTAGTGTCTTTGGGATTTTCTCTTGACCAAGCCCAATACAAGCTTAAAAAAGCATGGCTTGAATGAAATCTCTTACAATAGAAGTTTAAGTTAGTGGAAATTACCAATAGGGTGATGTTATCCAAGTCACCCCATGAGTCTATAACCATAACACACCTCATCCTTAGGTCATATTATGGTGTTATAAGAGGTTATTTATTGAGACCATAGTTACTTATTGTATAATCCCTTTGTATAAATCAATATTTTTATTCCATCAATTCCATTTAGGGAATAATTTTTCTTAAAAATATGCCGAATTTGATAAATTGAATTTTCAGACAGAAATTATACTCTATAGAAAAGATATAATTATTATAATATACTATGTTGTTACTAATAATGTTTATTTTAAGGAAATATTTTGATTAAAACACTACTTTTTAAATTTAAATGATAAAATAATATTATTTTTTTCAAGTGTTAGAAATTTTACTATACATTTTACTATGAATTTTTTATCCCATATTACTTTTAATAAATAAGTATTTTTATATTTAAAAGTTAAATTTATATTACATAGATAATTATTATGATAAAACAAACACCATTTTTTAAATCATCACATTGAAATTAGGTTATGGTGAACTTATGAGAATTTTCTAAAATATTTTGTTTTTCAATGAATAGTAAAAATACAGTTTTCAGTTTTCGGTATGTTTAAAGGAATCATAATGATGTGTTATGTAATATAAAATTATGGTTGACTATTGTGGATATTAATAACATAATAGGCATTTCAAGTCGCCAATACCATGGGAAAGTCCATGGTTTTGAATTTACCACTACCTAGGTATCCAGGAAAAATAATAAACAAGTCATCCTCTTTTTCTATAAATTTGCAACCATTTATTCATTATATTTCATTCCCAATCCATCCTACAGGAATATATGATAGTTTTACATCTCAAAGAGTCTTCCCATATAGTCCTCCCAAGGTTTCCTCAAACCCCTAAGGTCCGAATTTTCATTTTTTAGGAGTTACTCTTCAAGGTAAGGGAAATCTTAACTTCTCTTTTCCTTTCAAGTTCCTTTTTTATGTGTTATATCCTTCAAATTTCGATACTAAGTTCTTGTGTCCAATTTATTCTATAAATTTAATGTATAAATATAATTTATGAATGGTAGACCCTTTTCTCCTATTTTGTTAATGTTTTCTAAAACCACATTTCTTACCTGTTATGCTGCTGAATTTGCTTCTCCAAATTTCTCTCTTTTTTCTCAAGAAATTATCTTATTTTATTTTGTGAATACCAAAACCTCTATATTTTATAGGTTTATTCACATAGATTTCCACATTATATATTTTATTCTGGGATTAACATACATTAAATCCACCATCCTTTTTCACAGGTTAATAATGACATAAAGATATTGTCTTTACAAACTTCTTTTTTCAAACGACAAGATTTTAATATGAAACTCATTTATTTTATTCTATATGGGTTATTTATGAAATACTTTATGATAATATATGTGTATAAATATAATTAATACATATAAACGATGTTCCCTAATATCACTCTAATTTATTATGAAAATAATTGAATCTCGATAGATGACATGTTTTATGATACCTTGGTGATTAAACTTGGTAATTTTTATGACACCTCAGTGATAAAACTTGGTGATATTCTTATGAATGAATCAATGAAATGTTGTAGCCACATTTACAAGTTATGGTTAATGTTATTATTATCATTATATTCCTCTTTATCCTTACTTTATGTATTTCCTCATGTTCTTTTTTATATTCCTCAAGATCACAAGTAAACTATTTACTTTGTTTTCCCATACTAATATTTATAATCACCCTTTACTTTGATGTATGTCCCAAGTTCATGGGATGCAGTAACATTACTTAAGATGAACCAATTAATAAGATTTTAAAGTTGTTTAGCATAATGCCGTATGTTTTCATGATTTATTTACATATTTTTCCAAAAAACTAAACTTTAAATATCCTATATTTTGTACGATGTAATAAAAATTTCATTTAATAAAAATGTGTGATTACATAGTTGGTATGAAATGATGGTTTAGTTTTTTGTTGAAATTAAGATTTTAAAACATTTGGAAGAACCTTATATAAAATCTAAAATATTGTAAAACATACTGGTATTTTTGTAAAGTATTAATTAAGTAGTTTTCCAGCAAAGAAATACCTGTCTAGATATGGACATGTTGATGTGTGGAAAAGATATACCTAGGGGTAATAAATCCCATAAGATGCATTAGTCTTGACTCAGTGTAACATAGTACATGACAACGGTCCTTACTGCACACCTTTTTTTAAACTCCTAGGGGATATGTTTGGTTAATCACAAGCTTTTTGCGAACCATTATGGAGGATTTATATAAAATGTAATTATTTTTAAAGAATAACATATTTGATCATGATGTTTTGAGACATGAAATTCCTTTCGAATTATCAGATTATTAAATGAAACAAATTTCTCACTAAGGTTTTCTTCTTTTAGAAAATGGGGGGAAATAGGAGAAACCATGTAAATGGTGATAATAATGGACCAGGAATTGATGACCTTCAGATGGAATCCATAAAAGAAAACTTTATGAGATAATGAATCAACTAACTCGAGTTATGAGAAATAACTTGAATCAAGTTGAGAGATGAGATTCACCTCAAAGGGACTAACTTTATGTTGATTCATTCATGCACCAATGGACACCTTATTTCAATGGATCTAATAACCCATTGATTAATGAAGAGAGATTGAGCTTTATAGAAAATATATTTTCTATACTTTGTTGTTTAGAACAAGATAAAGTCACCCTGGCTATGTGCCACTTAGAGTTTGAAGATGACCAGTGGTTGACTTTGGTTAGAAAAATGAATCCAAGAGGGGATATTGAAGCTATGGAGTGGGAAGAGTTTAGGGGAACTATTTTCAAAAAATATTTCCCCCATTTTATGAGAATGAAAATTGATTAGGAATTACTAGAGTTGAATCCGAAGGATAATGGATCTATGGGAATCTATGAGATTAAATTCACAATACTTTCTTGTTATTTCTCTATCTTTGTCATTTATTCTAATGGGAAGGTTGAAATATTCTTCGGTGGAATAAGACCCCATCTATAGAAGAATATAGCCAAATGAGACTATGGAAATTATGAGGAGATCATGAGGAGTGTGATGAAAGTTGAAACAGAGTTCAGAGAGATGCAGTGGTCCCATATATCAAATAAAAATAAGAAATATTTGCATCCAAACCCATGGAGGATATCTGATCAAGGAAGAGGATAAAATAAAGTTCAAATTTCCACATGCAACAAATAAGTGAAGAAGTATTCAGGGAACTGCTTTATTGAGAGTGGAAAATGTTACAAGTGTGTAAGAGAAGGCTATATTTCTTGGAACTGTCATAGTGAGGTGAATCCTTAACTTATGAACACTAATAAAAAAGGGAAGATGGTGTAGGCCTAGACTGAAGTCCAATTCTTCAAGTGTGGATATATTGGGAACTTTTCCAATCACTATTCAAATCCAAAAGTTAATGGAGGGGAATCACCATCAATCTCAACATAGGACAAGGGGGAAAGGTTAGGATTTTTTTATCATGATAGATAAATTTTATTCTTCTAATGATGTGGTAGTAGGAACTTTCATTTTTGTCTCAAAGATAGAAAGTACTTTGTTTGATTCTATTTATATTAATTCTTTTATTTCCTACAAGTTTACAAAGAATATAGAATCAATCTCAGAACTACTAGAAGTAGAGTTATTAGTCAAGACTCTTGGAAGGATTAACCAAGAATCAATAGTGTATAGAAACTCTAGTATTTACTTTGGGGAGCATAATATCATCACAACTCTAGTATTCATTCCCATGTTGAACTTAGAAATTATACTAGGGATTGACTTTATCTCAATTTATAATGCTAAAATAAACTAAAAAAGAAAGGAAATATCAGTATTTTTGAATGGAAAACCTACATTTTGCTTCAAAGGATAGATATCCTGACTTGATATTTGTCTAGAAGCACCACCCATAGCCTTATTTATGGAAATAATCAATGAAGATGAATAAGTAAATGCAAGTATACAAATAGAAAAATTCCACATTATTAAAGAATGAATTGAAATATTTCCTAAGGAGTTACCTAGACCTCCCAAATAAAGAGAGGTATAGTTATCCACTATGTTCATTCCTGGTTCCAAGATGTTTTCAAAGACCTTGTATAGAATGGAAAATGTAGAGTTGGAGGAATTAATAAAGAAACACCAAGATATTTTGGAGAAGGGGTTTATTTTACCAAGTGATTCTCCTTAGGGATCACATATTCTCTTTGTGAATAAGAAGGATGGATCAATGTGTCTATGAATTAATTATAGAGAAATTAATTAGATCACAATGAAGTACAAGTACCCACTGCCAAGAATTGATGATTTATTTGACCAGCTTCATGGGGCTCAATGATTCTCCAAGATTGATCTTAGATCAAGTTATCATCAATTGAGGGTGAATAAATAAGATACTCCAAAGACTTAATTTCAATAAAGATATGGGTATTATGAGCTTGTTGTTATGTCATTAGGTTTGACTAATCATCATACTATTTTTATAGACGCGATGAGTTGAGTATTTAAGTGATACCTTGATAACTTTTGGGTAGTTTTATTGATGATATTAATATATATTCTAAAACTCATGGGGATCATGAAGATCATATAAGGGTTATATTGCAATATCTAAGGAAGGAGAGGTTATTTTGAATGTTCAGAAACTGTGAATTTAGGTTTAAACAATTATCTTTCTTGGGGAACATTGTAAACAGTGAATAAATATAAGTTGATCATGTCAATACAAATGTTATAGAGGGTGTAATCATACAAAATAGAAATTGAGATTCATAGTTTCCATGGATTACTGGGATATTGTATGAGGTTTGTGAAAAACAATTCATGACTTTCTAATCCACTAACTGAGGTAACTTGAAAAGGGGACAAGTTCATCTAGATAAAGGAGTGTGATGAAAGTTTACAAGTGCTTAAGAAGAGATTGGTTATTACACCTATGTTAAACCTACCCTCTATCAAAGAATGATTCGTTATTTTTAGTGATTCATCTTTGAAAGGGCTTGAGTACATCCTCATGCAAAATGAAAAGGTGATTTCTTAGGCATCTCGACAGTTGAAGCCTCATTAGCAGAACTATAATACACATGATTTGGAGCTGGATATGGTTGTTTTTGTATTGGAGACATGGAGGCACTATCTATATGGGGAGAAATGTGATAAATAAACCGATCACAAAAGTTTGAAGTATATTTTCACAAAAAAAATAATTCAATGTGAGATAAGGAATATGGTTAGAATTTATGAAAAACTATGATTGTTACATTCATTATCCCCTTAGAAGAAAAAATGAATTTATGGATACATTAAGTTGGAAAAAACCTTTTATGCTAACAATTATGAGGATTTAAGGAGATCCTTTGATCAAAGACTATGTAATATTGGACATGGGAATTTTAAGGTAAGAGACATCATCAACCCTATACCAAATGATTTCTCGACCATCATTACTATAGAAGATCAAGAAATAACGAAGAGATGATACTTTGTAGAGAAATAAGATGGAGGATATGAAGGACATAATGTTTTTTAAGTTCAATATTGATTAAAAGGTGTACTGAAATTTTATACAAGACTATGTGTTCCCTATATTCCAAAAATAAAGAAGGAGTTGATGGATGAATCTCACAACGTTACATTCTCTATAAATCCTATAATCATAAAAATATATAGGGACCTTATTGATCAATATTGGTTAGATAACATGAAAAGGGAGATTTAAGAATACACTATAAGATATTTGGTGTGTTGACAAGTGAAGGCAGGGAGACAACTTTCTAAAGGGGTATTACAACCACTACCCATACCAAAATGAAAGTGGGAAAATATAGCTATGTAAATGGTCACTGGTCTCCTGATAATATCCAAAGGAACAACAAGATATGGTCTATAGTAGACCATTTCACCAATACTAGCCATTTTATCTCAATTCAAGAAGATTTATCTCTTGAAAAACATGCAAAGTTTTACATAAAAGAAGTGATGATGTTTCATGGAGTGCCACTTTCTATCATTTTTATCATGATCTGAGGTTCATGTCAAAATTTTGTGGAAGTATTCCATATGATTTGAATACTGAATTGAATTTTAGTATGTCATATAACCCTTAAACTGATGGCCAATTTAAAAGCACTATTCAGACACTCTAAGACATGCTATGAACATTCTCAATATAATTTAAAGGTTGATGGTATCAAAATCTCCCATTAGTTGAGTTTTCATATAGTAATAACTTCCATTTAAGTATTCAAATGGCACTCTATGAATCAACATATGGTAAGTGTTGTATAACTCCTACTTATTGGGATGAAGTTGGTGAGAGAAAGCTTCTTGGGACTGATCTTGTGCAAGAGATAATAGAAAGGTTTCTTACCACCCAACAACACATAAAGGCTACTCAAAGTATGCAGAAGCAATATGTTGACAGCCGTTGAAGGGACTTGGAGTTTGATGTTTGAAAAAAATTATTCC